>CM043322.1:44292060-45649560 GCA_023736055.1 Quercus glauca | reverse complement strand
AAATTAAAGTTGATTTGGTCTGAAATTAGCAGCTCCCAAAATAGGAAAATAGCTAAAAAACGTTCTAAATAATAGAAGCCTAAAATTAAGGTGGATTTGGTTTGAAATTAGCAACTCTAGAATAGGAAAATATCTATTAATTGGTATGGAGTTGGAAAGCCAATTAGCCTTAATCCACACCATAAATCACACCCAATTAAGCCAGATCAGCCCTCAATAGCTTGGATTAAATTTATTAAGCCTTCATCTTCCTTTGGGCCAAGCTTGGAATGTTCAGTGTTAGAATCAACTCAAATCTCTTGAATCAGCCTATTAAGTGCTTCTTTGATTTTCTTGGATCTTACTCTAGTAATAGGCCCAACTGGAACATGCAATAGATCCTTTAATGCTTGTTGATTCTCATCAAGAGTCAAGGAAGGAGAAGACATGTGTAGCACTTGTATGGGCAACCCACAAACTCAGACATTACATGCTTGCTTTCAAAGTCTTGTTGATTACAAGAATGGATCCTTTGAAATATCTAAGGGAAAAAGCTTGTGCAAGATGGGAAGATAGCAAAATGGGTTTTGCTTTTGTCAGAATTCAATATTAAATATGTGACTCAGAAGTCTGTGAAGGGAAGAGCAATTGCTGATCACTTAGCCCACTGTTCACCTGAAGAAGCTGAAGAAATCTAAGGAGACTTTTCAGATAAGGATATCATGAGGATAAAGCTAGAATCATGGAGATGTATTTTGATGGAGCAACTAATCAAAATGGAAATGGCATTGGAGTTCTCTTGATTTCTCCAAAAGGGACACGCATCCCATTCTTTGGTAGGTTGAACTTCCCTGCCACTGAATATGAAGCTTGCATTATGGGGTTAAAAGCAGACCTAGGTCTTAGAGTGAAAGAGTTGGAAGTATATGGTGATTCAGCCTTGATAATTTCTCAGATTCAGAACAGATGGAAGATCATGGAAGAAAGGCTAATGCCTTATCATGAATGTCTCCAAAAGTAGGCCTCGAAATTCAGTAAAATCCAATACCAATATGTGCCAAGAATGCAGAATCAGATTGCAGATGCTCTAGCAATAATGGCATCCATGGTGGACGAACCTAGGGAGGATGAAGTTAGACCAATAGTGGTAGAACAAAAAGAAGAGCCAGCATATTTTATGTCAATAGAAGAAGATGAGGAAAAGAATGGAGAAGGCGAATGGTACTCAGACATTCTATAGTACCTCAAGGATGGGACATACCCAAAGTTTGTAGACAAGAATGACCAATTGACCATCAGAAAGTTGTCCACTAATTATATTATTTGTGGTGAGAGGCTTTACAAAAGATCATATGATGGAATTCACCTCCTTTGTGTGACTGCCAAGGAAGCATAGCAAATAATTGAAGAGGTTTATGAGTCAAGTTATGGGCCATACATGAATGCACACATGCTATCACGAAAAATAATGAGACAAAGTTATTACTAGACTACTATGTAAGTAGATAGCGCAGCTCATGTTCGAAAGTGCCATTAATGCCAAGTCCATGGAGATCTGAAGCACATGCCACCTATGCCATTGCATACAATGACTTCACCCTGGCCGTTCTCTACAGGTTGAATAGATATTATTGGGAAAATTCACCTAACAGCATCCAATGGCCATGAATTCATACTTGTTGCTATTGATTATTTCACCAAGTAGGTTTGAAGCTGCCTCATACAAGGTTTTGAACTCGAAGAAAGTAACTCAGTTCATTCAGACCAATATTATTTTCAGATATGGGGTACCACATGAAATTATCTCTGACAATGAGCTGCATTTCAAGGGAGAAATAAAGAAGCTACTCTGACAGTTCAATATTCAACACCAAAAATCCTCCCCTTACTGTCTTCAGACTAATGAAGCAATTGAGGCTGCTAACAAAAATATAGGGCGAATCCTGAATAAGGGCACAAAGAACTACAATGATTGGCATTTACAATTATCCTATGCACTTTGGGGTTATAAGACATCAATTCGGTCCTCTACAAGAGCCACTCCTTATTCCTTGGTGTATGGGATGGAAGTAGTCCTTCCCATTGAAATGGGTGTTCGTTCATTGAGAACGGTACTGGAGAGTGAAATCCCTAA
Organism: Quercus glauca; assembly: GCA_023736055.1. Taxonomy (NCBI): domain Eukaryota; kingdom Viridiplantae; phylum Streptophyta; class Magnoliopsida; order Fagales; family Fagaceae; genus Quercus; species Quercus glauca. The sequence goes on along the minus strand of CM043322.1, from coordinate 45,647,447 downwards.
GGTAGATTGGTTGCAAAGTAGATATGACCAATTATGCATGATGGATAAGAAGAGACTCAAGGCCTTGTATCACATTCAAGGTTACCAAAGGAGGCTTAGGAAAGCTTTTGACAAGAAAGTAAGAGCTAGAGATTTGAAGTTTGGAGATTTAGTGTTGAAGAAGATCCAAACCCCGGTTCAAGATACAAACGGAAAGTTCAAGCAAAATTGGGCAGGTCCATATATTATCAAGCAAATATACTCTGGGGGAGCAGTAAGGTTGATGGACTTAGATGTAAACCCTTTTACTGAGCCAACCAATATGGATCAATTGAAGAAATACCACGTTTGAGGTGATAGTTTGAAAACACCATGTCTGAAGTGGTTGTAAATTATGTTATTTCCCTTCCTAGGTTCGGCATAATAATAATAATAATAATAATAATAAGGTAGGCTGAAAACCTGAAAGGGCGATCTACACAAAAAGAGAGTAAAAAAAAAAAAAAAAAGAGTGAGAGAGCCTGCTAGGTTGAAAATCCGAAAGGGCGGCCTAGGAAAAAGTTAAGGTAAATAGAAAAATGAACTACCTGATGACCTGATCCTTCTGCCAAGGAGGTACGTAGACAACCATATATTGGTCCAATCACAACTTCTCCAAACCCACCATTTACCGTTAAAAACAAAATTTTTTTTTTCAAAATCTAACCATTCCATCAAACCATGCCATTACATAGAATTCAAAACCCAAACCCTATACCATACCATAAAAAATAAAAATAAAAACTAAACCCTAAAAACCTAAACCCTAAACAGAAGCCTTAACCTGAAGGTCCTAAATAATTCTTAAAACTAAGAGTTTCACATCAACTTTTAAAATAAACATGTTCAAAGCCAAAAATAAGAAGATCATTTTATCTTCAGTCTTTTCTTCTTTGGTTGTCCATTGATTCCATCCGTGCTAGGTACTTTGTCATCTTTGTCCCTCCATTTAAACTCATAGTTGTCAACCTCATGTCTTTCTCGGTTGTCTCTAAGAAATTGTTTTCTCATAGCAACCATGTCAGCCTCCTTGTCCGCAATCTTGTTCGCTAACCAGTTAGAATATTTTGTGGTCATCTTGTGAAAGTGAACCTTCACAAAAGGTTGATTTACTCGATCAGCCATCTCCAAGCCCAACAACATGTTCCTTATAGAAGTAGGATTTGTGTCCACAGGAGTGAAAGGTTTTCTTCCTTTCCCACCAGGCATTCCTTACTCATATTGGAACTGCCTCAAGAGTCTATCAGCCTTATAGAAAGTTGCCCTCATTAACCCGACAATGAAGATGTGATCTGATCTCGGAGACCGCAACAAAGGAGGTGGGCACTTCCACCAATAACAATTCCTTCGAATTGAGATACTGGATTTCTTGTTTAGAAATTTCACCTAGTCACTTTCAGTTTGACACTTGGTTTTGAGGACAGTCCTACTGAGGAAATTGCCAGGACCATAGTTAGTAACAGTAAGCATGGCAATCATGTCCAGTCTTTCCATCAACCATATCTGCAAAGTCAAGCGAATCCTAAGAAAGTTTTGTAACTCTCCACCATGAAATACAGAGTCCAATCCTAAAAGAGTTTCTGCCAAGATCAGAGAAGCAGGATTATCACCATCCTTAATTTGACTCGTAATACGTATGGCTCGTGCATCCACAAAACCAGGCCTTCCAGAGTAAAGCAAAAATTTTCCCACGAAGCAAAGAGCTAAGCCAAAATTCTTCTGCATGTTATCAGTCACTCCATGAGTACATTTGTTAATCAATCTTGAAAGAAGTGCATGAAGATTCACCATGTGCCCTTCAATCATGCTACTGGTAATTGAAGTAGGAAGTCCTAGACCATCAGACAAAATCTCCCTATGTCTAGGATCACAAGAAACTGCTACAGATTTCTTGCCAGGATCATAACCCAGAATAGCTGAAAATTCTTCAATTGTGGGACAAAGATCAGCAGTTTTAAACCGAAATACATGATCTTTAGGATCCCAGAGCTTCACGGCAGCACGGAGGAAATCCCACTTGATCTTGACATTCCTCAAGGCCTTGATTCCCTCTAGCTTGTAGCTTGTAAAATTGGACTTGGTATTAAAATCAAAGCTACAAACCCATCTATTGATATCATGAATGGTTGAATGAGGAAAATTTTGATTCTTAGCGATGGATAACTCTTACATATGATTATTATTGCTTGATAACTTTGATGCAAAGATTTGTTCACAGGTTAGATGCTAAAATAAGCTACCTTAGTCCTTGACCAGGTTTAAATAGGTTTCCAAAGTTTGTAGCTGTCTAGGAAAGTGTCTCATGGTCTTAAACGAAAAAAAAAAAAAAAAAAAAAAAAACATTTTTCAAAAAACTCAAAAATACGAAAAACACGTTGAAAAAGTGAGAGGAATTGGGGCAAAATTGGGCATGCACATCAACACCTCAAAGTGCTAGTCGGCACTCAAAGAGTGTCAATTGGCACCCAGCCCGGCTAAGGCCCTTCTACCCTGTTTTATGTTTTCAGACATTTCACGGGTCCATTTTGACTTCCTTTTCACTCAAAAATTTTTTTTGGAATAAAGTTTCCAAAAATTTGCTTGGTTTGTTAAACTGGGGAATTTAGATATGCTTTGTCCATTTTTTTTCAAAAAAAAAAATCACCTGCATCACTGGTTTCAAAAGAAAAAAAGGGGAAGAGAAAATTGATAAAATCAAGAATTTTCAAAGTCAAGCATTCATCTCTTAAACTAGGGGCATTCGGCTATGCCTTATCCCCTCTTTTTGGGACAAGCAAAAGTCACTCATTCATTTTCAAAAAAAAAAAAAAAAACTCTTTTCGAAAATAAAGGTCATCATGCATAAAGTTTTCAAACTAGGGGCATTCAACCGTGCCTCATTCAAGTAAGTGCAAATCCCATTAGAAGTGGGTAGACAAGTTCAAATTGTTTACTACAAGACTTCATTAGGTGAATTCTAAACTTGTCTCATCTAAAGTTTCAATAGGATCAGAAGCAATCCAAAGGTAAAGTGCTAAAAGCCAAAATTAATGCAAACTGTCTAAGGAGTATTTTCTTGTTTTTGCAGGAAAATTAAAATGCAAGTCAAGCATCATTCGGACTTCAGGTCCGCCTGCAGGAAGATCTCCTAGACCCACCCTTAGGGAGCCACCCTCAGTGTCTCCTTCTTGACTCTTAAAACCGAGATTCTTGTTACCAGTTCTGAAGTTCCAGATTTTTGATTCTCTCTTAAAGGATCTTGTGTTGGCATCAGCCATTGCCATTCGGCTGTTCTGAAAAATCAACAGAGACAAGTGTTAGATCCATTATCATGGAGATTCAAGCAAAGAGCACTAAGGAAGCATCATCTTTTACCCAGCTCATTTCATTGAGCACATATTGAGAAGATTAAGTGCACGCCACAAGCTACAAACCTTCAATCATCCACATGCTTTCCTTCACAAGATCAACTCCGGCCTAAAACACAAATTCACCAGTTCATGAACAACTCAATGAGCTAAAAGAAAAATGAGGACAAGAGACTAAAAGATTCAGGAACGCACTGGGTCACCCCAAGGGACATTTGGGGTGTGCTCTGGTCTGTCTAAAGCCATAGAACTGTATGACCCATCAGGATTCATCACTTCATATTGCCATGCAGGAAAATGAGAATATGTCTCCATGAAGGAACTAGAAGAGCCGCTAGCATGGCTAGGAGGGGGATTCTCTTCTTCCTCTTCCTCCTCTTCAAAAGATGAAGCCTAAAAGTGCAACATGCAGATATTTTCATAAAGGTTGAAACAAACAAGATAAAGAGATCCAAGATGAGATGCAAATTGACTTTGGGAGGAAAGCAAGTTACCGAGGTAATAGGAATGCTAGCTAGACAACCCTGCAATTGAGTCTGGACAAATTTATGATAGTCTCCTGGTGCCCCCGAAACAACATGGCCGAATCGAGCACGAGCAATTTCTTCATTAGCAGGGTCGACCAATCAGATGGAAGGACAAGGCGGCTAAACTGGAATCATTGCAGGAGGTACACGCATTGAACTTGGGTCAACATTCGGTCACCAAGATACCAATACCTCCCATGGCCACACTCAAACAATACTTGACGCCTACTTAGCTCTTAGGCCCATTCACACTTAGCACGCTCCTCACATCCAAGCCAAGGATCCAAAGACGTCTGAAAATCACAAAGAACCCAGAATGAAAGGAAGCCAAACCACAATCAAACATAAAACCCACCCAAAAAAAAAAAAAAAACTCACATCATCGACAATCAAGTTATTAATCACCATACGCCAAACTTGCAAAGAACGCTTGGAAGGTGTTGACAAACGATACTTAGGCAGCCAACGGAGAAACTTGGGATACATATCACCAACATCTGCTAAAACTTGAGGACCAACCCCAAAATACTCGTACATCTAGACCTGATAAAAAATCAACATACATCATCACAACACAACAATCAAAATGACTTTCCAAAAATGCACACATAGCCAAAAATTCAAAACCTCACCTGCCAAACAAATAGTGTACCTCCAAAGCTTGAGAGGCTATGCCAAGAAAGTTGAGTCATGAAGTGCAAAAGGGTTGCGTAAGCCATGCCATCCCAATCATAATTTTTGATCCAGCCAATATCCCTCAAACTCCACAAATAACACAAGCCCACAGTACTGCCCAAGTCTGGACATAAGAGGGTTCCAATGAAGAGAAGCATGAACATGCGAGTTCCAGTTGCTACCGTCTTATAGTTCTCAATATTGGTGTATAGCAACATCAAGGAGACATTTTTGCTCTTCATATTTGAAGGCATCACACCCAGAAGACTCTTAATTTCTGCTGAAGTGATGAAATTTTTTACTTTTATTCTTTCACCACCCAATTTTAAGCCAGCAATGGTTGAGAAGTCATAGGGTGTCAACATCACCTCACCAATGCCTGGAAAATGGAAAGTGCAAGTAGTGTCCCAAAACCGCTCTGACAAAGCAATGAGTAACTGGAGATCCTTACTCATGGGTATCATGATTCAATAGAGCCTGGAAAAAGGTCTGGAAGCTGGCTTCATTAATGATGTTTTTGAGGTCCAAGGACAATATCTCCCATATACCTTTCAACATCTAGAGGCTACCTCGACTCTTGAGGTTCTGCAAAACCAAGTTTAGCCAATCATTGAAATGCCCACAAAACACCATGTCCCAAAATACTCATTCCAACAAAACATCATATCCCAAAATATTCATTCCAAAATTCAACAAAAAAAAAAAAATCCAACAAAAAAATCCCATGTCTAACACCAACAAAAATCCCATGTCCAACATAAAAATCCATACCACCATAAAAGATTTTCCATATCCATACCCATACCTATAAAAATTTCCATACCAATGAGATAGGACTTACACATTCCAACAAAATTTCCACACTCATCAAAAATGAATTTGTTCAATCAAGCCTACACATCAAATTTTCATGATTTTAATACCCACAAAATTCAAGTCAAAATTCGTTCATCAATACCACAAGTTACAAACATTGCCAAATTTCATGGAGTCATCAACATTGTCCAAATTTCACCATGCCAAATAATTCGACAATTCAAAAAAATGCCCCAAGAATTTCCAACCAAATTATACAATGTCCATAATTTCAACAAGAGCAAACAGCAACTAACTAACAATGTCTCAACATTAAGCTCCCAACAAAACAAGACATCAACAAATTTCCCAACAAAAAAAATCAAAAAATGAGCTCAGCTTGAAGTCCATTTTAGAGTGTGGAGCATGGATCTTGGGGTCTTGGAGGAGCCCTCCTTCCTCATTCCATACAAGGGATGGTTGACATTTTTTCCCATTAAAAGTAAGAAAGGAAAGCCCATTGGAAGATGTCATTGACAATGCAAAAAAAATGAAGGTTTGGAGATGGGTTTCAAAAATTGGGTTTGTGGCAAAGATGGTCAAGAACACAAAGATCTAAAAAAATATTGAGGGAGAAGAATAAAAGCAAGCTTAGGAGCATAGGGAAGGGATTCTCTTGAGAAGAAATGGTGTGATGAGGGAGAAGATGCAAGTGGAAGTGGAGGAAATGAGATAATAGTGACAATGGAAGAAGAGAGAAGAGTGAGGAAGGAAGAGCAAAAAAGAAAAAGATGAAGACAAGGGAAATGGGGGCCAAAAAATTCGAGCTCCCCTCTTAAGTTACCTAAGTTGCTGAGTCAACTCCCAAAAAAAAAAATTTGAAAATTTTTGTTTTGTTCTTTTTTAAAGGAGAGAAAAAATAAGAAGGGGTGAATAAAAAAAAATTCAAAGATTTTCCAAAAATAGATGACATCAATTTCAAGAAAAATTCAATTTTGAAGGAAGAAAAATAAATTTTAAAAAAAAATTCAAATTCTAAATTTCAAATTTCAAAGAAAAAAAAAATCTTTTTCAAAGGACTACAAAAATCAATCAAGGTTTTCTTTCTAAAAAGGGAAATTCAAATCAAGAAAAAGAAAGAGAGAGAGAGAGGAAGATCACACATCTCAAAACAATGGAACAACAATGCACTCATCATTTAAAGTCTAATTCCAAATTTTGATCTTTTGCAGGCAAGATCCCAGGTTCCGAGGTAGAGAAGCCCCTTGTTACTGTACGGAGTATAGCCTCAGGCCCATTAGGCCTTGGCCCGAACATTCTCAAGGACCAAAACTGAGCCCAAACCTTATAGTGAGTCCATATCGTTTTGGATGTATGATAGAAAAGCCCATGTTCGGTCCATTATGACTTGCTCGGGAGTGCGTTCGCTTGGAACAGCCCATGTTCCCGACAACTCAGTATTGCCTTAAGGAGTATCGCTGCAGAGCAATCTTTTAGAGGCAGAAATCAGTTCCAATGCCATTACCATTGTTTTCAATGGGGCTTATTCCTTGTCAGGAATAATGACATTGGACCCCACCCACACGAGTGAGACCAGGGTGTAATCATGAAACCTACACTAACCTCAATCTATAAATAGCAGAATTGAGTGAAGAGATGGGGGTTGGCAACTCTGAGGAGAAAATAGAGAGTAAAAGAGAGAGATAGAGCTAGTACCACCAAGAGGAAGAGCAACTTAGAAAGGAAAGAACGGGAATTTGTGGGAGCTAAGGGGTGTCATTGGGTCGCTTGGCAAGGAACTACTCGTAGTAGGAAACACTAAGCCCACTATAAAAGTAAATTGTGAGCCCAATTCTAAGCCTGGCCAATTAAGTAGAATCTAGGTACGCACAGTTACCTTCCATTCAAATTGAGGTAGAGAAGCCTTTTGGTCACCGCAATTCAAGATTGAGATAGAGAAGCCTTTCAATCGCCCTAGGTTCCGAGGTAGAGAACCCCCTTAGTTACCTTTCATTCAAATTGAGGTAGAGAAGCCCTTTGGTCGCCACAATTCAAGATTGAGATAGAGAAGCCTCTCAATCGCCCCAAGTTTCAAGGTAAAGAAGCCCTTTGATTACCTTCCATTCAAATCAAGGTAAAGAAGCCCTTTGGTCGCCACAATTCAAGATTGAGATAGAGAAGCCTCTCAATCGCCCTAAGTTTCAAGGTAGAGAAGCCCCTTGGTTACCTTCCATTCAGATTGAGGTAGAGAAGCCCCTTGGTCGCCATAATTCAAGATTGAGATAGAGAATCCTCTCAATCACCCCAGGCTCCGAGGTAAAGAAGCCCCTTGGTTACCTTCCATTCAGTTCGAGGTAGAAAAGCCCCTTAGTTGCCGTAATCAAGATTGAGATAGAGAAGCCTCTCAATCGCCCTAGGTTCTAAGGTAGACAAGCCCCTTGGTTACCTTCCATTCAGATCGAGGTATAGAAACCCCTTGGTTGCCCACAATTGAAGATTGAGATAGAAAAACCGCTCAATTGCCCCAGGTTTCGAGGTAGAGAAGCCCTTTGGTTACCTTCCATTCAGATCAAGGTAGAGAAGCCCCTTGGTCGCCACAATTCAAGATTGAGATAGAGAAGCCTCTTAATCATCCCAGGTTCCGAGGTAGAGAAGTCCCTTGGTTACCTTCCATTAAAATCAAGTTAAAGAAGCCCTTTGGTCGCCACAATTCAAGATTAAGATAGAGAAATCTCTCAATCGTCCCAAGTTCCGAGGTAGAGAAGCCCCTAGGTTGCCTTCCATTAAAATCAAGTTAAAGAAGCCCCTTGGTCACCGCAATTCAAGATTGAGATAGAGAAATCTCTCAATCGTCCCAGGTTCCGATGTAGAGAAGCCCCTTGGTTACCTTCCATTCAGATCGAGGTAGAGAAGCCCCTTGGTCGTCACATGTCATAGACTGAGATAGAGAAGCCTTTCAGTCACCCCATATTTCAAGATTCATTTCAAAATTTATCAGTTATCAAGTAGGTTAAGTATTCACAATTCTCATTTTTCAAAACAGCAAAACACTAGTTCTATGTTCTAAGGTTTTTAGGTTCTAGGGCTAGGTAATCTTTGAAAAGTCAACCTCGATTAAATCACGGCTGCTAAAATCAGTGTCTTTGTTTTACATTGACATTCGCTTTACAAGTTCTATCAATGAAGGGCATTCTGTAGACACTCGATTTTGCACCGATAATTTAATCTAGGAAGATGACTAAAGCGACCATTCATATGCCCAAAATTTAGAGTTGCATTACATGCATTAATTTATTCATTGCATATCATAAAAGTGATCTTGAGATTCTAACGATCGCGATGGTATGTCTGATTTCCAAATCAAACCGTCGGATTGAAAGATATCCCATGATCAAGTTTTCACAGTCTGTATGCATTTTGTTTGGGTGGAGCCAATCACGCATGATTAATTTTGATTAATTCTGATTGGTTAGAAAATTAAAATTTATTAAATAATTTTGTGATTGGCTATTAGTTAGTGACAAAAATAGGCTTGCTTGCATGGGAATAAAATGGATAATTAGATAACAAAGAAGTTGTGGATAATCAAGTCTTTTTTGGAATATTTATCTACAAAATAATTATCACTTTAAAGACCTGAATATCAAGAAAAAGTGATTAATTTTTAAAATAAGGATTAAAAAGCACGTCTAGGTACGATTCCCAGCTAAAAAAACCTCAAAAAGGGAGTCCAAAATGGACCAAAACTCAAATGCAGACCTAGCACCCAAGAGGGCCATTCGGCACTCTTCGAGTGCCGATCGGCACATGGCAAGTGCCGATTGGCCCAAACCTTTGATCTGGCCCGGGGACCTCCTGATTGAGATAAAGCTTATCTTTTTCAACTTTTTAGAGATAAGGACCAATTCCAATTTGTATCTAATCTCATTCAGCATCCCAACCTCTATAAATAGAGAAAACAAATCAGAATTAAGGGATCTTCTTTTCTGACTTTTCAATTCCCCTTGCGTTAAAGATGTTCTGGAGGCTTTTGCTTTAGGAACTTCTTTTTTGTAAGTAAGGTATTTTAGACCCCAAAGAGGTGGATAAACTTCTTTGATTTCTAAAATATTCATTCATTAGAAGGCCACGCTTATGCAAGAGGTATTTTGTTTCTTTCTTCTCTTTTTCCATTAATTAGTATGATGCATGAATATGTTTAGTATGTAATATGATGTCTTGTTTTAATATATAATTGCCATGCTTAGATACTTTGCTAGAATTTTCTTTGCATGTTTTTTAGATGATTGTTTATTATAATTCTTTTTCTTAAATTTCAAAATCTGCTAATGACTATCAAAGCTTTTTTTTTTTTTTAAAACAAAACTAATCTGTATTTTTAGATCTGATTTTTTTTTCAAAACAAAACTGATCTGTATTTTCAAATATGATTTTTTTTTCAAAACAAAGCTGATTTATATTTTCAGATCTGACTTTTTTCTAAATTCAAAACTGATCTATATTTTCATTAAATACAGATCTGATTTTTCTAAACCCAAAAATGATTTGTATTTTCATTAAATACAGATCTGATTTTTTGAAAATGTTTTCTTTGTTATAAAATTGCAAATTTTGAAATTCAAAAGAAGTGATTGAAAGTTAGGTTAAAGTTTTTATTTTTATTTTTATGTGATGCATGCATAATAAATTTGTCTCATGAATGTGAATCCTCCTTCAAAAGTCCTTTTTATTTTGTTTCCAAAAACAGATCCAGTTTTCACAAACCAAAAATCTTTTTTTTTTTTTTTTTTTACTTTACACAAAACAGATCTAATTCTTTTCAAAATCTCATTTTGTTTCCAACAACATATCTGATTTTTCTTGATAAAATCTTTTTTTTTTACTCTACACAAAAATAGATCTAATTCTTTTTAACAATGTCTTATTATTTTAATTCTCAAAACATATTTGATTTTTTTTACAAACCAAATTTTTTTAAACCTTCACAAAAACAGATCTGATTTTTTTTTTCTTTAAAAAGAGGACATCATTCATAAGGAAAATTATTTAAATTAATTTTTGTCAAGTGTCTGTCATGTGTGTTCAACATATCATTCATCATCATGCAAAAAAGATATATTGATCATTAGAGTCTAGAAGACTAGACTCTGTCTGAGTGGAATAGGTGCCAACACCTTCCCATTTCGTAACCTAGCCCCCGAGCTTAGGATTTTTGGATAGGTAGATTAGTGTTTTGTCTTTTAATTTTGGTAGATTGTAACTAGGACCAAAACTTTGTATTCTTTTGCATAGATTGTAACTAGGACCCAAACCTTGTAAGGTTAATTTACCAAAGTTGTACTTTTCTTTATTCAATCAATGACAATGAAGTATTTTGATCATGTAATTTGTACTTATTTTTTCTTATTTTTTTGTACAAAAAATAAGTGGCGACTCCACACCATTTACCCAAAAAGAGAGGTGCCCTTAAAAGCACCAAAATCTCTTTTTTGAGAGCATCCAATTTCCTGGTCTCTCACAATGGCAATAAAGAAATAGGATAGATTTTTTTTATTTTTTTTATAGAAGAAGTTATAATCAACTTAGAAGTTTAAAGTAATCCAAAGAAGAAGAAGTTAAACTCAACATAAATTTATCAAAAAAAGTGATAAAGTCATAAAAGAAAAGTTGATAAGAACAAAGAAGATAATTTTTTTACAATTTTTTTTTTGAGCTAAAAAGAATTTCTACAGTTTCAATTAAAAAAAAACATAGGAATAGTATGAAAGGAAAAAAAATGTTGATATGAATGTAACAAAAAATTTAAATCTATTTTTTTTTAAATTAAAAAATATCTGCAATTTGATGAAACTACTTGGTGCAAACATGATTTTTATAATGGTAAAGAAGTTAAAAAGAAAAAGACTACTAGACATAATATGCTAATATCAATATATAGTAAACATTGACGTACATACTTTTTTTTTTTTAATGGGAAGACTGACAACTATTTTTATTAATCAAAATTGAAAGATACATCATGGACAAAAGCTTGCACTAGAAAGCAAGGGTTTTATTCAATCCAAGTAGAGAAGTCAACAATATCTATGGCATGTTTAGCTAGTAAATGGGCACTGTTACCTTGCCTCCTAATATGAGAAAAATCAACTCGGTTAAAGTCTGCACACATCATTAGCATATCGCTGACGAGAGATGCCACCGAGGATGGAGGAGGAGAGACGCCAAAAAGAGCATTGAACATCAACAAAGAGTCACTTTCAATAATGAAAGTCATGGACACCAACATCTTTTGCAAAACGGAAACCCTCTTCAAAAGCTTTCACCTTTGCTTCCAACGCCCCCAATGGATAGTTGATTTTCTTACTCAAAACTACAATAATTTGACCATGTGAATCCCAAAACAAAACCCCCACACCTGTTGCCCTTTGAGCTGAGAAGACAACACCATCCACATTGATCTTGTATCTCGGCATTGGTGGAGGGTCCCAGCCAACTAGTCTGACTTGTGAAGATCTAGCCGGTTCACTGTTAGCTTCCTAATACTCTAGGAGGTACTGTGTTGCCTAGTGAGCCAAAGCCGACCCACACTTCTTCCTTCCCCCATGACAAACCTCATTCCTATTGGACCAAATTGACCACGCAATTTTGACTGCCAGAGCAGCATCATCTTCACCATGTGTATCGAATATCAGGAAGAGCCACAACAAGTCAACAAAGGAACGGACCTAGGAATGTTCAAAGTGAAACTTGAGCTTAGTGCACTGCCACACCTCCCTTGCTTGCTGACACGACTAGAACAGATGGCCCGAAGTCTTTGTCTCCATTCTGTACTTGTCATAGCAACCATCCTGCAATACACCTCGTCGTACCAGGTTCTCCTTGGTGGGAAGAATGCCACGACAAGCACGTCACGCAAAGTGATGCACTTTATGAGGAACCTACAGTTGCCATAACAACCTCTAGAACCTGCGAGAACTGCTACCATCCTAGTTGGTTCCTTGATTGGCAGGCCATGAATGCTCCAAAGCTAACCTGTAGGCACTACTAACACTAAACAAACCGTTAGAAGTTGCTGCCTAGACCAGCTTGTCCTCGGGAAGATGCATGCTTATAGGAATGCCTTTGATCAACTCAGCTTCATGAGGAAGAAAAATAGCATCGACTACCTGTGAATTCCAGTAGGCTGAATCTTATGATATCAACTCATCACCTGAGTTTCAGCATCAAGAAAAAGTCTGAGAGATACAACTTTAAAGGTTGAAGAGGATGGGGTCATTTCTCACCCCAATTCTGGATTAAAGCTCCATTCCCCACATTCCATCAAAGACCATGTTGCACCAGATGTTGAGCAGCCAGAATGCTTCACCAAGCGTACAAGGGGTTGTTACCAATTGAAGCTGTTAGGATTAGTGCCCTTAAATCCTATTGTATGATGCTATGTATATTATTATTTATGACATTATGTATAACTTAATGTTGTGATTAATAAAGTTGCTTTATTATTATCTAAAATGATGGTAACATGAATATTTGGACATTATCATATAGTCCATAAGATGCATAATATGTGATTTATGTGAAAAGTCACAGAAGATATAAATCACAAGCTCTTTGTAAACTCAGAATATTAGTTCGTAGTCAGTGATGAATTTGGGCATTTCATCTACGAAGACTATAACATATCAATTAAGATGATTTGTCATGATCATGGAAGTGAAAACTTTTAATTGATGTGTTGACAGTGACGGAGCTACTCTTTGACCAGGGGGGGCCATGGCCCCCCCTGGATTTTGAGAAAAATTTTTTTATTGGTATATTTAATTTTCAATTAGGCCCCCCCCCTCCCCCCCCCCCAAAAAAAAACATGGTCATCATTGGTCTCTCTTTGCTTATTATCAGCTCACTCCTGGCATTTTGGACCCAAATAAATTTATGGTTGGCCACCCTGTAAACCACTGCACATGCTGCAGTTCATCTCTGTTTAAAACAGAGGAGAAAAAAATATGAAGAATCTGAGTCTGATTAAAATAATCAAGAGGTACAGTGAGAGAAAGGAAGGCGAGAACAATATGAAAAACATGATTTAACAAAAACATAAAAAAGACAAATCCGAAAAAAAGAAAGAGACGAAGAAGAAGATTATTAGAACGCACACTGATAAAGAAGAGCAAGCAGATATCAGAAAAGTAATACCTGTTTAAAGACCAGATGTGAGGTAAACAGTAAAAACAAGAATGGGTGGGATTGGGAATAGAGAAAGTGATTTATTTATAGTTTACAAAATACCCTACATGTTTGTTTATTTACAAAAATGCCACATTTGCTTTATTTTTAAAAGCAATCTAATAATTTTAATTGATTTTTGTAAAACAATATATTAAATTAATTATATATTATGCTTTCATTTAGTTTAATAATTGTGTGTGTCGTGATACCAAAGTATTTCATTCCAAATCTAAAATAGAATTCAAAATCTTGATCTCAATTCCAGAAATTGTTGATATATCAATTCCATAAAATGTTGATACCTCAGTTTCCAAAAATTTTTAAGCAAAATTATAAAAAGTTGATTAACAAGTGAGTTTTGTTCAATACTCCAGCCCCCCCTCACTCAAATTCCTGGCTTCGTCCCTGTGTGTTGATATGTTTTAAGATTTAAGACAAATTGAACTGGACCACTGTGAGATTTATTATTCTTCTAACGACTGTCAATTAAATAATAAATCTCACGACTTATATTGACATGAACTCTTAATCCTGAGAGAATAATAGACCTGATCATAGAGTGTAGGTTGCTTTGATATATCAGGAGTGAGATCTAAAGTAACGGTCAAAACCTCAGTATGTTGGGTAGCCACATTTAGTGTTGATGGAACATATATTCTCAAGATGAAATTCATAATCTCTTAACGGAGATACAAGATATTTCCTTGAGATAAGTTTAATGGATTTGTTATTCAGAGAGTTATGCCTAACCACTTTGGTAAGAAATTACTAAAGTATATATTTATGAAATTAGATTTCATAAATATATGATGAATAACTTAAAATGATTAAACCGGATACTCAAGGATTAAAATGTAGTAATTTATAAAGTGGCAGTCCACATTCATGACTTTGTATTACTATGAATATTTTATGAAGGGGTTGCATGTACAATAAAGTCTTGGGATATAATTTATTAATAAGGCCTAGAGTGCAATTATATTTATATAGTGGTATTAAATATATTTAATGGTAACTTTGAACTTGTCAAGAGTTGACAGAAAAACCCAAAGCCCATTGGAGCTAGTAACTTATTTGTTCCCTTTCGGTTCCACTCCAAGCCACACACTAAAACCCAATTGGAAAGGCCTAAAAGGCTAACTCAATTAGATAATCAGTTATGTGGAAAGAAATATACAGAATTTTTGAAAGAACATGAAAGAGTATGTATGTGAGTGTTAGACACTCTTTAATTATCTCTAGAAACATACACATATAATTGATTAAGAGACCACACTTCTTGGGCATTAAGTGGAATTGGAGTGAAGATTAAAAGTGTTCCCAAGTACTTTTCATCTTTGGTTTTGAATTTCACCACATCAAGGTACACCACTCTCTTGATCTTATATTCTGAAACTTACATAGAATACGTTATCAATTGCGAATGAAGTAGATCCGTTAATTTTCCGCTGCATACATTCATATATCCATCAAATGGTATCAGAACGGTCTTCAATTTCCAATCTATATAACATGTTTTGTGAGTTTTGGAATTAAAGATAATAGTTTCATGATGTTAGAAGATTATATATGTATTTAATTTTCTGCATGGTTGTTGAAACTATGGTTTGATGAAAACTGATATTGATGTTATGATATTTTTTAAATTTGAATTTAAGTATGTTAAATTGAACTTTAAGGCTATAGCATCAATGGAATTCAGTTTTGATATCAAATTCTGTTAGTCATGTTCATATGGTGGTTGTTTGTTCGTGGAAAACCGTTGAAAACTATTCAGATCTTCCCTTTAAAAACTGAAAACATTGGCTTTTCGTGGGTTAGCTTCCCACAAAGTTACTCGCGAAAAATACCTTTAAAGCATAAAACTTTTCGCTGGTAAGCTTTAGTTGCGAAACAGTCACTAGACAATCGCGAAAGTTTTTGTCTGAATTTTGTGTTTTCACTATGTTTACCTTAACTCATTTTCGCAAGAAGAGCTTAGTCGCGAGATTCTCGCGAAAATGCCACTTAAGGGAATTTTGAACTTTTTCTATGTGTTTTCAAATGTACAAAATGCAAGGCTGTGTGTGATTAGATTACACATGTTTATAATTAAAAACTTTTAATTTAAAACATCTAGTGGGAGAAAGATACAAGGGTTGGATCTCACGGCCTCCATTGTCAGTTTATAGTAGTATGATTAAGCACCTCGCCTTGGCGTATATGCCTTGCTCCTTTTGGAGGGTGTTTAATTCATGGAACTACAGATTAAACTTCTTAATGATGGATGATATGTGTTTTTACATTAAGAATGACCACGCTACCGTGGAGTTATTTAATGACTCACATAGAATTCAGTCAATGGTGTACACTAGACTAAGTTTAATGTTAACCTCCCTTCGGAGCTATGTCATTATTGCTTAGAGGCTAAAGGAAAAATGGCATATTATTAGTGTTTGTAAGAGTTATCATGATAGCACTAATAATGAGAATAGTTTTCAATCAATCATAGTGTTTATAATTTACTTGCTTCCAAGGAATTTTAAACATGGGATTTGGTTGTCGTTGCATATGTTATATTATAGTTTTATTAAGGTTCCATGCTATATGTTTATATTCTAAATTGATAATGTCTAGTTTACTTATTATATTCATGTTTATTATTTCAGATTTGAACATGGCATCATTTAGCCCACTTGTTACTATTCTTAATCAAAACAAACTGACTGGATCCAATTATGTTGACTGGAAAAGAAATTTGGATATTGTTCTTACTGCTGAAGAGCACAAATATGTGCTTACTCAACCATATCCTAGCTTTCCTTCATTAGATGCTCCTCCTGAGGAAAAACATCGATATGATCATTGGTAGAAATCTAATGAGATGGCCAAGTGTTACATCCTAGCATCTATCTCAAATGTTCTACAGCATCAAATGCAGGATGTAGAACTAGCTTCGGGCATTATGTTAAGTCTGAAGGAGATGTTTGGTGAGCAAGGCCGTTATACAAGGCAAGAAACCATGAGGCAAATTTATAACATCAAAATGGCTGAAGGCAGTTCAGTGAAGGAGCATTGTCTTACAATGATCTCTAATCTGAATACATTGGAGGTTTTAGGTGCCAATATTGATGTAGAATCCCAAGTGGATATGATACTCTAGTCAATATCGGAATCATTCAAGGAATTCAGACTCAATTATAATATGAACAAAAAGATTTATTCATTGTCTAAATTAATGAATGAGTTGGTAGTGGCGGAAGGCTTTCTTGGTACTTCTAGTGTTGATGCTAATATGTTGAAGCTTCTACTTCTCAACCTAAGTCGAAAGGCAAGGGTAAGAAAAAGAAGAAAAAGGACTTCAGCAAGCAAGAGGGTAAAAAAATTGCCTTAGGGGTTGCTGACAAAGGAAAGAAGATCAAAGGAAAGTGTTTCCACTGTGGAGAGAAAGGACATTAGAAGAGGAATTGTCCAAAATTCAAGGCTGCCAATAATAACAGTATGAAAAGTTCATTCCTCCTTGAAATATGTTTAGTACAAAATCCCACAGATTCTTGGTGTGTGGATTCAAGTTGCACTAATCATATTTGCAATTCTTTGCAGGGGTTCCAGGAGACTAGAAAGTTTAATGAAAGGGAATTGTTTCTTACTTTGGCTAATGGGAGCAGGATTCCAGTTGTAGCTGTTGGAGTGTCGTTTAATTTATGCTTTGAGTCTAGGGTTTTAATATTGGAAGACTGTCTATATGTACCTAATATTCGTAGGAATTTGATTTTTGCAACTTATTTAGGTAAACATGGATATTGTGTTATCCTTAAAGACAATGTTGTAATAAAGAAAGGTAAAGTGTTTATCTGTTCTGGCAATATTGTTAATGGTCTTTATATTTTAACTCTTGATAAGCACAAATTATATAATTCTGAATTAGATAATAACTCTCATGTAAAATCATTAAAGAGAAAGTTTCCTTCTACTAATGATGCATATCTTTGGCACTTGCATTTGGGTCATATTAATTTTAACAGAATTCAAAGACTGATAAAAAATGGACTCTTAGAGCCATTAGACTTTGATGAATTTACAGTTTGTGAATCTTGTTTGGAAGGCAAAATGACCAAACGACCTATTAATGCAAAAGGTAGAAAAGCCCAAGAGTTGCTTGAATTAGTTCATACAAATGTATGTGGTCTTATGTCAACCCAAGCAAAAGGAGATTATGAGTACTTCATCACTTTTACCGATGATTACTCAAGATATGGTTATGTGTACCTAATGAAACGGAAGTCTGAAACTTATGAAAAGTTTAAAGAATTTAGGGCTGAAGTTGAGAATCAATTGGGTAAATGCATATAGGCCATTTGATCTGATCATGGTGGCGAATACCTTCTTGGGGATTTCAAGGATTACTTAACTCAAAATGGGATTGTATCCCAATTAACTGCACCTGGAACTCCCCAACAAAATGGTGTAGTAGAAAAAAGGAATAGGACTCTTTTAGAAATGGTTAGGTCTATGATGAGTTACTCAACTTTACTGATTTCTTTTTGGGATTATGCCTTAAATACAGCAATATATCTTTTGAATTTAGTTCCATCAAAATCTGTTCCCAAAACACCCATGAAATTGTGGAGTGGGCGTAAGACTAGTATGAAATATCTCCACATTTGGGGTTGTCCAACACATGTGTTAAAAGGGAAGCCTGATAAATTGGAACCAAAATCAGAAGTGTGTTTACTTGTGGGTTATCCAAAAGAAACTAGGGGTTATTTATTCTATAGTCGTAAAGATAATAAAATTTTTGTTAGTACAAATGATAAATTCTTGGAAAATGAATATATGAATAACTTTACTCCTAGAAGTAGAGTTGTTTTGGCTGAAATGAATGAATCTATAAATGAACAACCAATGGATGAAACTAAGGATGATGTGACTGTATTAGATACACCACAAGATACTACTCATAAGATGTCTAGTACACAGGTGCCTCGTCATAGTGGGAGGATTGTTAGGCCACCTATAAGATTTATAGGTCTGGGAGAAACTTATGAAGCTATCTTAGAAGAGGCCGAAACTTATCCTTACACTTATGAAGAAGCAAAGAATGATATAGATGCATATCATTGGGTCAAAGCTATGAAATCTTAATTAGATTCAATGTATTCCAGTCAAGTTTGGGATCTTGTAAAGCGCCTAACGGCATTAAACCTATTGATTGCAAATGGGTTTACAAGAGGAAGAGAGGGATAGATGGAAAGGTTGAAACCATTAAAACAAGGCTAGTGGCGAAAGGATATACACAAAAAGAATGTATTGATTATGAAGAAACCATTTCACCAATAGCAATGCTTAAATCTATCAGAATTCTCTTATCCATTGCTGCTCATTATGATTATGAGATTTGGCAAATGGATATCAATACTGCTTTTCTAAATGGTGTCAGGGCAAAAACGTTTTCCTTCTGACAAATAAGAATTATGTTGGGTTGGGGTTCTAAACTGAAACTCGACGATGGGCTCGATGCACGGCCCAAAGGCTATCAATGAAAATCCAAGAAATCCACTATTTTTTATGCCTTGGACTTAGATTGGAACTGACAAGAGTAGCCCATGAACAATCCCTACAGCGGACACGTTAGCACGATTAAAAAGCATTCTGCATGAAATAACCTAGCGGTAAAACGTTTCTGCAGAAAAAGACCCAGCGGTAAAATGTTTCTGCAGAAAACGACCCAGTAGTAAAATCTTTCTGTAGAAAGTAGCCCAGCAGTAAAATAATACAAAACAGAATAAACTCTCAGCTGTTAGGTATTTCACAGATTAAGGGAAATGTCCATATTTTCAGACTCATCGTCCGTTAGCTCTGGAGAAGAGTCTTCTAATACAACAATATAAGGGAAAAATTCTATGGTAACAGTTACATCATAACCATTAATGGTAAATGAATAAGTAAATATCATGGGTTTCATAATAACAAATAATGGAGAAAACTTAGTGTGAGATGAAGGGAGAGAGAGAGAGATCCTAACTAGCACAGCAAGATCATTATGCTGCCATGGCATGCTCATGAATATAGTATATGTAGTGAGTAGTGATAATCATTTGTGAGTAGTATGAGTAATGAGTGATAAAATATAGTAATGAGTTAGAGAGTATAGTGAGTAGTATGAGTAATGAGTGGGAGTGTATAGTAAGTCTACTGGGACTTTCTACTGGGGGAAGCTGAACGTTTTTTAGTAGAAGTATGATGAGTGTTTGTGAGCCAGGAGCTGGGGGAACTTAGTTTCCAAGCTTGAAACTAAGAACTCATTGACTTTTTCAAAGCTTGGAGAAAGCTTAAACAGAGAGGTTAATGAAGAATCTCTTTTGGTGTATGTCTTAGTGTATCTTGGTGTCTGAGTGAGTTGTTGAAGCATTAATGGAGAGTTCCATTTACACCTGGGTTTTTAGGGGGTGATTAGCAAAATAATCTTTGCTAAATCTTTCTCAATCTTCAGAAAATCCTTAAGGAATTGTTCTTAGGATTTTTAGCTAAGAGTAGTAAGCTCAACTTTTAGAAGCTTCTTGCTGTTTTAGGTAGTAACAGCTGGGATTCTGGCTTAGCATTGAATGCTGATTAGCCTTGGCTGATTGGATTAGAGCATGCTTTAGACTAATAATCTTGGATATGCTACTGCTAGAATCAGAGTTCCCTAGGGCAGATTGGACCACCCCAAGCCAGGTGTCAACCTTGGAGCCCTTGCTGGAAACTCTGTTGGGATCCCTTTGGTGCCCTCCAAACCACATTTTCCTAAGTTTCCCCATTTAGGGTTTATGTGCTTGGTTCATGAACCAGAGAATACACATTTTTAGTATGAAAATAAGTTGATTTCATCTTGTTTCAGGAGCTTTGAAGGCCTTGTCATGGTAGCTTTGGGTTCTTGACTGAAATGAGTTGGAGAAGAAAGAAGTGATAGCTGGCTGAAGCTTTCCCAGCTTTCTGTCACATCACCTTTAGCTTTATGTCACAGGAGAAATGATGGGATTTCAGCTTGTAGAGAAAGGATTCATCCCCTAGTGGACACATGTCCATTTTCTGATCTGATTGGACAAGTTAGGACCTGATAGGAAGGGGCTCCAGCTGTTCAATTGTTGCTGAAATTTGGCTGACCAGTTCGTGTGTTTTCCAATTACTGGGATTTGTGTGTGGGCTGGCCTGACCCAGCTGAGCTTTGTAGATAAATTTCCTTGGGCTTAGTTATCCCTACAAAATGAGTAGTTTTGCCAAGGGTGATATTCATGGGCTTTATGGTTAGTTGATTGTGGAAAGAATAAGCATAGTTCCCATAAATTTTGTGAAACCAGTATTTTTTGAGAGATGAGTAATTTATATTTCCCATGAGTTAGGGACTTAGTATATGTAAAGCAAGTGTTGAAATAATACTTGATTGTGCCAAAATAATATTGGGCTTTTAGAAATAGTTGCCAAAATAATATTTGGGCTTTATGAAATAGTGTCAAATAATTATTTAGGCTTTGTAAAATAGTGCCAAATAATATATGATGTTGGGCTTTGAGTGGAGATAGTGTAATTTTGTAGCCCAATTTTGGTAGTGATATGGTGAGTATTTTGTGTGAAAATCCAAGTTGGATAATATATGGGATATAATGGGTAATATTTGTGGGAGGGCCCAAGGCAATTTATGGGCTTGTGTATGGAATATTTGTGAAGGCCCAATAACATGGAAAATATTTGAATGACATGTGGGAAATATTTATATGGGCTTAAAATAACGTGTTGGCTCATGTGGGTATTTTTGCGAGTGGGCTAATAAAATCAAGGCTCGAAAATTTGTACCTTAACGTTTAGCCCCCCAAGTCACGTGTGAGCAGTTTCTACTTGGTCACACGTGCGAGTTTGAAATTTGGTGGCAGTTATGAATAGTGGGCTTCTGCAACTTTCCCACGTCCAATACTCTCCCACGTTCAACACTTGGTGGGTCTTCAGTTACTCTTCAGGTTTATGGCATTAAATGCTGGTCTCTTCTCCATGTCTTGTCATCTATACCCTTCATGTTTACTAGTAAAGGGGTGGCCTTGGCTATTTCTTTTTTTATTTTTTTGCTTGGACCGATAAAACAGAGTGACAAACGTTGAGAAAGCATTTTTCCTTATTCCCTTTTCTATTTTAAGCCAAGTGTGAGAGAGAAACACCAGTTTTAGCCAAGGCAGAGAGAAAGTGACTAAGATTTTCGACCAAACAGAGAGAGAAATAGAGCCTTTTCTTATTATTTTCCATTGTCTTCAATCAAAGTGAGAGAAGGAGAGGGCAGCGGCCAGGGTTTAGTGAGGGATTGCATTATTTCTCTCTTCCCTTGTTAATTTCAGCCAAGTGAGAGCAAGACCCACAATTTTTCTTACTTCCCGTGGTGGCCGTGGGTGCTCTTCTGCTATTTCTTCTCTTTTCTCTGAGAAACAATACCTCTGGTTTTGTGACCCATGGCTAAAGGAGAAGAAACGCTGGGTTCTGGTGGTGTCAGCATTGCTAGGGTGGCTACACTAGAAAGAAAGGCTACAAACTCTCATGTGGGAGCATTCGAAGGATTACACGGAAGTTAGTAAAGATGTCGGTGATGTAAAGGCGAGCAATTGGGTGATCGGACTTGCTGGTCTTGACGGTGAGCTTCAATTTCTTGGGTTTGAAGATGGTTTACCTTTATTACTGAAATAGATGGGGTTGAAAGTGTGGAACCTCCCTTCTATTACACTGTTGGATGATGGAGGCCACTTTGCTTGGAAGCCCTACTCATATGTTGCAACTGTGTTTCAACCCAAACCCATTTTCGAGTGCCAGACCTGGATCCCAGGAGTTTGTGCTGAATGAGAAAGAAAGTCTCCACTCTTCTACTCATCACATCGCCCTCATTTATTCCATACCCAAAAGACGACGGATTTGGTTTAACACAGTATAACCCACATAGAGTCGTGAGACAATTCGAATTTGACCAGGATGTTCCAAACATTAACACCACAATTTGTGCTTTGGGTGAGGCAATGCAGCCACTAGTGCGTGGTACAGCCCTAGAGTATTGGGCTAATAAGGTGGAGAGAGTTTTGGTCCCGAGCAGGCATCGTGAGGGGTATGCTACCCCAAGTATGAAATTGTATTGGAAGAAAGTGATTAGTACCTTTGAAGGTTATGTGCAAAGCTGAGAAGTTGATGAGGTGGTGATAAGTCCTCCTTTGAGAGAGCCTTCTTCAAATGCCCAACTTATTCCAAACACAAGGGCAGCTTCAACTTGGGCCGCCAGATAGAATTTGGGTTTTGCTGAGTGGAGAGCTGATCTGAATGGTTGGGTGGTCCATTGGGGTGATGTTCCCGTGGAATAGAGTGAAAAGAATATTATTGCAAAAGCCCCCGAGTCCAACCCAGCCACTAGTGCACCCAAAAGACCTTATGGCAAATCACCTTCATCCGAAGACAAGCCCAAGAAGGTGAGATGACAAAGAGCAGGTGTTGAAAAGTCTAAGGCCGGTAGCTCCAAGCCCCCAGTGGTTGCTCAATCCAGCTCTGATACTGCTCAGGTTACTAAGCCCAGTGTCCTAGCTGATGCCCTTGCTAGCTCATCATCACCAATAAAGCACTATAGAAGGAAAACTAGTGCTGGTAGCGTACAGGACCTTGAAACTTCAGAAGAGGTATCTGTCCAAAGCCTTTATCTTCTTACAGTCTTTCTATTCTGCCTCTCTTTTTCTTTTCTTCTTTGCCTTCATTTTTTGGAGTTAATTGTGTGCTTTCATGGCTGTAACAGTCTAGTGATAGTGCGAAGATACAATCAGAGGAGCATGATTTTGAGTATAGAGCTGCTGACTTTGGTAATCTACTATTCCTCGCTTCGGTTTCTTCTCGCGTTTCCCTTCCTGGCGTCCTTTGTTCTCTAGGTCCAATTGATGAGAATGTAGAGATGGCTGGTGAGAGTCCCACTGCTACTGTCACTGCTGGAAAGGCTGCTGTTAGGGAATCCAGCAAGGAGTCTGCTGGCAAGGACCCTGATGTCGCTGTAACTGCTGGCGAGGCTTCTGCTAGTATGCCCAGCCAAGGACATGCTGTTTCTCCGTCCATTCATGACGTATGCCACAATAAAGAACCTCCAGGTATGGTAGTTTTGAATCGCTCATGTAAATAGTGAGATAAGCTTCTTGTTCAGTGACACTTGGCTGTGTGAATGCTTTTCTGCTATTGCTGGGGACATAACCATGACTCTTTTCTTTTGTAGAGCCACAGGTTGAGTCCTCTGGTGGTGCTGCTAAGGGAATGAGCCTTGAAGAATTTTGGAAAGATTTGCAGAAGATGAAGAGAATGAAAAAGTGGCAACTGACTTTCATCCTCTTTCAAGTAACACTGTCATGTTCCAGTAGTCTGAAATTCCTACAGAAGGTCAGCCACTGCTGGCTGCAATTATAAGTAAACGTCCACACTTTATGGCCAGATGTAAATTAGGCGCCCCATTGAGGAAATCTGGTCTTGAATTGCTTGTTGCGGTGCTGCTAGACATGCAACGTACAAAGCTTGAGAGTTCAAACTTGCAGAGAGTACTTGAGTGGAAGAATGCCCTTAAAGACTTGCTGTTTATGAAATTCGAGGTTCAATTCATCCTTGACAAGATTCGAGCTGTTGTTGAGGCTTGTATTACTCGAGATGATGAGTTCACAAGGAAAATAACTGATCTTGAGAGAGAAATAGCAGCAAAGAGAACTAAGCTTTCACTTTTGCTAAGTCAAAGAGATGCATTGATGCAGTCATCGTCAGCTGGGGGCACTTCTTCCTCAGCGGAGACCTTTGGCGATGGCTTATTTGACTAGCTTTTTTTATCATTATTAGTAGTTTGGTATTTTTGCACAGTTTGTTTCTAAATTGTGATGTGATGAAACATGTCATGTATTTGGGCATATTTGACTATGTAGGCTGTGTTTTGTGCAGAGGTGCACCAGCCATATAAACTTTGTGTAGTAACTCGACATTTCCGCAACTGTACAAGCTGTGTTTTTGGTTTATGAACAAGTATATGAATTTAATTTATGAGAATTATATTCAAGCTAAAATATAGTCATGGAAATCATATACATAATTTTGAAAATACTTATTGTGTTCATGACTATTTTGGTTCAAGATGCCCAGCTATTAGGGATGTAACTTTATTCACAGTTCAGAGTAAGCATATTTACGTATGAAAAATAATATTGGAGTATTTGTAAATATAAGAAGTTCATATTTGAGGCAAAAGGCAATGCTTAATTCTTTATTGGCATTGTAGTTGTAGTGGTTTAAAACCATACAAAAGAGGGTTACTTGGTACATACTTGAAAGTCGAATTAAGCATAGTACAACTTAAGCCATTTGCCATTGATAGGTTCCGTGAGACTTTCACCCTCTGCTGCAGCTAGACGATAATAACCGCTGGTACTAGCTTCCCTTATGAGATAGGGCCCTTCCCAACTTGGGGCAGAGGGTGCTGAAAGGTTCCTCTTGATGTGATTTGCCGCCTTCAAAACCATTTGTCTCTTGACAAAAACCCTGGATTTCGTGGCCTTGTTGTAAGCATTGGCCATCTGCCGCTGATACCGCTGGGTGCATTCATAGGTAAGATTTCGCATTTCTTCCAAGGTTTCAAGGTCTGTAGTTCTGATTTTTGCACAAGTGGCAGCATCTATGTCTGTTTCCTCTCAACGGGAGATATAGCATCAGTACCATATACAAGAGAGAATGGTGATAGTCCGGTGGCTGTTTTGCTTGAGCTTCGGTATGCCCACAGAGTTTCCAGCAGGTGTTCTGTCTAGCCACCCTCATATTCATGCACCATCTTGCTGAGAGTTCTCAATAGCACTCGGTTGGTAGCCTCCACTTGACCATTGCCTTGTGGATAATAAGGAGTAGACTTGCAGTGCTTGATGTGGCGATAGTTAAGTAATTTTCGGACATCTTTGTTGACAAAAGGAGTGCCATTATTAGTAATAATCTTGTGAGGAATACCAAACCTGTAGATTATGTGCTCTCGGATGAAATTGGCAACAGCTGGGCCTGTAGCCTTCTTTAAGGAGATGGCCTCAACCCACTTTGTAAAGTATTCGATGGCCACTAGTATCCAAATATGACCCTTAGATGGTGGATTGATGGGGCCTATTAAATCGAGCCCCAAAGTATGGAATGGCCAAGGAGTCATCATGTTTTGGAGGTTGGTGGGGTGAGTATGTATGAGATTCCCATGGACTTGGCAAGTATGGCATGTCTTCACACATTCAGCTGCATCTTGCTTCATTGTGGGCCAGAAATACCCCAGATTGAGCAGCCGTTAGAGAAGTCTCCATTTGCCTTGATGGTCACCACACTCTCCCGCATATACCTCTTGCATAACCGATTGTGCTTCGGAGGTCCCTAGGCATCTCAAAGGCTCCCCATTGAATGCTTTCCTGAAAAGAATACCTCCTTCCATAAAATAACGAGTAATCAATCTTTTCAAGCGATAGGCCTCTTCATGATCGTTGGGCAAGATGCCTTCTATGAGATACTCAAGGAAGGGTACAATCGCTAGTGGTAAAGACTACACATGATTCCATTCTATCAAAAGCATTTTGGCAGTTGGTACATTGCTTTTGGACAGTGGCAGCCTGTTTGCCCATTTCTGGCCAGTAATAACCTAACCGTTGGAGACGTCTGTAGAGACTGACAGAACCGCTAGGGTCGCAAGATTTTTCATGAACTTCTTTTAATCGCTTAGTGGACTCACCAGGGCTCAAGCATCTAGTTAGAACTCCTCTAGGCAGCTTTTTGTACAATTCTCCTGCCATTAGAGCATAATCTTGAGTACCTTCAAATGATCCTTCTCATCCGGTGATAATAGTGCTTCTTTAATAGAAGACTGCCAATCTGTTTGTCCCAGCAGTTGATCAGAGAATTCTTCCTTCAGCATTTGTACCACTGGGATTGGCCTTTTCACAATAGTAACATCTATAGTTGCACCTTCAAATCTGATTTTTGATCCCAATGTGGCTAAAGCATCGGCAAAGCGATTGTCGGACCTTAGGGAGTGTTCAATATTGAATTCTTCAAAAGAGTCCTCCAACCTTTGAGCCATAGCTCTATATGGAGCTAAAGATGGTTCCTTGAGTGCAAAATCTCCTCTGACTTGGCAAACAACCAGATTTAAGTCTCCGACTACTGGAAGATGCTTAATACCCATTTCACGAGCTACCGCTAGGCCCGTGAGATATGCCTCATATTCAGCCATATTGTTGATGCATGGGAAGTCAAGCTTGAATGACATACCCACTATTTCCCCAGTACTTTTGGATAAGACTATTCTAGCCCTAGCTGTTTCCATCAGTGCAACTATCGGCAGCTCTCCAAGTACATCATCAGTAATGTCCCAGCCATCTTCACCAGGAAAATTTGATAACAAATCAGCGATGGCTTGACGCTTTACAGCCGTTGGGGTGATTGTTATGATCTCAAACTCAGATAATTGCAAGAGCTATTGTGCTAGCCTTCTGGAAAGAACCGGTCGCCTCAAGAGTGAGTGGATTGGATGAGATTTTGTCAAGAGCTGTACCGTGTGAGATAGCAAATAATGGTGCAGTCGCTGGGCAGCATATATTAGGGCAAGACAAGCCCTTTCAGTCCTTGGATAGCGAGTTTCAGCATCCTTTAATTTTCTACTAACATAATAAACCGGTCGCTCAATCCCCTCTTGATCATCATGGGCTATGAGTGCCCCTATTGCTTCGTTATTTATAGCCAAATGCAGCTTGAGTGGTTTCCCTAGTATGGGTGCACATACGGTTGGTAGTTTGGTCATGAGTTGCTGCAGTTTGAGGAATGCTTGCTGGTGTCTGGAATCCCAGCGGAAGGGTTTTCCTTTCTTTAGCAGTGGTGTAAAGGCAGCTATGAGGGCAGCAAGACCCGGAA
Source organism: Quercus glauca (assembly GCA_023736055.1). Classification (NCBI taxonomy): domain Eukaryota; kingdom Viridiplantae; phylum Streptophyta; class Magnoliopsida; order Fagales; family Fagaceae; genus Quercus; species Quercus glauca. The sequence continues at coordinate 45,619,942 of CM043322.1, read as the reverse complement.
TAAACCGCCAGATGTATGAGAGCTTACCAAGGAAACTTTTGAGATGTGTAATTGTTGCAGGTGGCTTCATAGTAGTATGGCTTGCACTTTGCTAGGATCAACATCTATGCCTCTTTGATGGACAAGAAATCCCAGAAATTTTCCAGCTGTAACTCCAAAAGCACATTTGAGCGGATTTGTGTGAAGCTTGTAGAGTCGACACCTTTCAAAGGCCTTTCGTAAGATAGTAAGATGATCTCCTCTTGTTTTTGACTTCACAACAATGTCCCCACATAGTCCTCAATCTCTTTGTGCATCATGTCATGAAAGATTGCAGTCATAGCCCTTTGATATGTGGCTCCAGCATTTTTGAGATCGAAGGACATGACGGTGTAGTAAAAGTTACCAATAGGAGTTTGAAAGGCTGTTTTGGCTGCATCTTTGGATGACATTCTGATCTAATTATAGCCAATGAAGCCATCCATGAATAAAAACATAGCATGCCGAGCAGTTGGCAATGAGCATATCCATGTTAGGAAGTGAAAATTCATCCTTGGGGCATGCTTTATTAAGATTCTGGAAGTCAACACAACATCGTATTTGCCCATTCTTTTTCTTGACTGGTACAATGTTTGAAAGCCATTTTGGATGCAAGATGGGCTTGATGAACCCAGCTGTGAGAAGTTTCTGGATTTCTTGAATGATTTGAGCTTCAACATCAGGATGGAAGATCCGCATGGGCTGTATTACTGGCTTTGCCCCTGGTTCCACATTAAGAGCGTGTGCTACTAGGTTAGGATCCAAACCGGGCATCTCATGGTACTCTCAAGCGAAGACATCAATGTACTCTTTTAATAGTGAAATGAGTTAAGCCTTTTCCAGAGGTGGCAAGGTTGCATTTACTGAAATTGGTCGCTGGACATTAGGATCATCACTGAGATTAATGGTTTCCAGCTCCACATTAGGTGAGAAATTAGTTACCACTAAGGGCTCTTCAGACAATTCTGCCAGACTGCTGGGCAGATTTTCTTCCATTGCTGGAGTTTCTGCTTCGTGAGCATAGCAGCATGTTGGTGTAGTGCTTGCTTCGTTCAGTTCGGGAACTTTTTGTTTAAGACAGCTAGGCCTCACGTATCGTCATAAATAATACCCCAAACGACCATCCGGCAGCTGGACTTGTACACAACGTGGCTATGAGGCACCGCTGGAGGTTTCCCCATATTCTCTTTTCTTTTTCCTTTGATCAAAGAAAGACCTCATGTCTATTTCTAGATTATCTCAATGTCTTGCCAGCTGGGTAAAGGGATCCCAACAAGCCTTGAAGTAGAATCCTCCCCACTTGGGGTGAGCTCATCATAGAAAGTAGCCTCAAAATAGTGTGCTTCGGATAGATCAAATGGCGTAGGATTAACAGGGATGCGTATAGGCTTACCATTAAATCTTCCTTTGACACATTGGTGGTAAGTAGATGGCACAAGCTTATGTTTGTGGAGCCATGGCCTCCCAAGTAGAGCATGATAAGAAACGGGTGAATCGATAACATGAAACCTGGTAAGAGCAATAATGGGCCCCACTTTGAGAATTAACTGTATACTCCCAACAGTGCATTCATGAATTCCAGCAAAACCAAAAACCTTAATAGGAGCCCCAACTATTCTGTTGAGTGGGATCCCAGCTGCTTTGAGTGTGTTGGTTGGAACAAGATTAAGCGACGCACCAGTGTCGACTAGTGCTCTTCTTATGTGAACATCATTAACCTAAGCAGCAATATATAATGGTTTACTATAATCAGGGTGTTGTACCTCCATATCCTAGTTAGTGAAGGTAATGACATTAGTAGTCTCTAGGTAGGCACGGCCAGCATGAGCTTCAGCTGTGACGCAATGTGTTCCAGAGCTGGTAACGATGGATACAAGAGCTTCGGTTGTTGATCTTCTTGACTCCTCTTTGAGCCCCAACTGATTGAACAAAGTCCAAAAGGCGGGGCTTCTTTGAAGAGCAAAGATAGCTGCTGGAGGCATGCCTTTACCGCTGGCAGTCTCACTCTCATCAACCCCATTATGAAAAAGTACAGCAGCTGTGACTTTCCCTCTATGATGCTGAGGCAGTGGGTTCCGCTGGACCTCTTGCTCACGAGTGAGGTTTAAAGTGCCATCTGAAATTTTCTTGTGGAATGTTCTTTGAATTGTTCTACAATCTCTAGTTCCATGACCCACATATCTATGATACCAACAATAGAAGGGTTTTCGCATATCTTTCGGAGTAGGCTCTCGGATAGGCTTTAAGGGCCTAAGCGCTCCATCCACCATCCATTTGTCAATGACTACATTCATTTCTTCAGCGGTGCATGGTATGGGAGGATACTCTTCCTCCTCTTCCATTTTCTGCTTCTCCCTAACTATTGGTTCATTGGTGGAGACTGCAAGAGCTTGAGGAGCATTTTTCTTTTCTGACTTGGGCTTTTCAGCTATGGAAGGCTTGACTGATATGGCTCTCTTACGAGCCTTCTGTAGCAGCTGGGCAAACTGAATAATATCAAGATTCTCCAAATGGGCCCAGTACTCATGAGACGTGTTGTCAATGCAGATCTCAACCAGCTCTTGCTCTTTGATCTGTCCATAACAATCGAGAGCAACATCTCTGAACTGCCGAATGAAATCAAGGAGTCCTTCGGAGGACTTTTGCTTAATGTTATGAAGAGTGAGGATGGTAACCTTTTCCTCTCCATGAAAATACTTTGAGTAGAAACTTTCAACCATGTCATCCCATGTGGCAATGGAACCTAGTTGTAGAGTGGAGTACCATGTGTAAGCATGATCGGTAAGAGATTTTGAGAATTCCCTTAAGCAAAGATCACCATTTCCGGCGAAAGGACCCATAGAATCAAGGAACTTGTGGACATGCTCAATCGCATTTCCTTTCCTCCCATCATAAAGAGAGAAGGTGGGAGTTTCATATTTCTTTGAGTATGGCTTGTTTAGCAACTCGGCAAGGTAGGGTGTCCTACGAACAAAGTGTCTTGGTTCCTTTGGCTAGCTAAGTCTTTCCCTTTCCAGCAAAGCAGTGAGATCAAATAATGTAGCAAACTGAGGAAGAGAGGCATTTTGCTCACCAGACTGAGGATTCCCAGCGGCTAATCCCCTCTCCTACTGTCTAGGATCTAGTTCTTTATGTAATGGTTGGGGCATTGGCCCTTGAGTCTCTTTCAAGACCCTTAAAGATTCAGTAAGTTCGAATTGAGCTTGCTGCATTCCTTGTAAGGTTTCCAAAAGGAAAGAGAATCGGCGGTCAGAATCTTCTTGGTTGACCTCATGTTGGTCAGCTTATTCTCCCTAGGGAGTTTGACTTGATGACTTTGTGCTGCTAGGAAACTGGTGTTTCTAGTCCCCTCTTGCCGGTTGTTCTGCAACCTAGGAAGCATGGTGAACTCTTGGTTTCAGTAGACTCCCCAGTGGAGTCACCAAAATGTTGGGGGTAAAAAAATTTTCCTTCTGAAAAATAAGATTTATGTTGGGTTGGGGGTCTAAACTGAAACTCAACGATGGGCTCGATGCACTGCCCAAAGGCTATCGATGAAAATCCAAGAAATCCACTATATTTTATGCCTTGGACTTAGATTGGTACTGACAAGAGTGGCCCATGAACAATCCCTACAGCGGACACGTTAGCACGGTTAAAAAGCATTCTGTATGAAATAGCCCAGTGGAAAAACGTTTCTGCAAAAAACGACCCAGCGATAAAATGTTTCTACAGAAAACGACCCAGTAGTAAAATATTTCTGTAGAAAGTAACCCAGTAGTAAAACAATACAAAACATAATAAACTCTTAGTTGTTAGGTATTTCACAGATTAAGGGAAATGTCCATATTTTCAGACTCATCGTCTGTTAACTCTGGAGAAGAGTCTTCTAATACAACAATATGAGGGAAAAGTTCTATGGTAACAGTTACATCATAACCATTAATAATAAATGAATAAGTAAATATCATGGGTTCCATAATAACAAATAATGGACAAAACTTAGTGTGAGATGAAGGGAGAGAGAGAGAGATCCCAGCTAGCACAGCAGGATCATTATAGTGCCATGGCATGCTCATGAATATAGTATATGTAGTGAGTAGAGATAATCATTTGTGAGTAGTATGAGTAATGAGTGAGAGAGTATAGTGAGTAGTATAAGTAATAAGTGAGAGAGTATAATGAGTAGTATGAGTAATGAGTGGGAGTGTATAGTAAGTCTGCTGGGACTTTCTGTTGGGGAAAACTGAACGTTTTTTAGTGGAAGTATGATGAGTGTTTGTGAGCCAGGAGCTGGGGGAACTTAGTTTCCAAGCTTGAAACTAAGAACTCATTGACTTTTTCAAAGCTTGGAGAAAGCTTAAACAGAAAGGTTAATGAAGAATCTCTTCTGGTGTATGTCTTAGTGTATCTTGGTGTCTGAGTGAGTTGTTGAAGCATTAATGGAGAGTTCTGTTTATACCTGGGTTTTTCTGGGTGATTAGCAAAATAATCTTTGCCAAATCTTTCTCAATCTTCAGAAAATCCTTAGAGAATTGTTCTTAGGATTTTTAGCTAAGAGCAGTAAGCTCAACTTTTAGAAGCTTCTTGCTGTTTTGGGTAGTAATAGCTGGGATTCTGGCTTAGCATTGAATGCTGATTAGCCTTGGCTGATTGGATTAGAGCATACTTTAGGCTAATAATTTTGGATATGCTGCTGCTAGAATCAGAGTTCCCTAGGGCAGATTGGACCACCCCAAGCCAGGTGTCAATCTTGGAGCCCTTACTAGAAACTCTGCTGGGATTCCCTTGGTGCCTTCCAAACCACATTTCCCTAAGTTTCCCCATTTGGGATTCATGTGCTTGGTTCATGAACCAGAGAATACACATTTTTAGTATTAAAATGAGTTGATTTCATCTTGTTTCAGGAGCTTTGAAGGCCTTGTCATGGCAGCTTTGGGTTCTTGATTGAAATAAGGTGAAGAAGAAAGAAGTGACAGCTGGCTGAAGCTTTCCCAACTTTCTGTCACATCACCTTTAGCTTTATGTCATAGGAGAAATGATGGGATTTTAGCTTATGGAGGAAGGATTCATCCCTTGGTGGACACGTGTCCGTTTTCTGATCTTATTGGACAAGTTAGGACCTAATGGGAAGGGGCTCCAGCTATTCAATTGTTGTTGAAATTTGGCTGACCAGTTCACGTGTTTTCCAATTGCTGGGATTTGTGTGTTGGCTAACCTGACCCAACTGGGTTTTGTAGATAAGCTTCCTTGGGCTTAGTTATCCCTACAAAATGAGTAGTTTTACCATGGGTGATATTCATGGGCTTTGTAGTTAGTTGATTATGGAAAGAATAGGCATAGTTCCCATAAATTTTGTGAAAGCAGTATTTTTTGAGATATGAGTAATATATATTTCCCATGAGTTAGGAACTTAGTATATGTAAAGCAAGTGTTGAAATAATACTTGATTGTGCCAAAATAATATTAGGCTTTTGGAAATGGTTGCCAAAATAATATTTGGACTTTATGAAATAGTGTTAAATAAATATTTGGGCTTTGTAAAATAGTGCCAAATAAATATTTGGGTTTTGTAAAATAGTGCCAAATGAATATTTGGGCTTCGTAAGATGATTTAGGAGTTTGTAAAATATTACCATGTAGCAACGGACTTAGTAGAAGTGTTGTATCGTAACGAGCTTTGTAAATGGTGCCGCATCATAGCGAGCTTTGTATTTGCCACATCGTAATGAGTTTTGAAGTTGCCACGTCGTAGTGGGCTTTGAGTTTGCCACGTCATAGTGGGACTGAATTTGCAACATCGTAGTGGGACTTTGAATTTGCCACATCATAGTGGGACTGAATTTGCCACATCATAGTGGGACTGAATTTGTCACATCGTATTGGGACTGAATTTGCCACATCGTAGTGGGACTGAATTTGCCGCATCATAGTGGGACTTTGAATTTGCCGCATCGTAGTGGGACTGAATTTGCAACATCGTAGTGGGACTTTGAATTTGCCACATTGTAGTGGGACTGAATTTGCCACATCATAGTAGGACTTTAGGGAGTTTGGGCTTTCTTTGGGTTTTGCCCACAAGCTAAATGATGTTGGGCTTTGAGTGGATATAGTGTAATTTTGTGACCCAATTTTGGTAGTGATATGGTGAATATTTTGTGTGAAAATCCAAGTTGGATAATATGTGGGATATAATGGGTAATATTTGTGAGAGGGCCCAAGGCAATTTATGGGCTTGTGTATGGAATATTTGTGAAGGCCCAATAACCTGGAAAATATTTGAATAACATGTGGGAAATATTTATGTGGGCTTAAAATAATGTGTTGGCTCATGTGGGTATTTTTGTGAGTGGGCTAATAAAATCAAGGCCCAAAAATTTGTACCTCAACAAATGGCAATCTTGAAGAAGAAATATATATGATGCAACCAGAAGGTTTTATAGCAAAGAACCAAGAGCATATGGTATGCAAGTTAAAAAGGTCTATTTATGGACTTAAGCAAGCATCTAGGTCATGGAATATCAGATTTGATCAAGCAATCAAGTCATTTGGTTTTGAGCAAAATCTTGATGAACCATGTATGTACAAAAAACATCAAGATAAAGTAGTAATGTTCCTAGTACTTTATGTTGATAATATTATACTCATTGGAAATGATGTAGGGGTAATGTCATCCGTAAAGGTTTGGTTGTCTAGTCAATTTGATATGAAGGACTTGGGTGAGGCTAACTTTATTCTAGGAATCAAGCTATAGCGAGATCGCAAGAATAAGATGTTAGGCTTATCACAAGCTGAATATATAGATAAGGTCTAGAACGGTTTAGCATGTAAAACTCCAAGAAAGGTTTACTTCCTTTCAGACATGGAGTTCCTCTATCTAATGACCAAAGGCCTAAAATTCAAGAGGAAGTAGATATGATGAGACAAGTTCCTTATGCTTTTACAGTAGGAAGTCTCATGTATGCCATGCTTTTTACTAGACCAGATATTTGTTATTCAATTGGCATGGTCAGCCGATATCAATCAAATCCAGGACCAAAACATTGGCAAGCAGTAAAGCATATTCTCAAGTATCTACAGAGAACGAGAAATTATATGCTTGTTTATCGGTGTGAGGATTTGATTCCCATTGGCTATACAGATTCAGACTTCAATCGGATCTAGATTTCAAAAAATTGACTTCAGGATATGTTTTCACCTTGGGAGGTGGAGCCATAACTTAGAGGAGTGTTAAGCAATCTTGTATTGCGGACTCCACCATGGAAGCTGAGTACGTTGCTGCTTGTGAAGCAGCAAAGGAAGCTGTATGGCTCAAGAAATTCCTTTTTGATCTTGGTGTAGTGAGAATGGAGCAAGTACCCATCACATTGTTTTGTGACAATAGTAGAGCGGTTGCACAATCCAAAGATCCAAGGAATCATAAGAAAGGAAAGCACATTGAGAGAAAGTACCACATCATTCGAGACATTTGAAGGGCATGGGAGTTAGATTAGTGCACAATAGTCTTTAGGGCAAGTGGGAGTTTGTTAGGATTAGTGCCCTTAAATCCTATTGTATGATACTATGTATATTATTATTTATGACATTATGTATAACTTAATGTTGTGATTAATAACGTTGCTTTATTATTATCTAAAATGATGGTAACATGAATATCTGGACATTATCATATAGTCCATAAGATGCATAGTATGTGATTTATGTAAAAAGTCACAGAAAATATAAATCACAAGCTCTTTGTAAACTCAGAATATTAGTTCATAGTCGGTGATGAATTTGGGCATTTCATCTGCAAAGACTATAACATATCAACTAAGATGATTTGTCTTGATCATGGAAGTAAAGACTTTTAGTTGATGTGTTGATATGTTTTAAGAGTTAAGACATATTGAACTGGACCGCTGTGAGATTTATTATTCTCCTAGCGACTGTTAATTGAATAATATATCTCACAACTTATATTTACATGAACTCTTAATCCTGAGATAATAATGGACCTGATCATGGAGTATAGGTTGCTTTGATATATCAGGAGTGAGATCTAAAGTAACGGTCAAAACCTCAGTATGTTGGGCAGCCACATTTAGTGTTAATGGAATATATATTCTCAAGATGGAATTTATAGTCTCTTAATGGAGATACAAGATATTCCCCTGAGATAAGTTTAATAGGTTTGTTATTCAGAGAGTTAGACCTAACTACTTTGGTAAGAAATTACTAAAGTATATATTTATGAAATTGGATTTCATAAATATATGATGAATAACTTAAAAGGATTAAACCGAGTACTCAAGGATTAAAATGAAGTAATTTACAAAGTGGCAGTCCACATTCATGATTTTGTATTACTACAAATATTTTATGAAGGGGTTGCATGTACAATAAAGTCTTGGGATATAATTTATTAATAAGGCCTAGAGTATAATTATACTTATATAGTGATATTAAATATAATTAATGGTAACTTTGGACTTGTTAAGAGTTGATAGAAAAACCCAAAACCCATTGGAGCTAATGACTTATTTGTTCCCTTTTGGTCCCACTCCAAGCCACACACTAAAACCCAATTGGAAAGGCTCAAAAGGCTAACCCAATTAGATAATCAGTTATGTGGAGAGAAAATATAGAATTTTTGAAAGAACACGAAAGAGTATGTATTTGAGTGTTAGACACTTTTTAATTATCTGTAGAAACATACACATATAACTGATTGAGAGACCACACTTCTTGGGCATCAAGTGGAATTGGAGTGAAGATTAAAAGTGTTCCCAAGTACTTTTCATCTTTGGTTTTGAATTTCACCGCATCAAAGTACACTCTCTTGATCTTATATTCTGAAACTTACATAGAATATGTTATCAATTACGAATGAAGTAGATTCGTTAATTTTCCGCTGTGTACATTCATATATCCATTAGAAGCATGGACAAAATCTGTGTGAGGAAAATATCTTGCCTTGTATACACGGTAAACTAGAGACTCCTGCTGTGTTTGGAGCCGTCAACCTTGTTTGGCAAGCAAAGCAAGATTAAGCAGCCAAAACACTAAAAATTCTACAAAATCCTGTTAAGTACCTACAAAGAACAAAAATAAGGAGCTAATTAATACTGGAACCTTCACTTACTAACCCAACAGCTTTTGACTGTAAATATACTTATTAATGGAAACAAAGCAATACTAAAAAGCAACAGAAACAAAGCCCCATAAACACAATTAGAAATTTTTTGAAAACTCCTATTTATCAGTGGCAAACCAAATCCTAACCTCGCAGCCAAAGAAACCCATAGCCACAAACCAACAAAATTCTATGAACAATTGAAGAGGAGAGAGAGAGCAATATATAGAAAATAATATTAAAGCAAATTAAGGAGCGAGGGGATTCTTACCTTGATTTGAGAGATGTGATGGTGAGAACTGAGAAACAATTCAAAGAGGTTTCCTGCTTTGAATTGCAAAACAAAAAGGATTTGTTGCTGAAGATCAAAGAGACCAATGAACTCCTTCAGGGCATCCCTTATAAGTTGTTTTGAAGGTAGATCAGCGACTACAAAGAGTAAATATCATCTATAAGACAGAATATCGTTCAGATTTATGCATTTTGCAGCAAAAAGTTGCATTGTTATTCTTCAAATCCAGCCTAAAGACCTATAAAAAAAAGTAAAAAAAAAAAATAGAGAAAATAAAAAGAGGAAATACCTTCAAATTAGTAGAGATTTAGAATCTAAAACTTGATAGCTTATCGTTGCTGGGGAAGAGATTGTCTCAGATGGGAGTGGAGACAAAGGAGAAGGATATGCAGCTAGGGTTTTTAGTTTTGGGTTTCCTGCGTATGAATGTTTTTAATTTTTTTTTTAAAATATTGTGTTGGGTTGCCACGTATGGGTGTTTTTAATTTTATTTTTTAAATATTGTTTAAATATTGTGCTGACGTGGAAAATTGTGGGAGTTTTAAAGGCTTCAGTTTTATATATAGAACTAGTATTATGCCCGTGCGATGCACAGTTTAATTAAAATTCATATGTAAATAGATTTTTTTATTAATTTACTTAAAATTAGATAATAGAATGCATAATAAAAATAAATAATATTTTACTTTTAAGTTATATAATAAATTCATATGGTGTGAAACTAAGGTATTATTAAATGCACATATATATATATATAAGTAATAATTTATTAAAAAAGTACAATAAATATGTTTGTTTTCAAAATGCATAAGATGATTTTTTTTTTTTTTTTTTTGGTCAATATCATGAAACAAAATTTGTAAGCTTTTCTTCAAACTTACATGGATTTGAATTTATCATTTTTTTTTTGTAAAATTTGTCATTATTTAAAATATATATATTAGTTTTTTAGGGTTACTTTATCCTAAATTAGATTTTTTAAAATTAAGTTTATGTTAATGTTAAAACATATTAGCTATCATTTGATAGCTTATACCAAAAAAAAAAAAAAAAAAAAAAACAACAACAACAACAACTAACATTTAAATTAGGCTAAAAGTAAAATTTTGATACTTTATACACAAAAAAAAAAAAAAAAAAAAAAAAAAAAAAAAACAACAACAACAACAACAATTAAAGTTTAAATTAGGCTAAAAGTAAAATTGTTACTTTATAAAAAAAAATGATATAATACTTATTGTTACTTTATCCAAATAAGTTGATAAGAACAAATAAAATTAGAGTCTTACTAAACTTAAACTTCAAAATTCTGTAATTTGGTGAAGTCACTTGTCGCAACCACGGCGTCTATTTGTCATTATTTATATATATATATATATATATATATATTTGGGTTACTTTATCCTTCTTCTTCTTTTTTGACGTTATCTACATTAGATTTTTTTTTAATTAAGTTTTCGTTAATGTTAATACATATTATCTATCATTTGATACTTTATACAAAAAAAAAAAAACAATAATTAACGTTAAGATTAGGCTAAAAGTAAATTGTTACTTTATAAAAAAAATGATACAATACTTATTGTTACTTTATCCAAATAAGTAGATAAGAACAAATAAAATTAGAATCTTACTTAAACTTAAACTTGTTTGTTAAATGGATTAGATGAAGAATTTGGATTGTAATCAAATTAAAATTAAATAAGAATTATATGGATTAGATGAAGAATTTGGATTGTAATCAAATTAAAAAATTTATCAACTTAGAAATTATAGGAGAAAAAAATGATATATATATTTTTAAAAAAATCTAAAAATCTAAAAAAAAAAAAAATCTGCAATTAAAGATGCATTAAAACGTGTAGTGTAGCAATTAAAAAAAGTTTTTTTATTTTTTATTTTTATAATACACTACACGTAAAATAAAAAAGGATTAGATGATGAATTTGGATTTTAATCAAATTAATATTAAATAACAAAACAAAATAGCACACTTACATCTAAATTAAAACACAAACAAAGAGAGCGAGAGTTAAGAGAGTGATAACACTGCAAATCTGTAGGGAGTCAACACTGGTAAAGTTGTGAAACAAACTGTAGAGCACTCGTTGCTCGTGGCTTTGCAAACTGTAGAGCACTCTTTAGTCAGATTTTGTATATATATATATTAGGAAGAGTCCTGATTTACAATGGTTTTTTTTTTTCCCCTTAACCAACTACAGCCGAATTTTAAGGGAGGTTTAACGAAATCAGTAACCTTTTTATTCATCTCAAAATTCTAGGGGGGACAGTAGGCATATATTTACTATGATTCGTTTTATGTTTATCCATATAAAAACCGTATGCCAATGCATACACCTCTATTACGTTACGTAGTGAAATTCTTTATTATCAATTTAGAAATTATAGGGGAAGAAGATAAGAACAAAAAAATTATATCTATTTTTTTAATAAAAAATCTAAAAAAATTTCTGCAATTTTGTGAAGCCACTTGGCGCAAGTATGGCTTTCAAACCCAATTTTTATTATATATATAATATGATATGATATGATATGATAACTAAATAGAATAAAAAAGAAAAATAAAACGCAAATGAAACATGTATTTCATTGATCCTTTGAGAGATTTGATTCCATGATGAAAAAAAACATTATTTCCAAATTACTAAGAATTGGCTTTCAGTTTCTCATCAAAAAAGAAAAAAAAAGAAAAGAAAAAAAAAAAGAATCATCAACCTTTATTGTTTATTGTTGGAATGAGTTGTGATATGGTGATAAATCGAACGTATTCATCTTAATACACAAAATGTTCCTTACTTTTCCATCTTAATATCAAAAATTGCTTTTAAACAACTGAAATTAAAATAAATAATAGATCTAAAACTATATAAAAGAAAGCAACTGAAACATGTATTTCATAGATCCTTTGAGAGATCTGATTCCATAATGAAAAACAACATTATTTCCAAATTACTAAGAATTAGCTTTCAATTTCTCTTTGAAAAAAAAAATTTTGAGAATCACTAACCTTTGTTGTTTAAATCCTATGATATAATTATAGAGTTTAAATCTTATTGAAATTATAATTTCTAATCAACGTTAACATTAAAAAAAACAAAAACAAAAAAACGTGATTGATGGCTATAATCTGCCAAGGAAATATGATAGAATATATATATATATATATATATATATATATATATATATATATATTATTTTTTTTTAAATGGTGTTATTAAACGGTTTGTTAGCATTCTCTAACTAAAGTAAAAACCCTAGCTTTCATATACCTAAAGCCTAGTACGAAACCAAACCTCTTGCTCTTCTTGCTTTGCTCTTTGCTTTGCTTACCATGTTGAAAGTAAAAACTTTGAGAAGCCAAGGGTTACTATATAAAAGAAAGCAACTGAAACATGTATTTCATAGATCCTTTGAGAGATCTGATTCCATAATGAAAAACAACATTATTTCCAAATTACTAAGAATTAGCTTTCAATTTCTCTTTGAAAAAAAAAAATTTGAGAATCACTAACCTTTGTTGTTTAAATCCTATGATATAATTATAGAGTTTAAATCTTATTGAAATTATAATTTCTAATCAACGTTAACATTAAAAAAAACAAAAACAAAAAAAAAGGTGATTGATGGCTATAATCTGCCAAGGAAATATGATAGAATATATATATATATATATATATATATTATTTTTTTTAAAAATGGAGTTATTAAACGGTTTGTTAGCATTCTCTAACTAAAGTAAAAACCCTAGCTTTCATATACCTAAAGCCTAGTACGAAACCAAACCTCTTGCTCTTCTTGCTTTGCTCTTTGCTTTGCTTACCATGTTGAAAGTAAAAACTCTGAGAAGCCAAGGGTTATGAGATTTTTATATATTTACGTGAGTTTTTCTTCTCCAAAAAAATAGATAATATATCAACTTAAAAGATGTTTAACTAATGTAGAACTTTAAATTATAATGAGATTTTTCTTCTCCAAAAAAATAGATAATATATCAACTTAAAAGATGTTTAACTAATGTAGAACTTTAGATAATATATCAACTTAAAAGATGTTTAACTAATGTAGAACTTTAAATTATAATGAGATTTTTCTTCTCCAAAAAAATAGATAATATATCAACTTAAAAGATGTTTAACTAATGTAGAACTTTAAATTATAATGAGATTAAGATTTTTAATTAATTTAAAAATAATAAGATAAAGAGAATTTGGAAGTGAAGAGAAACCTAAGGCTAGAAAAAGAAGTGTGTTAATTGATAAGAAGAATTTTTATCAAAAAAAGATAAGAAGAAGAAGAACTACGTGTAGCAGTTTTTTATCAATTAAGATTTTTTATCAACTTCTAAATTATAATAATAAAGATGAAGAATTTGGATTGTAATCAAATTATGATTGTTATCAATTTAGAAATTATAGGAGAAGAAGATAAGAACAAAAAAATTATATCTGTTTTTTTAATAAAAAATCTAAGAAAATTTCTGCAATTTTGTGAAGCCACTTGGCGCAAGCACGGCTTCTAAGCCCAATTTTTATTATATATATATATATATATAATAATATGATATGATATAATATGATATATAGATATATATATATATATATTATATAATTTTTTTATTTTTTATTATTATTTTTTAAGAAAAACGATTATTATTATTATTTAAAAAAAAAAAAAAAAACTACTTGCAGCAATAGGTTATTCACTGTTGCACTGTTTTTGTGTGCGTCGAATTAGTGCCTAGAGAGAGAAAAGTAAAGGAAAAACCAAAAAAATAAGAAGCGAAGTTAAGGACATGGGAAGCAGCCGGGTGAAGCAGACGAACCCTAGTAATCAGCTTGGGCTCAACCCCAACTGGGCTCAACTTCAACAAGTATCTCTCTCTCTCTCTCTCTCTGTTTTGCAAAATAACTATTTTTATTCGTTTTCTTTGTTTTGCAGAAGCTGAAAAGCCATGGCCCAAAGCCTCCAAGACCCTCAAACAATGCACAAGCTCAAACCCAGAAACGCATTCTAGGTGAAATATTTGTTATGAGCAACACAACTATTTTCTTTTTCTTTTTCTTTCGTTAGTTTTAGTTTGTTTTAATAAGGATTTTATTGCTCTCTGATATTGGATGCTGGTTTTAAATACTGGTTGGTTAGCATTTGAGAAGTATTTTTCTTGAATTTAGAAAACAAAAACTAATGCAAATGAAGCAAAAATTTGAATTTTCCAATTAGCTATGCCTACATTTTATTATCTTTTACAGTTTACTTAAGAAAATAAATTATAGCATTAATTAATGGCTGATTGGCTGTAATAGAGCCAGTGTTTTATTGCTCTCTGAATTCTTTATGCTGTGGAATTGATTTGATGTCAGTGCGTTGGAAGTACTTATCTTGCCTTTAATGGTATAAATATAATAAAGTCAGTTGAATTTTTTAAAAGACTTCTTTTTACAGGGAAGCGTAAGGAGAGACCAGATGCAGAGTCGGATGATTCTCGGATCAATCCTCTTGTTCCAATTAATGATGATTCAAGGTGCATCTTTGGACATGTTTGTTCTCTGGTGATCTCTTTGTTTGCTGACCTTGTAATTACTAATTAGTTGGATTGGAGTGTTGCTTTTGTAATTTGAGAGATTGATTGTATTGCTTCCTCAGTACACCCCCAGTGCACTCAGTTTTATTTATTTAGTAAAATGTTTTGTCACTTATAAAGAAGGAAAAAAAAAGATGGATATGTTAATTGTTCTTTAAGTTAGCTAGCACAAGACTTCTTTTTTCCATGTTATAGGTTTCCTTCTTATTAAGGATTAAGACACATTAGTAATGTCTCCTATGAAAAGAGATATTAGTATGCTGTTGGATTGTTATTATGTTAAGACATTCGTTCAGTCTATGTATATAGAGCTCAAATTACAACTTATGTTTGGGAAAATTTCATAGAAATATATCATCTAGATTTCTGAAGGTGCTTCAATTTTCTTTTCAATATCTTTTTAGGCTTTTGAGAGTACTTTCTGTTTATTAAGGCCATGTCAATATCTTGCATGATGTTTTACAAAATTTATGGATATTACTTGCTGAGAACAATGAACAAAAACAATTTTTGAAAGATCAGATGAAAAAAAAAAAACTAATAATAATAATTATAATTTTTAAAAATAATTGTCTTGTTGAACTTTCTTTGAGGAATATTGGAGGAAAGTATATACTTCTGCATGTTTTCCCAAGTTGTCAATGACCAATGGGTTTGAATGAGAAAGAAGATTTTCTTTTTTGATGAATAATAATATTTTATTGATGAATCCCAGTATGTTAGAAATATTTTTTTTTTGATAAGTAAGAGAGAGGTATATTCAAGAAACTACCTCATGCAAACAACATAAGGCAGACCAAAGATTACAGAGAAGGGAACAAACAAGAAAAAACAACAAAGCAAACAACAAACAACATAAGCCTAAGGACAAATAAGGGAATTAAGGAACATAGGGAGAGAATCACTAGAGGTGAGTCCCCAAGCCCTAGACCAATCAAAGAGGGAGCCACTAAAAAAAGCGAGCAGCTGGTCATCGGATTTGTCCAAGTCCTCAAAAGTACGCCAGTTGCGCTCCCTCCAAATACACCACATTAGGCACGGAGGAACTAAATTCCAAATACTAGAGGAGTGCTTTCCCAGCCAATTCCACCAACTAAAAAGCGTATCTGCAACCGAACTTGGCAAAACCCAATTGATCCCAAAAGATCTGAACACCAAGCTCCACAACTTATAAGCTTTGTCGCAATGGAGAAGTAAATGGTTTACTGTCTCCCCGCTACAACGACACATAATGCACCAGTCAACAAAATCAAAGCCTCTACTCTGCAGATTATCCCCAGTAAGAATCTTCTCCCAAACTGCATTCCAAACAAAGAAAGAGACGCGCGGAGGAGCCTTAACCTTCCAAACACCTTTCCAAGGAAAGATAATAGAAGGGGGACAACGAAGCTTATTATAGAAAGAACAAACGTCAAAATTCCCCTTCTTTGACAACTTCCACCTCATGCGGTCTCCGTGCTCAGATTGAGGTAAATTTGAGCCTAAGGTGCGAAGGAAATCCTCCACCTCTCCCGACTCCCAATCATTTGGTTCCCTAATTAAACGGACATTCCAGCTTCTCTGAACCCCAGACCCCAAACTTTCAAGAGACGAGGCCACAGATGCCTCTCTATTAAAAGCAATCCCATACACAACCGGGAAGGATAAATGAAGTGGTAACTCCCCACACCACTGATCCGTCCAGAATTTCACCCTATCTCCCATCCCTACCTCAAAGAGAATGCATTTACAAAACACCTTCCAGCCTTTTCGGATGCTTCTCCATAAACCACACCCGTGGACACCCCTACCCAGCTTGGAAGACCAACCCCCCCACTCTTCCCCAAACTTCGAAGCTACAACCCTCCTCCAAAGACGGGTCACCTCCACCCCAAACCGCCACAACCATTTTCCTAATAAGGCTTTGTTGAAGGTCGTAACTTTCCTTACTCCCAAACCGCCATTCGCCTTAGGAGCACACACCTTATCCCACCCTACCAAATGAGCCTTCGAATCCCCCCACAAGAAGTCTCTTTGCATCTTCTCAATCTTCTTTGCCACATGAGAAGGAATGGTAAAAAGAGATAAATAATAAGTGGGGAGGCTAGCTAGCGTGCTCTTAAGCAACGTCAATCTTCCACCTTTAGACAAGTACAGCTTCTTCCACCCGGCCAACTTTCGCTTAATTTTTTCCAAGATAGAATTCCAAATGGAGGGGGACTTGTGAGAAGCCCCCAACGGCATACCAAGATATGTCATAGGCAAAGCCCCTATCCTACAACCCAGAATCTCTGCCAAAGCATGCAAATTGTTTACCTCCCCTACTGGAACCATCTCGCTCTTCAAGACATTAACCTTCAAACCTGTCACAGCCTGAAAACAAAGGAGAAGCATACGAACATGAAGGATCTGCTCCACTTCAGCATCACAAAACAGAATAGTATCATCCGCAAACAAAAGATGTGAGATACATTCCCCTTCCCCTCGTCTACCATCAGCCTTAAAACCCCTGATCAAGCCAGCACCTTCAACTCTTTTCAACATCCTGCTTAAAACCTCCATTATAACCAAAAATAGCATAGGGGATAGCGGGTCCCCTTGACGCAAACCCCTCGTGCTCTTAAAAAAATCAGCTGGAGTCCCATTAACCAAAACAGAGAACTGGACAGTTGAAATACAAGTACGGATCCATCTACACCACTTCTCCCCAAAGCCCATTCTCTTCAAAAGATCTAGAAGAGCCTCCCAATTCACGTGATCATAGGCTTTCTCAATGTCAAGCTTACAAATAACCCCCGGATCCTTGCTCTTCACACGACTGTCAAGACACTCATTGGCAATAAGGACTGAGTCGAGAATCTGTCTACCTCCCACAAAACTGTTCTGAGACTCAGAGATAAGTTGATCTAGAACCAGCTTCAAGCGGTTTGCCAGAACCTTAGACAAGATCTTGTATAAACTCCCCACCAAACTGATAGGCCTGAAATCTCGAATATTAGAGGCATCATTCTTCTTAGGAATTAATGCTATGAAAGTAGCGTTCAAAGATTTCTCAAACTTACTATGGAGATAGAACTCCTCAAAAACTGCTAGAATATCTCTTTCCACCACTCTCCAACAATGGTGAAAAAAGGCCATAGAGAAACCGTCTGGACCTGGAGCTTTATCTCCAGCCAACTCATTGACAGCTAGAAGAATCTCCTCCTTTTCAAACCTCCTTTCAAGCCAGCCCCTCTCTGACCCGTTTATCTGATCAAACTCCAAACCTTCAGCAAAAGGCCTCCACTCCTCAGTCTCTTGAAACAAATTTTTGTAAAATTGAACCACCTGGGCCGCCACCTCAGACTCCTCCTCATAAATCACCCCATCCACCTCCAAAATACTTAGATGGTTAAACCTTCTACGAGAGTTAGCTACCTTATGGAAGAATTTGGTATTGTTGTCACCTTCCTTAATCCATAACATTCTTGATTTCTGTCTCCAGGAGATTTCTTCCAACGAAAGAAGTTTCTCTATTTCAGATCTCACCACAACTCTCTCACTTGTCTCTACAGTAGAGAGGCCAAACTCCCCTTCCTTGGCATCTAGTAATTTCAAAGCCTCAAGAAATTGAGACTTTTTGCGCCCGACATGACCAAACTCCGAACGATTCCACTGAATAATATCTTCCTTCAGAGCCTTCAATTTTTTGGCAAACACAAAACTGGGAGTACCAGTGAAAGAATGTCGATTCCACCAAAAATGAACTCTATCAGTGAACCCGTCCGTCTTTAACCACATATTCTCAAACCTAAAAGGACTTTTCCCCCTCGCCATTCCCCCAACCTCCACTAGAATAGGGAAATGGTCAGAAACAGGGCGAGGTAAAATCCGCTGGACCACATCCGGATAATGCTCCTCCCAATCAGGAGACACCAAAACTCTGTCTATTCTAGACATCGAAGGCTGTCCTGAGCCGCTAGACCAGGTATATCTCCCTCCCTCCAAAGGCAAATCAATCAAATTAAGGTCCTCAATAAACTCCGAGAAAAGTTCCATAGCCGGGGTGAGACGGGAACTACCCGACCGTTCACTTGGAAAACGGACAATATTAAAGTCCCCAATGCAGCACCATGGGACGCTCCAACATTGCTGAACACCAACCAACTCGTCCCACATTAGCCCCCTCACATTGTTGTCAGTTGGGCCATAAACCCCAGAACACGCCCAGCTAAAGCCATCCCCCACCCCTTTCCACCGAACAGACACAGAAAAGGAACCCACCATGAACTCCAACCTCTCTAAAACCCTCCTATCCCACATCATCAAAACTCCGCCCGCCGTCTGGATAGCATCCAAAGCCACCCAATCCACATAAGGGCAACTCCACAAGCTGCCAACCATGTGTCTGTCCAAGCCTGAAAGCTTAGTCTCCTGGAGACAAATTACATCACACTTCCATTCCCGCAATAAATTTTTCACAATCAAACGTTTCCGACTGTCATTCAAACCCCTAACATTCCATGAAAGAATTTTTAAATTCATAATGACAAGAAGAACCCAACTGTAAACTTAACACAGCCGCCACCACACTACCTTCCATCATAGTTAACCGAGGATTGCAAATTCCTCAGCTCTCTCTTCCCTTTAGTCCTATTAATGACTGCTTTTCTAGAAACTAAATCTTTCCTGTTCAACACTTTGGCATCCTCTGTCTCCTTCTCAATCTTTTGTAACAAAGCAATACATAATTTCTCATGGCGACTCAGAGGCAACCCCACCAGTTTACTAAACCCAGGAAGTCTGTTCTTCACCCAACTAGAAATATCCACCGTATTCATACACTCCAATTCCTCACTGCCACAAATCAAACCAGCTGACAAAGGCAGCCCAGAGGGATTAATGGTCAACAGCGGTAAGCTATCCTCTCCACCCAAGCCCAAATCCGAATGAATCAAGTCTCCCACCACCAAAGTACTCACCCCAGGGACATCACACTCAGCCATCATGGGTATCACCGCTACGCTGGGCTGATCATAATCCAAGGCCTCTATCTGCCTGAGATTGGCACTGCTGTCCCAGCCCCCTTCAACCCCAAAATTAACATCCATAGCCAACAGCCCAGCCCTTGAAAGACACCAAAAGAAACCAGACAGGAAAAGCTCAACCGATGACCGTGGAATCACCAAATCGGACTTACCCGGTGGCGCCATGGGCTCATCGGAGCTGGTTCCGGCGAAGAAAGTACCGTCGGCCCCCAACGGAGGCTTGGCGCACCAGTCCGTCGCCTCCAACTCAGAAACGCAGAGCTGGGGAGGATCAAAGGACTTACCCGGTGGCACCATGGGCTCATCGGAGCTGGTTCCGGCAAAGCAAGAACCATCGGCCCCCATCGGAGGCTTGGCGCACCAGTCCGTCACCTCCAACACAGTATCGCAGAGCTGGGGAGGGTCAAACACAGTGACGCAGTGCTCTTCACCAGTCAGTGAACTTTCGCCCACTTCAAAAATGCTTGGGCCCGAGAAAACTGAAAGAAGAGGAGACTTAAATGAATCTGGCTGTATTGGGCTTGTGTCAAGGCCCAACCCAGATTTTACACCAGCCTTATAAGGAACTCCAGCCTTTTTACTTCCACGTGCAACCCATGTTAGGGCCCTTGGTGCTTCTATAATACAGTCCCTGTCCTCTGCCCGTGACTCCCCACTGCACTTCGTATCTCCCCCTTTCCTTCTGTCCCAGAAGACTCTTCTGCTCCCTGTCCCATCAATCTCCACGAAAAGACTTCTTCCTGACCAGCAAGATCTCCTAACAACACTCTTCCTCCCTTTTAAATAATCTATTGAATTCAAATTGAAGGTTGGGCAACGTAACCTAGAGTCTACCTGATATTTTACACCTACCTCTGTCTCCTCATTAATGCCCAGCTCCTTCCTGTCCCCTCCCACCGCCTCCATCCTAACAGCCTTGCTCACCGGAGGTACCTTCACTTTGGCATCTTTAAATCTCAGGTTCACCCCCTTCTTCTCCTCTCCTACCTGTGACTTCTTCCCCTTGGCTGAGAAATCTAGTTGCTTAAGAGTCTTTCTATCCTCTATACCACCATGCAAGCCTTGGACAACTTCAGCAAAAGTTCTAGACTTATGAGTCTCCAAGTTAACCCTCCGTTCCTGAGGAATAAACTTTGGGGGACCATAACCACCCACCGCATAATGGGAAGGGTTCAGCAGCTTTCTCAGTTCAAGACCAAAGGCCCTCCAACCAAGTTTCTCTTTACCAACAGGAATAATAATCGACCTCCTAGACCCACCAACTTTGAGCTCAGTCAAAAGCAAGAACTGACCAGAGGAATTGAAGCTTCTTTGAAGAGTAAATGCAGTGTCTCCTTCTCTGAAAATAAAAAACTGTTTGGAGCTCTTCCCTACCACAAGTTCTTCAATGCTATTCATCAGCCATAGTGCAGCAGTCTTGCCCAAGAAAACTGATCTCATAAAGAATTTGCCCCTCTCAAGAATCCGTAGCAAGAAATAACGTCCCCCTTCCTCTAAAACTAACTGAAAAAATTTGGACTCAATAAAGAAACTGCGAACTCCCCCCATGGACTCACTCACTTACTTAGTTATTTTGCTAATGTCCTTTGGAGAGAGCTTATGATAAGCCAAGCTTTGTGTGCTTGGCTTATCTAATGCAATCTGAACCAAGGCTTGACCTTGGCTCAGCTCTGCTCAATTTGCGGGATCTCAACTGGAAGACCTTAACTGGATTTGTTAAATCCTAATTCAACATTCTAGCTCAAGCTGCTTGGTTTGCTAAACACCTCTTATAACTGTTTATGAAAATACGTATGTTAGAAATATACTGAGAAAGAAAAATACACTCAAGACATAGAACAACTATCAATTAAAGTAATCAAAGAGGGAGAAGAGAAGTTGGACAAGACAGCTATCCACTCATATAAAACACATAGAAACACTAGCTTCAGGTCTGTAGAAGGCCTCTCTAAACCCTCAAAAGCTTGGCAGTTACGTTCCTTCCAAAACATCCACAATAGATATAAAGGATCTGCACTCCAAAATGCTCCATTAGCCCGATGGCCAAAACTCCCTTTCCAACATGCCAATACATCAACAATTCTCTGAGGCACAACCCACTGTACACCAAATAATCAAAAGACCAGGGACCAAAGCTCACTTTTACTTCAAAGAGACTGCTCTTACTAGGCTGCCAACATAGCTGGTCATCAGCATCCCTTTTAATCCTAGTTGAATAGAGAAGATACATAAACGTGACAACCTCCTCCTGCTCCCAATCTTGCAAGTACCGTATAAGGTGAACATCCCAAAACGTGGATCCATCTCGCCAACAAAAATAATCTGCTACAGTAGCCCCCCTTTTCCTGAGCATTGCTAAACAAAGCAGGGAAAATATCCTTCAAGCCAAAAACAAATATTGGTTCCTTTGCCTGCTGAAAAAGAAACAAACATTGGTTCTTTTGCCTACTGAAAAAGTAAGGATAATGGGTAATCTATTTATTTCTCTTTCCGTGCTTTTCTTGGGCAATAGATATATTACATTACATGCCAACATCAAGCAATGATGTCATTAATGTGAAATTCGTTTCCATTATCCAATGTCAACACCATCAGAAGCTTCCCCCCACCCCCTCCACCCCTCCCCCCGGTTGTATGAATGTTATGTTGTTATAGTTGTAACCTCTTTTTATGTTTTCCCTTTTGTCCTTATTTCAAGTGTCACACTACTTATCATATCAACCATTTTACAGTGTGACAGATGTGATAGCCATGGATTGTGAAATGGTTGGTGTTGGTCAAGGAAACAAAAGTGCCCTTGGACGAGTTTCTCTGGTATTTAGTTTCTCTCTATTCTCTGTGCTTCTTTTACTCATTTGTCTTTTAAATGACTTTCATCTCCAAGGTTGGTAATGTGTCCTACATATGTTACATATTTTTTAAATGAGTTCGTTGTTGTGATTATCTATATATATATATATATATAATTTGAATATTGCTCTTTAGTGTCCACTTTTTCTATGCTTCCAAAAATAACACTATTGTCTAGTTAAAAATAAGACAATCAAGGATATAAAGTAAATTGAGAAATTTAAAATCAAAATTAAAATTCCATAAAATTAGGACATACATTTTATACTTAAACTATAACTACTTGCGCGGTTACAGCTTAAAAATGCTGTGTATATATATAGTAAGAGCGTTGGAACATGTGCATAGTGCATACTAAGAGACTTGTCATTTATTGATTGGTTGGGTCATCATTTAGTCATAGATGGTATCTGTTATTGAAAGAAATTTACTCAAAATATCAGGTGGCTTTACATCTACTGACTTCCCTTGTGTGTAAACACTCCATTGAGAGTACTTAATGGTTAACTTCCATGGCATTTTGTTTCATAAAAAAAAGGACTTTCTTAGGAGCGAGGGAAAAAAAGGACTAGGAAATATATGAAGGTGAAGTATTAAGGCTATTTTGCAATTTGGATTTTTTATGGTTACACTATAGTGAACTTAAAGCAGTATTTTGCTGGGAAAATTGAATGTTGAGATTTATGAATGAGCAAGATAAAAATGAAACTTAAGGATTTATATAGAATGATGGCCTGAACAAGCTGAAGGTATCTCAAAGGTTTTGCATGAGTCTTTGGTTAGAAAATTTTGTGATTGGGATATATTTGATCTGATGGCTATGGTTTTCTAAACATATACCTAAGCCTTTTTGTTGGAAAATTCGCTTTTTTTTTTTTGTGGGGGGGGGGGGGGGGGGGGGGGGGGGGGTTGGGGGTGGTGTTGTTGGGGTGGGTTTAAATGATAAAGTAAATAAAAATTGCATATCATGGATTTATAGAGAACCAACTTCTGAGACAAATTTGTAGATATCCTGAAGGTTTTAGCAGTTTGTCTAGTGATTGCTTGGTACAAGTTGTTTTAAGCTTTTTGAAAATGAGCTATCTGAAAAAGCCATACCTAGAAAAAAGTGTAACTAAATGTTTTACTTAAAAAGAAGTGTGGTTTTAAAGGGTCCTTGGCCCTTCCCTCCCCAACATATTTGCTTCTTGTCTAGCTTCACCTCTCATTTTATGTTGGAAGTGTACAAAATTTTGTTATAGGTAAATTATACTTTTGGTTCTTGAAATATGGGGTCAGTTTGATTTTGGTTTCTTAAATGTAAAAAGTTTGATTTGATTAATAAACTTTCGTTACTCATCAAAAACAAAAGTAAAAAGTTTGAGTTTAGCCCAGTAAAAGTTTATAAATGTTGACAAAGCCATACTTGATCTTACCTAGAAAGGAAAAAAACTTATACCCATGATATTCAGGTTCCTGTGAGAAATACTGCTTCTTCATTTATATTCAAAAGAACCTTCTTTTTCCTGGAATATAGGCCCTGTTAGTTTGTATCGGAACAAATTTTGTTAAATCTTGTCATGGAAATTGACTTAGAATGATAATTGGTGATTTATGAACACTTAGAATGATGATCAAGGGTTTCAATGAGGATGAAGATTTCAATAATTTTTCTGTTTCTCTATCTAGAATCTACTCAATGGATGGTTTCTTGAGTTTGTGGTGAGCAAAATGTCTTAAGTTTGATTGAGATTTATATTCAAGTGCATGGTACTTTGTCTCATCATCTTTAGAATGTCTTGATTAAATTATGTATAGCGATAAGGTGATGCATGGAGAAATATGATTTCGTCAATTATAGTGCAATTTACATGTTTATGAAGCACTAGTTAGAGATCATATCTACAATAATGCCTTTTTACCTTCTTGCATTATTGATTACTAATGCTACTAGGTGAATGGCAGGTTAATAAATGGGGAAATGTTATATACGATGAGTTTGTTCGTCCAATAGAACGTGTTGTTGACTTCCGTACAGAAATTAGTGGCATTCGACCCCGAGATTTGAGGAAAGGTTGAAACTCTTTTTCCTCTGGAATTTTAAATATTTTGCAAATTGTAGCACGTGCAACTCATGGAACTTTACCTGTATGTTTGGCCCTCCAATAACTAATGGTCAATTTTGATTTTGTTCCCTTATTTAATTAATGTTATGTTCATTTATTTAATCTCTTCTTGGTGAAATTGTTTAGCACAAAAGAACTTGATGGTGTAAATGGTTGTACTTCTCCAAAGCTGATTGTAGAAAAGTAAAAGTTTTGTTTTTTAACTTTTAGTAAATTATAAACAGTAGAGCTTAAACCAACCTCTCTTTTCAAATAAAATTTCATTAGTACTAATTTCCATTAAAACATTATCCTTCTTCATCTCCTGGAGCATGTTAAGCAAAGTACCTTGTCTAACAACTCAAATAATTTAAACAAGCTCTTACGAGAATATATAAACAATCTCTAGAGGCAATTTTATATATGTCATGGATGGGCTGATTGAGATTGACATGTTAATGAAATTGTCTTTAAGCTGCTATCACTTACCAAGACAGAAAATGTTACCAAGCTGCCATAGTTTTAAAATAGCATAATGGCTGTTTGAAAACCTGTTTTACTTAATTTGCAAGGAAACTATGTTTGAGATTTCCACTGCTATTAAAGAAGGCCCTCATGCATGCTTATGATTTTCTAAATATAATTTGCATAGAAACTATGTTTGAGATTTCCACTGCTAGCAAACAAGGCCCTCATGCATGCTTATGATTTTCTCTTCAGCAAAAGATTTTCAGGTTGTTCAGAAGACCGTGGCAGAGATAATGAAAGGAAGGATTCTTGTGGGACATGCCTTGCACAATGATCTCAAGGTTAGGATATCTGGGTTAGGTTTTCTGTTTTTTAAGAAAAAAAATTGCTAAATCATTTTCAGGTTGAAGCATAACTCTGAGAATGGAATCATCTCTCTAATGGACAGGTACTCCTATTAAGCCATCCAAAGAAGGACCTGCGGGATACTTCAGAATATCAACCTTTTCTAAAGTACTGCTTTACTCCACTTTGCTATTTTGTGGCTACCAAGCATTTTTATTTACATCCTTCTATATGTAATATCTCCTAATAACTAGTGATTTTATTGCAGGGAAGGGGGCAGAAGAGCACTCCGGTATCTTGCAGCTGAGTTTCTTGGAGTTCAGATCCAAAATGGGGAGCACTGTCCTGTTAGTTCTTTAACTCTGAGCTGATGATTCTTTTTTTACGATTTTTATAACATATTAAAATTTGTATGCTGATCTCATTTGTTAGGCATCATGTACAGGCAATGTCTATAATGGGTTAATGCTACAGATGTAAAAACTCCAGGCATTGGAATTTCACAGGCTTCCCTAGTTGGAAGTGAAGTCAATTATCATCTTTAGAAAAAGAGAAGCTCAATTTATGATGCTACACATATTATTGCCACTTCAGCTTCTCAGTAAAGAATCTGTTCAATCTTTTTAAACGATTCTGGGCTTTTAACTAGTTCTTGTTGTTCAGATAGACGATGCCCGCGCTGCAATGCTGCTTTATCAGAAAAATAGGAAAGAATGGGAAAAGATTGTTAAAGATCAAATACGACTCAAACAAAAACAAAGAAGGCGCAAGCCAAAAAAGAAAGCAAAGCAGGGAGATCTTTTGGTTGACCATAATGCAAGCACATCTTAGCATGGTCTGCCCATTGATACTTTGTTCCTGAAAAGACTTTTTAAAAGCTCACCAATTGGATCAGGCTTACTACAAATCTCTGGCAAAGTGTCCGTAGTGGTCTGGAGGAAGAACAAAGAGGATACAATACCAAGTTACAAAAACTAACAGGGATGCCCATACTAGAGCTAATCTTGTTATTTAGCTGGTGATCAGTGATCTTGCAGGTTGGAAATCAGTTCATTATTATCATGGGTGAACAAATGTTTGTGTTCAATGTACAATAATTTTTTGCCGATAATTGCATTGGAGACGCATTCTTTATGGTCCTTTTGAGAAACTTATCTTAAAGGATAAATGCTATTTTTTTCTTATGGGTAGTTAAATCCAGTGCTCAAGCCAATGGAATGCTTGTTTGCTACTATGGTTGTGTTTTTTCTTAGACAATAAAATAAGGTAATGAGTGCAGGAAGTAGAAAAATGACAAGAAAAAGAGTTTTTCTGATGGGTAAATAACTTCATATAAATGGAGGTGGAGAAATATGCGACACATACATACATACATACATATATATATATATATATGAGAGATGCTACGTCTACAACAATTTTACAACATTTTTACAACAAATCACAGGTGGTTAGTTGTTATTGGTTCAAATTTGAAACTAACGCTAAGATTACTTTTTTGCCCCAACAATAACAACCAGTAACAACCTGCCACTTAGGATTTGTTGTAAAAATGTTGTAGAAATGTTGTAGACATATCATTTCTTTATATATATAGGGCAAAACTTAGATACAGTTCCTTACGTACAGTTGTTTAGGTTCCTTTCTTAATTTTTTGACACCTATAACTCAACAAACGAATGTTAAAGACCCATCTCTTTTTGTTTTCTTCCGTTATTTTTTTTTTTGTTTGTTTCTTGACCTCTGATTGCAAGAAAGCACAAAGCAAAAGCTTTCTTCAGTTTAGATCTAAGAACTTTGAACATTGATCATACCAACCTTCTTCATCTTCTTCAATGGAATGGAAATCCCAACCGTTAGACAAGTCAAAAAGCAAGTCACGAAATCTAGTCCACCGTTGCCGCCAAAGACCTCTAACTAGTCGAAGCTGGAGCTCTAGACATCTAAGAAAACCTCAGAGCCTTCCTCGTCGACCGCCGGGAGATCAAGGATCAGAATGGAAGTGGCGCGTGAGGCGTGGAAGCTCTCGAATATCTCGTTGTAGTCCTCAGCGCATGGGGAAAGTGTAGCAGCCACTCCAAACCTCAGCGACCCACCATAAATGTCGTTGTACAAGCCTCCGCCTCCGCCATTGGTATGATCAATGTTCAAAGTTCTTAAATCTAATGAAGGAGGCATCTGCTTTATGCTTTCTTGTAGTCACAGGTCAAGAAACAAAAAATAATAACAGAAGAAAACAGAAAGAGATGGGTCTTAACGTCCATTTGTTAAGTTACATGTGTCAAAAAATTAAGAAGGGAACCTAAGCAACTGTACATAAGGAACTGTATCTAAGTTTTGCCTATATATATATAGACACGCTACTCGCTAACCTTAGTGGATGAGTGTTAGGGAAAAAAAAAGGTTATTATTTTTGCATGAAAAAAAATGACATTTAAATAAATATAACAAAATTTTATTAGTTAGAAAGCAATGCTTTATTTATTAGTTTTTTGTAGGAAGGAATAAGAGCATAATGTTGCATCTTTAGTTTAGTTTGTGTTGTGTATATAAGTATATACAAGATAGGTTGTAATCAAGGTGGTCGATACCGTACCGGTACCGGCCGTACCGGCTCCATACCGGTATCGAAACATCAATGTTTCGTACCGGTTTAAATACCGGCCGTACCGGCCATGTACCGGCCATACCGGCCAATTTCGGGCAATACCGGCCGGTACCGGCCATACCGGCCAGTACAGAAAAAAGGTTTTTTTTTTTTTTTTTTTTTTTTTTTAAGTTTTGTAATTTTTGAATTTTTGTTAGGGCAAAATGGTAACTTATTTATATTAACTTATTAGTATTATTTGTTTTCTTCATATGCAATGGTAACTTTTAAGCTTTCTATTTTTTATATTGTGTTTTCTTTTTCTTTTAATTGATACTAAAGTCTAAAACCATGAATAATTACTTCTGAATTGAGAAAATGTTTTATGATAAACTTTTATATTTATTATAATATATATACACACACACATACATATATATATATATATATATATATATATATATATATATATATATATATATATATATATTTATATTTATATTTATTTATTTATTTATTTATAAATATAAAAAATAGCGGTAAACCCGAAACGGTACACCGGTATTGACCGGTATCCAAAATATATCGTACCGCTGGGCAAACCGGTACAGCCTCCGGTACGGTATTGACTCCCTTGGTTGTAATATATACTAAAAGGTGCCTGTTGAAATGTTATAACCCTTTAAATTGGATATACCAAAAGGTTCCTATTGAAAGGTCATAACCCATATTAAAATTTAAAAGTGCCTGTTAAACGAAAAGGTGCTTATTGAATTAAAATGTGTCTATTGACCGAAAATGTGCCTATTGACCGAAAATATGCCTATTAAATGAAAATGTAATTATTGAAGAACCAAACAATTTTATTAGTTGGCAACGTTTCAAAACTATTTAAGAAACTAGCAACTCGAGTCTTTTAGACTCGATTTCCTGTAGCAAATCGAGTTTAAGAGACTCGATTTCTGTGTGCCGGCAATGCTGAGGTGGACTAAAAGATCCACATGGAACTCGAGTCTTTAAGACTCGATTTCCTGTTCACCATCTTCTTCCCTCATTCTTTTTCTCTCTCTCTCTTTTTTTTTTTTTTTTTTTTCCGTCCATCTGCCATCCCACTCCCTTTTTCCAAGCCCCCCAAAAACCCAAGACAGTTCTTCCTTCTTCATCTAAATCCATTTCTCAAAATCCCAAACCTAAATCATGAACTCAATCAGAGCAAAAATCCAAACCCCTCATCTAAATCCATTTCTCAAAATCCCAAACCCAAATCACAATCTCAATCGGAGCAAAAATCCAAACCCAAAAATCGGCACCGAAGTGCCATGGGTTTGACGATCTTGGCACCAGAGGAATATTTTCTATTGTGGGTTTGTGTTTTCAGTTCTTCCTTCTTCATCTAAATCCATTTCTCAAAATCCCAAACCCAAATCACGATCTCAATCGAAGCAAAAACTATTGTGGGTTCATGGTTCGTGTTTTTTGGGCAAAAACTGTTATGGGTTCGTGGTTCGTGTTTTCTGGGTTGGTCCGTTGGAGGGTAGAGATTCGAGTTCCACGTGGATTTTCTTAATCGGAAATCGAGTATTTGAGACTCGATTTTCTACAGTGAAATCAAGTCTAATAGACTCGAGTTGT
Source organism: Quercus glauca (assembly GCA_023736055.1). Taxonomy (NCBI): domain Eukaryota; kingdom Viridiplantae; phylum Streptophyta; class Magnoliopsida; order Fagales; family Fagaceae; genus Quercus; species Quercus glauca. Next base: position 45,589,964 of record CM043322.1, on the reverse strand, counting down.
TACTTTCCTAAATAGTTTGGAAACGTTGCTAACTAACAAAATTGTTTAGCTTTTATAGTTATTTATAAATAAAAAAAAAACCTAAATAGTGGTTTATATTCATTTGGTAACTTCTTCTCAACTTTTTATCTTTCATATTTCTTAAAAACATAAGAAACTTGTGAGTTTTCTTCAAAATTGCTATTTGTAGAACCCAATAAACTTGGTTGTATCTTGGAGACAAATTTGTAATAATCCTTTAGCAATTCCTGTGTGGGGGCAAATATTGTTTAAAGATAATATTCAATTGTGCCTTCAAGTCAATCAAAATTTATGTTTGTTTACTGGATCATTTTTGTTATTTTATTATATTACTCCTTTGAATTCCCAACAATTTAGGCAGTTGGTTTTTTTGTAAGTCGGTTTTTTTTTTTTTTTTTGTTTAAATAGTGAAAGGGTCTAGGAATCAAGCCACACCAATGGTAGTAACAATAATACTGAATAATTTTTTTAAATGTCTTACGGATGCTTTTCTTCTCAGAATTCTCATTCTCTTTCCTATGCCTTCCTGATGTTTTTCTTATCAATGAAAGTTTTTTGTTTTAATATATATATCTTATGTTAAATGGTGAGTAGATACTTAAACTTAACAGGCAAAATGAAAAGGCGCAACTATTTGGTATTTTTAAATATATATGTGGCATAAATTTATATAGTCATGTAGTGCAATAAAGAGTGGTCAATAAAAAGTTAAACATTTCGCTTTTATATTATAATATATTATATTATATACATATATATTGAGATTAAATGAATATATTTGTTTCTTAAAAAAAAAAAAATTGTCGATGCTCAAATAAGTATATTCAGCAGATGAAGCTAATAAATTTATTTAGCAATATCAGAACTGGAGTAGGGGATCCAATTTTTTTTTTATAAATGCATTCAAAGCATTGCATAATACTTTTCCATTGGAATGAAGGCCAAAGTGTCCATTTCGAAATGCATCATTCTTGTCTCATGGCAGAAGCCACAAGAGGGATGGGCTAAGTTGAACACTGATAGGTCGGCTATAGGAACTGGATCAGAGGCTACGGTAGATTACTAGGCGTCACCAATAGCTTTATTGCTAAACTTTAGGCTTTGAGGGATGGACTAATCCTTGCTTTGGAGCTGGCCTAAGCAGTTTGATAATTGAATTGGATGTTTTGAGTGTTGTCCAATTGATGAACAATAATAGTGTAAATTTGTTAATGGAACCTTTATTGTCTGACCGCAAGAACATATGGAGAGTTATTCCCAACAAGTGGATAGAGTAGCTAACCAATGTGCTGATGCATATTGGCTCGAATGGATCGGATTATTGGCCTATGATAAGGCTGATATGTTTTATAACAGACTAATTAATTCCTAATCTATGCTTATTCCCAATTTTAACTACCAAAAAAAAAAAAAAAAAAGGCTAAAATGCAAAATTAACCCTCAAAGTTTTTTATGATTTCATTTCAGTCCTCTAACTTTGCTTTCGTTCATTTCAGTCCTCTAAATTTCGGATTTATTCAATTAAGGTCTTCCGTCAAACTTTTGTGAAAATTTTTTGAAAAAAATTCTGAAAAATATTTTTCAATCATTAGTTTAAATTTTTTAATTAAAAAAATTTGAAGATAAATCTAAAAAATTGAAAAATTAACCACAACAAATGGATGGAAAAACCTTAATTGAATAAATTTGAAAATTAGAAGACTGAAATAAACAAAAGCAAAGTTAGAGGACTGAAATGAAATATAAAGAAACTTAGAGAATTAGTTTTGCATTTTAGCCACAACAAAAAAAAAAAAAAAAAAAAAAAAAAAAAATGAAGCTATCTAGCTATAAACAATGGGAAAAAGTTTGGCTTTAAACATGTTTGAAGTTATCTTGTTCCAACGCATATGATGTGGTGATTAAAGAAATCATCCATGTGTAATTTTAGTCACTTGACTTTTTCAATGAATCATGTGAATTTTAATCGTTTGAGCTCGATTCATGTTCATCATAAAATTAAGTGAATAATCATAAATTTGTCATACTCAATTCAACTCAACTCATGTAGATAGGATGAGTATTAAGTAGTTGTAGCTTTCTTTTAGAAAAAATAGGTACAATTATGCGTAGTTCAAGTTTACATATGGAGATTATGGAGACTAAGAGTCTTGTAATTTAACTAGTATCTCCTAGTGTTTCAAATGGAATTGTCAAGGGTACAAGTCCCTCATTTCCCATGGTTATAACTATCGAATTAAAAAATATATACATTATACAAGGAGGTCTTTCTAAAAAAAGAAAAGAAAAGAAAAAGAAAACAAGTTATATATGGTAGGGGTGACAATATTTGACACAACCGGTAAACAAGAGACCATTTTTTTGCGAGGTAGTATTTTGAGATGGTAGTCTTGCTATACCATGAGAGCAAGACAAGGGAATGGCTAATTGGCTATAATCATGTTCTCTAAGTCAATAAAAAAAAAAATTAAAATTTGAAAATTTTATTTCCTGAAGGGGGAAGCAAATCACTAATAAAAGAGAAAGCATAGAGACACAAAAAATTTTTATAACTTACTAGATAAAAAAAATAAAAAATAAAAATTTAATATTAGTAGTGGGCTTAAATGAGGACCTGTGAAAACTTACTAATTCAACAAGTTTGAAAAAAATTATCAATTTTTTTTTTTTTTGCATTTGTAACATTACTCTTAATAAAATGCACATAATCTCCAGATGTTATATATATATATTCTAAAAATATATATAACTTTCTTTATTAAAAAAGAAAAAGAAAAGAAAAAGCAATAACATAAAACCCATTTCAGACTCATTTTGACGCAATCATTCAAACCCATTTCAACTACTAATCAAGTTACAAACTTCACAACTTCAGCATTTATTATTTCAACTTCCAGCTACAATTACATGTTTGGCATATAGGAAATCTCATCCATCGGATAAATTGAAGCTTTCCATTATCGTCTGAGCCAACAAACCAAGTAAACTTGATTAAATATATCTAAGAATATGAACAAGGACAAAATTGGCCAATACCCTTTTTACCCAAATTATATAGCCTTATGTCCCCCTTTCTAAACTAATTAGGAAAATGCCCCTTTTTTAAAACTCGATTTACTCAAAATCGAGTTAAGCCCTATATTGGCATTTTTAAGGAGCCTATAGTGACGTTTTAAGGATCTGTAGTGGCGTTTTGGAACTCGGCCTCCATGAACTCGAGTTATAAGTAAAAAAATTGCCTATAACTGGTCGAGTTCCAAAACGCCACTACAAGTCCTTAAAATTTCATTATAAGCTCCTTAAAACGCCACTATAGGGCCTCAGAAAAAAAAATTTATAACTCGATTTTGAGAAAATCGAGTTATAAAAGATGGGCATTTCCCTAATTAGTTTGGAAATGGGGCATAAGGCTATATAATTTGGGCGGAAAGGGCATTGGCCAATTTTGTCCAAGGATATGACAATTCAGAAAAAATCATATGACTGATGGATTATTACCCTTTCAGCCGCTAGGCTTTTCAACAATCTTCTATTAGTATTACTAGAGCTTCCATCCCTAATATCTTTCCTTACCCCCTCCATATCCACAACTTCACAACATTAATTTTTGGTTTCCTCCCTGATATCTTTCTTTTCAATGTTTTACTTCCTCCATATCTATAACTTCACAACATTAATCTTTGGTTTCCTCCATTATCTTGAAATAAATTAATAATAAGAGATAAAAGAATATAGTATCTTCTAGTGTCAACTAAGAAAGACGGTATGAATAAAGCTTGTGTATTGTTTATATAAAACTCCATATTTAATTGTTCGAATCATGAGAAGTGACACACAATTATCATTCACGCTCACACATAACATGAAAATTTAGTTCCTAATAAATTTCCTTACATGGGTGTAGTATGTTATTTCTTCTTTTCTCTCTTTAATTATTCTCAATATCTCTAGGCTGTAATCCAAGTTATGCGCGAGATTATCAACATAATCATGAAGATTATGCAGTAAAATTTTTTAAAAAATAGTATTCCATTTCTATTGAGTACATTTGGCAAGCCTAAAAAAAGCTAGTTGCATACTAAATAATATGGTTCATATATTCTCTAGGGGTGGCAAAATTCGATACGACTTACGAACACGACATGAAGTTAGCAGGTATTGGGTTGAGGGTTAAAGGGTTTGTATTATATTCGAGTTAACATAACTAACTCATTTAATAAACATGTCGTGTTTGTGTCCAACCCACAGAACCCGTTTAACTAAATTTCATTTTACCGATATACCCTTCAAAACTCTAGGCATATAAACTTATTAGTTGTTGTGGTTTATTTCGTTTGACATTGTAATTGATTATTTGTAATATTGTGATATGCTTTAGTTTTGATTGATTCTTTGTGATGTAGTTACTCATTAGTTTTGAATTCTATATCAAAAAATTTATTTGTTTGGTTTTTCATAATTTAGATCAATTGGATTAATACAAAAATTTGTATATTTCTTTTTGCTTTGATAAAATTTGATAAATGGGTTGACATGACTGACCTGTTTAATAAAGAGGTTGTGTTAGAGTTGAGAAGTCATCCTGACTTTTTAAATAAATGTGTCGGGTTAGTGTTAACATATTGTTGAGGACAAATTTTTCACACCACATGGAATTATTTTATTGGCAACTCTCACCACATCAATATTATCATGGATTTTGAGTAAATCTCCTTTAAAACCCAAAAAGAGCCCATATTATCTATCTCATACTCATGGAAAGCGACTTCTCCAATAACAACCCATATTTTCACAAGACGACATCAAAGCCCATGGCGATACCCATCAAAACCCATGGTTCAAGCTCATGGCACATCATCTCATCTTCCACTTATGATCCAAGCTCATGAATCTCATTGGGGGGAACTTTGGGAGTTGTAGTTTGGAGGGCCAAGAAGTATGTTCAATAAAGCTCCAACAATTTAAAGTTGATAAAAGAAACATATTACTTGTCATGTCTTCTCCAATTTTTAGAACTCTGACGTGTCAGTGTGTAATAGGGAACATTTGGTAAACCTCTCATATCATATAACACTTAAAATGATATAATTCTCTATTGCTCTTTACCTAAAGCTCAATGTTCATCATATAATATAAGTTTAAAAATTTAATTATATTATATTACTATTTTCATCTAAATCCAGCCTAAACACATGACTAATCTCTAAATATAAGAAATCTATTTAATATCTCATTCAACATTAAAAGCCCAAATATCCCCCCCCCCCCCCCGGGGCTGCTTAATTTCGACATTAAATGCTCTCTTTACTCTCCAAGATTTGGTCATAACACAAAGAGACTATAATTACATCTCTATAGCTTCTTTAAATATCAACCAATTAGTTTGTTACATACTAAAATTATGTTGTAACAGAATCATGGACCAAAATATAAATTTCCAAAAGAGGAAACTTAGCCAAAAAGTATCAGAAGCAGCTCCAGCAAAAGTTGCAGTTAGGGGTGTTAGCGGTGCAATTTGGACCATTTTTAGCACCGCACTTTGTGGTGCGGTTTAGCCAAAACCATAACCGCACCGCACCTCATTTTTGCGGTCACATATGCGGTGCGGTATTTAAGATGCGGTTTGAATGGTTTAAAGCTAGTATAATTTTCAAATTTTGAACTTTTCTTACCCAGCCCAAAACTAATTTTTCTCTCTTTTTGGGTCAAGTTTTAAACTATTGAGTTAGTTTTTCTTTATTTTGGGTTGGCTCTCCTAATCAACACTTGTTAGGGTTATTAATTTTTTTTTTTTTTTGGTTGAAAAGTATGGTTATTAATCTATTAATAATATATTTAACATTAAAAAATAAATATATTAATATATAGAGAGGGTACGGTGCGGTGCAGTGCGGTGCGGTTTGTGTAGTTTTCTTATTATAAAACCGCAAATTGCACTGCACCATGCAATGCGATGCACTGTTACTTGCGGTGTAATGTGGTTATGCCATTTTGTGGGCAGGTTTGGTGCGGTTTTTGCAATTTGGTGAATACCCCTAACTACAATAGCTACAACAGCTCTAGCCGTTGACACATGTCCCAAAGTGCATTAGCCCATTCATGCTCAATCCCAACAAGTAGTTGCCATACCTAAAGAAGCAAGGATCTCATATAAGAAATCCCACCATTTTAAGCCTCCAGCTGCTATACCGGAAATAGGAAGATCCCTTTAAAGATATTTACTATTTGTAGCTAAACCCATGAATTAAATGTTGAATTTTCTCTTTAGCAGCTTGACATAATCCAATTGTGTCAGGTGCTGCAACAACTACTGCTACTCAGCTGTGACAGATAGTTGTATAGTTGTGATAGCAACCTTAAAATTTCATAACTTTCTTCTTCTAGCTAAAGACTAAAACCAACTAAAAAAAATCAATCATTTTGCTAAAGACCTTTCCTTATTTGCTAATTTTCCCTTCAACTAATTCCATTTTTTAGTTTCATACTTGGCCCCATATAAAGAGGACCAAGCTGCTACTCTTAAACACACTATTACCCATCTCTCCCACTCTCTCTTATTCTAAAATCTCATTATTTTGCTGTCATTACACATTTCATACCTCTCTACTCTTCTTACAAAAGTCTCTTATTAAGCAAACACTAAAACTCTTCTAAACAAAACTGTCTCACTCTTTATATTCAAAAAATTCATGAACTTTGCTGCCCATATCTCCACACACCTAAACACATCTCCTTCTCCATTTCTCTTACAAAATCTCTTCTCTTAGAAAGCAACACAACCCATCACATAACACAAAAACTAGTCCAATGGTTTTAATATCAGATTTTTACTATCTTTAACCTCCATATCTCTCATACTTCTTCACATCCTACAAAGCCTTTTCTCACAAAGTATATATATACATATTTCTCATATATCCCACAAGCCCCATTTCTTACAAAGTACTTGTACATACTCATAAAGTATCTATTCATATTTCTCATACATCTTACAAATTACATCTCTCTCAAAGTACCTATACACATTCCTCATACATCTTACAAATCCATTTCCCCACAAAGTATCCAAACATATTACAAAACATCTATATTTCTCACCACCTTCGTATTTCACACATCCTCCATGCTTCCCAAGAAATATCAAACATTATTATAAAAGCTCTTCTCTTAGAAGACACAAACTTATGATACAAAAAGCCCGTCTCCTAAAAGGCACGAATGTCTCATATTAAAGCTCTTCTCATAGAAGGCGGACATTTCTAATACTTAAAGCCCTTCCGATGAAAGGCATAAATCTATCTTACAAAAGTCCTTCTCATGGAAGGCAATACTACTCATATATTCACTAAGAATTAAAAGAGCATTACATGGGAAAAATCATTTAAGTGCATAATAAAGAGGATAAACTTAACTAACCTCTGCACATGGTTGGACATATTCTCTCTCCCTCTAGTTGCACCTATTTTTCTCCCTTCAATCAAGAAGTCACCATGAAAGGATTTATAATATCGTACTGCATCACTGGACTCATTTTATCACATTGCTAGAATGTTATTAGTTAATTGATGTAAGCCATAAACCATATAAAGATAAGTCATTATGTCTTTATCTCCAACTTTACATTATTGAGTATATTTACTTCGTTATCACTTTATCAGCCAACTGATGCTATACGACTGAAGCTACAAACCATATAAAGTGATGCTATATAGCTGGAACCACAAACCATATTAAGATAAGTCATTATGTCTCAATCTATAAACTTACATTATTGAGTACATGTTGCTTCATTATTACTGTGATACTAAATGCAAATTACTTTAATATTATCTTACCATTTAATAAACATGACTTCACAAATATTTCACTAATGAACATATATTATTTGGAAATAAATTACTGCTGGACATATTAATTGGACATAAACTATTGCTAAACATAAACCATTGTTGAACATATCTTTTTTTTTTTTTTTTAGAATACTAAATATTTTTAACACACACACACACATGGGGAGATGAGAGAAGGTTTATAAAGAAATTTACAGTGGCGTATATCCAAAAGGGTCTAACTCTTGAATATACAGTACAGGCTTTAAACCTCTTTAACTCACACTCATTTTTTAATGTGGGATTAACCCACTATTTTTTCTTTTGAGAATACTAAATATTTTTAACACACACACGCAAATGGGGAGAGGAGAGAAGGTTTTTTAAGAAACTTATAGTGGTGTATATCCAAAAGGGCCTAACTCTTGAATATACAGCACATGTTTTAAATCTCTTTAACTCACTTATTATATTGAATATGAACTACGCCACAACTTGACGTGAACTATTTCAGACCATCCAATTGCTAGACAAATAATAATTTATTAAGTATTATCTAATGTTGGATATCACTCAACATACACCATTATGATCTTCAACTCATCATTTAATCAAAGTCATTTAATTAAACATATTATTTATTTATTTCAACAATTATCATGATTCTATGAGTTCTAATTAGCTCAACTGGTAAAATCTCTAATGGTTGCATAAGAGATCTGGGGTTCAATCTTCGCCTACACCAAAAAATGATAGGTGTCTTAGTCTAATGATAAAGAGCTCAACTCCCCCCCCAAAAAAAACCCAGGCCTAGTAAGGTCACACCTCTAGTAGATGACGCATGGCTACAAGCAAAAACAGCCCTTAACACCCATATAGTCAAATACTCATAAGACAAAACGACATGAACCCAACACGTCAACACAAATTGTCACCCCTAATATTTTTTCAATATCTTGAGATCAAATGAGTTGAAAAAATACAATTAAAAAGATAATTCCATTCCCTTTTTTTTTTTTTTTGTCTATTTATATTTTGTGAAAGAAAAATATATTTTCTTCTTATGGACACATGAAAAATAAATAAAAACAAAATTCCTAACATGACGTTTCCAAGAAAATTTCTCCATATGCCACTTCCACATTTCCAAGTACATTTTAAACCTGGAAAGAAGGTTGTCCAAACCTTACACCATATATAATTTGGATGACTGGAGATTCTCAGTTTTAGGTATAATAGGATAAGATTTCCGACTTTTGGTCTTATTTCCTAATTGTGACACATTTAATTTCAATAGTAAACTTAGTATTATGTTCGGATGAAAAATATAGTAGCATATTTATGATGACATTTAGTAATATGTTAATTTCTTCCCATATGTACATTTTGAACTCTAGATGGTCAACTGTAATTTCATTCACCTTTGTAAATTAGTAACTTCTTGTTTTTGACATTCAGATAAAGTATGAGGTTAAGTTCATGTTCAATCATATCATCATCATGTGTTGAGTGCTCAGCCCTAAAAACTAAAAAAATAAAAATAAAAGATGATTGCCGAGGAGAACCATTAACTGAACTGTGAGACCAGTGTGAAAAGATACCACCCTACTCAAGAGTATTACATCATCCCAAAAAAAACATATGTAAGCTCATAAACAACTTAAAAAAAAAAAAAAGGAGAATTACAGAATCCCTAATGCCTACTACTATGCTTCTGGCCGGGTCTCAGAGCCACCCACAGCAGTGCTCAAAGCAGTGTTGCTCACTAATGCAGCACCAGGGGGAGCATTAGCATTTCCTGCAATGTTAGTATTGCTACTTTCAGCTTGTTTTGATTCTGGGATGACCGTATGAGTGGCTACAGAAACATTAGCATGCAATGCTGGGCCTGGAGACACCACCATTGCATCTGCATATCGCTGCTGTTGTAATGTTTCAGCAGGAGTAGCAACCCTCAGACCACTGACCCCTGAAGGATCCAAGCTAGTTTTCTGTTGGTCAATGGATGCTGCCTCATTCACAGCATGAAGTTGCTGCAACCTATGGTCACTTTCAGGCCGCCGGCAAACCTTCCTCAATGGCACAATTTCCTAAAAAATGAAAATTAAGAGGCAACCATATACATTACATAAGATCATAAACTGCATTGACTGAAATAACGATGTAATAATAACGAAACATTTAAAAGTCACCATGCATCTCTTGTGAAGTACACAGAATGGGTTTACTAAAATATCATATGCAGTCTCCATCTTTTGATGAAATTTTGAAGTGCCCAAAAAAAATCACATAATGTGTGCACATTAAAAATAAATAAAAAGTGCACACAGAAAAATATTAAAACAGAATTGTGTTCCAATGAGGATATCAAGATTTATGGTGATTGGGGGTTTAGAGGGCTCAAATTATGTTTGATTTAAGTTCATCATCCTCAAATATAATATTAAAAAGCAATCCAATCCCCCACAAAACAATATTGCATTTCTCGCATTTATGTACATCCAAACATTCCCGACTGTCATTCCAGTGGATGTTATTACCTAACAAGTAATCATGTTCCAGCTGGTCACTTCACTCAAAAGGTTTGCCATATCATGTCATTCTGTGTTTAACTATAAAAAAAATACCATACAAACAAAAAACAAAAGAAAAACTATGAAACTCCTCTCCCTTGCCTTTGCCCCATGCCATGATAAGTAAATGCATTGATATGGTTAAAGCCACAGTTGTATTAGTCTTGTCTCAAGCAATGATTCCCTTTACGACGAAAGGACAAGGGAAAAGAAGTGAGAAAGAGAAATACGAAAAAGGCTGCAGAATAAGCTCAAACACCATACTGAACTGCTATAAAAAATATAAATAAATAAAGCAACAAGAATCAAAGTGTTCATTTCTTTTCCCATGGGTTCTTGAAAATAAAAAAAATTGAAAATTTCTACCATGTAACAAATGTCAACCTAAATAACAATGTAAAAGAACCCATCATCTTACTGGCCAGAGAAGTTTGTTTTTTTAGTACCAACCAAATAAGTTAAATTAACTTCATCAAATATGCCAAGGATGTAGGACCAGAACAAATATAGAATTGAGAGAGGAGAGAGAGAGAGAGAGAGAATCAAATCATTGTAAAAGAAAAAAAAATGAGAACCCATACTAAGAAAATACAGGCACTTATATACCTCAGACTGATCATGAGCATAACGCACTAAAAACCTACAACGACAACCTCTCACATCATGCCTTCGTCTTTGTGCATCAAGGACATGAGCATCAAAGTAAAGAGCCTGCTCTTTACCTTCCTGAAAAATTTTAAAGCATTGAACAAAGAAGTTTCCAATATCTGATTAGAATAACTCCTTACAATATTGACTAAATACAATTCTTACTGGCATTTACATAAAGAAATTCCCATTTCCCACCTGAAAACAGAGTATGAGATCTCCGGGAAGAACTGCAACACATTCTGATGATTCACATGGGAGAGAGCGTGGCCTGACATGCTTGCGAATATTAATCCACTCATCTTCCTCTGGTCCAAAACCAGCAAAACGGACGAGTACTTCCTGAGTTTCCAGCAACATTACAGAATTAACATGAGAAAAGCAGTAGAAGACCAAAAGAAAATAAATGTAACCAAAAAATAAGATCAATTTTAATTCCCTTTTATAGCAAACTTTCATGGAAAAAATTTAAGATACAGAATTAAGGATTAACCAGGAAGACGAGTAACAAATCCAATCAAGTATTCTGATTTAAGACCTTCATGGTCCATGCATCATAACACATTTGGGGTAAATCTAGGTAAGACAATTAAGTGTACTCCAAGCCTGTATATGTTTAGCCAATAAGGCCTTCATCTACCACTCTCATTCTCCTCAACCAAAAAAAAAAAAAAAAAAAGTTTAACCAGTGTATATGCTGTGTAGATGAATCCGTCTTACAGGAATAAAAAGATTTAAAGTTATATAAATAAGATGTAAAGGGATCAATAGACAAATAAGAATCAATAAAGATGTCAAGAAAAATTATAAACTATTTTAAAAAAAAAAGGGAATGAAGTAGTTTAACGATGTATTGCAGGTGAACTTGAAACTTACTGGATCACCAGTCTCCAGATATCTATGGGATAAAAAGGTAGTAACATCATACCTAAGAAATGAAAACAACAAATTTAGATTAGTTTCTAATAAGTCATTCACCAGTAAAATGATAATTATCAATAGAGTACAGGAAGCCTTGAGAAACACACATCTAGAATTCCTTATACATGAAATAACAAGAAATACTAACCATGCACCATCCCTTCCAGATTTAGCTTCGAACTCCATCACAGAATTTTCAGGAGCACCCCTTCCTGCGCTTGGAACTGGCTAAAGGAAAACAAGGGCTAAATATATCGAAATGGGATGACATAAAGAAGCAGATGCCAAACATGGAATCCAGACAATGTGGAGGAGATGAAATGAAGTGGCATCTATCTACAGCTCTATGTATCCTGATTAACAAAATTTCTCGATGACTTTTCAGGGCTCATCTCTAATTCAGTTCTTATCTAATTTACTTTTCAGTTTTCATCATTTTAGGAAAACTAAACACAAAAGATGATGAATAGTTATTTGTGAAGAGCATGAAGGTGCACAGACTACCATACATTTATGTTAATTGACATCATCATAGGCTTTGAGGTTATTGTGCGAGGTACCCAATATCATGTATTATTAGATATTTTGGAATCATTGTCTTAAGAACATTGACAGGCCAAATAATATATCCAGCCATGAGCGCCTTTTGGACTAGGTTTGTTTCTCATCAATGGGACCGGAGTAGTAAATTTGCTAACATATCAAATTTCATGTCTTAAGAACATTGACAGGCCAAATAATATAGCCCGCCATGAGTGCACTTTTTGGACTAGGTTTGTTTCTTATCGACAGGACCAGAGTGGTAAATTTGCTAACATATCAAATTTCAATTTCTGAAGCTCTTGTATCATGTCCTATTTTGCAACAAGTCCATTTAAATTTTCAAGGTCACGTACAAGTAACCAAAAGGCATGAATGAATAGTATCAGATAATTTTAAATTTGAGATGGACAACAAGTAATGCTCAATCACACAAAAATCAAAATGTGTAGATGAAATTTTATAATCTCATAAAGTTGTATGCTTCTTGCCTGTTTCTGTAACAACATATATACAGCATTTTTAATTTTTTAATAACCTCAAAATACTATGACTTGTGCACCAAATTTATCACTCATGTCCCAAGTTGATATTACAAACAGGTATGTAGAGTTTCTTAAATAGTACATTTTCATCATGCTTGCAAATATATAACCAATAAGATAACAAAATAAATATATAAATAAATTGACAACGCCTTATTTTGGGCACCACAAAGATAAAAGTTGATTATTTATCACAAAGCAAAAATAATTTCCAACTGTTCGGCATAATAATTAAAGTGTGGGGTCTAAAGAGGCACATTTGAAAGTATGGGGTCAAATTTGCCACAAGGATAAAACTATAGTTTTATAGGGGTTTTTTTTTTTTTTTTTGGACTTCCCCCTAAATAAATTTAAGTAATAGTGCACAGGGGCATACCCAAGACTACATATAATACAAAGAAGCCAGCTGTCAACACAACCCTAATCAGATCAGAGAATAACCAAACAAACATGACAATCAGAGCAGCCTGCCTAAACAGGAGAACTAGGTGCTAGAGTCCTAAAAATATATGCAGGAAGCTTCCAAGATCTTTGTAATTAAAGATTCTTCTCATCCACATCCACCCTCTCCAAGGGACAAAAGTACTGAACTCATGCATCAGTGAATTACTAATCTGGACTCATTCCTAAAGGTTTTGGAGTTTCTTTCCTTTCAAATCAAGGAAGTCAATTTTGCACCGGGGATCGTTTCAGTTTAGTCAAAGGGGACGATATGTTTCGGTCCCGGTCAATACCAGTGTACCATTTCGGAGTTACCGCTATATATATATATATATCAAAAAATCATAAGCCCATAATCTAAAATATTTTAACCTATTAATAACATAGTTAGCTTTTTAATAAAAATAGGAAATATCTATTGAAATAAAAGCCCATAGATTTTTTTTTTCTTTTTTAAAATGAAAACGGGAAACTGTGAGAGTGAAGTTGGCAAATAGCATAGGCAGCTGAAAAAGAACAGAGATTTATAGAAAAGTCAAAAAAGTAAAAATTTGAAATAAAGTGAGTTTTTAATAGTTCACGTGGGTTTGGTTGGGGACTGTATCAGCGCACAAAAAAAAAAACAAAAAGAGGAAGTGTGAGAGGGAAAAATGAGAAAAAGTGGGTCACTTTGGCTCTTGGACTACACTGTGATGGACAGATCGAGAAGAGAGAAAGAGCAAGAGAAAAAGAAGGGTAACAGGCCGCTGGCAACATGAGTGCTTCCGGTGATGGTGGCGTGACAGACAGCCATAAATCTATACCAGCACGGTTTAGATTTTCCGGCCGAAATGACTGGTATCCTCCAATGAATCCAATACAGTCCCGTATCAAGCGGTATTTAGATCGGTACATTTTAGAGGTGATTCGGTACCTGTTTACTCGCTGGAATGGAAAATACCAGCCAAACCAGCCAGTACGGTACAGTATCAACTCCCTTGCTCCAAATAGCATAGAAAGCAGCAGAAAAAGCTAGATTATAGATAATTCTTAATAAGGACCTAGCCTTGGAAAGTTGAACCATCCAGCAAACTGAATGTTGCCAGTCTCTAATTACCAGACAGATTACAGAAGAGTAAGAATTGCAGTATATCAAGAGCAGCGTGATAAATGGAACTTGATTTAGTTCAGTAAAGGTTCTAAACTAGGTATACTAGGGCCAAGTTTAAACCTCAAAACTTCACCCAAATTTAAATCCAAATCAATGGGCTGAGATCAATGAAATTTTATTATAAGTGAGTATTTGACCCAACGGCAAGAAAAGGGGTGTGGCCAAGTGGTAATACAACAGAAAAGGGGATATTTGAACTAGTGATCTCTGCTTCATGAAGCTGATATCAATGACAGCATGTGATTTCCCTTATGAAGAATGGAAGCACTACTTTTCTAAAGAACTTTATATATATATATATATATATATAAGTAGTTTTCTAAAGAACTTGCAGAATCGAAATCTGGATAGGAGGGGCAATGCTTACCAGTTACACACAATTCACTTACAAGGTAATAGTAACTTACAAAAATGTCTTCACAAAGTCTGATTATAAATTTGTTAAGTCGGCTCAGCTTGGTAAAGTACTATTAAAATGTAGACATAGAGGCCTTAAGTCAGCACAGCATACATTACTAATAAACCAAAAAAAAAAAAAAAAAAAGAGGAGTCACACAGATACACACATCATGTCATTTAATAGACCAGAGAGAGAGCTTTAATGAGGGAAGAAAGATGAAGAACGGGTGGAAGAGAAGTCTAAAAAATTGATAATATTTTCTTAATTCGTGACTTGTGGTGGAATGAACATATACTCATTCCTTCTTAAGAGTATGGTTCCTTTTTCTTTTGTTTAGATGACGTGGAACCTCACCAAGGCACAGTATACACACACACACACAAACATATATATATATATATATATACACATATATATATTGGTACACCTTGCGATTGATGACAATAGGAAATAAGCACAGAAGTTAAAACACATAAAGAACATGGAAGCGAATATTTCTTAGATTGAGCCATACGGTGACTACTGGCACACCAGAATCACCAAACTAGCATTAAACATGTAAAGCATTTTAAACAATACAGTCACATATGGTAGTTGTAGAAAAAAAATATGAGTAGGGAGCAACTTCAAACTGCTACCAAGCTCAATGTCAAACAAGTATCACAAAAAGCATGCAAGCCAAGCCCAAAATTCAGGACAAACTTTTAAATTTTGAACATAGAGCGGGATGCATCCTACCTGAAGGAGCAGGTATAGGAGCAGCTATTGACTGAGGCACATTTCTCACTGGAGTTGAATCATCCCGAGGCATAGGAGACACATTTAACTTCCCAGGAGCTTTACTTAGTTTTGCCCTTATAGCATATCGCCTATTTTGGAACCAATTCCAAACCTGAATTAAAGACTCTACATGAGAAAAAGACTCTAAATGATTCATCATTAGGAAAAAAATAAAATAAACCGTCATACTTGCTTCATTTGAACTGTAATCTTGCCTTTACGATCCGGTGACTCACTAGAACCAAAGACAAATGCATCACAAGTCAATTCCAACGTTAAAACAACAAAATTATGAAAGAGACAAGGCACACCTGAACTTATCTGCAAGTGACACAAGGACATCACGTGATGGCATCGTATTATTGTGTTGTTGCAAAATAGCTTCCATCTCTGCAACCTTGAATAAGTAGCAAGACATCATATTATTAAGGGTTTTAAATTATGGCTAGAATCTCCATAAAATACTAATTTTCAATTCAATTCCACGATTAATGAAGCCGGTTCTCGTAGGGTTTGAACCCCAGACACAGGGCACCACAGCGGGTGCCTGTGCCATTGGACTATCACTCAATCCCCAATGAAGATGATTCTCATATGGAATCATGAAGACATAAGTCATTAATCAAAACGAATGCCTATAAAAACCTACAATAGTGTTAACAGCATTCCTCATTCTTTTTTAGTCATCAACTTTAGTGCAGTAGTCGGCAGTCGCCAAGAAAGCTTGTCAAGTGACTAGTCAATGAGCATAGAATCACTCTTTCTTTATAATTAAAATATTTTATTCCATTGAAACTACCTCATAAAAAATAAAAAATACAAGATAGCCCAAAGAATCTTAACCACATAATTACAAGCAAAAGAGATCAAATTAGCAAACTCTGAAATAGTATCATTGTCACTAGACCTAGGACAAATAACCATCCGCAGAGTAAACAAAGAAAATAAAATTTTAATTGCACTTCCAAAACTTCCACATTTTCAAAATTACGCTGAGTTCCTCTTCATATCCCCCTAGAAAACCCACATCAGAGAAAAGATAGTAAAAATAAAATAAAAAAAGAACTTACTCTTTTTCTTTTAAGGTAAAAGCTCACTTATATGTATTAACCCCAAGGATAACACATTCCACTAAGAATCAAGCCTGATGAAACAGATTTCACAAGTTTGAATATCCCTTTCCTCTTCTCCTTGTGGACAAAACCTCACTTATCAAAAAATATTTCACATATAATTATCACTTTACAATTGAAACCCACAACGTTTAAGGTATAGACAAACTCTTGGTCTTGCCACATAGCTATGCTTAGCCCATCCCACATCAATGCCAATATTAACTTGAATTGCCCATAAATGAGATGAACACAACAGCTGACAATACTGTTAAGAAAACTCCCTACCTTCACCCCCAGAGAGCATGCATAAAACACTCCCTTTGGCGTGAAAGGAATGCTAGAAGTTTTGAGGGCTATGAACGCTCTTTGCTAGAGATTAAGTCTTTCTTTTTACATACTCTCTTTCAATGGAGTGTGGTTTTTTCTCATTTTTCTTGTTCTTCATTTTCTTTGTTTCTTGACCGTTGTTCTTTTGTTTCCTGATTTGTGCCCCTTAAGTACATCCCCAATGTACTCGGTTTGGCAATTTTTCTTTTATTAATAAAATTCTTACGTTATTTATCAAAAAAAAAATAAAACAAGTAGAAAATGAAGATGGTGCAAAGATTTTTTTTCCCCCTTAATATATTCAAAGTTCAAAGGAAGAGAAAACAAGGAATGAGGTTATATTCATTATCCCCCAAATCCATCTCAAAATTTGTACTCTAAACTCTAAACTTTGAAGCAGGTTAGGCACATAAACAATCTATGTTGCTCTCTCCTCCCCAATGGGGTACAAAAACACAGACCCAAATTTTGCTTTTATTTTTTGATATATACAAAGTGAAAGGGAAGAGAGACAATAAAGCAAGGTTATTTGAAGATTAATTTCTGAAAACTGTCATCTAAATCTCTACTCCCAAATCCCAACACCACAGATCATCACAATTACTGAAACATTTCCTCAACATAAACAAAGCTGCATAAAACAGAATGTTCTCCCTAAGTGTTCCCATTCCTACTTCCAAAGTTTCTGGAAATACTCAACATAGGTTTACGCTTCTAAACACACACCAAACCTCCCAACAGGCTAGCATTAACATTGTTTGCACAAATCATCATGGTAATAACAGAAACCTTCATGATTGATGTGAACTCAATCTAAATTATTTACACATAATATATATCAATCTAATACATTAATCACGTGTATATTCTATAAAACACATGCACAATAAGTGAGCCAATAGGAGTAAGCCACATGAGGTCAACTCCAAAAAGGCTTGAGATGTATAAATAGGTTTAACCCTCGCCAGCCATATGAATGAAGAATAATCCTTTTGTTGCTAAATACTTGTTTTCCTAGCCTTATTTGGAGGTAGAGACTCTCTCGAAGTAGTCTCATTCTTGGAGGTGGTGACTCTCTCAAACTAGTCACATCCATAAAATCTATCAACAATTCCATGCAACCCATCACATCATTACACCTATACCAAAACTCTAGAAGCATTTCCATTCAAACCTTCCATAACAACCGAAACCCTAGAGTGATTTCCTCTTAAACCCAACCTCACTCCACTTCAAGATTCGCATCAAATCCTAAAACCATCCCATTCCTAACTGATACCCAAAACTCTCGGGCTCTCAAACCCTAAAACCTAGCATCCAAGTCTCAATAAATGATTAGAATGAACTTAAAGAGCCCAAACCCCAATTGTGCTCATAACAGTAGATAGTAAATAAAAAGAAACCACAACAAAGGCATATAAAAGGTTGTAACCAATGCACAAAACTCCCACTTTTGCAGGGAATGGGAGACAGCAGCCTTAGCTCCAATTTATATTGGAGAGGCTAATTCCTAGACTCAAACCCGCAACCTATTAGTTTTGGCGGAAGGAACTTGCTATCACACCAAGGCTCAACCGCTACAACCATATAGACCCTACAACTAGAAATATAAATATACAACTAACCAAAATAAATAAATCAAGCACCAAAAAAAAAAAAAAAAATGAAGAGAAAAATCAACCTGATAACTACAATAAAACAGGCCCTTTTGTAATAACTTCAACAAAAAATTTGAAACACAGATACATACAACTGTAAATTTAAAATTCTATGCTAAATCACGTACAAACCAAAGAAATTAAAAAAAAAATAAAAAAAAATAAAAAAAACCCGAGAAAACCAAGCACTTAGAACCTGCAATTTAACTTGCCCGTTTAATAATTTAAGCCCTAATTCAAAATTTAAAGCCCACGGGCACACACAAAAAGACACTATAATCAAAACAAAGAAAATCAAGCAATTTGAAGTGACCTCGTTTTGTAAAACAAAGAATATGGTACCTCGTTTTGCGTGAAGCGGAAGGCAGGGCCTCCATTGCTAGGAGGCCGACCCATGAGCTCTCTCAAACTCGCAGAAACCAAAAAGAAAGAGAAACAGACAGACACTGCTTGTGTTCCCCTCCCAAAACTGCGTCTTATATTTTTCGTTTAAAATCTCAGAAAGAGAGAGTGACTTTTTGGTCTTTTTGGGAATAGGTGGTGTATTGGCTTTTTTCTTTTCTTTTTTTAATGTCTAAAATACTTTTTTTTTTTCTTTTTTTGTGAGATATACACTAACTACAACTTCACTCCAAAGTTTCGATAACTTCTAAGAGAAAATAAAGCAATAAAATTACCTTTTTGGTCTTACATTTTGGATCAGTTTCCAAAATTTTTTTTTTAGCTATTTTGATACCTAAATTTTTGAAATCGTTTTTAATGTTGTATTACTTTCATCTCACTAAAGGTCTGTTTAGATACTGTTTATTGTTGAAAATTAAAAATATTATAGTACAACAATTTTTAAATGTATCAATAGTCTCGTGAAACCCAATTTTATATTAAAATTTGCTAAATTCCATACTTGTGGGTCCCATGAACAATGCACCGAACCCACAGAAAAATGCCAAACACACTAAACTTTAAGTTTTCAGCAACATCCAAACTCACACTGACTTTCCTAAAAAAAAAAAAAAATCATCTCACTAACAAATAACCTATGAGGCACACAGAGCACATAGCTAGCACACAAAATACCAACATGACCATTAAAATAATATTTAAAAATTTATTTGAAATTAAAAAAAATGCTAGGTTAGGATTTTTATAAATACAAAAAAATTAAGATAATTCATTTGTTTTTCTTAAGAAAGAAACACTCTATTAACACATAAAATTTTTAAGGAATTATTTTAGTTTTCTCTCTCTCTCTCTCTCTCTCTCTCTCTCTCTCCATGTTCTTTACCAAAAAAATAATGAAAAAAGAACATTTTTAATTTAATTATTTTATTTTATTAAAAAAACCAAAAGTTTAGAAATTTGTTTTATTGTTTTTTTACATGGCTTTTTTACTTTATTAAAATGCTGACACAACATTTTTTAAATGCCAAATAAATTTTTTTAAAATATTATTTTAATGGTCACATTAGCATTTAGTATGTTAGCCGTACATTTTATGTGCCACATAGGCTATAACGGTAGGGACGACATTGAAAATGATTTCAAAAATTTAGGACACAAAATAAAAGCTCCAAAAAAAAAAAGTGGGGACTACAATAAAAACTGCACCAAAATGAAGGGACCAAACGTGTATTTTTGCTATTTTTTATTGGTTGCCAAAAGTAAAGTAGTCCAAGAATTTTCCTTCTAATCTTGGAAAGACAAAGTTTAATTACAAAATTAGTTGTAACCTTAGGCTACACAACCTTACTCAATATATTTTTATTAGAGATAAATTTTGACAAATTCACCATTGGACTACATCTTCTTCTTATATCCTCCATGCTTGCAAAATTTCTAAAAAATTAAAGATCAATAGCTATGTCATCAATATATTGTTTAAATTGCAAGCTTTTGTAGTTTAAAATTATATATAAAACATAAAACTTATAGATCATATAGTAAATAATATCCGGTTGACACAAAATTTGACATGTATATTAAGAGCATAAAAAATATGCAATTCAACGATTAGATTTTCAAAATATATAATAATGTTTATTTCATTGAGTAAGGTTGTAGACTTGCTTCTCAAAAAAAAAAGGTTGTAGACTTGGACTACAACTAATTTTGTAACTAAATTTTGTCCATCTTGGAAAATGATATTCTTGACGTACTCCCCGCTATCTTTCATGCTATTAATTTTTTTTTTTTTTTTTTTTTTTTTGTGGTGGTCTTTCCTAAAATAAAGATAATGAAATCTACATTCTATTTTAACTTTTGACTTTTGATTTTCTTTTCCCTTTTTCTTTATTGAATTATAGTTATTAATTATTAATTATTTTCTAAAATAAAAAAGAAGATGAGGAATTTTATTTACTACATTACTATAATTCTATATTCTAATAAATTTGTTGACAAGTTTACTATACTAATTTTAGGGTAAATTATAAAGTTTGTTCCTATCATTTATACCATATTTCAATTTTATCCCTAATCTTTCAATTGTGTCGATTTGATCCCTAACTTTATCAACGTCGTGTCAATTTAGTTCCTACCGTTATCTTTTAGATGGAAAAAGTTGACGTGTTAAACAAAATAATAAAAATTATTTCTATACCACATCAATTGCCAACCGTACCGCCACATCATATTACATTTTTTAAAAAAAAATTAAAAATTTAAAAAATTAAAAAAAAAATTAAAAAAAAAAAAAAAAAAAAACCTAAAATTAACATGTTCACAACAAGGCACTCTAGACATATCAAATTCCAAATTTCTCCCCATGCCAAAAAATATGATATGAGAGTTTATTCCCAAAAAATTTAATCCAAGTTACAATCATGATTGTCGAAAACAAGATAGATGGTAAAGATTGTGGTCATGGCCATGGGCTCAATGATGCCAATGAGGTTGCTAGCCACCCACAAGTCCAGCAAGCTTCATAACGTCATCGTTTCGTCCAAATTAACTTAACCCAGCCTTAGAAATTGCCTGCCCAATCCTCCACAAGTTCAGGACGTACCCAAAACCTCCACCCCGCTTGACAACGATGCAATATGGACAAATTCATATTCAAGCCACAGAAACAAAGAAACATGGGGTTTGAAAATCAAAAACCCAATGTCGACACTCGATTTTGTACCCATAATTTAATCAAGGAAGATGGCTAGAGTGACCATTCATATACCCAACATTTAAAGTTGCATTACATGCATTAATTCATGACCATTCATATACCCAACATTTAAAGTTGCATTACATGCATTAATTCATGACCATTCATATACCCAACATTTAGAGTTGCATTACATGCATTAATTCATTCATTGCACATCATAAAAACAATCTTGAGATTCTAACGATTGCGACTGTATATCCGATTCCCAAATTAAACCGTCAGATTGAAAGATATCACATGATCAAGTTTGCACGGTCTGCATGCACTTTGTTTGGGTGGAACTGACCAGGCTTGATTAATTTAAATTAATTATGATTGGCTAAACAATTAAAAATAATTAAATAATTTTGTGATTGGTTGTTGGTTAATGTCAAAAATAGACTTGCTTGCATGGGAATAAAGTGGATAATCAAGACTTTTTGGAATATTTATCTACAAGATAATTATCACTTTAAAGACTTGAATATCCGGAAAAATGGATTAATTTTCAAAATACGGATTAAAAATGCATCTAAGTACAATTCCTGGCTCAAAAATCCTCAAAAAAAGAGTCCAAATTGGACCAAAACTTAAACGCAGACTCGACACCCAAGAGGGCCATTCGGCACTCCCCAAGTGCCGATTGGCCCAAATTGTTGGCACGGCCCAAGGACTCCCTGATTGAGATAAAGCATATCTTTTACCATTTTTTAGAGATAAGAACGCATTCCAATTTGAATCTGATCTCATTTTTTAAGCATCCCAACCTCTATAAATAGATGAAACAAATCAGAATTAAGGGCTTCTCTTCTGACTTTTCAATTCCTTTTACATTAAGGACATTCTGGAGGCTTTTGTTTTAGGAACTTCTTTTTTGTAAGTAAAGTATTTTAGGCTTCAAAGAGGTGAACAAATTTCTTTGAATCCTAAAATATTCCTTCATTAGAAGAGTATGCTCATGCAACATGTATTCTATTTTTCTTCTTTCTTTTCTTCTTTCATTATTTTGGTTATTGTTTAATGCATGAATATGTTTAGCATACTTTTATTATGTTCAATTCTTGATATGGTTACCATGCTTAAATACGTTGCTAGAATTTTTTTTTTTAAAATGTGCTTAGGTGATTGATAATTGTAACTCTTTTTCTTAAGTTTCAAAATCTACAGTGGCTAACAAAAATTCTTTTATGAAAACCAAAAACTGATCTGTATTTTTTAGATATGATTTTTTTAGTGAAAAACTTATCTGATTTTCTCTAAACACAAAAACTAATCTGTATTTTCATATCTGATTTTCTCTAAGCTCAAAAATTGATTTGTATTTTTCAGATCTAATTTTTTTTGTTCAAAAACTAATCTGTGTTTTTCAGATTCAATTTTTTTTAGTTCAAAAACTGATCTGTATTTTTCAAATTTGATTTTTAAACACAAAAACTGATCTGTATTTTCATTAAATACAAATTTGATTTTTTCTAAACACAAAAATTGATCTGTATTTCCATTAAAAACAAATCTAATTTTTTTAGAAAAAGTTTTCTTTGTTACAAAATTGCAAAGTTTGAAATTTAAAAGAAGGAATTGAAAGTTAGGTTGAAGTATTGTCTTATTTTTTTTTTTTTTTTTATATTTTATATGATGCATGTATAATAAATTTATCTCATGAATGTGAATCCTCTTTCAAAAAGTCTTTTTTTTTTCTTTCTTTTACATAAAAACATATCTGATTTTCTTTACAAATCCAATTTTTTTTATTCATAAAACAGATCTGATACTTTTTAACAAAAATCTTATTCTCTCTTTTACATAAAAATAGATCTGATTTTTTTTACGAATCCAATTTTTTATTCATAAAACAAATCTGAATTTTCTTGAAAAAGAGGACACATCCATAAGGCAAATTTATTTAAATTAATTTTGTTAAGTGTGTGTCATGTGTATTCAACATATCATTTAATATCATGCAAAAAGGGTATATTAGTCATTAGAGTCTAGAAGATCAGACTCTGTCTGGGCGAAATGGGTGCCTAACACCTTCTCATTCCGTAACCTAGCCCCTGAGCTTAGGATTTTTGGATAGGTAGATTAGTGTTTTGTCTTTTAATTTTGGTAGATTGTAACTAGAACCAAAGTTTTGTATTCTTTTGCATAGATTGTAACTAAGACCCAAAGTCTTGTAAGGTTAATTTACCAAAGCTGTACTTTTCTTCATTCAATCAATGACAATGAAGTATTTTGATCATGTAATTTGTATTTATTTTTTCTTATTTTTTTGTATAAAAAATAAGTGGCGACTCCACATCACTTACCCAAAAAGAGAGGTGCCCTTAAAAGCACCCAAATCTCTTTTTTGAGAGCACCCCAATTTTCGCGGTCTCTTACAGTGGCGACTCCACTGGGAATGTCGAGGGCTAAACTTTGTGTTAGACTTTAAGTGACCAACTATATACCCTTGTCTTTTGCATGATTTTGCATGATATTGTTGTTTGTTTGTTTATTTATGTCTTGAGATGTTTGTATGATATTTTTGTTTGTGTTGCCATGTTGATTGTTAAAAGTTTTCCCTAACTGTCATAGTGTATGCCATCAAAACAACAAATATGCATGCACCCACCTCAACAATATGGTGGTAGTAACCATGGATCACCTGTCCTCATTAGATTCGGGTACCTAGTGGCGAACTCACCAACTCATAGCCCAAAGTCACTGGATCACTTCTTGTTGACTATAAAGAATAGACCATGTCGTTCGGACCAATGTAATGTTCATTACATTACAAGCTGGGAGGTGTAACGTCCTAACTATGGGTAATAATGAAACAATAAACCCACTCTACAATGTAATGACTTAGAACCTACCCTTAGACTAGTCCATGTTAACATTGCATTGCATGTTGCGTGTGTTTGTTTGGTTGGTTGGTTGATATAGATGGGGACCTAGTTTTGATTGACCAAACTGAGCCTTTTCATAGGGGAGAATCTGGTCAAGATCAAAGTGAAAACTCCAAAGAGAACCCAAGACCCACACTCAAGCTAGTAGTTCCAATTCCAAGCCCATCACTCCCATCACGGTACTGAAGCCCATAAGCATAGAAGACACTCCACTGCTGCATCATCACAATCCCATATTCGACCTACAAAACAGTCCAAGCCACAAGAAGTCTGAAGATCCCAACATTATGGCTAAAGGGGGAGAACATCCGAACGTTGAAGAACCCATGAACACTCAAGAGCTACTAAACACCATGGTAGCTAGTCAAATCCAGCTGAGGGAGGACATGAACCTTATGGTGCAACAATTTCAGAACATGAAAAGTGGCCAAGAGGAAAACAAGACTAACCATAATCCTCCAACCATGGAGAGCAAGAAGAAGATAAACGAGAGGATAAACAAGATGGAAGAGATGATCAAGAGAGCTCATAAAATGAAAGACCTCATGGACTACCTATCACTCTCACTCTTCCCTAATGTGAGATTGCCTCCCAAGTTCAAGATGCCATCCTTGGACAAGTTTGAAGGGACTGGCTGTCCAAAATTCCATTTGAAGATGTATATGAGGGTCATGCAGCTCTTGGGAGCAACTGAAGAACTACTTGCTCAAATGTTCCAAAACACCCTGACTAGAGCCACTCTTAAGTGGTTCCTCAACCTAGAAGATGCTAGAGTAAGGAGTTGGGAGGACATTTGCCATGAGTTTCACAATCAATACAAATACAACATAGAAGTGGATGTAACAATGAGAGATTTGGAGACCACGAAGCAAGAGCCGAAAGAATCCTTCTCAACCTTCATTATTAAGTGGAGGTCCAAGGCGACACAGATGATGAATAGGCCAAGTGAAGAAGAACAATTAACCATGGTTGTAGAAAACTTATTACCTGTATACCATAAATATTTATTTGCCCAATATTTTCCTAATTTTAAAGTTTTGATTGTTGCTGGAACCCAAATTAAGGATGCAATAAATAATGGCACTATAAAGAATGAGGACCCACCAAGGTTTAAAAAGAATTTAGGATCAAGTTCTAAAACTGTAGAAGTTTCTAATATATACAAAAATGATCCTTATCAACTTATTGCTCCTATTGCCTCCGTGCCAATATCACAAGGGCTGCCTCCAAGGCCTAGAAGGGAATTTCATGAGTTATATGTGTCTGTGAGTCAAGTGTTTGAAAAACTAAAAGCAAAGGGCATGCAAGATTTGATGTGACTAAGAGATGTGCCTACCACAAAAGCCCTAGCCATGACACTGACAAGTGTTTTGGCCTTCGTCATGCAATTCAAGACTTAATAGACAATAAGGTGATTGCATCGCCTACTAGGCCTAGCATCAGAAATAATCCCTTGCCTAACCACAATTTTGGGAGAGGACCGAGGATTAATTGCCTGATGACTGAAGAGGAAAGTGAAGAAGACCCGTCTGAATTGCTTTATGACCTACCTGAGTGCTTTATGATGACATAGGAAGAATTGATGGGTGTGACACCCATTGCAGGGTATGATATATGGAGTGAGGATGTAACGGAAACCAAAAATTACCCAACATCCACAAATAGGGAGAGACACTTCAAACCCCAAGCAAGTTACCAAACACCTATATACGAAGGGAGACACTTCGAACCCCAATCAAATGAACCAACATATACGAATGGGGGGAGACAATTCAAACCCCAAGACACTGATCTAAATGACCCAACAAAAACTGCCCACATCACAAAGGGGGGGGAGACACTTCAAACCCCCACATTTGGAAGTAGACAACCCAATAGAAGCCTTGAACAAATCTACCCAACAAACCCCCACTGAAGAAGATGAGGTCCTCAAGTAATTACAGAAGACACAAGCCAATATATCTTTATGGGGTTTACTCATGGCCTCATACAAGCACCGCCAGAATCTAGTTGACCTTTTTAATCAAATCCAAGTCCTTACAACCATTACTTCTTAAGATCTGAATGCTATGATTGGGTCTATAAGTAGGGAACTCACAATTTCCCACTCTGACAAAGATTTGACAAAGAAGGAGAAGCACCACAATGACCCATTACACATTACCGTAGATGCTAAAGGCAAGAGGATTCAAATGGTTCTAATTGATGATGGAAGTGCCTTAAATGTGTGTCCTTTAAAGACTACAAGTTGCTTAGGCCTAAGTATTGAAGACTTTGTGCCGACTGATTAGCATGTGAGGGCATATGACAATAGTATAAGGGAGGTCTTGGGAACCGTGACATTGGAGCTCACTATTGGGCTAATGATTAAGGAGGTGGAGTTTCAAGTCCTGAACTTAGCATCATGCTTCGACATGTTCCTTGGGCGACCATGGATCCATGACACAAAGGTCGTGCCTTCGTCCCTATACCAAAAGGTTAGGTTTCCAGATGAAGGAGCCATAGTCACCATATATGGTGATACTTTGACCATACTGAAGCCCATTTTTGGTATTGATTCTGAGATTGAGCCATTGGCCTTGGATGGCTTTGAAATTAAGAAACCTGGTTTTGAAAGAAGAGACAAAGAAATAGAGAAGATCCCCGTGGACTTTGCTCCATACAGCAACAACAACATGGTGGCAATGATAAGGAGAATGAATTACCTTCTGGGGATGAACTTAGGGAAGACTGTAAAGAAGCGACTACTCAAGTCCCGATAATCCTTACGGCCACACCGCCTTTCGGGCTAGGTTATAAGCCCACTGATGATGACTTGTTAGAGATGGAGGTAAGAAGAATGGCCCATGCCAAGGCCAAAGCCAAGAGACTTTCTTGTCCCACGAAACCCCTACAGCCCTATACTCCCACATTGAGCGGAAAGTTTGTCAAAGCTGGAGATAGTCAATGTAATTGGGGATTCCCTGAACCGATATTCGATCCTGAGTCAAGAACAATAGTGCCTGGGTTTGAGCTAATATTTGATTGCAGCAACAAGCTTCCAAAATTGAAGAAGGAAGACACAAACTAGGTCCCTACTAATTGGGTTGATTACATCGACCCTGATGCAATGACTACGCTTCTAGGAGATGCCATCTGCAATATAGAAGAAGAAAAGTACTGGGAGGCTTGCCAACACGCATTGAAGAGCCCGTATGAAGTAAGGACAAGTGATGAAGACAAGGAAGAAAGCCCCTAGTAATGATGATGAGAGTAGCAACAGCAAGAGTGATAGTAGTAGTAATGACAATAGCAATGACAGTGGAAATGATGAGGATGATAGCAACAGTGATAGTGAAAGTAACAGCAGTGAAAGCTATGATAGACAATATAGTGGCAAGATTGGGGTGAACCCCTTAGTGATAGAAAGGATGAAAATGTAGGACCTTTCTATGAAGATTACTCTGATAACGACGTAGACTACTATGATGGAGATATAGAGAATGATGTTGAAGTTGAACCTGCAAACATGGAGGATGGCACTGAAAGTGAAGAATATAAGCTAGAAAATGTGTTGGAAGCTGTAGGAGAGGAGATTGAAGAAGCTGATAATATAGACTATGATGATTACCCCTACAGGCGGCCTTTAGATTAGACCTGCATTACTGATGGTAGCTCAAGGTCAGGTCCTCATTATGACAAACATCGTAGAGAAATTCCTGAGTTAGGGTCATTCCACAATTCAGAACTTGGCTCATTGACCCCATGCACAGAGGAGGAAGATGACATTGATGCTAGATTGGCCATTCTAGATAGAAAGTTGATGATCCACAGTTTCAGAATGGGAAAGAATGAGTCAGACTACTTGCCCCAATACATCCAACTGAGCAATAAAGGAAAGGAAGATCTGTTTAGTGAGTAGATGGATAGTATAGAGCGTCTGGATGCTTATGTGACTGACAAGCTCACAAATATAGAGATTAATGGTGAAGGCATGGATTATATGGATGAAGACCCCCTGGTACTGATGTTGAGGGAAGAAGGAACTCGCAGGGAGTCGTCCGCCATAGTTGAAGCCACAACCGAGTTAAAGAATTGGGCGTGGGAGGGAGCTGCCCACCCCATGGAGGACTCTATGAAGAAGATCGAGACTGTCAAGCCAATCACTCCTGTCAAGAAGATTAAGACCATCGAGCCAGTCACTCCTGCCAAAAATATTGTTTCTATTCCTATTGAGTCTGTTTCTACTAGTATTACTATTCCTGTTGAGTCTGTTTGTGGTCTTAGTCCTATAGAGTCTATTTATGTTGAGTCTGTTGAGAACTCTTTTCCTTATAATATGATTTTTTATTCTACTTATTTGTTGGCTTTGAATGTTTTTATTTCGAAAATTAGTAAAGAAACTCTTAATAATAAGGAATTAAATCAAGGGCATGCAGAACCTATAAAAGAAGAAACCCAACCTGTTAACCTAGGAACTGATGATGAACCTAAAATGATACAAGTGGGCAATACCTTAACCACCTTTAAGAAAGATGCATTAGTGTCATCGCTGACAAAATTCAAAGAGGTATTTGCATGGTCATACAAAGACATGCCTGGAATTGATATAGACACAATGCAACGTTACATTCCAACGAATCTAACCATGAAGCCGGTCAAGCAGAAGTTGAGAAGAATTAAGCCAAAGTGGACTCTGAAGATCAAGGAAGAAGTCGAGAAACATACAATGCAGGATTTCTAAGGGTGGTCAACTACCCAAAATGGTTAGCTAATATGGTTCCCGTACTGAAGAAGGACAGGAAAGTGAGAATGAGTGTAGACTTCCGAGATCTTAATAAGGCTAGCCCAAAAGATGATTTTCCCTTGCCTCACATTGACATCTTGGTTGATAATATAGCAAGTCATGCCTTGCTATCATTCATGGATGGTTTTTCAGGATACAATCAGATAAAGATGGCTCCAGGAGATATGGAAAAAACCTCCTTCATTACTCCATGGGGGTCATATTGCTACAAGGTCATGCCATTTGGCCTTAAAAATGCTAGTGCTACTTACCAACATGCAGCCACTACTTTGTTACATGATTTGATCCACAAAGAAGTAGAAGTTTATGTTGGTGACATGATAGTGAAGTCTAAGGACCGTGAAGGGCATATACCAGCTTTACAAGAGTTCTTTGAAAGAATCCAATTCTATAAGTTGCGGTTGAATCCAAAGAAGTTCACTTTTGGCATAACATCCAGAAAACGGTTGGGGTTTATGGTAAGTCAAAGGGGAATTGAAGTAGATCCTGACAAAATCAAGGCAATTGTAAAGATGAAGCCTTCAAGGATTGGGAAGAAGATCCAAGGGTTTCTAGGGAGAATACAGTACATCAGCAGATTCATAGCCCAACTTACCATGACATGTGAGCCACTTTTCCGACTGCTCAAGAAAGAAGTTCCCACGGTATGGAATGAATAATGCCAAAAATCTTTTGAGAAGATTAAGAATTATTTGATGAAGCCGCCAATACTGGTTCCACCAGTACCTGAAAAGCCATTATTGTTGTATCTCACAACTATGGATACAACAATGGGGGTTTTGAATGTTCAATACCTAGAGGAGTCTAGGAAAGAGAATGAGATCTACTACATCAGCAAAAAGATATTGGCTTATGAAGAGAAGTATTCACCACTTGAGAAGAAATGTGTAGCCCTTGTATGGGCAACCCGCAAACTCAGACATTACATGCTTGCTTTAAAGGTCTTGTTGATTGCAAGAATGAATCCTTTGAAATATCTAATAGAAAATCCTGTGCAAGATGGGAAGACGGCTAAATGTGTTTGCTTCTGTCAAAATTTGATATTAAATATATGACTCGGAAGTCTGTGAAGGGGAGAGCAATTGCTAATCACTTCACCTAAAGAAGCTAAAGAAATCTAAGGAGACTTTCCAGATGAGGATATCATGGGGATTGAGTTAGAATCATGGAAGATGTATTTTGATGGAGCAACTAATCAAAATGGAAGTGGCATTGGAGTTCTCTTAATTTCTCCAAAAGGAACACACATCCCATTCTCTAGTAGGCTCAACTTCCCTGCCACTAATAATGCCACTGAATATGAAGCTTGCATTATGGGGTTGCGAGCAAACCTAGGTCTTAGAGTAAAAGAGTTGAAAGTATATGGTGATTCAGCCTTGATAATTTCTCAGAGTCAGAATAGATGGAAGATCAAGGAAGAAATGCTAATGCTTTATCATGAATGTCTCCAGAAGTACGTCTCGAAATTCAGTAAGATCCAGTACCAATATGTGCTAAAAATGCAGAATCAAATTGCAGATACTTTAACAATAATGGCCTCCATAATGGATGGTACTAAGGAAGATGAAGCTAGACCAATAGTGGTGGAACAAAAAGAAAAGCCAGTTTATTGCATGTCAATAGAAGAAGATGTGGGAATGAATTGAAAAGGTGAATGGTACTCAGAAATTCTACAGTACCTCAAGGATGGGACATACCCAAAGTTTGCAGGCAATAATGACCAATTGACCATTAGAAGGTTGTCCACTAATTATATTATTTGTGGTGAGAGGCTTTATAGAAGATCAAATGATGGAATTCATCTCCTTTGTGTGACCGCCAAGGAAGCACAACAAATAATTAAAGAGATTCATGAGTCAAGTTATGGGCCACACATGAATGCACACATGCTATCACGGAAGATAATGAGACAAGGTTATAACTGGACTACTATGGAAGTAGACTGCACAGCTCATGTTCGGAAGTGCCATCAATGCCAAGTCCATAGAGATCTGAAGCACATGCCACCTATGTCGTTGCATACCATGACTTCACCTTGGCCATTCTCTACATAGGGAATAGATATTATTGGGAAGATTCACCCAACAGCATCCAATGGCCATGAATTCATACTGGTTGCTATTGATTACTTCACTAAATGGGTGAAAGCTGCCTCATACAAGGTTTTGAACTCGAAGAAAGTTGCTCAATTTATTCAGACCAATATCATTTACAGATATGGGGTACCACATGAAATTATCTCTGACAATGGGCTGCAATTCAAGGGAGAAACAGAAAAGCTACTTCAACAGTTCAATATTCAGCACCATAAATCCTCCCCCTACTGTCCTCAAACTAATGAAGCAATTGAGACTGCTAACAAGAATATAGGGCGAATCCTGAAAAAGAGCACAAAAAACTACAAGGACTGTCACCTACAATTACCCTATGCACTTTGAGGGAATAGGACATTGATTCAAACTTCCACAAGAGCCACTCCTTATTCATTAGTGTATGGGATAGAAGCAATCCTTCCCATTGAAATGGGTGTCCGATCAATGAGAACAGTACTAGAGAGTGAAATCCCTGAAGTGGACTAGTTGCAAAGCAGATACAACCAATTATGCATAATGGATGAAAAGAGACTCAAGGCCTTTTATCACATTCAAGGTTATCAAAGGAGGCTTAGGAAAGCTTTTGACAAGAAAGTAAAAGCTAGAGATTTGAAGTTAGGGGATTTAGTGC
This sequence comes from Quercus glauca, assembly GCA_023736055.1. Classification (NCBI taxonomy): domain Eukaryota; kingdom Viridiplantae; phylum Streptophyta; class Magnoliopsida; order Fagales; family Fagaceae; genus Quercus; species Quercus glauca. Next base: position 45,557,479 of record CM043322.1, on the reverse strand, counting down.
TGAAAGAGATTCGAGCCCCGGTTCAAGATACAAACGAAAAGTTCAAGCAAAATTAGGCAGGCCCATATATTATCAAGCAGATATACTCTGAGGGAGCAGTAAGGTTGATGGACTTAGATGCAAATCATTTTACTGAGCCAACCAATATGGATCAATTGAAGCAATACCACGTCTGAGGTGGTAGTCTTAAAACACCACAAGTGAAGTGGTTGTAAATTATGTTATTTCCCTTCTTAGGTTCGTAAAAAAAAAAAAAAAAAAAAAAAAAAAAAAAAAAAAAAAAAAAAAAAAGGTAGGTTGAAAACCCGAAAGGGCGATCTACGCAAAAGGAGAGTGAAAAAAAAAAGTGAGAGAGCCTGCTAGGTTAAAAACCCGAAAGGGCAGCTTAGGCAAAAGTTAAGGCAAATAAAAATGAACTACTTGATAATTTGATCCTTCTAGCAAGGAAGTACGTAAGCAACCATACATTGGTCCGGTCACAACTTCCCCAAACCCACCATTCACCCATTAAGTAAAAAATTGTTTTCAAAATCAAACCATGCCATTAAACCATGCCATTACACAAAAATCAAAACCCAAACACTAAACCAAGCCATAAAAAAGCCAAACCCTAAAAATTTAAACCCTAAACAGAACCTTTAACCTGAAAGTTCTAAATAATTCCTAAACCTAAGAGTTTCACATCAACTTTTAAAATAAACATGTTTAAAGCCAAAATTAGAAGATCATTTTATCCTCAGTCTTTTCTCCTTTGGTTGTTCATTGATTTTTTATGTGCTAGGTACTTCGTCGTCTTTGACCCTCCTTTTAAACTCATAGTTGTCAACCTCGTGTCTTTTTCGATTGTCTCTGAGGAATTGTTTTCTCATAGCAACCATGTCAGCCTCCTTGTCTGTAATCTTGTTAACTAACCAGTTAGAATATTCTGTGGTCATCCTGTGAAAGTGAACCTTCACAAAAGATTGATCCACTCAGTCAACCATCTCCAATCCCAACAACATGTTCCTTATAGACGTAGGATTTGTCTCTACAGGAGTGAAAGGTTCTCTTTCTCTCCCACCAGGCATTCCTTGCTCATATTGGAATTGTCTCAAGAGTTTATCTGCCTTATAGAAAGTTGCTCTCCTTAATCCAATTATGAAGATGTGATTTGATCCTGGAGACTGTAGCAAAGGGGGTGGGCACTTCCACCAATAACAATTCCATCAAATTGAGACACTGAATTTCTTGTTCAGAAATTTCACCCAGTCGCTCTCAGTTTGACACTCGGTTTTGAGGACAACCCTACTGAGGAAATTGTCAAGACCATAGTCAACGCCAGTAGGCGTGGCAATCATATTCAGTCTCTCCATCAACCATATCTACAAAGTCAAAGGACTCCCAAGAAAGTTTTGTGACTTTCCACCATCAAATACAGAGTCCAATTCTAAAAGAGTTTCTACCAAGATCAGAGAAGCAGGATTATCACCATCTTTAATTTGACTCACAATGCCTATAGCTCGAGCATCCGCAAAATCGGGCCTTCTAGAGCAAAGTAAAAGTTTTCCCACGAAGAAAAGAGGTAAGCCAAAATTCTTCTGCATGTTGTCAGTCACTCCATGAGTGCGTTTGTTAACCAGTCTTGAAAGAACTACACGAAGATTCACCATGTACCCTTCAATCATGCTACTGGTAATTGAAGTAGGAAGTCCTAGAGCATCGGACAAAATCTCCCTATGTTTGGGATCACAAGAAACTGCTACGGATTTCTTGCCAGGATCATAACCCAGAATAGCTGAAAATTCTTCAATTGTGGGACAAAGTTCAGCAGTTTTAAACCGGAATACATGATCTTCAGGATCCCAGAACTTCACGGTAGCACGGAGGAAATCCTACTTGATCTTGACACTCCTCAAGGCCTTGGTACTAAAATCAAAGCTACGAACCCATCTATTGATATCATGAATGGTTGAATGAGAAAAATTTTGATTGTTAGCCATGGATAACTCTTGCTTGTGATTATTGTTTCTTGATAACTTTGATGTAGAGATTTGTTTGCAGGATAGATGCTAAAATAAGCTACACCAGTCCTTAATCAGGTTTAAATAAGTTTCAAGAGTTTATAGTTGACTAGGAAAGTGTTTCATGGTCTCAAACGGAGAAAATATTTTTCAAAAAACCCAAAAACACAAGAAACGCATTGGAAAAGCACAAGGAGTTGGCCCAAAATTAGGTGTGCCTGTCGACGCCTTAAAGTGCCAGTCGACACTCTAAAAAGTGTCAATCGGCACCCAGCTCAGATAAGGCCAGTTTACCCTATTTTTTGTTTTCAGACACTTTTCAAATCTGTTATGACTTTGTTTTTCACTCAAAAAATTGATTGTGCAATAAAGTTTTCAAAATTTTGCATGAATTGTCAAACTGGGGCATTTAAACATGCCTTGTCCATTTGTTTTTTTTAAAAAAAAAAAATCAATCACCTGCATCATTGTTTTCAAAAAGGAGAAGGCAAGAAAATTAATCAAATCAAGATTTTTCAAAGTCATGCATTCATCTCTTAAACTAGGGGCATTTAGCCATGCCTTATCCCCTCTTTCTGGAACAAGTAAAAATCACTCATCTCTTTTCAAAAAAAAAAAAACCTTTTCAAAAAATATCATGCATAAGTTTTCAGACTAAGGGCATTTGGTTGTGCCTCATTCAGGTAAGTACAAATCACATCAAAGATGGTCAAAAAAGTTCAAATTGTTTACTACAAGACTTCTTCAGGTGAATTCTACACTTGTCTTATCTCAATTTCAGCAAGATCAGAAGCAATCCAAAGATAAGGAGCTAAAAGCCGAAATTAATGCAAATTGTCTAAGGAGTACTTTCTTGTTTTTGCAGGAAAATTAAAATATTGGTTAAGCATCATTCGGACTCCGGGTTCACCTGAGGGAAGATCTCTTAGATCCACCCCTAGAGGAGCCACCCTCAGTGTCTCCTTCCCGACTTGCATAAAACTAAGATTCTTGTTGCCGGTTCTGAAGTTTAAGATTTCTGATCCTCTCCTCAAAGGATCTTGTGTTGGCATCAGCCATTTCCATTCAGCTGTTCTGAAAAATCAACAAAGACAAGTTTTAGATCCATTATCATGGAGATTCAAGCAAAGAGAACTAAGGAAGCATCATCTTTCACCCAGTTCACTTCATTGAGCACATATTGAGAGGTTTGAATGCATGCCACAAGCTACAAACCTCCAATCATCCACATGCTTTCCTCCACTAGATCAACTTCAACCTGAAGCACAGTTTCACCAGTTCACAAATAGCTCAACAATTCAAGAATGCCCCAAAGCCAAAATTACAACATGATCACACAAGAATTTCCAACCAAATCATACAATGTCCAAAATTTCAACAAGAACAAATAACAACAAAATGACAAGGCAAAACTCCAGGTTCCAAGGTAGAGAAGCCCCTTGGTTACCTTCCATTCAGATCAAGGTAAAGAAGCCCCGTAGTCGTCATCGTTCAAGATTGAGACAGAAAAGCCTCTCAATCGCTTCAACTTTCCAAGGTAGAGAAGCCCCTTAGTTACCTTCCATTCAAATCGAGGTAGAGAAGCCCCTTGGTCGCCACAATTCAAGATTGAGATAGAGAAGCCTCTCAATCACCCCAGGTTCCGAGGTAGAGAAACCCCTTAGTTACCTTCCATTCAGATCAAGGTAGAGAAGCCTCTCGATTACTTTCCATTCAGATCGAGGTAGAGAATCCCATTGGTCGCCGCAATTCAAGATTGAGATAAAGAAGCCTTTCAATCGTCCTAGGTTCCAAGGTAGAAAAGCCCATTGGTTACCTTCCATTTAGATCGAGGTAGAGAAGCCCTTGGTTACCTTCCATTCAAGATTGAGATAAAGAAGCCTCTCAATCGCCCTAGGTTCCAAGGCAGAGAAGCCCCTTGGTTACCTTCCATTCAAGATCAAGGTAGAGAAACCCCTTAGTCGCCACAATTCAAGATTGAGAGAGAGTAGCCTCTCAATTGCCCCAAGTTCCAAGGTAGAGAAGCCCCTTGGTTACCTTTCATTCAGATTGAGGTAGAGAAGCCTCTCAATCACCCCAGGTTCCGAGGTAGAGAAGCCCTTTGGTTACCTTCCATTCAGATCGAGGAGAGAAGTCCCTTGGTCGCTGTAATTCAAGATTGAGATAGAGAAGCCTCTCAATCGCCCCAGGTTCCGAGGTAGAAAAGCCCCTTGGTTACCTTTCATTCAGATCAAGGTAGAGAAGTCTCTTGGTAGCCGCAATTCAAGATTGAGATAGAGAAGCCTCTTAATCATCCCAGGTTCCGAGGTCGAGAAGCCCTTTGGTTGCCTTCCATTCAAATCAAGGTAGAGAAGCCCCTTGGTTGCTGCAATTCAAGATTGAGATAGAAAAGCCTCTCGATCGTCCCAGGTTCCGAGGTAGAGAAGTCCCTTGGTTACCCTCCATTCAAGATCAAGGTAGAGAAGCCCATTGGTCACCGCAATTCAAGATTGAGATAGAGAAGTCTCTCAATTGTCCTAGGTTCTGAGGTAGAGAAGCCCTTTGGTTACCTTCCATTCAGATCGAGGTAGAGAAGCCCCTTGGTCGACACAATTCAAGATTGAGATAGGGAAGCCTCTTAATTGTCATAGGTTCCAAGATAGAGAAGCCCCTTGGTTACCTTCCATTCCGATCGAAGTAGAGAAGCCCCTTGGTCATCACAATTCAATATTGAGATAGAAAAACCTCTCAATTGTCCTAGGTTCCGAGGTAGAGAAGCCCCTTGGTTACCTTCCATTCAAGATCAAGGTAGAAAGGCCCTTTGGTCGTCACAATTCAAGATTTAGATAGAGAAGCCTCTCAATTGTCCTAGGTTCTGAGGTAGAGAATCCCCTTGGTTACCTTCCATTCAAGATCGAGGTAGAGAAGCCCCTTGGTCATCACAATTCAAGATTGAGATAAGCCTCTCGATCATCCCAGGTTCCAAGGAAGAGAAGCCCCTTGGTTAACTTCCATTCGATTGTGTCGATTTGATCCTTAACTTTATCAATGTCGTGTCAATTAAGTCTTTACCGTTATCTTTTGGATGGAAAAAGCTAACGTGTCAAACAGAATAATAAAAAATTATTTCTATACCACATCAACTGCCAACCTTACCACCACATCATATTACATTAAAAAAAAAAAAAAAAAACATGTTCACAACAAGGCACTCCAGTCATATCAAATTCCAAATTTCTCCCCACGCCAGAAAATTCAATCCAAGTTACAATCATGATTGTTGACAACAAGATAGATGGTAAAGATTGTGGTCATGGCCATGGGCTCAATGATGTCAATGAGGTTGCCAGCCACCCACGAGTCCAGCAAGCTCCACAACATCACCGTTTTGTCCAAATTAACTTAAACCAGCCTTAGAAATTGCCTGCCCAATCCTCCACAAGTTCAAGAGGTACCCAAAACCATCACCCTACTTGACAACGATGCAATATGGACAAATTATATTCAAGTTGCGGAAACAAAGAAACATGGGATTTGAAAATCAAAAGCCCAGTGTAGACACTCGATTTTGCACCCATAATTTAATCAAAGAAGATGGCTAGAGTAACCATTCATATACCCGACATTTAGAGTTGCATTATATGTATTATTTCATTCATTTCATATCATATCATAAAAATGATCTTGAGATTCTAACGGTCGCGACGGTATGTCCGATTCCCAAATCGGACCGTCGGTTTGAAAGATTTCACATGATCAAGTTCACACGGTCTGCATGCATTTTGTTTGGGTAGAACCGACCACACATGATTAATTTAAATTAATTCTGATTGGCTAAACAATTAAAATTAATTAAATAATTTTGTGATTGGTTGTTGATTGTTGGTTAGTGTCAAAAATAGACTTGCTTGCATGGGAATAAAGTGGATAATCAAGACTTTTTTGAATATTTATCTACAAGATACTTATCACTTTAAAGACCTGAATATCTGGAAAAAGTGATTAATTTTTAGAATACGGATTAAAAATGCGTCTAAGTAAAATTCCCGGCTCAAAAATCCTTAAAAAAGAAGTCCAAATGGGACCAAAACTCAAATGCGGACTCGGCACCCAAGAGGGCCATTTGGCACTCCCCAAGTGCCGATTGGCCCAAATTGTTGGCATGGCCCAGGGACTCCCTGATTAAGATAAGACCTATCTTTTACGACTTTTTAGAGATAAGGACACGTTCCAATTCATATCTGATCTCATTTTTTAAGCATCCCAACCTCTATAAATAGAGGAAACAAATCAGAATTAAGGGCTTCTCTTCTAACTTTTCGATTCCCCTTACGTTAAAGACGTTCTAGAGGCTTTTGCTTTAGGAACTTCTTTTTTGTAAGTAAAGTATTTTAGGCTTCAAAGAGGTGAACAAATTTCTTTGAATTCTAAAATATTCTTTCATTAGAAGAGTACGCTCATGTAAGAGGTATTCTGTTTTTCTTCTTTCAATAATTTTGGTTTGATGCATGAATATGTTTAGCATACTTTTATTATGTTCAATTCTTGATATGGTTACCATGCTTAAATACACTGCTAGAATTTTCTTTAACATGTGCTTAGGTGATTGTTTATTGTAACTCTTTTTCTTAAGTTTCAAAATCTGCAATGGCTAACAAAAATTCTTTTATGAAAACCAAAAACTGATCTCTATTTTTCAGATCTGATTTTTTTAGTGAAAAACTTATCTGTATTTTCAGATATGATTTTCTCTAAACACAAAAACTGTTCTGTATTTTCAAATCTGATTTTCTCTAAGCTCAAAAACTTATCTATATTTTTTAGAACTGATTTTCTCTAAACTCAAAAATTGATCTATATTTTTCAGATCTGATTTTTTTTAGTTCAAAAACTAATCTGTATTTTTTAGTTAAAAAACTTATCTATATTTTTCAAATTTGATTTTTTAACACAAAAACTGATCTACATTTTCATTAAATACAGATCTGATTTTTTCTAAACACAAAAAATGATCTGTATTTTCAATAAATACAGATATGATTTTTTTAGAAAAAGTTTTCTTTGTTCCAAAATTGCAGAGTTTGAAATTTAAAAGAAGGAATTGAAAGTTAGGTTGAAGTCTAGTCTTTTTTTTTTTTTTTTATATGATGCATGTATAATAAATTTATCTCATGAATGTGGGTCCTCTTTCAAAAAGTCTTTTTTTCATTTCTTTTACTTAAAAACAAATCTGATTTTCTTTACAAATCCAATTTATTTTTTATTCACAAAAAAAATCTGATACTTTTTAACAAAAATATTATTCTTTCTTTTACATAAAAAAAGATCTGATTTTTTTTTCAAATCCAATTTTTTATTCACAAAACAAATCTAAATTTTATTGAAAAAGAGGACACATCCATAAGGCAAATTTATTTAAATTAATTTTGTTAGGTGTGTGTCGTGTGTGTTCAATATATCATTTAACATCATGCAAAAAGGGTATATTGGTCATTAGAGCCTAGAAGACCAGACTCTGTCTGGGCAGAATGGGTGCCTAAGACCTTCCCATTCCATAACCTAGCCCCCGAACTTAAGATTTTTGGATAGGTAGATTAGTGTTTTGTCTTTTAATTTTGGTAAATTGTAACTAGGACCAAAGTTTTTTATTCTTTTGCATAGATTGTAACTAGGACCCAAAGCCTTATAAGGTTAATTTACCAAAGTTGTACTTTTCTTTATTCAATCAATGACAATGAAGTATTTTGATCATGTAATTTGTATTTATTTTTTCTTATTTTTTTGTATAAAAAATAAGTAGCGACTCCACACGACTTACCCAAAGAGAGAGGTGCCCTTAAAAGCACCCAAATCTCTTTTTTGAGAGCACCCCAATTTTTGCGGTCTCTCACACCCAAATTTGAACTATAAAATTATAGTTAACCAAGACTTACCAATAGGACATCAAGACCTTCTTAGGACTTCATGATGAGTTCATTCTAACAAAACCCAAACTTTGGATCCCTAAGAATTCGAAAATGAAAAAGCAGCCGAAGGAAAGAGGCAAGAACTTGGACTTGCCAGTTTACCTATTAAGCAAAAGAATTAGACTAGCAGAAAAACCCAAAGGATCACAGAGAATTAGGCGTTTTAATTTGATAAGGCCATGTTTGTTTTCTGGGAAAATTTTAAGCTTAATTTCTTTTCTTTTTTTGTTAATTGGGTAAATTAAAATATTACAGAATGAAACAAAATTTGGTTATTGTGATTTTTTTTTTTTTTTTTTGGTGTTTGAATTTGATTTTGTGTTCCTTGTTGTGAACATGTTAGTTTGGGTTTTTTTTATATATATTTTTTAATCTGACTCTGACATGGTGATACAATTGGTTGTTGATATGGTATGGACTAAATTGATACAACACTGAGAAGGTTAGGGACCAAATTGGCACTATTAAAAGATTAAGGACCAAATTAACATATGGTGTAAAGGATATGGACCAGCTTTTTAATCTACCCTTAATTTTAATAACAAGGTGTTTTGGTTCATTTGAGTAAGTAAGTAACGGGTGTAATAATTTTTTTTTTTAACAAAATATGATTTTTTTACTCTTCTATTTGTTAGTTAAATATTAAATTTTATAACTAGAATAATTATTAATATGTGTCTTATTTTGATTAAGTTTGTATATGAAATTATATATTCTGCCTTTAAAGAAATATAAATATGATGTGATAAGATTTTTTTTTTTCTAATGAAAGTTTTAAATACATAATTGAATTTGAACTTAAATAAAAATATATTTTATATTACAATAAAGATGTGAAAATTGTAACGAAAGATTAAATATATAATGAAAGTTTTTTTTGAGACCTCTAAAACTATGTGACAAGATATGAACGAGTAACAAGATTTTAACTTGAGTAATACGTTGAAACCAAGTTAAAGAGACACTTAACAATTTCATTTAAGATTTATTAATAGGTCTATAAACTTAGAAACCTAGTTATTACTAATGTTTATATTAATCTTATTATAACTAAAATGCAAATTACACCTATACATTTTGGGATGGTTTTGATTTTGTTTTGATCCCTTATGCTTTAAAATTTTTTAATTTGTTAAGGGTCTATTTGGTAAAAATATTTAAATATAATTTTTTGTTTTAAAATCCATAAAATAGTGGGTCTCACACTTGAATTTATTGTTGAAACTTATCATTATAAAAAATAAAATAAAAAGTACATGATGAGCTCTATTCCCTTATCATTATCCACAAAAAAAGTAATCTACAAATTCAGCACATTACTCTTTGTAAATATTTTTTTTAAATCTTAAAAATAGAAATGGTCTCCCAAAAAATTACTTTTGTTTTTTGTATTTTGAAAATTGTTCTTAAAAGTGAGAGCCAAACACGTAAAATATAAAAATTATTATATGAAAACTAGTTTCAAGATCAATTTTTTTTAAATTGTTTTTATACTGTTTTGAAAATAAATAAATAAAAATCCTCCTACCAATCAAGCCCTTAATATTTTAAATTCATTTGTAATGTCCTCATTTGGTCCATTCACATTAGTGAAATGGAAATATCAAATATAAAATGCAAATTAGACCCATACATTTTGGGATGATTTTGATTTTGATTTTGAACCCCTAGGCTTTAAAAATTTTAATTTCTTAGGGTCTTTTTGGTAAGATTATTTAAATTTAGTTTTTTATTTTTCAATCCATAAAATGGTGGGTCCCACACTTGAATTTATTTTTTTGCTGATGTTTTCTAAACACAGTTTTTTGAAAATTGTATCATATTTTTCTTGTTCAAAACAAGATTTTGAAAACAGCTGAGATGATGTTTTTAAGATACATAAAATGTTTTTAATGACATAGTTGCAAATAAATTAAAAACAGTGTACCCACAGATTTGTCCAAACTCTTCTATCTCTTAAATTAAGGAGCATATCTTTATCATAAAAAAATTCTCACACTTCAAATTTGAAATTTATATTATAAAAAAAAGTACATAAACTCTATTTCATTATAATTATCCAAACAAAAAAAGTAATCTACAGATTCTATACGTTACTTTTTATAATTTTTTTTATAAAAAATCTCAAAAATAAAAATGGTCTCCCAAACAAATTTTTTTTGGATTTTGAAAATTATTCTTAAAAGTGAAAGCCAAACTCATATAATATAAAAATTATTATTAGAAAACTAGTTTCAATTTCAATTTTTTGAAAAACAATTTTAATACCGTTTTCAAAACAAAAACAAAAATCCTCCTACCAAACATGTCCTTTATGTTTTAAATTCATTTTTAATGTCCTCATTTTGCCCATTCACATTAGTGGAATGGGAAGATACTAATAAGATGGCAATCTTTATGACTAGTTCAATTAAAATTACACATCATTTAAAAATACAACTCAATAAAAGGGTAAAGCACCAAAAAGCATAATTAAATTTAACCATATGGTTGCATTACATTAGCCAATAAGTTATGGAAAATTATTAGATACTCCCGGAGTATCATAAATGCGTAGTCTCCCCTCTCACATGAATGGTGGGTCCCACTATGAATTTAATTAGTGGGACCCACCATCCATGTGAGAGGAGGGAGTACGCATTTATGGTACTCTAGGAGTATACAATAATTTCTCATAAGTTATATGGCTTAATTTAATTATTTTAGGAAAAAGAATACTATTTGCATTGCATTCCTTAAATTTCCCAATTAAATTCAACTACAAAGTTCTCTCTCTCTCTCTCTCTCTCTCTCTCTCTCTCTCTCTCTCTCTCTCTCATTTTGTTTTACAACTTCTTCTCAACTGTCGTAGGTGTAACACTTTAATGGTTGCAAACTTAGTGGAATTGATTTTGAGTTTTGTTGTGCTGTGTTATGTGATTGATATGATTTTGAGGCTAGTATGGTCTTGAGATTTCACATGATAGAGTAGGGTCGTGAAAGAAAGGTATTAGAGTAATAGGTCTTGAATTTGTGAGATATGTTGATCAGATTATAGGCTTGAACATTAGGTTGATTAAGAAGGGGAAAAACTTTTGGAGATTTTTACATTTCTCAAATGTTAACGATCTCAAATTTGGAGAGTTTTTAGGTTATGGTGGGTCGAATTTAGGGAATAATAGTGCGATTTCTATGACCAAATATCTTTTGGAGGGAGGGGGATGTATGTAATGCCCCAATTGATGCTAATTTGGATGATATGATAGCAAACTTGGTGCAATAGATATCGAGATTAGTTGCTTTGTATGATTGATATGATTTTAAGGCTAGTTAAGCCTTGAGATTTCACATGATAAGACTTAGATTCTAAGAGCATTAGCATCCAGGTATTTTAAAAAACATATATCTATTTTAACACACAAAAAGTTACTTTATCCACTTTAACATATCATTTTACAACTCACACTACATCTCATTTCTTATTTTAAGACACGACCTATTATAGTAATATAAACTACCCAATAAAATATTATAAATCAACAACTAGTCTCTCTTTTCTCTCTCTACCTCTCCATCCCTTTCTCTCTCCAGCACCATCGAAACAAATCCACTGAAGCCAGCACCACCAATTTAAACCAAAACCCCACCCACCGAAAACCACCTGCACGCCGATCTACCAAATAACCCACAACCCACAGTGGTCAATCCACACTAGTGGCAAGGAGAGAGAGAGAGAGAGAGAGAGAGAGAATTAAAAACTATTAAAAAAATAAACACTTGCTACAGCCATAGTAACATCTTATAAGTAAGTTGTTGTTGTAGCTAGGTTGCAAAAGTTTATAAGAATAACAATCCGAATAATGCTTAGTTTTTGTGGTTAGATGGTTTAAAATGGCAAATTGGGAGTTTTAGAACTCCCAATGCTAACAAAATGGTATCAAAGCAATATCTCTTAAATTCGTGAGATATGTTAATTGGATTATGAACTTGAACATTAGGCCAATTAAAATAAATAAATCATTTTTTTTAGGCATTTACGTTTCCAAAGTGTAGATCACAAATTTTAGATTGCTACAGCTACAGTAACATCTTATAAGTAAGTTGTTAATGTAGCTGGGTTGCAAAAGTTTTTAGGAATAACAATCCGAATAATGCTTAGTTTTTGTGGTTAGATGGTTTAAAATGGCAAATTGGGAGCTTTAGAACTCCCAATGCTAACAAAATGGTATCAAAGCAATATCTCTTAAATTCGTGGGATATGTTAATTGGATTATAGACTTGAACATTAGGCCAATTAAAATAAATAAATAAAAATTTTTTATTTTTCAGGATAGAGTGTGTTGAATTTAAGGAATACAAGTTTGATTCTCACTTTTAAAGGGAGAGTATGTAACAACCAAATGGTTGCCAACATGGATGATGTGTTTGCAAAGGACATTGAATTATTCACTCCTATAAGAATAGTCATCCCTCCTCTCACAAGAGGAAGGAGGACTCTTCATGTGTATGAATAATTGTTTGCAAAACACAAATAGCACAAAGTAGATAAAATAAGCAAAAAAAAGAAAGGTGATGAGAGAAAGGTCGAGGGGGTGGGATGGCAATTTTTGCCCGACCCGCAGGTACCTGGCCTGGCCCGACCCTAATGGGTCGGGTTTTACTCGGTCCGATTAGGAATAGGGTCGAGTATGGGTTTTTAAAAAAAAAAAAACCCAATGCGGGTTCAGGTCGAGTCCGGGTTTTATCAAAAAAATCCGAAACCCGGCCTGGATAAAACCCGATTTCCCTGAAATTACAAAAATACCCCCTATATATATAGCTATAATCTAACCTTAAATCCCTCATTTCTTCAGTAGCAACTCACACCTCCCTCTGTCCTCACCCTCACTCGGACACTTCCTCAGCTCAGTCCCTCATTTCAGCTCACGCAGTCAGCTAGTCACGTCTCGCCTCCTCACCCTCACTGCCTCACAGCCCTCGCTCACTCTCAGTCATTGCCTCACGCACACGGCCTCACTCTCGTCGTGGGTGTGCTTACCGTTTGCTCGCCGTTGGTTTGCTATGGGTTTGCTCGCCGTGGGTCATGGGTTTGCCACCATGGGTTTGGGTTTACTCGCCGTGGGTCTAGGTTTGGCTTGCCGTGGGTTTGGGTTTAGCTTACGGTGGTGGAAACCGTGGGTTGCTTTTTGTTTGTTTGTTTTGTTTTTTTTTTTTTTGGTGTTGAATGTTGAATGTTAATGGTGGATTGTGGGTTTTTGTGGGTTGATAGTGGTGATTAAAGAATAGAAACTGGGTATTGTGAGTCTCTTTTTTTTTTTTTGAGAAGTGGTATTGTGAGTCTCTTTGCATTATAATTCTTTTTTTTTTCTTTTTTTTTTGTGAGTCTTTTTGCATTTCAATTCAATTTTTTTTTTTTTTTTTTGTTTCCGTTGGGGTTAACGGGGCCTGGCAAGGCAGGTTTGGGGCCGAATAAAAAACCCGTTTGATAAACGGGCCAGCTTCGGGTACCAGGTTTGGACCCGTGGGGCGGGTCCGGGTATGCAAAAACCCGGCTCGAACCCGACCTGTTGCCATTCCTAAGAGGGACAGAGCTCAACCTCAATTAATGAGTTTTGGAACATTTTGGTCAATAACTCCTGCTCGTTGGTCATTTTTAGATGGGGAATAAGACAACTGGTCCCTCAAATTTGTCAAGGGATTAGGGAGGGGAGGTTCAATAGTGAACAATAGAGGAAATTGTTTTACACCACATCGAGTCACATCTTTTTGGTCAAGTCAGCACTTTCAACTAGACCAAACCACCCCACACCCCACCCCCCCCCCCCCCAACAACAAAAGAAAAGCATTATGCTAAAAGAACTGTAGGCTATGTCTAAAAGACGTAACTCCCTCCCTAGCCCGTTTTAAACTAAGCCACTTTTGATTGTTAAACATTCCCATTTGGGAACGCAAAAGCCTAAAAAATGTAAAGCAACTCCCATTGTTAAAAAAAAAAAAATTGCACAAAATACCATCTACATTTGAGGATCCAAAATGCAAAAAATTTATAACTTGCAACATTTAAAAGTTAAAAACTCTCAGCGATGCTTGCTCAATTTGGTAAAGTTTGTTACAAACTTACAATGGTGGATTTTGATTTTGTTTCATTATTATTATTATTATTTGGGATTTTGGTGGTTGATTTGGGTTTGTTGGGCAGTAGTTGATTTGTGTTGGTGGTGGTTGGACCAGGTTGGAGGTGGATTGGTTTTGGGTTTTGGCAGCAGCAGACGATTTGGCCATGGGCTTGGTATTACTAAGTAAGGGAGAAGGTCTCTCTCTAAACTAGTTTAGAAAGAAACTGTTCAAATTCTTCGTATATATTTTTAATTAGATATAAATTTTGAAAATCTAATCATTAAATTACATGTTCTTATATATCTTTCATACTTGTAAAATTTCAAGAAGATGAAAGACCAATAGCTAACTCATCAACAAATGTTTAAATTTCAAGTTTTTGTGGTCTAAAATTATGCATAAAAAAATAAGTTCATTCACTAGATAGTAAATAACATCCAATTTGAACGAAACTTAACATACGTGTTAAGAACATAAAGAACGTGCAATTTAACAATTATATTTTCAAAATTCATATCCAGTAAAAAGATATATGATAAGTTTGAAGGGTTTCTCTCCAAACTAGTTTGAAAAGAAACCTTGTTTATAAGTGAGTTACAACAACACCATTGTAGTGGTGGCTTCGACATTGAGGTTGTTGTGGCGGTCATTGGATTTAATGTTGTGTGATCTCAAATTTGGATTTTTTAGATATGGTTCCCCCCCCCCCCCCCCTCTCTTTAATTGTGTCGGCCTGCTACTGTTACTTTGGGTAGAAAACATATTATTTTAAGAAAAAATTTTATGTACAAACTTGATTGTAACCTTAGCCTACAACTACACTCAATATCTTCTTTTTTATTGAATATGAATTTTGATAAATCCACCATTGGATTAAATTTTCTTCTTATAGCCTCCATAGTTGCAAATTTTCCAAAAGATTAATAATTACATTATCAATTAAATGTTTAAATTTCAAGTTTTTATAGTCTAACATTATTCATAAAAAATAAGTTAATAAATTGAATAGTAAATAACATCCGATTAACATGGAATTTGGCTTTTGGCATGTATATTAAAAATATAAAGAGTATATAATTAAATAGTTAAATTTTCAAAATACGTAGGTAGTAGGTATGTTAATTTTTTTTGTGGAAGTTGTAATTATTGAATACAAGTAAATTTGTAGCTAAACTTTGTCCTTATTTTAATGTAATGAAATGCGAAGGAAAAAGAAAAAAGAAAAAATGAGTATAGGGTGTACTGTTAAGTGAGAATGAAAAAATAAATAAAATGCTTTTTTGGGGAAGGTAGTGCTCCTCTTGATAAAGCATGACTTAAATGTTTTACCCAATAACGGCATTATCTGAAACCACCCCCGATTAAGTTAGAAGATTCATATATTTACCAAACTGTTGTCTAAAGTATTACAAACTTACTATACATGGAGAAGTCCTATATCCAATTCAGAAATATGGTGACCTCACCAACGAGGTCCTCTCAAGACACCCAGACACAGTAGCTACATACTTTTTGGTTTTCTCTCTCTCTTCCAACAGAGAAACAGCATTATTAACAACTTAATGGCTTCCTACGCACCATCATCTTCAAGGTTGTTGACCCGCTCACATTCATCAATCCATTCACTATATCTGCAGTTAAAAGATATAGTATGTGTGAGATCATAGGATTTCAGGAAAAACCAATTCTCTAGTTTTGGATACAATTCATATAAAATTTTCAACTTACATATCTATGGGTTCGGTTAAAGCTGCAAAAACAAGATAAAAGAAAGATTAGTTCCCCACTGATATTATTTGTCAAAAGGATTACAGAAGAAAGCAAATGAAAGTCGAACCAAATAAGAAAAAGGCCAATCCCCAGGAAATAAATATAAACAGGTCATAAATTCAGTTGGATTCAGCAAACAATTCAAGGAAAACAAGAGCCATTTTGATAATCACACATAAAAAGTCCAGAAAACCATAGAAATCGTGCATGCACACACAAAGTCCCTGTTTGGGAAGACTTCAATAGCTTTTTTTTTTTTTTTTTAATAAACAGAAGACTTCAATAGCTAATTCTCCAAAGCCAAGGATAATAGTGTACGTACCTGTTACAGTTGTACTAAAACTCTCTTGGCAGATCCCACAAAGAGCTTCTCCAATCAAGTTCTTCATATCACTGAAACAAAATATAATTTCAGTTCCAATACATACTATACAAAATTTATGTTCAGGACCACACAAACTAAATCAATCATGGCCTTTTGATTGAAATTTACTGTCTCGTGATAAATACAAGTTTTAATAAAGAAACAATGAGAGAACTAGAAGTGTAATGATTCATCATCCTCAATGATATGGAACAAAAACTCCATGCCTCAAACAAACTCCAAAGATACAACTTTCTTCCTGTCACCTGGAAGAAGAAAAGAAGCTCTCCCAATAAGGGAAAGAATCGTATAATAATATTTAGAAATAAGTTAATAACATATATCACATTTAACATATGTTGTTGAAAACTAACACCATCTCTCACATATTCAAGCACAAGGATATTATTTTAACAGCAAAAGAAATTAACCAAAAAGAAAAAAGCATGCTTAAGGCTTTGATTCCAGCTAACATTTAATTTGAGTGCTTGGTTGCATACCCTGCTACCAGATTGAAGAATTATTAGGCAGCACAAGAATTTCAATGCTATTAAGGATATTTACCTCATGTTAATAATAAAATTCCCACTCACATTTTCTAATTAATGAAAATTATGCCATGAAAATAAAGCTGGAAGAATTATTTTTCCCTCCAAAAATAACACAATGATGATAACATTTCATCAAGTTTCAGTTGGGTATGATACAGCAATTCAGTAGATGTAAAATACGGACATCCAGTTGATAGATTTTTAACCAGAATTTGAGCTGCCCCATTTTCATAACTTTTTTTTTTTTTTAATAGGTAAATGATCCATTGAATAAGCGCAAAGCACAACCCAAGTACACAGGAAATACAACTTAAATTTTGCATGTGTCATGAACAATCTCAGCAAAAGGTGCATAACAAGAAAGACAAAAACTCAAAAAGATGGAAACACTCTTCAGAATTTATAAAAAAAAAAAAAAAAAAAAAAAAAAAAAAAAAAAAAAAAAAAACAACAACAACAACAACAACAACAACAACAACAACAACAACATTTCTCCCAAATATTCATTTGTGTATATCTCTGTGAAAAGTAATTTCATCATAAAAACGAACTGGAAAACAGCTGAAATGAATTTAAGAAGCACATATCCATATAGTCCAAGAAAGCATTCCAAAATTATATTTCAATCAAAACAGACAGAGCCACAAAACATCATGTACCAGAGGGAAATGAATCTTAATTAATACTAACATACGACATTCGACACTGGTTCCATGATTGCAGAAGGGGCAACTGAAGACAGTATCAAGCTTGTCCATTCGCTTCTTTGGCGGAGGCTTAGCCCTTGACTTCCTTTTCCCCATTTGTCAGCTCAAATCTATTTGACATCAATGGTTCAACATGTTACTTCATGTTTTACAACACCAAACCATGGGACCAAAAGTGAAGAATAAACAAAAATGAAATAACATCAAGTAACATATATAAAAAGCTGCGGATTTTCAAGCTTGTAAAATGCCCCTAATCAGTGCTTCAACTAGCACCTTCTCATTAGGAGTTTCCTTCTCTAATATTTATTTTTGATAGATCCCATCTCAAATATTTATATTATTTTTTTGCCTACATAAATCACCACTCCATCATTACTAAACCTAGAATCTTCAACCATCAGAATAATAACTCAATAGCCTAACCGCGAAGGAAATTGCACTTGCAAAGGAGATATATACCCAGTTAGGATTTATCAACAATGATTGAGGATCAAAAACTTAACTTAAAACATATATTTAAATCAAGGAATTACCAATTTAATCAATCAATACAAGGGGAATCCAAACATATGAGCAATTAGGTATTTTGATAGATCAAACAAATTGGAAAAATTAACCAATCAAGGAAATCTCTAAACAAATTTGCAAATTTCATTTAGAAAAAAAAAAAAGAAACATTAGCAATTGAGCAAACTTATTTAGGGCATACAAGCAAAATTACTATTTCCATTTAAATTATAAAAAATAAAAATAAAAAAGGAAACCCTAACAACAAACCAAAGAAGGAGTAAGTTTTCTAAACAAGAAATCCTTGATTGGCAGTAAGTGTAAGTGAGATATAACTTGTTGATCATTCAAGAAACAAGAATATCCAGTCAAATTAATCCTAACTCACTGAGAACCATACAACAAAAGATAAGGCAAAATACCCAGAATTTAAAATCCTCCGTTTTCTTGGGAACCAAACGGAAAGTTAAAACTTTTAGTCAGAGTAGCAGAAAGAAAACAATGAAACCCTAGGAAAAGAAAGCTAAGAAAAGATAAAGATATAAAACAAGAATTGAAACGGAAGCGTATTGAATAAATCCGGGGGAATGGAAGTGGAAGGAAGCATACCTGAAAAATCAAAAACAGCTTTGGAATATGGTTTCGGTTTGATTTGGTTTGGTTTGGTTTAGACTCTACAGAATTTTGACATAGCAGCAGCAGATCAGGGAAGGAAGCTTATTATACTATACTATACTATACTATATTATAGTGCCTTCTGGAATCGTTGTGATACTGATGGCCAATTTGCAAAACACACTTCCCTTTTTTTATAACTTCTTGAGATTTCCCTATCACCTTTATATGTATAAATAACCTTTGTTAATTATTAAGGATTGAAGAAAATCACCACCACCCAGCCTTAACTTGAGGCTTACTCCATAAGTACAAATTCTTGTAAAATGTGAGAGAGCAATGTTCGTAAATAAACTTCTTTTTTTTTTTTTTCAAGAATTTGATAGGGCTACAACAACTTACAGGAGAGGCCACTGTCTATAAACTTAGAACTCCATAGGTACGTTTTTTTTTTTTTTTAATAACCACTCATCTTATCTACATGAGTCAAGTTGAAATGAGTATAAATTTTTTTTGGATGAAATACATGTTATCATAAAAAAAATAATGGCTATCACCATTTTTGGATTATTTAAATTATTAATTATGTGGCAAATTTTTTTTTTTTTTTGAGAAGCAATTATGTGGCAAAATTAAATCCAAACTTATTTCAAAATGAATGGTTACAATTTTAAGAACTCTATAGTAGAGTTATTCTAAGAAATATAGAGGATAGATTACGCTCTGTTTGTTTCGTTGAAAAACCTTCTGTAAAAATAGTTTTCTACATTTTTTAGTGTTTGGTAGCGTAAAAAAAAAAAAAAATTGGTTAACGAAAAACTATATTTAGTTAACAGAAAATCCTAATAAAAATAAAGCTTATTTTTTATAGTTTATTTTCCCAAAAAAAAAATTGGAAAACAATCTCTCTTTCAAGTCTCTCATCTCCTATAAATATTACATTCTTCTTTAGCAGCATGAAACATAAATTTTTTGCCGTCTTATTTTCATCTTTAATTATTTTATCATTTTATCGTTATTTTGATTTTGTAATCTATTGTTAGTTCTTATAGTTGTTATCACCATGCTCTTAGAAGTGGTTGGATAATTGCCGAATAAGTTTCCAATTGAGAGATAATTGTTTAGCTCTAAATATTAGGATCTACGCCATTAGGGGGTCATGGGATGAATTTCAAATTGTACCGTGGGATGAATCTCTGTTCTTATCTTTTATGGACAAAATATAGCTTTTAATTATTATTTTTTATTCATGTATGCATGACAAAGGCATATATAAGCTTGATTTCTAGTTCCAAAGGCCTTAGAACCATCTAATAAAATTTGGTCATCAAACTAGAACAGACTGTGCAAGCATAAATTTCCTTCTGTTTGAAACATGTGTAATAAAGTGATATGTATCCCTATGTAAAAACTAAATCAATGGTAACAAATCCATTTCCAATCTTCGTCCTGGTATACATAGTGAGAAGAAGTATATTGTGGGTACTCTTCTTTCATCCACTAAATAGATACTATTTGAGACATTTCTGTCCATAGGACAGACAATAGGCTGGCCTCCAAAAATGTTGATTCAATCAACCACAAATACATGTTAAGAATATATGCATCCCCAGGTCAGTTTCCCATGTGTCTGACATATAAGTTTAACCTCTATTCACTTCGTAATTGCAGATTACTAAATTGCCCATTAGTCCAATATCTAATAAGTGTAAGTTATACTTATACCTTAATGTTGAAAAGTGACAAACTTCGTAGAATTTGGACGTGTCAATTTGGACAATTTGGCATTTTGGTATTTATCAAACTATTTGTACTAGATTATTTTGTAGGTTAAACTATTTGGCCTATATGGCATTTTGAACTATTTAAAATGGAGTTTATGGTTATTTTGAATTATGAGAATTAATGTTCATATATATAAGCAAAATAATTGGTAGAAATCATGAAAATTGTACAACTATTTTTTATTGTATTTATTGTCAAAATTTTAGTATGAAAACCAAATTCATTCTTGGTTTTTTTTTTTTTTTTTAATTTATATTGATTACATTAGTTGATTTACATAATACACATGTTTTAAATTATACATGAAATGTTATAAAAATTTTATGCATACCAAACACCATAAAACATTCTCAAGCACATTTTCAAGGTTGTTACCAAACACCGGAAACTAAGATAGTTTTCTAAAAAATGCTCTTCGGAAAATGAACCATTTTCCAGAAAACATTAAGGGTACGTTTGGTACACTAAATGGAGATTACAACAAGAATTGTAAACTTTATTACTATGGATAAAATGTGTTGTAATGTAATAACTAAACCTATTCATTAGTTTGGTTGTGAGTTATAACATTAGAATGAAACTTAACATTTATTTTAGGAAATTTCTTACTCATACAATTATATTTCCTTAAAAATTGTTATATTTAAATTTAAGAGAGATTTGTGTTATTTTTTATGATTTTTTTTTTTTTTTTTATAATTGTTAGATGTATATGGAAAGTTTGTTTACTTGAAAATATATTAAGTTTTAAAATTATTGCACTTACTAATGAATGAGTCCAGCTTCTGTCCAGTGGCCAGTAGCCACTAGAGTAGTTGCGATACGGACACGTGTCCGCATCGCAACGTGTCCAGTGATCACTGACACTGGACACAAGTTGCTCCCCTAAGAAATAGCTAATACAACCTTTTAAAGAGGAATAATTATTCCTCATTTTGAAGAATAGTTATTCATAAGGAATGATTATTCCTAGTAATAAAAACATAACCAAACTAAAGTATAACTAAACCATAGGAACAACTATTACATTACAGCGCCTATTACAGTCTACCAAACATGCCCTAATACTAAAACAAACAAAGCATAAAGAGTACATGTTTTAATTTAGTATTTTCCCATATTGAACAAATTCAAACTTGTTCATAAATTACTTGGTTAGCTAATTCTTTTCCCTTTCACAAATCTATGCTAATAATTAATAACTAAATTGCAGTTGAATTACATTATTTGAATTATGATTTCATCACTTAAAATCATGTTTTCAAAACATAATTACAATTACGGAGGCGTAACCTACAAAGTACAAACACCAAAGGCAAAACGTATTCATTAACTAAATTGAAGTATAATAACCATATTCTAAATTGCTACGATCTAGTAGCACTGCAATTTTGAATCCAAAGACTCTTTAGTTATGAAATTTGTTGCACGTGAACCTCTCGTCCACTGCTTCAAATACCCACCTGAAGTTTTGGTTCCAGTAGTTTGATCTTTTACATGGGGCAACAACTTTAGGATGATCAAATCTTTAGTTCCTTAATCTTGATCTCCAAATGATTGCTTTTCAAGAGCTCGGTTCTCACAACCCGTAAATGCAAAAGCACAACTCTCTAAAATGTCTTAAATCACGTCCTTTAGGTTTTCTTATATAGTTCCTTTGGTAGCACAAAACCTTAGTAGTAGGACAAATGAATGGGATTGCATATTGAAAACCTTACGCGATTCTCGTTCACTTGAAAATAGGCTCTATTGATTGAACAATTAAACATCTCAATCGATCGAAAAGCTATTGAGGATGCAAAACACACTGTAAAGACTTATATGTGACACAATTTGTTTATGATTATTTTCCACCCAAGCCCACCAAAACTAGGTTTTGCAATAAAATAGGAGATTACATTTTAACAACATTTGCATTCATATTTTGCCCTCCTAATATAAAATCCTATCTCCATCCTTGCGGTTCTAGGTTAATAGAGCTCCATCCTTCTTGTAATCCGTCTAGTAGAATTTTTTTTTAAGTCTATTTTTAAAAAAAAAAAAATTTGATAGCTACAATGGAAATGGGAGATTTAAATCCTAAATGTCATGAACACACCAAAAGGTGCCAACTAACTGATCTACAAGTTCTTGGGAAAAATCCAATCTTTTATCT
Source organism: Quercus glauca (assembly GCA_023736055.1). Lineage (NCBI taxonomy): Eukaryota > Viridiplantae > Streptophyta > Magnoliopsida > Fagales > Fagaceae > Quercus > Quercus glauca. The sequence goes on along the minus strand of CM043322.1, from coordinate 45,534,981 downwards.
TCGGTTACTTTAGTATTCATGCCAATTGCCAAAATATTTTTTGAAGATAATGAAATTGGCAAACTCTCTTTTCCTTTGATAAACAGTTTTGTCAATAGACTTAACACTAAAATCATTTCTTCAAGACATAATTTCAACTAATATACTATTTCTTGCTGACAATAGAGGTATCAAGAAGCATTTCAAACGGATGGGCAGCAGGAAATTACACCCAGACAGCAACATATGCACAACCTTACTAATCCAAATTGGCAGGTAATCCTCAAAGTGGCAGCCTTCAAGAACAAAAGATCCAAGAAGTGTGGTTTTGCCTTTGAAGCTTTGAACCAGGAAGGAGTCAACCTATTCTCAGGGGGCAGCAGTTGTGGGAAAAAGAATCATTACCTTGCTATCCAGGATGCTGTGAGCGAAGCTGTTTTTAAGGCCAAGGAGCTGGGTTTCAACAGAATTCTAATCCTGAGTAACAGTAAGGGGCTTGACCAGGTTTGCAATCAAACTAGGAAGCCTACTTGGCTAGAACAGACCCTCTTTTCTGATCTTCATCATTTACATCTTCAGGGTCTCATTGTAAACCACCTTTTTGTTCCTACAGTTGTTATCTCTCATGTTTTGGATTGGGCTTATATTACTACTTCCTTTCCTGTACATCACTGTAGGCTAAACCCAGGCTATGTTTAAGCCTGGTGAACTTTGCTGTAATGTTTCCTTTTGTTCAATGCATGTTTCTCTGGTATCAAAAAAAACTACTATACTATTTGTATCTTAATATCTTTAATACAAGTTAGCTTGATTATATTAGTAGAAAAATTTGTATTTTTTTTTTATATTATTATTATTATTATTATATCATGAATATAGTTAGTGGGGTTCACCATGAATGTGAGAATAAAAAGCACCACGTTACCATATTCCAAGAGTATTTAATAATTACTTAAAATACTTGCAACCCGTCCCGAACCTACTCTGCATGTGGTGTGTGTGTGGTTAATCTACTCTGCATTGGTTTTTCCCATCTTGAAGAGGAGATGGGATGGGGCATTCCAAATCCAACTCCACCCAATACCATTGTCATCCCTATAAAGTTTTGCAGTAGAATAAGAGAGTGTTTCCATAGGATTCAAAAACACAAGTACGGGTACGAACAACACCACAAGCAATTTTTGAAAAATTATAACATGATATAGCAAATAGGATACCGTTACGACACAAATACGACCAATGGCAAACCAAGTTTTCAGTTCAGGGGAGGAAGCGAGATTGAAAGCAAAACTAATCTAAAAAAAATTAATTGATATTAATAACAAACTAAATAAATAATTATATATTAATATAATTAAGAGATCTAAATACATAGAGTTTAAATTTTTTTCCCCTATAAGATTTAAGACGTTGAAATTTGGATCATAGCAAGAACAGAGTTTGAGACTAAAAAATATTAAAAACTAAAGTGATTAGAAAAAGAGCGGAGGCAAGGTGCAACATATGAACATTCGTAGACCTTTTTTTTTTTTTTTTTTTTTTTAAGATATAATAATTGTGTAGACCCACCAAGAGGAGAGTTGGAATGTTCATAAGTTGACTTTCATAATTATATAAATGGTAGACAATAAAGTAGTATAAGTGGTGGGCTTACTTGAGAAAATTTTTCTTTAGAGAGTTTTCAACTTATAGCGTCTGCTTCTGATAATAGTTCTTTATCATCAAACAAAAACACCAATCAATTTTTTGTATCGGTTTTTTGTGTAGTCAGAGATTGAACCCTAAATCTCTTATTCAACCATCACAAATTTTACCAGTTGAGCTAACTGGAACCTACCAGCCTACATGAGAATTTATAGTTCAACAACTATGAAATTTGTTGGAAAAAATATTATGTATATAGTATTATTCTGACAATTGTGAAATTTATTGTAAACAAAATTATATACGTAGTTCATAGTGTGAAAACCTATCAAAAGAACAAAACTGTTAATTTTAAGTGGGGCCCATTAAACTTTGATTTCATTAGAAAATAAAATGTGCTATGTACTTGTACAAACTGATGGACATAAGATAGTGTTTTTTTAATTAGAAGTAGAGAGGCTTTCTTATTTATGCTAGGGGGCAAATTTCAGATAGAAAAAATTTGCCAGAGGCAAAATGCTTTGTTAAGTGTATTATATGCTTTGTTAAGCGTATTATAAAAACAAAAGTGTATTATGTAAGAGTTTTTGGGGGAGGTGGGGAGGGTAATTGCCCCTCTCGCCCCCTTAGTTTCACCTATGGATACAACACTTTAAATAAAGTGTCCGTGCATCTTAGGTGTTTTTCTACCCCCTCTCCCTTGTCAAGTAGTGTTGGAGACAAAGCTTTTCAATATTATTCAATAATATCCATCATCTAACTGATCTTGTCTATGATGCTGATAAAATAAGAAGTTAATGTCAACAAAAAATAAGTGGGTAATTTGAGGGATACCTCGACTTGTTAACACACAATAAAAAGAGTTCTACTTTCTAATCAACAACTTTCTATCCATATATACACATAATAAAATGAGTTCTACTTCATGAGAAATTATTAGGTCTATTAGGAGGATTGCTAAAGTGGTCATTCTAGTCTTCCTTATCAATAAAACGTTGTTATTTATGCAAATGTGATATCACTAGTAATTTTTTATTTTTCATTTTTGTACTAATTAAGAATTGGACTCACACCCCATCAAAAAAAAAAAGAATTGGACTCACACATTTGCATAAGTGTCATTATTTCATTGGTTAGAATGACTACTTTAACAATCCTCCCCATGTACTTAATAATTTCACCTACTTCATAACCAATGACTTTCTATCCATATATATTTTCAAATTTTAGGTTAAAGTAAATTTTGCAGATATTGTTATAATGTACGAAATGCGAAACTAAGAAAGTTGATGGGACCATATCATTTTTTACCTATAATAATCGAATTAATTATAAATTTATTAAATTAAAACCATTCAAACAATCTATGAAGTACGAAAGTATATGGATTCAAAATTTCACTTGAATCTCACTGTCACAAAATTTCACTTGAATCAATTAATTGATATAATTATAATCTTTACTTATGTTTGTACAATGAATATGCATATATGAATAAAATATTAAATTTTATTTTCTAGTAAAAATATATTTGTTGATTTTACCAATTTTTTCTGACCCCTCAAAGAGTTTAAGGGTGTGTTTGGTAGAGTGGATTTTAGAGATGATAAAAAAAAAGAGAGAAACTGAGGAGGAAAAACTTTTTGGAAGGTGTTTGGTTGAGAGGGGAAGAAGGAAAAATAATGATGGAGCCCACTTAGACCATTAAAAAGTTTTCTTCCTAAAATGAGAAGAAAACTTTGTGGGAGAAAATCTGATGGGTGAAGGACAAAAATTCTCATGTGCAAGTTACACATGGACTTTAGTAGGTTTTTTTTTTTTTTTTTTTTTTCAATTCCAATTTTAATAACTGTTTATTTTTGTTCTCATTCTTTTTCTTTTTCTTTTTTTGTCATTTGCTTTTCTAGGCTTCAGTACCCTTGTTAAGTGTTTCTTTTGTTCTCATTCCAATTTTTTTTAGACGTGAATTTTTTTTTAGGCATGATTTTATTTTTTAATAAATTTGGGGGACTGTATTTTTTTTGTTTTAATTGGGCATCTTTTTTTAGAAATGGTATATAAGTAAATTTATACAAATTTCCTTTTTTCCATCCTTCCACTTGTCCACCTCTCCAATCAAACAAACCCTAATGTTTATTATATTAAATTGTCCAAATTAATTACAACAAAGCTTCACCATTACAGTTTAAATTTTAAACATTAAAAAAAAGTTTCATAAAAAAAGTATTTACATTTATTATTAATTACATAAAAATGATTAATACATCATTTTTTTTACTCATATCACTCTTAATTTATATGCAGCTCATTAAATCACCTTCTAAACCACCCAACCCCATTCATCCAAAAGAGAAGGGCAGGAGACTGCTTTCGCTGCTAAGGCCTTACTCAGGTGAGATCAACTATTGATTCAGATTCACATAGAAAGAAAATCTTTCCGTGTTACTTACTTACTTACTGCCTTGAGCGTACTACATATTCAACGTGATCCGATCTGTCCCCTTGTCTATAATGCCTAGGCTCCTGGCTTCTCCAATCCTATTATGGGGCATGGCCATCTCTCCTCTCCACTCTTCGTCTTTGTTCACGTCCCGTGGAGGAGGGAATTAGGAAGGCATTTTGAACGTATAATTGGAACATAGGCTAGTCTCTACTCTCTACAGCCGCACAGACTTCATCTTGGATACCCCTTGTATATTACTTATCTCATATGTTTGTATATATATATATATATATATTTTTTTATATGCAGTTCATTAAATCAAACTGTATTTTAAGATATACTTCCCTAAAAATATAAAGAAATTGTGGAAGACTGAAGTAACTAAAATGCAGCGGACCTAGGGACAGTGTTCAGTAACATGAATATATTTCAACAAAAGTCAACATTCATCTAAAAACTAAAGTTATGAACTTTCACTAGTTATTTGATTAGTTGTTAGCTGCTTTCTATTGCACTTTCAAAGTCATGTATTAGTGACAGCAGTAGAGTTGCTTTCTGCCCCCCCCCCCCCCCCCCCCCCCCCTTTTTTTTTTAATTCAAATAGAATAAATTTAGAAGAACACATCCGGCTAAACTTATTTAGTTATGTATCACTTTTTTGGAACTCTAGTTTGTCAAACTTGAGTTCCAAGTATTATATTTGATCAAATTGCCATGATAGTACATAATGCTTAAATCATAAGTGAACATCGTTGATTATTAACCATTCTTTAATTGATTTTTATAACACTAAACTTAAGTCATTAAGGGTTCTAGTGTTCCCCTAAAATCAAAGATATAGATTCTGAGGTTCAGTTAAGAGTGGGAAGGTGATTTGCATTCCATGACATATATCATACAACAACTATCCTATTTTGATCAAGCATCCCATGGTATGCGTCAAGAGTGATATAAGTAAAATGAAACTAGTGTCACACAATAAACTCTTCCCTCTTTGCACAATACCTAATGCCACATCTTTAAGAACAAAACAAATGTAATGAAACTTGGTGTTAAATCAAATACGCACCATGCTTTCATAGATCCACCAGGAAAGTCAATGCCTTCAAAAAAAATTCAATTTTAAATTCCATACATTTTAGAAGCTTGAAACTTGAGCCGAATATTTAGTATAACCTTAAGCTTAATAAACTTTCTAAACGTGTTATAGCGAACAAAATTGCAATGATGTCTCGTTTGGTGAAATGGATGTAAATATTAATAATGATGTGAATGGCGATGCATATATCCTTTGTGGTTAGATGTTAGATGTTTTTTCCTATTTCACAATTTCTATTGTAATGATTGATTCCCTAAGATCAATTATTATAGATGTTTGAACATTATTTTGTTTAGGTGTGTAATTTCATCATCACTTTACCGATAGATTTTGGCAGTCATGTTAACTTATGATGATTGAAATAAATTTCTTTTACTGGACATGATTATTTCAAATAGAATTCCCGAGTCAACTTCTGAATTCTGAGTAACCATAACACACTGATCATTACATATTTATATATATCCAAAAGAGATATTGACAAAAATTGCCATATTTTTGCTTGTCAAAATTTTCCAAAACAATCATATTATAATAATATATACTCATTTCCAATCTTTGTCGTTTCCATATTTTCACACATGCTTTTGTTAAAAGAAGCTGAATAATATGCATCTGTACACTTATCATACTTTGCCCGTACCGTATTTTACTATAGCCCTTTTTTTCCCAAGTCATGTTGCATTAAGACAACACCAGGATTGCATGATTAATTCATTAGTGTTATACTACCCCAAATTCAGTTTGTTTTAGCTTCAATCAAGCACTTGTCACGTTCACCTCGGCTTCTCTTTCCTCTTCACTGGCAACTGTGTCAGGTAGATCATCAGCAGAAGCTTCTGTTGAATTTTCTTCATTATTATCTTGATCATCCGCATATGCCTGGGAGCTCACAACCTGACCCATCAAGTCTTTATGCTTTAGATTCCCTATCAAAACAGAAATGAATGGTTAGGACTTAGCATTGAAACACACACACACACACACAGATAATGAGGACATCTTGGACTGACTAACCACCTCAATCTTGATGAATAAAACCAAAGCAGAGCATAATTATAAAGGATTAAAAGTATGTATTTGTTTTCTGATTTCAACTCAAAAATTTTTTTTTTCAACAAAAGTACATGAGTGATGCAGGACTTAACAAACACACCTGCACAATACATTCACAATCCAAATCTGCACACATATCTACACATTTATATTAGAGTAGACATAATTCAAGGCTCCCCTTCCCCACAACCCCCCCCCCCCCCCCCCCCCCCCCCCAAAAAAAAAAAACCAACAAGAAAACCAATGATGTATATTGCATACCCATCCAGAAAGAGCATCCACTTGATGTTGTATGGAGAAGAGCCTTCACACAGAACAAGAAACGTTCCATAGATCTCTTTGTAGCAGGGATTTTGCTGGTGATAACCGTTTGTTTCAAGCCCTTTTGAACAGAATAAAACCAAAACAAAGTGATGGATGTAGGTCATTTAATCTCAGATTCTTTTCCTAATAAAATTTTATTAAAACAAAAAAAGTAGGAATAGAAGTTAAACCTTTGCTTCAGAACATAGGGCTTGAATTGTTCTTGTGGCCTTCTGAAGATCTCTCACCTGATTCAAAAAAAAAAAAAAAAGGCTCAAATCTCTAGAATGTGTATTGCAATTAATCATGCCACAAGAGATTCGGTGCACCTTATCATACCAATTGGATTATAAGCTCATTGAACTTATTGAAGTGGGCCTGCAAGAAGTCAAAAACTGGAAAGCATTCTGATTTTAGTACCCAAAGAATTGCACCTCAGATCATTGTTATCAAAAGTGTCACACCTATACCTTTCAGAAAAGAGTCGACAAACTTCCCACCATACTTGACAGCCATGGCATGCACAGTTACCTGTACCATCATTTTAAAATATGAATATTTTTCTACCCTATGGCTTCTGTGCTTCAGAAGGTGACCATGAAGCACAAAACAAATGTTAACAAAGAAACCCCCGAGTTCTGTTTCTTTACCTTATGGTGAGTTCTGCACATGTTGACTAATGATACAACCACGTTCACAGACTGACGTAGTTTGATCAATAGTTTTTCAACGGTTTGAACTTGAACACCAGCTCTGGGTTTCTCTAAAAGAATGACTTCCTTGACCTAGTAATAAGAAAGGGAAGGACAAAAATTCTTATTCTTTGACAAATAGTGAATTTTACTAGCTCATCTGATCACAGATTCAAAGATAGAATCTACAGCTTACCAATTTGTTAAGAGTAGTAAGATTTACTTCATGCTGCACATAACACCATCTTCTGTAACATCTCAATCAAGAAATAGAATAAAACAATCATAATAGGAAAATGGAGATGCCTTACCAGTACCCGGTACCATAAAACAAATGTTGCAGAACATAAAGTTGGGAAACCATTATGATCAGCTCCTTCCTTAGTTTGGGAAACCTGTTACAGAGAGAACTCTCTATTATGAAGGTAAGGACAGGAAACAATGCATATTGGGTTGACAGGTTCTAATTATATATGGACGATATATCCAAGTTTGAACCAAGTCAGTGTTATTGTTTTCATTTTCATAAATCCATACTCATTAAGTTCCTTTGTGTACAGTACACTCTCATCTCCTTAACAAAGGACACAATCTCAAAAATCTAGACATAGGTGGTATTAGGGTGATCAATTTCTAGTTTCAAAATGGCCCCCTCATAATTGACACATAGCATAACGACAAAATATCACCATTAGTCTGGAAGGTAAAATGTCCAACCCAATTCAAAATGTATGGAACAAATTCAAGCACCTGAGGCAAGATATAGCAGGCTAGTTCATCCAGCAAATCAGAAGTTGATTCACTGTTTTCCAAGTAAATGTGCAACATTTTCTGAATAATTTCTCCCTGCAAACAGCAGAAGGTTTTAACAACATATACCCAAACACACATACTGCAATAAGTTCCAAGATCATTCCCTAATCACGGCTAAATTACAAATATGGAGAAAAAGAGCTAGGAAACATAACATAGATATTCTTACTCTGCTCTTCCAACCACTCTCAAGTTGGCTGTTATCCCAGTTATGCCTTAAAAGCTTCTGAGCAGATGCTCCAAGTCTGCTGTGCAATGCAGGAAGAACCCCCTGGATACATTCTGAGTGTGTGATTTTACCATTTTCCTCCAACTTATCCAGAATATTCTGGAATGAGTTTACAATAGATTCTAGAGCAAGAAGAGATTCTGATGCCAGAGTAAAGGAAAAAGAGCACACTGCAGTAACCAGATGCCAATACCAATATGGTTAAAAATAATAACAGAAATAATTAAAGAACACCAACAAAAGGAAACATATCAGAGTTTATACCTGTATTCAAGACACTTTCTATATATGAATAAGCGCCTAGATATAAATATTCTACAGTCCCAGGCAAAATGTTGGGCTGTATGTCTGATAAAACACTATCTGGTATTTTGTTGGGCTGGAAGGCTTCAAGAAGATCAGAGAGAACTGGCTTTTCTCTCTGAATAGCAGGAAGATTTAGCATCTGCACTTAAATATTAGAACAGGTGTTTAATAGTTTTAGATACCGCAACTTTTCTGTAATGAATCAGCAAGATCAAGTATCAGATTTGGTACAAAGACACACACGCAGTGAGTAAAAAAGTTCACCTTACTGAAACAACAAAGTGTTTCCTTGAAAACCAATGTAGAAACTGCGGATCTTGAAAGCACAAGATTGGATACATCTGGGTTCTTAGCAGAAGCAGATTGAACTTTCCAATGTTCTTGACAAGTTTCATCACCTATAAAGTATCCGATCTAAGATTAAAAGAATATTGAAGCTCTGGTATACTATTTGTCCAACCAAGTTGAATACTATAATCTTACTTTCTTTCAGTGAACAAACTACACGTTTAAAATGCTTCTTAATACTTGGAAAAAGTGGTCTAATTTTGCTCATGAATTCATCCACTGTCATCCTGGTGAAACCAGCTGATGGACTCAAGCTTCTAGCCAAGAATTGTTTGCCCGGAGTGAAACAATTTAGCTTGTAGTGAAGATCCCGGAGGAGGTATAGATATAGGGGAAACTAGCAGACAATATATGGTTTCTGTTATCTATAAGGAGGTTAAGGAAAATAAGAACCTGTAAACCATTATCAGTGTAAAATTAAAATGGTACCTCTGCAGCAGGATCAGAGCAACAGGAACCTTGATTCTGCATTTGAAAAGACACATTAAATAACTCCACACTCTTCCATTCATCTATACTGGACAAATCTAACTTAGACTAAGCAGCATGGTTTTTTACTCTATGATGCACTTACAGGAAATCTATGTCATTAAGCAATGAAACATATAAAATAGAAGTAGTTCAACACAGAGCGTAGTTTTGTGTAAGTTCTATTTGACAATCTACACATTGTGCCAATCAATGGTCCTGTTTTCTATATGTAAAATAGAACACAAAATTTGAGGGGACATACACTTGCATAAAATATTTTCTCTCACAACTTGCAAGTTCCAACTGCTAAGCCTAACCTATCTAGGACTAGACAATTATAGTTATACTTCTAAGCCCAGTGCACAGAACCTTTCCATTACCAAAACTGCAAGTAAACAGTTATTCTTCAAAATCTCACTAAGCTTAAAATTGTTAGGTGCACAGACTAACAGCAATCAGATTCAATAATCAGAAACAAGTACCAGTTTCAGAATTGGCATTTGAGCTTCATGACCTTTTGCAAAGTGAGTTATAATTGTCAGCTTCATCTACTAAATGCTGGATTTTTTAACTAAGCAATTGTAACTTTTTTTTTTTTTTTTTTGAGAAAAACTAAGCAATTATAACCAAGGCAACCAGTTTTTTTGTGTGTGCGTGTGTGTATAAATGCTGATAGCAGCAGAAATTCCAACACAACTATGAAAAATGATAAAAATATTGATAGAGAGTTAGTGAGCAATGATGCTAGATATGTCAGCAAGGCAATTTTTAAAAAATCAAGATGCAATAAGGCAAGGCTGCATTAGTTTTAAAATAGATGTATATTATGACAAGTATATATTATTGTGTTAATGGGCTCTAAATCAAATGGTACCTCCTGCCCTTGAAAGAGTAAGGTAGAGAATGAGATTGTGGGTTTGAAACCCATCAAGTGTGTGTATAATTATCGATATACATTATATCAACGTTTGTTTATAAAATGAATATCAAAATATTTTGAAGAAATTCTTATACACAATAACTTCTTTATATATTTAACAACATTCTCTTTGATTTATTTAGACCATGTGCTATCCACCTGATAATAGATTCCCACCTAAAAAATTTAGATGATAATTTCAATAACTACTCTTTAAGAAGCTCATAAACCAACCAAAAATAAATCTAATCTGCCCATTTATGACTCCTATATAACACTGCTCCCGTCAGCCCTATACATATTACTCCACTTACTCCTCAGTTTTAAAGGCATCTCTCTCTCTCTCTCTCCACATTAAACGAAACCTAGAGAGAAATCAAAAGTCAAATGTGGAAGAGCTAGAATCAGCACTCAAAACTCTTTGAAACCTTCTCACTTCCAATCTATGCAATCAGTCTTTAGGTACTACTCTCCTCTCTCTCTCAGTTAGAACAGTATCCGCATGTGTCCAGAAAGTATCTGAGTGCCTTTTAAAGTGTTATCACTTCCTTTTAGAGAGAATATATTTGTAGCATGGATAAGTAAACTTAAAAAAGTAACTATTTATCAGGTTACTAAGTGTTTTTATTACAAATAGACAAGTTTTACTGGAAAAACTACATCATGTCATGCACAAGTTAGATTTTAATGCGGTCATAGAATTTATTTGTGCTCAGTCTCCATACCATCTCTAGTTCTACAATTAAATTAGCATTTGGAAAACATATTCAAAGGAAGTAGATATTTCACATAACTTTTTCATAAGAACTCCATGCATCTATGTTAAAACAACAACCCTATTCCTAATCACTTTCTTAAGCACTCTCAGAATCCAATGTGATGGAGATGAGTTACATCATAATTTAAAGAAAAAAAACCTAAATATGGGAGTATGTGAATTTTTAGGTCAAGAACAGAAAATTACTCAGCCTCCTAGAAAATGGATTGATGGTAAATAAAATCAAAGGATCCTAAATGTGAGATTTTGTCTGAATTGTAGGAGAAATAATGCATTCTAATTTCTACATAACAGCATAGTTTAAAAACCGGACCGGACAGTTGAACTGGTTCAACAGGGAACCAATCTGGTCCGGTAAAACCAGTCAAAACTGGGGACTGGGAGTAAAAACGGTTCTTTGACCGTGCTGGTTTTTAAAACCATGCATTACGGTTCATTTGTAAAATTAATAAAATTATTTTATTTTGCTATTCCTTAAAGAAAATATAACTACTTAAAAAAATAGTTTCAGAAAACTATAGTCACACTAATTCACAAGATCCTGCAGGTAATGCTTTGAAAATGCAATGAATACTCATGCCAAATACTATCTACACCCACACACCTCTGAAAATGCCAAAATGGAAAAGCATTGAACCAGAAGGGGCCTGAATTTGAATCTCTGCACTTCCAGAGCTTTGGCAACTGCAGAAACTTCTATAATATCAGGCTCACTAGAGTCACAGAGGTTTTGATTTGCTGAATTAGATGCCCTTCCTTGTGAATTTGAAGCCAAAGACTCCTTATTTGGCACCTCTTGGCTAGTCACAACTCCCACTTTCTTAAAAGCATCCAATATTGTTGGCTGCCTGAGTTTTCCATTAGCATCTGAACTTGAGGCCTTTGATATCTTTTTATGTCTCCTGTTTTTTTGCATGTTGCTGTCTTGGGTTTTCTGATGCTTACTCTTTTCAATGTGCCCCATATGTTGGTTTGGGAGTGGAGATCCAAAATGATCAACATAAAAATGAAGCTCAGGTAGAGATATAGAGCACCCTTCAATGGAATTGTTCAACAAGATCTCCAGAAATCTGCATTATCAAGACAGACAGATCAAAATATCATGACAGAAATGACAATTTGAAGGAAAAACCAACTCTCGGACAGATGAAACTAGAAATGATTTATAACAAAATCCCAGAAGTAAATACTTTGTAACATATCGTCAATTCTCATAAATAACACCCAAGTTTCACCATCTTTTTTATAATAATCAAAACTTTCCATCCAAAACATTTTCATTTCTTCATAACTCTTAAAACCATGATTTCACATTTAGGTAGGAGGTAAGGCATTTCATCCCTTCTAACTCTTAGAACCTCAGCTTCAGAATCAAATAGGAAGTAAAACAGTATCAGAACAGCATAACAAAGCAAAGAGTGTCTACCCTTGCTGACCTCAAAAAAGGGGGAAAAAATATAGAAGACGCGCGCACGCAAGTACGCGCGCACAGCGCCACACACGCACATATATATAAAAAACCATTTGTGTTTTTCAATCAGTTCTATTCAAAGTTCACATTAATGGAAAAGGCACTCTTTTTCACAGATTAAAGCATACCGAACTCCAACACTGAAACCGAATTAAGCAGTGGGGCTCCATTCTTAATCTTTCTTTAAAAAATTAAAAATCTTTCATTAGGAGTTGGATTGGCAAATATCTGTGAAAATGCATTACTTGAAAGGGTTATAATTCGTGGTGAATTTGCGAAGTCAAAAAATATGTCTTGACGCTGCTCAGATCTGCCATAAAAAAGATCTTGCTCAAGCAAGAGATATTCGTGCTCAAGCAAGAGATATTTGCTCAAGCAAGCGCAAGCCCATTCAAGTGAGATATTCAGCATCAGCTTTTGTAGTTAGATAGAGTTTTTGCCTCTAGCTCATTGGCAAGCTCATTCAAGTGAGAAAAAGCCCACTCAAGTGAGCTCGTCAGATTATGTTTTTAAAAAAGGGCCCAGCATCTTGAGTTATCTCTGCACAATTCCGAATGCACAACTTGCTCAGCACCTTGCAGCAGTCATTTTCAACTTGAGCAAGCTTTGGGTGTTTGTTTAGAGAGCTATTTTTGTTCAAGAAAAGAGAGGGTTGAGCTCCCCATGCTTCCAAGCTGAAAATCTACATAAACAGGAAGATTTTATTCTATATAGCCATCAGCCATTTGGTTTGTTTGCTCAACCCATATAAAGAGTAATTTCCTTTGAGAATGAAAAATTCTCCTATCTCTCTTAATACTTTGAGTTTCTCAATCTTGTGCACTTATTCCTCAAATCCCCATGATATAGCCAAGATCATAAAAGACCCTTACTTAGAGCTTTATAGAAATACCCATTTTGTTTAGCCCATTCATCTTTCAATCCCAAAGAGATTGCTTGAGACTAAAACCACCGAGCTATATATCCAGTGAGGTTCACTGCAGTCAAACCCTGAAGTGCCAAAGGTTCTAGTTTTTGTGGGCAAGGAGTTCATGGTGAATTAGATGAGGATTCCAAAGGTTTTGGGACGACTGCAGTATGAAGGCAAGCAACGCGTTTGCAGAGGCTGCATAGAGAGCCTTGGCTACAATGTTCTTGTGAGTCATTGACTATTGTAATTATTCCTTATTTAGTGGATTTTCTATGGGATTATTTGTGTCCCCATAGTGGTTTGTCAATTGGAAAGGTTTTCTCTGTATCACTATATTTATTGTTTTATTGGTATGTGTGTGTGGGAATTTTTTTTTTTAATTTGTTGTGCTTATTGTTAAATTTATTGATTCTGCAAGGTTAAACACATAGGGGTCTCAAACCATAATTTTTCATCTTTGAATAAAGGAGGGCCCATGTCCATGTCAATGTTTAAAATTATCAAGATAAAGAGAAAAGTAATAAGAATTAACTACCCAATTTTTAAGAGATGTGAGACTATTATTTTTTATTTTTTGTAAGTAATACTTATCAAGTAATATCACTTAGTTGTATGCAATACTTCCATCCACATTTATGTTTTAAAGTTTCGTTTGTCTTATCTCTATCATCAAAAGACAAAAAATCTCTAAATTTAGTTTTGATTCTTTTTCTTTGCAACATATTTACTTTTGTAGATTTTATGAGAGTGGAGTAAGAGAGTGTAAAAAGAAGAGAGAGAACACAAGGTTTATATGGTTCAGCCTAACAGCCTACGTCCATAGAGAGAAAGGAGAAAGTCTTGATAGCTACATATTCACTATAATATCAATTTATCCAGTTAAAATGAACCCTAAATGGGTTTATATTGGGAGAGAGAGCTAGGGTTAGGGAAACATAGGCTTATAATAAAATTGGGCCTCTTGGGCCTACTCATATAAACCTAGTACCTCTAACACCCCCCTCAAACTCAAGGTGGAGGCTTGACAAAAGCTTGAGGTTGGAATGTAACTTGCGAAGATGAAGAAGCCTTGAAGATGAAGAAAGATCACTCGAAGATGCCTTGAAGATGACCATGAAGACAACTATAAATAGATCAGATAATGAACGTGCGAATTGCTTATGATGACAACAAACAACAACTATAAAAGACTGCCAGAAGATAATAAGGTCCTAAGAAGGCTACATCAGTATGCATGTGCGCATAACCATAGAAAGAAAGCCAATAAAATCAAGTATGCATGTGCGCATTGAATATTGCCAAAATCACCAAAATTGTCAAGGTTGTCCATATGCTATCCACGACAGGAAATAAATTAGGATGATCCTGTATAGTGGCTAGAAGCAATGGCAAGAGAAAACCTTGACTACAATCCATGAGCCCATATTGCTGTAAAATATCGCTTGGAAAGTCACTCGGCCAATGTCCACAACAAGATTACCTTTACCAAAAGTTGAAGACCAAATTTCACTAGCCACCTACATATCCAGCAATGCCACATGGAGCAATCTACTAGATTGATTCTTGTAGTAAATAATGCGTGGCAGCAAGTTGTATAAACACCATCACTTTATCACTTACTGTCAAAGTCAAAAAGACTTCTGAGAAGTTTATGAAGAATAAGTCAAAAAGACTTTTGAGAAGTTTGTGAAGAATAAGGCTTTAACTTTAAGAAATATCATTAATCTACCCTACATTAAAGGAGAGGAGGATGCCTCAAAATGACCATTCAACGCAAGTAGCATGAGAGACTACAATTGCATTCAACAAAAACTTATCCGCACCAAGAGCTTCAAGCATGAGTGCGTGACCCAACTTGAGTACTTCATAGTAGTGTAAGGATTAAGGCAAGGATAGTGCGGCAAGGGTTTGACAAAGGTAGGGTGCAGTCTAACTCTGTAGAGATAGAGAGGACTTCGGATCTTGACGGCATCAACGATCTTGATGGTGGTGGTTGAAAGGAGGCTCTGTGACAGTGGTTTATGGAAGGCAGTAATCCTACAGTGTGATGCGATTTCTGATGGCAGCTGGACTATACCAAAGAGTTTTGATGGTAGTAGTGTGAGGCCAAAGAGAACAAACACAATGGAGAAACACTAAAGAAGACAAAGATTGCTCTTGAAAACACCGTAAGGACAGAAAACCATGGTGACAAGGTGGCTCTAATACCATGTAGACTTTATAAGAGTGGAGAAAGAGTATAAAAGAAGAGAGAGAACACAAGGTTTACGTAGTTCAGCCTAACGGCCTACGTCCATAGAGAGAAAGCCTTAATGGCTACATCTTTACTATAATCTCAATTCACCCAGTTACAATGAACCCTAAATGAGTTTATATAGGAAGAGAGAGTTAGGATTAGACATACATGGGCTTACAATAGAATTGGGCCTTTTGGGCCCACTCATATAAACCTAATACCTCTAACAACTTCACTTCAGGAATTTTTATCAATCAGTTTTACACTATTTTGTCCTTTTTTCTCAATTTGTATTTGTCTTTTTACAGTTTCAATTCCTTTTTATGTCATGTTTGTTTCAGCATAAAATATTTTTCTAAAAACCATTTACAATATATGTGTTTTTGTGAGTGCAAAATGAAATTACATGTGTATTAGTGTTGTAAAATCCATTAATATGGCCAAAAATAATTGTCCATATGCAAATCAATGTCTAAGGACAAAGATAACAATTAGAGGTAAAAGGCTTCAACTGTTGGAAAACACTAATTGGAGCATAGAGATAAAATTTATATTAAACTAAAATCTCAAAAATTAAAAACAAGAAAAAAAAAATCTAAAACACTAATGCTACAACAAAATAGTCTTAGACTCCAAAATTGTTTTGGAGTCAGCTATGGATCCTCAATAGATTACTTACGATCAGCATAAGTATGGAGTGTATCATGCTTAAAAAAGGCTATTCTAAACTAAATAGGAAAAGGAATTAAAACTTAAAATAAGACACATGTACCTTTGGTACAGACAACTTATTCCATATTTTTGAAATTACCAAATTGCCCTTATTCTAGTAAAACTTTATTAAAACTAATCCAACAACAAATAGATGACTAAGCAAGGTCCCAAAATAGCTCTCCATCAAATTAATGTGTGAACACTAGAACCAGCTTTCCCTCACCTCTTATAAGTCTTTAAAGGGGGCTGCTAGTTACATTCCCCATCAAAATATCATCACATGCAAAAGTAAGAAACAAAATGTTATCGCCCAGTCAAGTGTTGAAGAAGAATATGGAGTGATGGCACATACTAGTGGGTTGACTTTGTTACAACATTTCTTGAAGAGTTAGGCTTCTCAATACCTAATCTCATTCCACTATAGTGTGATAATTAAGACGCTATATACATAGCCTCCAATCTTGTGTTCCATGATAGAAATAAGCACATTATAGTGGATTGCTACTTTGTAGGAGATAAGTTACTAAGTGGAGAAGTCACAACACCATATGTGTCAAAAGAGCATCTAGCGGATATCTTCACAAAATCATTGTATAGGAGTCAGTTAAAGTCAATAATATGTTGCAAGATGGGCTTATATGACGTATATGCTCCACCTTGAGCGAGAGTATTAGAGAGCTAATATTGTTGCGTAAGTGTTGTGTGAGTGATATCATTGGGTGATACTCCTCTAGAAGAATCGAGAAAACACTACAATAGTATAGTTGTGAGGTATATCTATTGAGGTTTCTTTATCAGCTGTCATTGTGGCAAGGCGTCCTCACCAACCATGATTTTCAAAGAATATTCCCTTCTCTCTTATAACAAACTTCCTTACATAGTTGGAGTACAAATGGTGAGTGTTGACACATGAATTTCAGCTCCTCTTTCTAAAGATATTCTTCTATAAAGATTAACAAAAATAAATATTTATCACTCCATTCTGGCTATGTGATAATTATAGAAATTGTCAAACAGAAATCAATTAGTTAAAAAAAAATTTGGACCAGATCTGTGCTTGGGCTAGTTTGGAGTCTACAGAATGTATGTTGGGATTTTTTTTTTTAATTGATAAGTTACAAACACACCTAGTGGGTCTCAAACAACATCATCTTCCACCTTGTGCTTACTAGGGGAGAAGTGCCATTAAAGCTAGAGCCATTGGCTAATGTATGATGGGAAATGAAAGGCGCAGACTGATTAGGCCTGGCCGAGCCTATCCAAAATTTCAGTTAAGCACTACTCAGTGAATTACTCCACAGTTGCAATTCATCAATAATAAAAACTGACCATTTGTGTAAACATTGTCAAGAGCACAAGAACATACACAAGGTTCCTCAAACGCTTCAATAGCTTGAAAACAGTATCCTCTTTTGTAGCTTGACTTGTACATGCAATTCTTCCCTCTACTTGTGTACAGAAGGCATTGAGCTTCATGTGGCAGCAGGAGTGTAACAAACTACAATTTTAATAATCTGTCCTTTGAAACATGAAAGCAAAATTTATAAACTTAATGACTTTACCAGTTCCCGTATCCAATTTGCTGCATAATAGAGAGATAGACACACAATTTGTTTTTGCTTCTCTGTCAAAGACTTCCAACCAGCTCCAGAGAAGTACTGGTATTGCACAAGCCAAAAATTTATCAATGCAATAGGCAAACCCGGCAGTATTCACAGACTACTTGAATGTAGAAGCCAAACCAAATCACAATAACAAATAAAAGTTACAAATCAAGATAAAACTAAAAATATCAAAAGCTATGTTGAATAATTAAAAATAACAATTTAGTATGAAGATTGGGAGCATAAAATTCATGAAATTGAGGGTCAAATTCAAAGCTCTACTAGCAAGGAAGAATTCCCTCGTATAATGAAATTAATAAATATATTTTTCTTGTTTTTTTCTTTTTCATGAATAAATTAATTTGGATCAAGCTATAGAAGAATAAATGTAAGTTAAATAATGGACCATTCCAATTTTAATTATTAAAAAAACCATATTAAAGGAATGAAAGGTTCTAAACTTCTAATGTAGAGGACAAATCATAACTGTAAATATATAAACAAATAAAAATAAAATAAACCAAAAAGAAAACTGCAACTGAAGCTCTTCAAAAGAGAATGATGAAGTGGCCTATTGTCTGTCTAAATTTATTAAAGCACCATTGAACACCTCAAACAATACCAACTCCACCCCCCCCCCCCCCCCCCCTCTTTCAAAATTTTAAGAATTACAGGACTTAACAACAACATATTTTTCAATCTTGCAATATTCACCTATGCTGTGAACAGGCAAAGCAGACGTTCAATTTCAGTGCACTAGAGTCATGCAGCCGGGTCACATGAAAGATGAATTCAAGAACTTGTATGAGAAAAGCTCATTTGAAGGCACAAATGTGGCTATGTCTACCATTGCAAGACCTTCCAGACAAAAAAGAAAATGCTGAGGGAAACAAACAAAGCATTTTGATACCCTTCTTCTTTCCTCCAAAGTTTCACTCTGCTTTAGCCTCTCAAACTTGCTTCTAAATCTTTAATTGCCAAGTCCAAGAACATGAAAGAAAAACATAAAACGCAAAAATATACATTTGGTCCCTAAATTTTGGTTCAGTGTCTATTTTAGTTCTTGAAATTTAATATACACTCAGTTAGTCCTTTGTGAACAATACCATGAATACTGACAAAATACCAAAGAGGAGGAAAGAGAGATGGAATGAGAAAAGAAAAAGAAGGCCAACATAACTCAATACTCAATATTTTATTCATCACTACATCTATTCTTTTGAGTACATTGAGTAAAAATATATGTAAGGGCTCTTTCTGGTACTGGCAGAAAGTTAACTCTAAAAGTTGGCAATTGGGTTTGTTCCAAAGCATTTATGCAGCCTTCGATTGCAATATTAACTTTCCAAGCATGAAAAGTTACTTCCTTCATCTTCTTGTTTTTGGAAAATATTTACAGCTATATTAAAAATAATTCTTTCAAGTTGAGGGAACAAAAAAAGGTAAGTCCAAAAATAAACATTACTAGAAGTAGTAAAAATGATATGTCAATTGGAAGTAACAGTGGGTATGACTTCGGATAGAATAAAATGGCAGAAAAGAATACAAATGGCTGACCCAAACTAATCTATGGAGAATCCATCAGCAAACCCCAAAATATTTGGCACTAAGGCATTGTTGTTGTTGTCACCCTAGCTAGCAATTGCAAGCCTCTGACATTATCATCTAGGATGTACCTTTTCCTAGGTCAAAGTTACCCCTAGCGATACTTAGCATATGCTCTACTTCTTGTATAGGCGATTTTATGTAAAACAAAAGTTTCAATTTGGCAAGTCTTCCTATAACAAATAAATTTTGTTGAGTTATAAAAAAGAAAGATATGAGAATTTATGACTTCAAGAACAGCTTCAAAGGCTTCATCCCATTATTTTTAGGCTTTTAAACCCTTCAATAACTTTTATGAATTACTATGTTTGAATCCTTGATCAAGACAAAAGCAATTGAATCTCTGAAGAAGAGTATTCTAAATCCGATGATGTTAGGAAAAAAAAAAAAAAAATTGTTGGTTCTAACCTTTGAGGAAGGAAGGTGCAAAGGGCAGCCTAGTAATGCATCAATTCCTCCAAGGGATCCTTGATTTGTCAACCTCTCAATCTGAAGATTGACATAAAATCCCAATTATTTATCCCATTTTGTTACTCTTCTCACTTCCAAAAGGACCATGCACTTACAGTGGATAGTATAAGGAAGTTAGCAGGAAGAATTTGTAAAGAAGATGACCTGCATTCAACAATATTTCAACTTTAGCATTTGGTCATTTAGACAAGTTTTGAATGGTACAATACATGGAAGAATATGGCCAAAATATTACTGCATCGAAGAGGAAGCCAGTGGCAAAATGTTCAAACAAACAGGAGATATATCACCATCCAAATTCATCCACAATTCACCTGCAAAAAAGAACAAGAAAAGATACTTTAATCAGTAGCCCAGCACAATTTTTTTACAGGTTAAACAGGATTACATTGCATCACAACACAAAACTCACCTTCTAAACCAAAATATGGTTCCTTAAAAGGCAATTTTCCACTTTCCAGATCAGACAAAAAAACAGATTCGAACTCTCCTACTTGTTTCCCAACCCTACAACATACAGACAAGTTTTAAAAAGTAAAACAAAATTACAAGATTATTTTCCCATATTGCTATGTAGCATTAAATTACCAGCATCAGGTTGTTAAACTTAAACTTACCATTCCATAATTGATGGATGAAGAGTTCTATTGGCCAACATTACATTCAATTCATCATAAAACAAAATCAAAGGTAAAGGCGACTGTTTGCAAGAGTCCAGAGATGTATTCAAGAGTTCCAAAGCCTCTTCACAGTTTGACTTCTGTGCAAAATGATGTTCAGGAATGGTGAATGCACAATCTAGAATATATTGGTAAGATACAGAACATGACAAAACCAAAGAAACTAATGTTGATTGCATCTCAAAGAAATCATTCACAAACAAAAACATTAAAATATCATTAGCTCATTGAAATATTTTAGCACTGAAAACAACATCAATTGGATGCAAACACTCTCTATATCTCTAATTGAATTACTACTAGGTCCAACCTGAGATGCAGATGCAAGGCAAACACTATTTGCATCTCCAAAGCTAGAAACTATCTGTAGAGTTCCAATTAAGCCCATCTTCTTGTACTTCAGATCTGGATTGCTTACCTACCCAGTGGGAGGGGCAGAACAAATCAAATTGCTTTACACATAACAGTAACAGTATAAAGACAATGAATACAACCAAAACAAAGATACCAAAATTCAACAAAATGATCAAAAAATTAATGTATACATTCCATACCAAAAAGGATTTTACAGTACCTGCTTCCTTATTATCATCAATAGTTTATTTGCAATGGAAGATCCATATGAATCTGCACTTGATCGAGCTGAAAGTGCCAAATGGCTAAAAGCCTCATAAACCTGCACAAACAGGAAAGCCAGTGAAACAATGTCATGTAGACCACTTATATAAGAAAGCACACAATACTATGAAATACCTTGTGCAGATTTTCAACACTAAATCCATCCAAGTAATCCAAAATACCTGAATTTCAGAACAAAGAAGACATCAAGAAATCTTGGAAAAAGATCACTTCAGAAAATGCACATGACTCTAGAAAAAACAAGGCACCAGATATATGAGAAGAAAGAGGAATCAAATCTTGTGCAAATTTGGAGGCCAGCAGAGTCATAGTCTCCAAAGCAGACTGAACTTCGGAAGTAACACCAGATCCAACATGAGTAACTAGTGCACCTAAAACCTGCAAAGAAACCACAACAAACAGTTCCCAGAATCTTTTTCATCATTTATAAACAAACTAGTTTATTTTGAAACTGCTTACTTCCTGTCTTGAGTAAATATCTATGAACTCTTCAAACAGACAAGTATACATGTGAATTCCAAACTCCCTTGCTTTTTGTTCTTTGCAAGCCAACAGGCACTCGGACAACGAAAGAAACAACGGGAAATAATCCTAATGAAAATCAATGAGACAAGCAGATAGAATAAAAAAAGCTATAAAATCAAAGTTAAGTGATTCCAGATAATTGTTATAGATACCTTCACTAATTCCTTGTTTCCACAAATGCACTGATCAAGCATAACTGTCCGAATGCAATCTTCAATAATTTTTTTCTTGAACATCTTTACTATGCTCTTCTGCAGGGACTCACCGTTACTATAAATGAGCATAAGCAGCCATATGTCAATGACTTTGTGATCCTGAGGTTTCTCAAGGCAGTTCAGTTGTTTCAGAATCTCCTGACAGAGTAACTGTGGATAGAAAAATATACAAAAATCTAATAAAATGAGTATAAAAGATTCTCCAGACTACAACAGAGCAAAAGCCATACATTCCTATGCAGCAAAAGAAAGAGGCAATACATTCTTGAATCGGAGACTTGATCTTAGGGCATCAAGAATTGAAGCCTCTGTGTTGTTTACAAGCGACTTTCCTTTGATTTTACTGTGTTGTGATGCACGAGAATTTGATACACCAACAAATTTTAACTGCTCACGAATCTGCGAGATTATCCTCCAAACATTTACTGGTGTCGCTGATAGCAGCAGAAATCTAAGCAGATATGGCATGTGCTCCGCATCAATCACTCTGACGCATGATAATGCAATGCTGATGACCTTGGAATTTAAATAAATAAATAAAAACTATTTAGATTCGAGCTATTGAACACAAAATGGTAGCTTTACTCATATTTGACTGCTGATCAAATGAAGCAAAATAGGAATAGTACAAATCACAGTCCCAGTATTCATGGCTTATCAAGAAATGAAATAATCAACTAAATAAAAATCAGTCACATCCAACTCAACTAAGTGAATTGTCATGTTTTTCCAGTACCAAAGAACAAAAGTTTGAGACTCCATATTTCATTGGCCACCAAACAATGCCTAATGCACGCATTGGTGGCTGTAAATTTAAAGCAAAGAACAGAAATTAAGTTTCTGAATCTTATACTTATTATTTCTAGGAAATGAAAAGGCAGAAACCTTCAGTTCATTGAGCTCAATTCAACTATGTGGCAAGTTGTCTTGGGAACCTAAACAACATTAAATGTGGGATTCAAAACACTTGGAACTTTTGTTTCCCAAATTTTTTCTCGACAACAAAGCATCAAAAAAAAAAAAAAAAAAAAAAAAAACCTGTTCTTGCAACTGTTCATCTAAATTAAGGTTCGAAAGAGAGTCAAGCACTGGCACAATGATAGCCGAATCCTCTTGAAGCATTTGTTCCAGGCAATCAACCACAGTCTTATTGTTTTGATCGCCAATAATCTCTGGCAATGACCCAATGATCTCTTTCTTTAAATTTGGAGGGCAAATCGAAAGGACTTGCATCAATTTGTTAGCAAAGGCATTGGAATCAACAATGAAATCAAGCCACCGAAACTGATTAACAATAAGCCTAGCAATATCATCTACAAGTGTTCCAGAATGTTCTGCATTCAAATCAAAATATTCCGGAAGCTTCTCGAGAAGCATGCTTTGAAGGTCTAGCTGGATAGTTGGGACCAGCAAGAGATGCTGGACTAAACTCTTGCTTCTGGTCGAACCAAAACCATCATAATTATTCGTAGGGGTGAGAACCCTGCAGTCAGAAAATGTTGCGAAATTTTCATACATAAAACATATTTAATCTAATTATGTTAGACTGTTTGATTGCTAAGTTATAAATTACCCCCTCAAAAGCTTAAACCGTTAGAAAATTGTAAATTTAATCGATAAGTGGAGGCAACAAGTGGGATTTTTAACTAAATGGAGACAGAATTGGAACTTAGAACCACTTACTCTGACACCACGATAAATTACCAATTATCCCAAAAGTATAAGTTGTTAAGAAATGTTGAATTAATAGTCTAACCTAAATTTTAACACAAATATATGTGTGAGTGTGTGGAATTTTTAAATGAGAAGTAGAGTGAAGATAGAGTTCAAACTTAATCATTTAACAATAATTCTAACACTAAGAAGTTGAATGTAAGCCATAAATTATGTTCATGAAGTGACCTGCGAAGATGATGAGGAGAATGAATGTAGGAAGAGAAAGCGGAGAGGAAATCGGAGCGGACATCGGGAGAAGAGAAGAGGCGGTGGAGGTGGCTGCGGAATTTGTGGGGTTGGGAGGGGAGACATGGTGGACCAGCGGGGTTGAGGAGAGTACAGCCGGCCTCCGCAAGAATCGACACCATTTTGTCAAATGTTGGTGTTGGTGCTGTGGCTTTGGGGATTTTGGGAGGAGGGAAAGGGGGAACGGTTGAGGAAGAAGAGGATGGTCTTTTACGAGAAGGTACTTTATTGTGAAGAAACACCATCTTCAATTCCGCTTCGTTTCTCTACTCTACTGTCTCTCTTCTACTTCCTCCACTATTCTAGACAGAGAAGGTGTCAAACTCAAACTCCAAAGGCAGAAAACAAGCGCCAAATTTCAAGAGAATTGGCCAAGGTGGATTGTTTTGTAATTTTCAAAATATCACGTTCGCGGAAGTCATTATCTATTTTAACCCGCTATTTTATTCATCCACGTCATCAAATATTTTGCGAATAATACTATAATCACAAATTATTTTATAAAATTTTTACAAAATGTTAACGTGGTCAGGGACGGAGCCAGGACTTGGAGTTAGGGGGGGCAGAAGTATTAAAAAAAAAAATGAAACTCCAAATAAACATTCATTTAATAAACCATCAACAAAGAAAAATACACAAAATTATTGTTTTTTAAGATATTACAATGCAGTTATTTATGAAAATGGAACTCGCCGTCTTTTTAAATCTTCGAAATCATCTATGATTGAATCTGTACTAATTGTCGCAGCAATGTCCCTTTCAATGAATAACATCATAGCATCTAACAAAAACTCATCTTCCATTTTGTTGCGAAGGTCAGTTTTGATGACATTCATAGCTGAAAATGCTCGCTCTGTAGTTGCAGTAGAAACTGGAAGAGTAAGCACAAGCTTGACCACTCTATAAATAAGCGGATAATATTCTGATTTTCTAGTTCTCACCATCCATTGGCACAATTCAGAAATATTTTTCAAATTCTTGAACCCTGAATGCTGAACTACATCATACTTATAAAGATCAAGTTCCTTTTTCAAATCATTCTTTTCATCATCTGTGAAGTCTATTGGATAAAAATTATCTACCAATGAACAAATATCACTGACTCGAAAAGATTCATATGCCTCTCGAGGGTCTAGAGCTGAGCTAAGCATAAGTAACTCCATGGCATGCTCACTAAACCGATGATTTAGTTCTTGTAATTGAGAATCTATTCCTGCATTAAAAATATCTACTTTATAATAATGCTCATTTCTAAAGTCCTCTTGTTGATGACGAGATCGACCAAATCTTGCAACATAACGAGCATTCATGTCAGGGACATCTAAACTACGTTCCTTACAAAATGATATCACAGTAGCTAGTAAGTCATCCCATTTCTCATCTCTAAATTGTTGAATAAGTTTTTTAGTGGATGAAACTAAATGCATAGCATTTAAAATGTCTTGCGATTGGTTTTGCAAAGCTTGACAAAGTTTATCCGTGATCCCCATAGTTTCATTAACAAAATGCAAAATGAAGACAAATTCAAATGAAATTAATACCTCATAAGCGGACTCTGCTTCTACTTTTTGTGAAGAATTTCCTTCATCCATAATTTTCAGTAGAACTTCACATGTTGGACTAAACAACTTTATCAAGTTAGAAACTGATTTATAATGCGAACCCCAACGAGTGTCTCCAGGTCGCTGTAAAGTGACCATTTGATTAAGTCCTTTCCCAGTCTCAAGCTCTTCAATATCAATCAAATATGCAATGTCAGAAGCTCTAGCAATTTTTAATTGCTCAATACGTTTGCATGAAGCACGAATATTATTGATAACCAAAATCAATTTAGTGAAAAATCTATTAAGAGGGACAACTGCTTTTGATGCTCCTACTAATGCCAATTGTAAGCGATGTGCAAAACAATGAATGTAGTAAGCATATGGACAATCATTCAAAATCAAAGCTTGTAATCCATTCCACTCACCTCGCATGTTGCTTGCACCATCATACCCTTGCCCCCGAATGTTTTGGATATCTAAGCAATAATTAGAGAACAAATGATATATCTCCTTTTTAAGGGTTACTGCTGCAGTGTCAACAACATGAACAATCCCATAAAATCGTTCTCGCACAAAGCCATTTGTATCAACATATCTTAAAACCACAGCCATTTGCTCTTTCATGGACTCATCACGAGCTTCATCAACCAATATGCAAAACTTTGCATCACCAATTTCTTCCCTAATTGCCTTCTTCACTTTGGTTGAAATAACATGTAGAATTTCTTTTTGAATCTGAGGTGATGTGTAGGTGGCATTTTTTGGAGCTTTTGCCATTATTTCAACAACATTATTATTATAGCCCACCATCAAATCTAATGTCGTAAGAAAGTTTCCCCGATTGGTTGAAGTAGAGCTTTCATCTCGACCTCTAAAAGCAATAGCTTGCAAGGCAAGATGTCGAACAACATCAATTGAAGCCTTCAATCGTACTCGATTATTTGCAATTTGTTCTGAAGTGAAATTGCTCACTACCCTGTCTATGTGTTGAGACTGGTTCATCAAATCTAGACACGCTTTATGGGCAATTCTATGAGTGGAGTTAAGATCTTTCCCCATATGAAGACTAAAAGAACAACTTTCACCATTTCTAACTTTCTTCCAACTCTTAAATCCGTTAACTGTGAATGCATTTTGTCCGTCATGCCCAGTTGGCTTATGAAAGAGAAAGCATGGTAGACAAAAAGCGGCATCTTTTTTAGGAGAATATTCAAGCCATGACTTAAAGCGATCATCTTCATACCAAGAACCTTGAAAGCTTCGACCCTTCTCAGATTTTTAAAATTTTTTAAAACGAGGCTGGTATGGACCCAACTTAATGTAACGTCGCCGAATCTCATCTCGTTGATCAACATGATATGTATATATTTGTCTACGCAATCCAGGATCAAGTTCTAATTGCAACAAACTCATATCAACCTTTTGAAATTTTGTTTGAGAATTTTGCTCAACAGGGACATCAAGATTTTCCTCAACAGGTTCAGGATTTTCCTCAATTGGAACGTCGAGATTTTCCTCAATTGAGACATCAGGATTTTCCTCGGCTGGGACATCAGGATTTTCCTCAACATTAGTGGTTGGCAATGTTGCACCACTAATATTAGCTTCTAAGTCATTTGAAACTTTTCTTTTGAAAAAATCAAATATGGTAGTTGATTTTTTCATAATCTACAAATAAAATATAATTTGAAATTATTATGTTATTATATGGTCAATAATCTACAATCATTACACACAATAGACAAATATTATGCACACAAACATTCAACAACTAACCAATAAATTTTAAAGATACAAATAATCTAAAGATACAAATAATCTCTTTAATTATTTATCCAACTTTAATATTTTA
Organism: Quercus glauca; assembly: GCA_023736055.1. Taxonomy (NCBI): domain Eukaryota; kingdom Viridiplantae; phylum Streptophyta; class Magnoliopsida; order Fagales; family Fagaceae; genus Quercus; species Quercus glauca. Next base: position 45,507,473 of record CM043322.1, on the reverse strand, counting down.
AAAAACACTAACTAATAGACAAAAACACTAAAGACAAATTTTTTTTTAAAAAAACAATCACAAAACATCACAGCCATTCACTGTTGCTAAAGACAAAACTATGAAAAAAAAATATATTATAAAACATCAATGGACTGTAGCGTGTGGTGTTGTCTTTGTCAATATCAAATGCAACTTTTTCAATTATAAAAGGATGCTAAAGACAAAGCTGGGTATTGAATCAGATTTTTACCTCTTTTAACTCTTTCTCTAGTGTATTTTGTCTTTTGAGTCTCTACTCTCTGGTCTCTCCGTCCCAGCCCCCAGGCTCCCAAGCCTCAGCGTGATAACGTCCCTGACTGGCTGTGGCTGACTTCCTGCGCTAGTTGCTTAGTTGCTCTGTGCCCTCTGCCGAATTCCTCTCTTCTGTGTTCAGCCGTAAGTTAGGTTTTCCTCTTTTTTTTTTCTTTTTTTTTTTTTTTTTTTTTTTTGAATGGCTTAGAAATCCCCTTCTTTTTTCCCTTTTATTATATGTGGAAGGTAAGTTAGGGTTTCTACTCCTATGCTGGGTAGATATCTAATTGGAACCGGCTTTGATTTTTTTTTTTTTTGCTTGTGTTTATTTTGGAGCGTTGTTTCATGTTTGGGCTTAATTTTTGTGGTTGGGCTAATATTTTTCCTATAGCATTAAAAAATATTAATAACATTGTTAAGGGGATAAAGTGTAATTTTGTTGAAACAAATGGTAAAAATAATATATTATATATATACTAAAAATTTTTTTTGAAAATCTGGGGGGGGCCACTGCCCCCCCAGGTCCAAGAATAGCTCCGTCTCTGAACGTGGTGGTCAACTTTTTATTGATCTTCATTTAGCCTCACCGTTAATATTAATTTTTCATTTACTAATAATTACTCACCACATCAGCATTTTGTAAAAAAAATTGTAAAATATTTTGTATCTCTAGCATTATTCATATTTTATTATTTCATACAACAATTTAAAATAATTCTAGCCTCTGAACGCGCACTTACTTAGAGGCTTTTCTATATTTTGGATAAAATAATAATTTGCATCCATTATAATTTGAAATTATTATATTTTTCAATCACAAAATCTAAGGGTGTAATAAAAAAATAATAGCAACATGAGAGTGATCATATTTAACTTTTTTTCTATTTAAAAAAAAAAAACAGTAAATGTAGAGTTTCTTTGAAAAAGTGGGTTAGTTTGAGAGTGATCATATTTTGTAGAAAATGTTTTAGGTGAGAGTTAGCGATGTATTTTTATAATGTTATCTTGAAGTTTTTCCCCTACTTAAACGTAGGCGGTAGGGGTATTTTGGAACCAAAAAAATGTCCGGCCCAAATAGGGAAACCTCTTAAATAGTATAGATATACTAGCCTCATCACACGCGGTCTGCATGTACGATGAGGCTCTTTTTTTTATTTTGAGTTTAACATGTCCGTTTGGGAACAGCTTATTTAACTGAAACTGAAAATATTTTACTGAATGTACTATAAATAAAGCTAAAACGTAGTTGAAATAGCACAATGAGACTCATAAATAGTACCAAGAAGTGCATAGGGACTCATGAATAGTAGCAAAAATAAGCTAAATAGTCAAATAAATAAAAAAAGCTTTTTAAGCCAATGCCAAAAACAACCGTAATTTTTCAATTTGAATTTGTCTATTGTTAATGAAATTACATAGGAATGAATTTTTAAGAAACTAAATTTTAGGTTTTGAAATGGAGTAAACTGCTAGGTTTAATGTGTACCAGTTTTTAGGAAAAAAATGTATCAAATGTGTGTGAGGTATATTTAAATGAGAAATGCTATGTCCACAATATTTTCCCAATATTTTCATAACAAATCCTAAGTGGTAGATTGGTATCAGTGGAGCAAAAAAGTAATTTTAGTGATAGATTCAAATTATAACCAATAATAACTAACCACCTATGATATGTTGTGAAAATGTTGTAAACGTAGCACTTCTCATATTTAAATAGAAAGTGTGCTAATTTAAAAATAAAAAAAAAAGTTTATCTGGTAGTTTTTTTTTTTTTTTGAATTTTGTTAAATTACAATTTTAACCCAATTTTTTATTTTTTTAAAATAAGGATTATCTAATTAGATTAAGGGTATTTTTTTGACATTTTTTTAAGACATAACTAACTTTCTAAATTCTCTTAATATATAGAAACAACATATTAAAATAACCTAAAACATAGAACAAAAAAGTAAGCAAATACAAAATCCACATAACCACTCACGTTAGCAACCACCAACACCACCACAGCCCACCCCAACAAATCGAAACCCCCACCAAATCCACCACAACCCACCAGTACTACAAACCAACCACCATTCAAAATCAACCACCTACCACCAAGGGTGACTTAATGTATTTTAGGGTTTAAGGAGAAAATTTGAAATTGAAGTTTTTTATATATTTAAATATTACTTAAACTCTGTTATCCTGTTTTAGATGCAAAATTATTATTGATTTAACATGAACTACATAAAAAAAAGTTTTAGAAAGTCTATAGACATAGAAAATTTGACAACTCTATTCACACCTGTTGATGTGGTAGATTGACAGTGGTAAGTAGATATAACAAATAGTCAGGTCAATCAATCGGGTTGCGGGTCAAACGAACTGGGTTCAAAAACAAACCATTTTAAACGAGTTGAAAATGGGTCGGGCCAATCGGTTTGCAAACAGGTTCAGGTCAACCCTGTATTTTCACATGAAAATAATAATAATAATAAGTTTTTGAAAAAAACAAAGAAATGACAAATTTCTAGAGAGAATGAATCAAATCAATCAAGGAAACGAATTGCACATAATACCTTCTTTCTTTCTTTTTTTTTCGTTAAGTGGGCACCTACTATTATTAGACTATTTTTGTTACTATTATACACGTGAAGGGAAAATAACAAACAAACCAAAAAATATAAAACTTTTCATATCCTTCCAATTCTGATAATTTTATACATGACTAAAATTCTTTAACTTTTTTCCTTGTATCGCATTCTTAGACAAATAGGTCTTACGGAGTCGAACGAGTGAAATTAGTATTAATTTTGTCATTGTAGATGTAAGATGAGTGAGTGCGAGTCCACAAGTGGTCTTGGGTTGTCTAACCATAAAGTGACGGACAACTGAGGGTTGCCCCAAGCATCAGCACGAATTCAATAGCCAACGTATTATCCTTAGAGTCGTAAAGAACAAACTTGTCAGGGGCCAATTCAAGAAAAGATTTGTCTGATGTTGAGTTTAGGGAGTATTTGTCTGATGCTGAGTCGTCAGGCGCTATACCCGTTAATGAAGCTTCTTGTTCCTCTTTATCCAAGGGTTTTGATTGTCCTTTCATATTGCCTGAGGAGTAGGAAGTGAACCAACATTACTCTTCCCTTTTTTCGAGAAAGGGTTAATGAACATTCAATTTAGATTTCAAATCCCTAACAACGTGCCCAATAAGCTAACTGAGGTAGGAGAAAAATGATACTTTCATGATGGCTAGGGGACTGGTTTTTACAAGGCCTCCTTCATCAGTGGATTGAGATTCCCTTTAAATTGTCTCACTAGGAAGTTATTAAGAAGACTAGTCATAGCAGTTGATGATGCCGAAAAATCGTTAGTAAGTCGCACGGTCCTCACGTACTTGATACCAAACCTGCATAACACAAAAAAGAAAAGAAGACCTTACAGAGAGTACCGGTGTGGTACCGGTCAAATACCCTCCAAATGTTAAGTTAGAGAACTCTTCACAACTCTAGAGTGTCAGAGCTGGGGTAAATTATGTGTATCTTGGTTTGTGAGGGTTTTGGGGGTTTTTATAGTAGTAGAGAGTTGACATCTATTCCTTGGTTTAGAAGTCTTTTCCTTGTAGGAGTCACTATGAACTTATTTCGCGGAATCCTTTCCTTGTAGGAGTCCTCTTGATTAGCACTGAACGTGGGACACAAGATATTTTCTTATACACTCATGCGTGGAGACCAAGCAAGGCCACGTCAGAGTCGTTAGAGGCTCCTACATGTCCGTCAGCTTCCCATTTAGTCGTCCAAGATGTCCTCGTCAGCTTCAAGGTTGAGCCGTAGACTTCACACTGTTGTCGCTTCCTAATAACCATGAAATAAAGCTGACGGGTTTGTTAAGACCGTCTCCTTTTGGCCTTATCATGGGTGAGTACCAATGTTACAAAATTATTCCTATCACTTGTCATGTCGTCAGCTTTGTAGGTCTAAAAATACCCTTATCAGCAGCCTCCCAGCTGACACCCAACACTTGGTGCACTTTTATAGGGGCTCAAGTGTCATGGGGGGATCATGAGTGACGGTCAAAAGAGCATGACTTTAGATAAATTCTTATTTTGTTACCAACCCCTGCATACCCTGTCAACTAAAGGGATGTACTACATTAAATGTAGGGGGGAAAAGTATAGGTTAGTTACCGAAATCCCTTCATCCAATAGAAGATGAAAGGAGAGGTACTTTTTTGTTGGTGGTGCTGACTGGGTGTGTAGGCCTGAAGAGGTTGGCAAGGTGAAGTCCATTGATTTTACTTGGGGCCTGATGTCGTAATCAGGTGAGTCATCCGTCACTCGTCTTTTTGACTTAGTTACAACTCATTTCTAATTTTTTTTTTCTTCTAACTGTTGATTTCTTTCTTGCTGCCTAGAGTTGTCTGGTGTTGAATGCAAATCAATTGGATTGGGTTGAAAGCGTGGTGAGCCTCCCTGCTGCTGATCCTAATTGAAGAGCATCGTTCACGATTATAGAAGAAGAACATGAAATCAAGATTGGGGAGGAAATTAGTGAAGATCCTATTATAGAGAAAGATCTTGAAGTCAAGATGGCATAGACCATTGAAAAATAAATCGAAGAGCAAAATGTCAAGGAGCTTGATGAAATCAAATCAGATGATTGTCAATCTCAAGATTCTATTATTTTAGTGGTAAGCAATACACCAAAGTTTATTTATTTTATTGGGGTTGAAAGATTTGATGTGATCGTTGCCTCTTGTTTGGTAAATCTCTATAATTGCATGAAGATTAAGCTAAAAGAAATTCAAGTTGATTTGTTTATTTCATTGATTAGTTGCAAGTATGGAAAGAAGTTCAAGGGTCTCAAGTATTCCAAATATTTGTTTGCTTGGCATGGAAGATTTCAGATCCCAACTATTAACTTGAGGATAAGATTTTTTTTTTTTTTTTTTTTTTTTTCAATTGGAAGGGTTTTATGTAGGACAAAATCTATGATTTAATTTTTTTTAATTCTTTAATTAAGTTATTTTTATGAAATTTTTCATTATTTTTGGTTTAGGGTTATTATTTCATTATTTTTAGGTGCTTCAATGTTTTTTGGTTAAATTTGATTTTTATTATGGTTAGATATTAATTAGGATTTATTTTAGAATATATTTTATTGTTAGTCAAGTTTTATGGAGCCTTTAAGTAGGTCTCCAAGTTTGTAAATGTTTTTGGAATAATTTCATATCCAATTTAAAAAATTATAAAGTTTTATCTATTGTTTCTTTGGTGGATTCCCGACTATCTCCTCGTGAGGATTTGAGGAACCCCTCATGGATTCAAAGTTATCATTCAAAAACAAAAATGTTTTGTTCCTATTTTCTTAAAGTAGACATGTTTTGCTTCTTATTGATGTGAGAGACCGCCTCTAAAAAAAAAAAAAAAGTGTATCAGTACCTCTTTTTTGGGGTACTGATAAAACACAATCTACGAACCTAGGATCTAGACTCGGAGGGGCTAGGTTACAGGATGAGAATGTGTTAGGCACCCATCCTGCCTAAACAAAGTTCAGCCTTCTACACTCTAAATAATCAACTAAGTACCCATATGCAAGAGATTAATGAGATGCAAACAAAAATGCCATGTTAATGCTCCTAGATCTAGGGTTAAAACATTATTTTAAAATCCTAGATCTGCAATCTTATTTTACGCCAACAAAAAGTTTAATGAGAATCATGATTAAAAAATTAAGATCTGATATATATATATATATATATTTTATGAAGGTTGTGAATTTTAAATAAAAACATATAGATCTTGTTTTATGATATAAAAGAATTAATTTTTTTTTATAAAAAAATACAGATCTATTCTTGTAAGACAAAAACAAAAAAGAGATTTTATAAAAACATTTAGATCTGCTTTTGTAAGACAAAAACAAAGAAGAGATTTTATAAAAACATTCAGATCTATTTTGTATGGAAAATAAAAGAGTGTTTTTATGCATGAAATTTCTTGCAAATCTAGAATTTCAAACAATGATTTAACGTTAGATATATGCATGTTAATCAACAACAAATAAAATCCTAGACTAATCATGTGAATTAAAATTTGGAAAAGAAAGCATGCAGTGAACAATCCATAGACATGACTATGTAAAGGGTGGAATAAAGAAACACATGTTATGCAAAACAATACAAAAATATACATGCATGAAAGAATTGTAAAAGGGGGAATTGCTTTAGAAATCAGAGAGAAAGGATCTCTCTAGATCTAAAGAATTGTCACTTAAAAAAAAAAAAAAAAAAAATCCTATAGGACAACTTCCAAAGTTTCTTTAACGTTAAGGGGAAGAAGGGTGTTGAATTTTGGGTGGTCTCCTCTATTTATAGATGTGGTATTTACTTAAAAAAATAAGTTAAGATTGCTTTGAAAATCAGCAGATGGGTTAGGTTTTATCCCAAAAAAAATTGGATCTGACGAGTTTTGATCCAAACACAGGGGAAAATGGGCTTTTGCCCATATTTTGTAAAAAATCTAGCACAATATCAATGTTTTGAAACTATTAAGCACTGTGTCCCTATTTTTGAAACTCAATTTTAACAAAGTCGAGTTCTGTATAAAACTTGATATCCTCAAAATCGAGTTATATGTAAATTTTTAATTGAAACTGGACTTTAGCAAAGTCAAGTTTCACTTAAATTTTTTTTTTTTTTTAAATTAAGTGGAAAAATATGCATAAAACTCGACATTGCTGATGTTGAGTTCCACCTATAACTCGATTTTTTTTTAAATCAAGTTTCAAAATGAGGACACGGTGCTTAATAGTTTCAAAACAGGAACATTGTGCTAGATTTTTTTACAAAATAAGGGCAAAAGCCCATATCCCCCCCCCCCCCCCCCCCCCAAACATAATGTATCTGGGCCTATTCTAGAGTTTGTGTCAATCGGCAATGTTGAAGTGCCAATTGGCACTTTCAGCAGTTTCGTCCGACTTTCGTTTTCTTACATGTTTTGGACTCTTTTTAGTGGTTTTTTTTTTTTAGTTGAGAATTGTATATAGACATGTCTTGGACTCATATTCTTGATAAAACTCATCCTAACTTGATAATTAAACCTTTAAAACAATTATTTTTGGGATAATTACCCTAAAAACCTAATTATCAGTCTAATTTTGACATTATCAGCCCATTTCTTTTATTCCCATGCAACCAATCATATTTTAATAAAAATATTCCCAAACACAATAACTCATTTAATTAATTTTAATTGTTAACCAATTAAAATTAATTTTAATTAATCACGTGTGATTAGTTTCACCTAAATGAATGCATGTAGACCGTTAAAACTTGATCTTGTGATATCTTTCGATTCGACTGTCTGATTTAGAAACCAAATATGCCGTTGTGATCATTAGAATCTCAAGATCATTTTCATGATATGTGATGAATGAGTTAATGACTAAAATGCAACAATGGTTTTTGGATACATAAAATGGACATTTTGTCATGTTCCAAGATTACATTACGGGTGCAAAACTGAGTGTCTACAATTGCTTCTGCACATGCATTATGAACATATTTTTTGTTCACAATTTATTAAGATGACAAGTTATAATTGATGGACAATAAAACTATTGATGATAAAAATGATTCTTTAGAATTCTCAGTGTATCTTTGTGATGAAGTTCCTAAAATCCCATAAATTTATTATGAAATAAGTGAATTTGATTTTACTATGTTATTAACATTTTAAAACAAATTAAACATTACTATTTTGGTATTTATTTAAATTATTGACGATGTTAAAATTCAATCCACTTTTTTCAAAATGAATGGATAGAATTTTAGAAAATAAATAGTAAAGGTACACTAGGAACTTTAAAGGATCATAATCCAACCCACAAATATCAGTAGTTGTATTACAATCATGGTCTTAAAAATCAAAACAGTAAAAGAACCAAAAACAAGTTTGATTCCCAGTTTTTATTGGTTGAATCAATGATTTTTTCTATTCAACCACTGGTTTTTATTGGATTGGTTCCATGCCTAGTTCCCTATTAAACTAGTTCAACTAACCGGTCCGATTTTTAAAACCATGATTACATTTTATGTTGGATATCGTTTAAATAGTAAGAAAATCACAACTTTTATATGGTTATGACTTATGAGCTTGAAACTTCTAGACAGCATCTTGGGGTTACCCCTAAAGGTTTCCTCCCTATATAACATGGTATATGTGTGGGACAAGTAGACTACTCAAATTCAAGGGAATAGTAAGGGAGAAAGTCTCATACAAAAAAATTGACAAAAAATTTCACATCTTGTTGATGTAGTAGATTATTATTAGTAGGTAAAAAAAAATAGTGTTAGTAATGAGTTTAGTCAGATATGATTGAGTAAAAGCTTGACAAGTCAATTGTTATGAAAAATAATGTGAATTTTTTTTGCGTGTGGTATTGCTCATAGTAAGGTGTTTTTTTATTTTATTTATTTGAAATTAAGAAATTCTAATAAATAATATAAAAAAAGAAAAAGAAAAAAGTCTGTTTGAGAATTTTTTATTTTTTATAAATTATTTATATATAACGTTAAATAAAAATGTAAAAGCTAAATTATTTCGAAATAAAAATGAAAGTTTTTTTGTTTTTGGAGAATCAAATAAAAATGAAAGTTATACTATTTAAAATAAAACTAAGTAAAAAAAGTAAACCGTGTGAGATTTAAGAACAATAAATAATTTAAGGGCCCATCAAAGAAAAATTAAGGGAAAAAAAAGCTTATTATTTTTGTTTTTAGAAAAAGAAAAAAGCTTATAATTGGTTGGGAGAAGAAGAAAGAAAAGCATATGAGTTGGCGCGTGGAAGAAGGTCAGCAGAATGCGGCCCAAACCAGTGACACGTCTCTCAAAACAACACTAACTCTGCAATGAGCAATCTTTCGGTCATTTGAAATTGAAACCTAACAAACCAACTAATAAATAAAGAAGAAAAATGCGAATTGTGAGCATGAGAAGAAGAATCTCAGTAGGTTGGGATTGGAAATCAAAGGTGAGTCAGAGAGGCATCGTAACGAGTTGCAGAGCGGTGGTGCTACCTCGGTTCGGTGGGCCGGAGGTGCTGGAGGTCCGGCCCAATGTGGAAGTACCCGAACTCAAGCCCAATGAGGTCCTCGTTCGCGCTCGTGCTGTCTCCGTTAACCCACTCGATACCAGAGTGAGTCAGTCACCTCTCTTTTTCTTTTCTCTTCTCTCTAATATTAATATATTATTAGCTTGCTTTTATGCTATAATTTAGTCCAAAATTTTGTACTTTACGTAATATATATATCTTATTCCTACTAAACCCAGTTTGTGATGGAATTTCTACTTTTATTACTTAGACTGCATAATTTGTGATAAATTATTATTGTTGATTGTTAATGTGTGAGTGTAAGGTGGAAACATGGTTTAAACCCAGGGCGTATTGCTTTGATACTCTGATAAATTATCGATTGTCCCAAAAGCTTAATTTGTTAGGAAATGGTGTGGCTTTAATAAAAAAAATTTGATATTGCAATTAGAGTGATTTTTTGTTTTTTGTGGGCATTCAAATAAATATTGGTGGTTGAATGACAACTGAGCTATATAAAACTTTTTGCACACACATTCTCCTAAATTCTAAAAAGGATTTGACTTTTCTACTGTGGATGGCTGTATTGACTTACTTTTTATAACTAATCTATTAGCCATTTAAATTTTGGAGGTGGTATGATGTCCTATGGAGGACTTTATTGATCCTCCTTAACGTTCATCCAAAGCCAAAAAGAGGCTGTCTGATATTCACTGGAAAAACATTAGGTTAAAGCATATGTTTTGTTATGAAAAATCACATAAACTTCGAGCTCGGCCCTTAAAAAGAAAATTTCTTTTGTCAAGTTGGTTCTTGTGATTTTCATAAAACTTCATTTTGGTTATATTTTTTTCCCCTTACACCGTCTATCACTGGCAGTCACCATGATCACAGCCTAACCCCCCACTCATGCTCAGTAACCATCCCCCCAACTACCAAAATCATTGCAAACTATCCATTTCTACATAGGCGCAAGCCTACAACTGATTGGTGTTAAAATCCATCATATCCCCATGAAAACACCAAAAAAAGTCGCCAATAAAACCAATTGCCTTTAAAGAAAAGAATTGAGAGAAATTGAAGGTTGGTAAATAGGAAATAGAGATTACTTGTCTTGATGATATTTGTTAGAAATCTCTTTGCAAAATGTGGCTCTGCATGGCTTTGCATTGCAGTGACACAAGGAGGCCTTTTTCAACCTTGTCTTTCATGTGTGCCAATTCCTTATTGTGCCCATTTTTTTTGGTTATGAAATAATAAGGTACTGTAAAAATGACTAAGTTTTGAAAAGATAGGGGCCGACTTGACATGCAATATATTTTAAGGATGAACTTAAAATTTGGGTAAATTTTTAAGGATGAAACACCAATTGATTAAGTTTGGCCTAATCAATTGGCACTTGCAGCTTGGCAAAGTAATGTCTGTCAAGTATGCCACAACATTAACTGCAGTTGGAGAGCTATTTTCCAAACTTGACTAACGTACCTAAAAGTGTTGGGAACTTCTACTGTTATTTGGGTAAACTTAAACTAGAGAAGAATATTATAAAAAATATCTAGCATTAACTTTGAAGGTTATTAATGGACTGTTGTCTGTTTTAAGTAACTAAATGCCTGCATTTATACTCTTGGAATTAGGATAAAATTTATCACTGCAACCCCCTTACATGCACAAAATATAGATTAACTTTGTTCAACACTTAAACATTTCAATCTATTTCCACTGCCATTTCTTTCACTTTGTGCTTAAACACTTCGCAATGCATTGGATTTAAGTACATATTGAATGATTTAGATTTTAATGTTTTCAGATGCGATCAGGCTATGGTCGTTCAATATTTGAACCACTTCTACCTCTCATTTTGGGTCGTGATATTAGTGGTGAAGTTGCAGCACTTGGAGCTTCTGTTCGGTCTCTGATTGTTGGGCAAGAAGTTTTTGGTGCATTGCATCCAACTGCCATTAGGGGTACTTATGCTGATTATGCAATTCTTTCTGAAGATGAGCTTGCTCCAAAACCTGTAGCAGTTACACATGTGGTAAATATTAGAGTGTTTTGGTGTTTTTAGCTGCAGAATTATTAATCAAAATTGGTATACGGTGTCCTTTTGACCAACTTATTGAAATCTGATGTCTTAAGATTCACTGGCTATTGGCTTGGGCAGTCAAGACACACAAGGAAAAAAAGAAGTTAAAATTACAAAAAGTTTACTTTTGCACATTAGATAAAAAAAAGAGCAATATTTTGAATTATGAGAGTTAACTTTCTTTTTTACTTTTTGGTGCCAATGAGGTCTAGCTTAAGCGGCACCCCCCCCCCCCCCCCTTTTTTTTTTATAAGTTCTAACTTCTAAGGGTGGGTGCGGTCATGGGTTCATGAGCCATTGGTGTGTGTGGAATTTACCGACAGAGACTGATTCAATGACTTCAAATTTCATACTCCCAAGCCCATGCTGAATTGGTTCACAAACCTTCTTCTGATTGACAAGGTGGAATTTAAATTTGTTTCCTATGCCACCTCATAGAAAATCCATCTGCAACTTCTCAATATGCATAGAAATGTTGAAGGGATAGGAAAAAGGGTAAGGATGTCGACAAACTCAAAAGAGTGCTCTTCATTAAAGTGAGCCTACCTCCTTGAGAAAAATAGAATTTCTTCCACCCCACTAAATTTTTTTCCATCTTCTCAAGAATACGATTTAAAATTTCTCTAGATTTGAATATAGATCCCAAAGGCAGCCCCAAGTACTTCAAAAGGTAGATTGGAAACCTCGCACCTAGAACCTGAGCTAAGGCCTCTTCAGAATGGTTGTTGCAAAAACTGCAGTTGCTGCTTCCACACCTTGGTTTAGCATGTCTTTCGATACTTTCATGTGTGAAACCTTTTAAGCAGTTGTAATAGAACTGATGAAACAATTACTATAGTGGGCCAGATTTTCATTTTGGGTATCCCATGTGGTGTGCCTCAGCTCTCAATATATGATCTATTACTTAATTGTGAAATATTGAATTTTGTATAATTCCTGTTGACTTCAGAGATTGACCAGACTTATTATTTTTGTGCTACTAGGAGGCGAGTGCCATTCCTTTTGCTGCACTGACGGCATGGCGTGCTATAAAAAGCACTGCTAGGATAAGTGAGGGGTATGGTCTGCCTTTTAAAAAAAAAAAATTTATGTTTTTGCCATGTATTAACTAGCAACTTTTTTTATCAAGTTGTATTAACAATAAGTTGCTTTGATGGTCATTAGATGTTTTGTTTTTATTTTATTTTTTCCATAGTCTGAAGGCATAAAGCTGTATATTGGAGTATTCACCAATTACCACAGGCACACACTGGCCAAAAGCTGAGAAGACAGTAATTAAGAAATTTGGAATGATCATTTTACAATGAAAGACATCTGATTGTTCTTTAGCCACTTGTCAGAATGTAGCTTCATTGAGTTGATTGTTTCAATATGGACCTGCATATATAACAAGTATTCTTCTAGCCTTTGTCTCCACCCTCTCATCTGAGATACCAGATTTCAGTTTTGAATTTTGAAGGCTTTATTGTGGTTGAGGATTTCATGGGATAATGAAAAGGATTTTTTGGGATGAAATTGTGGCTTGATTAGGACTCTCCTTATTGATGTAATCCTTGAAGCCTATAAAAAAGAGGCTCCAACTATAGTTTGGGCCAATGCATTTTAAATAAAAATTTTCCGGTGCTATTTCCAAGCACACTTAGGTGGTTAGACCTGGGTTTCCAAGTGGCTCCAAATGGTGAAACCTAGGGTTATGTTTTTTCCTTTTCTTTCAATTTCTTACAATTTTGTGTTGCATCAACTTGGTATCAGACTTGTTATAGCAGGGGATCATGTCATGGTTTGAATTAGCCCCAAGTGGTTTCCCTCCAAAACCGTTAGGAAACTACAGGCTAGTAATGTTGGACCATTCATGGTGCTAAAGTGAAATGGATTGTGTATGTCATTGATATCCCACTTGACTATGACTCTGGTATTAGCACCGCCTTTAATCTCGATGATTTTGTTGCTTACAAAGGTCAGGCTCATACTAGATTACCTTTTTTGATAAACTTCCCCTGATCCAATGACCAATCATATCCCTCATCCCTTCCCACTAGACTATTCACTGGTACATAAAGAATCCTTTGATGCTATTTTAGATGAGCAAATTGTTTTCACTGGGAATGGAGGCATTCAATTCCTTTTGGTTCGATGGCAAGGATGACCAGGGGATGGTGTCCACAGGAAAGCCCAACTTCTGGGGTCAGCTTTCCTCATGATTGAAGACTAGTCAAAAGGGAAAGCTTGGACTGTTATTGGATCACCAAGTAGGATCTGCAGTAGCTTGATCCTGGCCTATTGGAGCACTACCATCGTTGCTTGGATGGTGGAGAATTGTTTGACACTCATTGAGTTGCTACAGGACCATCTAGAGCCTTACTTGACAGGGTTGAGTCTCACTCTCTCATGCCTAACACCATTTATATTAAAATTTGTTACTTCATTTTTAATTTTTAATTTGGACTTTATTGTGTTTGAGGATTTTATGGGATGTGATTGTGGCTTGAGTAGGACTCTCCTTATTGATAAATCCTTGATGCCTATTAAGAAGAGGCTCCAGCAATAGTTTGAGGCCTTGCAATAGAGTACAATGTTTTATGAGTTAAGAGTTACTCTACAGTTTGGTGGTGATTCCAAGCTCCTTTACCTAGTGAAGCCTAGGGTTTTGGGCAGCTTTAGGTGGTGAATTCTAGTGTTGTTCTGTTTTTCCTTTTCTTTCTTCGCCTTGCATTCCTACGCTGCATCACCACCTTAAACTACTAACTTTACAAATAGTCAATAATAATTTGTATATTCACCCCACCATCCAAAATTAGTTAATTGGTGGGCTAGTTGGGCAGTAAGGTGTGCTAATATTTCAAAATTAACCATTTAGTTCTCATTAGTTTACAATGTTCACCACCATTAGCCTACTAATTTGTCAATTTTAACACTGATTTTAAATAATGGGATGCTCATTGTAAATATTATTGAAAGGGTGTTAATGGAAAAAAATTTGTAGTATAGGATGTACATCACAAATGACCCTATTGTTTTGGGTGGATTGCTGCATTTGAACTGCATTTTTATTTTGAAAGCAATTTGTATTAGCTTCAGTTATGCTTTTACATGAACTCTACAAATGAGGATGGGATGTATGCTGTTTTAACTTTCCCCTTGAAAATTACCATTTGTTCTTTATGGTGCATTGTCATCATTCTGTGTTCCCTTATGATTGCATCCTCATCTACTCTTCACAGGCAAAGACTATTAGTAATTGGTGGTGGTGGAGCAGTAGGTTTTGCTGCAATTCAGCTTTCTGTTGCTGCAGGCTGCCATGTTACAACTACTTGTGGAAGTCAAAGCATAGATCGATTATTGGCAGCTGGTGCTGAGCAGGCCGTTAACTACACTGCTGAGGTCTTTTTTTAGTTTGCTTCATCCCATATGCAAGCTGTTTGAAATTCGGATAACTTATGTAGATAGTTGATTTGATTTGAACTATTTGCTGGGGACCAAGTCTGAGATAAAATGTTCTATTTACAGGACCTTGAATTGGCAATAAAGGGAAATTTTGATGCTGTTTTGGACACCATTGGTGTACCAGAGACAGAAAGATTAGGCGTCAATCTTTTGAAGAGAGGTGGACATTATATGACCCTTCAGGTTTGAGATATTGCCTGGTTTTCTTTAAAGGAATTTTTAGATGCTTCTTTCCTGAATGCTGCCACATAAGCATTTAAGGTTTTAGCTTCTTTCGTTGTAGGGTGAGGCTGCTTCATTGACTGATAGGTATGGGCTAGCCGTTGGGCTTCCATTAGCAACAGCTGTTTTACTGAAGAAACAAATTCAATACCGTTGTTCTCATGGTATAGGTAAAAAGTAATTTGTTGCATATATATATATATATATATATATAGACATTAGAAGTGACATTAAATGTTAATTTAAAAGTTAATGTTTCTCCTTCTGAGTAGCTTGCTTATGCTTTTTATTTTTTCTATTGATAAATTACACACACTTGGTGGGTCTTGAACCCACAACCTCAACCTCCATCCCATTATTATGGGAAGAGGAAGTACCAGTTGAGCTATAGCTCAATGGTAGCTTGCTTATACTTTTGATCAATTAACAAATCCAAATGCCAAATAACATCAAGTAAAGGGCAATAAAAGGGGGAAGTTAAAAGGGAAAATATGATAATAAGTCATTCACAAAATATCGTGATTCTTGCACTCCCATTACTTGTTTCATAGTTATTGTGCCTAATTGATGATCTGATGTGACATGCATCTCTAATTTGGTGAACAACTAATTTGGTGAACAATAAATACGAAACATAGTTTGAAGCTTATGAAAAGATCTGGGAATCAATGTAAACCAATTACTAAGTATAAATTACCTTATATTCACAAGTTGGAGGATTAATCTTTAGGAGTGGCTTCATCCTTTGACACACTAGAGCCCTAGTTTAGTACATCTTTTGTGGGTATGTGCGTGAAAAATAAACTTACTCTTAACTGGGTTGTTAAATTCTGTCAGAAGAACAAGCTTCCGCTAAATAAATTTTTTGGAGTTTAAGGGTCCGTTTGGATTGAACTTATTGTTGCTGAAACTGAAAACACTGAAGCAAAATAATTTTCAAATGTGTGAATAGTGCCGCGGAACCCATTTTTAATATTTTTTATTATCTGAACAGTGCATAAACAGTGCACGCACTGTTCATGCATAGTATTTTTTGTCTCCCAAAGTCAAACAATCCGGCCAAAAAAAAAAAAAAAAAAAAAAAAAAGAGAAAACGCATTTCAGCAAACGCGGGCAAACGCGGACGCCGAATCTAAACTGCACCTAAATAGAAATTTATTAAATATTACAATTGAGGAATGCTACAACTTCATTATTATTCTTGATTATACTCCATTCTAGATGAGGGAGTTTAGGTATCCACTCTCTAATTATCCTTCATGCATGTTCGTGTGTGACTAGGGGTGGCAAATGGGTGGGTTTGGAGTGGGTATAATTAAGTTGGGTATATAAAACGTATTTACCCATTTAAAACCCATTTAACTAATTGCTTCTAATCCAAATTTAACCCAACCTAATTATTATGGGTAAACTCCAACCCACCCAATTACCCAATTACCAAAATGCCATTAAAGTGAAAACCCAACACTTTCTTGGATTCTTTTCCCAATCTAACTTTCCCAAGAAAATTCCAATCTCTTCGATCAATTTCTTGGCCTCCTCAGGATCACAACTTTCGCATTCAATCTCATACAGAGTCTCTATCAAAAAAAAAAAAAATCTCAAAGTCGTAAACCCTCAAATTTCCTTTCTCAATGTTTGCAACTCTGAAACTCCCGACTGCCGTACCTCTCTATTCCTCGCCGGAAACCAGATTCTCCTATTCCAAACGGTCAGTCAAGGCGTACGCTGCCACAGCGACTGAGGCGAGGCCGTATTCCTCGTCGGCGCCGGTGCATCTGGCGAGTCTGTACGAGGTGCTTAGAGTGGAGTGAACGGCTTCGTTGACGGAGATCAAGACGGCGTACCAGAGCCTGGCCAAGATGTACCATCCCAACGCCATGATCCAACAACACCACCAAGAAGAGGACAAGCTAGAAATCGAGTCGGACTCCGAATTGGATAGCAGAGATTTCATAGAGATTCACAATGCGTACGTGACACTCTCCGATCCGGCGGCGCCTGTGCTCTATGACCTCTCCTTGGGGAACACCACTTCCTAGTTCAGCAACCAGAGGGGACCGTTTGGGTTTGGCGTCGGATTCGGTGTCAAATGGGTGGTCTTTGTGTTGTGATTGTTGTGCCTCATTGTTCTCTGTGAGAGCTAGAGAGAGAAAGAGAGAGAGCAAGTGAGAGGAGAGAGAGCAAGTGTTTGGGGAGAAGTGTTTGGAGGCCGAGAAAATTAAAGAAAATGAAATCACTGAAACGTTTGAGTTTTTTTTTTTTTTTTTTTAATGGGAAGGGCTGGGCTAAATTGGGAAATTTTGTTTTTGGGTTAAATGGGTCTCAATGAGTTTTTAGTTAAAACCCAATAATTACTGGATCTAATTGGGTTGATGCCCATTTAACCCAACTAATAATTGGGTGAGTTTGGGTTCATTTAGAGTGGGTTGGTTTGGGCGGGCAAGTGGGTTTGGGCTTACTTTGCCACCCTTATGTGTGACTGTGTTGGAAATTATAAACTTTGACTCTAATTGGGTTGCTAAATTTTATTTGAAGAATGGGCTTTTGCTGAAGAAATTTTTTGGAGTTATAAAAAGAAATTCATTAACTTTGGGGATAAGACTTCCTACCAATCACCTATCCTGTACGTCACAGAAATGGAAGCTTTGTGTACTGGGTATGACCTTTTTGTTATATATTACAATGGAGGGAATGCTACAACTCTAGTGTCACCTTAATGACACTCCCTGCCAAATAAGGGAATCCATGCATCCACTCTCTTTTATCCTCCATGTGTGGTGTGATATCTAAAACTGTATTTAGCTCTTTGTTAAAACAGTTGTCTAATTTCCAGAATGATATTTTGAAAAATTCTGATGTCATCTTTCATGGGATCTGCCCCTGATCCTGTCATTGACAATTTCTAATGTCTATTTAGCTCTCCTTATTGTCTATACAGCCTCTGTGCATATAAAACTATGTGTTTCAAATGTTATATTTCTAACTTTGTTTTGTCATTAAAAAAAAGTTTCGCACCCAATCCACAAAGCTCTCACTTTTGCAGGGTCTAAGAGAGGTCATGGTAGACAACCTTACTCCCAATTGTTTTTGGAGAGGCTGATTTACAGACTTGGACCTCCGGACTTGAACCCACTTCCTATTGCTTTTAGTAGAAGGCACAAACTCTATGAATTAGTCTTTAATAAAATTATTTTTACAAATAATAAAAAAATCTAGCATGATTTAGATGTACATTTTTCAGGGCATTTGAAAGGCTAGCTTGTGACATATATTTTTGAAAAGCCTGCGGGGAATTCTGTGATTACCCTTAGGAATCTAAAGAATGCTCAAGAATAATTAGTTCTGAAGGGTAGACAGAAGGATGCTATATTGAATACTATTCTAAGAAGGAATTTATAGATAATGTTCTCTCTGGTCTTGAAGTTACTTCATCAATGTTGAATTTTACACTAGCTGAGAGTGAAAATTGATGTTTTGACTTATAAAATATTAGTATGAGGTGTTATTTTCCTCCAAAATTTATTTTTCATTATTTAATATCCCTTTTTGTGTCAATGTCTGCATTGTCGAAGGTAGTAAGTTGTCTGCGTAAAAATAATATAAATAACATATCTCCATTTTTTTATTTTTTATTTTTTTATGGTGCAGAATATTGTTGGACATTCATGAGGGCTGACTCAGAAGGCCTAGATGAGATTCGCAACCTCACTGAAGCTGGAAAGCTGAAAATACCTGTGGAGAAAACATTTCCCATCGTACAGGTGAGAGAGGCTCACGAGGCTAAAGACAAGAGGTACATTCACGGTAAAATAGTGCTGGAACTTGACTGAAGAATTTTCCATGATTTCTTATTGACTGGAATCTTCTTCACTAAAGTACCATTCCATTCAACATTCATTTTGGTTCGTGGATACTGCATTATAGGTCCTTCCTGTAAAATAAATTCTTGGATTTTGTATAGGAGTTCAAAGTTTTGTGGGCGGAAACTTTCAATATGCGGTTGCCAATCTGTAAATGTCTCAGAATGCTCTGTTCTGCCAAATATTTTTTATCTTATTCCGTAATAATCCGAATTTCCAACTTTTAGGTTTCATTGGGATTTGAAGAATTAAAATCAAAAGTTTCAACAATGCAGACATTTTTTAGGTTTCATTGGGATTTGATGTGGCTTTTTTTTTTTTTTTTTAAATTTATTTATGTCAACTAAATTTTTTTAATATTATTTTTAAAAGCCATATAAGGATGATGTATTCATGCGTGCCAACAATACACATTGTTTGCTACATAAACATTTTTCAATAGTGAGTTAACTGTAAGGACAAAATTGACAGCAAGTTGAAAATAACATGGACCAAATTGACAGTATAAATGGCGTACAAAAGAATTGCCCAATTGCTCGAAGTTGTCAATGGATGAGGTTGGTAGCTTACTGAACCACACTCACATTGCTCCCTTGAGAGTGGTGGGGAAGGAACGGCACAGTATCTCATCAGGAGGCTATTGAAGACCCAGAGTTGTCTTGAAAGTGGTGATGTGATCTAGCGGATCTTTCAAACCGTCGAATGATTCGAGTTGTGGGAGATGAAACTTTGAAGGCATTGGGCATTCCAGGATCTTCGTTGTGAAAGGTGAGTCCGTCCTCTTGACCATTCTGTCTAAGTTTCGATTTGTTTTCTCCCTTATTGCACTTCTTAGCTCGCCCATCTCTCTTCTCATTCCCCTAAGGTCGTCTGAATTCGCTTCCTCAAGGGTATTTGGTCGTCGGTGGTCGTTCCTTTTATGACTGCCTTTGTCGTCATTCTGGTTAGTCCTGGAGCGATTATCTTCTGCTGAAGTTGCAATCTCATCTCCTGGTTCTGTCTTGTAAGTTCCTCTGCGCTGGCTGTGAGTGTTTGGATTTGCAGGGCTAGTGCTACAGAATCTTGGGGTGTGCCGAGGACTTCATTTGGACCTTAGAGTTGAACGGAATTACACTTTCGAATCTAAAGTACAAAATTGTCGTCCCCACAGATGACGCCAAATTGATGATGTCGAGATCGTCAGTTGATTAGGTTCGTCCAGATAGGTCAGCATGGGTTTTGTCTTTGTACTTGCAAGGTTAAGAACAGAGTCCTCTTTGAGTAGTCACCGGTGTGGTGCCGGCCACGGAGTTTTCGATGATAAAGTCAGTGAATGAAATTCGCAGAGAGGGCTTGTGAGAGCTAGAATGAATAGTAAAAGTATCAGTATTTTTGTGTGTATGTACCTTGTTTAGTTTTGAAGTGCATATATATATATATATATATATATCTCTTTTTCTTCTAGCCGTTGTACCTTATTTATGGTGGCATAAGTGCCTCTTTTATAACGCCTTTGGGCTCATTCAATGTGGGCTTTAATGGGTCTCACAACGGTCTTCTTGTTGATTCGTAACCGTTCGGGATATTGAATGCTCTCTTTATGGCTTCTCTTCTATCGTCCATGTTGAGTCTGGGTGGACGTGGTATCTGATGGGTTCGTCTGGACAATGGCATTTATTCGGCCTATCAATAGCATAAAATAGGTACATTTTCATATACAATATCTTGCCAAAATGTACTAATTTTAATACGTTTTGGCAACGGCTTATTAATGTCTATCTGAACGCATAGTCAGGAAAAACGTCCGCAAACCGCGGAGCTGGTTACAACATCTATCTTAAGAAGTTTTCCTAGTTTAATACCCACATGTTTTTAAAAAATCCGGATGGTAATATTCTATGGATAGTTGTTCCAACCGAATCCAAACAGCTGTAGTCGTCACTTTGGCTGTGCATGAATGAAAGTCATCATCCCATGTCTGGACATGGAGGTATTGATCTCCCACAAACTAGGGACCATCCATGAGTGCATGATGATAATCTTTAAGAGCTTCAAATTTCATAATATAAAATCCGTAACCGATATCAATAAACTGCATGTTACCTATTAGTCTCCATATATCGGCTAACTTGGATTGAAGAGCACGATAACCTAGTTGTTAACCCATGAATTTGAGGATGACACTAGTTTGCCAGGGCCCTGCCATCTTACGCTTCATTTCTGCCGTGATTGTGATTTCCCATGCTTTTGTGTCCATGTCATCCTCATCGCGGTGTTGCTCCTCGCTTGTTTGTTCCCGGTCAGTCCTTTCAGCATCGTCCTTAGAACCCTCATCCGCTACATCTTCGTCTTCACCTCCCTCTAATTCGTGCATGGTGGCATCCAAGATAACCTTTGCATACGTTTTATTCCTCGAATTATCCTTCAAAAAGTCGTTCTCTGGGTTGTCAGTATCTTCAACAGGATGGGTGCTAGTGTTCTCCATTTGCTGGCAAACTCTAATTCCTATAGCATCCCAAATGGGCTTAGTGTCTACTGAGACTTCCAATGCCCCGTGTGTTAAATAAGTTGTGGTGTTTTTATTATAGAATACAGTAAATCAGTAAATGTCTTACTCCTTCCTCTCGTATAATATTAGATCTCACTAATTTAATTCATGGTGAAATACACTATTTATGTGAGATGAATGAGTACAACTAGAATATTTTAAAATTTCCCATAGATCAATATGGAGAACAAAGGCCTACTTTTTTTGGACGCCGATATTAATTAGATAGTGGCATGTCACCAAGATGAAATATATGATACATCATCTAACAGCATTAATGCTCTTACTTCCGAAACTAGTTTATTAAGAAACAGCCTTCCTAATTCTGCATTTTCAAAAAACCACAATAGAATATTCGAAAACTTTAATTAATATCATTTCAGTGTTGGTTTCATTTATGAACTTTTTAGCAATAGAACTCAATTTGGCCTAAAAATATCTAAAGCCAAGGAAGAGCCAGAGCTTCTAATTCATGGAACCAAAAGAAAAAAATACATAATGGTGTAAGAGTCACATTGCATTCATATAACTAGGTCTTCCCCAGTTATGTCCTTCCAATGTACCGGCGTGCCAGAGATTGACAAAATCTAAATAGCCTCTTCCTTGCGCAGATTGTCTGTACTTTAGAACTTCCAATTCTCTTTCTAAATCTTTGTTCTTTTGCTTCAGTGCCTAGTAAAGTGTAAAAAGTGGTTACAGTTTATATCTAATGGAACATAATGGATAATCTTAACCAACTCTCATGGTGCTGAATATGACATTAAGAAACAAAAGTTGCACATTGTATTTCTTTCAATTTGTCACAAAACGATGACAACAGGAAAATAGAGTAATCTCGAGAAAATTGATAAAGATAACGACATCAATAACAACATTGACAGAGCTTTTAGCTAACTTCCAATAAACTGACAAACAGATGCAACCTACAAGACTATACTGGATTTTCCAAGAAGGGCTATAAAGATTTTTGGTTTTTACTGCTGTCATAATGGTTTTTTGGTGAAACCCTTTTGAACATTATGTTAATCAGACATAGTTCTACGGATGAATAGACCGCCATTTGAGTTGTAACATCTTTTTTCTTCTTTCGTTTTTCTTTTGACTGATTGAATTTGTACTCACTGCACATACTAAATAAAATGTAGCTTACCATTAGATTGGAACTTTTGTGATCAGTATATTCGCATTTGATTACAGATAAATTCAAAAATCAAAATATACTTTGCAACACAGCCAATTCAACATGCACTCTCTACAAAAAACAGTTAAAACATATTGGAAAGCATATAAAAAAGTACAGTCGTTACTTTTTTTTTTTTTATTATACCAGAGTTACTAAAACCTTGACTAGGAACTCATAATTTAAGCATCAAGTAGTGTGAGGGAGAAACAGTTTCCATATCACTTACCCCCATTTCTTGCTTCCTTTTTTCTTCCTTTCTAGCTTCTGCTCTAGAACTTCTATGCACCTCATATATCAATAAAATACCTGCAACCTAAGTGGACAAGCAGGGGAACTTTATCAACTTATAAGAACCTAATTTTCCCACTGGTACATACAATCTTTTTTTTGGGATGTGATGTAGGACACAGTTTACTATTTAATTATTGTATTTAATTATTTTTGGTAATTTTTTTTGTAATTTTCGTTATTTTAGGTTTAGGGTATTTATTTATTTGTTTTTAGGTGCTGTTTATACTTTTTTTGTCAAATTTGGTTCTTGTTATGATTAGTTATCAATTAAGAGTTATTTTAGAATATATTTTCTTATTCGTCAAGTTTTACAGAGCCCTTAAATAGGCCCCTAAGTATGTAAACTTTTTTTAAACAGTTATTCAATTAATAAAATTCAGACTTTTGTTTTTCTATTTTTTGGTGGATTCTAGACCCTTTCTCCTTGTGGATTTAAGGAATCCTCATGGATTCGGGGTTATTTTCAAAAGTAAACATGTTTTGTTTCTTGTTTTCTAGAAGTAGACGTATTCTGCTTCTTGACGCTTTCACATACTACATCAGCTGATAACGGTAGCAATTTCGGTGACAAAAAACTTAGCAAGTGTTACGTGATGTACAACTAGCACTCACAAATATCTTTGCTAGAATGCCATCGTTGGGGCATGGAAACAATAGGGATAATTGTTGTGGAGACATAACTCACGGGCAACCTATTGGCAAGCAAATTTCATATAGACCTCATAGAAGAATTGCAAGTTTTAATGATTATTTTTATAAAGAAAATTTTCTTGATTGGTTATTGGATCTAGATGATTTATTTGACTACGAGAATATTTGTGATGAAAGAAAAGTTAAACTTGCTTTGTATAAACTTAATGAATATGCCTTATTTTGGCGGGAACAAATACTGATAGAATTAGACGAGGTAAAGACCAAATTTGTTCATGGCCAAAGATGAAAAAGATGCTTGCTATAAACTTTCATTCTTTGGATTGTGATGAACTTTTGTCGTATATAAAACAAGATTATCATTAGCCAAGAAGTTTGTACTTGAATTATTTTGAAGAGCCATATATTCCACAATTAAAGGAAGAATTGCATGTTGAAGAAAATAATGTTCTTGAAGATTATGTAGAAGTCAAAGAACAAAATATAGAGATTTCAATGAAGAACTTGTTTTGGAAGAAGATCCTAAAATCAAGATTCTTGTGGAAGAGAATAATGAAGATCCTATTATAGAGAAAGATCTTGAAGTTGAGATGGTAGAAACCATATAAAAAGAAATTGAAGAGGAAAGTTTCATGGACCTCAATGAAATGAAATCATATGATTATCAAACTCAAGATCCTTTTACTTTGGTGGTAAGCGATACACCGAAGTTTATTAATTTTATTGGGGTTAGTAGGTTTGACTCAATTGTCAGTTCTTATTTGATAAATCTCTACAATTACATGAAGACCAAGGAAAAAGAAATTCAACTTGATTTGTTGATTCCATTGATGAGTTGCAAGTATGGAAAGAAGATTAAGGGGCTCAAGCATTCAAAGTATTTGTTTATTTAGAAAAGAAGATTTCAAATTTCAAAAATGAACTTGAGGACGAGTTTGTTTCAACTTTCAAGTGGAGGGGTCTGATGTAGAACACAGTTTACTATTTAATTATTGTAATTTATTATTTTTGGTATTTTTTGTAATTTTCATTATTTAGGTTTAGGGCATTTATTTTCTTTTTTTTAGGTACTTTTAGTGCTTTTTAGGTCAAATTTGGTTCTTGTTATAATTAGGTATCAATTAGGAGTTATTTTATAATATATTTTCTTGTCTGTCAAGTTTTACAGAGCCCTCAAATAGGCTCTTAAGTTTATAAACGTCTTTTTAAACAATTATTCAATCAATAAAATTAAAAAATTTTCTATTTTCTGGTGGATTCCAGACCCTTTTTCCTTGTGAATTCAAGGAAACTTCGTAGATTCGAGATTATTTTCAGAAACAAATGTGTTTGGTTTCTTGTTTTCTAGAAGTAGATGTGTTTTCCTTCTTGACGCTTCTGCATCCCACATCAGGATGAATGGTATAGAATTTATATTAGGTCTCACTCTGTGAGTGATGGTGAAAGCTTGCATATATTTGTCTTTGCATAACATAAATTATTTTTTGAAGCAGATTATGAGGATAGAGTATGAGAGAGGGTATAGTAATTACCGTGAACACAAAAAGTTCCCCAAAAAGTTCAGAAGCAAGTTGAACAGCTCTTCCTTCATCCAGAGGGCGGATCAATGCATTAGTTGCATGTCCATATAAGCGTCTTTGCACAGTCGTTGTGAAGCGATGGTTTGCCTGATTCCAAATAGTATAACCATGAAATTAGAAGGTGTAATTGTGAACTCCAAAAAAAATGTATATTTGGAAATGACATGGCAAATTGTCTCTATTGCATTTTGAAGAAGGTCCATTTTGTATTTTCTTGAGATTTAAAAAAAAAAAAAGTTTTTAGTCAACATTTATAGGCTATATAGTCGGGGCAGCCTTCTCTCTGTGGATTGAATCCAAGACCACTCTTTATTAAAGGCGCAGACATGCCAATAAGTAACAGGGATTCTATTAATTTTTGGCATCGGTTTATTTTGTTAAGGCCCAATTTTCATGTTAAGGTTGTCACAAATTTTATTGTTTGAATTATTAACACCAACTTTTGAAATAATACATCTTCCTTATTCCCCCACCTCCGTGAATTTATGGACCACGTATTATGGCTTCAGATGTGGTATCCCAACAAATTGAAAACATTCCATTTCAATGGATATTCAAACATACAGAACATATACATCCAAGATGCTCAGTTTGTTGTATGTGTGCAGAAAGAATTACAGGATCTATGTAGGAGAAAAAGGATTAACAAAGCCACAAATTAATCCGCGTGAGGTTGTTTGAGTAGTAATAAAAGTCTAATGAGTTGGGCAGTAAGCTCAACTCCATTTCCCATAAAAACTGAAATTCAATATTCTTCTTGAAACCCTGAAGATGTCATACCAACCTTAGACTAATACTGCAAGAGACGTCTGTGAGATCATGCAGATTCTAAAAATTAAAACACAATTCAATAGTCTTGAATATTCAAAAACCACATAATTCGAATTCTATCAAATTGGCCATGGCCTCTCTTTTTTCTAAGTCAGACAGGTCTAAGTGGTCTGAGACAGACATTGAGACCATTCTATATATGTTGTGACTAAAGATCAAATCAAGGAGATGAAGTAAATTATTCTGTGACTGTGACATAGTTAATTACTGTAGCACAATTAGGTTGTGTTTATAAAAAAAGACTGTGTACAAAACTCCCACTTTTGTAGTGTGAGATCCTTAATCAAGATATTAACATCATTGTATGAGGAATTAAAACCAACCCTATGATTTT
This sequence comes from Quercus glauca, assembly GCA_023736055.1. Taxonomy (NCBI): domain Eukaryota; kingdom Viridiplantae; phylum Streptophyta; class Magnoliopsida; order Fagales; family Fagaceae; genus Quercus; species Quercus glauca. The sequence goes on along the minus strand of CM043322.1, from coordinate 45,481,117 downwards.
GTTGGTTTGGTCATTTAAAAAAAAAAGCTTTCAGATATATCTTATGCTTTTCTACCATCCATGCAAAGTCAACCACTAAAAAAAAACACAAAAGGGTGCAGGCCAATGAGGATTATGTATGAAAGAAAAATTTTAAAAACAAAAGAAAAGGATGAAAAAAAAAAAAAAACCTGGGCAATATTGATGATGAACTGGCGGAACGTGGGGTGCAAGCCAGCCTCTTTTTTGAGCCTATTAGCAATGGGTTTGGAGATAGTTCTCAGGGCTAGTGTTCCAAGCTTGAAAAGAGGCAGTACCATTGTGCTTTTTTTGGTAATCATTGATGAGTTCAGGCTTTTCAAGCACAGTGTGGGTGAGAGACAGATTTTATCTGCAGAAGAGTTGGGTGTTTCTTGTAGAAGAAGAGAGAAACCGAAGATATAGCTGTAGATAGGGTATAAGATTTTGTGTTCAGCCCTTCCCTCTCACTCTCTAATTCTTTCTTTTTCTTTCTTTCTTTATTTATTTATTTATTTTTTTTTTTTTGAGGAACCTTTCACTCTCTAATTCAGGTGTTGAGTTGAGGCCCATTTTATTTTCTTTTCTTTGCCCGATCCTACCCTTTTTTTTTCTTTTCTTTTTACTCCTTTTGTTTCTTGTTAAATCTTTTTTATCACATTTATTTTAATGCTTATATCCTATGGTTTTTCTTCTTCTTCTTTTTTAAGGGGGTATGGTTTTTCTTCTTGGTTCATTTAAACGGAATTATTATTGATGATGTGTCCTTTAATTCAAGAAAATTCCTTTTGTAAAGCGTATCAATTGGGATAATAATAATCGTTCAAAAAAAAAATTTGGGATAATTAAAAAAAAAAAAAAGCCATACATAATAATTAAAAAAAAATATTTTGTAATATGTATGCTTTCCCTATCATTAAGGACTTACTTGTGAAAGAGAAATTCTATGTTCTTTTCTCAAAAAAAAAAGAAAAAAAAAAAAAAGAAATTCTATATCCACAACAAATCCTAAATGGCAGGTTGTTACGAGTTGTTATTGGAGGGTAAAAATGTAATTTCGATATGTTCAAATTAATTAGAACCAATAACAACTTACCACTTATGATTTTGTTGTGAAAGTGTTGTGAAAGTGCTATGAAAATGTTGTGGATGTAACATTTTTCTTTATGAAATCATCTGCCATCACGAGTAAAAATCCATCATTTAGATTGTATCAAGATAAATAAGAACATGCTAAAAGACTTTATTAACAACACTAGAAATTGAGGTTTACTAGGATAGAGATTATAACTCTATCGATTTTGATTTTGAGAAATAAGGCTAAAATTAGGCATAAGAAAATTTTATAAAATCATTTTTTGTGAAGAAAACAAGAGAATGACTTGTGTAAGAAAAAGGGTAACAAAATTGGGCTCACAAATGATGATAATATGTGCACTTTTCATTTTCCATGTGTATCCCCATTCTAATTTTCGATGCTTGTTTTCTTTGTTTGTTTTTACAAAGTTGTACCAAATACAAAGAAGTTATGTTGAGCATGGTTTTAAAAATTGGAATGGTCAAAGAGCTAGAAAATGGACCGGTTCCCAAGTATTCCCAATTATTGACGAGTTTTTCACCGATTTTGATCGAGTTTTTCTCGATTTTTACTAGACTAGTTTTGGGTTTGATTCTTGATTGAAACATGCAGTCCGATTTTTTAAAACAGTGTTGTTGAGAGAGAGAGAGAGAGAGAGAGAGAGAGGCTAACACAAGTTACAATGCTTTTTTTTTAAATATTTTAGAACCAATAAGTACAATGCTTATATAAAGATGATATTCTAACAATTTGTAAAAATTTGAATAGTGATATATAATCGAATGTAAGGTTGATTTTATAGTTATGAGTCTTATAGTTGAATTGGTTAATACCTTTGAAAAAAAGGAGCTAATTTTGTAGTATTTTGTGAACAATATTTGCTATCTACATTGGGTTTGAAATGAATGGATGTGAAAATTTAAAGTTGTTAATGATGTTAAAATTTGTTACAGTTTTTGTCACGAATATGAATATCTTGTTGTGATTAGAGTAATGACATTTTCATTTGAGTCGCCACTTTTAAAAAGCACAAATCACATTAATTCCTCAAGCATCTCTTCTTCTAAGAGCATTAGCATTGGGGGTGTAAAACCCCCCAAGTTGCTATTTACCCACCAAACTCATAAAAACAAGCATCATCAGGGTGTGTAAACTTGAATTTTTTTCCATCCTCGCTACAGTAAGTATCGGTACATAGAACCACACTATAGCAAGTTGATAAAAAAAAATGTATATTCTTTCCTCTCTCTTCTCTTTCTCTCTTATTCTTTTCTTTTCTCTCACTCTTTGTCTTCAACTCTTCTCTATTCTTCTCTCTCTCTCTCTAACTCTTCTCTTTTCTCTATTCTTTCTTCGTCTTTCTCTATCGATTTGGTGGTATTTTTTTTGTTGGTTGTGGGTCGGGTGGGGCTATGGTGGAGATGTGGGCTGTGGGTCAAATGGGGCTGTGGTGTAGATGTGGGTTGTGGGTTTCTGGTGGTCGTGGGTGATGCGATGGTGGCAGCGTGAGGATTGAAGGTCAGATGGGTTGTGGGTTTTGGTGGGCGTGGGATCGGCTGTGGGTTGGTGTTTGGATGGCTGAATCAGTGTTAGTTTGGTGTTTAGGTGGCCGGATTGGTGGTGGTTTGGTGTTTGGGTGGTGGTTGTGATTGGTGATTGCTATTTGGGTGTTGGGTTTTTTTTGTTGTTATTTTGTTGGTGGTTGTTGTGGTGTGTGTGGTGATGGGGTAGTGGTGGTTGTTGCTGGTTTGCTGGAGAGATAGAGACATACCGGAGAGATATAGATAGAGGAAGAGAGGAAAGAGAGAAATGGGAGAAGAGAGAGAAATGAGTTTTTTCTTTAATATTATTTTATTGGGTAGTTATATTATTTTATTAGGTAATATGTAAAAATAAGAACTTGGATGTGGGGTGAGTTGTGAGTTGTGAAATAGGTTAGTAAAATAGATAAAATGGTGTTTGAGGATGTAAAATAGGTATTTTTTTGCATCCCCAGATGGTAGTGTTCGAATACTCCTAAAGGCAACTTCCAATTATTTAAAATGCCAAGCTCAATTAAATAAAAGGGCAAATTACAACTTCCTTACATGTGGTTTGAAATTTGACACTTTACTTACTTGATGTTAGCTTAGTTAAGGTTTCATAACTCACCTATGTTAAAATTAGTGCTAAATATGTAATTTTGCTATACTTTTATGTCTCTCTCCTCCAATAACACAAAAAACATAAAAACAATAATAAAAAAAATAGAGCAAAAATACTTTCACCTTATCTCTTTCCATCAATTTCTCTCTTAAGAGGATTCTAAGAATGATTCTTCTATTTATCCTCTCCATTTCATGCTGTTGATTTGGTGTAGATGTCTTAAGATATGTCCTTTTAAATTAAAGTTATGCAATCCATCAGTCTCTGATTAATAAAATTGAAGGAAACAGAAAACTAGCAGAAGTTACAATGCATCTGTTTTTTCAAAACATGTTTACCCATCTCCATCTGATAACATTTGCTAAGTCTTCTTTACTGTTAGGTTTTACAGATTTAGGATTTTATGTATTTAGAACTTTAATGTGTAATATTGGCAAACCATGATCAAAACAATATGTTTAGTCTTGTTTAGACTTGCACAAAGTTGATTAATTATTGTAAAGTTAGAATCGAGAGGCTGCAGATGTATTGGAGCATTTCTGCCTGGCTCGATCGATCGAAGGATAGACTTGATCGATCGAATCTCGGGTCAGATGCGTTTTCTGCAAAGTTCCAGCTCAGCCCAAACTCTATTTAAACGTCTTGGGGTTCAAGTAAAACTCTTATATATATAAGGGAAACCCTAAAACGTTTTTGGAGATTTTTAGACAGAGAGATTAGAGTGCCTCTTGTGCCTCCTTTTATTTTTAGGGTTTTGTACCCAAACCTCTCTAAGTCTTTGTTGCTCAAATATTGCTGTTTATGTGAATCTCTTGTGAGATCTTTGAGGAGCTTTCCTTCACATATACTTAGGGTTTCCAAGATTCAAGATTATGTCAAGAACTTGGTAATCATTCAGTTGCAGATTCAAGAACTTAAAGATACACAAGCAGGGGTGCTTGTACTTGATTAAAGAATTCAAGAAAGAAGGAGTCCGTGGATTCGGAGCTTGCACGTGGTCGTGTCAGTAAGTTCTACTGGTGGGTAGCATTAGGAAGTCGAGCGGGGAGCTTGTAGTCCTTTTGTATGAACTTCGATTCTTTCATAGTGGATTCAGGTTTGCCTTGAGGATCGGTGGGTCAAATCCTCCCCAGGTTTTTACCGTGTGGTTTCCTGGGTGATTATATCATTGTGTCTTTTATTATTCCGCTGCTTTATATGCTTTATATGCTTAATATGATTATTTGATTGTTTTAACCTAGAATTGCTTAATTTGACTAAGTAACAACTTAGCTAATTAACTAGGCTACGCAATCTGATTGTTTTTAAGAGGTCTAAAACCCAACATTTACCTTGTCGTTGTTTTTGTTGTTATTCTGTCCAAGAAGTCTATGGATCTTGTGGGAGAGTGAATCCATTATAACCGTCTTTTGCTTCAACAAGGAGAACATTATAAGGTGAGCTTTGAATGCACTTATTTTGTTCATGATAGCTGACGGATTGCGATAAATGGTCGTCCGAATTTGCAAACCGTCCATGTTAATGATGAATAAAAGTATGGACAAGCGTAAGCGCATTAATTCCAGACAGCATTCAATGACCAAATGATAATTGATAAATGAGCACAGAGCCATTCTTGCCGTCCAATGATATGCATTTAATGGCCGTTATAGATGTTAAAGGGCTGAGATTAAATGATCATTATTGAGCCATAAATCTTCCAGTTGTGGTACAACGTTAGAGTGGCCAATAGCTTGGGCATTTACTCACACAAAGGCTATATAAAGCCAGGAGAGGCGAGTAAGTGATATATGGAACACACACAAATTACTCTATTGATTATAGATTTCTAAAGAGTCTAAGCTAATTTAAGTATCAGAAGGTTCTTGGCAAGCCCCAAACCGGTGTCATTATCTGCTTATTGCTTTCTTTGATACAGGATCTTGAGGTCGTCCATCGTACTGATAAGGAGCATACTGATAAGGCGAAATCACGTTTTATCAATAGCTATTGACTTGGCTTTAGCTATAGAACTCAACGTAGCCATAATCTGTTGGATGATAATAGAAGCCTTGTTCTTCATTTTTCTAATTAATTAGGCTTAAGATGAGTGTTAAAGGTAGGACTGTCCACCCAATCCGAAAACCCGACCAACCCGAGCAACCCACCCGAACCCGAATCGAAAACCGCTCAAATCGACCACTCCGATGGTCGGTGGCGGGTCGCTGCCCATAGAACTCGACACCTTCGGGTCAGTTGGCGGGTTTCCTCCCTAAAACCTGAGCCACCCGACCCGATCATAAAACCAAAAACTTCTGGTGATATTCGAAGGTTTTTCGACGGAAACTAACAAAAACTGGTGATATTTGGAGTTCCCCAATGAAGAACTACTTGAAATCCCATCAGATCTGGCGAGATCTCGTTGTGATTTGGCAAGATCTCGTCGTGATCTGGCCAGATCTCAATGGATCCGACCGAATAACAGCATCGATGACAAAACCCGAAACCGACCGGTACAACTCGAAACCCGACGAGACTCGAACTGGATGATCCGACTAGCATTCCGAGTCAGTTTTGGGTTTCGTTTTCACCCACTTGAAAGTTTCTGGTCGAGTCTAGGTCGGGCATAACCCTGACCCGGCCTGACCTGTGGATAGTCCTAGTTAAAGGAACCCACGATATTAAGAAAAGAAAACCAATTAAAAAAATCTTTACCAACATTTTTTTGATCTTATTATATTTTTATGTTTTTTGTGTTATTGGAGGAGAGAGATATAAAAGTGGAGCAAAATTACATATTTAGCCTTGTTTTTAACGGAGGTGACTTATAAAACTTTAACTAAGTTAATCTCAGGTGAGTAAAGTGTCAAATTTCAAATCACATGTAGGTAACTTAAATTTTGATTAAACTATAAGTTGATAAACTGTAATTTGTCCTAAATAAAATTAGTAAGAATTTATTTGGTAGGTGGAATTTTTTTTTCCCCAAAACAGTGTAACAAAAAATGTGTAGAAAACTGTTTCAAATGTTAGAAATACCATTTTCGGTTAAAAAAAAATGTATATTTAAATATAGCTACCAACTCAGGTCATTCTCTCTCTGTCCCTCTGTTTTTTTTTTTTTTTTTTTCACTAAAAAAGAAAAGAAAAGAAGAAATTGACTATAAAATATTTGTTGGGCTTAAAATCTTGTATGTTGTCTCCTCTCCAAGTCCCAAGTCCCAAGTCCCGTCCGCCGCTCTGTCTCTACTCTCTAGTCTGCCACCTGACCTACCTACTACACCAGCACCCCCACCGTGCCGTTGCCGGGTCACGTGACCATCGTTCCTCTCCAAATTCAAAGGTCCTTTCAGACATTCCATAACATTTACATATGTATCTGTGCTACGGACGCTAGCTTTGGTGCTCCACAGCCATGGAAGCGAGAGTTTGCATTTGTACTTCTGTTTGGATTTGGGTTTGAGTCTAGGTTTGTGTGCCAAACGTCAAGGGAACGAGACCCACGACCTCTGCAACTACCACAGGTAACGAATCACACCGGAAACGCCACCGATCGTTCTCCTCCTCCTTTGTTGGTTCAGGTCTTGGTTGGTTTAGGGATTGGGTGACAAAGATTTGGTGATTTTTGATTTGGGTTTGAAAGATGGGGTTTGGGTATGGTCACCTGTGGGTATTTTTTTTATTTAATTTGGATTTTGTCTGAAAATTGGTCTAAAATAGCGTTTTTGTTGGAGTATGAATGATTATGGATATGTTTGTATGCTTTGTGATCAGAGGTTTTTGGGGGTTTATGGCTAAGTGTATATGTTTGTATAATCACTTTGAATAGAACTCAAGACTCAAGAGATATTAGAATTGAACATAAACATTCTGAGAGAGAAGAAAGGCTGAGAGTAAAGTAACGGTCCCTAACAGCGTTTAGGGACCAAGATGGTCACTTTTAAAAAGTTTAGGATCTAGTTGGGGTAGTTTACTGGAATTTACCCTTTTAATTTTGATTTTAATAATATACTTGAGCGAGTCAGAGTCAGTGTGTGTGTGTGTGTGTGATGGTGATGGTAGAATATTATTACATATAATACTTTTGATTAAATGAAGGTGGTGGTAATGGACAGACAGCTTCAGCTTCTTTGCTCTAACCCGACCATACCCACTTTCCTTAAACCCTACCCGACCCGGTTAATTCTTCACCCATTCGGTGCCCCCACACCAATTTCAACCCGCTCTTGTCGCTTCCCTTCAGGTACATGTTCAAACTTTTAGTGATTTTATGGTTCTATTACTATTACTATAGTGCTGCAGTGCTGACTTGAAAACTGGTTTGGAATCCTAGTATAGATTTTACCATTTTGCTTGTGTAGGGGAATTATTTATTGCATCTCTTCTAGACTTTTATTATAATGCCCGGCCCCAAATATTGTTTAGGATTTCACTTTGGAAAAATATGGGAAATTTGAGTAATGGTGATTTTGTTTTTAGTGATATATGAGTTTGGGAAAGTGGGGAATGGGTCTTAATTTGATAAGGTGGATGGTTGTTGAGTGTAGGAACATGGGTATGCTATGTGGCTGAAAATAACATTTTTCGGTTCTTCTGTGATTATTTCTGCTAATGGCATATTAATTCAAGTGTTAGTAAGTGACTAGAGGTTCTAAACATCCATCAAATGAGCATGAAATTTTTTATTAGTTTCATTTTAGTTTGATTATCAATATTGATGCCTGTGGCTGTGGGATCAATCATCATCCTTTGATTGGTAAACATTTCATGTAACTTGGTTCTTGTGCCTGCTAAAGTAGTATCTCTGTGTGATTTTGCATGTCACGGCACCTGTTTCGGAAAAAATTCACATATTGCCTATTTGTGGTTCATGTAGATTTTGGTTTTTGTGAGGAAATTGTGTCTTTGAAATCCTTACTCTATTTTACAGACCCCCGGCTCAAACAGGAAAAAAAAATTCATTCTCTTTTTAATTAATGTAAGATATGTCTTCCTAATAGTTTCTTCTTTTTCTTGATTTTCATTGGTTGTTTGTCGTGACAGGATTTCTTTGTAAAGGTATAAAGTGTTCAATGAAGTCGTACAGGTTATCAGAACTTACTCAAACTGAGGTTGAAAGCCTGAAGGCTCGTCCTCGTATAGATTTCTCTTCCATTTTCAGCACAGTAAGCTTTTTTGGCTTTTTCTTTAATAATCCTGAATATTGATTTAGGTTTTGTGTTCATACGAGGTGCTTAGATAGATTTGTTTATATATACTATCAGGTCCAGCCCATTGTTGATGATGTTCATAAAAGAGGCGATGCTGCGGTTAAAGAGTTGGTGCTCTTTTCCCTTTATAAATTTTATATGTTTTGCGTATTATTTTGGAAGGCTTCACTTCACCATGAAGCTTCTTTTGTCATGAGTTTGACTTAGTGATGTTCGCATTTCTTTGCAGCTATACTGCAAAGTTTGACAAGGTTGAACTAGAAAAGATAGTTGAAAAAGTCTCTGAGCTCCCAGATCCAGTGGTATATTATACGGACATTCTTAATACAAATAACCTTAGTCTTTATGGTTTAATATGGAGTCCTCTACACCAATTGCATTTCTTGTTCATGGAGGTTTTGTTGTTTTGAATGTTTACGCATTATAGCTTTTCATAATCACAGCTAGATGCAGTTATTAGAGAAGCGTTTGATGTGGCATATGACAATATATATGCATTTCATGCTGCTCAAAAATCAGCTGAGAAAAGTGTTGAGAACATGAAAGTAAGTCAATATTGCTTCTTTGTTATTGCGGTTACCTTAATTTTTTCTATTTTTCTAATGTGTTATGAATTTTTCAGGGTGTCAAATGCAAACGGGTAGCAAGAAGCATCTCATCTGTAGGTCTTTATGTTCCAGGAGGAACTGCAGTTTTACCTTCAACAGCTCTGATGCTTTCAGTTGTAAGTTAATCTGATTTATTGAATCCATTGCTTTTTTGATGGTTTCTATTCCTGTAATTTTATGTTTGTGGCTGTCTAATTCATCACATTCAGCTGTCATATCTTTTTATTTTGTACTCCAGCCTGCGCAGATTGCTGGCTGTAAAACTGTTGTTCTTGCAACTCCCCCTAGTCAGGATGGCAGCATATGCAAGGTTTTTCCCCCTTAAAAGCTTTTTGATTGAATTTCTTTTGAGGAGATTATGTACTGAGTGCTGATCGATGTCTTTCTGCAGGAGGTACTGTATTGTGCTAAGAAGGCTGGTGTGACTCACATCCTTAAAGCTGGAGGTGCTCAGGTTTGAAAGATCTTAAAAATACTTTCGTATAGTTGAAGTATTGTTTTATCATGCAGGTTTATGTTTTCTGCACTGTTTAAATTCCGAAGTCTAATAGTTCTGCTCTTTACAGGCAATTTCTGCCATGGCGTGGGGGACAGAATCTTGCCCCAAGGTACTATTTTCCTATGAACTCGTCCCTCAGTGGCTGTTATCTTATGCTGATAATATGCATAGCTGTTTGCTTATTGATAATCAGAGTAGTCAGAATAGAGTTGATTAAAAAATCTTCTTATAAAAAAATCAGATTAGCATTTAGATAGCCTATGACACTGAGGTCCACCCCATTTTGAATAGAACTGATCTTTTTGATTGGTCATTTTGAATAGAACTGAAGGAACATATTTTTTTTTTTTAACACACTTAAGGGTAACTGAAAGTGGCTGGACCTGATTGCATAGTATGGGGGTCCTTTGCATGAGGTATGTGAATGTAAAGTTTTTAACCTATCTTTCCCACAAAAAATTTATGCTAAGTTTATGTAGAATATAAGTTTCTGTTATCCCTGTGTCTCTTCTCTGATAGATGAGTTGTTTGTATTAATTTGTCTATGGAAATGTCAATGGCACTGAAGGCATCCTATTAGCTCACAGAATGATGAGGTCTGCATTTTGAAAAAGTAATTTATTAAAACAATGCCAAGGGAGTGCATCCAGAGAAACAATAAGTAATATGAGGGAGAAACCACACCAATGAGCTTTGACTCAAATGACACTTCTCCCAAATGGATGGATCAATTGTAGGTTCAAAACCCACCGGGAGTATGTTTAACTTACCAATATATGAGAGAGAGAGAGAGAGAGAGAGAGAGACGTGGAAGATTAATTTGTTATTACTTTCCAAATTTTTGTGAGTTTTAGTTAGCTCAACTGATAAAATGTCTTGTTATTGAAGAGATCTGGGGTTCGAATTCCGCCTACACCAAAAAACCAATTGGTATCTTGGTCTGATGATAAAGAGCAATCATCATGGAGAGGATGCCATAGGTTTAATTTCTAACATAACTATCAAAAATCCACTTTGCAAATTTGCCTATTCAAGACTTATTTTATTGGACCCTCGTGTGAGGTCTGGAATTTTATTTTCAATGCTTGTTTCCCTTTTTTCTCCCTTGTAATTTGCAGGTGGAGAAGATTTTTGGCCCTGGAAATCAATATGTCACAGCTGCAAAAATGATTCTCCAAGTATGCATACTTTTTGTTGATTTAGAGCTCATTCTCATGGATGCAGTTTGTATAAATTTTATAATAATGAAATAGAAGTGAATATGTTGTCATCTTTATCTCTCTCTTAGTACTTTCTCTCTTCAATTTTTCCTCGCAGAACAGTGAAGCCATGATTTCGATTGACATGCCCGCAGGCCCTTCAGAAGTCTTGGTCATTGCTGACAATCATGCCAATCCTGTTCATGTAGCTTCAGATTTGCTTTCTCAGGTGGTTGCTTGCTTTGAAATGCTCTATTTTTTTCCCCTAAAGGAGCACTTCCAGAATGCAAGTTTGATGCTTTGCTTTGTTTTGTTTTCTGAATAAAATAAACATTGTAGTTGAAAAGTTCAATTGCATGAAGCTCATTCTGCTTTATGAAGTTTTACATCATGGCAAGTTGCGTTTTGCTTAGATGCTAAGTTCAATCATGAAAGATAAGTTTACTTCTTACTTCTTTTGTGGACATCCAAGCAAGCAGTGGAAAATCAAAGCTCTCGAATCACTTCTCTTCCTACCTTAAATTGCCAAACATGATGTAAACATTTGTGTTTCTCTGTTCCTTATATGCGTGGATGGTGGATTCTCTTTAAACTTCAAATTTTCTTCTTTTATAGACTTCATTAACTTATTAGTTATTACACTTTTTGAATGTGTTTGTCATCTTCTCTTGTTCTGTACTTGAGATTCCTCTTTTTTTTTTTTTTTTTGGTGGGGGGGGGGTGGGGGAGGGGTGGTTATTATCTTATACATCAGTTGCATAACTGCGAATGCTCACCGTTGTGGAGCTCAAATGTTGTGAGACATTGCTTGCATTTAACCAATGCACAAGATACTACCTCTCCCCAGGGAGTTTTTTTTTTTTTTGGGGGGGGGGGGGGGGGTGGTTGGTGTGAAGAAAAAATGGAAGATTACAAGGGTGTAACATACCCATTAAACTGGTCTATAATAAAATTCCTTAACTAAGTTCTTCAAATTTACAGAGTCATAAAATTTGCAAATTGCATGGAAAAATTGCTTATTGTATTTTCTTCTTGTATGCTCATGTTGTGTTCATGGTGGAATTTGATTGTTTTTGCTCTGTTCCTTTTCTAAGAAACTAATCAGTGCCAGTCATTGTCCCCCAATCTACCCACTATGAGACTTTAATGGGTGAAAAAGGGGAAATGTGTCACTAGATGAGTAATCTACCCAAGTTATGGGTGGAATATACTTTGAATATGCTACGACAATTATAATAAATAGAATGCTGAAGTTTTGAATGAAAGTATTTTGAAGTCAGAAACATATTATTGGACCTGGATTTTCTAGCCCTAGGGTGCAATCAAAGTCACCAGACATACATTATATCAATGACTAATCATGAAGATGTATGAAAGGAACACTTATATCTAAAATTTTCAGAAACTATAGAGAGGCATCTCCATTCACACATGATAACAGATATTTGACTTTATAAAAAAAAAGAAAAAGGATTCACAGTCTCTTCTCTTTTTACTTTATTAGGTAAATACACAGCTCCTGCACCTGCACCAGATGGTTAGTCTTTTGGATCAATGGCTGTAGTAACAAAATGAGTACTAAATCGTCTTGCACTTTTCAAGACGATCTTAGATGCTAACATTAAAGATTTTCATTATTTCTTGTTATAGTTCATAAGTACATTCCCACTACAATGGTCCAGAGTTACAGAACTCTTATTCAAGAAGATCTTAGATGCTAACATTAAAGATTTTCATTATTTCTTGTTATAGTTCATAAGTACATTCCCACTACAATGGTCCAGAGTTACAGAATTCTTATGGCATTATTGTTATGTCTGGTAGCTAGACATGGGTAAGCAGTTCTAGATAATAGAGTTTGACTGTTTTGACTCTTTTGAGTCTTCTGACTGTGTTGAGTAGTGGGAGGAACATGCTGTTTTGCTTTGGAAACTGAGGCATTGCATTTTCGCTGACTTATTTTACTTGCTGTATAATTTTTCGACAAAATAGTTTTAAGCGAGCTTGTAATGAACAGCCATTCTGAACTACCTACTTATTTCACTTGTCTTTATAATATTCCAGCGTTAGTTTTAGTAAAGCTTGTAACCAAAAACCATTCTGGGCCATCTTTTTATTTTATTTTTATGAATCTCATTGAAAGTACTTAAAAATTTCTGTTTTTCTCAATTATATTGCTCTGATAACATGATATAAAATAGGAACTGTATTAATTTGGTTATTAAGTACAACTTAAGTTGTTTTGATTATCTATATGTACCATTTTTTTCGTGGTTTTATTTACTTGTGTTATATGACCTGCTGTTGTTGTTATGTCATATGTGCACCTATAATTAATGATCTTTCTCAAAACCTTATCTTTTCTTGAGTTTGACACCCTCTTTTCTTCAATTGTGTTTACTGCCTGACATCTTTATTTAAACACTAGTCCTTTTAACTCGCTTGCATTGGAGTGTTTCCTGGTTTAGTTTGTTGAGAGCTTGTACCTTATCTGATCCCTTGAGTAACTAATTTGCCATTTCAGGCTGAGCATGGTCCTGATAGTCAGGTTGTTCTTGTAATCTCTGGGGATGGTGTGGATTTGAAAGCTATAGAGGAGGAAATCAGCAAGCAGTGCCAAAGCCTTCCAAGGGGAGACATTGCTTTAAAAGCATTGAGCCACAGTTACAGTGTGTTTGCTCGTGATATGGTTGAGGTTAGTCCTATCATGACTGGATTTTCAAGCATCTATCATGCCGTTTTATGAGCGTCATTGGGGTTTTACTGTTTTAGCATACATATCTGTGCGTAAAATGTTAATCTATCTTTGAAGTTTTCAGCAATTGGGATGTTCTGTTGAATAAATAAATAAAGAGTGTCATTTCCTTGGATGAGCATATGGAGAGTTAAGGTTCCTCTTCATGTTGCCTTTTTGCATGGACTATAGCTTCATTTGGTAAGATTCTCACTATTGATAACCTGCGCAACCGGAGGGTCTGTGTGGTTGAATGGTGTTACATGTGCAAGAAGTCTGGGGAGAACTGATCACTTGTTCCTTCATTTTCCGTATTCAGTGGGTTATGCCTTAGAGGATCATTGATGTGTTGGTATGTTGGAAAGGGAGTTATGTTAGGGGTAATGGCATTGTTTGGTGTGCAGTTCCTTTGTGTCTGTTGTGGATGGTTTGGAACGAATGGAACTGTCGAGCATTCGAGGGTTTTGAGAGGCCGTCTATGGAGCTGAAATTAGTTTTTCCTGCGTGTTTTATGAGTGGATGGCTGTGTTATTGACCCTTTTAGCTTCCTCGCCTACTTTCATTGATAGTTGTACTTTTTCTTGATTGTTTTGTACTTATGGATTCTGATCTTTTACATCCTTTTAGATCATATATACAATAATTATACTTATGAAATGTTCTGAAAATGAAAAGTTTTTACTGGTATTGCTCTCTTATCATTATTGACATATATGCACACAAGCACACTAGCTTGTGTGTATCAAAATTGGGTTAAACTTGTTGCACACAAGTTGTACACACATTCAATTGCTTTTCGGGGTGTGTAAAACTGTGTAAAGCAACTTGTGTGTAATAAACACTGCTCATCAAAATTTATTTACTTGAATATTCTTTGAACTGTAGATTTGACTGTTTGCGATGACACCATAATTGGTCTTTGCAGGCAGTCTCTTTTTCAAACTTATATGCACCTGAGCATCTGATCATTAATGTGAAGGATGCAGAGAAGTGGGAGAGTTTCATTGAGAATGCAGGTGAACTGTTGGAATTTTGATGTCATAGTTGTTATTACTCTAGTTTTCCGTCTATACACAGGCCCCTTTGATGCCAGTTATTACCCAATGCTGGTCCCACCTAAGTGAAGTCCTAAGAGGGGTGCTTTTATACAGTCCTGTCCTGCATGTTTATTCACCAGTCTTTAACACGTGAACATTGCACTTGTGCTCGGTGGCCTGAGACTTTACCATCACATTGGGCAATGGCCCTTAGATTTGATGCCATTGTGGCTCTCATTTTATATTGTAGCACATTTCAAGTTCTTGTGATAAGTATTTTCCCAAGCATTAAAAGTGAAATATGCACAATTAAATTGTTGCCCGTGCATTTTCATTTTCATCACAATAGTCAGACACAAATTTTCTTCCTGAAAATTCTAATTATGGCATGGGACTGTCAACAGATCCTTTGGAAACAAGTTACTAGGTTATAGAAGATCCAAGTTATAGTGGAAACTGTCAGCTCTATCCTTGAATTTTTCCTCTTAGGTCTCAAAGAATTAATCCTTGCTCTATTACCTATGCAGGCTCGGTATTTTTAGGGCAGTGGACACCAGAGAGTGTGGGAGATTATGCAAGCGGGACAAACCATGTCCTTCCAACCTATGGGTATGCTAGAATGTATGGTGGGGTGTCTTTGGACTCCTTCCTGAAGTATATGACTGTACAATCTTTAACCGAAGAAGGTCTGAGAAATCTTGGCCCATATGTGGCAACAATGGCAGAAGTTGAGGGACTGGACGCTCACAAGAGAGCCGTGACTCTTAGGCTTCAGGATATCGAAGCTAGGCAGGTTTCTGGTATGAGATGATGTACCAGTTGTGAACTATTGTCATTCTCATAATGTGGCCTTTATGGGCTCAGGGGTGTTTACAGCTGCAATGTAGGGTAGCATTGGTTCTTAAAAATAACTTTTTTTTATATAATTTTTTGCTGAATAAAAATATCTTGTTTATGCCATATGTAATTTGATCAGATATGTACACATCTTTGCAATTTTGCTGATCTATGTATTTTGATGAAATATCTATACTCTCCTAACTGTTCATTTATTTTGGAATAATATTTTTCATACTGACAATTTTACATATTTTTGTCAAATCCTTATATTGTTACTATTTTCTGATTAAAGTACAGTTGGAACTATTCTACTGAAAATTAGAGGTGCTGACAAACTAAAAGATACCCTTGGGAGAGCATGGAAGCCCAAAATATGGGTCTGAAGGCACGATAAGAACGTAATTTTCCCAAAAAAATCCAACCAAGGTGTGATTCCGCTCCAAACAATCCTTAGCTATGCCTATGACCAGCTCTTGGAGATGGAATGTGGTGTACTCGGCATATGTAATCATCCTTCCACTTAGGGCCAGGGGTAGACCCAACAAACATGACTCATCCCTTTGTGACAGGTTGGTTACATATGCTTAATACATAATTGGTTTTTCTTCTAGTAATGCTATGGACAACTTTTACAACAACTTGCTTACGTGGCAAGTTGTGAGTGGTGAAGTTATGGCACGACTTTCCACATAAGCAAGTTGTAGTAAAAGTTACGGCAAAAGTTGTATTTCTAGTATTTTTCTTTTTCTTTATCCCTTGTAGGGTCAAGAGAAAACCATGGGGATGGGCCTTATCCTTATTTGAGAGGGAGAGAGTATACTATCAGAATATCTAATAAATACTTATTATGTCAGCCAACTACTCTCTCATGATAATCAAAGAGAACTAGACAAGAGTAAGGGTGATTTTGTTTCAACCTTTGGAAATCGTGCTTTTTTTAAAAAGTGGTAGCTTTAAAAAGTGCTTTTTAATTTGGGTTTTTTTCAAAAAGTATAGTGTTCGGTAAACAATTATCAAAATTATGTTTTGAGATGTAAATTACCATAAAGAATAATACATATAAGAGAATTCTTCCTACTTTTGTGTGGTATTTTTTTTAAAGAGAATTCTTACTTGTAGATTTACCTTCTTATTAATAATAATAATAATTATTTATATTATTATGACTTCATGTCTATAATAAATAACTCTTTCAATTTTTCTTATAATAAAATACACAATTATTATCTTAAAACCCAATAATTTGGTGAGGTATCTCTACAAAATAAATTTTTTATGAAAAATTCTATATTTACATTTTACTAACTGATATCCCAAGCGATGTGTGGTGCAATTTGATAAGTTTTGTAAGAAATTATTTATGACCTATTGATTTCATGAATACTATTATTGTTAGTCACACTTAGTCTATGAAGTTTTCTATGAAAACTAAATTCAAACTAAATACATTGGGGGAAAAATTCCTCTAATTCATGCAACCGAGAAATGTCACTATATCATAGTGAAATTGTCACCTACAAACCTATTGGTTCCTAGGTATCTTTCTTGTATTATTTATGTTTTATATATCAATTAGCTATAAAAACTTCTAGGATTTCATGATACAATAATAGAAAAAATAATGCCATAGTGATGCAATAATATCACAATTTAACCTCCAAATTTTAATTGAACTAAAAGTAGCCAAAAATAGATCCTTACCAAGTATACGCATCATACAGAAAACCAAAAATATAAATTGGCACATAATTTGAAAAAATAAGCCTAAATAAATTACGATGCTACATAAGTAAAACTATATACATAAAATTTAAACATAATATCTAAGACGAACGTAATATTTTGAAAATTAATATATCTCTTAGAAAGAAAAACAAAGATATTGTGAGAAAATTATGGAAATTTAATTTTTAAGTCCAATAGAAATGGTAGGGGTGTCAATGTTTGACCTAACCTGCGAACATGACACGAACCCAACACGGGTTTTTGCAGGTTAGGGTTGAGCCTTAGTGGGTTAGAGTCATAAACGGGTCAACCCAAAAGTGACACGATAAGAAATGTGTCATAAGTGGGTCAACCCGTGTAATCCGCAATAGACACATTTGTCATGCTAATTTATTTGTGTTAACCCGAAATAACCCATTTAACACAACATGTTTAACTCGTATAACAAATAAATATTTATTTTATTTTAGATTTGTCAAATATCTTTTATCCAACCTATATTTTAAATTTAAAAAGAAAAGTGAGTAATTACAAAAACTTACAAGGGATATAATTGGAAATTGAAACTTTACAAATCCTAGATCTCTAAACCCTACAAACTCTAAATCTCTAAACCTTCTTATAAATATCTAATACCCTAGTTCTATAAATATTTTTTTGGCATAGAATTTGCACAAATGAAATTGGATGAGCTTGTGGGAGATGTTATGAATTTAAACATCAACAAAGAATCTATGAATGATAATTGTAGTCATAGTTAGGATTAGTCTACTATTTGCTCCAACTCTTTCAATATTGATACTTAACATTTGGTGAGTTTTGAGGATATTATATTTTTTTGGAACTATGTTATTTTGAATTTAGGTTGAAGTGTATGCACTTCTTTTGGAGTGTAAAGAACTTATTTTTATATGGATGCTTTATTTTTGTTGAACTATATTATTTTTAATGTGGGTTAAAGATTTGAAGTGTATGCACTACTTTTGGGATGTAAAAAAAAAAAAAAAAAAAATTTCTAGATGGATGTTATATTTAATATTATGCAGGTTAAAATGGATTGTGTTACATTCATGTCAACTTAACACAACCCGTTATTAAGTGTGTCAAGTGGGTTCGGTTAGGTCAACTCGCCTTATTAACCAGGTCGGGTTAGGGTTGAAGGATCACGACACGATTATTAAATGGGTCAGGTTTAGGTTGAGCCATTTAGTCGAATACCCATATCTCGACACGACACGAATCCGATACGCTAACCTGAATTGACACCCTTAGGAAATGGAATATATAGGACAAATGTGGAGACAAATAATATTTGCCGAATTCATTGAATTCAACTCTTGCAATTCTACATTGAAGTTAGTCTTATGCAGAAAATTGAAAAGTTTTTTTGATTCCTACATTTCTCATGACTTTTTAGATTCATTTGTATCAATTCAAAGCATATTAAGTTATAAATGTATATAAAATTTTTGAATTTTTTTCCTACATTTTCCATGACTTGATTTATATTGGACAAATGTGGAGACAAATAATATTTGCCCAATTTATTGAATTCAACTCTTGCAATTCTACATTGAAGTTAGTCTTATGCGGAAAATTGAAAAGTTTTTTTTTGATTTATAAATTTCCCATGACTTTTTAGATCAATTCCTATCAATTCAAAGCATGTAAAGTTATAAATATATACAAATTCTTTTGAATTTTATTCCTACATTTCCCATGACTTTTTAAATCCATCCGTATCAATTCAAAGCATGTAAAGATATAAATGTATACAAATTTTTTGAATTTTATTAATACATTGAAATAAATGCATTTGCCATTACTTAATAGTTTGACATAAATGCTAAATTTAGATGAGGTGGAAGCCTAAATGAGAAAGATGTCATACAATGTGCCACTTAGCACAACCTCATGCTTTCCCACATGAGGTCTTAGTCTTATGCAGAAAATTGAAAAGTTTTTTTGATTTATAAATTTCCCATCACTTTTTAGATCAATTCCTATCAATTTAAAGCATTTAAAGTTATAAATATATAAAAATTCTTTTGAATTTTATTCCTACATTTCCCATGACTTTTTAAATCCATCCATATCAATTCAAAGCATGTAAAGATATAAATGTATACAATTTTTTTGAATTTTATTAATACATTGAAATAAATGCATTTGCCATTACTTAATAGTTTGACATAAATGCTAAATTTAGATGAGGTGGAAGCCTAAATAAGAAGGATCTTATACAATGTGCCACTTAGCACAACCTCATGCTTTCCCACATGAGGTCTTTGCTTTTATATATATATATATATATATATTGATATATTGATTTGCAATGTAAACTTACATTGTAAACACATAAAAATGATAAATGTTGTACAAACTTATTTTTTAAATTTTGTTTTTTTACACTTATTAATGACAATACTTCATCATTTTTCAAAGAGGAACTCATTTATTATACTAATTTATACTCATTAATTGTTCCACGTTACTTAAGAGAGTGTGTTGTGTATAGTATAACTTGCCCCACCATTTTTTAAAAGTTACTATAATTTTTGAGTAGAGTTTGTAGTATGTTTTTATGTTAGAACTTATTTCCCTCTTTCTTGAGCGTGTTTCTTAAAAAAAAAAAAAATATATATATATATATATATATATACTCATTAATTTTGTATGTATCTTTTAAAAGAGTTGCTTAGTACATGTATTCCACACCCAACCCAAAACCTATTTTTTTTTTTTTTTCATCCACACGTGTTACCAAACCCATAAACTCTTCAATCCCGCGGATATTATACAGAAGCTGAGTTCATACTTCGGATTTTAATTTTTCAATTGCATCTAAGCTTTGAAGTATTTATGCCTATGTTAGTTTATTTAAGTGAATCTCTCCCTCTTTAATAACGCTGGTCACTCCAACTAATATTTGTAAAAGAATTAATGGGGGAAGGCCACCTTTGAGCTATTAATCATTTGTGAAGCTTGCTGGGAAACCCTCCTGGGCGTTGCGGTATTCTAATTTCCTCTCTCTTTCTTTCTCATTTTCTTGGTTCCCAATTCTACCTCTCTCTGCATTTAAGGTTTTACTTCGCACTATGTTTGCTTGGTGAGAAACTTTGAAGAGAAAAACAAGATTTCGTTTGATTATCGAAACAAAATTATAAATTTAAGAGTATTTTTTGAAGAGAAAAAATTATTTTATTTGTTTCTTGCAATATGTGTTTTGAGTACAATTAATTTCTTGAAAAGTGTGTATTGAATTGAGTAGAGCTTTTAGAGAATGCCAAGGCTCAGATTGGTGTGAATGCCATGTCCCATGCGCATTACACTACAAGTGAGTTGAGACTTTCTTATAGGAAATTGTACAAATTGGTTTATAGTTTGGAAATTGTCTTCGTTATTGTAAAAGGTTATCATGGTGGCTTAAGGAACGAGACAGATAATGTTGTCTTTCTCTCTCTATTACATTGAGACACAATAATGTTGGCTGTTGAAACCTGGTTGCTAACTAAGAAAAGTCGTGGAGGTAGAATGGATCATTGGATTTGAACTTACCTGATATTTAGTTTGTTAATCAGCTTAGAATTGGTTGATAACAATATTTATAAGGAATAATAATAGTACTGCTTTATCACACTGGTGGAGAGAATTAGAGTCTTGGAGAGGAACTACACCAGAAAAGCAATTATTGGAAGTAAAATGTAAGATATTGATAAGGGTAATTTTGAGAAAGACATTAGTCTTAAGATAAAACCGTTGGGCTTAAAGAACCCATCAGCTTTACTATGCAAAAGACGATGACTCCGTCCCCAAAACGACGGCTTTCGGCTAGACGACCAGACCACTTGGACATGATAGAAAGTTGACGGAAGGAAGCTGACGGGGGTGAAGAAGCTCTTGACGGATCTAGCGTGGCTTTTCGCTTGGGCTCCATGAATAGGTATATAAGGAAATATCTTATGCCCTACGGTTAACAGTAATCAAGAGAGTCCATAAAAAGAAAAGATCCCGCAAAATACGCGCACCAACAAGGATCTTCCCTATAAGGAAAGACCCTCTCTGCCAAAAAATGAATGTCAACTATACACTACTATAAAAACCCCAAAACCCTCACAAACCAAGGTACGCATAATTTCTCCCAGCTCTAGCACTCTAGAGTTGTGAAAGTTCTCTAACTTGACCTTCGGAGGGCATTTGGCCGGTACCACACTGGTACTCTCTTAAGGTCTTCTTTTTCTGTGTTGTGCAAGTATTGTCTGGAGCACGTGAGGACTATGTGACTTACTGACAATTTTCGGCATTATCAGTTGGCGCAGTCTGTGGGGAACACGACTTGTAAGCCATACTATCACTTTTTAGACAAAGAGTTGCATGGTGCTTACTCGCTCGATGACGACCACCAATAACGTTCAAGGAGACGAACCACGCACCACCACCCTCGAGAGACAGGTTCAAACTCTCACCGTTGCCATAGAATGCCTCACCAAGAAAAACCATGAACTAAAGGAGCAGTTGCGCCAAAAGAACTGTTGGAAAAATCTGGTTTTTGTATCTCATACAAAAACACACGCAGCGGAAGCAACAAAAAAAACGGATCTACTTCAATCATGAATGATAAACATGTAACCATGAATTCTAGAATAAAGAAAAAGATGCGTACCTTGGTGTGGTGACATTCAAAACCTTGAAGATCAAACATTCTTGGGAAGACTTTTAATCTTCACTCCAATTCCACTTGATGCCCAAGATGTGTGGTCTCTCAATTGGTAACAAAAGGGATTTAAGAGAGTGACTTTCACTCTCTACCACACCATTACATTGATGGTTTTCTTACTTAAAATATTTTGAACGTTTTTCCCTTTTGTATCTAACCAATTATCTAATTGGGTGGGCCTTTTGGGCCTTTCCAATTGGGCTTAAGTATGTGGCTTGGAGTGGGACCAAAAGGGACCAATAAGACACTAGCTCCAATGGGCCTTGGGCTTTTCCGTCAACTCTTGACAAGTCCAAAGTTACCATTAACTATATTTAATACCACTATATAAATATAGTTGCATTCTAGGCCTTATCAATAAATTATTTCCCAAGACTTTATTGTACATTCAACCCCTTCATTAAAATATTCGTAGTAATACAAAGTCATAAATATAGACTGCCACTTTGAAAATTACTACATCTTAATCCTTGAGTACCCGGTTTAATCCTTTATGTTATTCATATATTTATGAAATCCAATTCCATAAATATATACTTTAATAACTCCTTACTAAAGTGGTTGGGCCCAACACTCTGAATAACAAAACCCATTAAACTTATCTCAAGAGAATATTTTATATCTCCGTTAAGAGATTATGAATTCCATCTTGAAAATATATGTTCCATCAACATTAAATGCGGCTGCCCAACATACTGAGGTTTTGACCATAACTAATAGATCTCACTCCTGATATATCAAAGCAACCTACATCTCATGATCAGGTCCATTATTCTCTCAGGATTTAGAGTTGATGTAAATAGAAGTCGTGAGATTTATTATTCAATTGACAGTCATTTGGAGAATAATAAATCTCACAGCGGTCCAGTTCAATATGTCTTAACTCTTAAAACATATTAACATACCAACTAGAAGTCTCCACTTCCATGATCAAGACAAATTATCGTAGTTGATATGTTATAGTCTTCGCAGATGAAATGTCCAATTTCATCACCGACTACGAACTAAAACTATGAGTTTACAAAGAACTTGTGATTTATATCTTTCTGTGACTTTTCACATAAATCACATACTATGCATCTCATGGACTAAGATAATGTCCCATTAGTTCATAAATAGTCTCATATAATTAAACAACTTAATTATTCATGACATGCCAATAAATTGGGGTTTAGGGCACAAACCCTAACAAGAACGCGGGGCTTAACACTTAGGAGGAGGACCAAGAAGGTACCAGCACTGAGAGAAGGGACCAAGAGGGGCCGGAAGGTAGCAACGCCCCAAGCAGACCAGAGTAATAGGACATGAGTCGTCCATCCACCGCAGATACGGCTCCACCTCACATGGTTGCGAAGATGCAGATGATGAAGGAATTGATGGACTTCATGATGAACGCCCTCAGAGGACGGGTGTCTAGCGGCCTTGATGACTTGATCCATCGAACTGATTCACCATTCACTGCATCTGTCACTTCATTCCCCCTTCCACTGAAGTTCCGTATGCCGTAGGTGGAGACCTATGATGGATCTAAGGATCTCCTAGATCACCTGGAGTCTTTCAAAACCCTGATGCACTTGTAAGGAGTGGTAGACGAGATCATATGCAGGGCCTTCCCCACTACGCTGAAAGGCCCCACAAGGATTTGGTTCAGCAGGTTGATGCCCAACTCATTAGTAACTTTAAGGAGTTAAGCGCCCAGTTTGCCTCACACTTTATCAGGGGACACGGTATAAAAAATCCACTACGTGCTTGATGAGCATTAAGCAATGGGAGGATGAGATGCTGAGGTCTTACATAACCTGCTTTAACAAAGAGGCCCTCTCAATCAATTAAGCTGATGACAAGATACTTGTGGCTGCATTCACGAATAGGCTACGGAAGGGTAAGTTTCTATTTTCTTTATATAAAAATGACCCAAAAACCATGTCGGAGGTGCTTTACAGGGCTACTAAGTACATGAACGCGGAAGACGCGCTGCTGGCCCGAGAAGAAAAGCCTAAGAAGAGGGAAAGACAAGAGGACGTACGGTAGGATAAAGGACAAAGGATGGTTAGGACCAGAGAACGGCGAGAGGACAGGTGCTCCAAGCCCCCCATAGGGAGGTTCATAAGCTTCACCCTACTGACTGCCCCGATTGACCAAGTCCTGATGCAAATCAAGGATGAAGGAGCCCTGACATTTCCCGGCAAGCTGAAGGGAGACCTTAATAAGAGGTCCAGAGACAAGTACTGCCGCTTTCACCGTGACCACGGTCATGACACATTTGACTGCTACGATTTGAAGCAATATATAGAAGCTCTTATTAGGTAAGGAAAGTTGCAGAGGTTCGTTAGCAAGGAAAGAGCGGACCCATCACAAGAGTAGGTTCCTTGACGAGAGAACGAATGTCCTAGGCTGCCCATAGGAGACATAAGGATGATTGTGGGAGGCACAGCAGCCTCTGGCTCTTCAAAAAAGGCTTGTAAGACTTGCCTCAGGATGGTCCAGAACGTTCAGCTGATGGGCTTCGTACCAAAGATGGCGTAGATCAATAACCCCATCATTGAATTCTCAGAGGAAGATGCTCGACGTCTTCACTACCTACATGACGATGCATTCGTCGTTAGCATACGGGTAGTGTACTATAACACACATCGAGTCTTGGTTGACAATGGATGCTCTGTTGACATCTTCTACTACCCAGCATTCTAGTAAATGAGGATTGACAAAGAATGGATGGTCCCGACCAACGCCCCACTCGTTGGGTTCAGAGGGACAAAAGTATACCCCCTCAGCGAAGTCACATTGCCCGTGACGGTTGCTGCTTATCCTCAGCAAATCACTAAGAATGTTACATTCCTTTGCGTCGACTGCTCATCCACATACAATGCCATCCTAGGACGACCTACCCATAACTTGTGGAAGGCTGTAACTTCAACCTACCACCTGATGATCAAATTCCCCACCGACTACAGAGTAGGAGAAGTACGTGGAGACCAAGTGGCTGCACACGAATGCTACATAGCAATGTTGGAGATGGACGATCATCTACAGACAATGAACATAGAAGAGCAGCGGACGGTGGCAGAACCCGTTGAAGGACTTGAAGAGATACTTCTTGACAACTCCAGACCAGATCAAATGACTAGGATTGGCTCCCTCACCAGCCTGTTAGTTCGTCAAGCACTCAAGACTTTTCTCAAAGAGAATCAGGATGTATTTTCTTGGAGCCATGAAGACATGCCCGAGATCGACCCTTCAGTCATGGTGCATAGGTTGAATGTGTCACCCACCTTTCCTCCTATTTGCCAGAAGAAGCAGGTGTTCGCCCAAGAACGAGACCGAGCTGTAGTGGAAGAAGTCCGTAAATTGCAAAGTTTACTACCTTGATTGGCTGGCGAATGTGGTGATGGTTAAGAAAAACAACGAGAAGTGGAGAATGTGCGTGGACTTTACAGACCTAAATAAAGATGTCCTAAGGATAGCTAGCCCCTCCTACGGGTTGATGTCTTGGTAGACTCTACGGCTTAACATCAGTTACTGAGCTTCATGGACGCTTTTTCTGGTTATAACCAGATCAAAATGGACGAGGCAGATTAGAAGAAGACTTCGTTCATCACCAGCCAAGTCTCTTTTGCTACAAAGTGATGCCATTCGGCCTCAAGAACGCAGGCGATACATATTAGAGGGTTATGAACAAGATGTTTGCACATCAGATTGGAAGAAACGCCCAAGTCTACGTTGGCAACATGCTGGTAAAAAGTCGAAAAAAGGACGATCATTTGGATGATCTCAGGGAAACCTTTGACACCCTTCGCTCTTACAACATGAAACTCAATCCGGGCAAGTGTGCATTCGGAGTGATAGCTGGAAAGTTCTTAGGATTCATGGTGTCTCAGAGAGGTGTCAAAGTCATCCTAGACAAGATCTGGGCCATAATAGAGATGGTACCCCTAAAAAATGTGAAAGAAATACAAAGCCTCAATAGCAAGGTAGCCGCGCTGAATAGGTTCGTGTCAAGGGCAACAGACAAGTGCCTACCTTTCTTCCGTATACTGAAGAAGTCTTTTGAGTGGACGACCGAGTGTTAACAAGCATTTGAAGATCTGAAGGCCTACCTTTCCTCCCCACTGTTGCTAAGTCCCTCTAAACCAGAGGAGGAACTGTTCCTCTACTTGGCTGTATCCCCG
This sequence comes from Quercus glauca, assembly GCA_023736055.1. Classification (NCBI taxonomy): domain Eukaryota; kingdom Viridiplantae; phylum Streptophyta; class Magnoliopsida; order Fagales; family Fagaceae; genus Quercus; species Quercus glauca. Next base: position 45,455,180 of record CM043322.1, on the reverse strand, counting down.
GCTCCTGTTAGTGTGGCCTTGGTCAGAGAAGAAGACAAGGTGTAGAAGCCCATGTACTACACGAGCCAGGCACCCTGTGGTGCTGAGGAGAGGTACCCACCGATGGAAAAACTCGCCTTCGCTTTGGTCACAGCAGCTTGCAAGCTCAAGTCGTAATTCCAGGCCCACACGGTGGTCATCCTAACTGACAAACCCCTACAGCGAGCAATGAGCAATCCTGAAGCCGTCGGACGAATGACACTATAGTTTATAGAGTTGAGCGAATTCGACGTACAATATCGCCATTAAGGGATAGGTGGTTGCTAACTTTATTGCGGAATTCACTAACATGGAGGGCCAGGGGGCAGAAGAGCATCCTCATTGGAGTATCCACATGGACGGATCATCCAACAAACAGGCAGGGGGAGCGGGTATTGTACTTCGTTCACCAGAAAGGGATGAGATTGAATGCATGGTTCGTCTCGACTTCCATACGACCAACAACGAAGCGGAGTACGAAGCTCTAGTAGTAGGACTAGATCTCGCTAAAGCAGCAGGGGCCACGAGTGTGGTTGTTCATTGCGACTCCCAGGTCATCACAAACCAAGTGAACAACGATTATGAATGTAAGGGTGAGAGGATGAAGAAGTACCTGAAGCAAGCAAAGAAAGGGGTGGACGACCTACATGCAAAGATTGTTTAGATCCCAAGAGGATAGAACGATCGAGCCAACTGTCTTGCCAAGGCCGCATCAACAGAACACATAATCATCCCCGACAAGGTATTTTACTTTATTCAGATTTCACCATTGATAGATCCCATCGATGTGCAAGAGATAGGTTCTGAAAGCAACTAGACCACACATTTAGTCTCCTACTAGAAAAATGACACACTATCCGATAGTAAGGAGGCTGTAAGGAAGCTGAAGGTCCAAGTAGTGTGATTCGTCCTAATAAAGGACATACTATACAGGAGAGGCTTCTCCTGCCCGTTCTTAAGGTACTTAAGCTCTGAAGAAGTAGACTACGTCATGAGAGAAGTCCATGAAGGGATTTGCGGGAACCACTCAGGGTTGCGGTCGTTAGTACTAAAACTGATTCAAGCAGGATACTACTGGCCTACTATGTAGAAGGATGCTCAGGCATATGTCAAAGCCTGCGACAGATGTCAAAGGTTCAGCAACGTCATCAGATAGCTAACAGAAGAGCTCACCCCAATGACGGCCCCATGACCTTTCACTCAATGGGGACTAGACATTATGGACCTATTCCTAATAGCAATATGATAACTAAAGTTCCTTATAGTTGACATAGACTATTTCACCAAATGGGTAGAATCTGAAGCCTTGGCCGCCATCACAAAGAAGAATGTGAGGAGATTCTTCTAGAGGAACATTGTTTGCAAGTATGGGAACCCTAGAGTCTTGGTCTCAGATAATAGGAAACATTTTGACAACGACTCCTCTAGGGATTTTTGCTCACAATTGGGAATCAGGAACCACTACTCCTCCCCCGCCCACCCTCAAGCCAATGGACAGGTTAAGGTCACGAACCGATCCTTGCTTAAAATCATCAAGCTCAGCTTGAGGCGGCAAAGGTTATATGGCCAGAAGATCTACCAAGCATGCTATGGGCATATAGAATGATAGCCAAAACACCTACGGGGGAGACACTGTTTCGACTAGCATATGGGAGCGAGACAATTATCCCAGCTGAGGTCGGATTCACAAGCTACAGGGTGGACAATCATGATGAAAGGAGGAATGACAAGGCCATGCGTTTGTAGCTCGATCTAGTGAATGAGGTCAGGGCGACAGCTGAATAGAGGCTCGCATGATACCAGGACCTCATGACCAAGCACTACAACTCAAGAGTCAAACATAGAGACTTCAAGGTTAGAGACCTCGTCTTAAGGAAGGTAATGGGTGCCAATAAAGATCCCACCCAAGGAAAGCTCGGTCCTAACTAGGAGGGACCCTACAGAATCACTTCATGGCAGAGGAAAGACACCTACCACTTGGAGATGCTAGACAAATAGAAGTTGCACCATCCATGGAACACCGAGAATCTCAGGAAATACTACCAGTAGATGATAGCCAGAAGAGCGACACTCCTCATTTCTAGTTTATTTCTTTTAGTTAAATTTTGCTTACAGTACTTTCTAAGCCTAAAGGGCAGGTTTTTATATCCTTTTTAAGAACAATTTTTTACTTGTGCATGCATTTATCATAATAAGAGGAGTTATTCAGATATGACCTGTATATATATTTGTCTCTACAAAACTACTTTTGTAAGTCCACAAGTGGACGAGTTCATTATTAAGTCCTTAAGTGAACAAGTTCATTATTAAAGTCCACAAGTGGACAGGTTCATCCTATTGGGATGCCTTGAAATTATTAAATCCACAAGTGGACGAGTTCATTATTAAGTCCTTAAGTGGAGAAGTTCATTATTAAGTCCTTAAGTGGACAAGTTCATTATTAAAGTCCACAAGTGGACGGGTTCATCCTATTGGGATGCCTTGAAATTATAAAGTCTACAAGTGGATGAGTTCATTATTAAGCCCACAAGTGGACGAGTTCATCCTATGAGGATGCCTTAAATTACTTAAATCCACAGGTGGACGGGTTTATTATAAAGTTCGCAAGTGGACGGGCTCACCCCATGAAGATGCCTCAGAATTACTTAAGTCCGCAAGTGGATGAGTTTATTACAAAGTCCACAAGTGGACGGGCTCACCCCATGAGGATGCCTCGGAATTACTTAAATCCACCAGTGGACGGGTTTATTACAAAGTCCACAAGTGGACGGGTTCATCCCATAAGGATGCCTTAAAATCACTTAAGTCCAAAAGTGGACGGGTTTATTACAAAATCCACAAGTAGACGGGTTCATCCCATGAGGGTGCCTTAAGTGGACAAGTTTATCAGTAAGTCCATAAGTGGACGTATTTATTATTAGGTCCTCAAATAGAACTAGTTCATTGTTATACCTAAAGGAGGACGAGTCCACCAAAGCAGACAGGTTCATCCTAGTTATTTATCAAGTTCTTTAAAGGAAAAATACATCCTAACACATAAGCACAAGAATGGATGGACATACGCATAAAGATTAACACACATGCTCAAAACGATGGATATAAAGTAATAAAAATATACCATAGATAAAGTAAAATCCTTACAAACAAGGCCCAAAAAACAGAAGGGCACTAAATATTGTCTGGGAATTGGATGAAATACATCACAAATTACCATTAAAATAAACAGCTAAACTAAGGGGTCCTGGACGTCCTAAATTGGAAGGTTCTTGTCATCTTTCGAAGGAGGGGTCCTAGATGTCCTGAGTAAGGGGGTTTTCAGCATCATGAGGAGCTTCAGTGGATGGGATCAAAGGAGTGACGGGAGTGTCCACTACAGGTTGAGCAAGGACGACACCATCATTTTTTGGATCGCGCTCTGATTGGGTGGAGTCGTTGGTCTCCTTAAAGGTGGTGTCGCCAGTAGGAGTTGACGATAGGGGGTCGTCCAGAGTGTCCTTGGATAAATCCAAGTGTGGGTAGATAGACTTGGCCTGCTTAAGGCAGTCCTCAAACCCGTCACTATAGTAGACGGCATAAGAGTCAATGAAAGGCTGTGAAGCCTTGAATTCTGTTACGGTGTCAGCCTTGGCCATTTCCACCTGCTAGAGAAGGGCCGTCAGCTCCTTCTCCAAAGTCGCCGTGGCCTTTTGCTCCTCTTCTTATTGACGGGTTCAACATTTCGGTCAACTCTGTCACCTCCTTGTTGAGAGTACAGAGGGCGTCCTTGTACTGATCCTGTTCGTTAGTCAATGTTTCATTACGCTTCCTTAGATGACTGATTACCCCCTCCTGAGCGACGCTCCTATCTTGAAGCGCCTTCATGCGCACCGACACCTAGAAACAAAAAAACAACCGTCAGCTTAAGAAGAAAGCATGAAATAAAGCAAAATGTAAGAAAAGCATACCCTAGCCAAGTCGAAGAGGCCTGACGCCCCTAGGTCCTCAGTTAACTGCTCAGCGTAAGGATCCAAATCCGTATCAATTGCCATTGATCATCTCAGCGGCATGTTCTTTGTGTGTGAGAAGATAACGGTCAGCTCCCTGGGTGACTGGACTGGTCTTCATCATGAGACCTTTACCTGCTCCATGGACGGGCTTGGGGAGCGACGGCTGCTTGGGTTTTTTTATCACCAGCAGGAATGCTCGGTCCTTTTTTAAGCGGATGGTCATCCTTCCCGTCGCGCTTTCATTTGGACGTTCCCTTGGTGACGCCCTTAGGAGCTGATGAGGAGGCCCCTTTTTTCTCCTTTTGCTTACGCGTCGCAACTGACACCCTTACTAAAGCCCTTTGCCTAGCTGCATCCATTTCTGCAAAGGTAAAAGATGAACATTATGCAAGCAGATATGAGTATGAAACAAACGAAAGGAAAGGGCTAAGATACAAGAACTTACGCCGACGAGAATAAGCGTTGAGTCTATGGGCTGCAGGCGTTGGCTCGGGACCACTACAGTATGCGTGCAAAATGTCAAGGGTAATTAGATCCTTGCACCTCTGCTCGTCAAAAGGGATCTCCAACACTAGACGGATAAAAGCTTCCTGCTCGTTGGTTATGCGGGGGCGAATGCTAGCTGAAGAAGAAAAAAGCAGACGAAATTAGACACTTAAACAAATAAGTAAAGAAAAAAAATGAAAAGTAGACGACGCTAGACCTGAATCTTTGACAATGCCCCAAGTATTATCAAAACCGTGAGGCATCATCACCCACTCTTCCTGATGGCATACCTAATCCGTCCCTTGAGCGAAGAAATATCTGCCCTTCCAATTTCTATTGGAATCGGGCATGTCAGACACCAGCCTAAGCGTCTTCTTCCTCGCTGCAAAATGATATATCCCTTGAGACGACGAGATGTGTTGGGGCCTGTAGTACCAGAAGAACTCGTCCAGGGTAAGCTAACGCTTCCTACTACTAAGATGACCCTAAAGAATTTTAGCCCCTATGAATATCCTCCAAGCATTTGGAGTAATTTGATTGACGGACAAACCAAGGAAAATGGCCAGCTGACGGTGTAGCGTTGTCGAAGCAGTCTTAATCTTGCTGCGAACATGGCATCATACATGCTGATGTTCGTGGACTTCCCAGAATAGCACTTTTCATACTTTCCAGGTAGACAGATTGGAATATTGTCAGGGATTTGGTAACGGTCCCTTAAGTTGTTGAAAATTTTGGTCATCATCATTGGCTTGAAGTCATTAATGGTCCATATCGTGGGGAGAATGAAGGGACGGGTATAACTATCCCCTGGGCTTCTTGAACTTCCCTCCACAGAAGTTCCCCCGTCGTTCTCATCCTCATCTTTGTCATCTCCTAGCTTTAACTCCCCCTTATTCTCTCCTTCACCCTCATCGTCCTTATCTCCTTCTCTTTCCCCTACTTCATCTTTGTCAAAGTCTTCCTCCTCGTCAACAAGAGATCGGGCAGACATTTCCCTCTCTGACGACTAGGACAAGCCCTCCTCGGGCCTATGACTTGACGGGAATACTTCGTCGTAGCCCGCTCCCTTACAGACTGATGACTGCTCACTCGTCACTTCACTATGTCTTGACATCTATTCACCTACAAGCGACGGAGGTATTTTAAGAACCTAAAACTAACGGGCCTCTTTATAGAATTAACAATCAACTAGAAAAACGAAAACAAAAGATAGAATGAAATAAAATAAAAGAAAAGAGAACTTATGAAGTTAGTAGGCGGTTCCTTGAGAGATGATGGCCTCAGTAAGATGATGGCAGCAAAGGCGACGAGATCAGTAAGTTGATGGAAGCAAGGTAGATGAAAATGATGAGCTCTCTCTCTTAAGATCAGCAAGGTTGAAAGAATGAGGAGAGGAGGTGAGATATATATAGGATGAAAAATGCATAAAAGACGAAGCAACGCCCTTGTTCAGAAATGAGGCCAACTAGCTTATGCCACATGTTCTGGCATTTAATAATGGCTGCTCGAGGAATCATCAATAAATACCCCCTTTCCTTTTTCCAAAAAAGAAAAAAGAAAAAAGAAAGGGGTTACAAATCAAACTCCATAACCCGTCAGCTAAAGCTGACAGGGCTATGGAGTAGGAGGCAACTGATAAGGGTAATTTTGAGAAAGATATTAGTCTTAAGATAAAACCGTTGGGCTCAAAGAACCCATCAGCTTTACTATGCAGAAGACAACGACTCTCCAAACTGACGGCTTTCGGCTAGACGACCAGACCACCTGGACATGATAGAAAGCTGACGGAAGGATGCTAACGGGGGTGAAGAAGCTCTTGACGGATCTAGCGTGGCTTTTTGCTTAGGCTCCATGAATAAGTATATAAGGAAATATCTTATGTCCCATGGTTAACCCTAATCAAGAGAGTTCTTATAAGGAAAAGATCTTGCAAAATACGCGCATTAACAAGGATCTTCCCCACAAGAAAAGACCCTCTCTGCCAAGAAACGAATATCAACTCTACACTACAATAAAAACCCCAAAGCCCTCACAAACCAAGGTACACATAATTTCTCTCGGCTCTGGCACTCTAGAGTTGTGAAAGTTCTCTAACTTGACCTTTGGAGGGCATTTGGCCGGTATTACACCGGTACTCTCTTAAGGTCTTCTTTTTTTGTGTTGTGCAGATTTTGTCTCAAGTACGTGAGGATTGTGTAACTTACTGACGATTTTCGGCATCATTAGATATATATTGAAACAATCCATTCACTCTCGTGTTAGATCTTTTGGTCTCTTAAAACATATCGATATCTCATTTACTAACTTATAATTCATCTCATTATTTACTGCCGTAGGCCTTCTAATGGGTAATTCTGAAGTTTTCAGAGCACATTTTAGCATCTATGCTCAAGGGAATGCAATGCATCCTTACTTTCCACCCAATCATTTGCTTTCTTATTAAATGATATGTGGCTTGGAATCAAAGAAATTTATGTGAGGGAAACCAGGGTATTCCATTTTTTAAAAATAGGAATCAAATAAAATTATGTTACTTGGAAAACAATATATTTCATTTTTAAAATGAGAATCAATGGTATGCGTTTTCAATTAGCTCCAATCATTTTTGCATATTTTGATTATGCCCTTACATGTTTACTTTTTTATATCACACATGGTTATAGAGTTAGCAGCCTATTTTTATCCTTTTTTTTTTTTTACTCTAATGTTGTCCATATCAATCTTGGATTAAACAAACACGAAAAGACACATAAACACTATAATTGAATTACTCAACTTAAAGTATTGAACATGAAATGTGTCCCTTGAAGAAGGGCTAAAGAAGTTCTCAACCATTTGATAGGACTAAAATTTAATTTTGATAAATTAACCCCCCGGGAAGAAAAAAAGAGAATCTAGAAATCGCATGTATCCTATTAGTCAAAGAATAATACTAGAGATACAAACTATTTTACAAACTGCTGATGTGATGAGTGATTATTAATAAACGAAAAAATGATATTAATGATGAGCCTAAATAAAAAACAATAAGAGGTTGGTCACATCAATATTTTGTAAAAATGATGTAAATTAGTTGTGGGGGCCTTTTGTGTGTTTGTGCCTTGGCCCTTTTGCCGTACTAAGGCTTGTGAATCTAGGGTAAGGGAGTTGGGACTGGCCTAGTTTGGGTTGCACCGTAGGCCAGCTTGTGCATGAGTTGGGCTTACCGCAGGCTGAATGCAAGGCTTGATTGTGGCTAGATAGCTGTTACAACAGATATATACTACGGTAGGATGTTATGGTAAAACATGTTAAGTGGAGTCCCAGTAGGCAACTAACGTCATAAGTAAAATAAACAAAGCTACAGCAGAACAACTGATACAACAAATAGAAAAGAAAGGGAAATACTATAGCAGGACATGTAATGCTAAAACAAAACTAGTAATGTTAATACCGTTAACATAAACTAAAAGGGGACTATCACAGGACGTTCAGTAATGTAATGAGGATAGCCTCATCTTCCCCAACCTTGGGTTGGGCTATTTAGCAGGAACATGTCCAAAAAGGGAGCCAATCCCCAACGCATGTAACCTTAACGCAAGTTTCTGCTATAGAAGTTACTTGTGCTGGGAAGAGGGCCTAAATGGTTTTGGGTTCTAGATTATGGGTCAAAGAGAGTGGGAATGTCAAGGGGAGAGAAAAGTCGATCTATTGATGCATGCCTCTATTTCTACCATAACCCACTCTACCTTATGTTTTTTGCTTTTCCTTATCACTTGGTTTTCTTTCTCTTTTTGTTAGGTTTCTTTTCTCTTTTCTTCTCTCTATGTGTTTTCTTTCTCCATTTACCTCTTGTCCCTCTCTTTTTTTTTGGTCACTGTTCATGGTTACCTCTATCCCTTGTATACTTGCTTAAATTTATGGGATTTCTCCCTTTTGTCCCTAAGGTTGTACCAACCACTTTTGGTTTCTTATGGGTATCTCTCCAGGACTACCCACTAACCTGTTGGTTGCCCGGCCATTGCCTCTGCTCAGAGTCCGAATGATGTTTGACTTGTATTTTAATTTTCCTGCAAAAAGACAAAAAATTCCTTAGTTAGGCAATTTGTATTAATTTCCACTTTTAGCTCCTTGTTCTTAGATGACTTTCAGCCTTGTTAAAATTTAGATGAGACGAGTTTAGAATTCACCTGATGAAACTTTGTAGTACACAATTAGAATTTATCTGACCACTTCTGATGTGATTTGTGCTCACTTGAGTGACGCACAGCTAAATGCCCTTGGTTTGAAAGCTTATGCATGATGATATATATATATATATATATATATATATATTTTATCATTTTTTTTTTCAAAAAGATGATTGATTTGGTCTGTTTCATAAAAGGGGATAAGGTATGGCCGAATGCCCCTAGTTTGAAAATGAATGAATAATTTTAAAAAATTTTGAGTTCGGCAAAAAATTTTTTTTTTTGAAACAAACGATGAGGATGATGTCCTTTTTGAAAATGGACAAGGCATGGCCAAATGCCCCAATCTGACAATTAATGTGAATTTTTGAGAAATTTTATGGCACAATTACTTTTTGGAGTGAAAAAATAGAGCCAAAATGGACCCTTAACGTTCCTAAAAACACAAAATAAGCCAAAAATGCCCTCGGGGGGACTGGGTGCCAATCGGCACTCTTGGAGTGCTAATTGGCACTTTAAGGTGCTGATTGGCACACCCAACTTTGCCCTGACTTTTTGCATCTTTTAACGCATTTTCCTTATTTTTTTTGTCCTTTGAAAAATATTTTTTATCCGTTTTGGACTATGAAACACTTTCCCAGTTAGCTTCAAACTCTCTAAACTTATTTAAACATGGTTAGAGACTAGGAGAGCCTATCTTAGTATTAAACTAGCAAACAAATCTCTGCATCAAAGCTATCAAGAAATGGCAATCACATACAAGAATTATTCATGGCCAACAATCAAAATCTTCCTCATTCAATCACACATGATATCAATAGATGGGTTCATAACTTTGATTTTGTCACCAAGACCAATTTCACTGCTTACAAGCTAAAGGGGATCAAGGCTCTAAGGAATGTCAAGATCAAGTGGGATTTTCTTTGTGTTGCCGTGAAGTTATAGGATACTGAAGACCATGTATTCCGGTTTAACACTGCTAAACTTTGTCCTACAATCGAAGAATTTTCTGCTATTCTGGGTTATGAGCCTGGCAAAAAATCTGTAGCAGTTTCTTGTGATCCCAAACATAGGGAGATTTTATTTGACACCCTAGGCCTTTCTACTTCAATTACCAGTAACATGATTGAAGGCCACATTGTGAATCTTCATGTAGTTGTTACAAGGGATAAACGTACTCATGGTCTATCTGACAACATGCAGAAAAATTTTGGTTTAGCTCTTTGCTTCATGGGAGAATTCTTGCTTTGCTTTGGAAGACCTGGCTTTGTAGATGCTTGAGCCATAGGTATTGTGGGTCAAGTTAAGGATGGTGATAATCTTGCTTTTTTGATCTTGGCAGAAACTCTTTTAGGGCTGGACTCTGTATTTATTAGTGGAGAATTGCAGCAATTCCTCGAGAGTCCCTTGACCTTGCAGATATGGTGGATGGAAAGACTGGACATGATAGCTTAACCCACTGTTGCTAATTATGGTCCAAGTAATTTCCCTAGTAGGACCAAGTGTCAGATTGAAAGCGATTGGGTGCAATTTTTGGACAAGAAATCCAATATCTCAATTTTATGGGATTGTTATTGGTGGAAGTGCCCACCACCTTTGTTGTGATCTCCGGGATCAGATCACATCTTCTTAGTCGGCTTAAGGAGGGTGACTTTCTATAACGGTGATAGACTCTTGAGACAATTCCAGTATGAGCAAGGGATGCTTGGTGGTAGAGGAAGAAAACCTTTTATTCATGTGGACACAACTCCTACTTCTGTAAGGAACATGTTGTTGGGCTTGGACATGGCTGACCGAGTAGATCAATCTTTCATTAAGGTTTACTTTCACAGGATGACCGTGGAATACTTTAACTAGCTGGTGAACAAGATTAGGGAGAAAGAGACTAATATGGCTTCTATGAGAAAACAGTTTCTTGAAGATAACTAGGGCAAGCAAGGGGATAACAACTATGAGTTCAAAAGGAGAGACAAAGATGACGAGGTACTTACTACAGATGGAACCAATGAACAATCAAAGAAGAAAAAAACTAAAGAAGACATGATTCTCTTATTTTTTTGGCTTTAAACATGTTTATTTAAAAAAGTTAGTTTGAAACTTTTAGCTTTAGGAATTGTTTAGGACTTTCAACTTTAGGGTTCTATTTAGGGTTTGGTTTATGTTTGGGTTTTAAAGTTTATGTAATGGCATGGTTTGTATTGATGAGTAAATGGTGGGTTTGGGTGAGTTGTGATCGGACCAATCTATGGTTGCCTACGTGCCTATGTACCTCCTTAGCAAATGGATTAGGTCATCATGTAGTTCATTTTTTTTGCCTTAATTTTTGCCTAGGCCGCCCTTTTGGGTTTTCAACCTAGCAAGCTCTCTTACTCATTTTTTTTTTCTTTACTCTCCTTTTGCGTAGATCGCCTTACATAGGCACGTAGGCAACCATAGATTGTGCACCTATGGGGCCGTCATTGGGGTGAGATCTCCTAGTTAGGTCATTGGGGTTTTTACTCTCCTTTTGCATAGATCACCTAGTTAGATCTAGGGGTGAGATCGCCTAGTTAGATCTCACCCCAATGACGGCCCCATGGCCCTTTCTAGACCTAATTAGAAACCCAGCTCATGGGAAATTGGGACCTAACTAGGAAGGACCTTATAGGGTTGTCAATTGCAAAAGGCAAGGGTCGTATTACTTGGAAGCCCTAGATGGGAGAAATTTGGATCACCCTTGGAATGTTGAGCACCTAAGAAGGTATTTTCAGTAAAATATTAGCTTAAACGAGCATTGTCTTGGACGAGACCTGTTATTTTAGATGAGCCAAAATTTATGTTAGCTTTCTATTGCATGTGTGCTGTTAACATTATATATTATGTTTTAACTCCTTAAAAGGGGTATTAGTTTTAAATTAACTATGGACGAAGTCATGAACTTGATGTTTGTATGAATAAGGCATTAGCTTCTAAAGCATGTGCCATACTTGTGGATGATGTTTATATTATGAGTATGGTTTGGATTTTCAAATACATGTGATATAGAAATCTTATCTCCATAACTTCATCCACTAAAAGGCTAAGGTCTAAAGACAAGTAAATTCTCTAGATGTAGTCATTGGGGTGAGATCTAACAATGACCTAACTAGGCGATCTCACCCCAATGACGACCCTATGGCCCTTTGCACAATAACTATTCCAATGCCAAACCATTGGAATATCTCACCCCAATGACGGCCCCATGGCCCTTTGCACAATGGGGATTGGATATCTTGGGTCCCTTCCCACTTGGAACCAGGCAGATAAAGTTTTTGGTGGTTAGGATTGACTATTTCACTAAGTGGGTGGAAGTAAAACCCTTTGCAAAGATCATGCAACAGAATGTCAGACACTTCATCTAAAAGAACATTGTGTGTAGGTTTGGGGTGCCCAGGGTATTGATATAGGACAATGGACGACAATTCGATAATGCACTTTTCAAAGACTTTTGCGAACACTTCGGAATTCAGAATCATTACTCCTCACCCGCCTACCCTCAAGCAAATGGTCAAGCAGAAGTAGCAAACCGATCCTTGTTGAAAATCATCAAGACTCGGCTTGAAGGGGCAAAGGGAGTATGGCTAGACGAGCTACCAGGTGTACTGTGGGCCTATAGGATGACGTTAAAACCCCTACAGGGGAAACTCCTTTCAAGATGGCTTGTGGAAGTGAGGCAGTCATACTTGCAGAAGTGCATATGGCCAATCATAGGGTGATGAAGTATCAAGATGAAGATAATGAGGAGCAACTCCGCTTGAACCTTGATTTAATAGACGAGGTGAGGATGGATAGAGAGCAAAGGACAGCAAGTTATAAAAACCTCATGGCTAGGCAATATGACGCAATGGCAAAACCTAGGCATTTCAACATTGGGGATCTCATCTTAAAAAGGGTTTCCTTGGCAACTAGAAACCCAGCTCATGGAAATTGGGACCTAACTAGGAAGGACCTTACAGGGTTGTCAATTGCAAAAGGCAAGGGTCGTATTACTTGGAAGCCTTAGATGGGAGAAATTTGGATCACCCTTGGAATGTTGAGCACCTAAGAAGGTATTTTCAGTAAAATATTAGCCTAAACGAGCATTGTCTTGGATGAGACTTGTTATTCTAGACGAGCCAAAATTTATGTTAGCTTTCTGTTGCATGTGTGCTGTTAACATTATATATTATGTTTTAACTCCTTAAAAGGGGTATTAGTTTTAAATTAACTATGGACGAAGTCATGAACTTGATGTTTGTATGAATAAGGCATTAACTTCTAAAGCATGTGCCATACTTGTGGATGATGTTTATATTATGAGTATGGTTTGGATTTTCAAATACATGTGATATAGAAATCTTATCTCCATAACTTCATCCACTAAAAGGCTAAGGTCTAAAGACAAGTAAATTCTCTGGATGTAGGGATGTAATGTCTATAAGCTTTCCTTCATAAGGATAAAGCAAAGGAAAATGAACCTAAGGTGCATTCGTCTAATCAATGGACGAGGTAAAACCTAACATTTGCCCAAACAATGGACGAGAAAAAAAGTGTACACTAAAGAAGTATTCAAAATCCTTAAAAGGAATTTGACAAACCAAAAGTCCAACTTATGGACGGGCAAAAAACTAAATTTACCTAGAGACGAGTAATGAATCGTCAGACGAGGGGTAATGCTGTATTAAGCCTATGTAAGGCTAACAAAAGAAACACCATTCATGGACGAGTTATACTTGCAAAAATTTGAATGGTAACAAAAAAAAAAAAAAAAAAAAAAAAATATACTGAAAATGAATATTCTTATCAGGGACGAGCCAAGGTAGAAATCAATATCTTGGGTACAAAAAGCATTCGTCCATTCAACATGTTTAGTAAATAAAAGAAAATGAAGTAAACATTCATTCATCAATTAAAGGGTGGATGACCTACGTCCAAAAACCCTTATAAAAAGTAAGCTTAACAAAGTAATTGTTTGGGAACTCATCCAAAAACTATGGATCAGACAAATGTACTTAAGTTACATTAAAAGCTCCAAAACAACAACGGATCAAATAAAAGGAAAAAAGAAGAAGAAATACAAGGGTAAGATATAAATCTCGTCTTCATGAAGGAGGGGCGTCAGCATTGGGATCATCCTGAGTTAGCTGGGTAGTGGCATTGTCCTCTATGTTGATGTCTTCTGAGCTTGTCTGGAGGAGGGAGCTTGTAGCAACACCACCAAAGTTGAGTTTGATGAGCTAAAGCCAACTTCAGGGAAGTTTTCCATAGCATCCATCCTAAGATCTTCAAACCCAGCTGCATAGTTGGTGTCCAATAAGTCAGTATATTGCTTGGACGCCTTGAACTCTGCAACCGCGTCTCCTTTTGCTTTTTCAAGAAGGGTACTCAACTCGTCATTTCTCTTTTGGAGGTGATCAAGACGAGTATCCTTCTCTATGTCATCAGCTCTCAACTCCTCAACATGGTTTTGTAGCTCTTTGGCATCCTCCTTAGCCTTAGCCGCCACCTCAACCCACTTCTTACACTTGTCCTTAACCTCCTGGATTCTCGTCTTGTCCAACTTTGTTGCCTGTCTGGACGCGGCAATGAACTTAGACATTGCCTACATAAATTAAAACTTGGTTAGGCAAAATACAAATGCATACATTATTGACAAAATGAGAGAGATATATATATATATATATATATATAAATAAATAAATAGTTCGTATAACTTAAAAAGGTCATGAACACCAGAGTGCTCAAAGTCCCTTAAAGACATGTCATAGCACACTGCCACGTCCTCGTCTGTCACAACCTTCTCGAACCTTTCCTAGGCTAAGTCTTCATTTTCAACAAGGTTTTGAGGTACTTGTCGAGAAGGTTAAGACAAGGCAGGCGCATTGATTTTGGACGGGATTTGCACGGACGGAGGATCTATAGGCTCTACGTCAACGTTGAGAATCTGGACAGAGGGATCCTGAACAGGGAGGACAGGAAGGCTAGGCTTGACCCCCCCATAGTGGGACGACCTATGCTTGGGCTTTTTCTCCTTTCTCCTACTTGGGAGGTTTCCCAAGTCAACTCCTTTTGATAAACTTTTCCTTTTTTCTCCTACAGATGGACAAGGCTGGGATTGCACCCCCTGCCTAACTACCTCGTCCATTACTTCTTTGCCTTTGTTCTCTTTCATTGTTGCCATCCCTGAAAAGAAAGATGTTACCCTAAAAAAATTAAAAAAAAAAAAGATAGACAAGAGAAAAAAAGAACTTACGTCTATGGATAGTAAGCTCGTGGGCAATTGCTTCAGCGAACGGCTCAGGGCCTAACCCCCAAGTGGCAAGACGTTGAAGACTTACCAAAGAATGGAAAGTCCTACTAATGTATAGACGAGCCTTTTGGACTCATGCAATATAAAACCTGCTCAAATGAGGTTGTTTAACAACTGGAAAAAAAAGAAAAAAAGAAGAAGAGAAAACAGAGCTGTTAAACGGCTACAATAAAAAATAAATATAACAAATGATAAAATGATAACCATAAACGTACCTTCAGGATGAAGGTTCCCTAACTCTCATGTATAGGGAGCAAATGGATCCCTGCCAACCTCAACAGGGTGTCTAGCCCAGAAACCAGAGACTAGGGACTTTATTAGTCTATAATCTTTCCCTCTAGATGTGAATTGGTATAAGCCAAGGGATTGGTTAATCTCGGACGGTTTGTAGTAATAAAGGAGCTCGTCCACAGTGAGAGGACGATCCCCCTTAAACACCTCCTTCCACAAAACTTGCATAGAGATAACTAGCCTCCATGCGTTGGGATTGAATTAGCATATACCTAAACCCAATCTAGTTAGCAACTCCCTAGCAAAAGCATTAAGAGGCAACCTCAAACCCCCCAAGAGTTAAGCCTCATAAATGGCAACACCAAAACAGGGTTGGCAACACAACTCCCCATGCACAGGTAACTTAGGGTTTAGATCCTCAGGAATTTGGTACCAAGTCTTAAGGGAGTCTAACCTTTTCTCATTTGTCTTAGAAGCGACCCTTAGAGCACTACTATAAACTATCTCAACCTCGTCTTGAACGGTAGACGAGGGAGCACTTGTACCAGCCCTAGACCCGGACTTAGCCCTCGTCCTAAGTTCTTCTTGAAGAACCTCTAAGGGAACCCTAGGGACACCAGACGTGTATTCGTCCGTGGTGTTTCCCCCATTGCTACTATTGCTACCACTACTACTATTGTCACTAGAACCACTAAAATTGCTAGGGTCGTGATACTCGTCTATGGCCTTATCAATGTTGTTACTAGACGAGGAAAGGACAACCTCAGACATTTTTTAAAACTTAAAACTTGAGGACGAGAATGAGGAAAATACCTAGATCTAGACGAAGGAAGACTATAGACGCAGGAAACTTCTAGACGAGGTGCTAAGAAGAGGGATGTCAAAGAAGGAAATTTAAGAAATGTGAAGGGTAGCAGAGGAATTCTACTATTTATAGGCAGCGGACTTTAGCATCTGAAACGACACGACCAACCAAGAGGAGACACGTGGCATATTCCTTAAAAAAATGAATTGACAGGACCAGTCACCAATGGGATCGTGACACGTGGCACACCTAATCGCTGACATAAGTACATAGTCCAAAAAACGGCATCAGGGTGTACATTTCCATAAACGACCCATGGACAAAGGGGCAACTGATGGTACATTATAAAATAGACAACTCCAAGCTCGTCCATGAGGGTCGTCCATGGCAATAATAAAAATGGACTGGATAGAACCCTCGTCCATGATAAGGTCGTCCATCCAAAAGATGCTTGGATGACCTCCATATATTCCAAGTGTGCTGCTCTATGCATGCTCTGGATGACCTCCACATTCCTATTTCGGAGTTTACCAAGTAAAAATCGAGGTTCACTACTACAAATCGTTTCCAATGACAGTTATAAAAAACAAGACTAAGAAATATAACTTCTGTAGCAGTTATGGAAGTTAACTTGGAACTTTTTGAGCTCCTCAATGATAGGAGAGTTACTGGACAAGCAACTTCCTCAAGGACATGCTATATAAACACTCATCTCAGACAAACAAAGGCAAGTTTTTCCTTTTACACAATTCCCAGAAATTTGGAGTTCTAGATTCTGAAGGGAGAAACTAACTTCATCATCGAAGGGTTTGTGGCCGGTAAACCCCGGTCTCCTTTGATTCTTTTTTTTCCTTTTTTAGGTCCTTTAGAATCATCCTTACCCGCACCATCCAGTCTACTGGTTTTCTGAGTATTAAAAAAAATCCCTCAAAATCACAACAATGTAATCTTTGAGGTAGACTAAATTAAAAACCATAGAAATACAAATTAGGCAAACTAATTAGAAAGCATAGCCAAAAAAAAAAAAAAGAAAAAAAGAAAAAAAGAAAAAGAAAAAGAGAATCCTAACAACATATTTTGCTACTGAAAAAATGATGGGAAAACCTAATGGAATCATAACAGTTTTTCAATTTAGTTCAGTTCATTCCAAAACAAAAACTAATTGAATCCAAATACTTTAAAAAAGATGAAAAAAAAAATATGCAGAATAAAACAAATACAAACCCAAATACAGTAAACAACAAAATTTAATCTAAAATATGAGATAAATACAGGGAAAGTCAAGCCATCCTAACCTGTTAGTTTGATCTAGCAACTCTTTTTACAAAACATCCAACTGTCTTATATGGCAAAGAACACTGTAAAGCTGTAACTAAAAATTAATTGAATCAACTTAAAAAAAAAAGATGACTAAAATTTGCAAAGCAAAAAAAAGTCAAACCCAAATATCAAGTGTCATATTTGATAGAAAATGCTATAAATTTGTGTTTCAGCAAATTGCCATGGTAAGAAGGATTTTTAATTTACAGGGAAAATGATGAAAGAGAGACTACAGAATAAGCTGAAGCAAACGTAGTAATCTTGCAAAAAAGTGGAAGATTTTTCCCATATTACAATTTTTTTTTTAAAACAAAGATAATTTTAAAGTTTCACATAATATTCTAAAAATTAATGTGTAAACAATGCAACCATGTTTAGTAAATAATCCAAATTTTGCAATATCACAATGTTTAACATTCAGTTGGCTACTTTTTTTTTTTTTTTAATCATAAATCAAAACCAAACTGTTTAATTTATTTTAAAAAACCATAACTTAGATAAAATCATAAATCCTTTTACACTCTATAATTCAAATATAAAACCTTCCAATGAGAAATTGACTTTTAACACAAAATTTCAAGGGCAAAACACCAATTAAAAGCCAGAGATGATAAATTGAAACTAAAGAATCCAAAGAAATAGAATAAAGTCATCAATTAACAAAACAATCAAAGAAGAACCACCCTAGCCTATTAAGTAGGGAAAAGGCAGATGCTAATTCGAATAGGAAAATCTTCCATTTACAAAATTACAAAAATATAGATATTGAAAAATTCAAATGCTAAGGAAAAGCAATTGTGGAATATTATAGACAAAAGACTTATATAAAAAAAATGCTATGGTAAGGAAAATTTTTTAAAAAATTGAAGAAAAAGCTGACTAAAATTTTCAAAATAGAGCCAATTCAAACCTAAATACATCAATGGACAAAATTTAATGCAAAGTAGGAGATAAACAGAATGAAAATCAGACCATCCTAAACTGTCAGTTTGATCCAGCAAATCTTATTGCCAAACACCCAAGTGTCATACTTGACATAGAACTTAGTAAATCTTTATTTCAATAAAATGATAGGGTAAGAAAGTTTTTTAAATTATAGCAGAGAAAGATGAAAGAGAGACTGCCAAAGAAGTTAAAGCGAACATTATAATATGGTTTGAATTGTAAAAAAGTGAAAGATTGTTCCCATATCAAAGATTCAAAGGTAATTCGGCAGTCCCACAAAAATAATGTACCCCTGTTTTGACTTTTGGTGGAGAAGCATTAATATACCCCTGTTTTGTCCTCCATATTTTTGTGAATTTTAAACTTGGGCAAAGTGGTACAGGCATACATTAAGGAATTTATGAGGATGTTCATATGTTTAGACTTTTGGTGGAGAAGCATTGATATTAAGAGTGGATATTTATCACTTCTAAGAGGCATCAGAAAAACTTAATAAATCTTCATGCTGGTCATGCCAATATGCACTAAAAATATGAAATAAAATAGCATGTTAAAATAAGATAAGTTTGAAGAACAATTAAAAGGAATAATAGAAGTCCTATAAACAAATAGAAAGAAGTACAAAGTGTGTCATATAAGAAAGGTGAAGAAAAATTAAAAGTTTAAAACCTGTGTAGTGACAGATGTTAAGGACAATAAATGGTATCCCGCAAAGAATATTAGCCAGCAGCATTAAGTCAACCAATCATGTTGAAATTACATCCTTTGTTGGTAACGCTTTTGATTTTCTCATGTCTCATCACCTCCCTACTCTTTGCTCTCTGCATAGATAGAAATATTAATAACACAAACAGAAAGTACACATAAACAGTAGACACCATAGGTTGAAATTAAATCATAACTCTAAAACAAAGAAAGAACTGATGAGGTATCAAAAAAAAAAAAAAAAACTTAAGGAACATTAATAGGTCGATGCCAATAAAAATAACCAATGTCCACACCCTTATAATTCCACAAAGTTTGGAGGCTCCAACAAAAGGAAAACACAAATAGAGAAACCAAGATTTTGAATTAGGAATTTAACAAAAAACTAAAGCCACGAATTTAAAAATGTTCATTACAAAAAAAAAAAAAAATCAATAAAAGAAATCACAAATTAGAATTTAGATTTCCAAAATCAATCTAAAACAAATACGCTAAATAGAAAATAATTCTAACCCAATTACCTAGCCAAATCCAAATCTAACTCAAATACATAAATCCAAACCTATCCAACCAAACCACTAAACATAAAAATCAAGTTATGGTGTAATTTAAAAATGAATAAAAAAATAAATAAAAAAACCTTTACCTGTAGCAGTTCCGTCTATATGACGGTGGAGGGAGGCCGTTTTTTCGTGTATGGAGAGCAACGGAAGTGCCTGCCCACAAATTTCTCTCTCTTTCTCTCCATTGATTTCTGTTTTTCTCAACGAATCCTTTTGTGTTTAGTTAAACAATGTCTAACAGAATACAATATAATGTAATAAACTCTCTCTGTTTAAATATGAACATATACAGTGTCTACCATAAAATGGTATATCATAAAAACCTACAAGACCATGCTCCTTATTTCCCTTCCACCTCCATGTATTAAGAATTCTAGAATAAAACAAAAGACCGATCATTAATTTTATCAAACAAATTGCGTATTAAAAATAAGTTGTTTGTCTAATACATTTAGATTTTAAATAATCCAAGGTGAATTTTTTACTTTTAACCACAATAAATCAAGGGCAAAATCACTAATGTTACCGCAAAAAAAAAAAAAAAAAAAAAAAAAAAAAAAAAAAAAAAAATATATATATATATATATATATATAGAGGGATAATTTGAAACCAAAGCATCCAAAGAAAGAGAATCAACCCATCCTTTAAAATAAAAAAAATTAAAAAAAAAAGATAAAAAAGATAAAAGAAGAACCTTAGAAAATTAAGTAAGGGGAACTGTCGGTTTGAATTAAAAAACACAGATATATTGAAGATTTAAGATTCTAATTCGAATAGGAAAAGCAATGGTGAGGAGTTTTAGTCTTTCAAAAAACAAAAATATTATTTGAAGAGGAAAGGAGTATGCTGACCTTCGGTACAAAAAAACAGAGACTATACTAGTGGAGGATACAATGGTCTAATGGTGGCAAAGGCCTGATTGTCTTCTCAGATTTTTCTCTCCACCATCTATGACAGACCGAATCTCTCTCTATTGTTCTCTTTCTCGGTTCTCCTTATCTTTTTGCAATGTATCTCTCTCTAAACCGTATTTTGGGTTTTTATGTTTTTTTTTTCCCAATGGGCTTTCAATCCTTGTAATGATTGATTTTTCCGACCTTTTAAACTGTATACGTGTTAGTTTTAAAGAGGGTGTCTTTGCTTACATGGCAGCATCTTGTGTTAGTTTTTTAGAGGGTGTTTTTTCCTACATGGTAGCATCTCCTTACTTACAGGAAAAGGCTTTTTCTTTTTATATATAGTATATGATGTGTCTAATTGTCAAGAGCAACCCATATTTTATATAACAGTAAAAATAAGTTACTATGATCTATTGGATAACAAGAAAAAAATAAAAATAAAATAAAAACTTATTAAAAAGAGGTAAAAATGGCTAAATGCAAAATTAGTGCGCCACATGGCAAAATCTCATGTACTCTGCTTTATATATATATATATATATATATATATATATATGTTGATTTCCACAATACAGTTGTACTTTGAATCCTTAATTAGCACTGATGTGCCAAACAACACATTAGCGACAAACAGCATAGTTTTTAGCTTTAATTAAAAAAAGGCCACTTGTGTAGAACACTTGAGAAACGCATTCAAATATTAGAAACTCATTCACTAAGATCCACCAGCATACATGTCATATTGTGTGTTACTCCTATACTAAAACCAACTACAATAATAATGAAAGAATTTTTAGAAAAAGATGGGCATGCCAGAGACCACGGTAGGTATAATATTGTTTACAAATTGTGAACATCATTCAATTTCTGTTTACTATTACTTTTTTTTTATAAAAAAATTCAATTATTAGAGTAGAGTACATTCAATCCTATGTTTAGGTTGGAAATCAAGAAGTTTCAGTTTTTTTTTTTTTTTGAACGTAAAACATAGAATTTTTATTCAAAAGCTATTTGTACAGTTGTTACAAAACATCCACCAGGACATACTGGGAGCTACGTGGGCCTTTGCATGCAGCTGCAAGTCACCCAACCAAAACAAATACAAAACATAGTTTCAGTTGAGTTATAAGACTTTTGACCTTTTACTTTTACTTCTTTGAACCTCTAAATCTATTATTTTCTCTTCCCTACAAGAACCCTTGTGAAATCTTATTTCTTAAGGTTTTAAACCATTAGTTCACAAACCCTTTAAACCATAATCCTACCACAAGCATGCATAAACAATTTTCCCAATCTATTCTAAGTTACAAGAACAAGACGTACCATAACTGAGAGAGGGTTAGAAAATCATGAGTAAAGTATTGGATATATATTTGAGGAAATTGGATATGAGAAAGGAGAAAAAAAAAATTGCAATGAACTAACAACGATCATGATAAATGGTATGTTGAAGCAATCTTTGCATTAAGAATTTGAGATCAGTTATAGAGGCAGTTCTAACAGAAAACCCAAACAAAATGCCTCGTAACAATTTTACAGTAAAAATTCCAAAAATTCTCTATGCAGGCCAAATCTGTTCCACAGCAAGATTCCTAGCTCCCTTTTCAGATCATGTATCTTTCTTTTTTTTTTTTTTTTTTTTTGGTTGCTGAATTTCAGATCATGTAACCAGTGGTAATAAGAGATGATAAGAATTACATAGACATATACCCAAATCCAAGAATTGCAAATAGTGACACAAACTTTCTGTGCGTGATATATCAAATCCAAAAGTTGAAATTGTGGGAAATAGCCTGAAAAGTTTTTGCCATCCATACATCTCGCAAAATGCTTCATTGTTAAGTCACTACAAATGTCTATCAATTCAATTAAACAAAAAGAAAAATATCTTAGATTATGAATTTGTAAAAAAAAATTATGCCCAAAAACAAAATTTGAGTAAAAATTCAATTGGAATCCTGAAGAAAAGAACAAAGTTTTCAAACAAAGAAAAACTGGAAAATAATAATAATAATAATAAATCACACCCCCATCTAGCTCAGGATCAAATGCATGTCAAAACGCACCTAGCTATCGAAAGTGGATTAGCCACAAATAATCACAAATCCATTGGGAGATGAAAAAAACAACTACAAAGAAATTCAAGTCTTCTAACTATGTATATTGGCAGCTCCAGGAATTTTTCTTCGGGTGTTTCTTAAAAAGCATAAATTACATAATCTAATAAAAAAAGAAATTCATATATTGACAACAACAATAATAAAAAAACACACGCAAATACATAAAGTTTACAATTGTCTTCTACGAGTTTTCATATTTTGAAATCGTTACATGATAGTTTCATTATCAATACTACAAGCTACATCTCTTTCAATATACACAACCAAGCAATCATTCATCCACCGATCTCCCATTTGATTGCGCAGTTCATTATTTATATATTTCATTGCTGAAAAACTTCTTTCTACTATTGCAGTAACGACAGGAAGGGTCAAAGCTAACTTCACAAGCAAATAGACTAATGGATAAGTCTCATACTTTCTTGTGTTCACTAACTTTTTAGCAAGTTCACTAACTCCTTGAAGCTCTAAAAACAAGTCATTGTTGCACATATCAAAAATGCAATTCTGACGTTGAGAGTCAAGTGCCAAGATATCTGTCCCAAGAAAATCAGATGGATAGAACTTTGCTAGATGTATCAAGTTTTCCTTATCAAAAGCCACAAATAAATTACTTGGATTCAAGCAAGCCATACAAAGTAGCAAATCAGTATTCGCCTCTGAAAAACGGTTGTTAAGCTCTAGAAGTTGCATATCTATGACTGCATAGAATAGCTCAACACGATAATGATGTAAATTTGTATTTTGTTGGGTGTTGCGTCGCGGCCTCCCACTAACTACAAATATTTCATCCATGTTCAAGATAGGAATATCATGTGTGGTACAAAATGAAGACACTTCAGTCAATAAAGATATCCATTCATCATCTCTTATCACTTGCAATCGTTGCTTAGACACTTTAACAAGATCTATAGCATTTACTATATCTTGGTTTTTTCTTTTTTAGCAATGCTATGAACAACTCATTTGTGATCCCTAAAATGTTTTTCATCAAGTGTAGAGCAAGGACAAATTCAAAAGATAGAATTAACCTCATAATAGATCTAACTTCAACTTTTTGGTCGGAGAGGCCATCTTCTTCAATAATCTCAAGAACATCAACATTAGCAGAGAACATCAAAATCAAGTTGAGAATAGTCCCATAATATGATCCCCAACATGTATCACTAGGACATTTAAGATTTGTCTCTTGATTCAAACCTTGGCCACTTCTACATACATTATTCTCTAATTCTTCTTTGATTTTGGCAAATTGTGCATCTCGAAGAGCATTTCGTCTCTTACAAGAGCCTCCAACAACAGTTACTAAATTACTAACAACTTAAAAAATCCAGCAATGTTAATGTGATTTTTAGCAACGACAACAAGTGTCAATTGAAGTTGATGAGCAAAACAATGGATATAAAATGCTGACTTATTCTCTTTCAAAATTAAAGTTTTGAGACCATTGATATCACCTTGCATATTACTAGCCCCGTCATACCCTTTCCCACGTAGTTTTGATAAACTCAAATAATGTTCACAAAGTAAACATTCAATAGCATATTTGAGTGACAAAGCGGTGATACTTGCTACATGTACAATACCAAGGAACCGCTCTATAACAATTCATTTTCTGTTCACATAATGAAGAACAAGGGCCATTTTCTCTTTCACTAAGATATAACATTACTCATCAACTAATATTGAAAAGAACCCATTGTCAAAATCCTTGATGATAGCTTTGAATGTTTCACGTGTAATTGTATTCACAATGTCTTTTTGAATTTCATGGTGTGTAAGCTTGCAATTTTTCAAAGCTTTTTGCAACACTTCATTGATAGATTCATTGTGATCCCCCAAAAATTGTAGAAGCTCAAGGAAATTTCCTTTATCACTTGAACCTTGAGATTTATCTTGACCACGAAAAGCTAATCCCCAGCAAAAAATGAATGTTATGCAATCAACTATTGCATTTAATTAAACCTGATATTCAATTTTATCTTGATTTGATTGCTTAACCAAAACACTTTGAATGTGTTGCTTTTCCTTCAGTAGATCTTCACTCTTCTTGACAGCTTGGTTATAAGCATTATTAACTCCTCCAACATGGGACTTTAACTTCTCTTTCTGATTCCAAAGTTTGAATCCCTTCATTACAAAAGTCTCATCTCCTCCTTACTTACCAACATCTTGCCCAAATAGGTAGCAATATAAACGAATTACTGCATCCTTGTCTATACTATATTCCAACCACTTTCTATTTATATACCATTTGGGTATAAATCGACGGGGCTTTCCAGAAAAACATGATAGTGGGTAATCATCATGGTGTTGGAAAACAGGTTGACAAGGGTCTTTTTGTAAATAATATCTTCTTATTTCATCATGATTATTAGGATTATATCTTTTCTCGTAGCCCAAGATCTGAAGGCAGATTTTCTAAGTACACAAATTCGCTTAGAAGATGAAGATGAATCTTGCACATGAGATGAATCTTGAGTACGTGGTTTTTTTATCAAATATCTGTCCATAATTCTAGCAAAAGAATAAATAATAAACTATAAGTTCATTTGAAATATTAATAAAATTATTAATTATTGTTGTTTAGTTGTTTCATTAATTTGTTTGTCTTTTATAAACTATAATTTGTTATATTATTGTTTCATTAATTATAAAATTATTAATTGTTGTTTAGCCTAACATAATTAAATTTGTTTGTCTTTTATAATATATTGGTTAATTAAATTATTAATTATTGTTTATTAGTTGCTTCCCTTAATTAATTATGGTTAATTAAATTTTTGTTTATTAGTTGCACTAGCACACATCCCATGTGCATTTACTTCCCCCAATTCACATATCTCACCTGGCCCCATGTGCCATGTGCCCATCCACCCCCTACCCCACTCAACAGACAATGAGACAAGCCCCCCCAATCACAAAAGCCAGCTGCCAATCACAAAATTTCACAATCACACATCAGAATGAGGCAATTAATTGTATCTCTCACCAACACCAACACCAACGGATAAAGCCAAAAAGAAAAAAAATCAAAAACAGGGGCAAAATATTAATAAAGTTAAAGTTAAGCAATGAATCAGCCAATCATAGTTGTTCAAAAGAATCAGATAAAGTTAAAGTCTTAAAGAATAAAAAGAGAGAAAGACTCTCATTCATTTCATTTCACTTTCATTTTTATTTTCAGATAAAGAGAGAGAGACTGAGAGAGAGTTAGAGAGAAAAAGAGAGAGAAGTTATGAAATACCTTGAGGTTGAGGTTGAGGGAGCACCGGAGCAGGGAGGCCTGAGGCTGAGGGGCGCACCGAAGGAATAGAGGCCAAGCTGAGCGACAAGTGACGGAGCGAGCGATATGATTGACCGATTGGCGATCTTCGATCTAATCCAGTGAGAGATCTCCGATGCCCAAATCCCGATGTGATGTGCTCTGGATTGGAGCTCGAGTTGTGTTGGCTGACTGATCTCCGATGCAACGATGCCCGATCCGTCTGTTGGCTTGCGTTGCAGTGTTGGCTGCATTGCTCTGTTGACATTTTTGTCTTTAGGTTTGCTTTAGTGATTTCTGATTTAGTGATTTAAGGTTTCTGATTTAGTGATTTGCAGCGTATATTGGGTTTTGTTTTTTTTTGTTTTTTTGAGAATCCGTGGGTTTGTTTTACCTGTTTACCATCTGTTGGGTTGTTTTTTCTTTAGATTGGGTTTGCTTTATGTTTAGGATTGATGTTGGGCTTTTTTGTGGGTTTGCTCTGTTACAAATTTTTTTTTTTTTTTGCTTGAAAGTAGAACAAATAATTTTTATTTTTTTTATTTTTTATTTGAGGGTGTTCCTAATTTTTTTTTTAAGGGTAAACAAATAAAAAATTTTAATTATTATATATAAATTTTTTTTTCAAGTCAGGGTTTTCCTAGGAACACCCTCAGTCCAACATGGCACCACCACTGCCAACACCAACACCAACACCAACGGATAAAGCCAAAAAGAAAAAGTCAAAAACAGGGGAAAAATATTAATAAAGTTAAAGCTAAGCAATGAATCAGCCAATCACAGTTGTTCAAAAGAATCAGATAAAGTTAAAGTTTTAAAGAATAAAGAGAGAGAGAGACTCTCATTCATTTCATTTCACTTTCATTTTCATTTTTCAAATAGAGAGAGAGAGAGAGAGAGAGAGAGAGAGAGAGAGAGAGAGAGTCAGAGAGAAAAAGAGAGAAGTTATGAAATACCTTGAGGTTGAGGTTGAGGTTGAGGGAGCACCGGAGCAGGGAGGCCTAAGGTTAAGGGGCGGCGCCGAAGGAATGGAGGCCAAGCCGAGCGACGAGCGACGGAGTGAGCAGTGTGACTGACCGATCGGTGTTCTCCGATTCGATCCAGTGAGTGATCTCTGATGCTCGAATCCCGATGCAATGTGCTATGGACTGGAGCTCAAGTTGTGTTGGCTGATCGATCTCCGATGTGGCGATGCCCGATCCGTCTGTTGGCTTGTGTTGTAGCGTTGCTCTGTTGATGTTTTTGTCTTTAGGTTTGCTTTAGTGATTTCTAATTTTGTGATTTGAGGTTTCTGATTTAGTGATTTGCAGCATATATTGGGTTTTGTTTTTGTTTTTGTTTTTGTTTTTTTTTTGAGAATCTGTGGGTTTGCTTTACCTCTTTACCATCTGTTGGGTTGTTTTTTCTTTATATTGGGTGCTTTATGTTTAGGATTGATGTTGGGCTTTTTTGTGGGCTTGCTCTGTTACAAATTTTTTTTTTTTTCAAATTTTAGTTCAAAATTTTTTTTGGGCTTTTTTTTTTCCCTTGAAAGTAGAACAAATAAAATTTTTTTTTTATTTTTTTATTTGAAGGTGTTCCTAATTTTGCTTGAGGGTGTTCCTAAATTTTTTTAAGGGTAAACAAATAAAATTTTTTTAATTATTATATATATATATATATATATATATATTTTTTTTTCAAGCCAGGGTGTTCCTAGGAACACCCTAAGTCCAACGTGGCGCCGCCACTGACTGTGTAGAATAATTGTAGGGACATGCTGTTTTGATTTAGAAACTCATAGACATTGTATCTTAGCTGACTTATTACAGTTTGCTGCTTCTGGCAAAATAGTTTTAAGAGAGCTGGTAAGTGGCAACCAATCGCTATTTTTTTTGAGGAAATCCCAACCGCTATTATGAACTGCCTACTTATTTTATTTCACTTGTTTGTGGAATATTCCAAAGTAATGGTTTTAGTATGCTTGTAAGTCTTTTTTTTTTTTTTTTTTTTTTTTGAGAAACAGAAAGCTATAAGATTATTAAACAAGGGATGCCAAGTCAGCAACAATTACAGCATTATGATGTGGAGGAACACCCTCCATCCACACCTTTAAATCACTAACATGTCTAGCAAGATTGTGAGCAACATAATTTCCTTGTCTCTTAACATGAGAAATAGTAAAATCAACAAAGGATTCTGCTATAACCTTTGCATCCTCAATCAAATGACCAAAAGAAGCAAAAGAAGACTCTTTACTCCTTAAAGACTTTATATAACTCTCTTGGAGATACCCTTAAGGATAACGGAAGAAAAAACTACTTCTTGAGAAAAACTTAAGGCTCTTACAGCAGCCAAAGCTTCAACTTCATCCACTGAGGAAGGTAAAGGAATATTTTCAGACATGGAAGCCATAACCTGTCCAAGATCATCCCGGAGTACAACCCCTATCCCAGCTGAATTACTCTCCATAAATACAGCACCATCAAAGTTAACTTTAAAAGTCGGGTGAGGGGGAGGAGACCACACCACTCTAGATGAGCCATGTGGATTTAGAGTTGGCAAATCATTAGGGAGAGTACGGATAAAATCTGCATGAACCGCAATTGCATTAGGAAGAACTTGAGAAATAGGGAAAGGCTTGTCTAATGTACGAATGAGATTTCTCCTATACCAGATTGTCCATACTATAACAGAAAATAACTCTAGATTCTTCCCTCTATCAATGATAAATTTTACCAAGTCCCCAAATCTGTTAAAAACTGAATTTCATCGAAAATTCCACATTGAATTTGAATCCCAAACAGGAGAAAGACAAGGACAATTCCAAAGAGCATGCATTGTATTTGTATCTTCACAGGAAAGATGACAGTGATCACAAATATCTTCATTGAGTACCTTCCTTCTCACCAAATTTGTCTTGACAGGGATAGAACTTTTGCGAGCTCTCCAAAAAAAATTACACACCTTACTTGGAATTGACAAGCTCCAAAGTTTCTTCCATTTAGCTTGACCAAAAGGCAACACATCTACCCGACTGAATTGCAGACCATTTGCACTAGAATTCTTCTGCTTTTTCACTAAGAATTGATAACCAGATTTAATAGTGTACAATCCCGATTGATTTAATGGCCAGAAAATTTTATCAGCAACCCAATTCTTACACAAAGGAATAGACATGATGGAACTTACCTCATGGGGAAGAAACAGATTATTAAGGAGTGAAAGATCCCATTGTTTGGTCATAGGATTAATAAGATCAGCAACATGAGCTCCAATAAGAGATTCTGGAAAAGGAGATTGAAGCCTTGTATTTCCAAGGGATGGCATCCATGGATCTACCCATAAATTAATACTTTCCCCTGTTCCAACCCTCCAACGAACACCTTTTTTGAGCACATCTCTAACTTTTAGAATACTCCTCCAAGCATATGAACCCCTAGAATTTTCTTTAGCATCCAAAATTAAACAATGAGGAAAAAACTTAGACTTAAATACCCTGTAAAATAGTGAATCTTTATTGTGAAGAAGATGCCAAGCTTATTTAGCAAGAAGGGCATCGTTGAACAAAGCCAAATCGTTAAAGCCCATACCTCCCTCATTTTTTGGCTTACACAATTCATCCCTCTTCAACCAATGAATTTTCCTTCGACCACCCTTTTGACCCCACCAAAATCTTCTAATCAAACTCTCAAGGTCATTAAATAAACCCATCGGCAATTTGAAGCAATTCATTGAGTAAGTAGGGATAGTTTATAACACTGCGTTAATCAAAACTTCCCTCCTAGCTTGTGACAAAAGTTTTTCCTCCCACCCTTGTTTCTTCCAAACCTTTTCTTTAATGAAATCAAAGCACTACTTCTTTTTCCTTCCAACAAAGGATGGCAAACCCAAATATTTTTCATATTGCTTTATTTCCACAATCCCCAAAGCATCTTTAATTTGATTCCTGCTAGCTTCTAAAGTTGATTTACTAAAAAAGATAGTTGTCTTGTTCTTGTTTATTTGTTGACCCGAACACCTCTCATATACTCCTAGGATATCCATAATTTTCTAGCATTCCTCAGAAGTAGATCTACAAAACAAAAGACTATCGTTTGCAAATAAAAGATGCGTCAATTTTGGGCTGCGCTTACACAAAGAAAAACCATGAATATCACCTTGATGAGCTGCCTAGGAAATAAGTCCATTAAGTCCTTCAGTGTAAAATAGAAAAAGAAAAGGTGAAAGATGATCGCCCTGATGAATAACCTTTGTAGGATGAATAACTCCTTTAGGTTCACTATTAACAAGGATGGAATATGAGACAGATTTAACATAGAGCATCAACAAAGAAATCCATTGATCATTGAACCCCATCTTCCTCATTACAGCCTCCAAAAAGGACCATTGAACTCTATCATATGCTTTGCTCATGTCAAGTTTGAGAGCTATAAAACCTTTCTTAACTGATTTGTGATTCTACATACTATGAAGAGTTTCAAAAGCTACCAAAATATTGTCAGATATGTTCTGATTCTTGGTAAAGGCACTCTGATGTTCTGTGATAATCTGAGGCAGAATTTTCTTGAGTGTATTTGCCAAAACCATTGAAAAGATTTTGTACAAAACATTGCATAGGTTAATAGGACTAAAATCATAAACTAATTCTAGATTATTAACCTTTGGAACAAGAGTAATGAAAGTGTGATTGAGATGTTGGGGAAGAGAAGCAGAACTAAGGAAAGAAAAAACAGATTGTGAAACATCTGTACCTACAAGATTCCAGTAATTCTGATAGAAGAGTGGAGGCATACCATCAAGACCAGGGGCTTTGGGAGGAGCCATTTGTTTTAAAGCAGCTTGGACTTCCCACAACATGAAATCTACAAAAAGCTTTGCATTCATCTCTGGGGTAATTAAACTTGGAATTGTACTGATGGCCTCTTCGGGTTAACAAATACCAGAAGTTGTAAATAAGGATTTGTAATAGCTGACAAGGCAATCAACAACATCAGAAGGATTGTAACTTATAGTCTAGCAGAATTTTTAATACCCCCAATTTTATTTCTTCTAAGCCTCTAAGTAGCTTTACTATGAAAATATTTTGAATCTCTATCTCCATGAATAGCCCATAGAGATCTTGATCTTTGAAACCACATTCTATTCTCTTTATCAAGCAAATCATTAACTTTACTCCTCAATTCCAAAACTCAAAAATTAACCCCTAAAATCATAGCATCCTTCTTGGCCTGCACTAATTTTTTCCTTGCTTGTTCCAAGTCCCTCCTCACACTACCAAAACAATTTTGGCTCCATGGAGTAAGAGCTTTTCCACACTTATTAATCTTGTAGACAACTCGAATTCCAGGATTCACATGATTAATGTTAGTCCAAACGGCTTCAATAGTTTCATCACAACCTCTATCCGATAGTCATATCTCTTCAAAACGAAAAGGTTTAGATGGTCTAGCAGTTTCTATACCATCGAGGACAATCCACAGTGGATTATGATCTAAAGTACTACAATGCAAGTGATGCACTTTAGAACTAGCAAACTTAATCAACCAATCATTATTAGCTAAACATCTATCCAAACTTTCCCAAATCGAATGACCGTTAGAAAAGTGTTTCTGCCAAGTAGACTGAGACCCTGAAAAACCCAAATCTATAAAACGACATTCATCAATTGCTTCCCTAAAGAGCTGCATTTGAACTTGACTTCTTGAACTTCCTTCCAATTTTTTTGAACTACTCACAATCTCATTAAAGTCTCCAGCACAAATCCAAGGAAAATCAAAAAGCCAATTCAGCAAACAAAGTGAATCCCAAGACTTCTTCCTCATCTGTGTATCTGGTTCCCCATAAAATCTTGTAAATCTCCAAGCTTCATTCAAACCCTTATCAATAATTAAGTCTATATGATTCTTAGAGAAAGATTCAACTGACAAATTGATAGAATTCTTCCATAACATAGCTAAACCTCCTCCTCTATTCACTCTTGGAACAAAAAACAAACAGTCAAATTGAATATCTTTCTTAATTTGTTTTAGCCTTACTTCATCTGCCCATGTTTCGACTATAAACAGGACAGAGGGATCTTTAGCCCATACTAATTCACCGAGCTCCTTCCCTATACATAGGTTCTTAAGCCCACGACAGTTCCAAACTAAGAGACTCATTGTTCTGGGTGGGGCTGCATAACAGCCTCTACCAATTTCAAAGGTTCTGCTTCATCATCTTTCAGAACTTGCAAGCTTTTGCTAGGTAAATCCAGTTGATTTTCTTCATTATCAGACACTGCTTTCTTCCTATAAGATTTATCATGCACGGAGACAATCTTTGATTTTTTCTTTTTGGCCAATCATTTCCAGGACCTTGAATTAAGAGGCATATCATCTTCATTGGATTGATTAGTTATGGGAATAGAAGTTGGACTAGATACAATACTTATATTAGACTCCTTAGCCATCCCCACAACATTGATATCTAATAAATGCTTATCTAGCTAATCAGATAAAGTCTTTCAAGATAAGGAAAGTATAGAGTTTGGATAAGACACACCTTTTTGAAGAGAATCCACCTTATCAAACTTCTTCAATTCAGCATCTATTTGTAGAATTTTAGCTTCTAAAGAATTTGGGGTTGAAAGTGAAGTATCCAAAATGGAAATTTGACAATCCGAAGGAATATCCTTATTGATTTTTAGGGAGTGATTAATCCCCAACAAATCAAGAAATTTTTCAGCAGAAAGTGGAGTAGCAGTTTAAGAGACAGTTGTTGTGCCCTCAGTTGAAAATTTTTGAATTTGCTAATTTGGTGGAATAACAGTTCCTTGTTCTGTATCTATAGAACTGACAGTAATTGCCCCAACCACCAATGACCTTGAAGAAACACCATGAACCTCTTCCCTAGAACCTTCAACAATAACCACACTCTTCTTACCAAGATTGAAATTCGGGGCTCGAAGCCAAGCTCCAAATTCCTATGACTCAATAGCCAAAGTTCCTTTTCTAGATAACCATCGCTCATAGTCCTTATCATCATGACTTACAAGCCCACACCAATGATAGAAATTGGAAAGTTTCTCATACTTAAATGCCACCCATCTTCGAAAACAACTTTGCGGCCCTGACAAAGTGGTTTTGAAACATCAACTTGGACTCTAATACGCATAAAGTCACCCCCCATCATATCATTCTTAATCTGAGTCGAAACTACTGGCCAATTTTTATTTATTTACTGTTTTAGTATAATGAATCTCATCAAAAGTGTGTGAGCTGCAGTCTCCCCTCCTTTTTATATTTACTTTAGTTTTAAAAGAAAATTAGTACAATTAAACTTTTATAAGGATTCTGGATGAAACAATATGGTAAAAGAATTGTATAAACTTGCTTGAAAATGTTTCACAATATTGTTATATCAATGTACTTTGAATTGATGTTGAATACTTTATGTACATAGTTTTACTTAAGATAGAAGAAAAATATAGGGAGAAAAAGCATTTCTCCCTTTACCTTTGGGGTAACTCACAATTCTCCACCTTATCTTTAAAACCAACCAATTTCCCTCTTTATGTTTGGGAAATGAGCAAATACCCCAAATCAATTATACTTTCTTAGTTAAATCCAATTGATTCTTTTAAAGAAATTATTAGTCGTACACCAAAGAGAGAGAAAAAGTTGAGAATTGCGTTGTTATTTTCTTGGATTGCATTTGTAATCACTGAGATTATGTTGGGTTTTGTGAGAGTCCGTAAAATTGGGTGCTCTCAAAAAAAGAGATTTGGATGCTTTTAAGGGCAGCTCTCTTTTTGGGTAAGTGGTGTGGAGTCGCCACTTATTTTTTATACAAAAAATAATAATAAAAAATACAAATTACATGGTCAAAATACTTTGAATGTCATTGATTGAATAAAGAAAAATACAATTTTGGTAAATTAACCTTACAAGACTTTGGGTCCCAGTTACAATCTATGCAAAAGAATACAAAGATTTGGTCCTAGTTACAATCTACCAAAATTAAAAGACAAAACACTAATCTACCTATCCAAAAATCCTAAACTCGAAGGCTAGGTTATGAAATGGGAATGTGTTAGGCACCCATTTCGCTGAGACAGAGTCTGGTCTTCTAGACACTAATGACCAATATACCCTTTGTTGAATGATGTTGCATGATATGTTATAATGCACATGACAAACACTAATTTAAAGAAATTTGCCTTATGAATAATGTCCTCTTTTGAAGAAAATTCAAATTTGTTTTGAAAATTAAAAAAAAAAAAAAAAAACAAGACTTGGTTTGTAAAAAAAAAAAAAATCAGATCTGTTTTTGTGAAGGGTTAAAAAAAAGAAAGAAAGATTTTATCAAGAAAAATCTGATTAGTTTTGTGTAAAGTTAAAAAAAATTGGTTTGTTAAAAAAATCAGATTTGTTTTTTGTACAGTTAAAAAAAAATAATTTAGCTAAAAAGAATCAGATCTATTTTTGTAAAGTAAAAAAAAAAAAACTAATTTTATCAAGAAAATTTTATTTAAAAAAAAAAAGAGAAAGAGATTTTGAAAAGAATCAGATCTGATTTGTGTAAAGTAAAAAAAATTATTTTATTTATAAAAAATCAAATCTATTGTTGAACACACATAAAAAAAATAAATAAAAAAAGACTTTTGAAGGAGGATCCACATTCATGAGACAAATTTATTATGCATGCATTACATATTAAAAAACTTTAACCTAACTTTCAATCCCTTCTTTTGAATTTCAAAATCTGCAATTTTATAACAAAGAAAACTTTTTAGAAAAAAAAAAAATCAAATCTGTATTTAATGAAAATACAAATCAGTTTGGGATCTTCATAAAAGAGTTTTGATAGTCATTGCATATTTTGAAGTAAAAAAGAAAGAATTGAAATAAACAACCATCTACAGTATCTAAGCGTGGCAATTATATATTAAGAACAAGTTATAATAAAACATGCTAATTCTATTCATGCGTCAAACACAAAAACATGCTAATTAACGGAAAAATAAAAGAAAGAAAAACAAAATACCTCTTGCATGAGCGTGCTCTTCTAGTGAAAGAATATTTTAGAAATCAAAGAATTTTATTCACTTCTTTAAGGTCGAAAATACTTTACTTACAAAAAAGAAGTTCCTAAAGCAAAAGCCTCCTGAACGTCTTTAACATAAGGGGAGCAGAAAAGTCAGAAAAGAAGAGCCCTTAATTCTGATTTGTTTTCTCTATTTATAGAGGTTGGGATGCTGAATGAGATCAGATACGAATTGGAATGCATCCTCATCTCTAAAAAGTCGAAAAAGATAAGCTTTATCTTAACCAGGAAGTCCCTGGGCCGGGCCGAATGTTTGGGCCAATTAGCACTTGCCATGTGCCGATCGGCACTCCAAGACTACTGAATGGCCCTCTTAGGTGCCAGGTCCGCATTTGAGTTTTGGTCCAATTTGGACTCATTTTTTGAGGATTTTTTAGCAGGGAATTGCACCTAGACATGTTTTTAACTCAAGGCTACCTAAGGTTCAAATTTGTTCTGATAGATTCATCATAATTTGGGCTGACAAATTCACCATTCTGGAGATGTAGTAAATTTAGTAGCATGTGGTATGCTATCCACATGCTGATTTTGACTAATAATGTTTCTTTCGCTGATTTGGTTAGGCAGATATATTGTTGTTGTTCTCTTGTCAATTTTGGCTATGTAGGCTGATTATCTTAAGCTATTTGTTTTTCATTCATACAGTCTTGAATGTATGATTCCTTTTGAACCTGCATTATGTTTCATTCTCTGTATATTTAAAGAGTTAATTTCCTTGCACTGTATTGTAAGTCTGTTTTGCTTTTGGGTTTTAAAATGAGCAATTGTAAAAAAACTACGAGGGGTTGTTGTTGTGAAATGGCATTTTGGGTTTTTAAATGCATTTTTAGGCTTCCAAATTACCTAACCAAACTGACTCTAAATAGTTGTCCTGGCATCGGCTACTTGTATATTTAATCGACACCCTAGTCTGAGATACAAAATTTCCACTGGCCATATTCATTACTGAGAAGTTATAGGCAGATATGGGACAGCGATTCCCTGCTGAGTTTACGGTTATGTAAATAAAAACACTGGCTTAGTGTAATTGAAATGACCATGTTTTGACAATTAGACACAGTTTGAGTTATTTGACTGATGATTGTGAAATTGTGGCTCGATGTGTGTGTTTATATTTTTATCTTTTGAAATTCATCAAACACTAGTTGGTTTTTCAAATCTTTTTACAGCCCTGCATGTTCTAAAGTTGAGAATAAGAATCACCTCAGTATGGAGGATTCCAGTGCTACATAGCCATGAGAATCAATTATGTATTCAGTTTTTGGTGACTTTGGTGGCAGGGTGGTGAAGCAAGAAATGGGGAATATTGGAAAGGATGTAACTGAGCTGCTATCACACCAAGAAACAAGTAAAGCATGGGAGAAGAAGCCAAAGTCTTACATCATCTTCAAGGATCTGCTCAAGAGCATTTTCCTCTTCTTTCCTTTGTTTGAATCTGGCATTATTGGAGGCAGTTGAAAAAGAGGCATAGTTTTGCTTCTCAGGATTGTTTTTGGAGTGTCTGGAAGGAGAATGGCTGCCTATTTGTTTTTTTTTTTCTTTGGGGCTTGTTGGGTAGGGGTTAGTAGGCATCAAAGAATTAACTAGAAAATCAAAAAGTAATGATTTGTCATTGAAGATGGAGCATTGACCCCATCTGAAATTTGTACTCACAGCTTTGTTTTCCACAATATCTGTGGTAGAGTCTATACAAGTGAATACATCAAGTTACAGTTATATATTGTTAATACTTCTCATTTCTGTAGTTATTTCTTCTTTGGTGCTTATACTTGTACAGCACAGTGAATCAAGTTATAAGTTTGTCAAACATTGGAAAGGCTTATTTGAATTATGGTGTTTTAGGACACGCTCGTTTCAATTATTTCAAATTATCTAAACATAGACTAAACACATTTTCCACATTTTGAAAAGTATACATCAAAATAGCATAAAGCTTATTTTTCCAGGGAGAAACAAAATAGAAAATGCACCAATTGCCTTTAAAATTTATCTCCTTCATCAAAAATGAAAAAAACCTCCATGCTTGCACATACACATATGCTTGCACATGTTTTTCTTTTTGGCGGTTTTTTTATTTTATTTTTTTTATTTTGAAGTTTTATGCAAAAATTAAACTTAAGAATACATTCGCCTAAAATAAAACCTATCACAATTTTTTTTATAACAGTTTCTAATTGAGACTACATTTACTTGAAATAAAATCTGTCACAATTTTTTCTATAAGAGTTTCTAATTGAGAATACATTCACCTGAAATAAAACCTGTTACAATTTTTTCTATAAGAGTTCACCTGAAATAAAACCTGTCACAAATTTTTTTTATAATAGTTTCTAATTGAGAATACATTCACCTAAAATAAAACCTGTCACAATTTTTTCTATAAGAGTTTCTAGTTGAGAATACATTCACCTGAAATAAAATCTGTCACAATTCAATTCATAAAAGATCATATGATTGACCATACATCTTGAAATAAAATTTGTCACAATTCTTTTGGGAAATTTCTAATTGAGAATACATTCATTTAGAATAAAACCTGTTATAGTTCAATATACAAAAAAGAGGATCCTATGATCTTGTTTGTACATCTAGAATAAAACTTGTCTATCCACCGCAATTTAAACATTATATAACAAAAAAATATTTGCTTCCCAATCTATTCTCTTGGACACAAAACTTGTTTGTACATCAACTTTCTTGGAATTGTTGTAATGGATCCTACATAAAAGAATGTACAAAAAAATACAAAAAATAAAATTAGAATGAACACAGTTAAAAAAATTCAATATATTCTAATTAAATGCTAAGTGGTCATACCGTAAATGATGACTGGTTGGGATATATATGCATAGTAGATGATGATGTAGAAGGATATGTCACAGTTGGCAAAGAGTCCTAGAGATGATTGACAAATAAAAAAAAAAAAAAATTTAAGAAAAACATCTATTACAGAACAATTTATACTAAGTAAAAAAATCAAATACATCATATACCTGTACAAAACTTGTGCAGGACAATGTATTTGCTATGACTAACGGGTTCAACCTTGCCATTGAAGAATCCTAATTTAAAAAAGTAAATGTTTATTTTTGAAAATACAAAGAATACTATAAATTTACAACATAACACTTACAAAAATGTATTACCATTAATTCACCAT
The DNA here is from genome assembly GCA_023736055.1 of Quercus glauca. Taxonomy (NCBI): domain Eukaryota; kingdom Viridiplantae; phylum Streptophyta; class Magnoliopsida; order Fagales; family Fagaceae; genus Quercus; species Quercus glauca. The sequence goes on along the minus strand of CM043322.1, from coordinate 45,417,134 downwards.
TCACAAAAAGAAATTTTAACAAACATTTAATAGGCTATTATAGTGCACAAATGGTCCATAGGTGAACATGAGCTAGGCTATACTCTGAGTTCTGACATAGAAACAGTGAGCATAGAAGTTTTAACTTTTGTGTTTTGCAAGTATGAATGGTTACAACTTAGTTTTAAATTTCTGTTTTTGAAGGCATGCACATTAGGATGAGTACTTTGGGATTGAATGTAAAGGCATATATAAATAACAACAAGAGTGCTAATTGGGGTAATATGACTAATAAACCCAAAAAAATAAAAAATTGTAACAAGGCGACAAAGATGAAAAGGTTAAAAGCCACAGAACAAATTAAAGTCCACATCCTCAACATTTCTAATTTTAATAAAACCAAGAAATTGACAGGCATTTGAATTAGCTTTATAAAAAAAATCACATTTTTTTTTTAAATGAGTGATGTTACTAACATGTATATACATAATAAAAACAATGGCAAAGAAAAGCCACAGAACAAATCAGAGCCCAAATCCTCAACATTTCTACTTTGAAACTGAATATATTGTAATTAAATAACCTCAGCTTGACTTTGTTGTTGATGCACTGACTCCCAATGTGGTGTCAAGCTTGTATTTGCAACGTCCCTACAAAAAGTAATTTTATAAACCAAAAATTTAAATACTAAAAAAATACTACAACTCAATAAGGTCATGTAATTACCTGGAATGTTTATGTGTTGGACAATTGGTTCTCACATGACCCGTTTCTTTGCAAATGCTACATTTTCTCTTCTTCATCAATTGTTTTTCTTTTGGATGCTTTTGTCTCAAAGCTTTAGGCCTTCCCTTTGATGGAACATGTGGAGGGTCTCGCAAAGTAATTGGAAGATTTGATAATACTTGATTGTTTAATGTAGTATTATCAAAACTTTCTAAATCATCAACATCATTAACATCTTGCATGGCTAGAAGCTCCTCATGAACTTTTCGTAAAGTTTGTCCAAGATGCTTGTATTGCTTCTCTGATTGTGACCCTACCTCTGCAACTTCCAAAAATTGAAGCATCAAACTATTTCTCATCATGGTAGAAGAAACTTGAGGCTCCACATGTACTACATCACTAGATATGTCATGTACAATGTGCTTCTTGGCATTAATTGTCCATCTATCTAAAATATAATGTGATGGAAGAAAGTGCACAAGAGATTTCTTCACAAAAACAGCTAGAATATGCCTACAAATAATACCAATAAACTCAAACATATGGCATGTACAAATAGCTTTGTCTCAACAATATCAAGAGATACTTCATAAAATGGACTCTCTCTCCCATGGGCTACCACCTTGTATATCTTCTTCACTCCTTCTTCATGATATTTGGATGCCATGTATTTTTGACTACAAAATAACTCTTCTTGAAATTTCAAAAACATCTTTCTTGTATAAACTTTTGCTGCCTCTGCTTCCAGCTTATAACATGTTTTCAAAATGGCACTGAATTTTTTGTCTTCACATCTTGTTCTTTCTCTTTAAGATAACGTGCATTCAAAGCTAGCTCATATTGATGTACAAAATCACTTATTGTTGTACTCGCACGAACATAATCTTTAAAAAATTTATTCATGCTTTCACTTCTTTGAGTTGTAGACATCCCAGCACAAAATGAGGTTCTTAAGTAAGCTGGAACCCATCTTTCACGCCGCATATAAAGATTTTCCAACCAATCATTATCCCCTAATCCATATTTCTCCATAATATTACTCCATTCTAACTCAAACTCTTCAATAGTGATTGTATCATGGATGCAATGGTAAAATTCTTCTTGAAAATGTGGATATTTATTATATACATGGGACAGCTGTTCTGGAACTTTCTGTAAAAGATGCCACATACACAATCTATGAGTTGCATTTGGCAATACATCTGCAATTGCCTTAGCCATAGCCTTGTCATCGTCTGTTATAATTGTAGAAGGAGAATTTCCAGGCATTGCATTAAGCCAAGTCTTCAACAACCATGTATAAGATTCAGCTGTTTCACTGACAAGTAAAGCACATCCAAACATCACAGATTGATGATGGTGGTTAACTCCTGTAAAAGGAACAAAAGGCATCTTATAACGATTTGTTTGGTACGTAGCGTCAAAGGTAACGACATCTCCAAAATATTGGTATGCCATTCTTGACCTAGCATCTGCCCAAAAGCAATTACCCATGCACCCATATTCATCAACTTCAATTGCATAAACAAAACCTGGATTTTTACATTGACTCTCAATAAAATATTTGTACATTCCTTGAGCATCTCCATCTTGAAGCAACTTTCTTCTTTTACTACCCAAATAATTTTGAATATCAACTGGAATACATCCAACATTATAATCACCACCAGATTCTTTACTTAACACAGACATTATCTTGCTTGGGGCTATACCTGACTCATTGAGTGTATCTATAAGACTCTTTTGGGCACTTGTTATCGCTCTATGCCCACGAAGCAAACTTGTACTCTTAGGGGTAAGAAGCTCATGATTATGGCCCTCCACAAACTTACATACAATCCATGTATCATCAACTTTCTTTAAACCTATCATTGCTTTGCATCCCATTCTTGTTTCTGCACGTTCTGGACCTGTTCTTTCATTGTCTTTATTACATTGACGATGGAATCCTTCCTTCGAACAAACATATTCAATTCCAACCCTTATTTTATCTTTATTCTTTCGAGTATGATTTACTCGTATACTAAAACCCTTTCGCCTTGCATATGCATTATAATATGCACGAGCAGCCTCTAAGTTTTCAAATACCATATCAAGATGTGGTTCTGAATGCCTATTGCATGCAAAAGGTTGATTTGAATCATCCAATGATAAGTCTACATTATTTTGATCTTCGTTTATTTCTGACTCATCGTGTACCAAGTCATCCACCATATCACAAAGTGAGATTGTTTCAGGTTCTTTGTTGTTTGCACTCATATTTTCAATTCAAGTAATTTTATATTTCAATATGACCTATAAAACAAAAACAAAATAAAAAAAAAAAATTCATAAGCAACAATTAAGAATAAATTTAAAATTTGTGCTATTACAATACTAAAGTTGCCCAATTTGGCAAACTTGCCCAATTTGTGCTGTTACAATACTAAACTTGCCCAATTTGGCAAACTTGTTCTATTACATAAAATAGCTATCAAATAGCTCCAAGTACATTGGTACATTGGCACAAATAGCACCACTTAATAAACTTTATTACATAAAACAGCTCCAAGTACATCCTTATGTGCACTTTGGTACATATAGAGAGAAAATTGACATTACAAGTAGGAGAAAATTGACAATACAAGTAAGAGGAAATTGACATTACACGAAAATTGACATTACAAGTAGGAGAAAACTAACATTACAAGTAAGAGTAAATTATATTTGAAACTAAAAATATATTAATAGCTATCAAATAAATGATACTAGCTGTGTTCTAGAGGCTAAAGTTGTCAGCGGAGAATTCAATAACCACAGTAAGTAAACTTGTCGAAAAGGCACCTGTAAGAAGCAAAATTTTCCTATGTAACAGTAAGCCCCTTTATTTTAGAAAATAACTTTACCCTTACAATATCAGAAAATACCAAGAATTTGAGACAACTATTAGTCTATTATAAACTAAAATTAGATCTAACTGAAGAGTATATAAAAAAAAAGAGACCAAACCAATTGCAACACAAAGACCCAATAAGCACTCAAGTGCAATGATATTTATGGTGCAAGCATACCTCATAGAAGCATCAACAATCATAAGCAAGGCACACAACTGAAAAGCTCTACGTCAACCAACCCCATCAGCAATCCAACCACTGAGTAGCACTCCAACAAGGGCACCACCCAGACATGTACTCACAACTAGACCTTCATTAAAATAAATGACAACCTTTTAGATAAGGGAGCTAGATGCAGAAATCAGACATCACATTAGAGCGATTAAGGAAAAAGATCAACTCAATGTCACCTTCTGCCAAAGTATTCCCACTAAAACTAAGATGCTTTCAAGTGGTTCATTAACTACTCTAAATGTTTTAGTCTGAAATGCTACTGTCGCTAGTGTATCAGAAACTACCCAAAACTCCTAAAATTAACTGGTATAGTCCGTTATTTTAGGCAGCAAGAAAAAAAAGGTTTTGTTTTTGGTGTTAAAAATACTAGTAAAACAGCTGAATTATCTAAATTAGATATCTTGGCACATGGGTTCTCATGTCTTTAGTGTGAAAGAAAGATATTGCTTGATAGAGGACAGAGTGCTTGTTGGATAGAAAGTTAACATGGGAAAATAAGGTGTTAGACCACATGAAAACAGAAAACAATCTAAACGGACAAAGTGAGCATCCATTGATTACCATCCAAGAAAAAAAATCAAGCAAAGATAGAGGAAAAAAAATTCCATTTACTTCTAGGAGAATTGGCATGAATTTATTCCAGAAAATGAATTAGCATGAATTTATTCCAATAAAGGAATTAGCACCTTCATAAAAGCCACATACACATATGCATATACATACAAAAAAAAAATCCAGCAACCCAACATAAATTTCAAAAACCAAAATTTACCCAATCACAATCATCAGTCAAATAACTCAAACTGTGTCTAATTGTCAAAACATGGTCATTTCAATTACACTAAGCCAGTGTTTTTATTTACATAACCGTAAACTCAGCAGGGAATCGCTGTCCCATATCTGCCTATAACTTCTCAGTAATGAATATGGCCAGTGGAAATTTTGTATCTCAGACTAGGGTGTCGATTAAATATACAAGTAGCCGATGCCAGGACAGCTATTTAGAGTTAGTTTGGTTAGGTAATTTGGAAGCCTAAAAATGCATTTAAAAACCCAAAATGCCATTTCACAACAACAACCCCTCGTAGTTTTTTTACAATTGCTCATTTTAAAACCCAAAAGCAAAACAGACTTACAATACAGTGCAAGGAAATTAACTCTTTAAATATACAGAGAATGAAACATAATGCAGGTTCAAAAGGAATCACACATTCAAGACTGTATGAATGAAAAACAAATAGCTTAAGATAATCAGCCTACATAGCCAAAATTGACAAGAGAACAACAACAATATATCTGCCTAACCAAATCAGCGAAAGAAACATTATTAGTCAAAATCAGCATGTGGATAGCATACCACATGCTACTAAATTTACTACATCTCCAGAATGGTGAATTTGTCAGCCCAAATTATGATGAATCTATCAGAACAAATTTGAACCTTAGGTAGCCTTGAATATGGAGCAGATAAACGGCCTATCTTGGAGCAGTGGTAATAAATAAAAATAAATTAGATGGGAAAGATGGGGTTACCTTGGCTTTTGGAAACAGGGGCAGTAGGAATGGCTTTCTGAGGTAGATTGCAAACAAGAAGAGTGGACTCTGCACAATTAATACATACAAAAAATTAGTGAGAGAAGGAATTAGTGAGATGAAGCAAACAAAAAATCCGATGAAGCAAACAAAAAATCCGAAAACCCAATTCGAAATCCAGCTAGGGGAAAAGGGAAAATCATGAAAAACAAACCTTTGGATCGTGGCTCACGGCGGCTCCGGTTTGTTTCCAAGCTCCGGCGAACTCTTCTTCTTCGAAATCGTTCTGCTCCGGCGATCTGTGCGGCGGCGGTGGAGGTTCGGCGTGAAGGAAGAGAGGAAGCAGAGGAATGGCGTGAGCCGGCGATCTGTGTGGCGGTGGTGGAGGTCTGGCGTGTGAAGGAAGAGAGGAAGCAGAGCAATGGTTCAGCGTGAAGGAGGATTTTGTGAGTGTGAAGGAGACTGAAGGAAGAAGGAAGCTGTGTGCGTGGGAGCCCTTTTTCTTTTTCTTTTTCTGTTTTGCTGTGTAGAGGTTTAGCGTGTTGGGTCTTTGTGTCTTCCTTTTGGGCCTTTTGACGTGGTGAGCTGTCATTGGCGTGGCGTAAAACACTGGTTTTACGCCACGCCCGGACACAATGTTTTCTCTATTTGAAAGTGTAGGAACGCACCGTTAGCTTTCTCAGACTGACCACCCAACAGGGGAGGCATTTCTAAGTTCAAACTAAATGCTGCCATTCACTCTTGAACCAATGTATCTTAAGGCCAATTTTTACAATGCCAAGTGTCACGACCCAAAATGTCTACAAACACTAAAAGGTAACGATTATCATACATAGGTTATTGCATATGTTTTGTGAACATACTACTACGTGGGCTAAAATCATATTTTGAAAACATAATCTTAATAGGAAATGTGTAAAAAGAAGTGGATAGCAAGATTTAGCCAGCAATAAAACTGCTTTGCATTTCATAAATTTTTTTTTTTTGGTAAAATTGCATTTCATAATTGAATCAACTTAATTCAATTAAAGGCTTATTATTATTAAATTCTTTAAGAACTTGTTGTAAATCCTTTGATTTACACCTCCAATTATGACATGCTCTATCGTCATATTACTAAAACATAAATACATCTTATCACACAAAATAACATCTCAATAAACACAATATTCCATATTTTAAGTAAAAGACTGATATGGTGTTTTTAGGTGTCTATTTGGCTAGCTTATTTTTTGCCAACTTATTTTACTATTCAGCTTATTTTTGCTATTATTGATGGATCTTATTACACTTTTTGGTACTATTCATGGGTCCCACTGTACTATTTCAACTAACATTTACTTTTATCTACATTACTTTCAGCAAAAAAATTTCAATTTCAGCACAATAAGCAGATCTCAAACAGACCCTAGGTGTGGAAAGATGTATTAATTTTTAAGTAAAATGCTGATATAACAATTTTTTATTGGACGATGTAAACCCTATGTTATACACCCCATCCTTATCAAATTCGGAATTTATTATTATTATTATTATTATCTCTCCTTTTTTTTATTTTTTGACTATGTAACATTTTTTTTGATACTAGACAAAGAGATTACAGTACATTACAAAATTTGGAGTTTGTCTTGCAATCATATTAACATTTTTTTTTGATACCAGACAAAGAGGTTACATCACATTACAAAATTTTGAGTCTGTCTTTTTTTTTTTTTTTTTCTTGCTATCATATTAGCGAGTTTCCTGCTTTCAGCTAATATAAAGTCTGAAGTTCTCAAAAAACCAACTAGCATAGAGTATTGCTCAATAATATTATATATATATCTATATATATCTTCTAATAAGGTTTCGATCCACGAAGGCCAATGAGTCTTAAACCTCCAAAAGAATTGGATTTCCTTGCTATCAGTTAGGATCGCCACTCTTTGAAGACCCAAATGAGCTATGTAGAGAAGCGCCTCACGAATCGCAACAAACTTTGTTTTCTTAGGATCTTGGAATGCTGTGAGAAAGGCTTTTCTGACGAGCTGGCTTCCTTCCTTTGATTTACTTATCAAGGCAACACCTCTTCTTCCTTTAATCAACTTTCTGGAAATTTCAACTTAGACACAACAATTGCCAATCTTCTTGGTAAGGCCAGGTAGGAGTAAGATGCTGGATGTCTCCCTTTGTTGTTTGTTCTTGACCTGTAAAATTTTCAATAAAAGCTGCATTGTATGTGTGAGGTAAAGCAGTTGAGGTTACCATAAACTCATTTGTATTGGGTAATTTCCCTTCGAAGACGATGCCATTTTTGTGATTCCATATACACCAAAGGGTGACAAATAAGGTAGGAATGCAGTTCTTGATTCGATGTTCCTTTTGGCTTCCTTGGATCCAGTTACTTATCCAATTAGTTATGGTGTGTTAGGGAAGAGTATCAATGCGAATGGTTATTTCACTGCCTAACCAAACAGCTATAGAGAAATGTGCCACAACTCGCCCATGTGGCGAGTTATGGTTGGTGGAGGGGTGTCTCCACATGGACCTACCATCACCCTTCCACCAACCACAGTTCGCCACATGGGCGAGTTGTGGCACTAGACTTGTTTCCAGAGAAAGGACATTTAAGAAAAAAGTGGTCTAAAGTTTTCCATTTTCTTGACAAAAGAGACAAGTATCAAAGTAATTAATGCCTCTATGGATAAGTGTGTTTCTCACAGGAGGGCTGAGTGTTAAATTTTCCAAATAAAATGCAGAATTTTTTGTGGGAGTGAAACTTTGCATAAAGTTTTCCAAACTTCTTGTGGGATAGAAGGTGGGTTTGGGTGAGGTGGGAGGTTTTCATTGAAAAGGATGGAATAAGCTTTTTTTCACTTGGAATTTGTCATTGGTGGAATAAGGCCAAATATTTTTGTCTTAGGATTCAGATGGTCCAATTTTGGGGATTGGGATGTTGAGGATGGACTCGGCTTCTTCTTTGTTGTATAGGGATGTGATGAGTGGTATATTCCAAGTGTTAGTGGTAGGCTTTATGAGGGTTGCAACATAGGAAGTAGGTTCTAAGGTTGAAGGATTTTTTGGTTTAAACCAGGCTAGGTGTTGGAGTGGAATATTTTTGTCATGTACATACTTTCCAAGTACATTGGAAGAGTTTGGGATTTGATTTGTGCATAATGTTTTTCAAGGACCAGGAGTTGTGTGGTTTCGGTTTGTGAGTGAGAATGTGTTCCCTGTGACAATATTTTGGGATTAGAGTCTTGGCCAGAATGGATTAGGGTTGTTAAATGATTCTCCAAAATTGTTTGGTTATTAAAGGTTAGTTCATTAGTTTAAATTTCCTTATACCTAGTCCACCTTCATTTCTAGGCCTACAAATAGAGTTCCAATTGATAAGATAGAGTTTTCTTTCAATGCGTTGGTGACCGCAGTAAAAGGCATTGATGAGAGAGTCAAGTTTGGTACAAATTTTGTCAGGAGCTTTAAGACAAGTGAAAGGAGTAGACAGGTAAGGATTGGAGAACAAAATTGATACGTGTAACTCTTCTGACTCGAGAGAGAAGTTTGGCTTTCCATCCCTGAAGTTTGTTGTTGACCTTTTCTATTAGTTCCTCAAAATTCATAGCTTAATTCCTAAATATTTCCTTGAGTGGTTAACAAGTTTAACACCAAGAGTAGAGCTTAGGGTTTATTGTCTATCAAGGCTTATGTTAGGAGTATAAAAAAGTTCAGATTTATGAGGATTGAAACTTTGTCCAGATAAGTCACAGTACCAATTGAGTGTTCGTTGGAGGGAGGAAATGGATTTAGATTCATCCTTGAAAAAAAGGAGAGAGATCTACAAAGAAAAGATGTGTGAAGGTAAGACAGTTTTGGCCAATTCTAATTCCTTTGATATTGTTATTATGTTTCTTTCTAATGAGGGCACAAGAGAGGACATTGGCACACATAATGAATAGATATGGTGATAGAGGATCACCTTGTCTAAGGCCTCTAGATGGCGCAATAATTTCAGAAAGGCTATCGTTAATCAAAATACGATAGGACACTCTGGAGACACATTGCATCACCCAGTTGATCCAATTGGGGGGAAACCCATATTATGAAGAACAACTTTGAGGAAGTTTCACTCAATTTTGTCATAGGCTTTTTGCATATCAAGTTTCAAAGCACCAAAACCCCATTTGTCTTTTTTCTATTTTCTTATATAGTCATAAATTTCATGTGCTAGCAGAATATTATGAATGATAAGTCTACCTTGACTAAAGGCATTTTGAAAGGGGGTTATCAAATTGTCCATAAAGGGTTTAAGTCTATTGACAAGAACTTTTGAAATAATTTTGTAAGCCACGTTACAGAGACTGATGGGTCTAAATTGAGTAAACTTTTCAGGGCAAGCTACTTCAGAATAAGAGATAGAAAAGTATGGTTGAAGGATTAAGAAGGTAACCTTAATGGAAGAAGCCTTGGACAGTTAAGATGACATCATTCTAAACTATTCTCCAATATTGTTGATAGAAACTAGCAGGTATTCCATCTAGTCCTGGTGCTTTGAGAGCTCCAATTTGCAAAACAGCTTGTTCTATCTCTGCTCTTAGAATTGGTTTGTTGAGTTCTATTTTTTGAAACTCAGACAGAGAGGGTAGTGGGATGTCCTTGAGTTGATCCTGTATATCTAAAACCTGTATATGGTTTTGGGATAGATAAAGTTTCTCGTAGAAGGTTGTGAAACCATCTTGAATCTCCTCCATATTATCCAGCCATCTACCATCCTCTGCATGCTTTGATTTGGGTGATTTTGTTCCGAAGTCTTTTGTTTCTTCTCCTTGAAAATAGATGGGCATCAGGTTCCATTTTGAGAAAAAATAAGTACAACCATTTGTGTGAATTCATGATTTCTATTAAAAGTTAAGATACTTTTTTTATTTTTTTAAATGATAGTTGAGAGAAGGAGAATTTAAATCATGGACATCTCATCAAGATATATCAATTGAGCTATAAAGCTCTAGGTAATCTTCTATTAATTATTTTTAATAGATATAAATTTTAAAAATATAACAGTTGAATTGCATGTTTTTAAACTACAAAAAGTTAAAATTTAAATATTTAATTAATCATGTAACATCTTTGACCTTCTTGAGAGATGATAAATTTATCAAAGAGTTTTATGTAGAACCAACTGGCGCTTAGTACGTGAAATCTTTAATATTTTAAATTTCTAACTTTAATTTCCACTCTAATATATTATCAAAATTGGCCTTTAGTATATGACAACCGGAGTTTGAAAGATTCTTTACTTTTTTATATAATTTTGATAATTTGATAATTACAAGAATGGATTTAAAATGTTGATGCTTTTGTTGAAACTTGAAACAACATAAGTACAAAGTAAAACTTGAAAAATAATTATAACAATGTTATTACTTATTAGTTGTTACATTATTATATCTATTATTGTAATAAATAATCTAGATTATGTGATAAATTTTGTTATTAAGGACAATAAAGAGGGGCCTACGTTAGACTATTAGTATTTTACATAGATAGATAGGCTGTAAAAGTAAAAGAGTCCTCGATAAGGCGCGTGGTCCAAACAAGTCTGAAATGATCAATCATTGGTCCATATGCATATTAACATCACCAGTCACCATCTCTCTCTCTCTCTCTCTCTCAGGCTCCGCTCACGTGCACCTTTGGATTCTTCATTTCTTTCTCTGTTTCGCTTCGTCCCTTTCGAACTATCCCATCCCATGTGACCTCCTCTCCAAAAGGACCTCCATTTTCCTACTTAATATCGAAAATGCCACTTTGTCACATAGCTACGAGAAAACGGCTACAAAAATGTAAAATGTCGGGCTTGGCAAGGCCACACGGATGCATGGTTTTAATTGTTGATATTCCCAACACACACACACACACACTCTCACACACTTCCAACTTTATGTTATTTATCTCTTATCTTTTGTTTCTTCCTAACTTCCTACTGTCTATGATCTGGCCACGTTGTTCTTTCTTCAAAGATTTACAACATGTTACCAAGATTTTACTAGAATAAATATGTTTCCCCACCACTCTTGTTTTTCCCGACAACCAAATGGGTAGAAGACTCGCTCTATTCTATGGTGCACCATCCAATCCATAATGTCCCTAATTATTAGAATCACAACTCACAAGGAAATGTTCTAGGATTAATTTTATCCGGATCAATTATTTAGATACAAATTCATCCAATTTATTATGTATTTTTTTTTTTATCACATAATCCTTTTTTAAAATTATTTTACAAGTTACATGATTTAAATACATATAAACCGACCATTGTCACATCACATAATGATTTAATCAAATTCCAACAAGGAACAAGATCTTGGGACAACATGTCAACAACAATTAAAGTACTAAACCTTATGCTTTTAGTTTCTCAAATTAAAAAGGTTCGTAATATTCATTTGTGATTTTGGGAATATGCAAATGAAGAAAAAACAGAGAGTAGCGAATGGGATCGCCTTTTCCCCCTATATATGAAGGTGAATCTTGATGCAGTTATTAGAAAAGGGAAATCATGTTTGTGTAACAGTTGTAGGGCGAAACGTTACTACAATAGAGAAGTTATTTTTGTGTGAACAAAACCGATTGTGAAGCAAAATCCTCTAAAAGCCAAAGCTCGTAGAACTCTATTTGCAATTTCTAAAGCCAGAGAATTGGGTTAAAAATTCTTGATGTGTGAAGGAGATTCTCTAAATGTGATATGCCCACAATAGAACCACTCTTTGTAGGACTATTGAAAATTTCATTTTTGAACCAAGGCGGTTTGTTAGTCATACCTTTAGATAAGTTAATTTTATAGCTCATAATATTTTCGAATGGGTTCTTTAGTTTAATACGAGGGAATGATTTTTACCCCTCTATCTTAGTCTTCTATTTTTTTGTTCTAAGTAAAGACAGTGATCTTTCTTTCTCAAAAAAGTAAAGACGGTGATAATTCTCCCGCTTGTATTTTAGATTTTTCTTTTTTTTTTGTTTAATTGAAAATATTATTCTGAAAGGAAAAAAAAAAAAAAAAACCGTCATATAAAAGAAATTATTTATTTATTTCGATAATTAAAATAGAAGAATGAGGAGTTAAAATCTTGAATGTCTTTATTATAAACATTATGAATTCTCAATTAAGTTTTAAGGTTTTTGTTATGAAGTCCTTGATTGTAAAAGCAGTAACTTTGGTCAAAGTTTATTACTCATTTTTATTTCAAAACCCAAACTAGGTGCCCTACCTTTGGAGTAAGACAAATCTAAACACATTAACCAAGCTAGAAGCAACATTATAAAAGTAGAAAATATAAATTAAAAAACCTGGCATTAAAATATAGGACATGCACGAATTAAAAGTAATTTAATTGATTCTTTCTCATTATATTTCTGCTAGTTTTATCAATTTCAATTTGTTTGGGTTAACTTCTAGCTGAAAAAACCAGATTTACTTTGTCAAAGTTGGTAAAAGCACAATCTGTATATAAACAAATAAACTAATAAAAAATATTTCAAAGGCATCTCAAATTGATTATAGTACATTATATTATATCATATCATATACTATATAATAAAAGTTGAGCTTAAAAACTGTAGTTACATTAAGTGGTTACTCTCACAAATTAATAAATTAATTTTATACTATTTGTAAGGTAATATTTACTCAAGGAAATATCATATTTAACAAATATTTAATTTAGGTAAATTTTCTTAAGGAAAATTTCAACAAATTTAAATTCTATTCAAATTAAAAGTTTATTATGAAAAATTCTAAATTTTTTTTCCCAAACAATAACTCACGTTTTGAGTTCTACTCCAACTAAAAGTTGATTATCAATATTTTAAGAACAAATAATTAATAAATTAATTTTATATTATTTGTCATGATATAATTCCTCAAATTAAGAGATAATATTTAACAATTGTTTAATTTAGATAAAACTTATTGCATGTACTAGGAAATTGACGGCCTAAGCCCACTAAAAATAGTGATGCCTTGTCCCTCAACTCAAGCCCACACAATAGAATTTTTAAAGAAAGTGGGAAAAAAGTTCAAGCGTAATTCTAGGACTAAGTTTTGGTCTAATTCAAGGAACTAGAGATAGACAATTCAAACAAGAATTAAGGATTTTACTATCCTCGGGAGAATTCGAGGACTTGTTCTTATAGATGAATGATACAAATTCTACACCAAACCTTCACTGTTCATCCTGTAGTTTATTTTTACACTTAGAGAAACCCCCCTTGAACTGGGAAGTTCCCTCTCTCTTATATATCCTTCCTCTTGGCATCCTAGCCCTTCACTTGTATGCATCAGGGCTTTTCTTAGGTCACTTGTCCCATCAGAGCTCTGATGAAAGTGGTAGAAGGGGCTGCTAGCTGTGAAACTACTGTTCAGGTGTCATTTCCTCATTTAATGCAGCTAATAAGGTTGTTGCAGTGCATTCAATGCGGTAGAGGAAGGTATACCCTTTACAGGAAGCTTCCTCCCACCGTCTTGGCCCTCTTTCCCTGATCCTTTCTCCTCCAAATAGGTCCTCCCATAATGCTATCTTTAATCCTTTTCCCTTCTCAGATTGGTGAAGTCCTTAGGTCGGATATATTTTTGTGGGTGGAACCATGCAATAATTCATTTTACATTCTCTTTGGTCCTCAGACGCCCTACATTAGCCCCCTAAAATCGTGCCATTAAGAAGCCTTCTAAGAGGAAGGTTTTAGTAACAACGAGTTATGTGGTACGTGTCAGATCCATTCCCATGTATATACGTCGCTTCATCTGTCTCCTACACGTTCCTGACGCTTCGGTATCCATGACTCTACAGTTAATGCACTAGGCGACTATTTATCCCCCCCCATTCTATGGTACGATGGTGATCCTAAGGTTCTTATTTTTCGTAATTTATGAGCAGGAACTTTTACCACTCATTTTTTTCACTCTTATATAAGGTGGAAATGGGAACAACACTATCCCATTTACTTGCTTTCTACAACCTTTCACTGAAGTAGCAGTTCGAGGAAAACACCTTTCAGTGCTCATAGGTGCGTTTGGCTCTTCATCCTGTTCTATACATAAGAAAACTTTCTTTCCTGTTTAATTTTTAACCCTATAGGAACATATGGGTAGATTTGCTAGACTAGTTGATACCCTCGAAGGTATAGCTGCCTTTAGGGAAAAGTATAGGATTCCCGACAATGTTGAACTCCAACATTACAAATTAGGAGAGTGGTTGGTCCTTAATAAACCACTCGGGGCAGTAGTTATTCCTATGATTGCCTTTATAGAAGGGGGTGACTAGGGATTTCCTTATTAATTTTAAGTTATCCCCAACTCAATGCTTTCTTAACCTCTTTAGGGTCCTCGATAGTGTGGATATGATAAACCGAAAAATAGGGACCAATCTTACTTGGCACGATGTAAATTGGGTATACAATAGTCAAAGGGGAAAAGACACAGGTTATTACTTTAAGTGTAGAGTTCCCTCAATAAGGTTGATTTCCTGTATACCCGAGTTGAATAAGGGCATAGACGAAGATTTCCTCATTGTCTTGGGCGGATGGCACAATGGTTTGCATTGCCCTACCCAAGATAGGGAACTAGATGGGGTTCCCGAGGTCTTTAGACTAATTTAGGGAACCTATTGTTTTTAACTTCCAATAAATAATTCTATGACTTATAGTTTCTTTATTTTTTGCAGACGAATTCCACACTACTTCGAACAAAAGTTTGGTGAACTTTTCAGACCTTAACCGAATTCTCAAGTCAGAAATTTTTCTCTACCGCGACGGGTAACTTCGAGCGGTGCATGTGATCCTTGGATTCATGTAAAAACATGATTAGAGCAAAGGACCCGAGGCTAGCCTTAATCGACATAGCTGTTCCCGAATTTTTGACTAAGCCTCCTCCTTCTGGTACTCAAGATACCCAACTGCTAGCTCTACTTGCAACCAACTGCTTTATTTCCAAGAGCAAGCTATTCTTTCTAACAACGAGCCAGAGGAGCGCACACCCAAACCTACCCAGAAGGATTTGGACAAAGACTTTGAAATCTTTTATTGCGAAGACCCCGAAGTCATCTTGCCATTGCTCAAGTTAGCATTAGTCAGGAAGCAACCAACATCCCAAAAGCCATGGTTCTAAAGGAAAAGACTCTTGACCTACTAGCACTACTCACTGCCCACGCTGGGGGTAACTCTCTCGTGGTGCCCGTAGTTCCTCGGCCACTAACCCCTGCCCTAGCTCAGGCTGCTGAAAAGAAAAGGAAAAAGGGGAAAAGAAACTGAAGGCTCCAAAGAAAGAGAAATTCTTCATCCTGTGCAACAACCCCCCACCAAAGAGCCCAGAACCACAAGGGCTCATCAAAAGAAAGGTGCCGCTGTTGGAACTGGCAAAGGCACTGAAGGGGAGCAACGTCCAAAACCCACCATCTGGAACCCTGCAATTGTCCTTAGCTCGGGAGATCCAGTGACTTTCAAGGCATCCTTGAGGGATCCCCAGAAAGGAAGATCTGGGTTGGTCTCAGAGTGCCTGGAGAAGGCTCTCCTACTCCTCGAGGACATGCAAGAGCTTCAGGGGTTAAGGAAACGTGAAGTATTCCTTTGACTGAAGAGGGACCTTGCCAAGGTTAGATTCTACCCTCTTTACCTTATTATCACTTTGTGCTTGACCTCATTCGATCAATCATTAATTTTATTTTGTGTGTGTGTGTGTGTGTGTTTTTTTTTTTTTTTTTTTTTTTTTTAAGGCTATGCAAGCATCTTTTGTTGATGAGGAGTGGGTAGATACACCCTATCCAAATCCCGAGAGGCAGAGGGCAATCTCACTCAATCGAAAGAAGCCCTAGCTAATGCCGAGAAGAGGCTCAAAGACACCCTTTTTTCACTTAGCTGAAGTTGAAAAAGGGCGCAAAACGTTGAACCTGCTCTGGCAGGGTTTGAAAAGCAGGCCGAGGAGTTGCAAGTCTCCTTGAAAAAATCCAAAATGCAATTGGCCTTGGTCATGGAGAAGACAAAGCAGCAGCAAAAATAGCTCGAGGATAAATATTCTGAGAAAGCAAAGGCTGAGCAGGCTGCCTATGATGCTGGGAAGACCAAAACTGCCCAGAGTTTGAGTGCTCAACTCAGGGATGTAGCTCGGGCTTTTTGTGTATAAGTTTAGAGTGAAGCCCTTAACATTGCAAGAGTAATGGCAGATTCTAACTTAAGAGGGGCTAATAAGGTGTACTATCCCCCTACTCTTCACTTTTCTCCAAGCATTGCTTCTCCTCATCCAAACCCGAGCCTTGCCTCTTCGATGCCCCAATCAACCATCACTTTAGCCACCAAGCTTACCTCTGGGAAAGACAAAGAATAGTTAGCTTCCATTCCCGTAGTGGAGTTAGAATTCGAGGAGGTTGTTGAAGTTAAGCAATTGAAGAGGAAAAAGAAAGACAAAGAGAAAGAGGTCGTTGCTTGACTTCTTCAGACATAGAATATAGACTAGTCTTGATAAGGGTTAGGTTTAGGTGATGCCCTCTTTTGTAATCTGTACCTAAGCTTGAATGAATACATCCATTTTTGTTTCCTTCCCAATTGCATTTACTTTCTTATATTATTAAGTATTTCCTCATACTCTTCTGATATAAGCATGTGACTTGAAATATATTAAATTTCTTTAAACTCAGTTTCAACTTTTAAACATATTCCCTTATCTCATATAAACCTTTACTTAAAACGCTTGGAATTTAACCTTATTCGCCTTAAGATTGAGTTTGCTCAACCGTTAAGTCTATCCCAGACTTTCAAACCAAGGGGTCCAATAAGACTAAGAATCATTTGGCTCTTAGTCTCTGTTTCACCCAAAAGTTTATTTATTTAAGGCCTGTGATCCAAAGAGTCAAACAAGATTGAGGCCTCGTTCAACACTTAGGCAGTTTTCATAGAAGAGTTAATTTACTCAAGGCATGTGACTCGAGGAGTTGAACAAGACCGATGTTCTGTTTAACATTTAAGAAATTTTCATACAATAGTTAATTTACCCAAGGCATGTGACTCGAGGAGTCGAACAAGACCGAGGTTCTATTTAACACTTAACCAATTTTCATACAAGAGTTAATTTCATATGACCTGAGGAGTCGAACAAGACCGAGGTTCTACTTAACACTTAACCAATTTTCATATAAGAGTTAATTTACCCAAGGCATGTGACTCGAGGAGTTGAACAAGACCAAGGTTCTATATAACACTTAGTATTTAAATTGAATTCATCAAAAATCTACTTGTACATAAAAAGAAGAGACCAATCAACAAAACAGATGGAAATCATGTAAAACTTGTATTAAAAATAATACCTACACAGATTATTTACATTCCATGGATGCGGAACTACATTCTAATTCAAGTCCTCTAAATAATATGCCTCAATGCCTGCCACCGAGGTTATCCTATACGGGCCTTCCCAATTAGGGCCTAGCTTTCCCCATGATAGGTTCTTCGTCGTCCCCACTATTTTCCTTAAGACTAAATCTCCAGGTGCCAATGGCCTTGCCTTAATTTTTTATTGTACCCTTGCCTAAGTTTTTACTAATAATGTGCCATCTTCACCATAGCCACTTCTCTTCTTTTGTCGATTAATTCTAGGCTCCCTGAAAATAGATGGTCATTCTCCTTTACACTAAACTGGTCAGTTCTAAAGGTCGGGAAGCTTGTTTCAAGGAGTATAACCGCTTCGAATCCATAAGTCATTGAAAATGGGGTTTCCCCTATTGATCTTTGGGGTGTGGTGCGATATGTCCACAACACATGAGGTAATTCATCTACCCATCTTCCTTTCACATTATCTAACCTTTTCTTCAACTCGGATACTATGGCCTTATTAACTACTTCTGCCTGTCCATTTCCCTGTGGGTAGGTTGGAATAGAATATCTATTCCGGATACCTAACTCCCCACAATACTTTCTGAAGGCTTTACTATCAAACTGGAGCCCATTGTCCGAGATTAGCGTATGAGGAATCTTAAATCTGGTAAAAATGCTCCTCCAAACGAACCTTTGCGCATCTATGTCCTTGATATTGGAAATAGGCTTGGCCTCTACCCACTTTGTGAAGTAATCAGTACCGATGAGGAGCCATCTTCTGTTACTCGTAGCTTTTGGGAAAGGCCCCACTATGTCTAATCCCTACTGGGAAAATGGCCAAGGACTAGTGAGTGGATTCAAAACCTCTCCCAGTTGATGGATATTTAGAGCATACCTCTAGCGCTGATCACACTTCTAAACATACTCCTGTGTAGCTTTCTGCATACTTGGCCACCAATATCCCTGGGTGAGGGCTTTATGAGATAAAGATCTCACTGTAGTATAACTTCCTCAAATTCCCTTGCGCAACTCCTCCAACAGGGGATCCACAACTTCTGGGTGAACGTAAAAAAGATATGGTCCCGAATGCAAGCGTTAATACAACTTTTGCTCCCCAGTCAGTCAATATGGTGTGGCCTTCCTACGTATCTTTTCTGGCTCACCTTTATCTTTGGGCAAATAACCTTTCTTTAAGAATGAAACCAAAGGTTCCATCCAACTCGGCCCAACCTGTATGCTATGCACCCTGACCGGAGACTAATCATCATGACTAGGAGCTGCCATATCTTCCATAATTATGACTCGAGGTAGGCCTGTTCCTGAAGAGGGAGCTAACGAATCTGCATGGGAGTTCTACCCCCTTGGGATTTGCCTTAAAACAAAAATTTTAAAACAATACTGAGCACGCTTAACTTTAACGAAATATCCTTGCATTCGTTGATCCTTGGCCTCAAATTCTCCATTGACTTGCCCAACCACTAAGCGTGAATCCGAATATATCTCTATAACTTCTCCTCCAAGTCTGCTAACCATTGCCATCCCGACCAATAAAGTTTCATACTCGGCTTCATTGTTTGTAGCTAGGAAGCCTAAACGCAAGGATTTCTCCACTATTAACTTCTCGGAAGTTACTAACACAATCCCCACTCCAGAGCCTTTTTGGTTTGCTGCTCCATCCGTGTATACCTCCCAGATTGCAGTGGAAGAGGACGAGGCCACCAAAACTCTCTGCCCTTGCCTCTCGTCTCCCCCAACATCCTCTATAAACTCTGCAACGAAGTCTACCAAGACTTACCCCTTCATAGCAGTTCAAGGGAAATACTTAATATCAAAAAACCCGAGCATGGTCCCCCATTTAGCAATCCTACCCGTATAATCAGACTTTCGTAACAATGCTTGCAATGGAAGCTGGGTGAGTACTACCACAATGTGTGCTTGGAAATAATGAGGAAGCTTCCTTGTAGCATGTATAATAGCAAACACCACTTTCTCTAAAGGTAAGTAACCGGCCTCTGCCTCCTGCAAGGACTTACTAACATAATAGATAGGCTTTTGTACTCCGTTCTCCGTCCTGACCAGTACCAAACTTACTGTATGACCTGTGACTGCTATGTAAGCATATAATTCTTCCTCCTTCTCGGGTCGCGAGAGAATAGAAGGATGTGACAAGTATTGCTTCAACTCTTTAAAGGTCGCTACACACTCCTCGGTCCACTCAAAGTTCTTCCACTTATGAAGGAGCTAGAAGAATGGTCAACACCGATCGGCTGATCGAGAAATGAACCTATTCAATGCGGCAATCATCCCTGTCAACTTTTGTACTTCCTTAGGGTTCCAAGGAGGATACAAGTCGTTAATGGCACTGATCTGGTTGGGATTAACTTCTATTCCTCGGTGTGTAATCATGTAGCCCAAGAATTTTCCCGAGCTGACTCCAAAAGAACACTTAGACACATTTAAACATAGTTTGTGTTTCCTCAGTACCAAGAATACGTCCTCTAGGTCTTTCAAGTGCTCCGAGACTTACTTGCTTTTTACCACCATATCATCAATGTATGCCTCCACATTCTTCCCAATCTGTGCTTTAAATATTCGTGTCACCATTCTTTGATATGTAGCCCCAGCATTCTTCAGACCAAAGGGCATCACCTGATAATGATAATTACCCGTGGGAGCTCAAAAGGTGGTCTTTTGTTGGTCGGACAACGTGAGAGGCATTTGGTGATATCCCTGAAAATCGTCCAAGAAACTCATCCGAGGATGTCCAACAGTTGCATTGGCAAACTTTATTCAGATCCGTCAAATCCACACACATACGCCACTTCCTATTTTTCTTCTTCACCACCACAGTGTTAGCCAACCATTCAGGATAAAAAACTTCATTAATTGCCCATGCCTGCTTAAGCTTATTAACCTATTCCTTTACTGCCTCAACATGCTCTTTCGAAGAGTGTTAAAGTGGCTGTCTCCTCGGCACGGCACCAGGGCTTACATTCAGCCGATGACATATAAACTCAGGGTCAATTCCCGGGGTATCATAAGTACTCCATACAAATACATCTACATTATTCCTAAAAAACTCCAACAATTCTGTTTTCTCCATAGGGGGTAACTGAGCCCCAACTTGAAAGTATCTTTCTTCGTCCTGATTGATCATAACCCTTTCCAACTTATCACATAGTAACCCCTGTGAATCGGTCCTAAGTTCAACCTTGGGACCAGTTAGTTGCTATGGGACTTGCTCTATCCCCATTAGAGCTTGATCCGGGAAGCGCTGCTTAACAGCAACTACCAAACATTGTCTAGCCACTGCCTAGCTCCCGACTAGCTCCCCAACTTGTCTTTGCATGGGATACTTAACCTTTAAGTGCAGGGTAGATGACACTACCCCCATAGTGTGAAGCCATGGCCTCACCAAAATGGTAGTATACGGGGAATAAGCTTCCACCACAATAAAGTTAACTTCAACCTCCTTGTCCCTAGCTTGCACAGGTAGTCTGATCATTCTGTGGGGAATTGCCATTCTTCCATCAAATCCGACTAAAGGCGACTTATATTCCTCCAGATCCTCAAGTTTGAGATTCAAACCCTTATACAAATCCGGGTACATGATCTTAGCCCCACTTCCTTGGTCCACAAGGACTCTCTTCACATTATATCCTCCGATTCGAAGGGTCACCATTAAGGCATCATCATGGGGTTGGAATGTTCCTTCCTTATCCTTCTCTGAGAAACCCAGTGTTGGTATCGCCATCACGCTGACCCTTTTAGACATTTGAGACAGATCCCCCACTTCTAAATTTGAAGCTACAAACATAACTCTCGAACATGAACTAGCATCGCCCCTAGGTGTAGCAAAAAACACATTAATCGTACACAGGGCTGGCTGATGTACCCCTTCTCTTTGATATCTCGCCTCGGGTTGTCCTTTTTGCCCCCCTAGCTGATGTAATAATTGCTTTAACTTCCCAGCCTTCACCAACTAACCCAAGTGGTCATGCAAGGTTCTACAATTCTCAGTTGTATGTCCTTTCTCCTGATAATAGTGGTAGTAAAGACTCTGATTTCACTTGGACGGGTCTCCACCCATCTTATTGGGCCATTTAAAGTATGGTTCATTTTTTATCTTTTCGAGGATTTGATAAATTGGCTCCTTAAACACTGAGTTGACCATCTGCGCGCTTGTTCCTAATGATTGATTGGAAAAATCCATCCTAAGTCGGTTATGATTGTATCCTCTTGCCAGAAGATCCCTCTTTTCTGGGAAGACTTTGACCTTTCCCTTTCCTTGGGTTTGATCTTCCTTAACCTGTTTGTGCTTATCAATGTGATCCATGAGTTGGTGCATACTGAATGTTCAATATGGGTATGAAATGCCCTTGAACGTTTAGACCCCAAATAACAAATTATCAATTCAAGCTTATTATCAAACAATTAATGTGCGGAATATGAACATAAGCCAAATATAAACACATCCACAATAGTAAATATAAGGCAAAGATAAAGGAAGGAAGATGCAAACACACGGACAACACACGATGTGTTATTGAAGAGGAAACCGAAGCCCTCAATGTAAAACCTCTCCGTCGCCCTCCAAGCGGTAAATAATTCACTAAAGAATGTAGTTGGGATACATGAACAGCAGAAGACCCTCCAAGCCTAATCTACCTAATGTACCTAAGCCCTCCAAGCTTCTTGCTCCAACGAGGTTACACCGAACCTATTTCTTCTTTAGCTTACCAGATTTCGCTATAGCCCATAGCATCAACCAATATGAATTGGTCCCTTCCTAACTGCTTCCCAATAGCACCAAATAAACCTTCTCACGGATTGTATGGTGAGAAAAGGATTTGGCTAAAGACCTTTTAAGAATGTAACAATGGAGAGGAAGAGAGTAGAGCAATGTAAAGAGTCTCTAAGGTAAAGATTGTGGATGAATCAATCTTGTTTTTCTTTAAGGTTTCCCTCACAAAATTCTCTTTGGAAGCTTTCTGCATTTGGTGGGTATAAGGGTCTATATATAGTGGGGTAAGAAAGGAATGTGAAGAGTCAGTTTTTCCTAACAGGGCTGATTGGCAGCTTGGCCTCACGACTGGTCTGAGTCGCGAGTTCAAGTCGCGAGATAACGGCCTGGCCAGCCTGGGACTTTTGTCCTGTAGTACGACAGCTGGCGCGACCCTTTAGCTCCCTTGTGTGCATCTCACGTGCCTACAGTTGGCGGCTTGCTAGTCGCGAGTCCTAGCCGTGAATCTATGCCTTCTTGCACATACTTGAGTTTTTCTTCACATCTTCTCATACACTACCCTTACAATAATCCCACCTAAATACAGGGTTACTAAGTACTTAAATTACAAGTAAATTGGCACAGAATGAAGCCAACAAGATGGTTGATTAAATTCAACCTTACAATCTCCCTCTTTGGCTATTCCGTGACAAAACCCTACAACAGACTCTAGACTTAATGCGTGAGTTGGGAACAGTTGAACAAAACTCACTCACACCTAACTCTAGATTCTGAAATGCTCTTGAACATATGAACAAGTAACTCTTGAAACACAACAACACAATAATATCATTGTATGTAGAAAACTTGAAATGCATATGGAGCAATAGAAGCATGATTAAGCAAAAATGGACTTAAGCAATAAAGCAGTAAATCATGGCTTGATCAACCAAGCAATCACTATACAAAAGTGATTACTATGCTCATTCACACAAGGAATGAACATTCGGACATGCAAGGTGATAAGCTCAATTGAAGAGTATCATTTACAAGTCCAACATTCAACCAATGCATACAAACATATATGCATCTAGGAACAATCCTACAAGGGCACAAGAGTGATGTACTAAATTGAAATGCATAGCATTTAAC
The DNA here is from genome assembly GCA_023736055.1 of Quercus glauca. Taxonomy (NCBI): domain Eukaryota; kingdom Viridiplantae; phylum Streptophyta; class Magnoliopsida; order Fagales; family Fagaceae; genus Quercus; species Quercus glauca. The sequence goes on along the minus strand of CM043322.1, from coordinate 45,393,575 downwards.
ATCAAGTACATAAGCCACAAAGCAACGCTACAAAGCAAAAAGATTGCATTGCATGGTACAAACCATAAAAGCCTACAAACTGCAAAGTGCATGGAAACAAACCCTTAAACCTTACATAAGCAACATGGGTACAAATATACCATACACATAAGCAAAGGTACAAAATATAAAGTACTTCCCTTATCAAATCACTCCCCCTATCATGAATCATAGGAGCTGTGATGAACTTGGAACATATATACCTGTAACCTGAAACACTTGCACAAAACACATTAGACCCTCAAGGTAAAGCAAGTAATAAAAAGACAGGTAAAGCAAGTAAATTATGATCAAGTAAACATGATGTGAAACATGTGAGCAACTTGATCATACACCAAACACCAAAACAAAGTTTTCTTATTACACAATGTCTTCTCCCCCTTGGTATATGCATCTCCCCTATGGAATATCTTTCCCTCTAGAAATGTGCACGAGAGATAGAATTTCTCCCTCTAAGAATGTGTACAAGGGTCATATAGAAATGACAAAAACTCTTCGGTATTCTCTCTAGAGTGTACTCTCCCCCTTTTTGTCAGGAATAGAAAAAGGGTCAAGAAGAAACGAGGGCAAGAGATAAAGGAATGAACAAGGATAATGATGCATGAGGGGTGCGAGATGAATGAGAAAATGAAGCTCAAACCTAAGACGAAACAAAATGCTACAAAGCATAAGGTAAACATGACATGCTAGGATGAGGCAACAAGGTATAGACCAATGCATAACAAGGGTAGCAGAGGTGTGTGCAAAAGGTGGCTAAGTGCAATGCATGACCAATGCATGAAAAATGCACATGTGGGGCAAGGTGTGTTAAATACACAACCAATGAACCAAACATGTTCCTAATGAGGAAACATGAGAAACCCCAAAGTTTGATACTCATCGGAGTCCAAACAAGCGAGAAAATGCCTAAGAGGCATTTTATCAAACACCTAGCTTGCACACTATGAACAATAATGTGAAATAATGCATGAACATCATGAAATCTACCCTTAATACATGCTCTTTTTGCCACATGGGGCCAACACCCAAAGCAAATCATCAAAAGAAACCAATCCCATATAAAAATTTTGACAAAAATTAAGTTTTCCTAACCCCTATGATGAAAATCCCAATCAAGAGCACAAAACTCTTCAAAACATATTCTAAGGATCAAAAACAATGAAAAGAGTTTAGAACTACCTTAGAGATGTTAATGGAATGAAAAACCATTCAAATTGATTGGGTTTTGATGTAAAAATATTGAAAGAGGGGTTTAAAAGAGGACAGGAGAGGTTAAAAACAGGTTTCCCACGAAAAGCCGTTTAAAAAGCTGTTTCTGGGCATTTCGCGACTGGGCGAGTCGCCAAAATTTTCGCGAGTTACGAGTGAGTCGTGAGCGAGTCGCGAGTGAGTTGCAAAAATCTTCTGGATGAACTCGCGACTGGGGTTGGCGACTGGGGTTGGTGACTGGCGAGTAAGTCGCGAGCGAGTCGCGAGTGAGTCGCGAAAAACTTTGACATCTGTTTTTCAACACAGAACATATTTAAACAAAGTAAGCACTAAACATGAACACAAAGAGTGATAAAAATCACTTCCAAAAACATATAAAATGATCAAAAATCTTTTTATGCTTGATTAACAAAGATTGAGTATGTGAAAACACATTTAATCAAGTACAATCACACAAATGAATATGATATTCATTGATCATAGACATGTGTGATGTGTGTGAGTATCAAGGATAAGATAGTTCTTAGTCTAATGTGAAGCTTCAATGATCAATTCAACCAAGACATACATAATTAGTACTAGATAATGTGACCTATCTCAATTATAGAAACATGCATATATGACCTCCCACATAAACTTGATTACAATTCTTTGAAACTTTTCATTTGGCTCCATAAACATCATATTATTTGATCCTTTTGCTTCAATATATCTCATGAGAGATTGATGCTTGAAATTTTTGATATTTCAATTGATGAGTAAGCCTTTGGCCTTTTGGGCATCATATATTTTATTTTTGGTCGCTTTCCCTTTTTCCTAGTCAAATACTAGTATGTGCGACATGCATTTGCAGCTCAATATCTCTTTTCATTTGGAGATTTACATTTGGTGAGCTCTTTAAGCAAAACAATAAAATAAAGAGTGGGAAGATATATAGGCATAAGTCTATGCATGTCTCAAAATCAACAAAACCATTCACTAATCATTCATGACAAGGATGAAGATCTATTTACAATAGTCACATAGATTTCAAAATTTCTCCCACAATGATATAAGTGCAATAGAAACAAGCTAAGCTCGTAGATACACAAAGCCATTAGTACAAAGGTACAAGGCAAAACATGCTTTGAGACAAAACTCAATAAAGTCGATCAAACTTTTGGAATTTTTCACTTTTTATATGGTTTTGGATTTTTTACTCACGCAAAACAAAAACATAAAAGTAAGATCAAAATAAAAACAATGCATATGAATAAATGCAAGATGCACAAAATACATGAAGATATGACATTCAATGCATGAAGGGTTCTATAAAGATCAAAAGAATTAGATCAAGGACCAAATGAGCAAAAGCTCAATTATAGGCACCCTTCCTCATCCAAACGGAATGATTGTTTGGAATGAGTGTCTCAAGAGACGTGAAACGAGGGTTGAAAGAATGAGAACCGGAGATGCACATAGTCAAGGAATTAATAGCATTAAACACTTTCTTTAACAACATGCAATTTTCACTCAAATCCGGTTTACTCTTTTTAGCATAACTTCCAAGAAGCTCAAGTTTCTCTTTTCTATTGATTCTTTTAAAAGTATGAAACTTAGAGCATTGAGGTCTTAAATGACCAAAGTCACCACAATGGTGACAAACAATGTGTTTAGGTCCACTAGGCTTTTTGGGAAGGGATTTAGCAACATTGTTTTGTTCCCTCTTCAACTTATGACATTGAGGTCTTATATAACCAATCACATCACAATGGTGGCAAGTTGGAACAAATTTAGATCCATCCAAAGCCTTAAATTGAGACCTAAATGGAGGCTTTGACTTAACAGCCTTTCTCTCCACCTTTTGATTTCTTTTGTGTGGAGGAATGTACACCAATTTGTCCTTTAGGTTAGAACACACAATAGGCACAATATCGGGTATCACAACATGATTGTAGCACATATTTTCAACCTTTTTATCAATAGGTTTAGCAATCAAACACTTGGTATGCATCTTAAGAGATTCATTTTCACATTTTAGTTCATCAACAAGTTCGTTAGACAACATAAGTTTAGCATCCAAGTCTATATTCAAACATTCAAACTCTTTCAGTTTTTCAAGAGAATTTTCAGCAAGTTTCTTATATTTTTCAACCAATTTGTTGGATTCATTGAGCTTAGCAATCAAATCATCATTTTCACAAAATAACTTGTTCAAATTTTTTTAAAACTTCTTAACAATTTTCTTCAAGGGTTTGATGTTAGGAATATCAATAACATCCAAAGATTCATGTAACATAGCATTACAATTATGAGGATTATCACTCATAGAGGCATTTTCACAAACACGTGGCATGTTACATTTATCATCCACCAAATCATATAAAGAGTCATATAAAGCACAATCTATGGCAAATAAACACAAGGGGTTAAGGATCACACTTAGGTATTTAAACCACAATAAGTGTACACACTCTGATACCAATTGAATGTTCAATATGGGTATGAAACGCCCTTGAACGACAACAAATTATCAATTCAATCTTATTATCAAACAATTAATGTGCGGAATATGAACATAAGCCAAACACAGAATTGATAAGCAATCTAAGTCAAATATAAACACATCCACAGCAGTAAATATGAGGTAAAGATAAAGGAAGGAAGATACAAATACACGGACAACACACGATGTGCTATTGAAGAGGAAACCGAAGCCCTCGGTGTAAAACCTCTCCGCCGCCCTCCAAGCAGTAAATAATCCACTAAAGAATGTAGTTGGGATACATGAACAGCAGAAGACCCTTCAAGCCTAATCTACCCAATGTACTTAAGCCCTTCAAGCTTCTTACTCCAACGAGGTTATGCCGAACCTATTTCTTCTTTAGCTTATCGGATTCCGCTATAGCCCATAGCATCAACCAATATGAATTGGTCCCTTCCTAATTGCTTCCCAATAGCACCAAATAAACCTTCTCACGGATATGAGTACGGTGAGAAAAGGATTTGGCTAAAGACCTCTCAAGAATGTAACAATAAAGAGGAAGAGAGTAGAGGAATGTGAAGAGTCTCTAAGGTAAAGATTGTGAATGAATCAATCTTGTTTTTCTTTAGGGTTTCCTTCACAAAATTCTCTCTGGAGGCTCTCTGCATTTGGTGGGTATAATGGTCTATATATAGTGGGGTGAGAAAGGAATGCGAAGAGTCAGTTTTTCCTAAACAGGGCTGATTGGCGGCTTGGCCTCACGACTGTTCTGAGTCGTGAGTTCAAGCCGTGAGATAACGGCCTGGCCAGCCTAGGACTTTTGTCCTGTAATGCGACTGCTGGCGCGACCCTTTAGCTCCCCTGTATGCATCTCACGTGCCTGCAGTTGGCGGCTTGCCATTCGCGAGTCAACTGCGAATCCTAGCCGCGAATCTCTGCTTTCTTGCACATACTTGAGCTTTTCTTCACATCTTCTTACACACTACCCTTACAATAATCTCACCTAAATACAGGGTTACTAAGTGCTTAAATTACATGCAAATTGGTACGAAATAAAGCCAACAAGATGGTTGATTAAATTCAACCTTACACATACTACGGGTAGGTTTCTTGGTCAACGATTTCCTCAAATCATACTCTGTGGGAAGTCCTACCTTGAAAGTCTTTATAGCTACATCTTCAAAATCACCATCTATCTCATTGAACGTCTCCCAGTACCTATTAGAATAAGTCTTCAAAGTCTCCCCTTCCTTCATGACCATGTACATTAGGACTCTACTGCACATCATAAATCTTACTCCAAATGCTCTTGTAAGTTCCTCTAAAGATCTTATAGAGCTTCCTCCAGCCTGTCAAACCATCTCATGGCAATAGGCCTGAGGCTAGAGGGGAAGACATTGCACATAAGAGCCTCATTCCTTGAGTGGATAGCCATCCATTGATTGAAGTGGCTTACCTGTTCCACAAGGTTGGTTCTCCCATTATAAATAGTAAATGTAGGCTGTGCAAAACGATGAGGAAGTTTTGCTCTGTCAATTCTCCTTGTAAAAGGTGACTTTGAAATTTGGCAAAAAGCCTTACTCATTGCATCATTCCCCATATTCCTAGAGGGTGATCTCTCTCCTCGCTTTCTCCTTTATTTCTTTAGCCTATCAAGGCATGATGATGTGGAGAATGGTTCGCTAAGGGGTGTCCTTGACCTTTGTTTATAGGTTTGGTCCCTTTCCTCATTAGATCCTTCACTTGATGGAGGTGTTGGATCATTTCTGTTGCGCTCTTGACGACGCAATTTTCTGTGCAAGTGGTCAATCTCCAATTTCAGATTCCGTGTTTCCTACTCATATGAAGCATGGCCTCAAATTCTGGAATGGCTCCTATCGGTCTGCCCCGTATACAGAGTTTCCACCCTAACTCTTGGGGTGGGATTATGCTCTCTGTCTCTCCTCCGTTCCAGGTTAATAAAGTGGTCATTTTCTTGAGAACCCACTGACTCTTCCCTTTCATGCTCCGGGTTGGCCATAACTTAGGAAGAATGAATTGCAGATGAAATTTCCATAGACGGTGCCAATTGTAGGTACTAGGAAATTGATGGCCCAAGCCCATTAAAAATAGTGATGCCTTGTCCCTCAACTCAAGCCCACACAATAGAGTTTTTAAAGAGAGTGGGAAAAAAGTTCAAGCGTAATTCTGGGACTAAGTTCTGGTCTAATCCGAGGAACTAGAAGCTCTAGATATAGACAATTCAAATAATAATTAAGGATTTTACCGTTTTCGGGAGAATTCGAGGATTTGTTCTTATAGATGAATGATTAGGAATGGCAATGGGTTGGGTTCGGGTCGAGTCCGGTTTCTTTATGTCCGAACCCGACCCGTGGACCTGTACCCATTACCTGAACTCGGCCCGTTTAATAAACAGGTTTTTTGTTGTTGTTGTTGTTGCACCCAAACCCGCCTTGTCAGGCCCCAGCCCTAAATTACAAATCCAGAAATAAAAACAAACCCCAAAATCACAATCCACAGAATATATATGTAATTTTCTTAGCAATCATAGCATTTTCTTGGAATTTTTCTTGCCATCCAAATGGATGCCAAGATCTAACAAACCAATCTGTACAAAAAATTCAACAAATTACAAATTCTAGAAATTTTGCAAACCTAGAAATAAAATTAGCAAATCTGAAAATCCCAGCAACAGAACACCAAAAAAACCTAACAAATTTGGCTAAAAAAAAAGAAAAAACCCAAACCCTAATTTTGCTCACAAAAACACGAAAAGAAAAAAAATCCAAACCACACCGATTGTGGATCTGTAACGGGTGAGGAGTGGTTCATGATGGATTTGTAACAGGCGAGGTGCTTGATTGTGGCTGGGCTTGTCGGTGATGATGTTCTTGGATCATGTTTTTTGGGCTTGGTTTTGGCTGTGGTGGCTTGGGTGAGTTGTCGTTTGCGTGGTGCTTGATCGTTTAAGGGAGCGCTTGAGGAAGGGCGGGGATAGAGCTTGACCGCTGGTGACAGCTTGGGCCAGCGTCGAGATTAAGAGTGAGTGAGAGTGGGAGAGGAGAGTGGGCAGCTGGTGAGTGACTAAATGTGTATTGTGAAATGAGAGAGGGTTATTTTTAGGGTTTATAAGTATGTATGTGTATATATATATATATATATATATATAGAATGGTTTTTTTGTAGTTGCATTAACTTATAACCGGGTCGGGTCCGAGTTCAGGTCGGGTTTTTAGCAAAAATCGGACCTGACCCGGACCCACTTCGGGTTTTTTTAAAATCCCAAACCCAACCTTATTCGTTATCAGGTCGGGTAAAACCCGACCCATTAGGGTTAGGCCGGGCAGGGTGCCCGTGGGTTGGGTAGTAATTGCCATCCCTATGAATGATACAAATTCTATATCAAACCTTCACTGTTCATCTTGTAGTTTATTTTTACACTTAGAGAAAAATCGCCCCCCGTTAAACTGGGAAGTTCCCCTTTCTTATATATCCTGCCTCTTGGCATCCTATCCCTCCACTTGTATGCCCCAGGGCTTTCCTTAGGTCACTTGTCCCATCAGAGCTCTGATGAAGGTGGTAGAAGGGGCTGCTAACTATGAAAGTACTGTTCAGGTGTCATTTCCTCTTTTAATGCAGCTAATAAGGTTGTTGCAGTGCATTCAATGCGGTGGGGAAAGGTATACCCTTTACAGGAAGCTTCCTCCCACCACGTTGGCCGTCCTTCCCTCTGATCCTTTCTCCTCCAAATGGGTCCTCCCGTAATGCTATCTTCAATCCTTTTCCCTTCTCGGATCAGTGAAGTCCTCAAGTCAGATATATTTTTGCGGGTGGAACCACGCGATACTTCATTTTACATTCTCTTTAGTCCTCGAATGCTCTACACTTATCATTTAAACTTCAACAAATTTAAATTCTCTTCAAACCAAAAGTCTATTATAAAAAAAAAAAAATCTAAACTTTAATCCCAAAAAAAAAAAAAAAAATCACATATTCTTTTTAAACAACAATTCAAGTTTTCTTTCTTAAAAAAAAATTATATATATATATATATATATTTTGACTTCTACTCCAACTAAATGTATATAATAAACATTTTAAGAACAACTAATTAGTAAATTAATTTATATTATTTGTTATGATATATTTCCTCAAATTAAGGGACAACATTAAAAAACTATTTAATTTAATAAAACTAAATGTCTATCATCAAAATTTTCTAAACTTAAAAACAGCAAAACTCACGTTTTTGTTTTTGTTTTTTTTTCCTCAAGTTACATCTTATTAAATTAATATTTTCTTAGGATATTAAGCTACATGATTCTTGACTAATGGATTATAAGATTTAAAAATAATTTAATTTAGATAAAACTTTATCATCTAAGTTTATAAAATATAAATTCTACTCCAACTAATAGTTTATTATCAAAATTTTCAAAACTTATATGCGCACACACACACAAAGCTATGACTTTTTGATATAATCACTCTTAATCAAAAAAGTCATCCCTATAATTATATCCCACACAATACCACCCCACGTTCTTGTATTTTTTTTTTTTTTTTTTTTCACTTTTTTCCCAAGATACAGCTTACACTTATATTTGAATCTAATAAATTCATCTTACTTTTTGTTCTTTACTTCTGAATTTGCACAAAGGATATTATGTCAAATGAAGTTTATTATAAAAAAGCAAAACAATGAACACCTATTTAAGTTCTTGGTTATCTTATGTAAGTTTTTTATTATTTTTTTTATTCTCAAATTATTGAGGAACTATTTTGTTTTTGTTTTTTTTTTTTTTTTTTTTTTTGTTTTTTTTTTTTTTTATGAGAAATACTATAACTTTTATTACGAAGAGGATATGTACATAGCATTATGAAATACAAAAGATTCAATAAACTGTGGACATTCCTCTATCCAAGTTACAAAGTCATGAAAACCCTTGGCATGCTGTGCTAAAGCATATGCCGGTTTGTTGCCTTGCCTTCGCACGTGTTGAACTTGAGAGTGCCTAAAGTCAAGCAACTTTTGTTGAATGCTTTCCTTGATGTCAACAATTGCAGCAGGTGGTGTGGTGGAGCCCGATAGAATAGTAGAAACTATGTTGGAATCAGTCTCAAAAATTACATCATGTATGCCTATATCCCATGCAAACGAGACAGCCACGTCCAAGGCTTTTGCTTCCGCTTCCAAGGGACCCAAAGGTAGGTGCATGTGCTGACTCAGGGCGGCGATGACTGCTCCCTTATGGTCACGGATGACAGCACTGATGCCCATTGTTCCAAGATCGTTGAAGAGATCTGCGTCGGTATTGATCTTGAACCATGGGTATGAGGGTGGGACCCAACGAGCATTTGATGGGCTCGTGAGTTGAGGGCACTTGAAGTGGGCTGCTTGGAAGTCTTCAAGGGTGGTGCGAGCTTTGTGCAATATCTCATTGGTGGACTGCTGTGGAGAACCATGCCATGCTTTGTTTCGGCTGTACCATATACACCATGCAATAGCGATGACAAGCTCAAGCACATCCTAGCTAACGTGTTGCATAAAGATGAGATACCATAGTATGTCAATGAAGTCCTTGTAGTGTACACCTTTGTTGTCAAAGGGGATACCCGTGGCATCCCACACAACCCGTGCACATGTGCACTCCCAAAAGAGATGTTCGCTAGTTTCAGCAGCCATACCACATGCATCACATGTGGGATCGTCCAACACCTGGTGAAAGCACAGGTTCGACTTGGTGGGGAGAATATTACGACTTGCTCTCCAAGCAAAGGTTTTCAACTTGTTCGGGACATTGAGATTCCATATTTTTCTCCAGAATTGACCCTGGTTGTTGGTGTGTGAGGCTCCCTCCATCATCTTCAATGGAGTTAGAGATAAGGCAACTTTGTAAGCGCTGTTGACAGTGAAAGTACCCTTAGGTGTGTAAGCCCATATCATGCAGTCATTTGTGCGTCTATTGCTATGGTATGGCTTGAGCATTATCAGGGAGGAAGACACTTTTGACTAGGTCGATCTTCCACTCTCCTGTGCCTTCAGCAATAAGCTCCGAAACAGTTGCAGTAGCAGGCAGAGTGTTTTGGGGAGAGATAACCCGGAATGTAGAAGGTTTTGGAGAATGTGTATTGGTTTGGAGGCGCCAGCCTTGCTTTGCCAAGAGAGCCTTGTTGAAAGCTTTGAGATTGCGAAACCCCAAGCCTCCATCTTTTTTGGGTGTACACATTTTATCCCAACTCAATCAAGCTATTTTGTTTTGTCCTTCCTTTTGACCCCATCGAAAGTTCCGGACCATACTTGTCATCTCATCACAGAAGGTGTTTGGAATTTTAAAGACACTCATTGTATAGGTGGGGATGGCTTGTGCTACAGCTTTGATGAGTATTTCTTTCCCAGCTTGTGAAAGTTCCTTCCACCCTGAAAGCAGCTTTGATGAGTATTTTGTTTTTTATTATTTGTATTGGCTAGGCCATAGATTAAATATAATTAAAATAGAATAATTAAACTCATTCCATATCTCATATTAAGAAATTAACCAAAATATAAAGAGAATTTATAATATAAAAATAGATAAACACTGATAAAGTCTAAACTTTAAATCATCAGCGCTTAAAAGTAAATATTTTTATAATTAAAATTACTTACTTATTTTAGAATTTATTATTACTATTATTTAATAATTTTGTTTCATTGAGTCATTGCACGGGAATAATACTATTAATAATATAACTAAAGTTACCTTCAGAAAAAGAAAATCAAGTAATATTGAAAAAAGTAGGTGTCACACATGTAAAATATCATTGTATGCAACGCCACATATATGATTATTATATCTCTAACTAAGATTGTTTATCTTTTTTTTTTTTTTGAGAGAAACTAAGATTGTTTATCTTATTGACGAGTACTAATATTTTGGTAGATATTTGGTCATCGGTTTGGACAAGGGAAAGAAAGTAGGAAAATTAGATTTTCAAAAAAAAAAAAAAAACGAAAAAAGTAGAAAAATTTCGTTAAACCCCATAAATGAGAAATCTCACATTAATGGACTGTGGTTTCAATTCAGACTTTCAGGTTTTAATAGCTACATGATCAGTTAACATCTCTCATTAAATGAGATAATTCTGACTTTGATGAGAGATGCTGGTTATCTTATTTAATAAAATATCTCATTTAATGAGAGAGGCTAATTGTTTAAATTTTATTGGTAGAGCGAGCACAATTAATGAGACAAAATATTTGGATTCATTGATTAGGTGATAACTGGGGAATCTGGCTAACTAACTATAAAAATTAAACTTTATAGTTAGTTGTTTCAGTTTCTAAACTATATTACTTACTAGCAAATCGAGTCTAAGAGACTCGATTTTGGCCTCTAAGTCGAGTCTCAAACACTCGATTTCCATGGTCTGATGTGGCATTTTTTCCACGTAGAAACCACCTGGCGACCACTTGAAAATCGAGTCTTAGAGACTCGATTTACAATTCAAAAAAATTTGAAAAAATTTTCAGTCTCCAAGTCATACCCAAAAAAAAAAATACAACCAGATCACATGTTCATCAGTGAAGAAAAAAAAAAAATCCAGAAACAGGCGGCCGGATCGAATCAGATCAGATCAGAGATCAGAGAGAGAGAAAGACCAGATCAGACATCAGAGAGAGAGAGAAAGAGCTCGTGCGACCCAGGCCGCGCGGCCTGAGCTCGCGCAAACCCAGGCCGCGCGAGCTCAGGGTCGCGCGGCCTGAGCTCGCGCGAGCCCAGGGTCGCGCCGCCTGAGCTCGCGCGAGCCCAGGGTCGCGCCGCCTGAGCTCGCGCGAGCCCAGGGTCGCGCGGCCTGGGCTCGCCTGGCCTGCGCGGCCTGAGCTCGCCCGAACCCAGGCCGCGCGAGCTCAGGGTCGCGCGAGCCCAGGGTCGCGCGGCCTGGGCTCGCCTGGCTTGGGTTCGCCGGCCTGGGTTCTTTCTTCTTCTTCAGGTTTTTTTTTTTTTTTTTTTTTTGTACTTCTGCTCTGATTCTTTTTGGTTAGCTGCTGTTCTTTTCTTGTATATAGGGCTTGTAAATCGAGTATAAGAGACTCGATTTCCATGTGGACGCCACGTGGAAAAAGTGCCAACTCAGACCCAATCAAAATATGAAAATCGACCCTAAAACACTCGATTTATGGCCCCTAAATCGACCCTCTTAGACTCGATTTGCTAGAAAAATATATAGTTTGGAACTAATAACTACTAACTACATAGTTTGAATTTTATGGTTAAAATGCAATTTCGTTCGGTGATAACTTGAAAACAAGGACATACACCAAACTGGATGCGAGTGGATGAAAAAGACCTTAAACAGAAAGCAAAGGAAGCAACTAGCTCCTTTTATTTCTCAGTTTCTCTTTAACCTCTCTTTATCAAAAATTTTCTCTTTTACCTTTCCCCTTTGCTTGACTTTCAAGCACACTCCTGAGCTTCAGAATACCACAACTACAAGGAAAAAAAAAAAAAAAACTCGTGTAATAAAGCGGGGCACAATGAAACAAATCTCTTTAGCCGAGATAAAGCAATGAACTTTATCCTAGAAATTCTAGTCCAAGGAACAGGTGTACTGTGGATTTAATACAAAGAGCAAGGGCACTATGGTCATGTAAAGTGATAAAGTAACACAAGGCCCATAGAACAGAGAACAGACCCTACAGTCACAGAGTTACATTTAGCTAAAGACAAGCAGCATTTCGTCACTCTCCATTAAACCCTCTTTATCTCTTTTTTCTCTCTGTCTTTGTCTATGTGCAATCTTGTACCTCTCAGTAACCAAGAAGTAAAACAAAGATCTGCTTCATCATCATCCAATAGTCAATAGTTTCATGGCCCAAATACAGTGACAAAATACCAAAAAATTGAAGGTCAAAAAATTGAAGGTGAAAAAATGGAATCAGAAAGACCCTATCGCACTACAAGCACCAATAGTAGCAGCAATAGTAGCACCACAAGCGAGCTCTTCATTTGCTTCACTTCACGACTCTCTTCTTCTTCTTCCATGAAGCTCTCCTCCAAATCTATTCTCAGTCCAGGCCGTACTAGAGAACCATCTCAAATCTCTCTCTCCTCCTCTCTAAGCCGAAGACTAAGAAGCAACGGTAGCATGAAGGGAGGCCAAGCCTCGCCAATGTTCCCAACTGGGGCTAAGAAAAGAGGCTGTGCTTTTGAAAACCCAGAGCCCTCTTCACCCAAAGTCACCTGTATTGGCCAGGTGAGAGTCAAAACCAAGAAGCAAGGGAACAAGTTGAGAACTAGATCGAAAAGAAGAGGGGAAGCGAGCTTTCGAAGAGTGGAGCAGCAAAATACAAGTCTTAATGTTCCACAACAAGAGGTTAACGTTCAGAATAATAGTCAGTTTCAAAGCCAACAGCTTTTACAACAACAACAACAGCAGCAGCAGCAGCATGAGTGTTCGCCGCATAGGAACCAAAGGTGGGTGCATTTACCAGTGACAATATGCGAAGGTTTGAGGGCTTTTGGTGCTGAGTTTAATTGTTTCCTGCCGTGTCGGTCTTCGTGTATGAGGGAAAAGGAAGAGAAAGCTGAGAGATCAGAGGGTGGTGGAAATGGGAGTTCTTGTGGGGCGGTGTTTGCGAGGTGGTTGGTGGCGATGCAAGAAAATGAAGGGAAAGGTGGGAGGGAGATAGAGTTGGTGGTGGGAGAAGAAGAAAGCGAGACAGAGAGTGTGAGGAGAAAGAGTAGGAGGGAGATTTTTGAAGGGATTGAGATTAAGGAAGAGAGGATTGAGGAGGAAGACCAAGAGGAAGGGAGAGTTAGTATTTGTATTCCGCCCAAGAATGCTTTGTTGCTCATGAGGTGTAGATCTGACCCTGTTAAAATGGCGGCTCTGGCTAATCGGTTTTGGGAGTCTCCGGTTCATGATAAAGATGAAGACGAAGATGAAGATAAAGATGAGGATAATGAAAATGTGGAACACGAAGAAGGAGAAGAACAACAACAACAAAGGGATTTGGAAGAAAGGCAAAGTAAAGTTGAGGTGGATGAGGATTGTGATAGTCAAGAGCATGGATACCCAGAAGAAAAGGCAAACTTGGTTTTAGAAGAAGAAGAAGAAAAAATAGTAGTAGAAGAAAACCCAGAGCTTCAACAGCACCCAGAAGGGCTAGAAAACCATGAAGAAGAAAAATTACAAGTAAAAGAAGAGTTGTTTGAGGAGGTGAACCAGCCAGTACCAGAACCAGAACTAAAACAAGAACCAGAGGCTCTTGTAGATCCCGAGGTTTTTGAACATAATGTAGTACTTCAAGAAATTGAGGATGTCCAAGAAAATGAAGCAGAGGCAGAACATGAAGAAGAAGATGAAGAAGAAGCAAGCTTTTCCTCTCCCACTTTAGTTTCCATACATTCCGAGCAAGGATCAGAAGCACAAGCACTAGAAGAAGAAGAAGAAGAAGCAAAGGTTGAGGCTTTAGCCGAGGATGAAGATGAAGAAGAGTCACTGTCTGGGACGCCTTGGGAAGACGAAGGGACAGTGACCAATGAAAGATTCGAACCCGAAGAAGAAGAAGAAGAAGACGACGACGACCCGAATACCCACGAGAAGGAGCCGGGTATGGAAGAGTCAAAGTTCCGAGAAAGTCAACAACGAAAGCCTGAGAGAGAGAGAGAAAGAGAAAGCTCAGTGTTACCAGATTGCTTGCTTCTAATGATGTGTGAGCCAAAGCTTTCCATGGAGGTATCCAAGGAAACCTGGGTTTGCAGTACCGACTTCATCCGATGGCTCCCAGAAAGACCCATCAAGAAAACCAACGGCGGAGATGGAAAAGACCCCAAAAAAAGAGTGATCAGCACCGCCACCGAGGGCAACTCTAAAAATCCTGCGCCACCTACGCACACGGCGGCGCCGCACCACTTGCTACTTCAGCCGCCGCGTTCTTCGTGTTCTTTTCCAGCTGCGGTGGCGGCAGCGGCGGCTCCGGGAGCAGGAGTGTCGATGGCGACTATGATAGAGCAGAAGCTGGTAGGGGCAAAGGGGTACGAGCCGTTTGTGTTGACACGCTGTAAGTCGGAGCCGATGAGGTCTTCGGCTAAGTTGATGCCGGAGCCTTGTTTTTGGAAGAATAGGAAGCTTGAGCCGCACCGCCCGGCTACGCTTGGAGTCGGCGCGGCTGGGGTTGGGTTCTGAGCTGAGCTCTGACCAAGGTAATTATGAGAAGCTGGTAAAAAAAAAAAAGTGTGACAAATGGTTAATGGTTTTAGTTTTACTTTACTGTAGGGTTTGCAGGACAGGTGTAGCTTTTTACTGCTCCAGTATGTTTGTACATCTTTGTTTATTGATTTCCAAGCAATTATTATTATTATATTATATTTTTTTTCCCTTTAATTAATTTTGTGTTATAAATAAGTTACAATTAATTATAAAATTTACTGTGGACTGTGAAGCATGTATGAGTATGATGATTGAGTAGAGTCTATGTTACGTGTAGGGCCCACAAGGGGGGTCACCGTTAGATGGTGTGCTGGTGGGACAGTTGGGTGTTTGGATTGTGGTAGTTTGCTTAATAAGCTCGTTACGTGTCTCATGAAAATGATTTTAGTAGTTTGGTATATGGTCTTATCAGTCACTTTCCTAATCTCATATTGAGTAATGTTGGCGCAAACGAATAGTGTATGGTTATTTGAATTAACTAGTGATGAATGTGTTAATAATGGTTATGATTGCGATGGAGAACATTTGGAATAAAGGACATTCTGTTTTTTTTTTTTTTTTTTTGGTCTAATCATCTTGACTAGAATAAGAAACATTCATGTTCATGTTCGATTATTGTCACTTTTGACAGTGATCAAATTGAGCTAGAATCAACAATTATTGAAGAAGTATGGTTGTAGAATCAAATCGTGCTCTGGCAAATGTTTAACAAATTAACAAACTTATCAAAAAAAAAAAACAAATTAACAAATGAAATTTAAAAAATTGACAAATTGGTGTAGAGTCCAGACCAGAGCGCATGAGTTTCTCTCCCTACTACTCAATAATAGTCTGCAGTGCACTAAATCAATTTCCGAGGCAGCATAAAGTTAGTGGACTCGACTGGACTATCTTTTGCAGAGATTTCAGCCTTTCCAGTGTTTTTATATAAAGATTTTTCATTCACCAGTACTCGCTTTGTATGTTCTCTTTAATCTTCATTAGGTGTGAACGAGGACAAAGGTTAAAAAAATAGCGAAAAGTGAAAATCAAGAAGAAGAAAACGTTAGGCTGGCACATTTGCCTCCCAACTCCCAAGGATATAATGTATATGGTTATGGTACTAGACTTTTGCCAAAAAAACAAAGGATGATATATATGTGGTGGGGTTTCTTGGGCAACTTCTTATCGGCCTCATTGTATGCTCTCAGTTTGTTAATAAGAACTACCCTTGGTGATCGATCCACTGGGACAAAACAATTACCACAATGGGTGCTTTGCTTACATCTATTTTTGATCTTTGAACAATTTTATTCCTCAAAATTTACTTTTAGAGGCTATGGCTAATTTGAAAGCTGACACAACCCACTCCTTGTATAGAAATTAAAATGGATCACTTCAAGTTTGTTAGAAAATAAAAGCAACTATTTTAAATTTTAGAGATTAATAAATCATTAAAATGTCCATGAGTTAAATTTAGGGACAAATAGGGTATTTTGAACAAAAGAAAGTTTTTAGAATTTTTTAGTGTTTGGTATTGATAATGAAGTCAACTGCAGGAGTTCTCATTGGTCCATCGGGTTTAGGTTGGAGTTCAACTTATTTTTAAATCCACAAAATTATTTGGTTGTTTGTTTAGTCAATCAAACAGCAAGGCATTCTTGGACAAGTTACCTAGTTGTGTTACTATTGGACCATCTGATCTTTTTTAATATACTCATTTTTATTTGGTTGGGACTTTAAAAATTAGTTGAAAAACATTTTATGATGTTTAGTTACAAAAACCTGATTGTCCATTCGAGAGTGAAGTGCAAACAGTTTTACAAAAAACTGATCATTTTCTAAACAAATGTTTTTATTTTTTTGGTTGAAATCATAAAATGAGCTTATTAGACTAGTCATAAGTGAATTAAATAAGATGATCAAAATTTTGACTTCCTACTCCTAACTTACAAAATTGGTGACCCTCCATACTGAATAAATAAATTAAGGACTATTTATTTTTCAATAATTCATTGTCTCACATTTTCTAAAAAAACAACAAAACTCTCATCTCCGCCCACTCTCTTCCCAAAAATAAATAACAAAACTAATTTTTATTGAAAATAAATTAACTTTTATCAGTTAATAAATAGGCTAAATAGATTAGAAGAAATCTATTATGTTTGTTGCATTGTTGTGGAGAGTCCTCTTCTCTAAAATGAGGTGGACATCGTATTAACTAATTATGAAGCATTATATATTTATCCAAAGAAAAACACCAAGACTAACATGGAAGCTCAGAAATGATTTTTGTATTAGCTAACTTTTTGACATGACATATATATATATATATATATATATATATATATTGGTCATGTGATCCTGTCCAATACACTTCTTGTTGTTGTTGCGAAAGGCAATATCGTCCAACTATTAATTTAATCATCAGGTGCTCTTTTAGCCACCTTTAGAGCACACATGAATTAAAATGCCATGGTCAACAAACATGTTGGCACCCACAAATTGATAGGCAACATGCATTTAAAAGCATATCATAGGCCTTACCAAAAAAAAAAAAAGAAGTAAAGATCCCACTGTCCATCTTTTTTGTAATAATTTCCTTCGCATTGTGTTTAGTCTATTCAAGTGTGTATCCCACCTATATTTATTCCAACCAGGCAGCTCCAAACATAAGTGCCAAGACATGAACAAGAAGTTGATGCGGTTTAAATAGAATTCAGTCTCTCGAAATTTACACGAATGGTCAATTTTTGGACAAAGATTTCAATTTTTTTTTTCACTTTTTTTACTCCACTTTATACTCTATCAGGCAGTTAAGAAGAAAGAACCAAAGAATAAGAAGGAAGAAAATAAGAAGGAAGCAAAGAAGAAATAAACGACACAACATATAAGCTGCAAGGTTATTTAGATCAGTGGTTAAACGGCATGTAGTTTTAGCTGTTAATTTTATTCAGATTGTAATACACGTGTTGTAACTGACCTTCACACGTGTTGTAACTAATTTCCTTGATTCAGTTAGTTTGTTACGCTCTGTTTTTGGGGTTTAGGTTCAGAGATGTATATATATACTTAGATTGTGTACAGATTGATTCAATACAAGATTAAGAGATATTTTTCATCTTCTCTCTCAAATATTCTCTCTCTGTGTTCATAGATTCTTTCTTTCATTCATCTCTGTTTTGTTACATGGTATCAGAGCTCGAGCCTTCTTCAATGGCGTCGAATACTCAAGATACTCAAACTGCTTCGCATTCCTCTTCTCAGCGAGAATTGACTCCAATGGAAGATCCACGAAGTCCATTTTTCTTGCACCACGGTGAAACACCAGGTGCGATTTTGGTTACTCAACCATTAACTGAGAACAACTATCCTATGTGGTCCAGAGCAATGATAATGGCTTTAGATGCCAAAAGCAAGCTCGAATTTGTTGATGGTTCTATCAATGCTTCGATGGCAGTTACACCATTAGAGAAGAAAGCTTGGTCTAAATGTAATTCAATGATCTCCTCATGGATCTTGAATTCAGTTTCCCCTCATCTTACTACTAGTGTAATTTACAGAGACACTGCATTTGAAGTATGGAATACTCTCAAGAAACGATTCTCTCAAGCTAATGGACCAAGAATCTCTCAACTTCAGAAGCAAATTTCAACCATGATGCAAGGAGCTGCTATGATTACAGGATTCTTCACTGATCTTCAAGCTGCTTGGGATCAACTATTGAATTTCAGGCCTTCACCATGTTGCTCATGTGGTAAGTGCATTTGTGGTGTGAATGACAAAATCACAGCACTCCAGCATCAAGATTCTCTTATGCAATTCCTAAACGGCTTGAATGATTCTTATTCTCAAGTTAGAACACAAATTCTCATGATGGAGCCTAGTCCTTCCATTGATAAGGCATTTTCTTTAGTAATTCAAGAGGAAAGGCAAAGATGTTTGGGTTTCAATGTTGCTCCCTCAGTTGAATCAACTGCTCTTGCAGTCAAAAATCAAGGATTCAATCAAGGGAATTCACTTCCAGGGAATAACAGGTACATCAGAGGAAATAATGCAAAAGGGAGGCCTGTGTGTAGTCACTGTGGGAAGCTTGGCCACGTTATGGAGAAATGCTACAAGTTAGTAGGATTTCCTCCTGGTTACAAGCAGAGAGGCAAAGTGGCCATGGCAAATCAAGTCTTGGTTGAAAGTGATCAAGGCAGTGCTGATGTTCCACAGGTCAATTCATTTCCTTTCACTTCAGAGCAGTATCAACAACTGATCTCAATGCTCAGTTCTCATGCATCTACATCTGGTGGTACCAATGATGCCTTACACTCAGCTAATTCTGCTCTTTCAGGTAATGTGTGTAGTACTTGGTCTGATTTTGTTTCCTTAGATTTGCATCATTCAGTTTTTGCTATTAATCCTGTCAATAAGGCTGCCTATGGTAATGATGTATGGATTATTGATACTGGAGCCACAGACCACATAGTTCATTCCATGTCTTTGTTTACACACATCACTAGTTCTATATCAACATTTGTTCAATTGCCAAATGGTGAAAGAGTCACTGTTACACACATTGGTACAATTCAAGTCATTGCAACTTTGAAACTTGAAAATGTGCTATGTGTTCCCTCTTTCAATTTCAATCTGATTTCTATCAGTAAATTAACCAAAACTCTTTCATGTTGTCTGTTTTTTCTATCAAATTTTTGCTTTGTCCAGGACCTTACTTGTTGGAAGACGATTGGAATGGGTGAATTACATGACAACTTGTATCTGCTGCATACTACTCCAACTAGCAAATCTGTTTCAACAGCTTCTTCAACTCTTGAGTCTGTCTTTAACTCTTTTGTCAATTCTGTTTCTGAGTCTATGTCCATTCCTACTGTTACCAAGTCTTATCTTTGGCATATGAGGTTAGGACATGCCTCGGATAATAAATTTCATGCTTTGCATAGTCTCATTTCTGATGTACAACCTTTTCACAGCAATAAGAATTGTATTCTTTGTCCAATTGCCAAACAGAAAAGACTTCCTTTCCCATCTTTTAATCACATTTCAGATAATGCTTTTGATTTGATTCATTGTGATATTTGGGGACCATTTGCTAAATTCACTCATGATGGCTTCAAGTACTTCCTTACCATTGTGGATGATGCCACAAGATCCACTTGGATTTACCTTATGAAATCCAAGGATGAAACTAGACCTTTGTTGATCTCTTTTTATAACATGATACATACACAATTTCATGCCAATATCAAGATCATTAGAACTGACAATGGCCCTGAATTTTTCTTAAAAGAATTTTATGCCAACAAAGGCATCATTCATCAACACACATGTGTTGCCACTCCACAACAAAACTCAGTTGTGGAGAGGAAACACCAGCACATTTTAAGCATTGCAAGGGCCTTGAAGTTTCAATCTAATGTTCCTATATCCTATTGGGGTGAATGTGTACTGACTGCTGTCCATATTATAAATAGATTACCTTCTAAAATACTGAACCAGAAAACTCCTTTTGAAAAGCTCTATGGCAAACCTCCTTCTTTTGCTCATTTAAAGGTTTTTGGTTGCCTTTGTTTTGCCTCAACCCTTCCTCATAACAGACTAAAATTTGATCCTAGGTCTTCATCTTGTGTTTTTCTTGGTTATCCATTTGGTGTTAAGGGTTACAAATTACTTGATTTAACTACCAAAAGGATTTTTATTTCCAGAGATGTTCATTTTCTTGAAACTGTTTTTCCTTTTGTTTCATCTTCTCATTCCTCATCTCCTCACACCAGCATTCCTTTACCTCATCTCTTCCCTTCAATATCTCACCCTACTACTTCTGTGTTTGATTTTCCTAACCATGATGCTATTCCTTTTGATTCCAATATTCATATTCCATTTTCTGCAGCTTTACCTGTTCCCAATTCTGCAGATTTACCTCCTACCACTTCTGCAGATAACATTTCTGCAGACTTACCTATCCTTCCATCCACCACTGTCCCATTTCCCACCCCTATTTCCTCTCCACCTGTTATTCCTCCCATCAATGCACCATCTCTTCCTCTGAGGAAATCTTCCAGAGTTTCTAAACCACCTGCCTACCTGGCTGATTTTAAGTGCAGCACAGTTGTCAGTAATGAACCAGCTCCTACTCTTTCTGCCAACAAGTCAGGTACTCAATACCCTTTGTCCACTTATCTTAACTCCTCCAAACTATCCACCTCTTATGCACATTTTTGTTCTCTAATCTCTACCATACCTGAGCCTACATATTACCATGAGGCAGTCAAGGATTCTAATTGGCAGGCTGCTATGGCATCTGAAATTGCTGCTTTGGAAGCAAATCAAACCTGGACTATTACACCTTTACCTCCTCACAAAAGGGCTATTGGGTGTAAATGGGTTTATAGGGTGAAGTATAATGCTGATGGTTCTTTGGACAGATACAAAGCTAGGCTTGTAGCCAAGGGTTTCACTCAGCAAGCTGGTTTGGACTTCACTGATACCTTTTCTCCGGTTGCTAAGCTCACCACTGTCAAGACTTTGCTTGCTATTTCTGCTGTGAGAGGCTGGCATTTGGTTCAACTTGATGTGAACAATGCTTTCCTTAATGGTACTCTCCATGAAGAGGTCTATATGCAATTACCTCAAGGTTTTCACAGCAAGGGGGAGAACCTAGTTTGCAAGCTTCACAAGTCTTTATATGGTCTCAAGCAAGCATCAAGGCAGTGGTATTCCAAGTTCTCTACAACCATTTTAAAATATGGTTTCAAGCAATCCAAATTTGATTATTCTTTATTCACCAAGAAGGATAATCAGACTTTCATAGCATTGCTTGTTTATGTTGATGACATTCTCATTGCAAGCAATGATGTTCAAGTAGTGGAAGACCTCAAGACTTCTTTGAATCTTGAGTTCAAGTTGAAAGACCTTGGTAATTTGAAATACTTTTTAGGTCTTGAAGTTGCTAGATCAGAAAAGGGAATTTCATTATGTCAAAGAAAGTATGCATTAGGGGTTCTTAAGGATGCTGGTATGGAAGGTGGTAAACCCAGCAAAGTGCCAATGGAGCAAAACTTAAAACTAAGTAAGTATCAAGGTGATTTATTGGATGATCCTGGAGTTTATAGAAGATTAGTTGGAAGTTTGTTATATCTTACAATAACAAGACCAGATATCACATATTCAGTCCACAAACTAAGCCAATTCATGGCTAAGCCTAGAAAACCACATCTTGATGCAGCCTACAAGATATTACAGTACATCAAAGGATCTCCTGGTCAAGGCATTCTTCTGTCATCAAAATCTGATCTCCATTTGAAAGCCTATACGGATGCAGATTGGGCTTCCTGTGTAGATACCAAAAGATCTACTACTGGTTTTTGTGTATTCTTGGGAGACTCATTAGTTTCATGGAAATCCAAGAAACAATCCATAGTTTCTAGATCATCAGCTGAGGCTGAGTATAGGGCAATGGCCTTGACAGTTTGTGAAATGACTTAGTTACTAGCTCTATTAAAAGACTTGGAAGTTGATCATCCACAACTTGGTATGCTATTCTGTGATAATCAGGCAGCAATTCACATTGGTGAGAATCCAGTCTTCCACGAGCGTACGAAACACATAGAAGTAGACTGTCATTTGGTTAGAGACAAGGTGCAAGAGAAGGTAATTCGTTTGTTCTTTACTCCCACACATACACAGGTAGCAGACCTGTTTACCAAAGCATTATGTAGCCAACAATTAAAGTTTTTGATTTCCAAGATGAATGTATTGAACATACATAGTTCTGAGTCTCATCTTGAGGGGGAGTATCAGGCAGTTAAGAAGAAAGAACCAAAGAATAAGAAGGAAGAAAATAAGAAGGAAGCAAAGAAGAAATAAACGACACAACATATAAGTTGCAAGGTTATTTAGATCAGTAGCTAAACGGCATGTAGTTTTAGCTGTTAATTTTATTCAGATTGTAATACACGTGTTGTAACTGACCTTCACATGTGTTGTAACTAATTTCCTTGATTCAGTTAGTTTGTTATGCTCTGTTTTTGGGGTTTAGGTTCAGAGATGTATATATATACTTAGATTGTGTACAAATTGAATTAATACAAGATTAAGAGATATTTTTCATCTTCTCTCTCAAATATTCTCTCTCTGTGTTCATAGATTCTTTCTTTCATTCATCTCTGTTTTGTTACATACTCCATTAATTATACCTTGTTATGTATTCTTTTTAATTTTATTATAAAATAACAAAAATTTAAATAAATAAAAATAAAAATTAGACGCATAACATACTATAATTAATAGAGCATAAATTACAATACAAAAAGTGGACAGAAGATTTGTATTTATTTCTCATCTTCAAAATTAGTATCATTGCCATCAAACCTATCATTGCCAAAGAACCACAACCCATCATCACCTGATGGAACTCTCTATTCTCCAAACCAAAAACATTGTAGTTCAATTGATACATTCTAGTATTTTCAATAAAGATGTATCCCTTCCAATTGTAAATATCAAATTGTTATTAAAATAAATAAATAAACGCTGACTAAAAGTTCAAAAACCCACCATCGAAACTTCCTCTCTTGTTATTCTCATCCAACAATCGAAACTCTAATCTCCTACCATGATAAATCTTACGAGTCTCCTGGTCTAGTATCTGCCATCATTGCATCACACCTATATCCCAATTTCTAATTTGACCTCCATTCCTTCACTACAAACCTCATTGCAACTTCAATTTTAACCCTCAAACTCTATCACCAATTTTCATGAATTACAATTTCGCAATTTTATTTTGTTATTACACATATAGAGTTATAGTACAACATAAATATTACCAATTATAAGAATTCACATGGTAAATCCTAAACCATAGCCAAATTTGTAGCAACCAAAAAAACATTGAGACTATTATATGTGACTCCAATAATGAAATTAGGAGTTTGTTGAAAGGAGAAGGAAACCTTAGACTTTGTATGATTGGGAGGGTAAACAATGTTAAATAAAAAAGTGGGAGAATAGAAAATATTTTAATTTTTCACCACGTATGTTTAAGAGGAGAGAAGGAAAAGTGGATTGATAGAAATTAAATTACTATTATGCCTTGTAGCTTGAATAGGTGCAAAATGCAAAAAGATCCTTTGGAATTTAAGTCAATTGCAAACAGACCTTTTGAACTATTAATTTTGTATAGTTGACCACTGAGTTTTAAGAATTGTCCAAATTGACCCATTTGTCCCAATTCTGTTAAGTGGCCATTTGCACACTACTAGAACATCTTTTGTTAGTTATAATAAAATGAAATGAAGATTGAAACGTCAAATTTGGACAATTATTATATCTCAAAGGGCCAGTTTGTAATTGACCTAAACCCTTGGGTCTTTTGCATTATGGCTTGAAATAATGCGGTGACAGGGGTAATAATGTCTTTTCAATCTCACATAAACTTTCATTTCCAAATCTTTTCAATTTGGGAAGATAAATTTTGGTAGGTCTAGGTGGAAAACACCCACACCCACCATTTTCCGTCCACACTAAATGACCAAAAAGGTTAAAAATCCTACAGGTGTAAGAAATGATTTTATGTAATAAAGACAACTAAAAAAAAAAAAAAACACTTCACCATGGATTAGATGGCAAGATAGAATCAATTTTATGTATTTATCTGGGTTTGCATTACAATTTAGGCAAAGTGTTTGTTTCCATTGGCTTGGATAACTAATAATCAATTTGCAAATTTGTATTTTTTTTCCTCCCCTTGTTTATTATTTGTAACCAAACAGAGATATTTTAGTGTTTCATTTTGTGTAAAAATTCATTTTCCATTAAAAGTCAAAGAAATTTATTTATTTTTTCATTTCTTCAGTTCAAATTTATAAATGATGAGTAAAGCGAACTCAACCCTAAAGGTGGAAGAAAGGAGATAAGGAGTGGTGGTGAAGGATAGAAAAGAGAAAGAAGAAAATGAAAGGAAATTACATTATTTTATATAATTAAGGACAAAATTTGGCAACAAACTTGGTTGTAATCTAAGTCTACAACTTCACTTAATATCCTTTTATTGGATGTGAATTTTAACAAATACACTATTAGATTACATTTTCTTCTTTTATCCTCCACGTTTGCAAAATTTCTATAAAATCAAAGATCAATAGCTATATCATCAATCAAATGTTTAAATTTTAAATTTTTGTAGTCTAAAATTATGCATACAAAAATAAGTTTTTGGATCAAATAGTATAAAAAATCCAATTAACACAAAAATTTATAGTGTGTTAAGAACATAAAGAACATGCAATTTAATATCTTTTTATTGGATGTAAATTTTAACAAATTCACCATTGGATTACATTTTTTTCTTATATTTTTCACGTTTGCAAAATTTCAATAAGATCAAAGATCGATAGATATATAATCAATTAAATGTTTAAATTTAAAGTTTTTGTAGTCTAGAATTATGCATAAAAATAAGTTTATGGATCAAATAGTAAAAAAAATTTGATTGACATGAAATTTGATACGTGTGTTAAGAACATAAAGAAAATGCAATCTAATAGTTAGATTTTCAAAATATGTAGTGTACATGCATGATATATAGGTCCAACCCATTAACTTTTGTATACTCGAGAACTGTGAGCCCAATAGCAGGTAGTGGGTCACACCGGTCCAGAAATTAACTATAGATCGGGGATTAGACTGGTCAGTAATGATAGTGCCTTAGGGGAAATCGCTTGTCGAGAACCAGATGGCAGCGGGTGCAATTTTCAAGACAGTCACATCTGTCTTGAGAAGTGGGTCACATTTGGTCAGGAATATATCCTAGAAGGGCCTCACCAACATAAAAAGCCTCCCCCATCATCATGACAATCCCATTAAGGGAAGTCTTTAAATAGGGGTCGAAGGTGTGAGAAAGGAGGGTGGAAAAATTAGGGGGAGAGAGACACACGAGAGAAAACTGTGAGGATCAACTAAAGAGGAGAAGCTCACTTCTAAGCTTGAGCCTTCTCGAGGGACATACATAGGGTAGAGGAATATGGGCTGGGCCAGAAGCTTTTTCACTTGGGCTATTAGATTGGCCTGAGGAGGTTTTTCCATTGTAGGAAACTCTTTACCCATGTTATACAAGGAAATTAGGGGTAGGGATGGCAATTGTTACCCAACCCGACCTAATAAGCAGTACGGTCGAGTTTGGGTTTTTTAAAATAAACCCAAAGTGGGTCCGGGTCGGGTCCAAGTTTTGGCAATACCCACCCTGTACCCGGACCCAAACTGCTTAAAATTAAAATTACCAAAAAACTCTAGTGTGTGTGTGTGTGTATATATATATAAACTTATAAACCCTAAAACTTTCTCATTTCACTCAGCCAACAAACCCTAGCCGCCCCTTGCCTCCCTTCTCCCACTCTCACTCACTCTCAAGTCTCACCCTCAAGCTCTGTCACCGTCGGCCGTCACTCAATCTTACTGCTAGCCCTCAAGCACTGTCACTGCCAGCCCTCAAGCTCTGTCACTGCCAGCCCTCAAGCTCGTCACAGGTTCGTACGCTGTACTCTTAATGCTACTATGTTTGTCTGGCCTAGAATTTGATTTCCTTTATTTTCCTCAATTTTCTCGTCAGGCAAGCAGATTTGCTATAAGCTTTTAGGCTTTGTTTGTTGTTTCTAATAACAAAATGCAAAAAAAGTACTCTCAAAACTGTTTGTTGTTTCCTGAAAGATTTGATTCAATGTGCTTGTTTTGTTTTAGGTTCAAATTTGATAATGTGATTGTTTTGTGAGAGGCTAGAGCTAGGGATTTCATTTTTGGTTTGGTTTTCATTTAATGATTTGTTTGATTGCTGAGAAAAGATAAGGAGATGGCGTTAAGTATTTTTGGTTCCTTTATTTTCCTCTATTTTCTAGGCTAACAAACAAATTTGCTGCAAAAATTAGATAAGATAAAAAAAAGAAAAAAAAGAAACAGATTGACTATTTCAGTATCAACAATATACCAAATTTAAAAAAAAAAATTTTATTTTTCTGTTTTGAATTTGAAAGTGAAGAAGTTAAAGCTATATAAAAATAAGTTGTTTGTTTACCTAGAAGTTAAAGCTATATCAACAATATAAATTGTTTGTTTGAAAGTAAAGAAGTTAATAAATTGTTAAACCAATTTTTTAAAGCTATATATAATAATAAGTTGTAACAGAATAAATTTTTGAATGATCTTGTTTGTGCTTGTTATGAATGCGGTGGAAGAAATTGTGTTTATTGCTTTTTGTGTTTGTTGTGAATGCAGTGATGAAATCAAAATTGTATTTATATATTTGCTAGTTATAATTTGATGAAATCAAAATTGTATTTATATATTTGCTAGTTATAATTTGATGAAGTTTATTCTATTTTTTAATTCATTATTGTTTTAGGTTCTTCAACTATGCTAGGTGATTGTACACTTCAATCAAGATGATGGGGAGCCTAATGAAGATGGTGGGAGTTTTGTCATGGCTGTGGAGGATTAGACTTGTTGTATTAATTTAGCAGCTTTTTAATTTCTTGGACTTGTTGGATTAAGTTGTTGATTTGTAATTGTCCTAAACTTGTGGGATTTATTTTGTAGCCTTTTAATTTTTTGGACTTGGATTTATTTCTTGGACTTGTTGGACTTGATGGACTTGTTGAATCTTGAATCTGGCAAATCTGGGCCATGTTATAGGATTCAATTATTATTTTTATTAGGCCATGATTTGGGCTGCGAATTGGGCCCAAATCTAGCATGGCTAGATGGGGCCCACAGGGCTCGACGGGGCAGGTTTGGGTGCAACAAAAAAATGTTTATTAAACGGGCTGGGTTCAGGTAATGCGTATGGGTCCGTGGGTCGAGTTTGGGCATAAAGAAACCCGCCCCGAACCCAACCCGTTGCCATTCCTAATTGAGGGCCTAACCTTAGAGCTCATCAAGCACGTTGGTTTAGTGGCTCTACAATTGGAGCTGTCTGTGGGGATCTCTTACTCAGCTGAAAATCTAGAGCTAGTTTATTGCTGCCCAAGATGGAGGAGCCACATGTAGGAGAGGGATCAGTAGGCCCTGGAAACAACTGTTCAAGGGCCTCGTCTCAGGGCCAGTGGAGACTAGAGAGGGAATGAAAAGGGATAGGATTGCATGCAAGATGGGCATGAGACAAGACTTGATTCGGATGAGGGATCTTTGTAGGGGGAAAGATCGGTATCCAATGTTCACGAGCATTGGTATCATAGTGAGTGGGATTGGGAGATAGAAAACCTACGAAAGCAAGTTAAGGAGTTGGAAATTGAGATTAGGAGTTGACGTTATAGGAGGGACCATGAGAAGTTTTCTAGCGATCTTAACTATGATGGAGGCAGCATGGCTGGATTGCCTCATTGGAGTGATTCACGACGTTCGAGAGATAGGTTTAATGAAACAATAGGGTGACATTGTGATAAGAACAAGCATGGACACCCTAGTGCAGCCTTGGACGCCATGAGTCAAGCACCTTAGAGAGTCGCATGATCACCATTCTCTAATGAGATAGAGTGTACTGAGATGCCGAGGCATTTCAATTGCCCACCATTTACTTGCTATGACGGCAAAACTGACCTGGTGGAACATGTGAGCCATTATATTGAGATGATGTCCTTGTATTCCCAAAATGATGGTTTAATGTGCAAAGTATTCCTGTCTAGCCTCAGGCCCATTATGATGAGGTGGTTTAATGGTTTAAGGAAAAGACCCATACACAACTTTGAAGAACTAATTCAGGCATTTGGGCCCGATTTATCACCTGCAGTCGGGTCTTTCACCCCATCGATGCGTTGCTGTCTATGAAGTTGGGCAGCGGGGAGACTCTCAAGTCTTATGCCAATTGGTATTGGGAGTTATACAACAAGATAGGTAGGGGGAATGAGTAGGTCGCAGCGAGTACATTCAGACTGGGGCTCTCTCAAGAGTCGAAATTAAGGGATTCCTGACTATGCGACCTCCTGAGAACATGCTTCAATTTATGAGGAGAATCGAAGAACATAAAAGGAAAGAGAATGATCAACAATAGTGTAAAGAAAAGGCATTGGCAACCTCCTAGTATTATAGGGACCCACGGCCTGGGGGTTTCCAGTAGAGGCTGAGGAGGGAATACAAGGTAGCAGAGCCCAAGGTTCGATTTGGAGGGGTGAATATGGTGTTTAAGGAACTAGTTCATAAGATTCTTGAGCGGATAAAGAATGAACCGTACTTTTGGTGGCTGGATAAGATGGGTGGGAACCTATCCATTAGGAACCAAAGCCAAATGCACCTATCACCGAGAGAAGGGGCACACCACAGAACAATGCAAGGTGTTTGAAGATCATTTAGAGCATCTTGTGCAAGCAGGACATTTGAAAGAGTTCATGGTCGGACAAGAAGGTGGCACAGCGGGGTAAACATCGGGGAACAGAGGGAATACACTCCCTTCGCCCTTGGGAATTAGCGAAGATATCCACGTAGCCTTCGTCAACATAAGGGCAAGTCGTCGTAAGGGGGTTCTAATTATTACCTCACAACAGGGGATTGAGATTGGTGATGTAGACACCGCATTTTGTACTCCTTACGACTCTGGCCCCCTTTTCCCAATGATGCCTAAACTCTAAAGCCCAAGGTCAGTTTAAATCCTAATCAGATATCAAATTAACTTGAGGAGTGTTAAAATAGAAAATATAACTTTTAAATGAGCAAAAAAATATTTTTGGAAATAAAATGACCAAAGTGGTCCTTAACCCACGTAAGTGGGCAGCAGCCTGCGTACGTGGGCCAAAGCATGCGTATGCGGGTACACTCTTATGTACGCAGCTAGGGTTTCAGAAACATAAAAAATGCAAGTTTTCTGCAATAATGGCTGAGGTTTGGACTGAATCCCACATCATCTAGTAGCCATTTCAAACCCCTTTTTTCCACTATATAAAGTCTTACATGGTACATTTTCAAGACACACAGAAATCCCATGGGAGAAACCTAAGATTCAATAGAAAATAGTGAATCAAAATGGAGTTTTTCACAAAACACTCTCAAGTCAATTTATTTGACTAGGACCTTTTTTGGCCTCAATCCTTTTAGTTTAACGTTAGTAATCACTTTCTTATTGGTTTGTGAATAGACTTGACTGAGGGGAACGGTCAAAATCAAGCTTGGAAAGATTTTGTGTGAGGTATCTAGTCTAAACTTTTTTTTTCTTTTTTTCTCTTCCTTTAAATCTTCTTGTTTATTTTGTTTGTTTGTTAGAATATGTTTTAATATGCTTTTCTAGATTATTTTTAAGTTTTTGTATGTTTAAAATGCATATTAGGTTGTTAGAATTTTCGTTTTAAAGTTCTACTCTGTTTTTGTGTTGTTAGGTTTTCTGCGCAAGGACCTGCGTATGCATAATCTTGCTTGCACACGCAGGCTTGATTATGTGTACCTAGGCCTTTCTAGATTAGTTTTAAGTTTTTGTATGCTTAAAATGCATGTTAGGTTATAATTTTTCTTTTAAAGTTCTACTTTGTTTTTGTGTTGTTAGGTTTTCTGTGCAAGGACTTGCATACGCATGATCTTACTTGCGCACGCAGGCTTGATTATGCGTATACAGGCTTGTTCTTGCATGCGTGAGCCACTACCCAGAAACCCTAATTTTTATTTGTTTGTTTTGCTTCTGCTTTCACATGTTGTCCTATTCAGTTTCTTTTTGTGTTTTTACGCTTCTAAAATCACTGTTTCACGTGTTTGTTTGTTTATTTGCTATCATATGTTTAGATTATGGTTTCTTAGTTCTAATGCCATGCTATTCATTCACATGTCCATGCATTAATGCCATAGGTGCTGTGTTGCTGAAAGGTAAGTGAAGGTTATGCATTGGTATGAACAAGCATTTGATGATGTATGTCGTTTGAATATTTGTTTTCTGTCCTATTGTTTGCTTGATATGATTTTATAATTGTCATGATGCCTTATTGCCATGTTTAGGTTGCTGCCTTGTTTTAAGAAGTATATGGTTTCACATGCTAGGATTTCTTATATGCGTTTAGGTTTGGCTCTCTTTTGTCCAAAGGTAGATATGTATGCTTTTAGAGATGAATGATGATATGTTGTATGATTAGAAGTATGCTAGTGTGTGTGTGAGTTAGAATACAAGTATTGAATATGTTTTAATGAGGTTAAAACATAAGACACAATGATGGGAGGCCAACCTTAGAGTTGGGCAATCTTGGGTGCCTAACACCTTCCCAAGAGCATACTTGAACTCTAAACTCATATCTCTGGTAGTAAGATCAAAAGCTCCATCCTTAAGAAGGCGCTATATATATGGTTCCTAGACCATTGCAAAAACTAACCCCCCTTGTGTCCACAGGTGATCGGCTAGAGAAGAGGTTGAGGTCAAATACAAAGCTGATCGATTTTGGGGATGATGATCTGGAGGGGACGTCCTAGCCGCATGATGAAGCGTTGGTTGTGGCGTCAAGGATTGAGGGCTTTTTGGTAAAAAAGGGTGTTAATAGATCAGGGGAGTGGGGCTGAGATAATGTACCCCGACCTTTACAAGGTTGGGTTTGAAGAAAGAAAACCTCACCGAATATGACACGCCTTTAGTAGGGTTCGATGGAAAGGTTGTGGTGTCTAAGGGGCAAATTTCACTCCCTGTTATGAATGAAAGGAAGGAAGTGATGGTAAATTTCATAGTGGTCAATGCTTTCTCTCCCTATACAGCCATCATAGGTTGACCGTGGATTCATGCCATAGGGGCAATGCCTTCTACGCTACATATGAAGGTTAAGTTTCCTATCGAGGTTAGAGTTGCCGTGGTCAGGGGGGATCAACAAGTTGCATGACAATGTCTGGTTACAGCAATCAACCATGAGATTAAGCTAAAGAAGTAGATGGAGCCCAAACCATTATAGCAATTACCGGAGACCGTAGTGGACACTGGGGCTGATAGTGCAGAAGAGCTGATAATATTAGAATCCTTCCGTACGAAGATAGATATTTTCAGATTGGAAAGAGTCTACCATTGGGGGATCAAATTGTCGTGCTTCTAGCCTTGGTGTAGAATTTGGATTTTTTCACGTGTAGCCCATACGAGGTGCCTAGCATTGATCCTTACTTCATCATTCAAAAATTGAATGTGGATCCCCTATTCCTGCCCAAAAAGCAGAAGCCCAGAAGGTCTACAAAGCAACATGTGGAGGCCTGCTTGGTTACTCCTAAGTGTAGGAAATCGTAGCAATATAATTCTCGGAGTACCAAGGTCGAACCACAAGGAGCAGGGTAAATTCAAAGACAATATAATTAAATAACAATTTGGGTGAAAAAGAAAAATACTTTTTCTTGGTGAGTGTTAACAAGAATAATAATAAAAACTGATTTAAATCAATAACGTAAATATTAGGGCATCGGGGTGTTTCCCTATATCGATATGAGATTCTTTGTGATCTAAGAAAATATATATTTCATAATTGATTGTTCTTATACAATTAAAAACTTATGATTCGGTTGAACTAAGACAATTCAAGAATGCATGATAACCTAGATTGATAATGCGGTTAGAAAAGTTTTCAGAAAAACCCATTCACTTTAAAACCTGACTTCTATTTGAAACTATTAGAAATTCATCTAAACAATAAGAAAAACATTATTGAACTTATTGAAAGCATGGAAGAACTAATACATCAAAAGAAATCTAATTGAACAATCAAATATGTCGTTGATAAAATCCTAGAAAGAATCACATTGAATATTCATACCGTATAGAAGAAACATAACCCCTAGCCCCAGCAAAGAATTTAGGCTCCCATTAAAGAAAGAAAAATACAAGTTTTCTCTGCCAAAATTCGTTCTACCAGCCTCCCTTGAAAACCCTAAAGTCCAAGTGTCCAAAGAAAAATAACTTTTACTATTTTAATTTCCGTCCAGGTTTACAGCAGTAACTTGTGAGTTAATTTCGGCCTTCAAAAGTTGAGAATTTCAAAAAACTCAAAACTGGAAAGTTGTAGATATTTAAGTTGCGGTTCCAACCCATCTATCCTTGTGTCAATTGAATTTTTGACGAGAGAGATACGCTGAAAATACTGATCAGTGCTCAAATCAGATTTTTCCTTTTTAGATTCTGCCTCTTTGATTTCTTTCCTTATTTGAAGCTTCCAAACATGGTAGACGATCCAAGCACTCCAGTTGCATCTCCTTAGACATTTAAGCATGGTCCTTTAGCTCCTCTCTAATTCAAGTTGGCCTCCATTCTCTCACAAATTCCTGTAAACTCATCTTTTTCACATGATTTCTTGAAAGTAGAAAATTATACTCAATGAATGACATCTTATTCAAGAAATTATGTAAAGATAAATAATAGGGACTAATGCAAATCATGGATTAATTAGAAAAATTAAGCATAGTAATAAGGAGATAACGCCCACATAAATATATAACAGGTATACATTTTAAGGCGTTATCAAGGCCGTGAAGGAAGAGGTAGAAAAGCTGAAATAGGCTAGGGTTATTAAAGAGGTGTTCTTCCTAGAATGGTTATCAAATACAGTTGTGGTCAAGAAAAAGAATGGAAAGTGGAGGGTGTGTGTGGATTTTATAGATCTGAATCGAGCATGCCCTAAAGACCCTTTCCCGGTCCCGAAGATCAACCAACTAGTTGATGCCACCTGTGGGCACTCGAGGATGAGCTTCCTAGACACATTTCAAGGGTATCATCAAATTGCCTTAGACCCAAAGGACCAAGAGACCTTAGACCTTGAGGACCAAGAGAAGACATCTTTCATAACCCCCGAGGGAAATTATCACTACACGGTGATGCCCTTTGGGTTAAAGAATGCAGGAGCCACCTATCAATGGATGGTGACAAGAATGTTCAGGGATAAATTGGGAGTGCGGTGGAGGTTTATATCGACAACATGATAGTAAATAGTAGGAAGGAGGAAAAACATGTGGCAAACGTGACCGAAACATTCGAGATCCTTAGGCGACACAAGCTTCGCTTTAACGCCAACAAATGTGCGTTTGGTGTAGGTGACGAAAAATTCTTAGGGAACATGATCACTAATCGGGGAATTGAGGTGAATCTGGATCAAATCCAGGCCATACAATGGATAGTACCACTGAGCAACCTTAAAGATGTGCAAAGACTTATGAGGATGATTGCAGAATTGAATCATTTTATGTCAAGGTAGGCGGATAGGTGTAGGCCATTCTTTCAACTACTGAAAAAGTGGAAAGGGTTTTAGTGGACCGAGTAATGTGAGGAGGCCTTCTAGGATTTGAAGCGTTATTTGAGAAGCCCGCCCATCTTGTCCTATCCTAAGCCCGAGGAAGACCTATATATGTACCTAGCAGTCTCCGATCAGGCAGTGAGCGCCGTGTTGTTGAAAACTTGGGATGGGGCGCAGTGGTTGGTGTATTATATTAGCAAGACCTTGGTGGATGTTGAAACACAGTACCTATCATTGGAAAAGCTGGCTTTAGCCCTAGTTCATGTGATGAGGAAGTTTCCCCACTACTTCTAGGCCCACACGGTCTATGTGTTGACCGAACATCCTTTGTAGTTGCTATTAAGGAGATTTGATTTCGCTAAAAGAATAGCTAAATAGGGAACAAGGCTCAGGTCATTTGATGTGAGGTACAAGCCATAGAATGCTATTAAAGGACAGGTATTGGCGGATTTTGTGGTAGAGTTTACCCCAGCCATGAGTAGTGTGGATTGGGTTTGTCAGGTTTCGTTGAGGCCATATCAAGTATACATGGATGGGATGTCCAATGCCCGAAGGGCTGGAGTAGGCGTTGTGCTCGTGTCACCCGAGGGTGTAAGGTTAGAGCACTCATTGAGGCTGAGCTTTAGGGCTTCCAACAATGAAGTTGAATATGAGGCATTTATAGCGGGGTTTAGGGTTGTTAAGAAGTTAGATGCACAAGTGGTTGAGATTTTTTCAGATTCTTGCTTGGTGGTAAGCCAGGTGGAAGTTTTGAGGCCAGAGATCCTTAGCTGGCCGGGTATTTGAAGATGATAGATACACTATTACACGGTTTCCAGAAGGCGAAGGTATCACAGATTTCAAGGGGAAAGAACAATCATGCAGATTCGTTAGCCACCTTGGCTTCATCCGTGGACAATTAGGTTCCGCAAATATAGTGGAGGCGCTGTAGAAGCCAAGTATAGAATGTCAGCTAAATGTGTCTGTAGTCTCGGTGCCTAGTCCAAGTTGGATGGTCCCAATTATAGCATTTTTATTCGACGGCATTCTACTGAGCGAAGCAAAGGAGGTAGAAAAAATACAGAGAATTTCAGCTCATTTCTGGCTGCGTAGGGACAGGAGACTATACCAACGATCGTTTGGTGGACCATACCTATTATGTCTCCATCCCGAGAAGGTGGACAGTCTCTTAGCCGAGTTGCACAAAGGAATCTGTAGGAGCCATACTGGGAGCAGATCATTGGCACACCGAGCAATGACGCATGGTTTCTGGTGGCCGAAAATGCAAAGGGATTGTGAGAGACCGGCAAAGGTGCTCTCAAAAAAGAGATTTTCGGGGTGCTTTAAAGGGCACCTCTCTTTTTTGGGTAAGTGGTGTGAAGTCGCCACTTATTTTTATACAAAAAATAAGAAAAAATTAAATACAACTTTACATTACTAAAATGTTCCATTATCATTGATTGAATAAGAAAATACAAACTTGATAGATTGGGTATTACAAAACTTGGAGTCCTAGTTACAATCTACCAAAAAATTACATGGCTTTTTGTCCTAGTTACAATCTACCCCAAAAAATAAAAAAGAAAGATAAAGCCTAGGTCTACCTATTCAAAAGAAACTAAATTTGGAGGCTAGGTTACAGAATGGGAAGGTGTTAGACACCCATTCCACCCAAACAGAGTTCGGTGTTCTAGACTCTCAAGACCAATATACCCTTTATGCAAGATATGGATGATATGTTGCATACATGACAAACTTAACTCTAAACTAAGTCACACAAATCTATTTTTGAATGTGTCCTCTCTTTTAAGGAAAATTCAGATCTATTTTGGTGAATAAAAAATTTGAGTTGATTTATTAGTAAGGAAAAAAAAAAAAAGAACAGGATCTGTTTTGGTATAGGTAAAAAATTAGTTTTGGTGAAGAAAAATCATATATGTTTTATTAAATAAGACAAGGCTTTTTGCTAAAAAAACATCAGGTCTGTTTTGGAACAAAGTAAAAAAATTGGTTTTTGGTGTGTATGTAAAAAAAATCATATCTGTTTTATAAATAAGAAAATCTAGATTTGTATAAAGAAAAAAAAATCAGATCTATTTTTTAGGTAAAATAAGAAAAAGATTTTTTAGATGAGGACTACACTCATGAAATAAACCTACGCTACTTGCATCAAACAAAACAAACAAAACATCACTACTTAATGACTTCCTTTTTTATTTCAAAATCTATTGTGTTTATAAAATTCAAATCTGCATCCAAGGAAGATACAGATTAGTTTTTATGTTTAAAAAAATTCATATCCGCATTTAAAGAAGATACAGATAAGTTTTTATGTTTTGAAAAAGATTTTTTAATGAGCAGATTTTTGAAACTTAAAGGGTAAATCATGACAACAAAAGCATTAAAAACATATTTCAACGAAAATATTAACAACACATGGTATGAACATTAGAAATTAAAAGTAAAAGAATACATCTACTCATGCACCATCAAGTAAAAAGCAGATAAGGAAAAAGAAAGACTACCTCTTGCATGGATGTGCTCTTCTTATTGAGGGAATATTTTAGGGTTCAAAGAAATTTATTCAATTATCTTTGAAACCTAAAATATCTTGCTTACAAAAAAGAAATTCTTAAGCCTAGAGCCTCTAGAACGTCTTTAACGTAATAGAGAAAATAATAGAAAAGAAGAGTTAGAAAGAGGGGAAATCAGTGAGCGTGAAAAGTGTGCTAAATTTTTAGATATAGCCTCCATTTGTAGAGGCTGAGATGTTCAAAAAATTAGCTAGATGATCAAAATACGAACTGGGACACGTCCTTATCTCTAAAAAATTGAAAAGAATGTGTTTCAGCTTAATCCAAGTGCCCTCAAGTCGAGGCCCGAGTTTTTGCCAATCGGCACTCCAAAAGTGCCGAATGGTCCTTTTGGGTGCCGGTCCCTCATTTGAGTTTTGGACTCCTTTTTTGAGATTTTTTGAGCCGGGACTTGCACTTAGACGCATTCTTAATCCATATTCTAAAAATTAAACTGTTTTTTTGATAATTCAGGTCTTTTTAGTAATGATTATCTTGTAGATAAATACTCCAAAAAGTCTTGATTATCCTTTTTATTCCTATGCAAGAAAGCCTATTTTTAACGCTTACTAACAACCAATCACAAAATTATTTAATTAATTTTAATTTCCTAGCCAGTCAGAATTAGTTTAAATTAATCATGTGTGGTTGATTCTACCTAAACACAATGCATGCTGATCATGCCAACTTGATCTTATGATATCTTTTAATCTGATGGTCTGATTTTGAAATCGGGCATACTATTGCGACCGTTAGAATCTCAAGATCATTTTTATGATATGCAATGAACAAATTAATGCATGTAATGCAATCATGAATTTTGGGTATATGGTTGGTCACTCTAGCCATCTTTCTTGATTAAATTATGGGTGCAAAATCGAGTGTCTATAGGGATGTTGCCGAGTATGTAAAGTAGTATGATCAGTGTTAGAAGCATTCCCCGATTATCAATTAACTAGGGGGAAACCTGAACTTGATCTCTTGCCCGTGGCCCTTCGCTTAATAGGGATAAAAAATTGTGGGCCCTTTTCCTCAAGCCACTTTTGTCATTGTTGTGATGGATTACTTTTCTAAATGGGTCGCAGCTAAAGCCTTGGCAAATATCCGAGATGTGGATGCAAAATTTTTTTTTTGGAAGAACATTACTACTAGGTTCGAGGTCCTTGAAACACTGATTTTGGAGAACGGGTTACTGTTTGAAAGCAAGGCTTTCTGAAAATACAACAGTGACCTAGGGATCAGGAACCAATATTCCACCCCCGCGTATCCTCAAAGCAATGGACAAGCAAAGGCAGTGAATAAAGCAATAGTTGTCGGACTCAGGAAGAGGCTGGAAGGAGCTAAAGGTAGATGGGCTAAGGAGCTTCCAAATATGATGTGGGCTTACCGCACAACGCCCAAGAGGTCCACAGGAGAAACACATTTTTTCAATGACTTATGTAGCCAAGGCAATGATCCCTGCGGAAATAGGGTTATGTAGTATGAGGGTTTTAGACTTCTCCCCAGAGAAATATGATGCTAGTTTGACCGAGGAGCTGGATCTTTAGGAAGAGCAATGGGAGATAGCTTTGAATAAATTGGCAAATTACCAACAAAAATTGGCTCGGAGATACGACCGAAATGTAAGACCAAGAGAGTTTGTCATAGGGGATCTAGTACTGTGAACGACAGTGGGAAGTATGAAGGATTTAAGTGCTGGAAAGCTAGCTTCGAACTGGGAAGGCCCATACTGGGTCACTGCAATGGTGGGAGTTGGACATATTACTTGGAGGATATGGAGGAAAGACCACTCCCCTGACTTTGGAATGTGAGCAATCTGAAGAAGTACTACCACCAGTTGTAACTGTTATAATGGATATCTCGTGTTGTAACTAAGTTAAAAAAAAAAAAAAAAAAAAAAAAACAACAACAACAACAACAACAACAACGATGTGGAACAAAGTTGATTACTTTTTCCCTATACAGTGGCGGTTATTCATTAAATTACTTTACACGATTTTTCTCTGAAGGAACCAAGGACAGAAGCCTAGCCTCATCTGACCCCGGTCATCGACTAGGTGAAAACGTTAAAGGATTTTTTTTTCGAGGATAGAAACCTAGCCTCGGCCCGATCTCGGTCACCGACTAAGTGGAAACCTTACAAGATTTTTTCTAAGGATAGAAACCTAGCCTTGGCCTGACCCTGGTCACCGACTAGGTGAAAACCTTAAAAGATTTTTTCTAAGAACAGAAACCTAGCCTCGGCCTAACCCTGGTCATCAACTAGGTGGAAACCTTAAAAAATTCCAAGGATGGAAACCTAGCCTTGGCCTGATCTCGGTTGTTGATTAGGTGGAAACCTTAAAAGGATTTTTTTTCAAGGACAGAAACCTAGCCTCGGCCTGACCCCGGTCGTCGACTAGGTGGAAGCCTTAAAGGATTTTTTTTTTCCCAAGGAAAAAAACCTAGCCTCGACCTGACCCCAATCACCGACTTGGTGGAAACATTTCAAGATTTTTTCCTAAGGACAGAAACTTAGCCTCAGCCTGACCGCGGCCACCGACTAGGTGGAAACCTTAAAAGATTTTTTCTAAAAACAGAAACCTAGCCTCGACCTAACCCTAGTCACCGGCTAGGTGGAAACCTTAAAATATTTTTTCCAAGGACAGAAACCTAGCCTTGTCACCTATTAGGTCGAAACCCTAAAGGATTTTTTCCAAGGACAGAAACCTAGCCTCGGCTTGACCCTAGTCATCGGCTAGGTGGAACCTTACAATATTTTTTCTAAGTACAGAAACTTAGCCTCGGCCTAACCCCGATTGTCGACTACCTTAAAAGATTTTTTTTTCTTGAGGATAAAAACCTAGCCTCGTCCTGACCTCGGTCACTGACTAGGTGGAAACCTTACAAGATTTTTTTCTAAGGACAGAAACCTAGCCTCGACCTGACCCCGGTCACCAACTAGGTAGAAACCTTAAAGGATTTTTTCCAAGGACATAAACCTAGCCTCAGCCGGACCCTGATCGTCGACTAGGTGGAAATCTTAAAGGATTTTTTTTTTTTTGGATAGAAACCTAGCCTCTGCCTGACCATAGTCACCAACTAGGTGGAAACCTTACAAGTTTTTTTCTAAGGATAGAAATAGAGCCTCTACCTGACACCGGTCACTGACTAGGTGGAAACCTTAAAAGATTTTTTTCAAGGACAAAAATCTAGCCTTGGCTTGAACTCGGTCTCCGACTAGGTGGAAACCTTACAAGATTTTTTCCAATGATAGAAATCTAGCCTCAGCCTAACCCCTGTCGCCAACTAGGTGGAAACCATAAAAGGATTTTTTTCTAAGGAGAGAAGCCTAGACTCGGCTTGACCCCAGTCACCTACTAGGTGGAAACCTTAAAGGAATTTTTCTAAGGACAGAGGCCTACCCTTGGCCACCGACTAGGTGAAAACCTTAAATGATTTTTCTTTTCTAAGGGCAGAAGCCTAGTCTCAGCCTGACCTCGGTTACCGACTAGGTGGAAACCTTGATTAATTAATCTAAATGCTAGTTTATCTTTTAAGAGATATTTTGATTGGGTAATGATAATGAATATTTACTGAACATCCACGGTTATTATTAATGAATTTTTACAACGTTATCCAGAATTCATTATAATGTATCGCTTGGGTTAAAGGGTTCGGTTATGGAAATATATACCAATCATAAACACTTGAGATGATTTTCAGAATTGAACATAAAGTATCCGGAAAGAGTTTAGCAGAGCATATATACATAGAAAATTTTCAATTCCAAAATTCAATAGACAAAAAGTATTGTTTAACCATAAAATTAACATAGAATGTAGAATAAACATTAACCATTTTTTTTTTTTAAAAAGTCATCATTATCAAGAATAATTAGTCAAATGCGTTCAAAGGACAAGGTCTGGGCAACTACAGGGGCGGATAGAAGAGGCTTCCCAGAAGTTTTGGGGGGGGGGGGGGGGGGGGAAGGGTCTGCACCATGTTAATCTCTGGATTGTTTGGGCCCTCATGAGCAATGTTGGTGGTTGGGGTGTCCACATCGATCACCTCCACGTGAGAGTCGATTTGCTCAGCTAACTCCCTCATATTGGGGCTATCTTCCCCCTCCTCATCGCCTTCTTCATCAGACTGCTCATTAGTTGGGGCTTGACCAAGCGGATCGTTGGGTAGAGGTATTTGGGCGGGATCCCTAAAAGGAGAAGACTTAGGGAGGTTCAGAGCATTCACGACTGCCATCCAGCCTTTGGAAAACCTGTGCCTCCAAGCCTCGAAGATGACAGTGCCACATGAATTCATAGCATTGGTGAAGCCCATATTGTAGAACATTTGCTCGCACAGCCATTGTCTCTTTCAGGTTGGTAAGCTTTTTATCACAGGCCGAGACTACGCTTTCGGCCTGGGCTAGCTTGGTCTTAGTCCCCCAGTTTGCCCTGCATCACTCCAACCTTCTGCTTGGCAGAATCCTGGGCCATCTCGGCAGCTATTGGCCTCTGCTTTATGGAGGCCAGCTTAAGGACCTTCTCATTGAGGGTGGATTCAAACACCTACTTCAGGGCCTTTTCCTTATCCTCTTCCTCCGTAGCAACTTTGAGCCGTCCTTCAAGGATGTGGGTTATTTGGGCGGCCTGGAATGATAACATAAA
Source organism: Quercus glauca (assembly GCA_023736055.1). NCBI lineage: Eukaryota > Viridiplantae > Streptophyta > Magnoliopsida > Fagales > Fagaceae > Quercus > Quercus glauca. The sequence continues at coordinate 45,352,279 of CM043322.1, read as the reverse complement.
AGAAAAAAGGTTAAACTCAAACCAAGGATTGACACTTAAGCAAAAAAAGAAAAAAAAAAAAGACAACAACGAACACACCGAATCAACAGGGGATGATAAGGTACTTATAGCTATGGTATGCCACTTTAGTTTCAGGGCAATATCCTCGTCCCGGCAATCGGAGTAGTGTTGCATATCCTCAGAAAAAAGTAGCGCTTGACTAAGACTTTCTACAACTTGGCCCCCTAACATGCTCCTCTAAGTCCAAACCGAAGAGTCGTTGGGGAGAGGTATATTCCCTAGCATGAAGGTGCTTTTCCATCCCAAGGAAGAGGGTGCAGAGGTGGAGGCCACGTTGGACCCAATAACCACTAACTATTTGGTCGGTCTTGTCTCTGAAGTAGTTTCCCTAACCGACGGTGTCATCGTGACAATAGTGACCGAATTAAGGGTGTGCTTGGTGAGGGGAACATCGGATCCTATGAAGGGCTTATTGGAAATCCTCGGCTGGATCTTTGACTGGTATATGTTCAGCTCTGCCCTGAAAGACTGAGTCTGCTGAATCGTCTTGGGCTGGCATTAAAGAGCCCTCTCTTATACTGCGAGGGCCTCTTTCCCAAGCTTCACCTATTGTAAGGCCCATCGATAGGAATCCGGGCAAACGAACGTCAATGTACGACAACAGGGGTCTACCGACTATCAAGGTAGGTCTGGGATCCTAGTAGCTTGTATAGGATGGAACGCAATCAAGGATCAGGTGTGATGCCCTGGGCTGCCCGTCGTAGTGTACAAAGATCTCTGAACACAGGATGAAGTTCAAGTCTCGCACCTGGACGGCGTGGAGGTCTGATTTAATGCACTTGGAAACTACATAATAAATTAAAGACAAGGTCGATACAAAAGAAAAGTCAGCAAAATCTTATGCGTTGAATAATAAATAAAGCAGGACAGTAAAAATGAAAAATGGTAATGAAATACATGCAAGAAGGGGATAGGGAAAGGTCAGACAAAGGCAATCAACCCTACACTATGTGTGCTTGAGCAGTAATGGTACCAACTAATTTGCTGAGGTGACATCAAACACGTGAGTTCACTTGTGAGCTAGTTCTCGCTCACTTTGACGAACTCCCCTATAGAGTTCCTATTGGAGTCGGGGAGACACGATATTAGCCTCACTGTGGGGTCACGAATTTTTAGATAATAACTGATTTTGAGGCCATTGCAAATGCTATACATAAAGTTGATGTCATGGTGGTTGAGCCCTCAACCGTACAGATTTTTTAAGCGAATCACACTATTAACTATCCTGTAGAAATTAGGGAGACAGTGGTCGGGGCTAAGTCCATAGAAACTAAAGGTTCTACGCAATATAAGGTCTATGGGGAATCTAACCCTGCCCTCAAGGATCGACATAAGGGGGAAGAAAATCACCCTTAGGAGCTTATCATTCTTAATGTTCCCCTCAAGACAGAACTCGACATTGACATTCAAATGGATATTGAACCTTCTCCTAAAGGCTGCTATGGCGGCCTTAGTCCTAAGCAGGTATGCAAAACCCATTTTTGGGGCAACTAAAAGAAAAACTAGGAGGAATAAAGGAAGGGTTAGATAACTTATAGTGGTGCTTTTTCGTTTGGAAGAGTGATCTTGAGAAGAAGGCTTGGGAGGATGAGACAAATGAGGATAAAATGGAGAAGTGAAATAAAGAATCTTGCCAAAGGAGGTTAGGGCGTATTTGTAGGGAAAGAAGCTTTAAATGCTTTTGGAGGTAAAAATTAATAGTTTCCCCTAGTTATCTGTTACAAGCGTGCCTTGGTATACGAAATGATAGTGGATCCTAACTATTTGATGTGATAGCTACCGTTCCGCATGCAAGGAATACAGACGGACCTGTCCATCACATTTAATCACTAACGGTTGGCTTTTCCCAAGGAAGAACAGTACACTGAGGAAGTTGTCCACTGATGAGCAAGGGTTAACCCCGATCCCATCCCCAAGGCATAGGAATGGAATCGTGGGGGGCTATTGTACGAGCATGATATATAGGCCCAACCCATTAACTTCTGTATACTCAAGAATTGTGAGCCCAATAGCAGGTAGTGGGCCATACTAGTCCAGAAATCAACAACAAATCGAGGACCAAACTGATCAATAACGATAGTGCCTTGAGGGAAATCGTCTGCCAAGAACCAGATGGCAGTGGGTGCAAGTTTCAAGACAGTCACATCTGTCTTGAGAAGTGAGTCCCATCTGGTAAGGAATAGAAGGTCTAAATTGACAAAATATGGACTGAATTGAAAACTAATGTAAATTTTTAGGGCAAAATTGTATATTTAACCAAATATTAATTTTAAGAGTTAAAGTTTGTGAAGTATATTTTGATTATTTTTCACTCCATGCGTCCTTTCTTCTTCTTCTAATCATAATTTATAGTATTAGAATAGATAAAGAAGCCAAAACTTTTATAAAATTATAACTTTTCATAAGGAAGCAATGCATATGTTTGACTGATCTTAGAATTTCAATTGGTTGGGACCACACCTCATGAAACTAAAATCTCCCATTCCCCCCCCCCCCCCCTCCCTCTCTTCTTAGAGCCAAAACTTACATAAAAAAGAGCGAATAATCTATATGAAATTAGTTAGTTTAAAATCTTCAGATTGAAATTTCAAAAATATAATGGTTTACTTCATCCAAATCTTGTAAAAATTGTTGCCCATTTTCCCTCCTTTCTTCTTCCATTTACCTATGAGAAGGTTTATGTAGATAAAGAACCCAACACTTCATAATGGTGGGCTTTGGGAATGCATATATTTGACGAAGTTAGCACCTTTATCTCTTCTTAAATTCTATTGTTTCATTTTTCTCAACAAAAAATAAAAAAATAAAAAAAATAATTCTATTGTTTCATTTTGTTCAACCTTTCATCTCCTTCAACCATTCATTTTCTATCCTATTTTCCAACCCCTTTTCCCTATTCTTTCCATGCTCCATCCACACACAAACACACACACACAATCGAGGAGAAATTTGTATTTTACCACCCTAAACTATATCACTGATTACACTTTACACTTTGAATTTTTTGAATGCACGTTTTCCATGCTCCATCCACGTTTTGCACCCTTGTTATACTTTGCACCATGACGTTAAGTTTTTTGTTAACTTGGATGGAAAAATATGGTACCACATGAAAAGACCTAATTGCCCCTCTTCTCAATGCTATAAAAACAAAAGATAAATTACATTTTATCACCCGAAACTATATCCTAATTACACTTTGCACCCTAAATTTTGAATTTTCATTCAAGTAAACAGAAAACTTAACGTAGAAATGCAAAGTGTAACAAGTGTCATAGTTTAGGGTGTAAAACGTGCATTCAAAAAGTTTAGGGTGCAAAGTGTAATATAGAGTATAGTTTAGAGTGGTAAAGTGTATTTTCCCGGGGAAAAAAAAAAAAAAAAAGTCACTAGTCTCTCTATTTCTTGATTTTGTTTCTCAATTGGTGAATTTCTATATTTTTTTTACCACAATTTTCCTTCCCCCTAATGGTTCTTTATGTTATTGTTGATTTAATTGTCATATCATTTTTTTATTTGCGAGCTTATGCATTTAGGTTTTTGAAGTTTCAATTTTCAATCAGTTCTTTCTCTTTCTCACTTTTTTTTGATTTGAGTATGGTTTTATAATAAGTTGTTTTGGAAGTGAGAATTTGAGTTTTTATTTTCTAATTTTTAGTGATCTATTTAGATGTTGAACTATGAGGTTTTACTAATTTTTTTTAAAACCCTTTTGGGTGAACAAATTTGTAGTTTTGTGGAGAAAGTACTCCCAATGGTTGTTTTAAAAGTACTCTATAGTGACACTTACTTAGACAAAGAAAAAATTTTTAGTCAAATGAAATAAGCGGACAAGTGACATATTTTAGCTCTTGCAATTGGATTTTATTATTGGTTTTTTAATATAATGACATGTATATAAACTTAATTATGAGATTTTGCTAATATTTTTTATTTGATAATCTTTTTCAATGGACAAATTTGTGGTGGGATCAATAAGTTATCAACAAGTTGTTTTTCTAATTAGTCTAGTTAATCATTATTGAGCAACAATTGTTGATATGATATTTTTTTGTGTTTGAGCCGTGCTAGAGGCACGTAAAAAATCACGTAATTTTTCACCAAATATCTTTTGCTATTTGTATTAGGTCCCACCACAATGCAAATAGCAAAAGTTGTTCAATGAAAATTTTGGTGTTTTGTTTGCAAAGTATTTGATATGGGTGTATTTTGATTCGGTACGTATATACAAATGTATTGAGATAAGTAATTTATTCAATGAAAAAGATAATGATCATACCTTTGTATACTTCAAAAGATATAAATTTATAATATTAAATGATAATATAGTGGTTTGAGATTAAAAAACAACATATGCAAGTTGAAATTTAATGAATGGAGACAAAACTCCATTTTTCTCTTTCTTTTCCAACTATCATAATTAGAAAAACTTAATCCTTACCATATACTACTGCTAGCAAATTGGCTTATAATAGGAGTAGATGAAAATTTTAAATGAAAACAAAAGTGTGTGTGTGTATATATATAATATTTTTCTTTTTCTTTTTTCTTTTTTCTTTTTTATAGTGAACACAAAAATTTCATTAGTTGACAAAGAAAGCTATAGTAGGGTGAATATTGGGCCTTATTATAATGGGATAAACATTGGGCCTATTTTAAGCATTGGCCCAAATGGAGGAAATAAATCAAGAATTGACTAACCCATTCTGATAATAAATGAAGATCCTTAAATCATTGGTCAAAACCAATGACCTTCCAGGCCCAATGCCGAGACTGTGTCCAAGGAATGTCCAAGCTACCGAGGTAAATCCCAAAGAATGTGCACTTTTTCGAGGTAGCTTCCTAAAATTTCATAATGATTCCACAACAGCCTTTGCATTAATGAAGGTCAGCTGCTTGGCACCACCTCATTTAATGAAAAAGGACAAGCCTGAACAGTAAAAAAGTCCCCAGAAGTCTCGATTCATGATGAATAACCAGAAAATGAGAGCCTGATAAAACCAAAAGTTATCTAGGTGGACAAGGAAAAAATACAAAAAAGAATGAGATGGCTTATATAAAAGAGAAGAAAGAAGAAAGAGAAGAACAACACATAATATGCAAAGAGAGAGAGAGAGTGTGTGTAAACATTCCATAGCAATATCCATGTAACATCATATCAAAATAAATAAAGAATGGTTCATTTTGAATAATTTATGTGTTATTGTCCAAATTTCCAATTGTGGCTCAATACAAACCCATAACATAAATTAGTTGTATCGTTACCTTGCTTAGTACCCTAAACTACTGAGTTAAGATATCAACACATACAAAAGCATTATGAAATCATTTATTTTAGCAAAAAAATTGACATTGGTTGATTTTTGTAAAATTCAAGATAAAGAAAAAAGTGTATTTAAATTAATAATTTAATAAATCTAAAATGAAATATTAAAAAAAAAGTACACACACAACTATTCTTAATATTTCATAAAATAAATATATATTATATTACATTATAAAATAATTATATATTCTCGTGCGGGGTTTGTGACCGGTATATTCCAATAGGCTTTGAGCCTTTGACTCACTTAATAATGCTATATCAACTATTTATTTTTTCCAATTTAATCTAGTGAATTTGAACTCATTCAATAATGCCATATCAACTATTTATTTTTTAAAAAAAAATAAATTTTGGCCAAAAGGAGGAAGTAGAAAAGAGAGATTCCAACTAATGATTTCCATCTCATGATCCTCCGGACCTCGAGCGATTATGCAATTTTGAAGTTATATCAACAATTCACATCTTTTTGGTTTTTTTTTTTTAAGAGAACAGTATTCTTATTCTCTTAATCATACAGTGACATTCCTACGTATTGGATTAATGCAATATCCATATCCAGTTACTTCTATTTCTATAAAAAATTAAAAATTATCAAATTAAAAAGTCGAAAAGAATGTCCCGTGTACTGAATACACAACCTCAGTTTTCTTTTCTGTACTCCACATGGTGAGTCTGATTTCCTAAATTAGAAACATGTTCACCAGCTAGTCGCATGTGAATTGGGAGAGCAGGTATTTGCATGTTGTCATTTCTTGATCATCATTATCTACACCACCAAATCCACTATCACTATGGACCATTAATTGGAGCTCACATTCTTTTCCAGAATATTGTCTTATGAGTCATGATTAGAGACTAGTAATTATTTTATCATCTATTCCACCATAAGGATACTAGTGAGAGAGAGAAAGAAAGAATGGTTTGGAAGAAGGGATACTTAGATGTAATCTTGGTCCCAAGTGGATTATTGATCATGTTTGGTTACCATCTTTTCCTTCTCTATAGATGCTTAAGATTTCCTGAGACCACAGCCATTGGCTACGAGAACCACTACAGAAAAGCTTGGGTTGAGAAAATGTTGCAGGTACCTCTCTTCACTTGAAAATAGCATTCCTCAACTCAACATGATTTACCTTTTTCCGCCTCAATAACTTTAGTGGGTACTTGCTGCAGGTTGAAGCTAAGGAAAGAGGTCATGTCTAAGTGTGATCTCCAGCACCATATCAGCTGCAACTTTCTTTGCTTCAACCTCCCTGGCTTTAAGCTCTCTTATTGGGGCCTGGGTTGGAAGCACTTCAAATGATTTCTTCAAGAGTATTTTCGTATACGGTGACACAGATCCATCCATCATTTCTGTCAAATATGTTAGCCTTCTGTTTTGCTTCTTAGTATCTGATGCTTCTTTTCTCCAATGTATAAGGAGCTTCGTCCATGCAAATTTCCTTATCAGTATGCCAAATAGTGATGTCCCAGTGGAGTATGTGCAGATGGCACTGATGCGGGGAAGTGCTTTCTGGTCAGTTGGGTTACGGGCAATTTACTTTGAAACCACATTACTGCTGTGGATATTTGGTCCAATACCAATGTTTGTTTCTTCAGTGGCTACGGTGGTGATTTTGCACATTCTTGATACAAACTCAACTCCATTGCATTACTTTCAACCGGCCAAGAGTCGAAACTTGTTGAGGAAGATACGTCAGGATATAACTGCAGTCTCAAGGGTTGTTGAGCACCAAAAAGGATTGCATGGTGATGCGAGCACTACTACTTCAGGTGCTCAAACATGATCTTCACTTTGATTGAAAAGAGGGAATTATCATCACCTGCAGGAACTGGGATTGATAATTGTGATCGAGTTCACTAGAAACAAAGCATGTAGAATATTTGCTTTTCAAGGCTTTAAATTGGCTATACAACTTTAAAGCCCCGGGACTTCAAAAGGGTTTGGAGCTTTTTATGTAGTGAATCTCCCCATGGTCTGCAAGTAAAAACGTAGCAGCTACTGTATCTGAATGTAATGCTAGTAAATTTCCTCAATTTGACATTCTGTTGACAAGGTATAATTTAACTATCCTAGCTTAATAGCTTTAAAACCATATAACAACAATAGTAAGCATCTCAGATCAGGAATCCAGAAAGTAAAATTACACTAACAATGTATGAAAACCTCATTTATTCTATGACTACATAATGATTAATGTACTATCAGGATATAACATATAAATATATAATGCATGTTGTGTGCTTTACATGGAGTTTACGCCATTGAGAAAGTGGCTTGGAACACACAATCCATCTTCTTCGGAGTTCCTCCTAACAGGAGAAACTTGATTTGGAATTGAAAATAAAAATAATGCATATTTATTATGAATCAAAATACCAAAAGCAAAAATTTAAGAAGGGTGTTGGGCTCTTGGCTTCATCCGATGTTTCATTCCCCTTTAGTAAACAATAATTACCCAAAAAAAAGATCTACTGAACTCTAGGTTGCCAATATGATGAATCAGAAAAAGACATGCATAGATTAGTTTGTTAGCTGTCTACATTTTTTTATACTTTAAAATGAAATTTAGAGTTAATTGCACTTTTCCTGTGCAATTACAATGTCCTCAACGATGCATAATAAACACTTTTACCAGATGCTGCTAGGTTTTCAGTTAAATTTAACAGCAATGTCAATTTTTTTTTTTGAAAAACATATCTAACAGAAATCTGTATTTTTTGTTCAATTTGACAGAAACCCGACAGTAAGGAACAAAGTGCTTAATATCAACAGCTAAAGGGAGCACAGTTCAATTTTGAAGTTTAGGTAAACACTGCAACTGCACTATAGTTAGGGAGGAGTGCAAATTACCCAAAAATTAAAAAACCATAAACAAATTACAAACATCCTTCCACATTACATCACCTCTACGGTAAGGTCAAGGGTGAGAATTCAAAAGATTCAGTTTGAAGAGCCCATTTTGCCATGAAATAAAGAACAGAATTCATTTCCCTGTACAAGTAACAAGACTAATTTTAGCATTCTACACTTCTTTAAATCATCCCTCCTTGATCATCGCCAAAACCAAAAATGATTGTCAGTCAAAAAATTTACATTGGCTTTTACAAACTATTTCATGTTCTACAATAATAATCTAGTGCAAGGAGGATAGAGTACACAACTATCAAAGAGTAAAAACTATGTTATGAAAATGCTCAAGTAATTTTTATTAGATCTTTTCTACAAATTCCAACACTTTGATTTCAGATCTCTTCCATTATTGTGTATCATTTGAACTTTGATCCCCCTTGCTGCTGCTTACCTCAGTGGTATCTGTGGCACTCTCAACCGTTGAATTTGGTGAGCCTAACCCCTCATCACCTTTGCTCTTATTTTCTTGATTTGTAGAATCCTCCATGAAGGAGTTGATGGCAAGCTGACCAGAATAAAGGAATAATCCGACAGAGTTGATGCCAAAAAGAAATGTTGCAAGGTAGCACAACCCATTTACAATAGTCCTGCCAACAGCAGAAACAAAAATGATAATGAGTTTCTTCACAAAATTTAAAATCAGGATATTCAGGAAGAAGTTGTAGGATCTACCTTATGGTTATGGTTATCTGGCGTACCTGGAAAGTGGGAAAAACAATAATGGAGTTAAGATTATACAACGATTTTTGCAAGACATAGCAAACATCTTTGAGATTTTCATAAACAGGCGAAAATACCATGTATTAGGTAAAAATAACTTAAAAGGTGTTTTATTGTGGTTTTCTTTTATTAATTAGCTTAGGAAAGTCTTTCTTATGCATGTGTGTTAAAACTGATATCTCCCTATATATTCTTTTCTTGTGGAAAACAAATTGAGTACTAAGAAATATGTATCTTGTATGTTTCACATTGTTATTCTAGTATACAGGTGATGCTTCTTGCAATTATATAATACTAAGCAAAAAGAGTTCTGGTGTTCTCTCTCTAAGGGATACGAATAATCATCCATTCCAAACCTAACTGCTTATGGCGTCTTAGTTCAAGTTCCATACAAACGTTCTTATCAAAAAAAATAAAAATAAAAAAGTTCCATACAAATGCTGTGTAAAAAGTTCATATCTAGAGCAACATCAATTATTTGTTCTGCAAAATGTGCATATAATCGCACATACACAGCAGTGAATTCATAACACCTACTATTTTCAGAACCACCAACGTAAGCCATAGCATGTATTGAATAAGTACACCTGAATTTCCAACTAACGCCATTTAGTGATAACTATGCTAATTGCAAAACCAGTATCTACTATCTACAACCAGGCTTCATGTATATTACTCACTAGGCTTTCACAAAGGCAATTACTCTGATTTTATTTTTGTATATATCATGATTATATAGCCAAAGGTCATCTTTGGGAAATATTTTAGAGAGTAGCGTTTTTTGTTTGGACAGCAGTTTTAGGAAATATTTTGACGATTGGTAATTTACACAAGAGGGAAGATGTGGATTCTAGATTGGTGTTACATGTGTGATAGCAATGGAGAATCAGTAGATCATCTTTTACTATATTGTTCTATTGCATTTAAGCTATGGTCTATGGTGTTCACCTTGTTTGGTATTTACTGGGTAATGCCAAAGACTGTGGTGGAGCTTTTACGCATGCTGCAAGGAAAGTTTGTTCGTCATTGTAATGGTGTTATTTGGATGGCTGTCCCTCATTGCTTGCTATGGTGCATTTGGCGGGAGAGAAACAACTGGTGCTTTGAGGATTCAGAAATGATAGTAGCTGATCTTAAACTTTTCTTCTTTAGAATGTTGTCTGATTCAGACTGATTGGATGTGCTTCATTGGCAAAGCCATTCTATTTTGTCAAACTATGATTTGGTGGATGTTTTTAACTTAGGATGTTTGCAATTTATGAACTTGATTGTTATGATCCCCATCGGTATACGTTGTGTATACTTTGGGTGATTTATTTTTTTTATTATTATTATTATTATTTTTTATGATTGAATAGAATTTACATCACTTATCAAAAAAAAAAAAATAGGGAGTAACACGCTACTGGCAAATTGTGGTCTAATGTGTGTACTGGAGCCAAGGTACGCTACTGGCGGAGAAAAAGAAAGAGCAGAGGTATTGCAGAGTGGTGCCCCAGAGAAATTAATCATTCAGATAAAGAAAGAAAACCTCATCTATGGTTGCATTAATAATGCTGTTGCAGCTGCACCAGGCTAAACTTCATTTTTCAAAGTAAGGAGAGCTCAAATATATTTTAAACAATCTATGAAGTGAAGCGCAGAAGGACAACCCACAGCCCTAGGTCAATGCTGCTTCTTCCTTCAATGAGGGAAGTACATCTTACCTTTAGTGCAGAGTTTTTGCATTTTTCTCATTCTTGCAAGTTTTAATAATGAGAATCACCTAAGCATATAAACCAAACATTGAACAACACAAAACAAGTAACTTTTTCACTTCCGTTGGCACCCATCCAATAAAGACAAAGTATAGGAATTTTAGTTGTTCAAATAATATGAGCAGGACCTGACAGTCATAGTTCCATTTGCATTAATTGAAAACCCATATGGTCAAAATCAATCTACAAAAACAATTGAACACTGATAATGAAAAAGAAAGAAACTAAGAACAAACCGAGAAATTATCTGCAATTGTCTGGCGATTGAGAGCTGCCTCAATTGTAATAGTGAACTTGTAAAGAATAAGCGCAATAACACCTGCTGATATTCCACCCAACAATGCTTGAACAGGTGAAGGTGGAGAGTTAGCTTCAACAGGACTCGACCCCATTGCTTTCAATGCATCCACGGCCTCCTCCTTCAATGACTTCTTCACTCCTGAAGACCTAAATTTCTAGACACGCCAAATCCACTTTATCAAAATCCAAACTCCAAGTACACCAGTAATAAGTAATAACAACACACAAGCAAATATACGATAAAATTTGAACGTATCATGTCCCTTCCCTAATGATTGCTTTTGTCTAAGACACTAATTAGTTTTTAGTGCAGACAATATTCAAACGAAGTCTCTTATTTGACAACAAAAGCTTTTAAACAATGAGCTAACTGAAACCAATCTCATAAGGAATTGAATTCAAGCATAATACCAGAATTAAAACATGTAGAATCGAAGTGAAATAAAACCCAGTACTACGAAGTGTAAACTGAGTTCCCATAACACATGCAAATGTCACAAAATCTAACCAAAACCCAGTTTGTAAAAAACTCAAACAGAAGCACGTTAACAACAAAGTAAAATGTAAAATTCAGAAAGAAATGAATGAAAGACAAGAAGAATACCAGTTCTTTGGCTCGCTTAGCGCGGCGGCGGACAGAGCGGAAGAGGAAAACAGAGATAGCGCCGGTGAGGAGAACGCTGGTTGCGACTTGGATAGTAGAAGGGTTGTCTGTGGTGGCGAAAATGGAAGGAAAACTCGGTGGGAGCTCCATTGGACCCTCCTCTGGTTCAGGAACCTGGGCGAGCAATGGTTCGGGTCTGAGTGGAGGGAGGGCTGAGACATGGTGAGGAGTAGTGGGTCTGTAAGGGAAGTTTGAAAGAGGAGATGAGAGAAGAGAGGGCTTGTAAGGGTGAGAGTGAGAGAGAGGGATGAGGATGTTGGTAGTGAGAGAGTGGTAGGAATAAGAGTAGGAAGACTGCAACATTTGAGTGGTTTTTTTTGGGTTATGGTTATGTCACTTTGGTTCTTCTTGATGATTTGTGTCTCATGAATCTAAATCTTTGTTGGGTGTTCCTTTTCTGAATGGATGATACTACAATGATATCTTGTGTTTTTGCAGGTTAGATTTTGGTGGGGAATCGAGATATGATATATAATATCTGGCATGTATTTTAGATTTTTGCCTTTTTATTTTATTATTATTTTTTGAAATATAAAAATAGAAAAAGCTTTTTTGGCTTCTTTTTCTTTCTTTGAGATGATTAGAAATAGGGCTCTCCAAACAGGTGTCCAAACTCCAAACCAACCCACCCGTTCAACTGATCCATATTACATTAGTTTCGAACTTTCAATGGCAATTGCTCAACGTCTCTCCCTCGTAGGAGTCTTCTCTCTCTTCTCTGGTAAGAGCCTTTTCTCCTCTCCTTTCTGGTAGAGTATTTTCTCCCCCTAGTGGGGCGTCTCACCCCCTTAGACACACACTCTCCTTCTCAATGGAACAAGAGGTAGTAAACAACCTTCAAAATCTCTGCTTCACCAAAGAAGAAGAAACGGAAATATCAATCACAGCTCATAGCAGAGCAGATCTCTTAGAGAAATGCTCATTAAGCTTGTTTGGAAGGCTACTCTTAGACAAACAGCAAAACCAAAGAGCTTTGAAAAGCACGCTAAGAGCAGCATGGAAGATGGGTTCAAAGCTAAGAATAATCGAAGTTTGAAATAATACTTTTCAGTTCAAGTTTTGCTCTCGCTATCAGATGGAATGGGTGGAAAATAGTGGGCCATGGAACTTTGAAAACAATTTGCTACTTCTATGCAGATGGAAAAAGAGTCTCACTTCTGAAAACATAGTTTTCACCCACTCCTCGTTTTAGGTGTAGCTATGGGGCTTACCATTTGAGCTCATGTCCGAGGTAGTAGGTCATGATATAGGGAATAGCATGGGGCGCTTTATTGAGATCGACAGGTGAGCAAATTAGTCTGAACAAGTGAAATTTATGCGTATAAGAGTTGACCTTCCCATTGATAAGCCACTTTGTAGGGGAGGAAATGTAGTGGGTGTGGAAGGTGACAAATTCTGGGTTCATTTCAAATATGAAAGGCTTCCAATGTTTTGCTTCCTTTGCGGCAAGATGGGTCATGATGGTAAACACTGCCATGCTTACTTAGATAGTCAGAATGTCACACCTCAATATGGAGAATGGCTAAAGGCGTATGGCACTTCTAAAAGTGGGAGTAGCAGATCGAGAAGCTTCTCCAATGGTAGCCACAATGCCGGTAGTGATAACCAAGGGGGTGAAAAAGGCCAAATTCTCAAGGATGCGCTCCAACCCACTCCGGCATCTCACGGTGGGGAAGGCAATAACAATGGCAGCATACAAAATTCAAAAAATTCAAAAAGTTCAAGCAAATCTAATCAGATATGGAGATGTGGCGTTTTGGGCACTTCAGAGTGTTAGGCAGTAGAAAGTAGGATTTGATTGGACAACTTGGAAACAGGTACACGGGACTTGAGACAGGAAGGGAACTCACGTGATGGGGGGTCAGTACCAACCCCTATGGAAGTATCTGGTACACAGGAGCTAGTTAGTGATGTGTTATCTAAAGTGGGCCAAAGTGCACAGGAGCCTAAAGACCAACCCGAGGTTACAAGCCCACACAAGCCCACGAAATCGGCCCAAGAGTATGAAGCTAATGGAGAACAACAGGCTGATCAGGGAATTATGAAGGCCCAAGTTGGAAGGGGCCGAATTAAAAGACTTGCTAGAGGTAAGGATTCTGAAACCCAAAGTTCAATAATAGGCTTAAAACGTCAAGGTTCTCAAATTTTCTCAGAAGGTGAGGAGAAGGAAACTAGAAAGAAGAGTGGTGGTCTCATTGGAAGCCCCTGTGATGATGATATATCGGTGGTGACTACTATGCAGCGCCACCAGGAGCCATGAATTCGTTAGGATGGAACTGTTAAGGGCTTGGGAACCCCCGGTCAGTTCGAGTGTTGCACAATCTTGTGCAACAATAGGCTCCCAGAATAGTTTTCCTATCGGAAACTAAACTAAAAACGAAGCGTATGGAAAGAATTCGAGATCGAATTAGGTTTGCAAATGGGCTTTTTGTTTCATGTTGTGGCTGTAGTGGAGGTCTAGCGCTCCTTTGGATGAGGGAGACTAACCTAGAAATCAAAAGCTACAGCAATCATCATATTGATGCGATAGTCACAGAGGCAAACTCAAGTTTTAAATGGAGAATTACAGGATTTTATGGCCACCCCAAGCTCATTTAAGACAGTTCTCATGGGATTTACTTGCTTATCTGAAAGACCAGTATCAACTTCCATGGATTTGCTTTGGTGATTTTAACGAGATTTTATCCATAGAGGAAAAATCGGGTGGGCTAATTTGCTCCCAAGGTCAGATGGAAAAGTTCAAAAATGTGGTTAACTATTGTGGCTTTAAGGATTTAGGCTATGTTGGGCCGGACTTTACCTGGTGTAACATGCAGGAAGGAGCTGGGAAGGATGTATCTCAGGCTTGATAGAGTGTTTCCTACTAGTGACTGGGTTGAAAAATTTGGGGAGGTCAGAGTCCACTACTTAGTCGATTCTACCTCGAATCATTGTGCTCTGTTTTTATCCGACCCCAAGACTCCTAAGCTGTCACATGCTCGTCGATTCCATTTTGAGTCTATTTGGACAAAGAGGGAGGAATGTAAGGAAATTATTGAAGCGGCTTGGTGCTCAGGTAGTGATTTGAGTTCGCCAAAAGGGATTGCGTCTGCCCTTACTGCTTGTGCAGTTGATCTTAAGGCCTGGAGCTTTGCTGCTTTCGGGCAAATTCCAAAGGTAATTCAGGAAAAAATGAAGAAGCTTAGTTCCTTGACTCAGCTTGATAATGCTGGGTCTTTAGGTGAAGAAATAAACCAAACACGGAAGGAAATTAATGATCTCCTTGATAGTGAGGAGATTTACTGGGGTCAACGTTCAAAAGCCCACTGGCTCAAAAAGGGTGACAAGAATACCAAGTTTTTTCATGCAAGAGCCTCTGAAAGACGGAAGAAGAATACAATCTTAGGAATCTGGGACAAAGATGAAAACTGGTGTGGGGACCAAGACAGTATTGCCAAGGCTGTCATTTCTTATTTTGAGGAAATATACTCCACCTCCCACCCGAATTAGACTGAGAATGTAGTTGCTTCCATTCCAACCTTGGTAACTCCTAAAATGAATTCAGAGCTTTCTAGAGCTTTCACTAGAGAAGAAGTGGTCTTTGCCCTCAAGCAACTGCACCCTTCGAAATCGCCCGGTCCTGATGGTATGTTAGCACTATTTTTTCAAAAATACTGGAGTATTGTAGGCACTAATGTTTCAAATATGGTTCTAAACATTCTTAATTCTGGCATGTCTTTAACTGATATTGATAGAACCAATATTGCTCTTGTGCCAAAAACCAATAATCCCTAAAGAATGACTAAATTCAGCTCAATAAGTCTATGCAATGTGGTATATAAGCTTGTTTAAAAAACTCTAGCTAATCGTCTCAAAGCTATTCTTCCTTATATTATTTCAGAAAATTAAAGTGCATTCACGATTGATAGGCTTATCACTGATAATGTATTGCTGGCATATGAAATTATGCACTTATTGAAGCATACGAGAGGAAGGAATGATAGCTTCATGGCCGCAAAGCTAGATATAAGTAAAGCTTTTGACAGAATGGATTTTTGTTGAAAAGTTATGAGGAAGATGGTTTTTAATGAGAATTGGATCAGTTTAGTGATGAAGTGCATTTCCTCGATGACTTACTCAATCATTATTAATGGCACAGCATATGGGAACATTATACCTACTAGGGGGCTCCGACAAGGTGATCCGCTTTCTCCGTATTTATTCCTTTTATGTGCAGAGGGTTTCTCTGCCCTCATTCATGATGTGGCAATGAACAATCAACTAAATGGCATTTCCATCTGTAAGGGGGCTTAAAAAATCACTCACCTTTTCTTCGCAAATGACAACCTCCTTTTCTATCGGGCTGATGGTAATGAGTGCAACAAGCTGAAAGAAATTCTGAGTATGTATGAGCTTGCTTTGGGGCAGAAGATTAACATCGACAAATCCTCTATCTTTTTTAGCCCAAATACCTCCCAAGAGCTCAAAGATGAGATTATAAACATTCTTGGGTCAATGCAAGACTCAAATCATACAAAGTACCTTGGCCTCCCTTCTATCATTGGTAGATCCAAGAAGCTTGTCTTTGCGGAGATTAAGGAGAAGTTAAGCACGAAGCTAGCTGGCTAGAAAGGTAAGTTGCTCTCAATGGCTTGGGCCACTGCTTTAATAAGAACTTCTTATCAAAGAACTTCTTTTAGCTTGTTGCAGGCCTTTAATCTTGCCTTGCTCACAAAACAAGCTTGGAGAATCCTTACAAATTCGAGCTCTTTGGTTGCTCGTATCCTTAAGGCGAAATGTTTCCCCTTTTGTGATATTCTCCATGCAAGCCTAGGCAGCAGCCCTTCCTACACCTGGCAGAGTATTTTTAACAGCCTGGAGGTTTTACAAAGTGGAACAAGATGGAGAGTGGATAATGGACGCCTAATCCACATTTGGGATGACAAATGGCTCCCAAACCCCTTAACTTACAAAGTCATTTCCCTTCCCTGCCCTTTTGAGGACTATCCAATGGTCTCCTCCCTCATCGATCCAGTGACTAGATGGTGGAAAATAGAGGTTGTTCGTGCTCTCTTCCTCCCCTTTGATGCTGATATGATCTTAAAAATTCCCTTAAGTTACAATCTGCCTGAGGACAAGCTCATTTGGATGGGGAATAAGAGGGGTGATTTCACAATTAAAAGTGCCTACTTTGTTACAATCAAACTCCTTGACACAAGGGATGAAGGGGATTTCTCCACTAGTGATCCAAATGCTCAGATTTAGAGGAAAATCTGGTCTCTTATGCACTCAGAAAAAATTAAGATTTTCTCTTGGCGTGCTTGTGTGAATGGCTTGCCCGTGCTAACAAATGTGGCTGCAAAAGGTATATAAACCTCCTGTATTTGCCCAATCAATGATGAGGAGCCTGAAAGCCTTATTCATGCTTTAATCTCTTGTGATTCTACCTTCTCAGTGTGGTCCCTTTGGCAAGACTGCCCCATTGATTTGCTACTGAATGCGAAAGACTTCAATGATTTAGTGCTCCAAATTTGCTCTTCCCCGACTGCCTTGCATCTTGAATTTTTCTTAGCCATTTCCTGGTCAGTTTGGTACAACAGAAACAAGCTTATCCATGATGAGAATGGACTACCACCTCTGCAAATTCTGGAAATGGTTAAGAACTTGGTTGAGGACTTCAAAAAGGCCTCCACGTGGGATTTTCTTCCTAGGCTGTCTTCTCAAAGTGGCTAGGTTGCTCCCCCGTCGGGCTATTTCAAGGTAAATGTAGATGGTGCCTCTTCCATTGATGGCAGCAGAATTTTTGGTGTCGGGGTTATCATTCGGGATGAAATGGGTGGGGTAGTCACTGCTCTATGTAAGGCTCTGCCCTTGCATTACCCCTCCGAGTGGATTGAGCTTTTTGCTTTGGAGCATGGTCTTCTCTTGGCCCCAGACATGAATATTTCAAAGGTGATTTTTGAATCTGATGCTTCCTCAGTCACTTTAGTAGTTTCTCAAGCTGGCAATGGTGGCATAATGGGCCATCTGGTGCAAAGCATTCATCCGCGAGGTCTTATTTCTCATGCTGTTCATTCCACCACGTGAAAAGGGATTACAACAGGGCTGCTCATGAGCTAGCCCAATTTGCTAAATGTAACCAAGCTTCCAATCTCTGGAAGGGTGTTATACCGCCCTTCTTAGTTCACTTAATTCAATCTGGCCTAGGATAATGATGTTAGCTTTTGGCCTCTGTTTTACTCCTTTTCTTGTGTTAATGAAATACAAGTTTCTCCTAAAAAAAAAAAAACTTTCAATGGCTGTCGACAGCAGGATAAGTGGTTCAAACTTCAAAACTTATCTCAAATGGGTTTTGTGTCAAATTTTCAACTTGGAAATCCATTGAACTTGACCTAATCGAAAAAGCCCAAACCTTTGGAACACCCAAATTAGTGGAAATTGCCAACTAGATTTTGGGGAGGTCTCGTGATCTCTGCCCAAATCTAATGGAAACACTCCTCATTATTATTTCCAAATGGTTTTGACACCAACTGCTACCTGTGGACAATCAACCTAGACTCAAACCGAATTTTTACTTCTCTCCAGTCGATAGCTAATCTCATCTTTTGCCACTCAACGTGATCGAGTCGAGTTTGGGTTGAGTTCAAAACCAACTCAAATAAACTCATGGACACCCCTAGTTAGAAAAACAAGGAGAGGTGGTTTTGGGCATTTGGTAATATATGGTTTTCTTATCTTTATAAACAACGTTTGCAACATTATGTAAGAAAGAATACATAATATTTAGAACATTATTGTTGATTCATTGTTAAATGAGGGGAAAAACACACTTTTCCTCTTTGAACTATGGAATAGTTCATAATTTCTCCCGAAAACTCTAAAATTAAACAATATCCCCCCTTAACTATTAAAAATTAGAAATTACTCCTACTTGGTTAACATATAACAAATCTTTTGATTCATGAAATATTCTACAACAAAATTACTAAAATACCCTAGCATAAGGAATTGCAAATGACTTGATAGTTAAGGGGAAAAAAGAGCCAATCATCCGATAGTTAAGGGGGGAATTACAAATGAATGTGCCGAATTTTATTACTATTTCAAATTCAAAATTTCACAATTTTAAATCAAAAATTTTTTCATTAAAACTTTAACTTTTTTAATGTAGTAAAGAAAAAAAATATTTTGAATACTTAAAAGTACATTAGATTGATTGGGCAAATTTTTTTTGTTTTAATATTTTTCTGGACAGCTATTGACAATTATATGAGAAAGAATTATAAAATTAATATTAGTAGACATCAAAACAGGCAACAGAATCCAAATTTAGTCATTATTAACAAATTCCCATAGTACATATCATAAAATTGCAAAACGGAAAAGAAAAAAAAAATCGTTTACATAAAATTTATTGGATTAACCTTGGATTTTAATCCTCATAGCTTTATTTCCATTCGTCCTATAGCAATTCCTTCAATTTTTGCTTGTCCTGTACATCTGGGCTCTGAGTCTTGCTTTGGAGGAATAGCTTACAGTCCCAATGTACACCCATGTAAAATTCAAGAATTGTAAAATACCAAAGAATAAGTGTAGCATATAAAATCATTATAAATTAGATACATGACCATGACACCCAGCCTAATTCTAAGGTTAAAGCCTCATACGTTTTTGGTAGGTCTTCAGCAATCATATTTTGGGCTACTGATTTGGACAGAAGTCCTCAGCACTCTTGCCTCATATTTGATGCCACAGATCTAGCCCAAAACTTGATTTGTGCCTTCATGTCTTCTGTTGACGCCTTGGGAGCCCAATTTGGAATTGGAGGAGGGGCACAGCTTTGCACACACCATGCCTCAGAAAGATAAGGCCTCCTCACCCTATCTTGGTCTAAATCCTCATGCTGCTTCTGTTGCAAACCAGGAAGTATGTTAACCACACTTGGGCTTAAATCTTTGTCAAATGTGAAGCCCAATTCCTTGAATCCTCGCACTTCTTCAATTTCAAGATCACTTGGGCTTTTCTTTGACTTGGTTTGATTAAGGTATCGCCGCCTCATTTCCTTGGTGCAGTTTGATTTAATGGTTTTTACCTCCAAGTTCCTTGGTGGTCTACATCTTGGAAGACTAGAATTGTGTGTCAAGCACTACAAATCCAGAATGTAAGCTACATTATGAATTAAAAAAAAAAGAAAAAGAAATGACATAGTTTACTGAGAAATGACAAACTAGAACTTTGTGTCATGCACTACAAAGTTCAAATCCAGAACCATCACAATTGCACAGTTTAGGTTATTCAACTCAAGCCAGATGATAGAAGTAACTAAGAAGTACAGACAATCAAACACTCTAAAACCCCAGTGTATCCATACATGTAAGTAGCACTCCTACATTCTTATCCTCGGTGTGTTGGAAACATAAAATATATGCCTATAAATAAATAAATGATAACTAAATACTTAAAAGTAATATGCCTAAGGCTATTGGTTAACATTTCCCTTAATGTTTTAATTTTTCAAGAATTATCATGTCAAAGTTTGTGTTTTCGTGTTCTTGTCCATGTCTCTTTGTAATATAGAGTGTTGTATAGCCTTACAAGTAATAGGATAGATATCTTATATAGAAAAATAAAAATTATTACAAATATTGGAATTGTTATCATAACTATTTGAGTGGTATTGTGCTGTGTTATCTCATAGACTCAAAGTGATTTTTTACTATGAAAAGGAAGGAACTACATGAGTTAACTATTCATGAGGACGACCTATGATAGCTTTGGAAGTTCGTGATTATTGTACCTTATGTCGCTGAACGTTAGGCAATGCTTGCCTAGCACATTTGCTCATTCTAGGATCACTTTCCTCTTCTTGAACCATTTCTTTCCTCCACATATCAAGTGGTAGAGATGGTGTTCTAAGCAAATTTTGATACATTGCTTGGCCACTCAATTTGGTACTGCCATCATTTTCCTTTTCTTGAATTCCTTCTCTCCTCCCTATACATGTTGGAGACTGCATTGGTGTTTGAAGCAAATTCGGATCCACTGTTTGCTGATTCAACTTGCTCATAGTGCGATCACTTTCTTTTTCTTTAGTTCCTTCTTCTCTCCCTAAACAAGGTGGTAAAGATGGAGTGCGAACCAAATTAGGACTGGCAAAATCATTGTCTTCTGTGAGCTTCCTTGTCAAGGAAGTGTTTTCCCCATTTAAGTTCTTCACCAATATCTCTTGGCCAAAATTTGAGGAAGGACAAAGATCAGAATGGCACTTAAACATCCTTGTTTTTCTATAAAGCAAGTTCTCAAAGAACCAACTTTCCTCCAAAAGATCCAATGCTTCTACCTTTTCATCTCTACTTGAAGAAGACTCAAAAACGTCGTCAACATGCTCCATCCTAGCTTGCACAACTAACCCCTCAACAAGTTAAAAGCATCCACATGGGCTTTCTTGTGTCTCTGATTATATGCTATCTACTAAAATATTCAAAGCCCATGTGGGATATAAATAAAACCATGTGCTTTGGACTTGGAACAAGGTATATTATATGAGGAAAATGGTAAAAATTGTCAAGATGTTTGATGAGATGCTCAAATAGAGGGATGTGAATTGAAGTGATAAGTATGGTATTTGGAGTCAAAACAACAAATGAAAATATGGGGGACGGTTGGTTGCTTAGACGAATAATGACGGTCATGACAGCAAATTTCCCATGTGTTTAGGCAGCTACTCAAAAGGATCCTTGTTCTTTGAATTTTTTTTTAATTTTTTTTTTCCATTTCTGACAGCTAAGGTTCTAGACTTCTAGGTGTTAACCTATTGGAAAAATAGCCGCAAAGAAATTTCTTTTATAAAATTGTTAAGCGGTCAGGACTAGGAGGCTCTCTAACTTGTAGAGAATTGCAAAGAATCCATGTTTTTTAGCGGAAATAGGGGCATTGACCTTGAACGTTGCCTTGTTCAACATGATGTTGAGTTTAGGGCCTAAGTCATGGTTAGACATGGCAAAACGGGTCAGAATTTTCTGACCCGACCCGACCCGAAAAATACCCGATTTTTTTTTTACCCGAAGTAAAAAGGGTTGACTCGTGACCCGACCCGTGTTTTGTGTGGGTCAGCCCGACCCGACCCGCGACCCGACCTGAACCCGAACCATTTTTTTAAAACTTTTTTTTTTAGGTAAAAAAAATAATGAAATTAAGACAATATTGATTTAATTGTTTATTATGAGCTTTAAGAAAACAATTAATACATTTACATAACTGCATGCAAATTAATTGAAAGATAAATGGTTGAGCATTCTGTAATGAATAAAGATTTTTAGATATCAAATAACAAAACTCATGCCAAGATAATCTGTTTACAGTAGAGTTAAAAATAGATTTAAAATTATAGACATGTGTGAGACACATTTACAAGTATGAAAATAGTAAAGCCAAAGTATCAAATTAGCATAAATTATTAATACTTAGACCTTTTTTTTAACAATTTATGTTCAAAATAAATGGTTTTTCAAAATAAATTATGATATTTCATAGAGTGTATACTACTTAACAACGATATGATCTTTATAAAAGAGACAATGTATAAATAAGTAAGCAATCAAACTTTAATGTATATCTCAAATTGAAATAGAGTGTCAACCACAATTGATAATAGATTATAAAATTAATTTTCAAGACTGTAACTTTCTTATATGTTTTTATTCTTTATCAAATGAGTTATTCAATAAATCATTTATAATTTTATTTTATATTTTGGAATGTTGATATTGTGTAGAAATAAAACTTGTGTATTTGTTTTACTTATCTTTGTGTTATTTTGTTTTAGATAACAATGTTTGAATTTGTATAATTTTAAAATTATTGAATAAGTATTAATAAGTTTAACTGAATTCATTCTTGATATAAGCGGTGAATTCAAAATAATGCATTTTACATCAAGTAATATGTTGCATTACTTTCCAAATGGCAAATACATATTGTTTTCTTTATAAAAATAAAAAATAAAAAATTTCATGTGAAAAATATGGGTCAACCCGACCCGACCCGCAACCCGATTCACCCGTACCTGCTTAAAATGACCCGTTTTGACCAGTAACCCGTTTGACCCGCAACCCGATTGACCCGACTCGAACCCGACCCGCCCCGCCCGTTTTGCCATGTCTAGTCATGGTCACAGAAATGTAGTCGTAGACCTAGGCCCAAAAGGCACCACATGGCTGATCTTAGGCCCAGTCAGTGAGGAGCAAATGTGAATAATTACTATTGATATTAGTAATAAATTGATTGGAATTGTATTTGACGGGAATGGATTCTTGTACAACTCGAAAATTTTTTAACTTTTCTTTTTTTCTTTTTGGTTTGTTTACAAAGAAGCATGGGAGGAGGGATTCAAACCGAAATTATTTCTATATGGGAAATTAAATAATGTCATTGAACTACACACTCATTTTTTTTTTAAAAAAATTAATTTAATTTTGGCTCATCAATGTATTTTAATATTACAAAAAATAAAATAAAATAAAATTTCTATTCACAAAAAAATTATAAGAACTTTCTATAAAAATGACATGGTGGTAGGTTTCCCTAAGACTATACCTGGGTTTGGAGATCATTGCTCAAGCTAAAGGTTGGGGATGGTACAAAAATTTTCCTTTGGCATGATCTATGGCCACCCAGATTACACTTTATTTCAATGGCATGGACCTAGGGTTATATATGATGCTGCTAGTCATTTGGTCTCACTAAAGGTTGTTATGAAGTAAGGTTTGACACTTTGACTACTACTCTTATTTAAGCTAAAGGTTGGGAACCAAGAATTTCAGAACAGCCAGTCAAATAGAATTCCTCATTTGAATTGGAAAAACCTTTGGTCCCTCAAACTCGCATACAAAGTAATTGTTTTTTTATGGAGGCTTAGCCACAAAGCTCTTCCTCTTAGAACAGTTTGTCCAAAAGACACATAAAATGTGACACTGTTTACCCCTCATGTAAACCGAGGATGAAACATTTGACATACTCTTTCACAAGAGTAGTATAGTGGAGCTTTGATCTAAACCTAAGGGTTAAAAGACTACAAACCTTGCCAATTGATTCCATGGTTAACAATCTGGTCCAATGAGATACAATCTGAAAGGGATCCTGCTGTGTCCCAATGCAGGATCACTACTACTACTGGGTGATCACATTGCAGATTAGCCGTATGGATTGCCTCAAGAAGTTGTTTAGTTCAATAAGAATTCCTTTCAATAGGAGATTACATTGCTTTAGGTTCGGTATTATCCTTTATTGTTATTTAATTTTATCTTGGTAATGATTGTTATCTTATCTAACTGTCTGTTACGGCTAAGATTTGATGATATGAGTTGTTATCTGATTATGTATTTAAATTGAGCAATGAGAAATAAGAGGCGGTAGAGATTAAAACCCAAATTCCTGTTTCTCCCTTTTGTTCTTGCAGATTATACCCAGATAGTAGTGTTTCTACAGTAGTGGCTACTACACTTTGAGTCTCTTTGAACCATTTGGAAAAGCAGTAATGAAGCTGCTTTCAAAGATAATACACCTGACATTAGAAGGTGATAACCAATTGAGATACGAGGCCCTTAGTACAAGAAAACGCATGTCTTCTTCAGATTTCTAAACTAAAACCTTTAATTTCTTGTTGCATTAGTCATGGCGAGTAGTACCAGAAGTCAATGCTAATATTAAAAGAACGTAAATGAAACATTTAAAGGATGATAAAAACGATTAGAGATATTATGCTTACATGAAAAATGGTAGATGCTATAATCAAAACATATAATGCATGATGCATCCTCTAAAACATACATTCAACTTTTATTTGAGAGATTTGATCGAACCAGAATGAAAGAATGTAATAATAGTACTGTTGAACATGTCAATTATTTGTAAGTTATTGCAAAAGAGTGTTGTTCTAGGAAATCTAATTCTTGATAGGATCTAATTCCTCATAGGACGCAAGTATCTTCAATTTTTTATAACTTGCCTGACTAATGGGAATATATAATAATCCAAGTAACTATGAAAAAATTATCAACTCTTTTGGGGATAAAAGTAGAAAGAAGTTCTAAAAGAACACATCTAAATCTCTCATAATGGTTGTTTCTGCTAGTGAACCCTCAAAGAATGGAATCCGTAAAAATGAAAAGAAAAATTCTTTCTAAAAGTTTCAAAAGCAAAGGAAAGAATTTGAAAAATAATGATAAGAATAAGTGTAGGGGAAAAATGATTTAAGGTAAAAAAGAAAAAGAAAAAGTTATTATCAAGCTAATTGTTGTGAAAATAAAAATAGCAACAATACCAACCAACAAATTTAATTTTGAAGACTCCAAAGATATAGTTTGTGTGATATTGAATCACTTTTAGTTAACATTGACTATGAAGCCTAGTGGGTAAATTTTGGATCATCGTGTAATATGGCAAAGATGAGAAACTTCATTGTTCACATGAAAGAGGTTAAAGTCGATGATCATTATGTATACATGGTAATAATACTTAGGGTACATTTGGTATACTGAATAGAGATTACGACAGGAATTGTAATCTTTATTACTAGGAATAAAATTTGTTGTAATATAATAACTAAACCTATTCATTAGTTTGGTTATGAGTTATAACATTAGAATGAAACTTAAAATTTATTTTAGGAAATTTCTTACTCATACAATTATATTTCCTTAAAAATTGTTATTTTTAAATTTAAGAGAGATATGTGTTATTTTTTATGATTTTTTTTAAAATAATTGTTAAATATATATGGAAAGTTTGTTTACTTGGAAATATATTAAGTTTTGAAATTATTGCATTTACTAAGGAATAACTAATACAACATTTTAAAGAGGAATAGTTATTCCTCATTTTGAAGAATAGCTATTCATAAAGAATGATTATTCCTTGTAATAAAAATATAACCAAACTAAAGAATAATTAAACCATATGAATAATTATTACATTACAATGCCTATTACAATCTACCAAACATGCCCTTATTGTAAAGTATTAAATATTGGAACTATGAAAATCATGATACCTGGAGAAAGAAATCTCTATATGTCTGATGTATATATTTTAATGGTACCCACCATGAAAAATAACATGTCTCTTAAATGGATGCAAATGGATTTTGAGATTCATTTTCATTCTAAAATGTGATGGGAAACATTGTAAAATATGAGAGACTAAGATTGATTAAGTCTTACTAACTTATCGTTGTTTCCTTGCTAATAATAATGCAGTAGTTGGTCCATTTGCCTATTTAATGTGGAGGTGAATGTTGTTAAGTTTAGATGACACATTCTCTGGTTTGTCGACATTCTTTTGCAATTGCTGGGGGATTCTCGGACCCTTCCTTGGCAAGAAGTTTCTGTCTCGTCAACCGAAGTGGTGTATGTTGGTTTATGTTGGGTTTCCAGATGGGGGCTCCTCGGGATGGATCCCTGGGCCTATGGATTGGCCCGACTTCCCCTCTATACTTTGTAGGTTGGGTTTGTTCTGCAAGCCCTCCTCATTTCCTTTAAATATAAAGCTATACTAGTGGCAAAGGAATTTACACACACACACACAAGGGATTTACTTCCATTAGAATTTTAATGTCCATTATTGCCACAATGGTTTTTAAGACTTAGACCATTCAAAGAACTGGAAAAGGGAGAGATTTAAGACTTTTAAAGTTGGACCGAGATTCAATTGAGGTCGAACCATAATGACATCAAAATTAATTTAATAATAATTAAAATACAAAAAAAAAGTATTAAAATGGTAAAATTAACAAAATTTTACTAAAAAAATATCTTAAAACTTTTAAACAACTTTCAAATGAATTTTCACCATTTTTATAAATTTAATAGAAAATTATAAATCATAGACAAGAATAACAAATTTGTGTTTCATGTGCATGTCACATGACCAGCCAAAGTCACCAAATTCACTTAACCACAGTTAGCACCAACCCCCCCCCCCCTCTCTCTCTCTCTCTCTCTCTCTCTCTCTCTCTCTCTCAACCAACCTAAGTAAAATAAAACCCCAACCATCTCTCTCTTTGCCAGTCATCCCATCTCTCTCCCACTCCACCAATGTTCATTGCCACCACTGTCCCTTGGCAGCAACACCATCAATGAGCTCGACTCAACTAAGCCATTATCTCTCCAATATTACTCTTACTCTCTTACAAAAATGGAAAAAAATAATAATAAAAGAATAGAGGAAATATTTTTAGATCTCAAAATTTGTGACTCAATGTGCATGCACAATACTCAGATCTGATTACTAAGTGCACCACATCAAAAATTACAGACAAAAACAACAAAGACCATTTTTTTTTTTTTTTTGCAAAGCCACAAGGGATTTAGAGCTTTAGAACGAAGCAACCAAGGAAAAGAATTTCACATATAAAACCAAAGCTAAAGGTTTACAACAAAAGAAATAACGAACTTTTCATCTCCATGCTTCCCAAAAAAATAAAAAATAAAAACTTCTGGGCATCCAAAATATTCCCTCCAACTCACAATATACCTTCTTCAGGACCAGCAAAACTCGACTTCCTTTGCAGTAGTTTAACAAATCAAATTTGTCTTTCAAACAAGAAACAAACTGGCCCATGTATACTCTCAATCCCCATTTCAAGCCAAACTTCTCAAAAATAAATCTTTTCTTTTTACCTTGATAGTTCTAGACAAGAAATTTGATCCAAATCAAATGCTATATTTACAGCTAAATCCACTCATGAAAGAATATTTTTTGTTTTCCTATTTTTGTAAGAGAGTTAAGACTAAATGGAGAGAGAAAGGAGTGTTTTTTTGCTGATTTGAGCCAACCTAACTGAGATATCACCGCCAAGGATGACAGTGGCGACAAATGTTGGTGAAGTGAGAGAGAGAGGTGGACTCGCAAAGGGAAAAATGGTTGGGGGTTTTGTTTTGTTTTACTTGGGTTGGGGTTGTGGTTAAGTGCCAACTGTGGTAAAGGAAATTTGGTGACTTTGGTCAGTCACGTGACATGCACATGACTTAGGACAGATGTTAGGTTCATAAGTTGTTACATAACACTATTTGCAACAACTCCTGCAAAGGAAATCCTAGTCCTACTTTTATATCTTTTCTATCGATGATATTTTGATTGGTCATAATGGTGTTGCATTTATATGTGAAGTTCAAATATTTCTAAAATTCTAGTTTGAATTGAAAGAGTTGGGTGAAGCATCCTATGTATTAGGAATGCAAATTATTAGAAATAGAAATCTAAATAAAAACAAAGAAAAAGAATAGTTTCTACTCGCTAGCAAAAGGTTTGGCTCTCCAACCTTCTCCTAGGTCGTAGAATAGCCGTCCCTTCTCTGAAGGTGTCGTCGTACCTCGAGGTAACAGGTTTACCTTCGGGGTTTTGTGGGTTTTTTCTTTCTTTAGGGATTGGGAAACACTTTTTTTCTTTTTTATTTCAATCGTATGGAGGATCTTACAAAATCATGGAGCTGCTTAACCCTCTCTGATGTTGAGGGTTCGAACCTCAAAATCACAGAAGAAGAGGCAGTGACTGAACATGTTCTTACAACCAAATTCCTGACCAAACGAGCACTCAATATTGAAGCTATTGCCAAAACTTTCTCACACATCTGGAGAGCAAAGAATGGTTTTAAGGTTCGAAAAAAGGGAGATCATGTGATGTTATTTACGTTTGATTGCAAGACGAAGATAGATAAAGTACTGGCAGTGGAACCATGGAGTTTTGACAAACACCTCATGGTCTTACAACGGTATGACAAAGATATTAATCTTGTGGATATGAAATTTAATATGGTTACCTTCTGGGTCTAGGTACATGACATTCCTGTGCGTTTCAGAACAAGAGTAGTGGCAGAAAAGATATGTGGAATTCTTGGCACGGTGACTAAGCCAAATGAGGACATGGATGTTGAGGGTGATGGTTTGGGTCACGGTGGACATATCACAGGCTTTGTGCAGAGGCCAAGTGATATCATTGGAGAATGGTAAGGAGTTTTGGGTGTCTTTCAAGTATGAAAGACTTTCTAATCTATGCTATTGGTGCGGGAGTTTGATGCATGATGACAGAGATTGTGAACTATGGTTAGAGAGTGAAGGTACATTGCCAATTGAAGCACAACAATTTGGACCTTGGATTTGTGCACCACCTTTTACGTCTTCACGACGAACTACGGTTACAGTCCTTGGGTTCTATAGTAACAAACAAGGTGGTAGTCGGAGTACAGCTACGGGTTTGACTTCAAAGGCAAACAAACGTCCTCAAGTGGTGGTTTGGAAAACAGGGCCCTTGCCAGAGATCATAAGACCAGAAAAGGAAGGAGCTGCGTCCACGGAAAACGTTGTTAATGCATCGGATATTCAGGAGCAGAATACGAGGGAATTACATTCAATTCCGATTGATCAAGTGATGACATCTGAGGATATTTTCAAAAATCCAGAATCGCAACAAAATAATTTAAATGTTGAGCTGTTTGAGGAGAAATTACAGGAGATAGATAGAGATATTGGTCTTTTTTATTCCACACCAGAATCTTTTCCCAAAATATCCCAGCCATGGGTAAGGAAAATATTTTAGACCCTTTCTTAACTACTGATGAGGAAAAAGGCAAAACTTATTCAATTCCAGGTCAACCACGTAGGCCCCTATCAGTTATACCTGATGTACAAAATGTCACTGGAAGTTGTGAAGGCATGTGGAAGAGAATACCCAGAGCTTGTGTTGGAAATGATGTTGTTATGGAGGAAGTAGTGGGAAACAAAAGAACCACAAGACACACAGCTGGTCAATCTGAGTTACAGAAAAAAAGAAAATCTGTTTCTCAGATGGGCAATGAAATTAATATGATATTGGCGGAGGCTGATTCCCAGCCCTGCCAGAGGCCATGAGTCTTTTATGTTGGAACTGCCACAGGCTTGGGAACCAGCGAACAAAAGATCAGCTTGCAGAATTAGTGCGGGCACAAGCTCCCTCTGTCATGTTTTTAGCCGAAACATGGACAGACAAAGCAAGGTTAGAATTAGTTCAAAGGCGTATTAATTTCAAGAAGAAATTTGAGGTACCAAGGAGAAATAAAGGGGGGGGGGGGATTAGTAATTTTTTTGAAGGCAGACTATGATCTTGAGGTTGAAACTGTTTCTCAGTATCACATTGACACTACTATAAACAAAAACAAGGAGGATGAATGGAGGTTTACGGGTTTTTATGGAGAGCCAAATACACAGAAAAGACATGAAGCTTGGGCTAAACTACGTAGTTTAAAAAAATAGAGGTCCATCACCATGGTTATGTGCAGGTGACTTTAATGAAATTATGAAGCAAAATGAGAAATGGGAGGGAGAATTCGGCCTCACAGCCAAATGCAACCATTCAGAGATGTTTTGGATGAATGCTGTTTCATGGACTTGGGTATTGTTGGCTCTCAATACACTTGGCACAAGCATTTTGTCGGGTATACAGTGTAGGAACGCCTTGATAGGGCTGTAGCGACAGATGAATGGTTCTCTTTATTTCCTGGAACTAAAGTCCACCACCTTGATGTCACCACCTCGGATCATAAACCTCTTTTGATTACACGGGAAGGTATGGACTGCCATATGAAAAAACCTTTTTGTTTTGAGCATATGTGGATGTCTGATGCAGGTTGTAGCAAAACAGTTGAGGCGGTTTGGAGAGAAGACAGTGCTGAACCGTGGGGCACTAAAATCATTAAAAAAGTTGATAAGTGTGGAAAGGAGTTAGAAAGATGGAGTAGAAAAAATTTTGGAAATGTCAGGCGTGAGTTGGAGAAGAAGCGAAAACTTCTTATGCATGCCGAGAAGCAAGCAATCCGAGGGGGTGATCCTAGGCGTATGCAGTAACTTGAGTAGGAGATTAATGTATTAATGGACAAGGAGGCGAAGATGTGGGCTCAAAGATCACGGGTTTTATGGCTAAAAGATGGAGACAAAAATACACGATTCTTGCATAGTAAGGCATCGCAGCGGAGGAGGAGGAACTATATCAATGGTTTGTTTGATGATTCGGGTAGCTGGACCATTAATCCTACACAGATTTCTACTACCATTCTGAATTTCTACCAGCAACTCTTCACTTCAAGCAATCCGAGTGGCTTTGAGGCAGTTTTGGATTCTATTCCGAAGCGGGTAATAGCTGATATGAATGACTTGCTTATTGCTGATTTCACTTCAGAGGAGATTGAGAAAGCTTTGAAACAGATGGCGCCACTCAAATCACCGGGCCCTGACGGCATGCCACCATTGTTTTACCAAAGCTATTGGTCCTTGCTTGGGGAGGACATTGTTCAGGCCGTTTTGGAGTATTTGAATTCAGGTTCATTACCTCCCTCCCTTGGTCATTCTTTCATAACTTTAATTCCTAAAGTTAAATCTCCGAAATATATTTCTGAATACAGGCCAATCAGTTTGAGCAATGTATTATATAGAATTCTTGCTAAAGTTTTGGCTAACCGATTGAAAAAGATTATGCCACAGCTTATTTCAGAACACCAGAGTGCTTTCATGTCAGACAGGTTGATTACAGATAACTTACTGGTTGCTTTTGAGACACTCCACTATATGAGAAACCATTGCACTAGCAAGACAGGCTTTATGGCTCTCAAATTAGACATGAGTAAAGCCTACGACAGAGTTAAGTGGGAGTATATGCAGCAAGTGTTGGTAAAAATGGGTTTTCATGACCGTTGGGTTAAACTCATGATGGAGTGTATCACCTCAGCCACATATTCAGTCTTGATCAATGGGGAACCCCATGGGCACATCATTCCCACTAGAGGACTTCGTCAAGAAGATCCCCTATCTCCATACCTCTTCCTAATGTGTACTGAGGGATTACATGGCATTATTAGTTCAACTGCAAGTAAGGATGAGATTCGGGGGGTGTTTATTTGCAAATCCAGGCCTAGAATAACTCATCTCTTGTTTGTGGACAATAGCCTAATTTTTTGTAGAGCCAAGGAATTTGAATGTCAAAAGTTGTTGGATTTGTTGGCGATCTATGAAGGAGTTTCGGGGCAAAAAATAAATAGATCAAAAACAAACCTCTTCTTCAATAAATCAACACCTCAAGATATGCAAGAAGTGATCAAGCAAACTCTTGGTGTCTCGGTCATCCATTAATATGAGAGCTACCTTGGGTTACCTTCTTTTATTGGCAAAAGCAAGAAAGATAGCTTTGCAAAGATAAAGCAATAGGTGTGGAAGAGGATACAAGGATGGGAAGGTAAGCTTCTATCACAGATGGGAAGGGAAATCTTGATTAAAGTAGTGGCCCAAGCACTACCCACATATACAACGTCATGTTTCAAACTACCGGGGACTCTATGTCATGAAATTGAGGCACTTATTCGAAAGTTCTTTTCGGGCCAAAGAGGAGACAGCCGCAAAATCCACTGGATTAAGTGGCAGGAGTTGTGCAAACCAAACATGGAGATTATTGCATGATGAGCACTCTCTATTTTATAGGGTGTTCAAGCCGAAATTCTTCCCGGACTGCTCCATAATGCAAGCCAAGGCTCCAAGCACTGCTTCCTATGCTTGGAAGAGCATTATTCGTGGCAGGGAGGTGATTAGGAAGGGGGCACAATGGAGGATTGGAGATGGGCATTCGGTTAGAATTTGGGGTGATAGGTGGATTCCTGAGATAAATAATCCCAAGATTATATCACCAATCTTGCACGAGCAGGAAGATGCAAGGGTGAGCTGTTTGATTGATCAACACCAGAGGATGTGGAAAGATGATATTTTGGATCATTCATTTTATGAGTTTGAGGCCAACTTAATCAAAAAAATTCCACTGTGTAAATCGTAGTAACAAGATGTCTTGATTTGGCCATTTACCTTAGATGGAGACTACTCGGTTAAATCAGGATACAAATTTCTGCAGAATGAGGTGTTGCAACAACAATCAGGCCCTTCTAATACTGATACAATGAAGCCTTTGTGGACAGTGCTTTGGGGTCTTGATGTTCTTGGCAAAATTCGCAATTTCCTATAGAGGTCTTGCCAAAACTCCCTACCTACTAAAGCCAATCTGATGCGAAGAAAAATAATCACTGAGGATCGGTGTGAACATTGCAAGTGTCACAAGGAAGATGTGTTACACGTGTTATATAGTTGTCCCAAGCTTAAAGACATTTGGAAAGGGAAACTAAACTGGACCCATGTTTCTTTGAGACAAGCCAATTGTTTTACAGACCTCCTTAGCATGATTCTGGTAGAAAAAAATGAACTAGAATTATTTGGTTGGGTGGTTTGGGACCTTTGGAATCGAAGAAATAATCTTCGATTAGGAAAAGCTACATACACCTTCAATCAAATACTGGAGAAGGCAGTGGAGAGGAAGCTTGAAACAACAGCCCCTCATCAGACCCGTAGTGCAGCAGCTGCAGCTCGGGTTGGTTTGTGGACAACCCCTGATCTGTCATGGTACAAAATTAACTTTGATGGGGCTGTTTTTGAGAAGGAGGATGATAAAGCAGGACTTGGTGTGGTCATTCGCAACTCAGAGGGTTTGGTCATGGCCTCTTTCTCACAGTTGATTCCTTTACCTTACTCTGTAGTGGAGGTAGAGACTTTGGCAACCAGGAGGGCTTTGGAGCTAGCAATGGAAATTGGGATTGGTAGAGTTGTTTTGGAGGGTGATTCAGCAGTGTTGATGCAGACCTTGAAGAGTGGAACTCGATCTCGTGCCCAGTATAGCCATATAGCAAACGACATTTTATTCTTAGCTTCATATTTTTTTGACTTAAAATTCTCTCATGTAAGTCGTTCTTGTAATAAGGTAGCTCACTCTCTTGCGAGAAGAACACCTCTTTCTCCACCTTTGTCTGTCTGGATGAAAGATGTCCCACCAAACGTTGAACCTGTTTCATGGCTGATCTTCTCAGTCTTGAAGATTAATAAGATTGGTCTTGATTCTCAAAAAAAGAAAAAAAAAAAAAGAAATCTAAATAATTTCAATTATCTTAAGAGTAATACCTTGATAAAATTGTACAAAGTTTTATGTAGTTCAAATCATAGATACTCTCATTCATAAGCAAATAAAACTAAGAAAATGTGTTCTGTGCTATGTACTAGAACTGGTCTTACTTTTTATTTATTTTTAATTGTAAGTCTTCTAAGTAGATTTTAAAGTAAACCAGGTGAGATCTATTGGGCAGTTGTTAAAAGTCATGAATTGACTTTTAATGAGGAATATTTGAAAATTGATGGATATTTTGATGCTAATTTCTATTGTGACACAAATAATAAGTGGCAAAGCCTTAAACTTTTCTCAAGGGCCCAAGTTAAATGAATCATTATATTCCGGTATTTTTAATTTTCTCAATATAAATTTGTATAACTTTATTTTTAGAAAAAAAAAAATCTTTTCCTAATTTGATTTACTTATATAATTTTTATAAACCTATGTTATAAATGCTCCTAGAATGACTTATATATAACAATAAAAATCAATAATAAAAAGAAAATAAAGGAGGCAACAATAAATTAAAGAGTGTTTATAAATTTTTTTTTTTAATTGAAGGGGGCATTGCCTAAAATTTATCAAAATTTTGAATATTTAACATTAAAATAAAGGGGGAGGGGAATTTTTGTGAGTGGGGGCAGTGAATGGATAAGGGAGCATAAGTATTTTCACTTTCATGTCCAAATTTGTAGGAATAGAATGAATGATGAAAATTTTAATGTTTAGGCTAAAATACAAATTGCAACTTCTAAGTTTAGCTGGAATTCATTTCAGTCCTATAAGTTTCAAATTTATTCGATTCAGGTCTTCTTTCCAATTTTGTTAAAAATTTACCATTAAAAAAATATATATTATTTTCACATGTAAAAAATCTATAAAAATAATAAAAATATTTTATAGATTTTTTATGTGAGATTTTGTTTTGAAAAAATCTTTTTTCATTAGTGAATTGCATACTTAACGGAATTGGATAAAATGTCTGAATTGAAGTAATTTAAAACTTAGAGGACTCCATTAAATGAAAATAAAGTTAGAGGACCGAAATGATTTCAATCAAACTTAAAGAGTACAATCATTTTAGCCTAATGTTTATATCCTAATTAATAGGAACATAATAGAAGGTTAGGAATTCTAGTGGGTTTATAAAATGTAATGTTAATACAACATAAAAAGTCACAACTATCTTACGTGGTAGATTATGATTACCTATCTATCACTTTTACATAAACTCATCACTTTTTCTCTTAAAATACTGTGCAAATTTTTTTTTTTTTTTTGGTATCAATTTTTTTGGGATACAAAACAATCCTAAGATCCTTTTATGTAGCTGCCTAAACAAAAGGCCATTCGCATGGAAAGTGTGCATGACAGTGTCATGCGTCTAATCAAACAAGCATACTAATCACTTCAATTCACATCCATCTCTTTGAGCACCTCATCAAACATCTTCATAAAATACCATTTTCCACATAGAATATACCTTGTTCCATGTCCAAAACACATGGTTTTATTTAGAGTTAACATTCGGTCAGGAACTGGCGTAAAACACTGGTTTTTCGCCATCGAATGAAAACGTGCCACGTCATCTAATGAGACCTTACCTCATATACAATATTAGCACCAATAAATCCCAAATCATCAGAAACGCATATCAGATTCAATAAAAAATCTCCACTACTTCCTCTTGCTGAACCTCCACCACCACACACCGATGCACACCGCCACACAAGTCGCCGGGGAGCTTTTAAACATGCCAGAGTCTGTGAGTATAGTGTGGCGATCCCAAGGTTTGTTTCCATGATTTGCCCTTTTTCCCAATTTGGATTTCGAATTATTGATGAGTTTGGATTTTTTTTTGGGACGTTAATAACTTGATTTGTTATGGAATTTTATGTATTTTGGTATTTTGATTAGATTCCTAAGTGTTAGAGTTCAACCCCTAAACAAATCTGATTGTGGTTCTTCAGTGATAGGAAGGAGGATTGATATTTTTTGATAGAGGCATAGAGAAGGCCATTACCTAACTACTTTAAGAAAATTCAGAATGATGTTAGTTGCTTGTATGATAGAAGTTTTAACTGTTGAGTAATGTGGGAAAAGAGAAATCAATATGAAATCTAAAACTTTTATTTTTCTAAAGGTGCAATGGTTAATTTTTGGTTACAATTAAAAAGAAAAATGGTTGGTTTTTAAGGAAAACCTTGTTTCTTTGTCTTGCAGCTACTTTAGGACTCTGCACTTACTCTCATATTAAAGGAAATCTTGAATATTGAAGAAAGTAATTTTGTACTCTACTGAATATATGACTAGTTTTTTGCTATGAAAAATTTTGTTTTGGTGGTTAGAAATTTAGCAAGACCAAGAAGTCAAATGGTCCTTTTTTTTTCTTTTTTCTTTTTTTTTTTTTTGATACCATTTCACGAAGATTCAAGTTACAAAAAGTTCTGGTTTACCATACAGCTATGGATTGGCATTATAGTTTCCAGTTTAGCTAGTTTGTTGACATGACTATTGACAAATTTTGGGACAAACAGAGAGTGATAGGTGCAGTCCTTGCGTTTTAGATGAGTCCAGTCTGTTAACAAATTTTTTTCCTGCCAGTTGGGAATGCATTCCCTATTGAAAACCTGGACTGCTCTTCTACTATCACTGAGAAACAAAAGTGGGTGTAGCCCAAATTCCTAACTTTAATAGCTGCCTCTAACATAGCTTCTTGAATGGTAACTGGTACTAGTTTTTCTATACTGCTTGAAACTCCCTACATAATGGTTTCTCTATTCATGCTTTTGGCTTTGTAGGTAATCCCTGCTCTATTAAGTCTCTTTTGTTTGACACCAACAATTTTGATGATGAGTTGCCAAGGACCTCTAATTTTCTGATTACATCTCTTCTGATCCGTGCTTCTATGGGATGTAACAGCACAGTTGCTAAAGGTTGTCTTGTACCTGCATATAAGAGATTGAACAGTTAGAATGACCTCTAGGGGGTTAGGAGTTTTCCCTTCATGGGTTACCCGGTTTCTATGGTTCCAAATGGACCAGAGTGTATTGAACACTACTTGTAGGTAGTGCATATTTTCTGATTCCAAGTCTTTGGTCCTTGCTCTATATGGTT
This sequence comes from Quercus glauca, assembly GCA_023736055.1. Taxonomy (NCBI): domain Eukaryota; kingdom Viridiplantae; phylum Streptophyta; class Magnoliopsida; order Fagales; family Fagaceae; genus Quercus; species Quercus glauca. The sequence goes on along the minus strand of CM043322.1, from coordinate 45,315,443 downwards.
GGGGTCCTTTCCATTGACTGTATTTTGTATTTTGTCCAAGCCTCAAGGATACTAGCTCATGACTTGTGGATTTGATATGCTTTATCATTTTTCATATCTCTCATTTTGGTTCATCCACGTAAACTAAAACGATTACTAGTTTCGCATATTCGTTGTGTTTATAACATCACATTCTGTATGTAGAATTTGAAGTTAATTTTGTTCATAAATTTAAATTTCTAGTTTTCTTCTTGGGGAATTTTGCCTTTAAGTTTCTAGTTTTTATGAAATGATACAGTATAGGAATTTATTGGTTTGTTGCACCTTTCTTTAGGGCCTATTATAATTTTTGTTTTGTTACAGCCCATTGTCTAGTTTGGTTTTGTCTTTCTAATACTTATATTTTAATATGCACTTCCTAACAGGTACCAAACCAGAAGAAACCATGGTAGTAGAGGGGGCAACTAGACTCAGCTCGGTAAAGTGGGCGCCAGATTAGTAGTAAGAAAGATGGCCAACAAACATCTTAATGCTCGTTCAAAGATCACGCTCCCTAGTCTGTTGTCATTGCTGATAAACCAGTAGATGCTTCTTTGGTTGGTTATGGAGCCAGTATCATAGCTTATATGCATCCAAGTATGAGAGCCACTATGGTGGATCAGATATAAGGCCATTGTAAAAATCTCATATGCTTTTCTAAAGGCTAGTGAGGAGAAATTTGATCTTGTTATTATGTTAAATTTTAGTTTGTATGGTACAGGAGTATTAGTTGGCTTGAATTATTTGAAAATTCATGACCTGTCTGTGAATTTAAATAAGTATCCATGTAATTTTGATTCTATAAAAGAATTGTTAAAATTTCTTTTATATTGCTTATTTAACTGAAAGGTCTTTTAGTTATCCCATTTGAAAATTGTTTCAAGAAGCTTTTGGTTGAGTCCTGGCGGCATGGAAGTATACGTTCTAGCTACAATTTTCTTTAATCCTCGTACGTGATCACTATTCTAACCATTACATTTTATTCAGAAAAGCATTTATGTTTAAGATGGTAAGTGATTGGCAACATGGAAGTAATTCAAGGAATATCAAATTCATGGTATAGAGATAGCCAACCTTAATCGTTACAATGTAACATGACTACAAAATTTAAAATTCAGTTTTTAGCTAATGGAAAACCTAAAAGGTGTGGGAGCAGAATCAAATTAGCAAGTCATAGTAAGGGGAACCAAAGTCTATTCAAGAGCACACATAAAATACCCATCTCAATTATAAGCACAATACACAAAAGAGATTTAAAACCGTTCACACACATTCATACTTTAAAAGCACAATACGCAAAAAAAAAAAAAAAAATTTAAAACCATTCACACACATCCATAACAGAACAATACACAAAAAGAAATTCAAAACCATTCGCACACATTCATACTTTAAAAGGAGTTGAAAGACTAGTAGATCTCATTTACAATTAGAACTTCACACATTTTCCACCACGATAAACTTAAGTTCCCATAGCACATAGTACTATGAGAAGCAAACAAATTTAGACAAAACTAAACTCTTCTATCCTATATAACGGAATAAGAAAGAATCTTATTTGTGTTAAGCAGATGTTGAGTCTCCTTCCTTCCAACCTTGGATATCTCTTGAACAAGAGTTAAAGGTGTATAGCCAAAAGAAACCTTAGACACAACCTTCTTTTCTATGATGTGAAATGGTAGGATACTAGAGATCACCCCAGATATGGTTGTGGGTGGCAGGGCTGGTCCAAGAGCTGCCCTTGTAGCTAAACAGGAATCGCTTTCGACAATAACATTAATTTTTCTTATTTAAAAAAACTGATCTGCATTTTCTTCAGATGTAGATCTAATTTTTTAGCATAGCAGATTTTAAAATAAAAAAAGGGATCGTGAATAGTTGTGTTTGTTTCGTTTAGTGCATGTAGCATAGATTTATTTCATGAATATAATCATCTTCTCAAAAAAATCTTTTTCTTATTTTTCTTTACACATATAAAAACAGATCTAATTTTTTTTTAATCTACAAATCTGATTTTTTTTTTTTATTATTATCACAAGGCAAATTTGATTTTTCTTTCACCAAAAAACCAATTTTTTTTAGTTCTAAAAAACATATCTAATATTTTTTAAAACCAAAAGACTTTGATTTATTTAATAAACACAGATCTAAATTTTGCTCTCCAAAAACTATTTCTTCTACACATAAAAAACAGATCTCATTTTTCTAAACCAAAATCAATTTTTATCAGAACACAGATTTGAATTTTTAATAAAGAAGAGGATGCATTCATAAATAAACTTATGTGATTTAGTTTTGTTCATGTGTGCAAAACATCATTCATGTCATGCATAAAGGGGTACATTGGTCACAAGAGTCTAAAAGACCAGACTCTGTTTGGGCAGAATGGGTGTCTAACACCTTCCCATTCTGTTACTTATCCTTCGAATTTAGTGTCTTTGGATAGGTAGACCTAGGCTTTATCTTTGTTTTTTATTTTTTGTAGATTGTAACTAGGACAAAAAGGCATGTAATTCTTAGTCCAAATTTGATTCACACACCATCTTTTTACCACCTTGTTTAGGGAGAGAAGGAACTTGAGACAAAGAAAGCAATCACACTATGAGCAAGTTGAATCAGAACAGTGCATCAGAGTTTTCTTCAAAAACTAATGCAATCTCCAACATGTATAGGGAGGAGAGAAGGAATTCAAGAAGAGGAAATCGTGTAGATATCTCATTTTGTATTCGTTAAAGACTTTTGGTTCCTGGCCCCAATATGAGCTTAACATACATCATCCAATGGTAGTTAAAGAGTTCACAATAGTTTGGAAGTAATTACAACTTAAAAGTGCTCAAATCGCTTTGAAAACGATGTTGAAAAATGACATTTTTTTTCACTATTTTGACCATAACTTTTTATCCACAAAGATATTTTGAATTAGGTTTGTTTCATGGAAAATAGACATCCTAAGCTTCAATTTGAATATAATTTTGCATGATTTGGATTTATGTTGAGTGAATTATCACTGTTTGAAGTCAGGCCAACAATGCAGTCAAATATAAGGTTTCGGGAAGCATGCGTACGCATGGGATTAAGGGTGCATATGCACCCTCGAAACCTGCATACGCAAGCTCGTTTCGAGGTGCTCAAAATTTCAGTTTTAAGGGCCCAAAACATCATTCTTTGATATGGGTTGGCCCCTTATCCCTTAGGAACGTTCAAAGGTCTCTAAAAAGCTCTAAAAACCCCCAATTTTAACATATAAATACTCATTTTATGTCTCCAATCAAAACCCAAGCTAGAAAGAGAGTTTATTTTTGTCCTCCATCTTTTCTAAAACCCTAGTTCATCTTTTCTAAACTGACACATAGCACCTAAGATTATTTTTTACAGATTAAAAAACTCTCTTTAATTAGTTACAAGGCAGAAAAATTGTTTTCAAATTGTTTTCAAAACCTTTTTCAAAAGAAGTTGTTATTGAGTTGTAATTACTAAGTTATGTTGTTTTCTATTGATTATCTTTGTTCTCTCAATCTAATCTTAGTATTGTAGGCACTGAGAGGTTGGTTAAATAAACTCTAAACTCATAATTTTAAGTAAGGTGAGTATTCTTTCCATGAAATCTTTCTTTATTTAATATGATTCACATGAGTTTCTTAACATAGTTTTTATGATTGTTTTATTTGATTTGTTTGTTAATTTTAATTTTTTTGATATGCATTAATCTGATTTAAGGTTGATTATAATTTGTTTTTATTGTCCTTATGAATTTATTTCATTATTGTGTCATATTCATATGTCATTTTTAATGTAGTATATTATATATTTGTGTTTAATTTGTCTAATTGCCATGCTCCTTTTCTTGTCCTGTTAATCTAATTTTGAGTAGTTGATCATATTTATTTTTAGGTTTTCTCTTGTGTTTCTTTGGTTTTGTATTTGGTTGATTTAATAAAAATGTAATTTTTCGAAACTGTGCTAAAAGACGCGTATGCATTATTAAGTATGCGTGCGCATGATTTCAACCATGCGTTCGTATGCACCCCGAACCCAGATTTGGGAAAAAAATCCTGTTTTATTAATTTAATCATTTTTCACATGCTGTATGATTTGTTTAACTCTGCTTTAGTTTAATTAATTATGTTTATTTGTTTTTCATATTCGTTTTAGTATTTTTGCCATGTTTGGTTTATTTGTGATATTTTCCCTTTTGTGTTTATTTAATTATTACCTTTTCCTTTTTAGTATATGTTTGATTTTGGTTTTAATTTGTTTCCTTTTATGTTGTGATGTGATTTTACATGTTTTGTGTGCCCTTTTTTATTAAGTGCATGATGTGTATTTAGGTTTGAGGATTAGGGCTCTCTTAATAAACTCTTTAATTAAATATGGCCTAGCAACACATAATGGAGGTCAACTGTAGACACTGCATTTTGTACCCCTTAACTTGGGCCCCTGTTCCCCAATGATGTTAGACTTCTAAGCCCAAGGTTGGTTTAGGGCTCAATTAGATGAAAATTGATTGAAGAAAGTGTTTATGGAAAATATAACTTAGTTTTAGAACAAATAAACAATTTTTGAAAAAGGAAGGCCACGAAAATCCTAAGGCATGCATATGCATACACGTGTTTGTGTACGCATGCTCAAGATCTGCGTACACATGCTTCATGCATGCATACGCATACACGTGCATGCGTACACATGCTAGGGTTTCAGAAACTGTGAAAGACGAGTTTTCCGCATTTAAAACTTGGTTTGGAATGAATCCCACATCGTCTGGGAGTTGCTCCAAACCCCTATTTTTCGATTATATAAAACCATTAAACGTACTTTTTCAAGGAGGACAAATTTTGGTGGTAAAACACATAAGATTCACTAGAAAATAGTTTCTAGCGAATCAAAGAGGGAGTTTTTCACAAAACATCCTCAAGTCAAAGTTTATTTGATTGGGACCTTTTCTGGTCTTGATCATTGAGTTCTAAACTTACTAACTATCTTTGATTTGGTTGTGAATAGATTGACTTAGGGGAACGGTCAAAATCAAGCTCTAGTGAGTTCTAGTGTTGAGGTAAAGTTTCTAATTTTGGCTCTTTGCTCTTTGCTTTAATTTTTCTTTGTTCTTGTGTTTATATATATATATATATATATATATATATATATATGTTTTAATTTCTTTAATATGATTGTTTAGCTTAGGTTCATTTTCGTGTTTATGTTTGAAGCATGATAGGTTGTAGATTTCCTTTTTCTGTTGTGTTTTCTTCTCTTTATATTTTGTGTTTCTGGTTTCGGTTTCTTAGAATGTGTATGTGTGCGCATGCTGCTTGCATGCATACGCATACAGATAGGCTGCGTACGCATACCTATGTATGCGCATGCATACTCTTGCCTAGAAACCCTAATTCACTCTTCTTTGTCTTTTCCTTTGTTTTATTTATATGTTTTACCTTCTGTTTAATTTGTTATGGTCTGCCCTTGAGTCCTTGTCTCTTTGTTTTGTGTTGTTTTGTTGTTATTTTACTCCTTTTATGCTTATTAGGGTTTTAGTTTGTTTTAATGCCATGAACATGCATATAAATATGATCATACATTAACACATGGGTGCTGTGATGCAGTGAAGGAAGTGAGATAATTCATGTATAAGGTTATGAACATGAATTTGGTTTGGTTGATGAGTTTGATATGGTTGATAAACGTGAATGTACTTGGTTGAATACCATGTGTTTGATGCTATAGCATGTTGATCCTAATCTGCCTCGTGATGTTTCTACCTTTTAAGATATTTGCTTATATGCCTTAATAGATGAATGCTAGGTTTGGGGATGATTATGTCATGATGAATGATTTAGATCCATGCTAGAGTGTGTGTGAGTTAGAATAACGTGTTAAATATGCCTTTAATGAGATTAAGACTTGGAACACAATGAGTGGAAGCCAACCTATGAGTCAGGTGGGGTTGGGTGCCTAACACCTTCCAATCCTCATACCTAAACTCCGGACACGTGCCCTAGCAAAGATCAGTCCTTCCTGATGTGCATGAAATATATACAATAAAGTACTCACATATCTACATATTTAGCCTTACTTTTATGTTATTTTGTGACTGATTATATAATATCTTTGTGTTGCAGGTAACAAGGTCTTTACATGCAAAGTGGGGCTAAGCCAATTGAATCAAGCCAACTTACATCCAGCTAGGCATGAATTCAAGGGAAGGCCAACCCAATCAAATTTAAGTCAAATTGGAGCAAGGAATCAAAGGAAATTTGCACCAAATCCAAATCCAATTCGGATTAGGATTCCAGCCTGGACATCAGTTAGTATTTTCAGCATAACTTTCGGCTCAGATGTCCAATTGAGATGATTCAACTTAAAGGGCTACAACTTTGTAGTTTACCAAAAGCCCGAATTCTGACGTTAAATGGGCCAAAATAGGCGGTTAAGTGAAGCCTAAATATCTGGGATTTTCTCCAAACGGGAATTCAACTTGTAATAGGATTCCTTGACCTATTTAAAGGCTTTTTAGGGCAAAATTTAGGAAGGCTAGTGCTAGGGCTGAGATGCAAAACAGAAAATTGGAGCAAGAGGCAGTGCCGCATGTGGCTTCTTTGTAGCTTTCCTCCATGATAGCACTGTGACTATTTCTTTCTCTATTTTATTTGTCTAGTTTAATGTTTAGTATTTTATTCTTATGTTTTCTTTCAATTATCATGAGTAGTTAAATTTATAATTAGGGTTGAGGATGAAACCTTGTTAAGGATTATCAGTAATATTTATGTGATTTGATTTTTCCCACAATAATTGTTCTTTAATGATTTAAATTGTTCTTGCTTCATATCAATTGACTAAGATGGGATTCTAGATATGAGTTCAATCATGTTTTTCTCATGATTTAGGATTTGTCTTAATTAATTGAATGCTTGGTTTATTAATTCTTAATTATAAAATTGGATATCGTTTGTGATTTGTCTGTCAATGGATACAATTTATGATTTGATTTTTAGAATTGGATATATCTTGTGATTTGTTTGGCTACAGATACAATTGATGATTTGGTTTTATACTTAAGAAGTGAAGAAGAACATGCTTTTGATTTTTAAAATAAGGATTTTAATGAGGATATTTTCCATGATAGCAAGATTGATTTCTAGAATATCATATAGTGAGTTGGGAAAAATTAATGATCATAAATATATGCTGATATGAATTAACAAGGTGGATTCCAAAACCTTAATTCCTTTCCCTTGATTGTTTACATCTTTTTTATTGTTTTATATCTCTTACTTAGTTTAACTATTTGCTTAATTTTACTATTTTCTTAGTTTATTTAATTTCAAAACAAAAATTTTTTATTAAATTAGATTAGGATTAATTTGGTTAAGATTTAATTAATTTTCCTACGTTCATTCAAGTCCTTGTGGGTTCGACCTCGTTCTTGTCAAACTATACTTCGGTACGGTTCGTACACTTGCGAGTACTTTAAAATTTCACAACACTTCCATTAAGGGCGTTATATTTATGGTTCCTAGACCTAAACTAGATGGCGACTCTATTTACACCCCCCCGCCATGTTTCACCCTAGGCCAAGGCATACTTCCCACGGGGAGGATGAAACCCACATCACGAGAGCTTGCGCCCACACCAGCCCACAAATGGGGCAGTCTTGGGTGCCTAACAACTTCCCAAGCCGTACCCAAACTCAGGACCCATAATCCGGTATGCAGAGGCATGCATATAAGTGTCCCAAAAGGCTTAATTTGGTTCCTAGACCTAAACCAAGTAGTGACTCCATTTCCACCTTCCGCCTGGTCCAATCTAGTCTGAGACATACTTCCCACGAGGAAACCATTTGTCACAGGCGCTTGCACCCACAAAGTGATGGTAGGAGGACTAAATTAAGAGGCCAAGCAATGCGTCAAAATTTTCTTAGAACACCATCTATACCACTATATATGGGGAGGGAAGAAAAGTTCAAGGAGGAAGTGATCCTAGAATTAGCAAATCTACGAGGCAAGCATTGCCTAACTTTCAACGACACACGGTACTTTAAGTCCATAACCAACAACTTATTTCAAAGGATTGGAGGTCCTACTCATGAATAGTTAACTCATGTAGTTCCTTAGTAAAAATTCACTTTCAACTTATGAGATACCTTTAACGACACAAGGTACCATAAGTCCATAACCAATAACTTATTTCAAAGTATTGACACCTTATTTTGCAACCTGCACTTAACCTCATATGGAGGGTAAAATAATAATTTAACCTGGGAGATAAACATCTTAATTGTGGCCATTAGAATTTTAATTTCATTTCATCAAAATAATCTTGATGTTGTAATGAAAAAATTGACTGGTTATAAGCACTAATCGGACCATCAGATTGAAAGTTATCATTAAATCAAGTTTTAATAGCTGAAATGCAGTCTCACAAATTAAGTCCGATTATATGTGATTATGAACAATTAATTTTTATTGGTTATAACTATAATCAATTTGAAATCAATGGCGTGTCATAATTCGATTGGCTAGGACTACATCTTCTGGTAAAGTTGTGCACATTTGATTAATTAGATGATCAAACTTTAATTATTCAATGAATAATTGGTGTAATTATCTTTTTTAATTGGGATAATTAGGTCATGATTTAGGGCTAATTAATTCTAAAATGGAAGTAATTGGGGTCTATTAATGTTAATTGGAAGCTAATTAATTTGGGACCTATTAATGTTAATTATGCTGAAACTATTTTCTGACAAATGACCTCTGTTCACTATTTCATTGATATCTCCTAGACCTTTTTGACTTTTTGAGTCAGGTTAATTTCACTAGAAACTAGACATCTAGGGATTCAATTTAAGCACAAGAATGAGACAACTTCGATCAAAAATGATTAAAATATGATTTTTTGAAATTGGCTCTGAGGGTTGTTATATAAGCTACTGAAAAAACCGAAATCTTAGTCATTTTGATGGCTCATCACTCCCACCAATGTCCAAATTTAATGCACTAGCCTTCCCTAAACTTTGAAATGAGGTCTAAGTTCATGATTTTCTCTAATCCTTTGCCAACCCTCATTAAATGCCATTCCATTCATATTTTCTCCACCACTACTATATAAACCCCCCTCTCCTCCATTCCAAAAGATAGACATAAACACTCTCTCTTCTCTCCTTTTGAGTTTTAGTGAAGTGGAGTTAGTCTTATCATCTCATGGTCTTCTTGAGACTCAAGATATTGATTGAGCCTCCCTCTCCCTTGCCCTCTCCTAGTTCTTCTTCTCTGCACCACCCTTAGGACCTCCACCCAAAGTCTCCTCCTTTACCATGTGAATCTTGCATACAGGTATAATCTCTTTCCCTAACTTGTTTTTCATTTTGCTATAATGTTAATTTAAGATTATTTTTAAATTACTTGAATGTGCTTTTTTTTTTTTTTTTTTTTTGAGAAACCAAACTCGAAGGTCTGCTAGATTAAAAGAAAACGGACATTACAAAACATCACGAACTACAATAGAAGCTATGTATTCAGGTACGAATTCCATCCAAACCTGAAGCTCATTACCAGATTTAGACTTTCTGGCAAGAAAATGGGCAACTAAATTTCCTAGTCGTTTTACATGTGTGAAACTACAAAAACGAGAGCCACTAGCCAGCCTAAGGGAGTCATTAATGACCAGGCCAAACTCAGGGTGGTTAGACCCACCATCCTGCAATGCTTTAGTCATAACCTCAGCATCGCCCACAAGGGTAGCCTCAATGACACTTAGTTCCCTGGTAAATAAGACTGCTCTCCTACATGCCAAAGCTTCCACCTAGCAATTGAGGAGGGGAGGGGGGGGGGGGGGGGAGAGGGATTCTTTCAGCTAGAGCACCAACCACGCTGCCATCCGAGTTCCGAATGACCACGCCCAGGCCAGCAGCCCCAATTTCTTTGAATATTGCTCCATCGTAATTCACTTTGTATTGAGGGGAGATAGGAGGGATCCACCTGACCCTTTAGGCTGGAATAAGGGGATGATGAAGTCGAATGGGAGATTAGGCTACTGCAAAGTCATGAAGAAGGCCCAAGGCCTTGGGCCGAATTTCTTTTAAGCAAATCCAACAGCCCCCCACACGATTAGAGTTTTTTTTTTCCCAAATCATCCAAAACAGCACAGCCAATAGGTTCAAATCCGTGCACCCTTTAAAACTGAACAGCAAAACCAGCAAGTCCATAAAAGATGAAAATTTATACTTGAGGAGTTTTTTTGTTTTCTCATCAGCTTCCCAAATGGTACAAAGAGCAGGGCAGCTCCATAGTGCATGAACAGTGTCCTTGCAGTCAGAAAGACAGCCCGGACATGCCACTGCTTGGACCATGCGCCTCCTCCAAAGGTTGTAAAGCGTCGGAATTGCTTCATTCGCTGTCTTCCACAACAGGTGTTTTATCTTGTGGGGTACCTGTAAAGACCAAATTCCATTCCATATATGCCTATGTTTGCCAGGATCAGAACAGTTAGGGAGAGACAAACACTTTGACGAAGATAACAATCTATATGCACTACGAGTGGTATAAACACCATGGTTGGAGGGAAACCAAACCTGCATGTCCGAGGAATTAAGAATGCTCAAGGGAATACCTATAATGATCCTAGCTTCATGTGCTAGGAATTCATGTTGAATCAGGTCTGTGTTCCATGTGTGGGTGTCTACATCGATCAATTCACTAACCTTAGAATCTGAACTAAGGATAAAGGCCGGTGAAACAACACAGCTGCCGTGGGAGCTTGGTAAACATTTATCACCTCTTATCTTGATGGACAGACCATCCTCAACCCACCAAGCTAAACCCAACTCAACTACCTATGTGGCTTGAAAAATGCTTTTCCATGCAAAAGACCCTTTGCTTGAACTATTAGCTTCCAGAATTGAGCAATTCAGAAAAAAATTTGTCTTAAAGACCCTATGAAATAGGGTATCCACATTGTTCATTAGCCTCCACACTTGCTTAGCAAGAAGTGAATCGTTGAAACTGCTAAGCTCTCTAAATCCCATCCCCCCTTCACCTTTTGGAAGGCATAATTTCTCCCAACTGACCCAATGGATATGCTTCTTCTCACCACGATAACTCCACCAAAATTTCCTAATCAAGCTTTCAATCTCATTGATAAGCCCTTTCAGAAGTTTGAAACACGACATGGTATAGGTGGGTATCACTTGGACCACCGCCTTGATCAAGATTTCTCTCCCCGCCTGTGATAAAAGTTTTTCTTTCCAACCTTTTAATTTTTCCCAAATCCGCTCCTTTATCATACTGAAGGACTTCTTTTTTGCTCGGCCAACCAAGGAAGGGAGGCCAAGGTATTGCTCATACCTTTGAATAGCTGGGACAACCAAGAGAGTTTTGATTTCTTCTTAAGTTTGAGCGGAAGTGTTGGAGCTGAAAAACAGATTGGTTTTACCCCGGTTAATATTTTGGCTCGAAGCATTTTCATAAATCTGAAGGATTGATTGGATTTTTCAGAAACCTGAATCGGAGGCTCTACAGAAAATTAGGCTATCATCGGCAAATAGTAAATGAGAGATATGAGGGCCAGTTGGGCAAAGAGACACCCCACTCAGGCTGCCCTCCTCTTCAGCTTTCTTAAGGAGACCGTGTAAACTTTCTGCAATGAGCAAGAAAAGATATGGTGACAGTGGGTCGCCTTGGCAGAGGCCACACTGAGGAGAAATGAGACTGTGGGGTTGCCCATTTAGAAGGATAGAGTAGGTGATCGATCTTATGCACATGGAGATTAGCGATATCCATCTAGTGCTAAAGCCAAATTTTGCCATGATTTTTTCCAGGAAGGCCCATTCGACACGGTCGTATGCTTTGCTCATACCGAGCTTTAAAGCCATCAGCCCCATCTTCCTCGTTCTTTTAGACTTCAGGAAATGAAGAATCTCATGAGCGATCAAAATGTTATCTGTTATTAGGCGACCTGGCAAGAAAGCACTCTGGGTTTCTAAAATCAACTAAGGAAGGAACTTCTTCAAATGATTAGCAAGCACCTTTGCAATAAGTTTATATAACACATTAGTCAAACTAATAGGCCTGAAATCTGTTACTCTCCTCAGACTCTTAATCTTAGGAATTAGAGTAAGGAAAGTGTGGTTGAGCTCATTAGGGAGAATACCTGAATTCAGGACACCAAGGAAAGCATTAGAGACATCCGCACCGATTTTTGACCAATATTGTTTGTAGAACAGGGGCGGAAATCCGTCTGGGCCAGGGGCTATGTTTGCTTTCATTTGTGCAAGAGCCTCATGCACTTCAGAAGCTACAAAAGGCCAGAGCAATATCTCATTCATTTCTGGGGTAACCCGAGACTCCACACAATCAAGGACTTCATCAAACTCCATGGGATTTGAAGAGGAGAATAATGAGGAAAAGAAGCCATTAAAGAAGTTACCAATCCTGTCTTCATCTTCTACCCATAGGCCAAGGTCATCTTCGAGGCCTGATATAAAGTTTCTTTTGTTTCTTTCAGTAGCACGGCAATGGAAGTATTTTGAGTTCTGATCACTCGGTGCCAGTCCATTTTTGCTCTTTGACTCCACATACACTTTTCTAAGTCCAACAGCTTATTAATTTCTGCCTTGAGAATTTTGACTTGACCAACACCCTGTCCTAAAACAACTACAGTCTCTGCCTTAGCCAATAATTTTCTTTTGCGAACCAGAGCCAATCTAATGTTACTGAACACATTCTTGTTCCAAGATTTCAGATGGGATTGACAATTATTTACCTTTTGAAGAACATTCATCATAGGGTCGCCTTCAAGACTCGAATCCCACGCAGCATGAACCACCCCTTCACAGCTCTCATCCTTTAACCACATTTCTTCAAAACGGAAAGGTCTTTGAGGACAGTAGAACCTACTATGCATATCATCAGAACAAAGCCAAATAGGCTTATAATCTGAAGAGAAACTAGCCAGATGGTGGAGGCGGACAGAAGGGAATTTGAGCATCCACTCCGCTGAAGCAAAGGCTCTATCAAGCCTAATCCACACCAACAAACCATTGAACCTATTATTGCACCAAGTAAATGGCAGACCAGTGAACCCAATATCCTTAAAACCACAAAAGTCAAGACAATCTCGAAACACTTGCATCTGCTTATCAGACCTTAAGGCTCCCCCCGACTTTTCTTTCAATTTTGTGATTTCATTAAAATCACCGATACAAACCTACGGCAAATCATACTATGTGCTAAGATGGCAAAGCAGGGACCAAGAATCTTCCCGGTTAGCTGTCTCCGGAGCTCTGTAGAACCCTGTAAACCGCCAGGTGTCATCAACTCTTGGGTTTACCACTGCGTCAATATGATGGGGGGAGAAGGTACGAATATGAAGGTCGAGATTATTCATCCAAAACAAGGCTGGGCCGCCGCTAAGGTTTCTCCGAGGAATAAGGAACATGTTATCAAACTTCAATTTGCAACGAATTTTCTCCATATACAAATTATTCTTTTTAGTTTCTATAAGGAAAACTAACTTGGGATCTTTTACTCTCACTAAACCCGAGAGCTCTTGAACTCGCCGCCAGTTCCCAAGCCCGCGACAGTTCCAGCTCATTCAATTCATGGTGACTGGCGTGGCTGAGCAACAGCCACCGCCGATGGAGAGGCAAAATGGGTACGGCCAAGAGAAGAAGAAGCTCTGTGTTTTTTAGTTTTAGGCCCTATTTCTTCTAATGCAGGTCTCTCCCTACTTAAGTCATTCATATTAGTATCAGAGGGGGAAGAAGTGGGCTTTCTTTCAACCCTAGACCACGTACCTTTGTTTTTGGCTTGAGACTTACCCTTCGGCCCACTAGTGTTTGAAATGTCCGCCAAAGGAGGCCTCATGTTCTCAGTTGAGGAGGTAGCCATAAGGTTTGGCCCATTTTCCTTATTGAGCCTACTAACATATTGCATGGGGGTAATTTCAAATATTGCTGATCTTGAAATTTTGTCCACGGGAAGCTTTTTAGTGGGATTTTACTTTGCATTTAATGCAACCTCCAGAGGAGTCACTATTAGTGGGGCCATAAAGTCTGCTGGTAAGCCCAACTCTCTGTCAATCCACTGCAACGTCTCATCAAATCTTTTAGAATCTTTTAACAAAGGCTTTGCGTGTAAGCCACTTTCAGACTCACCAACCCGGGTTACCTTATTGGGTTGGGTTGTCATGTCACGAGGGACATCAACTCCCATTTTTGACAGACGGCCAAAAGAAGCCACGTGTACCGGCGGTGACATGGTTTGGCGAGGTTGAGAAGCTTCCTCACGCTCAGACCCCACCCTAGAACTCCATGGTTTATGAAAAGGGTAATCCGTTTCAGCCCTCAACCACGGGCCAAATTTCCTTTGCTTAAGGGGTGTCTTACCTTTATTTCCAAGCCACAAATCACAGTCCCTGTCCTCATGCAGAAGGCAACCGCACCAGTAGCAGAAGTTTAGAAGTCTTTCGTATCGAAAGGATACCCAACCAACCGCCACACCATTATCCCATAGTTTTCTCCCCCTACTCAATAACTTTGGCACATCAATGGACACACAAACCCGGAGTAAGCGACCAATAGTGCCTTTCTCTTCATAGTCCGCCACACGGGCCACCTTGCCAATGGAGCTTCCTATGGACCAGCCATGCTCAGGAGTCATGCTTTTGATGAGAAAATTATGAATCTGAACCCAAAAGGAACATTCAGTGAAAGATAGAGAGGAAATAGTTGTGGTATCATCAATCCTTTGGAATAGCACCAAGTGTTTATCATAGGTCCATGGTTCAAACTCCCTGACCCTTTCCAAGTCCACCTCATTTTTGAACTCAAAGACCATTTTATTCTCCCTCATATCATGTATTATGAATGGTTTTCGGGTTCGCCATAGTGGCTTGAAAGTCCTAAACACCGCCTCCTTGTTCACCATACGGTGGGTTAAGAACTTACCAGCCAAGAGCGATTTTGTAACCCCAGGTAGCTTCGAGACTTCAAGACCGACCTCTTCCTCCTCAGAAAGAGAAAGCTTTTTACACAGATTTTCAACTTCCTCCATAATGAGACAACCCCGTACTGTTGCGTGAGAAGGTAGCAAAAATAGAGCCAGATCGAGACAAACAGAGGAATCGAAAACAGAAACTAGACTACCCTACCGCTATCTCGGTGAGGAGAGGAGCAGAGGATACACAGAACCTATACTAAGAAAGGGACACATTATTCTATGAGTCCTAGAGAGAGCGCCGCTCAAACCCTAGCACAAGAGAAACCTCCTCTCCGAAAAGTTTCTTGCTTGAATGTGGTTGAATGTTCTTGATATGGTTGAATGTTGTTAATATGCATTCTTCACATGTTCTTGGTTTTTCATCACATGTTCATGTGCAACACTAGCTTTGATCTTAAATACAAATCCAAAATATGAAAAACATGTTAATTTCATAATTTTTCCAAATACTTGAATCTAGGATATCACCATTCACAGACATTCACTAGAATTTATTTTTCAATTCAAACGTGATAATGAATAAAAGGAATTAGGGCTTATCACATACATACACATTAAATTCAAGCAAAGAAATGAATATGCAATTGATTGATAATATGTTGGATGATGTGACATGAATGTTGACCACCATAGTCTAGAAGACTGGTTTCATTGGGTAAGGTGGGTGCCTAACACCTTCTCATCTTGTAACTAGGGGTGTACAAAATATTTGCATGACCTACCAACTTGCCTGACCTGTAGTTGACCCGCCCGCCCCGTGCAGGTCATTAGGTTAGGCGGTTTGGGTTGGGTGGGTTAGACCCCCAAAATAGCAGGTTGGGTTAGGTAATGGATTGAAAATTTGTCAACCCGTTGCAACCCAACTTGTCCGCTTAATTATACATAAATATAATTATATATATATATATATATATAAATATAAATTAGCTCAAATTGTTCAACTTTATATTCTGTATTTAAAGTTAATCAATTCACCTAATCAATTTTTATAGCTAATCAGTAATCAATTTCTTAAACAAAATATAAAAAGTCAACATTGAAACCCTAAACTCACTTCAGTCATATAATACACTCTATATTTATCCTTCACCTTCAACCACTTCCTCTCTCTCCCTCTTTCTTGTTGTTTTGTCTTTTTCTTCCTTAACCTTTTTGAAAAGCTAGAGGTCATTTAGTTTCTAATAATAGAGTTAGTTATACTGTTGTGCACGTGTAATACTCATAGTGGTTCTTATAGTTTGTAATACGGTTAATTTAGGCACCAAGGTTGGTTATCCTTGTATGTAAGTATATATACTCTATAGTTTATCAAAAGTATATATATACTCTGTATTTAATAACTAATTGTAGTCTATGATAATTGTTTTTAAGAACATGCATACCATTTTGAAGTTTATTTGTTATGTTGGTATGTTATTATTTTGAATCATTGATGTGACTTTAGGAATGTTAAGACTTTGGGTTTGTTGATTTAATTTTCCTTAGTTGTAAGGTAGCAGCCTACCTTTTTGTGTGTGTGTGTGTGTGTGTGTGTGTGTGTGTGTGTGGAGACAAGGTCTATTAGAGATAATATCTCTTTTTCATTGACCTTATGTTTGTGTTGGAATTGAGATTATTCAATGAAATATTCCTTTAATTTTTTGTATACATTAGTCATATTTTTAGATTATTTAATAACAAATTGTATTTTGTGATAACTTTTTTAAAAGAACATTGTTAATGCCAACCCGCCGATTTGAAACTGCCAAATTTGTAACAAATTTGCTGGGTTTAGACTTTGGTGGGTTGGTGGCGGATTGGAATTTTCCCAACCCGATAGTGGCGGATTGGATAGAAATGTTGGCCTTTACCTGCCCAATCCGATCTGTGCACACCCTTACTTGTAACATGGCTTCCAAGCTTAGATCAAGGGTTTAGTAGAACAAATACTTATCCATGTAATTTCCAATCTCTAGATTGTAACTAGGAAACAGAGTCACGTAATATATCTTAGATTGTATCTAGGACCAAAGCCATGTCATTTCCAATGACCAATGTACGCTCATTCCCAAATCAATAAAATGATTAATTTTTCAATTATGGTTTTCTTATTTTTTCTAATAATTAAATTAGTAGCGACTCCATTTTAAAACCCTTAATCTAAAGGGAAAATGTAATCAATCAAGCCTCCATTTTGAGAGGCAATAATACGACTCCACCCATTCAACTGGGTTTGGCCTAAACCATTCAATTCAAAACGGGTCAGGGGCCTAGTCTCTCACACAAAGGAATGGAGGTCCTACTTGTGAATAGTTAACTCATGTAGTTCATTCCTTGGTAAAAATTCACTTCAAACTTATGAGATAATACAACACAGATACCACTCAAATAGTTATAATAACAATTCCAAATTGTAACAATTCTTATAATTTTGAAAGGTAGGATGTGGAAAACTTCCTTTTTAGAATTTGATTAAAGTTTCATGCTGATAATGTGTTGTGAAATAAATGAAATATCAAGACAATAGAAAGGAATATTAGAATTAAATAATATGCATTAAAACTCAAGTGGTCATCCGTGCTATAACTCAGATGATATATTTGTCAGGATTTATTTATTTATTTATATAACTCAATTCATTAATCAAAGACATCTACAACCTCTAGAGGTAGGGCATGAAGAAGAACAAAGTTCACAAGCTACTTTGTTCCAATCCCAGCGAGAGCATCATCACACTTAATGGCATCCTGAAGCAATGGACAATCATGGGGAGGGAAGAGAGAGACTGAAGCTGAAGGAAAAAATCTCCTAAATTTTTTACCCTGTGAAAGTGAATAGTTATTCAACAACAATAAAGATCCTTACCATTTTAGCATAGGAACCAAACTCTTGAATTATGCTTTTGTTGACACCCCATTTTGCAACCCGCATTTAACCTCACATGGAGGGTAAAAGGGGTTCTTTCACCTCATAAATATGCATCTTGATTTTGGCCATTAGATCCTTAATCTCATTTCACCAAAATGATCTTGATGTTGTAACGATCAAATCAACTGGTCATAAACCCTAATCGGACCACTAGATTGAAAGTTATCATCAAGTCAAGTTTTAATGGTCAAGATGCACTATCACAAATTGAGTCCGACTATATGTGATTATGAACAATTGATTTTAATTGGTTATAAGTGTAATCAATTGGAGATCAATGATGTGTCATAATTTAATTGGTTAGGACTACATTTTATGGTGAGGTTGCATACACCTAATTAATTAGATAGTTAAACATTAATTCTTCAATGAGTAATTTGTACAATTATCTTTTAATTAGTGTAAATTTGGAACCAATTAAGTCTGAAATTGGAGTGATTGGAGCCATTTAATGTTAATTGGGGACTAATTTAGGACCTATTAATGTTAATTGTGCTGAAACCATTTTCTAACAAATGACCTCTGCTCACTATTTCATCGATATCTCTCAGAATATTTTGAATCTGTGAATGAGGTTAATTTTCTCAGAAACTAGACATTCGGGGCTTCAATTTGAGCACAAGAATGAGACAATTCCGATCAGAATTGAGTTAGAGATGATTTTTTTGAAGTTGGCTCCACAGGCTGTTACAGCAGTTACGGGAAAACGGAATTTTGGCTTGCTCCCCACTCCCACCAATCTCTCCATTTAATGCACCAGATTTTTCCCAAGGCTAAAATGAGGTCTAGGTTCATAATCCTTGTCAACCCTCATTAAATGGCCTTCCATTCATATTCCCTCTACTACTACTATATAAACCCTCCCTCTCATTCATTCTAAACACACGAAAAACCCCCTCTCTTCTCCTCTCTTGAGTTCTAGTGAAGTAGAGTAGTCTTGTCATATCTTGGTCTTCCTAAGACTCAAGGTATTGAGTGAGACTCACTCTTCCTCTCCTAGTTCTTCTTTTTTCCTCCTCCCTTAGGACCTCTACCAAGAGTCTCCTCCTCCACTGTATGGATCTTGTATGAAGGTATAACCTCTTACCCTAACTTGTTTCTTGTGTTGCCATGATGAGAATTTAGGATTAAAGCATGATAACAATTATTTAAATTCTCTTGAATATGTTTGAATGTTCTTAATTGTTCTTATGTGTTCTTCACATGTTCTTGGTTGTTCATCACATGTTCATGCATATCATTAGTTTTAATCTTAAATCCACATCAAAAATGTGAAAAACATGTTTGTTTAATAATTTTTTTAAATCTTTGAATCTAGGTTATCACCATCCACACACATTCACTAGAATTTATTCTTTTTCAATCTAAATGTAATGTTCAATAAATTGAATTAGGGTTTATCACATGCACACACATCAAACTCAACATGCAAATTGATTGACATATTGGATGATATGATATGAATGTTGGCCACCATAGTCTAGAAGACCGGTTTCACCGGGCAAGGTAGGTGCCTAACACCTTCCTACCTTGTAACATAGCCTCCAAGCTTAGATCAAGGGTTAGTAGATCAAATGCTTATCCTTGTAATTTTCAATTTCTAGATTGTAACTAGGAAACAAAGCCATGTACTTTATCTTAAATTGTATCTAGGACCAAAGCCATGTAATTTTCTATGTTCAATATAAATTCAATTTCAAATTAATAAAATGAGGAATTTTTTTTAATTATGGTTTTCTTATTTTTCCAATAATTAAATAAGTGGCGACTCCATTGTAAAACCCTTAATCTAAAGGGGAAAATATAACTAGTCGAACCTCCATTTTGAGAGGCAATAACACGACTCCACCCATTCACGTGGGTTTGGCCCAACATTCCTATAAAAAAGGGGGCCGGGGGCGCGGTCTCTCACAGCTTTTTTGTTTACAAGTACAAGATCTTGCAAGTTTTGGACAAATTTATCCATATAACCACTCATGAAGTCTAGACTAGCTAATATCTCTTTCCATTTTGCATGGTTCTTTACCATAATACCCACCTCATTATCTTTATCCATCACAAACTTGATTGCCTTGCTTAAGCTCTTTCTTGAAAACCACCCACTGTCTTCCTTCTCCACCTCCATAGCAACCTTCATCTCTTCAACAAGTAACCTAGCGTTCATGATTTGGTCACCAAGATGTGGCACAAGCACTATTTGATAGTTACTCATCAAAGACTCCCACATTGATCCAAACCCACAATGGCTCACAAAACACCCAACTAATGGGTCACTAAGTATCAATGGTTGTTCCACCCAACCCCAAAAACTCTTCCTCTCTCTTTAACCCTTTCCTTGAACCCATTTAGCAATGCCTCCTCAACTGTTGCACATTCCATTGGCGGTTTCAAGGCTATCAGAAATGGCAACCCTATTAACTCAAACTCTAATAGTAGTTCTTCAAATTGCTTCTTTTCAAGGATGATCTAAGACCCAAATGCACAAAACACCATTGATCCAAGCTCAAACCCATCCAACCAAGTATCCCACATGCCTTTCAAAGGACTCTTAGCAAGCTATGGTAACACTGGTCCTGTTAACAACACTAACTTTCCAAACTGATTTCCCACGTAGTCACACAATTTTCCTTCCATTTCTTGGCATGTTCTAATAGATATCACATCACTTTCTTTCATGGCGGTCGTGACACGATCGTAAAATGTTATCCCATCTCCAAAAGGTAGAGAAATGAATGATAAAGAATCAAGACTATGGTCGATGAAGGGTAGCCTACTGGTGGTTGCTGTAATTCCTCCTTTGTAATGGCTCTATCCTTGGGAACATTACATGTCGAAACTACATCAATTGCAATTGATGCAGCAGAAACAACATTGTAGCAAATTGATTTGATTCTAAGCTGTTTGGTGATTTCTGGTATCCAATGTGCATTGTCATAGAATACCATATCTGGAGTTTTAGCTTGGAAAATATTTTCAACTTGTTCACGTGTGTGATCCATGGCAATGGCAAGTAAATGGACCAAAGATATCGATATGTCTGAGGCAGTCTCTGCACCAAGTGGGAGGCCACCAATGTGAGGGATTGTGAGGGGATGAAAGGTGATGAAATTTGGAAGAAGATTTAAATGTTGTAGTTGAATTTGAGCTTTTTTGGGCTGCATGAAAGTTGTTGGGTTTTAGACCCCTTAAAAACAACCAGATTGCGTAGCCTAGATTAATTAACCAAGTTGTTACTTAGTCAAATTATGCAATACTAGGTTAAAGCAATCAAATAATCATATCAAAAGAATAAAGCAGCGGAATAATAAAAGACACAATGATATGATCACCCAGGAAATCACACGGTAAAAACCTAGGGAGGATTTGACCCACCGATCCTCAAGGTAAAATAGAATTCACTATGAAAGAATTGAAGTTATTACAAAAGGACTACAATCTCCCCGCTCGACTTCCTAATGCTACCCACCAGTAGAACTTACTAACACGACCACATGCAAGCTCCGAATCCACGGACTTCTTCTTTCTTGAATTCTTCAATCAGCTACAAGCACCCACGCTTGATATTCTTTAAGCTTCAATGGTTGCAACTATGTTGATCATCAAGATGTTGAAGTAATCTCAATCTTGAAAACCCTAAGCTTTGTGTAAAGGAAAGCTCATTTAGATCTCACAAGAGATTTACACAAAACCGCAATGTATGAGCAATAATGCAATATGGACAACCTTTAAAAACGTGGCTAGGGTTTAGTTTAAATACCTAGGGTAAAAACATAAAACCCTAAACGTTTAATGAAGTAGGGCTGAGTTGGAAATTCTGCAGAAAATTCAACCTGTGTGATTTTCGATCGATCGAGCCTGTCCTTCGATCGATCGAGCCAGGCCGAAAGTCCCAAAGACTTCTGCAGCCACTCGATTCCAACTTTACATTAATAGATTAACTTTGAGCAAGCCTAAACAAGACTAAATACATTGTTTTGATCATGATTTGCCAACATTACAAATTAGTGTTCTAAATACATAAAATTCTAAGACCTTAGAACCTAACAAACTCCCCCTTTGGCAATCCGTGACAAAACACAAACTAAAAGCTTAAAGTTTACAATAAAAAGCCCTTTACAAAAGGTAATGCTCATAAACCAAATTCAATCCTAACTACTATCCATCAATTGCAAGTGTAGACAGCAGCTAAATCGCATGCACCTGTATATTCTTGAAACACTCAACAAATGCATAAACGCATGTGTGACAGAAAAACAGTAAATCAACAGATATGTAATCTAACTCTCCCCCTAGGTTAGATACACCAAAAATAAACACATTCTTGAAAGTTCACACAACATATAATAAAGACATATACCAATGAATAACTCATAAATATAAATCAATAAACAGTGAACACATAGAATCAAGAATCATATATAAAAAATGTATTTCCCTACAAGTATAGCCCAAAAAGAAAGTATACATAGTGAAGCACCTAGATACTATCTAATCTCAAAAACTCCACTAGCTCCTCAAAAAGTAACAAAAATTCCCCCTAGCTATAAAAACCCCTTTACAAGTATCCAAACTCTACAAAAACCCTTCTACAAGTATCCAAACTCTACTCCCCTTTTTTATGACAGAATGCCAAAGGACATCACAGGCCATCATCAAAAGGAGGTGGTGAGGATGAACGAAGATGCGCCAAATCCGCTCTCAGAGCACAAATCTCATCGAACAAGTCCACCAATAGCTGACCATGAGCCGCCTGAACGGATATGACAGTCTCCAAGGTATGACGAACATCGAAGTCAGCCACAGGAGGTGGAGGAACAGCAGCAGCAGCAGCACCTACAGGATCAGGAACAGCCTCACGAGTAGGACCTGTAGAAGAAGAAGGAGGTGCGATACCAGAAGGCTCAAACCTAGAGTGTTTAGAGCCAGCTCGAAGATGAGCAGCCCTCTGTCTAAGGAAAAAGGCACCTATGGGAGCAATCACATGAACGGGCTCAGAAGAAGGGAAATCATCTAAACCAAGATGAAGCAAAATCCTATGAATAAAGATAGGATGAACAAGAGCATGAGCTGTAGATGAGCTCCTATAAACTTCGTTCAAAGAACGAAGAAACAGATGAGGAAAACTGATAGGAGCATCAGTGACAAGAGCGTACAAAAATACACACCTCTCGATAGGAATGGTGTGCAGATGAGAAATGGGCCAAAGAGAGTGACACGCTATCCTAAAGAAGAGATAGACAGTCTCAGGAAGTTCAGCGGTGGTGATCCGAGGATCAGAACCCCACTAGATAGAAGACCCAGTGATGTAAGACATGACATCACTTAGCTCAGGTGACTCATCATAAGGGTAAATAGGGTGCTGTACCAAAGGTACCCCTAGAGCATCAGCCACTACCGTAGGAGTAATGACATACTCTACGCCTCGTATCCAACTTTTAACAAGAGTGTTGGAATCATAGACGCGGATAGAGATGTTCGAGAAGAACTCTCTAATTAGGGTAATTGGAGGAGGAGGATCAGACACATCCAATAAAGGTAACCAGCCCCTACGCTCAAAGTTTGCCCTAATGGCAGGATCAACCTCATCAAAGGTGACAGAACGCTCAGCCCAAACTTTTCTCTTAAGGTTAAGAGTCTCATAAATCTCTTGCTTTTTCTCACTCGGGAACCTCTCACTATCAAAGGAAGGTGGGGGAGGAGAAGGAGAGGGAATAGACCTACGGGCTTTAGTCTTCCTAGGCATGATGCTAAGGAAAGGACAGAGACACAAGGAAAAACCAAAAAAAAAAAAAAAAACAAAACCAAGGGCAGACTGCAAGTTAGCACAAAAAAAACAATAGAATAAAAATCTATATGATGCATGAACAAATACAATGCCATGATGCATGTACTAATGCAGTAAACAATTAAGTTCAATTGAGATTAAATTTGACAAAATTGGCCTAAGCAGAGAATTTTGTAACAAAAACCCCAAAAATTGAAAACCACTTGTTGAAATTTTTAAACAAATTTATGAATTGAGCATTACAAAACACAGCACATAGATTATAATGCTTAATTACATCAACACAACAAGCCAATTTCATCAAATTCTACCCAATTTAACAAAAACCCCAAATCGGATCAAGAACAAACCCTAGATTTTTCAATTTTTCACCAAACTCAAAATTAATCAAATTAACAGGTAAGGATCATGTTTATGATGTGTCCCCACAAAAACCCAATGATCAATTGCACAAAATAGGGCTTGAATCAACAGAAAATCCCAAAAATGCTAAGTCCGAAAATCTCCCTCAAATGCATGGATTTATGCATGAAATCATGAAAATAAATTCAAAAAGAAGGGCAAAAGAGTCTTACTGGCTTGAGGAAAGAGAAATCTTGCAAAAATTTTGGAAGAAAACGACAAAAAATTGACTGTGGAGCCTTGCCTCGTCAGAGAGAGAAAGAAAAAGTTTGAAAACTTTTTGAAAAAGTGTTTGAAAAAGTCAGATCTGAACTTTTAAAAAAGCTTTTCCACGATCTTCGATCGATCGAAAGTTACATTCGATCGATCGAATGAAACAGTCATTTTGAAACAAATTAGAGCACTTTTTCGATCGATCGAAAATCAGAATGGATCGATCGAACTGGGCAGAGGCTCATAAAAATTTTGAGAAAAATCACAGTTTTGAAAAACACAAACCTAATTTTGAAAACAATTCCTCAAAGCATTAGAACAACGAAAACAAAATGCATGAGTATGAGATGGAATGCTTTTTCAAAAACCCAAAATTTAAACCCAATTTTCTCAAAAACAAGTTTCAATCATTCTCCCATTGAATTTTCTTAAGCAACAAATATGTTGTGCACAAATCTCAAAATATTTTCAAACTTGGTTGGTCAGACCAAAAACACACACACTATCATGTACAGTGTTTAACAAAGAGTAACTTGTGTAGTATGTGATACTAGCAAAAACTTGAGATACATGTGAGGTGATATGTGAATAGCAATCAATCACAAAGTCTACAAAATTCATCACATAGAATTTGAAAGAGACTATCACCTAAAGAGTTACATCCTATAACTCTCACATCTCCTAGAACAAAAGCTTGGAATCATGTAAGTTTCTTGCATTTTTGCCTCTTATTTATGTGAATTGGCATCAAGCCTAATAGTACACACCGGTTTGAATTAAGTGAATTGGCATCAAGCCTAATAGTACACACCAGTTTTAATTTAATTGAGGCTACACCTTATGTTCTTTTTGTGCATGTGCTACACTTTCTCGAGCACAAAATCTTATGATATGCACTAAGGTGTTCATAATTGGCTAGTGAACAGTGGTGAGATGGTTATTTATGCCTTTCTCAAAAGGATCAAGTCCGACAGTCAAAGAACATGTGACTTCAAGATTAAGACAAAGTGATTAAAAACCACACACATCTTTCCCACACAACATGCACTACAAAGTTTCAACTAGTCAAGTGCAATAAATAAGCTCATCAAAGCTAAACAAGGTACACAAGACATGACATGTGTAAAAAGATTGACCAACCTTGTTTTCAAAAATCAAGAAAAATAGTGTCAAACATAGTTTTTGCTTTCTCCTTTTCTCTTTTTTTTTTATTTTTTTATTTTTTGTTATTTTATTATAAGAGAAAACAAATAAATCCTAGAGTGAAATGCATGAATGTAATGCAATGCAAGTCCTAGAACAAAAACAAACAAAAAAAAAAAACAAAAAACCAAAGAACAATGGTCACAAAAGAATAGAGCAATGAAGCACAAGGACCATGTCAGAAAGATTCAGTTAGTTCGAGTCTTTTGCATCCAAAACTTTTTAGATGCACCACGAGCATTGGAGTTCTTATTCACATTCGAGTGATTCCCAACTCCAGGATTGGAATAAAGGTTTAAAGCCTTTACCAATTCACTAATTAGTGCCATAGGATCTTGTGCTTGAGGCACAGGCACTTTTGGTCTATTTGCTCTCTTATCAGCTTGAAGCTTGAAACAATTAGGACGAATGTGTCCAGACTTTCCACAGTATTGACAAACCCAACAAGTTTACCATGCATCTTGTCCTTAGATTTGGTAGGCTCCTTAGGTTTAGATTTTCTTAAATCTACCCTAATCTTGTTAGGTGGTGAAACTTCTACAGGTTTAACAACCACACTCACAAGGGGTTTAACAGTTTCACTCACAACCTCACTCACAGAAGGTACAGAAGAAGATGACGGAACAAAGATAGTGGAATGGGATGCAGAATCAAAGATGCTTTCAACATATCCTAACCCAGATTTATCAGAAGGATACTTTTGAACATTCAGCATGTGATCAAGTTTAGAACTAACAGATCTAGCAACAGATAAATCATGTTCCAAAGTTTTAACTTTATCAAGCAAAAGCATGTTCTCAGATTTAACATTGTTCAAAAGATCATTAGCATCAAACAGTTTAACAAGCAAATTTTTCTTTTTAAGCTCAAGAGATTCAATTTTCTTCAGGCCAAGTTCAACATTCATAGCATCCCTTGTAGCAATTTTGCAAAGTTTATTGTAGGCCTCTTGAAGATTTGCATCCTCAGAGAGTTCCCCATCAGATGGGTTCTCTTCAACAAATATGCTTTCATTGACTGCAGCAGTAGTAGTGAAAGCAATGAAGTTTCCATCCTCGTCACCACCGGACTCATCATCAGAAACCTCATTATCACTAAGGGTTACAGCCATAGCTTTACCCTTAGTCCTCAAGAATGTTGGACATTCAGATTTCACATGACCATACCCTTTGTTGTGAAATTTTAAAATACTCGCAAGTGTACGAACCGTATCGAAGTATAGTTTGACAAGAACGAGGTCGAACCCACAGGGACTTGAATGAACGTAGGAAAATTAAATCAAATCTTAACCAAATTAATCATAATCTAGTTTAATAAAAATTGGTTGTTTTGAAATTAAATAAACTAAGCAAATAATAAAATTAAACAAATAGTTAAACTAAGCAAAAGATATAAAGCAATAAAAAGATGTAAACAATCAAGGGAAAGGAATTAAGGTTTTGGAATCCGCCTTGTAAATCATATCAGCATATATTTATGATCATTAATTTTTCCCAACTCACTACATGATAATCTAGAAATCAATCTTGCTATCATGGAAAATATCCTCATTAAAATCCTTATTTTAAAAACCAAAAGCATGTTCTTCTTCGCTTTTTAAGTATAAAATCAAATCATCAATTGTATCCGTAGCCAAACAAATCACAAGATATATCCAATTCTAAAAATCAAATCATAAATTGTATCCATTGACAGATAAATCACAAACGATATCCAATTTTATAATCAAGAATTAATAAACCAAGCATTCAATTAATTAAGATAAATCCTAAATCATGAGAAAAACATGATTGAACTCATATCTAGAATCTCATCTTAGTCAATTAATATGAAGCAAGAACAATTTAAATCATTAAAGTACAACTATTGTGGGAAAAATCAAATCACATAAATATTACTGATAATCCTTAACAAGGTTTCATCCTCAACCCTAATTATAAATTTAGCTACTCATGATAATTGAAAGAAAACACAAGAATAAAATACTAAACATTAAACTAGACAAATAAAATAGAGAAAGAAATAGTCACAATGCTATCATGGAGAAAAGCTACAGAGAAGCCACATGCGGCACTGCCTCTTGCTCCAATTTTCTGTTTTGCATCTCAGCCCTAGCACTAGCCTCCCTAAATTTTGCCCTAAAAAGCCTTTAAATAGGTCAAGGAATCCTATTACAAGTTGAATTCCCGTTTGGAGAAATTCCCAGATTTTTAGGCTTCACTTAACCGACTATTTTGGCCCATTTAACGTCAGAATTCGGGCTTTTGGTAAACTACAAAGTTGTAGCCCTTCAAGTTAACTTTCCAGCCCAACTTGAATCATCTCGATTGGACATCTGAGCTGAAAGTTATGTTGAAAATACTAACTGATGTCCAGGCTGGAATCCTAATCCGAATTGGACTTGAATTTGGTGCAAATTTCCTTTGATTCCTTACTCCAATTGGACTTAAATTTAATTCAGTTGGCCTTCTCTTGAATTCATGCATGGCTGGATGTAAGTTGGCTTGATTCAATTGGCTTAGCCCCACTTTGCATGTAAAGACCTTGTTACCTGCAATACAAAGATATTATATAATCAGTCACAAAATAACATAAAAGTAAGGCTAAATATGTAGATATGTGAGTATTTTATTGTATATATTTCATGCACATCAAATACCCCCAAACCTACATTTTGCTAGTCCTCGAGCAAAACAAATAAAGAGTAAAACAAAACAAAGAAAAAGGAAATCCTAACTAATCCACTTTCGCTGGAAATTTCGATTGCATTTAGCGTATGCAACAAGCCTTTAAACCCCTAGCTTACACTAGTGGACGAGTTTTAGTCTCGTGAGGGTTTGCAGGGAATATACCCACAAAATTCTGGGAATGAATACTAAAATAAACAAAACAAAGAAAATCAAACAAATTTTTTTTTTTTTTCAATTGCCTTCTGCAGAGAGGATTAGTTCAAGTTCAAAAACACTACAAATGCTAAAGAAATTTCTCATGCCATCAAAACTCAATGTGAGTGAAAAGTGGTAGCCAACCCAAACATACTCTTAGTTTTAGAATAAACTTGACTCGAATATCTATTTGAAAGTATGCTTCAACTCAAACCTTTCCGGTGTTATCACTCAACAAATGAAATCACTCTGAAATGGGGTGTAACACTCTCAACAACATATGTGAGTGGAATAATGTAAGCAAAATCAAATATCTCACATATAAATCACATGAAAAACACTTAGTCAAGAAAGAACAAGTAGTCTCATGAAAGGATGCCAAAAATAATTTATACCACACTTTTTATTCAGTCATATCAATATCTGAACTACACAATCTTCAAGATCAAATAAGGACTTTATTAGGACGTAATGTAGGGTAAAAGCAAAGGGAATGAAATAAAAATGGGTGAAGGTAAATATAAGAAGTGTTTTCAAGATTAATTGGAATGTCAACTCTTTTTGGAATTTCCATTCAACTATT
This sequence comes from Quercus glauca, assembly GCA_023736055.1. NCBI lineage: Eukaryota > Viridiplantae > Streptophyta > Magnoliopsida > Fagales > Fagaceae > Quercus > Quercus glauca. The sequence continues at coordinate 45,286,457 of CM043322.1, read as the reverse complement.
TTTTTTTTTTTCACCTCTTCTTCTTCAAAGCAATACTCTTTCTTTACATTTTACTTCTCAAAATTTGATGAGAACCCTATTTATTTTCTTCTTTTTAACACTTTTCCTTTTCTTTTTTTTTTCTTTGAATTCTCTTTTTTCTTCTTTTTTTTTTTTTCTCTCTCTTTCTTTTTTTTTTTTTTTTCAATTCTTTCTTTGAACTCTTGCACAAACCACCACATTGAAACAAATTGATCAAATTCCATCTTGAAACACTATGGATAAGGGCTTTAAGAAAGAAAGGCTAATTAAAAGGCTCAACGGGGTGACTAGCGATAATGTATCAAGAAAGAAAAACACATGTATGGCTCAAAGTAGACAAAAATGGCCTAATCTCATCTCTTAAAGACTAGTATAGCTCATTCAACATCAATGACTTCAAAAGATTCAAGTGTGGCATAAAATCATTTTTTTTTCTTGGCCAAAAGAAAGAATAATGAGACTACAACAAGGGAAATATGTTGTGCACTTCCAAATGAACTTTAAGATTAGAAACAATAAATAACCCTCCAAAAATAATGATTGGCTCAAAACTCACAGGGGTTACAGTCTCCACATTGTTATCATCAAGATTTTCTAATCATTTTTATCCTTCAACAACAAGTTGTGTCTGAGTGGCTACGTGCATGTGCAATGAATTGAGCATGAAAGCAATGAAATTCTTTAAACAAGAGTAGTATGACGAACTCAAAACATAAACCTCAAGCTAGGCAAAAGATTTTTTTTTTTTTTTTTTTTTTTTTTTGGGTGGGACAACTAAACAAAACAAAAAAGAAAGATAGAAATCTATGTACATCCCCCCCAAACCTAAACCAAACATTGTCCTCAATGTTAAAAATGATCCTCTCAAATAGATGTCTTGAATGCAAAGTGAGCAAAATAGTAATATGCAACATGAGAATCAAGTAGAAACAAGTAAGGTAAGGAGAAGGAGGAGACATACCTTGATCAAGCTGATTGTTATAATTTTAATTTCTGTCAAATATCAGCTAGAACAAAAGAAAATAAAACTAAACAAGAAAATAAACACAAATATTAATCTAAAAGCAGAAAATAAACAAGATTTTTTTTTTCTTTTGTGGGAAAAAGATCTAACACAACTGGAGATCAATCCTGATAAACAGGACCATCCAAACCTCAACAACACCATGGAGAAAAATAATGTATATTATGAATGGACTAGTCCAATGAGATTGTAACTTACCTGGATCAAAAACATATTGGGAGGCTTTAGCAATCTCTTCCAAGTGAATTCTTTGCATAACCATAGAAGCACTAATGTCCTTAATATCAGCAATTTTCCAACCTATAGCTTCCTTATGCTCTTGAAGTATACTTATCAATTGGCGTTCCCTAAGATCATCCAAATCTGAAGCTATAATGACAGGTAAGGTCTCAGAAGAACCTAAAAATGCATACTTAAGTGTGTCAGGTAATGGTTTCAACTCCAACTTTGGTTGTTCCACAGCAGATGGGGGTGAGGATGAAGAAAGTGGAAGAGGGATCACTTTTGGTTGCCAACTATCAGTACTTAAGAGAGGAACAGAATCTAACAATGCATTGACCTCCTCAATTGCCTTTTCAGTATCTAAATTGCAATCAACATCGATTAAGCAAGCCTTTAGGGGATCCTCACAACATGATTGTAGGAAAGTATCATGGACTAGGCTCCCAATCATGTTAACCTCACATATATCATCATTGTCTACTACTTGCTTACTTATGTCAAAGATATTAAGCTCAACAGTCATATTCCCAAAAGAAATCTTCATCACACCACTCCGACAATTGATCAAAGCATTGGATGTGGCTAAGAAAGGGCGACCTAAAATGACATGGATTTGTGTACTGGCATTTAGAGCAGGCTCAGTGTCTAGCACAACAAAATCAACAGGAAAATAGAATGCATCCACCTTAATCAGCACATCCTCAATAATACCTCTAGGGATCTTCACAGACCTATCAGCTAATTGAAGTGTCATGGTTGTGGGTTTCAACTCCCCCAAACCTAGCTGCAAATAAACTGAATATGGCATTAGGTTCACACTTGCCCCCAAATCTAGCAAAGCTCGCTCAATGAGATGATCCCCAATCTTGCATGAAATTGTAGGGGATCCTGGGTCCTTATATTTCACTGGATATTTATTCTGAATGATTGAACTGACTTGCTCTGTCAAAAATGCCTTTTTAGGAACATTTGTCTTTCTCTTCATTGTCACAAGATCTTTTAGAAACTTGGCATAAGCAGGAACTTGCTGAATTGCATCAAGAAATGGAATATTTATTTGCACTTGCTTAAAAACCTCTAAAATGTCTCCAAATTGTGCACTTTTCTGAGGACTAATTAACCTTTGAGGAAATGGAGCTTTAGGAACAAACCTCTTATCAAGGGGAGAACTAAGATCTTGAATTGGAGTGGTGGGTGGGTTGTCCTTCTTTTCTCCATGATCATCATGTGAACTATGAGTTCCTTTTTCCTTTAACACAATATTTTCATCATCCTCCACTTCTGGCATCTTCACTTGATTATCAACTTGCTTACCAGACCTAAGGGTAGTAATAGATTGAACATGTTCTTGTCCATGAGTAGAACTAGAAGAATCATTGATGGCATACTGTCCTTTTGGGTTAGGTATGGGTTGACTAGGAAACTTTCCTTTTTCCCTTTCTCCAACATGGGTTGCTAACTGGCCAACTTGATTTTCCAACTTTGAAATAGCTTGAGTATTCAAATGGGTGGAACTTTTCATCTCTTGAATGGCTTGGCTAGTTGATTGCATGAAAGTTTTGAGAGACTCCTCCAAAGATGGTTGTTGTCTTGGTGGTGCTACAAACTGAGGTGTTGATTGAGGAATGGGAGGATATGCTTGAGTAGGTGGACGAAATTGACTTTGTTGATGCACTTGTTGTCCACCTATATTTGTGGGGGAATGGTTCTGCCTCCAAGAGAAATTAGGATGATTTTGCCAATTTGGATTGTAAGTCTCTGAAAATGGACTAGCAAATGGTTTTTCATAATTGTTCAGTGCATTTGCTTGCTCAGTATAAAAATCAGGATACCCACCTCCGTAAGGACACATTTTTGTTGTATGCATAGGACTTGCACAAATAGCGCATGTTTCACTTTGAACTTGATTGACAGAATTCATCCCTCTACCTAAAGCTAAAGCCTCAACCTTACGAGTGAGATTGTCCAACCTAGCTTTTATGTCTAAATCTTCACTGACTTCATACAATCCTCCTTTCTTAATTGCAGGGGCAGATCTCTCTTTATGGTTGGAAAAATCCCATTGTTGTGAACTTTCAGAAAAATTTTCAAGAAATTTGTATGCCTCATCATCTACAAGACTCAAAAATCCACCACCATTCATGGACTCAATCATGTTACGATTTGTCTGAGTCAAACCATTATAAAAATATTGTACTAGTCTCCATGTTTCAAAACCATGATGAGGACACTTTAAGATCAAGTCCTTAAATCTCTCCCAACTCTCATAAAATTTCTCTTGTTCATCCTGATAAAAATCTGCAATTTCTCTCCTTAAAGCATTAGTTTTGGCCATTGGGAAAAATTTAAAGAGGAATTTTGTCACTAAAAGTTCCCATGAAGTGATAGATCCAGGTGACAAAGAATTAAGCCATGCTTTTGCCTTATCCTTCAAGGAAAAAGGGAATAAACGCAAGCGAACAGAGTCATCAGTGAAATTCTGAAACTTACAAGTAGCACAAATCTCAAGAAAATCCTTTACATGCATATAAGGGTCTTCTCTATCCAATCCATGAAAATTAGGAAGAAGGTAGATTATCTGTGGCTTCAACTCAAAATGTGTAGCAGTGGTTGCAGGCAAAACTATGCAAGATGGAGGGTTGGTGGTTATGGGTGAGAACAACTCCCTAAGAGTTTTTGAATCATCTCCTGTTTCTCCCATTGTGGATGAATAATCAAAACTAACAAGACGATTTTCTTTATCACGTATCCAACTTCTCATACACCAAGCACAAAGAAATAAATTTTTTTTTTTTGCTATTTAAAAAAAAAATAATAATAACTACAGCTAGTAGAAGGAAAAATTCAATAAAGACCTAATTTATTTTCCTAACCAAGTCCCCGGCAACGGCGCCAAAAACTTGTTGTGAAATTTTAAAATACTCGCAAGTGTACGAACCGTATCGAAGTATAGTTTGACAAGAACGAGGTCGAACCCACAGGGACTTGAATGAACGTAGGAAAATTAAATCAAATCTTAACCAAATTAATCATAATCTAGTTTAATAAAAATTGGTTGTTTTGAAATTAAATAAACTAAGCAAATAATAAAATTAAACAAATAGTTAAACTAAGCAAAAGATATAAAGCAATAAAAAGATGTAAACAATCAAGGGAAAGGAATTAAGGTTTTGGAATCCGCCTTGTAAATCATATCAGCATATATTTATGATCATTAATTTTTCCCAACTCACTACATGATAATCTAGAAATCAATCTTGCTATCATGGAAAATATCCTCATTAAAATCCTTATTTTAAAAACCAAAAGCATGTTCTTCTTCGCTTTTTAAGTATAAAATCAAATCATCAATTGTATCCGTAGCCAAACAAATCACAAGATATATCCAATTCTAAAAATCAAATCATAAATTGTATCCATTGACAGATAAATCACAAACGATATCCAATTTTATAATCAAGAATTAATAAACCAAGCATTCAATTAATTAAGATAAATCCTAAATCATGAGAAAAACATGATTGAACTCATATCTAGAATCTCATCTTAGTCAATTAATATGAAGCAAGAACAATTTAAATCATTAAAGTACAACTATTGTGGGAAAAATCAAATCACATAAATATTACTGATAATCCTTAACAAGGTTTCATCCTCAACCCTAATTATAAATTTAGCTACTCATGATAATTGAAAGAAAACACAAGAATAAAATAATAAACATTAAACTAGACAAATAAAATAGAGAAAGAAATAGTCACAATGCTATCATGGAGAAAAGCTACAGAGAAGCCACATGCGGCACTGCCTCTTGCTCCAATTTTCTGTTTTGCATCTCAGCCCTAGCACTAGCCTCCCTAAATTTTGCCCTAAAAAGCCTTTAAATAGGTCAAGGAATCCTATTACAAGTTGAATTCCCGTTTGGAGAAATTCCCAGATTTTTAGGCTTCACTTAACCGACTATTTTGGCCCATTTAACGTCAGAATTCGGGCTTTTGGTAAACTACAAAGTTGTAGCCCTTCAAGTTAACTTTCCAGCCCAACTTGAATCATCTCGATTGGACATCTGAGCTGAAAGTTATGTTGAAAATACTAACTGATGTCCAGGCTGGAATCCTAATCCGAATTGGACTTGAATTTGGTGCAAATTTCCTTTGATTCCTTACTCCAATTGGACTTAAATTTAATTCAGTTGGCCTTCTCTTGAATTCATGCATGGCTGGATGTAAGTTGGCTTGATTCAATTGGCTTAGCCCCACTTTGCATGTAAAGACCTTGTTACCTGCAATACAAAGATATTATATAATCAGTCACAAAATAACATAAAAGTAAGGCTAAATATGTAGATATGTGAGTATTTTATTGTATATATTTCATGCACATCACCCTTGACAGCCAAAACACTAAGGACCCAAAGAATTATTTGAAGATTGACCAACTTTTTCTCTAGGTTTTTCAAAGTTATTAACCTTAGTGGGATCATTCTTCCTAAAATTTCCAGGTTCAGCAGTGTAAGTACTTCTTGCCTTTCTGTTGGTATTCCTAAGAAAGTTTTTAAAGTTTTTGGCAAGATACGCAATCTCTGTAGCAGAGAGCTCATCATCAAATCCACCACCATCAATATCATCAACTGACTTAAGAGCCATTGATTTGGATTTGTTTACTTTAGGTAGGTCAAACTCATAGGACTGAAGAGATCCTACAAGCTCATCAACAGGGATGGTGTCCACATCCTTGCTTTCAGTGATGGCAGTCACTTTGGGTCTAAAGTCTTCAGTTAAAGATCTAAGTATCTTCCTAACAATTTTAGGTTGATCATAGACTTCACCCAAATTAAAAGCAGAATTAACAATATCATTCAATTTAGCATAGAATTCATCAAAAGATTCATCATCAGACATTCTAATGCTTTCAAATCTAGAAGTCAATTGCTGCAGTTTATTTATCTTAACTGCCTTTGTGCCTTCATGCACAATTTGGAGGATTTTCCAAGCAGTATGAGCAACCTCAACATTTGAGATCCTCTTAAATTCCTCCATTGAAACAGCATTAAAGATGGCATTCATAGCTTTGCTATTGAAGCCTGCTGCTTCTTTTTCAGAAGTTTGCCACTCACTCACAGGAGTAGTGCGCTTCTGCCATCCGTATTCAACGAAATTCCAAACCCTCTCATCAATTGATTTCAGGAATGCTCTCATCCTTACTTTCCAATAAGCATAGTTGTTCCCATCAAAGTGAGGAGGAACAACAAGAGAGTATCCATGCTCCATGACAATAGGGGTCAAGGATCAGCTCAGAGATAAAAAATCTCAAACAAAAGAGCTACCTGCTCTGATACCACTTGTTGGGTTTTAGACCCCTTAAAAACAACCAGATTGCGTAGCCTAGATTAATTAGCTAAGTTGCTACTTAGTCAAATTATGCAATACTAGGTTAAAGCAATCAAATAATCATATCAAAAGAATAAAGCAGCGGAATAATAAAAGACACAATGAGATGATCACCCAGGAAACCACATGGTAAAAACTTGGAGAGGATTTGACCCACCGATCCTCAAGGCAAAACAGAATTCACTATGAAAGAATTGAAGTTATTACAAAAGGACTACAAGCTCCCCGCTTGACTTCCTAATGCTACCCACTAGTAGAACTTACTGACACGACCACGTGCAAGCTCCAAATCCATAGACTCCTTCTTTCTTGAATCTTTCAATCAGCTACAAGCACCCACGCTTGATATTCTTTAAGCTTCAATGGTTGCAACTATGTTGATCATTAAGATGTTGAAGTAATCTCAATCTTGAAAACCCTAAGCTTTGTGTAAAGGAAAGCTCATCTAGATCTCACAAGAGATTTACACAAAACCGCAATGTATGAGCAACAATACAATATGGACAACCTCTAAAAACATGGCTAGGGTTTAGTTTAAATACCTAGGGTAAAAACATAAAACCCTAAACGTTTAATGAAGTAGGGCTGAGTTGGAAATTTTGCAGAAAATTCAACTTGTGCGATTTTCGATCGATCGAGCCTGTCCTTCGATCGATCAAGCCAGGCCGAAAGTCCCAAAGACTTCTGTAGCCACTCGATTCCAACTTTGCATTAATAGATCAACTTTGAGCAAGCCTAAACAAGACTAAATACATTGTTTTGATCATGGTTTGCCAACATTACAAATTAGAGTTCTAAATACATAAAATCCTAAGACCTTAGAACCTAACAAAAGTGATTTTGTGACCCCCTTTCTTCATATGGCCAATTGCAAACCATGGGAACATGGCTATGTGAAGCTCTAAGCTCTTGCATTCAGCCATTTTTATACTCAAGGGAAAAAGGGTAAGGAAGAAACAGCAGTGGCTATCCTATCTAGAACAGATGTTCTATTAGGTTCTAAACACAACTTGAAGCAAATATTGAATACAACACTTTAAACAAAATAATTGATATCAATCATTCTTAACTAGATAAGTGGGAGAGGTAAGAGTGAATAATGTTTGGGTTGTAGAAGGTTTTTCTATTATAAGATTTCTACATGGTCATTATTATTTTTAGATAGCTTGAATGAGTTATTTATAGACCAAAAAATCTAGTACTACAAAAAATGCTCAACTTATGCCAAAAGTCCCATAACTATCCACATGGCAGACTTCTAGGAGTTAATCTATTAAGAAAATAGCTGCAAAGAAATTTTTTTTTTTTAAATAAAAATTGTTAGCTGTTAAAAATTATAGAGGATTGGCAAAGAGGCCCATTTTTCAGGCCGAAATTGAGGCGTTGACCATGAACGTTGCCTTGTTCAACATAATATTGAGTTTGCTACTCCAATTATGCCTTGAATGGTATATGGCACCATGTGCTTTTGAGCATAAAACAAAACTTTTCACAAGGTCCTTTTGCAATTATATCAAATTTATAAAATTGTTCGCTCAAAGGGGAATCCCATGAGACCATATGGGTTAAGGGTCAAAATCTAGAGTAAAGCTAATAATGTAATTTTTTTTTCCAACCATTGATATACTGTTATAATGATATGATATTTTTTTTTTTAGAGAGTTTCAACTTATGACATCCGCTTCTGATGATAGCTTTTATTATCAGACCAAGACATAAATTGGCTTTTAGTGTAAGTGGGGATTGAATCACAGATCTCTTATTTAATTATTTGAGACTTTACCAGTTGAGCTAATTGGAACCCACAAATAATGGTGTTGAGAAAGTGAAAAAAATAAAAATAAAATTACTTCTAGGCTTCTTTTCTAATTGTGATGTATTTAATTATGGTTTCAAAATAAGTTCTTTAAAAATCTCAATAGATAATATCTATTAGATAATCAGATTACACATATTTCAACAAATTACTTGTTTTAGAACAAATTACATAAATAATCTTCGGAAGGGGGATGATATGACACTTATTCATTTTCAAAGCATACTACAATGACATGTGGAACTTCCTATATTTAATTGGTATGTTAGACAATCAATGCCACATGTTAAAATATTATTTGTACATCTCAATGTGTTTACCATAATATTGGACACGTGGCATCTATAATTAAAATTTTGAATGAAATAAATGCATTTATTTATTATGGTATTTAAGCTCATTTTTATAATAATAATAATAATAATAATAATAATAATAATAATAATAATAATAATAATAATAATAATAATAATAATAATAATAATAATAATAATAATAACAATAATAATTGTAAGGATGCAATTTGAGTCCTTTGCCCAAGTGATGGATGAATTTAGGCCCAAAAAGCCCAATACAATGAATTTGTAGAGAGTGGATTCGGATGACAAGAAAAGGAAGATAGATTGATTTAAACAAAAGGAAATCGTCTTCGGCACAGTCCGAGGAGATCAGTTCATATATATTTCTCTCAAGTTTGATTACAAATTCAGTTCTTGATTGTTACAGTGTTTTTCTCTTAGTTTCTCGATCTTTTTTATCAGGGTATCTCCTCCATTTTATACTATCTTCACCTTTCATCTCCACCCTCCACTTACAAATTAGATTGCTATTGTTGATCTTTGTCTTATCAGCACCTTCCTGAACTCTTTAGGTAGTAGTTGTAAGGATAAAAGTTACTGTTCAAATATCACTTCCTCATTAATGCGGTCAGAGAATTAGCTGCAAAACATTTAATGCGGTGGTAGCATTTTTCCCTTTAGATATTTCATGACTTTCCTCTGTCCTGTTCCTTCCTGATACTTATCCTCATCCATGGAATGACCTAGATGGAATGACCCAGAGCTTTACTCTTGATGGCAAACCCCACCTTCTGACCTCAGCTTTGCTCAACCGTGGAGGGATTCTTCCTCAAACCACCCTTCTAGATGACTTTAACCGGATTTCACTCCTTCACTTACTAACACGGATCCTTATGAAAGTGTTTACCCATCCTCGGATTGTTCAACGTCCTTAGATTGGGCTCCTAGCCCAATATATACATAAATGTGGGCTCTTGGGCCTATCACCTCTACAATAGCCCCTCGAGATTCTTATTTTTGGCTCCTCGGGAAGAAAGAAGGATTTTGATGTAATAATAGTTCCTCCACGCCTAGTTTACATCACCTTTGACGATACAGATCCCCCTTTTTAATTGCCCAAGGCCTGCTATTGATGCTTCGGCATACGAGACTCGCCCTCGTTAAATTTTTACGGTTCCATGTTCCCCACATTCTACGGCGCGATGCGGATTCAATGGTTGAGGATTCTGCAAGAACCTGGGCGGGAATTTTCTCGCTTGTAATTGTCTCTTTGATATAAATACCACTCAAATCAATCACTCATCTCACTTTAGCATTCATTTCACTTTAGCGCACATAAATTGAACCTAGAAACTTTCCCAACTCACTTGTGCCCTTACAAGTACCAAAAGCCTGTCCAATGATACTTTTCTTCTTTCTGTAAGTCTTCATAAACCTTTTACTTTATTTTTCCATACACTTTTCTTTTCTTTGTGTCTGTTGATGAATGTTTGGTACAAATCTTTGGCATTGGTCACGCTTCTTCACATACTCTTGTGCTTCCCTCTGCATATTTGGCCACACAATTTGAGTCCCTTGCCCAAGTGATAGATGAACTTAGGCCCAAAAAGCCCAATACAATGAATTTGTAGAGAGTGGGTTAGAAAATTGGGCTTTAATGAGTTGGACAACAAATAAAGTGGATTCAAATGAAAAGAAAAGGAAGATAGACTGATTTAAACTAAAGGAAATCGTTCTCAGCACAGTCCAAGGGTAAGGACGCAATTTGAGTCCCTTGCCCAAGTGATGGATGAACTTAGGCCCAAAAAGCCCAATACAATGAATTTGTAGAGAGTGGGTTGCAAAACTGGGCTTTAATGAGTTGGACAACAAGTAAAGTAGATTCAAATGACAAGAAAAGGAAGATAGACTGATTTAAACTAAAGGAAATCGTCCGCGGCATAGTCCGAGGAGTTTAGTTCATATATATTTCTCTCAAGTTTGATTACAATAATAATAATAATAATAATAATAATAATAATAATAATAATAATAATAATAATAATAATAATAATTCTTTTTTTACAAAGGAAAAAAAAACTGATTATTATTGTGTGCTTCCTTCTTTGTTTTTTACTCATATATATATATATATATATTCTTGTTATCTCTCTTAAAATTTACATGCTTAGTATTTCTGGTGGGAATTTTTTTTATCACTACATGTTTGTTTTTTATATCTACTATTAAAGGTACCTCTACCTCTACACCTCTACACATCTCTCTACCTCTCTACACCACTCTCCCTTTACACCTCTCTACACCTCTACCCCTCAACACCTCTTTAAACCTCTACACCGCTATACCCCTCTTTACACCTCTCTACCTCTACACCTTTCTACGTTTACACCTCAACACCTTTCTACCCCTCTTACCTCTACAGCTCTCTGTCTACAGCTCTCTATACCTCTCTACCTCTCTTTAGCTCTCTATACTTGAGAGAGAGAGAGAGAGAGAGAGAGAGAGAGAGAGAGGGGTACCACTAATAGTGGAGAACAAAAACAAAAATGCAACTGTAAATCATCAAAATTCCAAAGCTTATTGATTATAAGAGGGATAAAGAAAGAACATATTTATATCTAAATAAAAAGGGGATGAGGAAGATGAAAAGTTGGAGATACATGTAGATAATTGAAGTAAATTTTATTGTAATTGCTAAAATAATGATGTGATATAAAAGTAAAAGGAAAAATATATACACACACACATTTGTGTAAAAAAACATCAAAAGCTAAAAGTTATGAGAATATTGTATACATTTTATTACTAAATGTGTACAATTTTAATTTTACATGTAAATCGAGAAAGTGAAAAAATAAAAATAAATAAAAATGACTTCTAGGCTTCTTTCTAATTGTGATGTATTTAATTACGGTTCCTAACTAAGTTTTTTAAAAATCTCAATAATATCTAATAGATAATTAGATTACACATATTTCAACAAATTAATTTTGTTAAGACAAAATACTTGAATAATCTTCGGAATGGGAATGATTAGGAAAATAAGTAGATAAATAACAAATTAAGAATTAGTAGTCATAAATAATAATAGTAATAATAATAATAATAATAATAAAATGATCTTAAATACCATATTAAATAAATGCATTATTTCATTCAAAATTTTAATTATAGATGCCAAGTATTATGACAAACACATTGAGATGTACAAATACTATTTTAACATTTGGTATTGTTTGTCCAATCATACCAATTAAATATAGGAAGTTGCTACGTGTCATTGTAGTATGCTTTGGAAACAAATAAGTGTCATCGTAGCATCCATCCACCAATTTTGAGTTTTGAGATTCCATTTTTATAATATACTAGCTTTTAACCCGCACTATGTGCGGGAACCTTTTTATTTACATTTATTAGAAATAAATTTTTTTTGAATAATATGTAAATACACTTTTACCACATACTAAACACCCAACACATATCTTCATTTACAAATCTAATTACAAACACCATAGGCAGATACCAAAAATTAATTTAACCCAATTATTTAAAACAAAACCAAATCTAATACAAATACCCAATACAGAATTTATTTTAAACCCAATACCATAATTAAAACCAAATATCTAAATCTAAAACAATCCGACCAAGTGCACTTCATGTTGATTCAACATCAACTAATTTTTTTTTTCTTCTGAATTCCAATGTGTCTCTACATTGCTTTTTGTGTAGTTATGTGCTCATTTCATATCTTAGTTGTTCTTTTAAGGTAGATGAATAAATATCCCCCTTTTGAGACAGAGTGAGAAACAAAGAGAAATGAAGAATTTGAATGATGTGAGATTTGTTCTTGCTACCTTCCAATCAGCCAAAAATGTTTTCCCCTTTTTTGCCTATCATGTCCCTTTCATGAGGAATGAATATAGACCTTTGTAGATTTCGTTCTACCCCAACATTTATATACTGCACAAAGTGAATGTATCTTAAAAGCTTGATAAGAAACTATTAAAAAATAAATCATAAATGCATATAGACCACAAAGTTTGATAAGAAACTATGTTTTGTTTAAGCTACCTAAGGACACAAATTTTCTCAACCTCATTAATTTAAGACGCATATTCTCCATACTTTATCCATTCAGTAGATGGTTAATTCAATTTCACAACTCCTGCTAAAATATACTAACTAAAAAAGAAAAGAAAAAATCCTATTGAAGTCTAAACATATATGCATTTTTTTAACACATGACATACATACCAACTAAAAAACTACACAAAACATATTGTTTATAAACCAAATTATTAGCTGTATGTTAAAGGACAACGAAAATGCTAATTTTGAGATTTTGCTGAGATATTATATATGAGACTTTTAGTTTCTATTCAAATGCATGTTCAGTTACAAAAATGATTTCTTAATTCTTTACTATAAGTAGCTTAAGTAAGATTCTACCAAGATTAAGCATAGATATTGAAGAAAGAATCTTGTGCTCAATCTGAGCTCCAAATCACAGTGGTTTCCCCCTTTAAGCCATAGTGGTTCATACTTCTCTTCACATAGTTCCCAAAGTTGCTTACCATGGTAGCAATCAACAACTTCATATGAAGTCTCCTACAAAAGGATATAAAAGAGTCAGACTACAAAAAATTTAATTTATACCAGCATGTGGTAGCATTTGCACTTATTTCAGAAACTCTCTTAATGGGAAGCAAACAATCTAATTGTGATTATAAATGCTTACTTATAAATGAATGCCCTAAGAGAGGAAAGACCATGGCTCATTAACCTTAGAAGATTTTACAGAAGAAAAAGCTATTAATATTGGATTAGAAATATATATTTTTTGATATATTTGGCATGACCAACATGAAGATTTATTGATTTTTTCTGATGCTTCTTAGAAGTGTTAAATATCCACTCTTAATATTAGTTCTTCTCCACCAAAAGTCTGTACATATACATATCCTAATAAATTCCTTAATGTATACCTGTACCAACTTGCCCAAGTTTAAAATTCACAAAAATATAAAGGACAAAATAGGGGTATGTTAAAGTTGTTGGTGATGGATAATGTCTTTATTCTCATGTATTTTTTTTTTAAAGTTCCTTTGACACTTAAATGTGAAGAGAAAACAATTGAAGAGCAGCAATTGTCATTGAACATTCCACTTGACAAAAGACAATTAATCCTATCCATGAAGAATAGATGATCATTGTACAAATACATATTATTGTTTCTTAGAAGTATGAATTTTGGATGGCTATAGGTAATATGTTGAATTTCAGTGATAAAAAAAAATGTGAATTTCTCAAAAACTCTTCTCATAAAATAAAAAGGAAAAAGTTACTTTCCCACCAACAATGAAAACCCAACAGGAACTCAATATGCCACCCAAAAAAAAAAAAATCTTTATAGGTATCAATGATGAAACCGAATAATAACAGAGCAAAACCACAACAGCATTAAAACATTTTGTATTGCCTGCCTAATACATTAGGCATTCAAAATAGTCAGCTTCATTTGCATCCCTCCTGGTATGCAAAAGTGGGCAAATATGGGGGCAAATATTTTTTAAACGGTGTGTAGCATTGCCAAACAACATAATTTATCGCTTTTTAACTCATAAGTGGCAGAATTTTAAGGGGTCATTTTTCAATTACATTACATGTTTTTGAAAATAGAGTAAAAATAATTTGTTAAGGTTAATATACAAAAGAATATGAACCTAATGATCATATTTTAAATTGTTAAGTTTACTCAAACTAAAATGGTAGTCATGAAGGCTAAATAAAGAGAATGTCGTTCTTTCAAAATAGAAAGATACATGACATAGATATTTTTGGCAACATAGGCTCCTACTTCATTGATTATTGCCTTATACACGATTAAGTATTTAAGATAAGTAAAAAGCTAATCTGAAACAATGAAGCCCCATATCTACTTATTTTTAATATCCTCTAGGGAAAAATATATATAATTGAAGTTACAACAAATTTTGATAAAATCAAAAATTTTTAAAAATAAATTTATTCAACTATTAAGTTTTTGTTGACACTTTTCCCTAAGAATAACTTTTCTTTGATAAAGAGGTTGCAAACATTATCAATGTAGAAAATCCAAATGAAAACATGCACTCCAAAAATTAATATAAAAAACTGAAAGCATACCTTGCTCGGAAACTTCAAACATCAAAGAGTCTCAAGTATATAGAGTCCCTAAAACAATAGGGGTAAAAAACTATTATTGAGAGCATAATATATTCTTAGATCCTTTCATAAATTAAAATAATGACCAAAATAACATAAAAATCACAATAACAAACTACAAAATTTGGACTAAAATTATAAACTTTAACACTTTCAATAACATTAACAATAAATTATAAACTTACTATACATGGCTTGTAAATCTATGGACATTAAAGGGACATGAAAAGTCACAATCCTTCGATTCATCCCAAAAACTGCTCTGAATCATCTTTTCTGTCTCTTCTCTTTTAACCTATGAAATGCATAATAATTGGTCTAAATTAATATTAAATTTCAAGAGTGGGATGTAAAAATACTACCTAGAATCATGATTGGAACAAACAACCTAAAAACGCTTCTACAGATACTAATGTAGGTTTAATGATTGCGTTGGTCAAGGAGGTTTGTGTGCGAGAAAGTTGAGTCGCTGTAAAGAAAGAAGCAAATTAAAAAATAATAAAAAAGGAGGAACAATCCAAACGGGGATAGATATTGACGGGACTACAAGCTCATCCAACATGGACGAATCCATCAACACTGACGAACGCAACCTTAGTGTACATAAGCCAATTCCAGGCCTTACTGACGAGGACATCCAGGGCGTTCAATGCTAGCATTAAACCCACAAAACGGTTACAGGAACAACTGTACAATCCGTTGGAGAACATTGATGGCACACCGCACAGCTCCAGGCGTTACAAAAAGGAGCATTAAAGATCTCCATAACTGCTCCAACGGCTATAGACCCCAGAAACATATATAAATCCATTCCTTGTCAAGGAACGGACAGAGACACACAAGTAAGAAGAGATTTCTTTCTATTTTGTTTCATTTCACATTGCTTTATTCTAAAAGAAGTTTTATACGCTGACTTTGGCATCGGAGGTGTTGTGGCAGACACCACACCGGTGATCATCTTTGAAGGCAGAAGAATCTTCTCCGTCTGACGAATTTTACTGACGATCATACGCATCATCAGTTTGGCGCCGTCTGTGGGGACGACATTTTCGTATTTACATTCGAGATTGTAGTTTCCAACCAAATAACTCTTCTCAGATGGAATCAAACCAAGATTCTGCAGCCTTAGCCCAGCAGATCCAAGCCCTTGCAGCCACGGTGGAGGAATTGACCAGGCAAAACCAAGAGATGAAGCTACGGCTTCAACAAGAGGAGAATAGGTCCAAGGGAAATCAGAACGACGAAGGGGACAGCCATAGAAGAAGTGATCCTCGAAGGTCCACCACTCCGACCGAGCAAAACTCAGATATGTTGAGAGAGATGAGGAGAGAAATGGACGAGCTTAAGAATGCCATCAAGGAGAAGACGGAGCGAAGTGTGGATCGAATGGTCCGAGCAACGGATTCACCGTTCACAACGACAGTCCTCGATTGTCCAGTACCGTCCAAATTCTGGTTACCCCAGCTCGAACCTTTCGATGGGCTGAAGGATCCTCAAGATCATTTAAATACTTTCAAAACAACCTTGGGACTTCAACAGCCTCCAGATGAAATATTATGTCGTTCATTCCCAACCACGCTCAGGGGAGCTGCTCGAGAATGGTTCACAAAGTTGCCAACATCGTCCATCGATACGTTTGCGCAGTTGAGCAGTGCCTTCCTGCGTCACTTTATTGGGGGACAACGACCAAAGAGGACCGCAGACCATTTGCTCACCATCAGGCAAGGAGAAAGGGAAACGTTGAGGTCGTATGTAAAGCGTTTCACAAGGGAAACACTAGAAGTAGACGAAGCTGATGATAAGGTACAGTTGACAACCTTCAAAGCAGGGCTGAGAACTAGGGAACTCGTCACTTCACTCGCGAAGAATCCCCCGAAGACGATGGCTGAGATGCTTCTTAAGGCGCAGAAATACATGAACGCCGAAGACGCATTGGCCGCCATCAGGGACGGAGATAGACCAGGGTTCAGAGGAAGAAAGGACGACCGTAGGGGAAAGAAGAGGGAGAGACAGGATCGTCGAACCAATGACGAAGTAAGGAGGAAAGACGACAAGAATCCACGAACGGTAAAATTCACCCCTCTCATTATGCCTGTTGACAAAATTTTCACGCAGATCAAAGACAAGCACTGCCTCAAGTGGCCACAACCACTACACTCGTCCCCAAACGTTCGTGACAAGAGTAAGTATTGTCGATTCCATAAAGATCACGGCCACTACACAGAAGATTGTAGAGACCTCAAAGAGCAAATAGAAGAGTTGATACGGAGAGGGAAGTTGCAGAAATTTGTAAAGAAGGGAGATTACAGTAAATTCCGAGATGAGAACAAAGGCCAACACGAGTCCTCGTCTAGGAGCAATGGTCGTCAATCCCAGCCTCCTCAAAACGTGATCGGGGAGATACAGACGATTACAGGGGGACCTGTCACAGGGGGTTCATTCAAGTCGCTCAAGAAAACACACCAACGGCAAATAAACAGCGTCCACATGACACCCCCGCCGAAGTACAGACGAACTGACCAGGATATGACCTTTAACGAGAGTGACGCTAGAGGAGTGAAGCAACCACATAATGACCCCCTGGTCATAATGCTCACCATAAAAAGGTTCAACACCAAGAGGATCCTCGTGGACAATGGTAGCTCTACAGATATCATCTATTTTCCTGCATTCCAGCAGCTGAAACTTGATCCCAAAAGACTCCGTCCCTTCGACTCCCCCCTCGTCAGCTTCAGCGGCGACAGGGTGTATCCCAGAGGAATAGTAACGCTGACAGTGACGGTGGGAACGTATCCAAAACAACTGACTCGTCAGATAGATTTTTTGGTGGTAGACTGTCCCTCAACCTATAACGTCATCATCGGAAGGCCAGCACTTAACAAGTGGAGGGCGTCCACATCCACCTACTGCCTGAAGGTAAAGTTCCCAACAGAAAACGGTGTAGGTGAAGTCAAGGGAGACCAAATATTAGCTCGGGAATGCTACCAAGCCGTTTTAGCAGCTAAAGAAAACCACACATGGATAATAGAAGAAAAGGGGGAAGAAAAGGTTGAAGCCCTGGAAGCAGTAGAATTGATCGAAGGGGAATCAGCAAAGACGACCAGAATAGGAACGACCATGAGCCCTGAAATGAGAACGAGGCTCATTCAGTTTCTAAGGAACAACCTAGACGTCTTTGCCTGGAGTCATGACGACATGCCAGGTATATCCCCAGGAGTCATACAACACAGGCTGAATGTAGATCCAGAGAGGAAGCCAGTCAAGCAGAAACGAAGAACCTTTGCACCCGAGAGAGACCAAGCAATCACAGACGAAGTGAGTAAACTCCTGACTGCAGGTTTTATCAGGGAAGTGTATTACCCAGAATGGCTCGCCAATGTCGTCTTAGTAAAGAAGGCGAACGGGAAATGGAGAATGTGCGTGGATTTCACAGATTTGAACAAGGCCTGCCCAAAGGATAGCTTTCCCCTCCCAAGGATAGACCAGCTCGTAGATTCTACCGCCGGGCACAAGTTGTTGACATTCATGGATGCATTCTCAGGGTACAACCAGATCAAGATGGCTGACGAGGACCAGGAGAAAACTGCCTTCATTACCAGTCAGGGGCTCTACTGTTATAAGGTGATGCCGTTTGGGCTGAAGAACGCAGGAGCAACTTATCAGAGGTTAGTGAATAGAATGTTTGCCAAGCAGATAGGAAGAAACATGGAGGTATATGTCGACGATATGCTCGTCAAGAGCAGGGAAGAGCTTGCACACCTAGACGACCTTAAAGAAACATTCGAGACCCTCAAACAATACAAGATGAAGCTGAATCCTGGTAAGTGTGCCTTTGGTGTTGCCTCAGGAAAATTCCTGGGATTCATGGTATCCCAGAGGGGGATAGAAGCAAATCCAGAGAAAGTGCAAGCCATAATCAACATGACATCACCTAAGACCGTCAAGGAAGTCCAGAAGCTCACAGGCCGGATCGCAGCACTTAACAGGTTCGTGTCTAGAGCAACCGACAAATGCTTACCATTCTTCAAGACTCTGAAGAAAGCTTTTGAATGGACCAACGAGTGTGAAGCAGCATTCCAGGAGCTCAAGCGTTACCTTAGCAATCCACCCCTCCTGAGCCCATCTAAACAAGGTGAAAACTTGTACTTATATTTAGCGGTCTCATCTACAGCCGTCAGTGCCGCCCTGATCCGAGAAGAAGATGGGAAACAGCTTCCGGTTTACTACGTCAGCCAAGCTTTCCAAGGGGCTGAATCCAGATACCCAAAGATTGAGAAGATCACGTTTGCATTAATAGTAGCCTCGCGCAAGCTCAGGCAATACTTCCAGACACATCCGATACTAGTAATGACGGACCAACCCATCAAGAAATCCATGGGCAAACCTGAAGCGGCAGGCAGAATGGTTCAGTGGGCGATTGAACTTAGCCAATTTGACGTGGAGTACCATCCAAGGACGGCCGTCAAAGCACAAGCCTTGGCAGACTTCATCGCAGAGTATACCTATCCGGACGAACCAAGCCTTACAAGCATGAACGACACATGGGTAGTAAAAACTGACGGCTCGTCAACAAAGAAAAGAGGGGGAGTAGGGGTCGTCATAACCACTCCTGACGGAGAAATGTTAAAATATGGAGTTCAACTAAAATTTCCAGCCACCAACAACGAAGCAGAGTACGAAGGAATCCTGACAGGCTTAAGGCTCGGGAAAGAGCTTGGGGCCAGGAACCTGCTAGTCCAAAACGACTCAAAATTGGTAATTGGGCAAATCAAAGGAGAGTACGACGCAAAAGAAGAGAGAATGCAAAAATACCTCAGACTGACGAAACACCTGACTCAAGAATTTGAAAAGGTGGAATTCACCCAAATCCCAAGGAACCAGAACGTGGACGCCGACGAAGTCTCAAAGATAGCCTCGTCAGAAGAGGAACTAAGGACAGACCTGATGATGGAGATACAGGGAAGCCCCAGCATAGAAGAAGCCACAACATTCGCAATCCAAGACACAAGTAGTTGGATGACGCCCATCATCTCCTTCCTCCAAGATAACCATTTACCCCAGGACGCAGATGAAGCCAGAAAAATCAAAAGAAGAGCCACCAGGTTCACAATTCTCAATGATACTCTGTACAAAAGAGGTTTTTCCATGCCCTACCTGAGGTGCGTTGACGAAAAAGAAGCTGAATACATCCTCACAGAGGTTCATGAAGGAATCTGCGGAGACCACGCAGGCCCAAGATCCCTAGTAAGAAAAATTATGCGTGCAGGTTACTTCTGGCCAACAATGCAAGACGACGCAACAAAGTTCGTCCAGAAATGCGACAAATGTCAGAGGTTTGCGAACATTCAACGACTACCATCAGAAAAGCTAACGACGATAACATCCCCCTGGCCGTTCGCACAATGGGGAATTGACATCGTCGGCCCACTGCCTCAAGGCAAAGGTCAGGTAAAATTCTTACTCGTTGCTATTGATTATTTTACTAAATGGGTTGAAGCAGATGCATTGGCAACCATCACCGAGGCTAGGATCCAAGGGTTCGTGTGGAAGAATATTGTCTGCAGGTTCGGGATCCCGAGGACGATCATATCAGACAATGGACGACAGTTCGATAGCCAGGCTTTCAAAGATTTTTGTTCTGGCTTAGGCATCAAGAACCAGTTCTCGTCACCAGGCCATCCGCAGGCGAATGGACAAACGGAAGTGACGAACCGCACATTACTCAAGATCATAAAAACCAGACTGGACAAGGCAAAGAGTGCATGGCCGGACGAGCTGCCCAACGTCTTATGGGCCTACAGGACCACGGTTAGAACCCCGACAGGAGAAACCCCCTTCAAACTTACCTATGGCACAGAAGCAGTTATCCCAGTCGAAGTGGGATTAACCAGCACCAGGAAGGAAGCCTTTAGTCAAGAAGAGAATGACGACCTTCTACGAGTAGATCTGGATTGCCTTGACGAAGTTCGAGACAAAGCCTTCTACAAGATGTCAGAATATCAGAAGAAAATGACTGAGTACTACAACAAAAGGGTGAAACTCAGACGACTCAACATAGGAGACCTCGTCCTGCGCAAAGTGACCCAGGCGACCAAGGACCTAGCTCAAGGAAAACTCGGCCCCACATGGGAAGGGCCATACAAAGTCATTCACTACTCCAGACAAGGAAGCTATCACCTGGAGACCCTGGACGGAGAAAAGCTCCCGAGGCCGTGGAACATTGAGCATTTGAAGAAATACCATCAGTAATTGTAATAGAATGATATATGCGTCATTGTCAATCAATAAATGAATTATTCAGCTAATCTTCTTGTGCAAATAGGCTTAATCCAGAACAAACTCACCAATGAAGCCAAAAAAGGCCAAGTAACAAGATTCCGCTTCGACGGATGTAAGTTACTGACGCAAGATCGAAATTAAAGCCAAAAATGGCTAAGTAACAAGATTCCGCTTCGACGGATGTAAGTTACTGACGAATAAACGAAATTAAAGCCGAAGATGGCTAAGTAACAAGATTCCGCTTCGACAGATGTAAGTTACTGACGAATAAACGAAATTAAAGCCAAAAATGGCTAAGTAACAAGATTCCGCTTCGACGGATGTAAGTTACTGACGAATAAACGAAATTAAAGCCGAAGATGGCTAAGTAACAAGATTCCGCTTCGACGGATGTAAGTTACTGACGAATAAACGAAATTAAAGCCAAAAAGGGCTAAGTAACAAGATTCCGCTTCGACGGATGTAAGTTACTGACGAATAAACGAAATTAAAGCCAAAAATGGCTAAGTAACAAGATTCCGCTTCGACGGATGTAAGTTACTGACGAATAAACGAAATTAAAGCCGAAGATGGCTAAGTAACAAGATTCCGCTTCGACGGATGTAAGTTACTGACGAATAAACGAAATTAAAGCCAAAAAGGGCTAAGTAACAAGATTCCGCTTCGACGGATGAAAGTTGCTGACGAATAAACGAGATTAAAGCCAAACCTAGGCTAAGCAACCAGATGCCGCTCAAACAGATGCAAGTTACTGACGAAGAGATCTAACTAAAGCTAAAATTAGCTAAGTAACGCTATTCCTCGCCAACGAATATACATATGCCAATGTGGCCAAGACGAAAGGCTACAGAGCAGGATTAAAACCTCGACGAAGACTTACTACTGACGATTAAGGCAGCAAAAATAAAGTATCGCCGGCTTGACAACCATGGCAAACACACATACAAGTAAGTACCCAAAAGAAAAATATACCTGAAATTAAAGCCTGAAACTAGCAGGCAAATTACTATTGTCTTACAACTAAAGACCCATAAACACTGGGCCAACAAAAAATAACTGTTATCAAAATAATTGTTCCGAAAATAGACTAACGAACGCCCAAAACATGACGAGCTTTACAAAAAGAAAGAAAGATTTTTTTTAAAGTGTCAGGTTCGTCCAGAAGCGTCATCAGCAGAGGCATCCCCAGGGTTAGCAACGTCAGCAGGAGCACCAGTTGGAGCGTCAGCTTCAGTGGCAGACGACTGAATGGCCTCGTCAGCTGCCATCTCTTGATCTACCTCTTCAAGATCCAGCGACTCCATGTTGACCCCAGAAGGGTGCTTGACAAGGTACCGCCTCAGGAGTTCGAAACCCTTGAAATACCAGCTGAAGAGCACAGCGTTATACTCGTCAGTGGTCTGGAAGGCTTCAACCGACCTGGCCGCGATGGTCTTGAGGCTCTCCTTTGCTGCTATAATCTGCTCGTCCTTGTCAACCGTCAACTGGCGCTCCACCTTAAGGTCGTCAGTAAGCTTCTTGACCTGCTCCTTCATGGCATTCGCCGTCCCCATGGATTCGATGAGATCTTTCCTGAGGGTAGAGTTCTCCATCTCCAAGGCCTCCACCCTAGAAGCCAAAGAGACTGCCTTTGCCTCCTGAATAAGATACTCAAAAGAAAGGTGAAGGCTCTCCCCCAGCACCTAAGTAAATTTCCCAAGGTATCAATAAAAAAAAAGGTGTTGAATGAAGAAGAAGCCCAGAACAGACATACCTGAATAATCTTATGAACCTGACGAGCAGCCACCTCGCTGGGGGAGACGCCAGACAAGCCCTTCAGGTCTGCAGCCGTTATTACTTCATGAGCCTTGTCCACAGCCATTTTCTCGTCACTCCAAATGGTGAGTGGACGAGCATCCATCTTCTCCTTCCCCTTCTCAGATAAACGCGGTCTCTTGGAGACAGGGGTGCCTTCAATCTCTTCCACTGACGCCGTTGGAGACGCAGTCCTGGTCGTCTCCCCCACTGAAACGATCGGATGGACGGTGGCTGGTGTGCCAACTGGAGCGCCTCTCTCAGTGACGCGCACTGCTTTCTTGCCGATGTTAGATAGTGGTTCGTCTTTCTTCGACCTCATCTTGGCATAAAGGTCCTTGTTAAACTTCGTCATCTCTGCCATAAATGAGCAATACATTAAAAAAAAAAAAAAAAAAAAAATTTTGACGAAGGTAGAAGAAAAGAAAAACACTGACGAGCTCGAACACTTACTCTTTTTTCCTTCAATTTCAACGTTCCTCAACACGAAAGAGGAAGGGTCCGGGCCTAGGTTGTAAAAAGCAAGTGTCCGTGGATTCACCAAATCGTCCCAATTCTCGATTGACTGAGCGTATTCAATTGCCTGCTCGATTCGTCCCTTGTACCTGTTCTTGAGTTTAGGCCGTCTCTTCACTGGAAGAAAAAGGAGCAGCAAAAAGATTTAGTGACGACCACAAGCAAGTAAAACAAATATAAGCGACGAAGAAGAAAAACTGACGCACCTAAAGTCGGGGTTCCCCACCGACGAAGCAACCGCGGGATCTCACCCCATTCCTCACTGGAGGGAGTCTCAAAGTCATCCCCGGACACAAAGAAAAACCTCGACTTCCAGTACCTGAAGGACGACGGCAGCCCCCTTACAATTCTGGTCCTCCTCTCCCAAGGTACCAGCTCATAATACCCATATTCTTTTGATTGTTTTAAACGGTAAAGGTAGACGAGTTCAGCCACCTTCATCATATCCCCATTAGCAGCCAACCATATCTCCATACAGTTGACCACTATCCTCCAGGAGTTAGGCATTAACTGCCCAGGGGCTATCCCAAAAAGGTCCAAAAGTTCCATCAGGAACGGATGGACGGGGAACCTGAGGCCACAGGTAAAGGCGGCCTCATAAAAGCACACCTCGCCAGGAAAAAAGTGACAAGCTCTATCCTCGTCACTAGGTAGACGGACACGTACCCTCTCCGGGAACTGAAACCTATCTTTAAATCTACTGACCGTCTCGGCATCCAGCCCACAAGCCTCCTCGAGTGCATAAAAAGCCCTAACAACACGAGGGGAAGAAACGGCAGTATCCCCCTCTACTGGATTGCCGCTAGACGACAATCCAGTCTCGAGATCGCTAGATCTAACCTCAGACATTATTTCCCTCCTCGTCCTCACCTGACCCACAAACCAATCAACAGATTGCCTAATCAAAGGCAGCAATTCGGTCACGGCCACACCAAGGGCACTACCCTCAAAGACAAAACCCTAAAAATCCGATAAAGTACCTAAACTACCCCCTAAGCGCGCAAAGAGAAAAGAAATTGAAGGACAAGTAACTCTAACTACGGAACTACCAACCATAAAAAACCCAGCAAACTAAATCCCAAAGTAAAACAGAAGCAAGAAGAAGCAAAATGGAAGAAATCAGAAATAATGCCACAATAAAGTGAAGGAAAAGCAAGAAGAGAGCGAAAACATACCTTAATCAATGGAGGATTGAGGGAGCTCTGTTTGGTCAGTGCACAAAGGCGAAGAAGTATAGCAGAAGAAAAAGCTAAGGAAAAGGTTTGAATGAAAAGTGAGGAAGAAAAATGAGAAAAAAAGAAGGTTAAGTGGAAGCTCAAAAATCAGAGAGACCGGCGGGAAACTCAATAGTCTAATCAGTTGGAACATTAATTGAACCAATCAGCACATGCCACGTAGACCATGATCTCTGGAGCGCCGCCACTTCGCAATTAATACGGAGCAGAACCCCAAGAGCCATTTACAACATGTAACCCTTCGTATTCTGTGACCGTCACTTAAAGAGACGAGCACAGAATCGGGGGGCAGCTGACGGGACTACAAGCTCATCCAACATGGACGAATCCATCAACACTGACGAACGCAACCTTAGTGTACATAAGCCAATTCCAGGCCTTACTGACGAGGACATCCAGGGCGTTCAATGCTAGCATTAAACCCACAAAACGGTTACAGGAACAACTGTACAATCCGTTGGAGAACATTGATGGCACACCGCACAGCTCCAGGCGTTACAAAAAGGAGCATTAAAGATCTCCATAACTGCTCCAACGGCTATAGACCCCAGAAACATATATAAATCCATTCCTTGTCAAGGAACGGACAGAGACACACAAGTAAGAAGAGATTTCTTTCTATTTTGTTTCATTTCACATTGCTTTATTCTAAAAGAAGTTTTATACGCTGACTTTGGCATCGGAGGTGTTGTGGCAGACACCACACCGGTGATCATCTTTGAAGGCAGAAGAATCTTCTCCGTCTGACGAATTTTACTGACGATCATACGCATCATCAGATATAGTCAAGAAACCATGCAATAATTTATTAGTTGTGATGTTAAGCAAACATGGCTTAAAATTCCAATTTGCATAAAGCAATAATTTTTTCCAAAAAGATCTTCACCACGTATGTTAAGCAATAATTTACTATGGAGTGGTGTTTATGGGTTTCCTACCTTTCCTTGTGTTTACTGTTAATGCAATGTGTATCTGTTGGGTAAAAAAATAAAAACAAAAAATACCTCTCAAATTAACCCTACATCCTCAACACAACCAAACCCATGAAACTTATTCTATAATTTGACATCTAATTCTCTTTTAATAGCATCTAGTGATTCATTGTATATTAATAACTGATGAAATTTTTTAAATAATAATAATTTATATCAATACCTGTAAGCTCCTTCAGCAAAATCACCGAGCAAGTCCAACTGCTTCCACTGACAGTACTGAATAGAGCCTACAAAACTGTATAGAAACACATAAAAGAACTTAATAGAATTTATAAGCCAACAAATAACCCAAAAAAAAAAAAAAAAAAAAAAAAAAACAGAAAATTACTATCTCTACCTTTCAATAACAACCATCATAAAAGAATTGAAGAAAAAAGAATTAAAAGTAAACTACAATAGTAGGTAGTCAGTTGAATGAATTAAAACCTAGAAAAAGGTTTGTACACAACATTTATTCCTCCTACTCCTCATTCATAAATGGATTTCTTTTATGTCCACGTCCAATTAATTACATGACCTAGCCAACAGCAAGAATTATTTCTAGCAGTACTGAATAGAAAATCACTTTTAAGTTGCATTAACACTGCTCACAATTTTACATGAAATTTTATATCAATACCTATAAGCTCACTGAGCAAGTCCAATAGCTTCCACTAACAGTACTGAATAGAGCGTACAAAACTATATATAAACACATAAAAGAACTTAATACAATTTATAAACCAACAAATAACCAAAAAAAAATAAGGGTTTCTAAACCTAAGTAAGTTAGGATTTCTAAGCGTGATGTGCTGCACCCAAAAATACAAATTGAAATTGTATTCAATTTTAAATGAATTTGTCATAGTTGTATTTAAGCTATAGCTCAAGCAATAAGAGGCAGCAAATATTACTCCATAAAAAAATATTCTCTTCTTGTCTAATAATTTTTAGGAGGGTTGTCTCCTTGAATTCAACTAAATTCTCTAAATTCCATCAATCACAGCATAAACCACGTGGGCATGAAAAGAAACAAAAAATAATCCAAACAACAATAAAAGACTTTCACAAAATAGATATTAATTTTTTACCAAGCCTTTGATCTTCATTGATTTTAATTTCATTAATTTAAACTAAAGTTAAACCAAAAGGAACTGATAATCAATTTAAAAATAGCAACACCTTCTGATGTAGGACAACCACACTATTTCAATGGAGGAATTAAACAGCAATAGAACAAAAGGATAAACCCTAGGAGTCAGCACCTAAGGGCTGCTTGGAGTCAGCACCAAGCAAAACTGGAGTCGGCACTAGTGAAAAGAAAACACACGTTTTTTTAATAATTCTCAAAAGTTGTCTTACAATAATCAAAAAAAGTGCTTAAATAGCTAACACTAAAATGCATAAAAATGCATAAAGAAACCCTAATTATTAAATGCTTGGGCTTGCTTAATCTCAAGCCCAATAACTAATAGGCTCCATCCATAAGGCCACAGGTTGGGCCGTCTTCTTTTTGCACTTCCTCTCATATATGAGTATAATTGGGGGCTTGTACCTCGTGTCCACACCAACTCCCCTCGGGTGAGAAGAACTCGACCCCATCGAGTGGAAATCTGAAGAGCTCTGATAGTACTCCAGCAAGTCAGGATCTAGTCGCTGTAGCTCATCTCGAGTAATCTATGTGCAATCAGAATCTGGTCGCCCTCGCCACCGAACTAGGAAACGATGAACTCCTCCATCCTTGGTAGAAACAATCTGCTCATCTAAAATAGCATCAATAGATTCTTTATGTGCATAGGGCAGATTTAAGGGTAAAGGGTTAGGAATAGGGCATCAATAGGATCAAGCAAAGGCTCATCAAAAGGGGTATCGAGAATAGCTGTGAGGCTTTTATAAGCAACTAGATCTTCAATATTAAAGGGGGAGCTAATACCATAATCACGAGGAAGGTTAATGACATATGCATTTAGGCCCATTCGTTTTAATACCTTGAATGGACTGGCACTACGAGCCTGTAATTTCTTAACGGTCCCTGAGGGAAACCATTTAGGTCGAATTCGAATCATGACATAATCCCCTACCTGAAACTCTACATAGCGCCAATGAGTGTCAGCGGGAATTTTATATTGAGAATTACTTACCTAGATTTTTTTGTGAATCTCATTATGCAAATCATGAATATGTCGTGCAAATGCCTCAGCAGATTCAGAAATCCTAACATGTGTGGACATGGACAAAAGATCTAAAGGCTTCCTAGGTGTATATCCATGCACAACCTCAAAAGGACTAGCGCCTATAGACCTATTAACAGAGCTATTATATGCAAGTTGGGCTATAGGAAGAATTGAATCTCAATTCCAATTGGCTTCACCCACTAGACACCGAAGGAGGTTGCCTAAACTACAATTAACCACCTCAGTTTGACCATCAGTTTGAGGATGAAATGCTGTGGAAAATTCAATTTGGTGCCTACTAAATGCCACAAGGTCTTCCAAAAATAACTCATGAAGCGAACATCCTTATCAGACACTATGGTTTTGGAGACACCATAAAGTTTGACAATCTCATCAAAGTAGAGCTTTGCAATCTTAGAAGCATCAGAGGTCTTAAAACATGGTAGGAAATGAGCCATCTTAGAGAAGCGATCAACAACTACTAGAATGGAATCATGCTTACTAAAGGTGCGGGGCAAACCTAACACAAAGTCCATACTCACATCTTGCCAAGGGCGATCTAGCACAGGTAGATCGCCCAGGTAGAGGCGTGTACAGGCCAGTGTTTCGCTTGCGATGTTTGGCAAGTTGACATGTACGACATAGACCAACTATGTTGGCAACGCCCCTCTTAAGACCAGGCCAATAGAATTGACGTTTCACTTCTTCAATTGTTTTGTCTCGGCCAAAATGACCTGCAAAACCTTCCGCATGTATCTCCCAAACTAGGAAATCTCTCACTGAAGACCGAGGGATACATAACTTGTTGGCTTTGAACAAGTAACCATCTTGAAGGGTATAATCATCCAGGATTGGCCGTGGGGCATTACTTAGGCTAGTGTAGAGCTCCCCAAAATCTGGGCATGACCCATAGTCATCCTTGAGTCGTTCAAACCCATTGACCTTAACACTCATGACGAATAGCAAGACACCCTTCGACTTAGTGCATCAGCAGTCTTATTCTCAACTCCCGCCCTATGTTTCACCACAAAGTAGTAGCATTGCATAAATTCTACCCAACCACCATGCCTAAAATTTAGCATCTTTTGGGAATGGAGATAGCGCAAAGCTTCATGATCAGAGTAGATAACAAATTCTCTAGACAACAGGTAATGGTGCCAATGCCAAAGAGCTCGAATAATGACATAAAACTCTTTGTCATATGTGGAGTACTTTTGCTTAGCATCATTCAATTTCTCGCTAAAATAAGCAATTGGGTGGCGCTATTGACTAAGTACTCCCCCTATACCAATACCTGAGGCATCACATTCCACTTCAAAAGGCTTGGTAAAATCAGGGAGACGCATGACAAGTGCCTCAGTCATCTTTTGTTTTACCTCATTGAAAGCTTTAGCAGTAGCTTTAGTCCAAACAAACTCCCCTTGTTTCATGCAGTCAGTGATGGGAGACATAATGGTACTAAACCCCTTGATGAATCGGCGATAAAAGGAAGTAAGCCCATGAAAGCTTCAAATTTCATGGATATTTTTGGGCTCAGGCCAATCCACAATCACTTGAACCTTTTGGGGGTTGGCAGAAACTCCCTCAGAGGATACTATGAAACCTAGGAAGACGACTTTATCGGTGAAGAAAGAGCACTTCTTGAGGTTGCCATATAAACTCTCCTTCCTAAGGGTAGTACAAACTTGAGTTAGGTGGTCTAAGTGCGGCTCCCTAGACTTACTATAGATGAGGATGTCATCAAAGTACACAACCAAGAATTTCCCATAAAAGGCTTGAGCACTTGAGTCATCACTTTCACAAAGGTACTAGGAGCATTGGACAATCCAAAAGGCATGACCATCCACTCATATAAACCATCCTTCGTCTTGAAGGCAGTTTTCCACTCATCACTAGAACGAACCCTAATTTGATGATAGCCACTTTTCAAGTCTATCTTGGAGAAGATCCTTGCTCCAGCCATCATATCCAACATATCATCCAACCGAGGGATAGGAAAACGATATTTCACAGTGATCTTGTTGATGGCACGACTATCAACACACATCCTCCAAGTTCCATCTTTCTTTGGAGTTAAAAGTGCAGGGACTGCACAAGGACTCATGCTTTCACAAACAAAGCCCTTCCTAAGAAGTTCTTCTACTTGCCTTTGCAACTCGGCATGCTCTGCAAGGCTCATCCTATAGTGAGGTAAGTTAGGTAGGGTCGCTCCGGGCACAAAATCTATGGTGCGTTGTTTGTCACGCATGGGCGGTAAATGATCGGGGAGTTCCTCAAGAAAAACATCCTTAAATTCCTAGAGCACGAACTTCACTTCTTGAGGTTGCTCCTCACAGGTCTCTCCATGAAGTTCCCTAGCAACTAAGACAAACACAATGGATTCTTGAACTACTACCCTTTCAAATGCCTTTAGGCATATGATGTTCAGGCCTTTCGCCTTTGGTGCTTCTGTCTTCTTGCTCATGTCAATTGGATTGGGTTTCAAGGGATTGAGCACAATCTTCTTACCTTCAAACATAAATAAGCAAGAATTAGATCGCCTATGAAGGGTGACATCCAAATCATAAAGCCAAGGTCTACCTAAGATAATATGCCCTACATCCATGGGAATTACATAACACCATATTTCAGCCTTGTAGGTGAGGAATTGAAGTGGGACAACACATCTTTCTTTTATGGCTATGGAGGAAGTATCCACCCAAGAAACTTTATATGGGTTAGGGTGTGGGGTCAATTTCAAGCCTAAGTGGGAAACAACATTAGAGGACACCGCATTAATGCAACTCCCACTATCTATAATAACCTTGCAAGTTTTGTCTCCACACTTAGTGTAAGTTTGGAAGATGGCACTCCTTTGCCAATCATCAATGTCTCTCTGCTCTGCCAAAGCACACCTAACCATATTCACTCTAGGGACATAAAAGTCCTTGAAGTCATCAACCTGGGGAGAGATGGCTCTAATTCGTGCGAGGTAGCTAGGATCATCTTCCCATTCTGCCTCAACATCTTAGGTTTCTTCAACATTTGGATCATACACCAACTCCTCAACATCTTCTACCTTTTCTTCAACCTCTTAAATGACAAGCTTCCTAGAGGGACATCTAGTTGCGATATGTCCAACCCCATTGCATTTGAAGCATTGGAGGAAAGAGCCTAATCTTGAAGGCTCATTGATCACACCTTTTCCCTTGTCCTCTTTTTCTATTGGGATGCTATTGGGGTTAACCTTAGGGGGCAAGGCAAGTCTAGATTTGCTACCAAAAGGTTAAGGGTTGGTAGGAACACTCCGGAGCTCAGAACATCGCCAAAAGATAGATTTGGATGCTAACTCACAATTCCTAGCAAGGTCATATGCTTCTACTAAGGTAGTGACTCATCGGGTGATAATCTCGCCTAGTATGTTAGCATTTAAACCTTTCTTGAACCTATTGAGTGTGACAACCTCTTCCTCAACTATTCAAATTCGCCTCTTGAATTCCTTGAATTTCTCTATATATTCAGCCACAAGAGCAGTGCCTTGCATTAGGCGATCCCATTTCTCAAGAAGAGAGCTCCTATAAGTTGGAGGAAGATAATTCCTCGAGAGTGCATCCTTCATCTCAAGCCAATCAGTAATGGGGGGCTCACATCGTTGCCTAAGGGTTTCCTCAAGGTCCTCCCAAAAAAGGTCGGCTCTTCCAATTAACTTCATCCTAGCATACCTCACTTTCTTATTCTTAGCCCAATGGTAATAGTCAAAGAATTTCTCCATTTGACACAACCAATCAGTGAAAACCCATGGGTCGAGGCAACCATCAAAGGTGGGTGCTTCTATCTTTTCCTTGGACATCCTATCATCATAATCCCTAGGGCCATTGTGATTATAGTGATCAAGTTCAAAGTTTGAAGCCCTATTAAAGTAACCGTGGTTGTTTTGCCTAAGCATGTTATCCCATTCATGGTTAATGGTCTCTCTTTGAGATGCTTTAATTCACTCTACCCTATATGGACACTCTTTGCTAGGTCTTCTATGGTTTGCTCTAAGGAGGACTTAGGCTCGGAAGTGGATTGATGTTCAGGGTTAGACATGATGCAACCACTACGTAGATGCATGCAACACTATATTTATGAATGCAGTTGAGATTCCCAAAAATTCAAGTAACCAATTCTCAATGTAAAATTAAGGTCAAACAAGAGTGCATGTAGAGACTATATCAATGAATCAAAGGAATAAATTGCAATCAAGTAGTGGCAATGTTCACAATATTGAGAGATAACCCAAACAAAAGTCAAATTCCAATAAGCTCCACAATTAATAAAGAGAATCAGATATTTCAAAGAAATTGGGTTTTTTTTTTTTTTTTTTTTTGGAATTTTAGAATGGGTATTGAAAGAAAGCACAAATAATAAAATAGCTAACTTAAGCACAAAATGGGTAGGCCAGTGGGGTATGGTGGGATATGCACATAAAAAATATAAAGATAATATTTTTCAATGAGACAAAATTGAACCTACCAAAAGAGAGTAAGAGTTGTACCTTTAGTCAGTGGTCAACTTATTGCACTAGATAGTCATGGGCTTGGCTCCTTAAGTGAATGGATCGGACTTGGACAAATGGACCTGTGGAGAACAATTTAAGGCCCAATACATACAATGGGCTATCACAGTAACAATAATTTCTTTTTTTTCCTTTTTTCCTTTTTTTTTTTTTTTTTTTGTGGTTTGTGGGTTGTGGGTTCTGAGATCAGAGGCAGGCACAGATGGTGGTCACCGGCTTGGGAGGCGTCGCTGGCTTCTCTATTGGCTTAGGGGTGAAAAACTCATGTGGGGCTTGGGGGAATATACAGATTGCAAGGGCTGGTTTGGGCTTGTCCAAGATCTTGTGGGGCAAAAACTTGAAAGGTACTATCATATTGGCTGGCTTGCTGTTTTGATGGTTTTGCTTTCAAGTGGTTGTCTACGGTTGTGTTGTATGGACCGGAAGTCTACTCTAATACCAAAACTGATGTAGGACAACCACACTATTTCAATGGTGAAATTAAACAACAATAGAACAAAAGGATAAACCCTAGGAGTCAGCACCTAAGGGTTGCTTGGAGTCAGCACCAAGCAAAACTGGAATCGGCACCAGTGAAAAGAAAACACACATTTTTTTGATAATTCTCAAAAGCTGTCTTACAATAATCAGAAAAAGTGCTTAAATAGCTAACAATAAAATGCATAAAGAAACCCTAATTATTAAATACTTGGGCTTGCTTAATCTCAAGCCCAATAACTAATAGGCTCCATCCATAAGGCCACGGTTGGGCCGTTTTCTTTTTGCGCTTCCTCCCATACATGCGTATAATTGGGGGCTTGTACCTCGTGTCTGCACCACCCTCTCTGCAAAATGTTTTTATTCTTATTTGCTAAAACCTAAAATGCAAAAAACATTCATAAAACCCCAAAAATTGCTTAAGATTAGAGACATGGTTAGGCAATTTCTTTGTTATTAAATAGGGGATGGTAGAAACATTTTCTTGTGGCAAAATAGATGCATCCAGAAGGGGACTTGATCTAAGTTTATGAGAGTAGAGTGTCAATTAAATCTCCATTAAAAAAAAAAAGGTTGAAAACCCGAAGAATGATGAGACCCTTAGCTATAGTATTACCTAAAAGCTACACCAAAATTTTGGGTATAAGCAAACAAAAAGAAAAGCTGTTGAGTGAGTTAAGTTAGCAATAAGAAACCCTGAAAAAGACCACGGCCACCCACTATATACTTTCCATTTCTTCCCACCACTTCTCTTTCTCTTTCTCTCTTCCAAGATCTTTCTTATTTAATTATTTATATCATCTTTTTACTTTTCTCTCACAACCATACAATACTGGACAAAAACTACCAAACAATTAGCGCCTTTTTTCTTCTCAAATTCCCGGTGGGGTTGTTGAGGAAAATAGCGAGCTTCTTAGGATTTGCTAAAAACGACAATCACAAATCCAAAGACAAAGACGACAGCACAGAAAATTTACAGAGTTATACCTCTCCAGTATAAGCGAAGCAGCTGTGGAGGTAATTCTCTTTCACAGAGTGTATGGACTAAACATTTTTCCCTCTGCTTCTAATTGCTTCCTTCTTTCTCATCGGCCTATCGTTGGAACTTTCTCTCACACTTGAATTATCCTCATCAAATACCTTGTCTGCATATTGAAAAAAAAAAAAAAAAAGAAAAAAAAAGAAAAAAGAAAAGAGATTAAAGCCCTCTAATACGTGATTAGTTTCAGCCTTTGTGTGTTTTAAAGTTTGAGAAAGGAGCAGAGGAGATATAGATGAGAGAAAAATTTCCAAGTTTCTAAGTCCAAGAAACAAAGAAACTATCCTCATCAATTACCTTGCATATTGAATTGCTGGGTTGAAAGCTAATGAAACAATCTATGCTTGATCTGCACACACACACCCAAAAAAAAAAAAAAGAAAGAGAGAGAGAGAGAAAATTAGAGCAGTGAAGCGTGACTGGAGATATAAATGAGAGAAGCGGATGATAGATGAGTGAGGAAAATGTGAATGTCATAGGCAACAAAGAAGATTATAATTTTTATATATGTGTGAAAAAAATGCAAACTTTCTTTAATTGCTAAGATTAGCATTCCTTTTTTTTTTTTTTTATGAGAACATTCCTAAGATAAGTATTTGAATTTTTTTTTAAAAAAAAAAAAAAAAAAAGGTCGCATCAAATACCAAGCATAAAATTTAAAATATGAACAATAGTAAAAGCCCTAATATTGTTCACATTTATTTCTTTTCTAGTACAATTCCAGCAACAAATGAAGCATCAAATTAATAACCTTTCACACATTTTTTACTGTTTAGTCTCTAACAAACCCAAAAACTCAAACTTTGCTCATTCAATCAGTCCCCAATTGAACCACAAAAAAATTCCAATTTCCCTCATCATTCTCTCACTTAATCCTCCATTTTCTCAACAACCAATCAAAAACCTCATTGTTTCTAATTACGCAAACTAAATAATCCCTCGAGTTATACTCTTTAAAGAAAAATAACAAATAACAAAGCATATATAATCACAACTTTCTTGGGAAAGAAACAGAGATGGAAAGCAAGAGAGAAAAAGTGAGTTAGGGCAAGAAGGAAAGAACCAAACAAACAACATCAAAATCTGAAATCTACAAACCGTAACAGAAAATCCCAAAACATCAAAGCAAATATCTAAATCTATACCTATCCAACCAAAATACCCAAAAACTAAATCATATTAAATACTCAAATAAAAGAAAGGGGAAAAAAATAATCGGTGGCAGTTTCAACGATCTGATGATGGCGGGTAAATGGCCTAAACTGTGTTTTTTTCAATTTATTTTTTTCTCTTAAGAACAATTCAACAAAACATAGATCTGCACAAAGCATAAACTAATTCAAATTTTAGGGGTGAACCAAAAAAAGCACAAACAGAACAAAAAACTGTTAAACAAATTACAACAATTGAACAAACAGAACTCAAGGAATTGTAAAAATAAATTGGAAATTAAGGGAAAATGTAGCCTTTTCAAAACCCTATAAATGGTAATTGAATAGAGAACAAAAAAATGGGAAAAAATCCCTACCTTCTGAATTATTTTCTAAATCGCTTTTGAATCGCCTGCTATTGTAGAGGACGAACAAAGTTTCTCAATTTTCACTGTTGCAGAAGACGAATAGAGTTCTTTTTTTTTCGCTTCCTTTTGGATTTTCTTTTTTTGTATGCTTGTTGGTCTGGAACACGGTATTCTGATCTGTGTGTCTATGGAGTTGCAGCGAAGAAGTGGAAGTCAGAGTGAGTCTGAAATTTCGATCGAGAAATATGGCATTTGAGTTTTAGGGTTTGCGTGTTTTTTTTTTTTTTATTTTTTTTTTATTTTTATTTTTATGGATAAGCAGCTTGGTTTTTTTTAATAGAATACCTTTGATGAAATGATTCTTTCAAACGCACCGTACGGTAGAAGACGAACAAAGTTTCTCAGTTTTCACTATTACAGAAGACGAACAAAGTTCTTTTTTTTTTTTTTTTTGCTTCCTTTTGGATTTTCTTTTTTCGTATGCTTGTTGGTTTGGAACACGGTATTATGATCTGTGTGTCTATGGAGTTGCAGCGAAGAAGTGGAAGTCAGAGTGAGTCTGAAATTTCGATCAAGAAATATGGCATTTGTGTTTTAGGGTTTGTGTTGGGTTTTTTTTTTTTTTTTTTTTTTTTTTTTTTTTTTTTTTGTGGATAAGCGGCTTGGTTTTTTTTTATAGAAATACCTTTGATAAAAGTGAGTCTTTCAAACACATCATACGGTATTTTAAAGAATAAATTGTAGACATGACTGTTTTTTAAGTGGCCTTTTTTTTTTACGTGGCAACACCTTCTTAATTGTAGGAAAGGATTCTGCTTTTATATATAGTATTAGACTAGTAAGTTATTCATGCAATGTATGGATAATATTATAATTTTTATGTAAGATGGTTTTGAAGAATGTTGTTTATGTATTATAGCATAATTGTTATAGAACTTTATTAGTAATAAGTTCATTATAAAAAGTAACAATTATAAATTGCACGCAAATATCCATTATAATTATTCAATTGAAGTAATGAGAAATAAAAAAAATACATAAATAAATAAAAACAACCTTGAAGGAATATTATAGAATAAAAGTTGATATAGAATGTGTTTTTCTCTTTTTCCTTAATTCTAAAATAAAATACACATCCCACGTATCAATATATATATATATACATCCCAAATACCCACAGTCAAGCACATCATTTACAAAACCTACAAATCCACAACGTCCAACCTAACATCAAAATCGTTAACTCAATATAAAATGCAACCCCTTCTTCCTTAGTTGTAGCCAACTCAAATGGGTTAGAATTAGATGAAAAAACAATGTTAGAGCTAAGTAGGTGTTGTTGAAAGATTGAAGGTAAACGATATCGTTTTTTGTCTGTGTATTTGACATGAGATGGCTTGAAGGGCTTTGAGTAGGTATATATAAAGGGTAGAAGAGCAAGAAGTGAAAATGGTAAATTAAAATGCAAAAAATTTTGTGTGTATGTGTTAAAGATGAAAAGTCTTGAAACATTGAACCAAATAAAACAAAAGGTCAATATTTAATTTATTCTTATCTCTGATGTAGCACTTGAGAATATTTTAATTATCTTTGCATAGAATACGCCACTTGGCAAAATCTCATACTTTCTCACATAAAGTCTTTGCTTTTATATATACCAGCTTGTAACCCGTGCAAATGCATGGAAATTTTATTTATAATTTTTTATAATTTTGTTGTTGCATTTTTACAGCATCTCAAAAGTATTTTTCTTTTTTATATAACATCATCAAAAGTAAATCAAATCATACTTCATCATAGTAACATATATTAACAAACTTTGAATAACGGGAAAAAATTAAACTTACAATAGTGAAAAAACAAATACATTTCTTCATAACAACATAAAAATTTAGATTCATAGCTCAAAATAACATTTGTATTCCTAAAATAAACCAAAAGTCAAATGGTTTAACACCAAGCCGGTGTTGAATTTGGTTTTGAGTATTTAGACGTGCGAAACACTATAACTTTTCTGAGTTTTCTCTTTTCATATGTAAACATGGCTGAAAGTTAGATGGGCATTCTTAATTAATTATATATATTTATACTTTAGTCTTAAGGAAATTTGTTTTCAATTAACAAAAATAATCAAATTATATAGATTACATGAGTCCAGAATCATCATACGATATATGTAACAATATATTTCTTACAAATAAAATATTTTAAACATATTGTAAGCAACTATAGTGAACTTTAACATCATATGTGATGGAGACAATATTTTTCTATCAATTAAAAAAAGCCTAGCTAAAGGAAATGGTAAGAATATCCTTTGATAGAGAAGCATGCATGGCTGTTGTCATTTGAACGTCGTTGATGTTAATTCTTCTTCATCTGAAGACATTGATCAAATGAAGCTAAGATAAAACTGCAAATGGTCCAGAAAATTGGACATCAAATTTTAACACTAATTTTGAGTAGATAATTATTGTCATAAAAAATACGGACCAATGGTAAGAAATCTGCTCAAGAACTCAATTGTTGTTTGATTCCAAATGAAATGTTGTGCACTTAGATTCTACAAAATCCAGTTTGAAAAAAAACAGTCTAAAAGCTTAATTCATGACAGGAAAAGCTTATCAAATCATGCTTTTTATATAAAACAATCGCAACATAAGCATTAAAAAACTATAAATTGAGAAACTCCAGGCAAGATATGCCAAGCATTACAAATATGTATACCTATCTACTTGAAGTACGTTGATTCGAGTTCCTATTAATAACTTAATACGTTAGATATGCCACAGAAACAATGTCTTAACATCCCTGAAACACAGTG
Source organism: Quercus glauca (assembly GCA_023736055.1). Taxonomy (NCBI): domain Eukaryota; kingdom Viridiplantae; phylum Streptophyta; class Magnoliopsida; order Fagales; family Fagaceae; genus Quercus; species Quercus glauca. The sequence continues at coordinate 45,248,110 of CM043322.1, read as the reverse complement.
ACTTTTCTCATCATCTGTTAAATATAATGCTTTTCTAACATATGCATGCCAATAATACCAACCTGTTGATACTATTTTAGCTAAAAGATCTTGAGTTTCATTATAATACATTATGACGGAAATTTTCTACCAAGAATTTAGGAACATACCTATTCTGCAATGAGTCTTGGTCTTCATTTCCTTTGCCTTTAAATTCAAAAAATACCTGATAGACATCAATGTAAATGAGGCTCTAGAAACTGAGTTCCTATACACCATGACACCACAGGGGAAAAAAAATAGAAGTTTTGGGTTTCATTTACCGTATGCTGGCTAATCAAGTATAATTATCTAAAATCCATAAAACATGGCAGGTTTAAATAAATGAACTGTAAAAAATAAAAACATTTGAAAGCTGAGTAAACCGAACTCAAGTTTAACAATTTAATATTTCTACTTCATCTAGAATATAAGTGGTCAATAAAATGGAACATGGTGGTTATAATGAAGGCCATTCATATTATAGTAGTATACTGAATTCACAAAATTGAGCATATATATACTTGGACAATGAAAATGAAATTAAGCATTATATTAATTAATGAACTAATTTATGGGGAAAAAAACATAAAACTTCATATCCAATCATTTTGACAGGAAACCAACTTATTTAGAATTAGTACCTTAAAAATCAAAACACCAAAACTCACAAACATCGGTAGGGGAAAATAATGGAGACCATAAACCATATATAAAAACTCAGAAATCAACAATTCTAGTGCATGAAATGTTTTATGAATCATAAGCTTAACCACAAACACTGAAAAACTAAAATGCTAGAGACCACAAATCAAATACACTATAATGGCTTGAAATTGGAATTAGCAATTACAGAACCCTCACTATTACAAACTAAAATCTCTCAAAACCCAACACAATGCTGTCACTAAGCTAGACTAAATTGTAAGACCACACAAACAAAAATAAGGCAAATTTATTACAAAGCATAGCCTAAAATTTTAAAAAATAAAATAAAAAGAACTCTAACAATCTATTTGGCTACTGGGAAAAGGTGGGCAAAAGTTAATGAAATCATAACAATTTTACAGGTCAATTGAACTTAGAATAAAAACTAATTGAATCCAACCTTTTTTCTTAGAAGAAAAAAAATTGACCAAAGTAAACAAAACATTCATACAACCAAAATTGGCATATGTATTTGCAAAATTAACCAAGCACGTTAATCAATACTAATCCAACTACAAATCAACCAAATTTAATTCATATTATGCAAGTTATGTATATGTTAGCGATTTCAATCAACTTTCTTATTTAATTCCCAAACCAAACAAAATTAGAGTGCGAGAGTTGTTCTCCCATTAAAGCAAACGATATATATTGGAGTGAAACAATCTATTTGTTAAATTTGAGAGAAATTTCATTTAGACTCTCTTTCTTTACAATGCAAAACCAAGACTAAAATCAATCTATTTTTGTAATTTCTATAATCTATAAAAATATAACAAAAGCAAATGTATAAAATTGAGAAGGTTTATTGTAGAAAGACAAACATTTTGAGAGAGAACCAAAAACCCACAACAACAAAAAAATCTAACTCAAACATGTAAATCAAAACTAATACAACTAAAATAACCAAAGAAAAGTCATATCTCATCCCCAAATTCAGAAAAAAAAAAAAAAAAAAAAAAAAGTCATATTCAAAAATTTGCTACTTTAATTTTAACTGTGAAGATGAAATTCTTCCAAGCAGAAGTATATTTTCTCTATTTCTTGTCTTCTTTGATTCTTAAATTTATGATATATTTTCAAATCTTTTCCTTTCACTTGTGACTCATTTAACTTGAAATTTCATGGAATCAGATAACTAAATATACAGATAAACTGCTGATTTACATCCTCTTTCTAAGAATAACTCCATTGCCTAACCTTTTCATTAATCTTCTTAGTCAAAGTTTATATAAAGAACATTAAAAATAATAAAAAATATTATTTATATATAGTATTTTTATAGAATTCAAAACAGGGTTTATATTATATAGTTATTGATACTGAAGAAGCTTACATGATAATAACGATTACATTGTCCTCATTAGCTTGAATATGAATATCAAGATCAAAAACTCTGGTAAATAATTACTTAATATGTAGTAACACAGAGTTTAACAAAATCTTCACTCTCAACTTCAGATTTTGGCTAATAAAATCAATCTGTAAAGAAAAAAGCTTGCTAAAACATGCAAATCAGAGCCAATTCAAACACAAATACACTAAATGGACAAAATCTAATATGAAGTATGAGATTAGTAGAAGGGAAATCAGACCATCCTAACCTATCAGTTTGTTCCAGCAACTCTTCTTGGAAATTACCCAAATGTTGTAATTGACAAAGATCTCAACAAATCTGTAATTTCAATAGAATTACAGGGTCAGAATTAAGCTTTCAGATTTGACTATTAAAATCAAGGGTGATACTCCCAATATCTTCAAAACAAAAGGTAAATATGATAAATTAGGTTTACAAATTAGGTATATAATATTAAATTATATGAAATAAAATTCTTGGTAAATTAACTTAATAACTAAATAGAATAGACTGAAAATAACATAAGAAAGGCAGAATTTTTTAATAATAAACAGATTTTGCAAATTAACAAAAAAAAAAAAACTCACAAATATAATAATAAATGATGCTAAAATAAATTCATAACTGATTGTGCATGATGTGTGGAGAGCAAAACTTCATCTTTCTCTGAATTAGAAGGTGAAATCCAAAATCAAAACAACCCAAATATGCAAATTCGATTCCCATCCAAAATACCCAAAACAACTCTATTCCTAACCAAAAAACCTAAATCATAACCGACTGAACGATAATACCCACATGTAAATCATAATTAATGCCTAAATTTCAAAGATTAAAAAACAGAACATAACTCTGTCTCTACCTTTCAAGGGGGAATGGGTAGACTAACAATGAGCGGGGCAACAATGTAGTAAGTTAGGCAACGTTTCAAAGTTTTAAGAAAAATAGCATCTCGAGTTTTAGAAACTCAAGATCCATATTAAAACTCGAGTTCCAAAAACTCGCTTTGTGAGTGTTTTGCTGCTGAAAATGCCAAATGGATCTCGAGTTTTAGAAACTCTAGTTCTATGCAAAAAAAATTTTAGTTTGATCGCCCCTATAGTGGCGTTTTTAAGTCCTATGGTGATGTTTTAAAGCCCTATAGCGGCGTTTTCTTGCAAAATTTTTTTAAAACTCGATTTTTAAGCCCTATAGTGACGTTTTTAAGCCTTATAGTGGCCTTTTTGGAACTCGAGTCTTTAAAACTCGATTTCCACATGGATTTTTTTCCACATCACGCCCATCCGCTTAAAAATTGAGACTTAAAAATTCGATTTTCATCTTGGAACTCGAGTTTCAGACACTCGAGATGCTAGTTTTCAGCATTATTTTGAAACGTGACAACTAACTAAATTTTTTGATATTTATTGTTAAATGGAAAAAAAATTCACCTTTCAACAACAACCATCATATAAGGATTGAAAATAAAAGAAAGAAGGAAGAAAAGAAAAAAAAAATGAAATAAAATTCAGAGAATGAAATTGAAACGCTTGATGTTTTAAAGTCACAACCTTTCCAGTTTTTTATTTTGTTAAGATTAGAAACGGAAGTACGAAATTAAGATCAATATTTTTAGTGATTTTTGTAATCCAATATAGGGGGAAAAAACAAAAAAAAATCAAAAGAAAATATCAAAAAATTGAGTAAACAAACATTTTCATGGAGAACCCAAAAACCCGAAACAAAAACGAATCAAAACCAAAATCAAATCTAAACCTATCCAACAAAAAAACTCAATATAAAGTAATATTTCATATCCAAATCTAAAAAAATGGAGAAAAATACACCCAAACCGGTTCGACGATCTGATGGTGGCAGATAGATAGCCTAACGGTGTTGATGCCCATAGATTTTTCTTTCTCTATGCATGTGCTTGCAGTTGCGATGCTCTAGTCTGGCGATTGACAGCTTATGAACATAGTTTTCTCTCTGTATCCTGCGTTTTTTTTTTTTTTTTTTGGAGTATTGCAAGCCTTTAAACTGTATTTTAACCGATTATTTTTCATTTTATACTAAGATGCTATCAAGTGGAGTGTTAGCCCAATGAAAAAATATAATTTATCCTTTTTTTAATTGCAAGCGTGGCAGAGTTCTAAACAAACAGTGCAACATGCGGCTTTTTAGGCCAAAATGGCCAAATACCACAATTTTTTGAAATTTTTAGCAAAAAATCACTGTTTCAGAAATAAATGGGAATCTACCACTTTTTCTAGAACTAGAATTTGCTGAACTCAAGTACCCTATTTTATAGTTCCACCGTGGCTGCTGAGCTGGAAATTGGTGATTAAAAAAAATAAAGTGGTACTTGAGCTTGGTAAACTCAAGTACCATGCAACACAATACTCGAGTATACCAGGCTCGAGTACCTTTTATAAAAAAAATATAGAAAAATTTTTTTTCTACAGTAGTCGAGTTTACCAAACTCGAGTACTGTGTAAATTTTTTTTTTTTTTTTTTTTTTTTGCTTGAGGATAATTGACAAATAAACATAAAGATAAAAATAAGTAGTTTTTCTATGTTTTTATTTATTTAAATAGAAGCATTGTAAGATATAGAGATTTTAATTTCGAAATATGAATTTAATTTCTACATTGATTAAAATTGTTCATTGTTTTCTCATAAAAATTGTTCACTATTTTCTTTATAAACTATTTCTACGATTTTACATAAAATTATTTTCTGTTCAGCATTATTTAAGAAATTGTTTGCTCTCTTTTTTGCATAAATTATTTTCTGTTCACTATTTAAAAAATTGTTCACTGTTTAAAAAATTGTTCACTGTTTTCTCATAAGACACCTAGTGAAATCGTGTTTTCTAAATTTAAACGCCAAATCTGAATGCTTTTTCATGTTTGAATTTCACAATAATCGAATATATTTTGTTCACTGTTTTCTCATAAGACACCTAGTGAAATCGTGTTTTCTAAATTTAAACGCCAAATCTGAATGCTTTTTCATGTTTGAATTTCACAATAATCGAATATATTTTTCTACATTGATAAAATCTGTTTCTACATTTATGAAATTTTCTCTCTGCACATCATATTTACTGTATATTCAAATCTGCTTACTGCATTCATAAAATCTGTTTTTTGCATTAATTAAAACTGTTCACTGTTTTGTCATAAAAATTGTTCACTGTTTTTTGCATTAACTATTTCTAGCATTGGCGCAGTTATTGCACTAAAATGGTTTTTGTGTTTTTCTAAATTTGTAACCATATGAATAATGGACAAACTCCATGAAAGAAAAATGAATGATTCATATAAATCACCTAATGGTAAATGCCTCGAAAAATTTGAATTAGTTGAATGTAGAAATTCGAGAAAAATCAATGGAAAATCAATGAACATAGCAAATCGTGAATGTGTACATAAGATGTACAGATAGTCTAGACTTGTTGAGAAATTTGATTTCATTGAAAGTACAAAATAATGAAAATTCAAAGGAAAAGTATGTACGTTAGATGTATAGATCGTATGAATTTGTTTAAAAATTTGAATTCATTGAATGTACAAAACTGTGAAAACTCAAGGAAATATTGTGTACATTAGAGGTACAGATAGTACGAATATGTTGAAAAATTTGAATTCGTTGATTGTGTAAAATCGTGAAAATTCAAATGAAAATTGAAGAGCATACCAAATTGAGTAAACTTAATGGAAAATTAATTACATTAGATGTACAGATCATCTATTTTTTTGCATTGATAAAATCTGTTTCTACATTAATAAAATTTGCTCTCTGCACACTATCTTCACTGTTTTCTCATAAAAATTGTTCACTGTTTTCTGCATAAACTATTTCTTGCATTCTACATAAAATTATTTTCTATTCAGCATTATTTAAAAAATTGTTCACTCTCTTTTCTGCGTAAATTATTTTCTGTACTCTATTTAAAAAAATTGTTCACTGTTTTCTCGTAAAACACCTAGTGAAATCGTGTTTTCTAAATTTAAACGTCAAATCTGAATGCTTTTTCATGTTTAAATTTTACAATAATTGAAAATCCAAATCTGTATGTTTTTTCATGTTCGAATTTCAGAATAATCGAATCTGTTTTTCTGCATTGATAAAATCTATTTTGATACACACTTTGTCAAAATTATCCAACAATGATAGATTGTGATTGGTTGTTTATCACTTTCTAATAAACTCACTATTTTTTCTACTTCACCTACAGTCTGCCATGTAGAAGTATAGAACAAGTGCGACAAAATGAGTAGAAATTAGAAATGATTTGAATACAATGAATCGTAATGTATTGAAAATTTCTCTTTATTACATTTTATTATTATTATTATTATTATTATTATTATTATTATTATTACTCCTTATTTAGTTTATCTAAAAAGTTAAACATTTTTGGGTTTATCCAAAAATCTATGCCATGAAATACATTGCGGGAAATCTAAACCAAAGAACTGCCAAAATAAAAAATTGAGTGGCATTGTTGCTGTATTTAAATAAGTTGTCATAAGCAGCATAAATTACCAACCAACCCAAAAAAAAAAATAAAAAATAAAAAATAAAAAAACAGAAACTACATCCACCTGATCAAATAAAGGTGGTAGGTTGGGTTTTCAGTTTTCACATACAACTTCGAAGCAGGTTCTTGACCAAATGTTTTGTTTCTTTAAAGCCTTTCAATATCAGATTTGTTATATACTTTCCCTCTGTCTAGGGGCTGAGAGGGAATAGAATCTATATGTCTGGAAAAAAAAATGTTTGTAACAGAATCTATGTTGGTTTAATGGCTGCAATCGTGCCTGAAAAATAAAATAAAATGTAGCTCAATAATCAATTTTCTATTATGACTTTTACCTCAGAGTATGTTTTGAGTGTCCATTTATGCGTGTAATTTTGAACTTGTTTCTATGTTTTTTTTTTGGTGTTTGAAAGTAGTTGTGCCTGTTAAAAGTACTGAATGTTAATGTTATGATCCATAACACTCAAAACTGTTTGTAAGATGGATTTTGGCTCAAGTAGGACATGATATACTGTTCACTAATTTCTGCATAAACTATTTTTAGTATTCTGCAAAAAATTATTTTCTGTTCAACATTATTTAAAAAATTGTTCACTCTCTTTTCTGCGTAAATTATTCTCTGTTCACTGTTTAAAATATTTTTTGCTATTTTCTCATAAAACACCTAGTGAAATCATGTTTTCTAAATTTAAACGCCAAATCTAAATGCGTTTTCATTTTTGAATTTCATAATAATCGAATCTCTTTTTCTGCATTGATAAAATATGTTTCTACATTAATAAAATTTGCTCTCTACACATCATGTTTATTGTATATTCGAATCTGCTTACTGCATTCATAAAATCTATTTTTTGCATTAAGCAAAACTGTTCACTGTTTTCTCGTAAAAATTGTTCACTGTTTTCTGCATAAACTGTTTTTAGCATTGGCGCAATTATTGTACTTAAATGGTTTTTCTGTTTTTTTAAATATGTAACCATGTGAATAATAGACAAACTCCATGAAAGAAAAATGAATGATTTGTATAAATCACCTAATAGTAAATCCCTCAAAAAATTCGAATTTGTAAAAAAGTTCAAATTAGTTGAATGTAGAAATTCGAGAAAAATCGATGGAAAATCAATGAACGTACCAAGTCATGAAGGTGTACATAAGATGTACAGTTAGTCTAGACTTGTTGAGAAATTTGATTTTCTTAAAAGTACAAAATAATGAAAATTCAATGAAAAAGTATGTACGTTAGATGTATAGATCGTATGAATTTGTTTAAAAATTTGAATTCGTTGAATGTACAAAACTGTGAAAACTCAAGGGAAATATTGTGTACATTAGATGTACATATAGTACGAATTTGTTGAAAATTTCGAATTTGCTGAGTGTGTAAAATCGTGAAAATTCAAATGAAAATTGAAGAACATACCAAATTGAGTAAACTTAATGGAAAATTAATTACATTAGATGTACAGATCACCCAAATTTGTTTCCAAATTTGAAGTCGTCAAATGTACAAAATAGTGAAAATTCAATTTAAAACTATGTACTAATGTACTAATCATCCTGATTTGATGAAAATTTCAAAATTGTCGAACGTACAAAATCGTGAAATCTTAATGGAAAATCGAAATTGTTGAACGTACCAAATCATGAAAATTCAATGGAAAGTTGTGTACATTGGATGTACAAATATTTTGGACTTGTTGAGAAATTTGATTTCGTTGAAAGTACAAAATCGTGAAAATTCAAGAGAAAATTGTGTACATTAGATGTACAGATCGTTCAAATTTGTAAAAATCAAAATTTAGATGTACAGATTATTCGAATTTGTTAATTGTATAAAATCTTGAAAGTACAATATAAAATTGTGTAAATTAGATGTACAGATAGTCTGAATGCTTTTTTATGTTTAAATTTCACAATAATCAAATTGGTTTTTTTGCATTAATAAAATTTGTTCTCTGTACATCATGTTTACTGTATATTCAAATCTGCTTACTGCATTCATAAAATCTGAATTTTCAATTTAGAAAACATAATTTTTTAAATAGTGAACAGAAAATAGTTTATGCAGAAAAGAGAGCGAACAATTTTTTAAATAATGCTGAACAGAAAATAATTTTATGCAAAATCGTAGAAATAGTTTATGCAGAAAACAGTGAACAATTTTTATGAAAAAACAATGAACAGTTTTAATTAATGCAGAAAATAGATTTTATAAATGTGGTAATCAGATTCGAATATAGAGTAAACATGATATGCATAGAGCAAATTTTATTAATGTAGAAACAGATTTTATCAATGTAGAAAAACAAATTCAATTATTGTGAAATTTAAACATGAAAAAGCATTCAGATTTGACGTTTAAATTTAGAAAACACGATTTCACTAGGTGTTTTACGAGAAAACAGTGAACAATTTTTTTAAATAGTGAACAGAAAATAATTTATGCAGAAAAGAGAGTGAACAATTTTTTAAATAATGCTGAACAGAAAATAATTTTATGCAAAATCGTAGAAATAGCTTATGCAGAAAACAGTGAACAATTTTTATGAGAAAACAATGAACAGTTTTAATTAATGCAGAAAACAGATTTTATGAATGTAGTAATCAGATTCAAATATAGAGTAAACATGATGTGCATAGAGCAAATTTTATTAACGTAGAAACAGATTTTATCAATGCAGAAAAACAAATTCAATTATTGTGAAATTTAAACATGAAAAAGCATTCAGATTTGATGTTTAAATTTAGAAAACACGATTTCACTAGGTGTTTTACGAGGAAACAGTGAACAATTTTTTTAAATAGTGAATAGAAAATAATTTACGCAGAAAAGAGAGTGAACAATTTTTTAAATAATGCTGAACAAAAAATAATTTTATGCAAAATGCTCGAAATAGTTTATGCAGAAAACAGTGAACAATTTTTATGAGAAAACAGTGAAGATGGTGTGCAGAGAGAAAATTTTATTAATGTAGAAACAGATTTTATCAATGCAAAAAAATAGATGATCTGTACATCTAATGTAATTAATTTTCCATTAAGTTTACTCAATTTGGTATGCTCTTCAATTTTCATTTGAATTTTCACGATTTTACACACTCAACGAATTCAAATTTTTCAACATATTCGTACTATCTGTACCTCTAATGTACACAATTTTTCCTTGAGTTTTCACAGTTTTGTACATTCAATGAATTCAAATTTTTAAACAAATTCATACGATCTATACATCTAACGTACATACTTTTCCTTTGAATTTTCATTATTTTGTACTTTCAACGAAATCAAATTTTTCAACAAGTCTAGACTATCTGTACATCTTATTTACACATTCACGATTTGCTACGTTCATTGATTTTCCATTGATTTTTCTCGAATTTCTACATTCAACTAATTCGAACTTTTCGAGGCATTTACCATTAGGTGATTTATACGAATCATTCATTTTTCTTTCATGGAGTTTGTCCATTATTCATATGGTTACAAATTTAGAAAAACACAAAAACCATTTAAGTGCAATAACTGCGCCAATGCTAGAAATAGTTAATGCAAAAAACAGTGAACAATTTTTATGACAAAACAGTGAACAGTTTTAATTAATGCAAAAAACAGATTTTATGAATACAGTAAACAGATTTGAATATACAGTAAATATGATGTGCAGAGAGAAAATTTCATAAATGTAGAAACAGATTTTATCAATGCAGAAAAATATATTCGATTATTGTGAAATTCAAACATGAGAAAGCATTCAGATTTGGTGTTTAAATTTAGAAAATACGATTTCACTAGGTGTTTTATGAGAAAACAGTGAATAATTTTTTAAATAGTAAACAGAAAATAATTTATGCAAAAAAGAGAGCAAAAAATTTCTTAAATAATGCTGAACAGAAAATAATTTTATGTAAAATCATAGAAATAGTTTATACAGAAAATAGTGAACAATTTTTATGAGAAAACAATAAACAATTTTAATCAATGTAGAAATTAAATTCATATTTCGAAATTAAAATCTCTATATCTTACAATGCTTCTATTTAAATAAATAAAAACATAGAAAAGCTACTTATTTTTATCTTTATGTTTATTTGTCAATTATCCTCAAGCAAAAAAAAAAAAAAAAAAAATTTACATAGTACTCAAATTTGGTAAACTCGAGTACTGTAGAAAAAAAATTTCTGTATTTTTTTTATAAAAGGTACTCAAGCCTAGTATACTTGAGTATTGTGTTGCATGGTACTCGAGTTTACTAAGCTCGAGTACCACTTTATTTTTTTTAATCGCTAATTTCCAACTTAGCAGCCACGGTGGAACTATAAAATAGGGTACTTGAGTTCACCAAACTCGAGTACTAGAAAATGTGGTAGATTCCCATTTATTTCCGAAACAGTGGTTTTTTGCTAAAAATTTCAAAAAATTGTGGTATTTGGCCATTTTGGCCCAGCTTTTTAACTTAAAAGTTACGTGGCAACATTTTAAGGGGCCTTTTTTTTTCCACATGACAGCACCTCTTTAATTGTAAGAGAAGGCTTCTATTATTATATATAGTATATGATATACATACATACATATATATATATATATGAGAAATGATATGTCAACATTTTTTACAATATTTTTACAACAAATCCTAAGTAGCAAATTATTACTGGTTGTTATTGTTGGGGCAAAAAAATAATCTTAGTATTAGATTCAAATTTGAACCAATAATAGCTAACTACCTATAATTTGTTGTAAAAATATTGTTGACGTAGTATCCATATATATATTGATTGATTATAGATACGTTAACTACTAATATGACTTTAATTATGTACTAGTCACAACATTATATCAACAATTGTGATGAAAAATATTATAAAAAATATCGTCCTAAGAGTTATTGCAGAATTTTTCTTGATCCAAACCTAACCCATGTTTTTTATGGCATTAGGGACCACATTTTTCCTTGATTATGCAAATAATCCTGCACATCAATGTCTAAAGGTGTGTTTAGATACCACTTATTTTGCTGAAAACTTAAAACACTATAGCAAAATAATTTTTAAATGTGTGAATAATGCCGTGAAACCCATTTTTAATGAAAATTTTGATAAAAAAAGAGATTTATAAGTCCCATAAATAGTACATAAGACCCACTGAAAAATACATAAACGTGCTTCTTAAAAATAAAAAATAAAAAATAAAAGGCCAAAATGCCAGACGCAGTGCTTTTCAGGACTATCCAAACGGTCACAAAGGCACTAAATTATTAAAACATCTTTGGAACGAAAAAAAAATGTTAGTTTATACAGTGGCTCATAAAATTGTATCCAGCTAAGAATTTCACCTCTACATAAAATTTCCGGCCACAACATGTAAACACACTTCTAATGCAGCCGCAATATACCTATTAGCTCGTCAAAACATGACATTACAAACTTTCTACCGTTTGACATTCCCTATATCTACTTCAGTTAGTCTCGTAAACATGCAGTTATTAGCTGCACTTGTATTAACCCCAAAAAAAATGGTGATACCATCAAAATATACATAAGGGAATATGAAATAAGAGCTTTATACATACTTAGGCATAAATCACCTAACAGAAAATGATACTTACACCGTATAGATTAGCTTCTAGCAATGAGTCAAAAATTCTATAGGTAGTTTTGGGGAAAAGCAAGAAACTGCCCTACTATCGTTGCTCATCAAAGAAGAAAAGGAACTACACTGAAACAGTCGACAAAATTTGGTTTCTTTTTCATCTCTTGAAAATTGTTTCACGCCTAAATCCCGTCGCAGTGGCAATCACTGCCATGGCAGAGCAATCAAAGCTTGTTAAAACATCAAATCAATCAAAAGGCTGCTTGGTCATTACTATCAACTCTATAAGAGAACATAGGCACAAAGTCTCAAATTTACAGTGAAAGGAAACATCCTTGCCAGGATCTACATGAACCAGTACACCATCTCTGAAAAGAAATTTTGAATCAAGCCTGAGTTGAGTATTTTTGGAGGCATTTGCTTTTGCAGTTACACTTTGGCTTATGGAGTGACAACTACATTCCATCGGCATGACACCACTATTTCCTGAATTTTCACAATGACAAGTTCTCATTTCTGGACATTCAACATTCCTCCTGTCTTTCAGTTTCCCATCAAATGAACCACTGAAATTTTCAGAAATGTAAACTTTTTTAAATGCTGAAAGAATATCCACAGATAATGATGCAACAACATCGTGAACATCCTCTACCGTCCAATGGCTCCCATTTAATCCCCATACACGAATAAGGATTTTCTGCATCAAACCATGAAGGTTGTATAGGCATTCAGGGCAACATTGATACAAACAAACAATCCCCTTGCCAGAAATACTGGTGTTGCTCGGGGAGAAACTGTTATCCACTGCTTGCTTATCAGCATCAGGCTTACCATCACTGCATGAAGCACCAATCCTTGTTGAGGGCAAACCATTAACCTGGTTGCAGACTTCCATGGAGCCTAATTCACCAGACCTACTGAGACCATTCTCAGAAAGGACACTAGATTCTATGAATGCAAATCCATTAGAATGTATTGAGGATCTAGAGTTATCATCCACCAATGCATGACTTTCAGTATTTTCCATTCTGTAAGGTCCAGATTTCATCCCATTCTGCTTATTTAAAGTTTTACCAACCAACTGATTAGCATCAGCAGATTTGTGAAGAAGTTCATCCATGGTTGAATGACCCAAGTGGCCAATTTTCTGTGGAGAATTTTTTTCGGAAATTGCAACCCTTTTCTCAGAGCAAGGATAACTTAAATCACCATTTCCTTTGTTCAAGTCAACACATTCAATTTTTTCAGCAGCAATTCCTAGAAGACTTTCCTCCAGCACTTCTGGTTCATCACAACTATTGCCACAAGCATTTGACCTGCATTCCTTACTTTGAACTTGATTATCCACACATGTAATGCGCTTATCTACAGATTCCATACTAGTTAGCATAGGGTCTTGCACTACTGTTGGAGCATCCATCTCTAAACTGAAAATGGAAGGAATGGTTATTAGATAACATTATAACAATTAAAAAAAATGAAAATAATTATTCAAGCTTGTTAGTGGAAATACCAATAGTACCTCTGCAGTGAGTACGCCCAGCTAATAACCATATCTTCCAGATAAGCTACTTGTGACAAAATACGAACAAATTGATATCTGTCTTTTCCAGCTTGAACCTTTTCATTGATCTGTCCAACTAGGAGCTCAAGAACCTTGCGCACCTCAAAGGAGACTTCCCTAAGTGATGTGTAGGAACCTCTATATGCCAATAAACCAACAGCAATAAGGCCTCTAACTAGTCCAGATTTTTCTTTGCTTTTAATAGTGCTGGCACCACAAGCAACAGCTACCTTTTCTAAGGAGTCATTAGGGCGAATTATACAAGTATTGAAAGGCCAGCCCTTCCAAGGTCCATTTATGTCAGCAGAGGGACCTTCTTTCAGTTTTGAAGTGACCCAACAAAGTTCAGCAAAATGAGGATATCGCAGAATTTGATAGCCAAATGTCGAAATTGCTAACAGCAAGCTTGATTTCCCCTTCACAATTCTATTGTTGGGCGGTTGCGGAACTTTTATAGAAGACTCATCAGGAAATTGTGAGTTACCCTCACGTACGTTACCTAATCCATTATCTGAACTATGATTTATTTTATCTGTATAGCCTTTAATGGAATCACAAGTTGTATACTCCTTGATTGAACTGGTATGCAAGTGAGATTTTTTATGAATGAGCTGAACAAGCTGTCTAAGTATATCCTTTGATAACTCTTCTGCAGAAAGATTGATCACCTTATCATCATGGCTGAAATTGCCATCAATCTGCACAGAGAATCGAGGGACAGTGTGCTCTGAAGGAGTTGACTGACTGCAATTTGATAAGTGACTCTTAAAGAACTGCCTTATTTTATGTGGAAGTACTGTATATGGAATTTCTGAAGTAGCCTGTGGGGAAATTAAAATCATTATGAGAATATGCTCTATTGTATAGAAAGAAAAATTGACTACATTATCAAGCATATAAGTACTGCACCATCATTAATGAACTTATAATGCAAACGAACTGAGCAAATGCCAACATTCATACATTCATAATCACTGTAAAGTTAACATACATGTTACTTTAAAGACAGCTATAAATTTATAGCAAAACACAGGAAGACATATCAAACATTATCAATCAACATTTGTCTTGGCCATTGAGTTTTTTTTGGATAAGCTTATTATGAATAACCATTGAGCTACAGTGGAATTTTTCCTTTAGTATTGTTTCAATTTTATCACAGTTTTTTTTTTTTTTAAATGAGGAGGAACCCCCCTCAAGGTATGGGCCTGTGGGACCACCATCACCACCCCTGAGGGGCAAACCCTGGATGCCTACACATCCCCACTGAGCAGGCATCAGGTAAATCGCAAAATACCTCAGCTCGGAGTTGAACTAGAGAATTCTGGGTTAACAGTTAGTCCAGGCACTCTTCCTTACTGCTGTGGCACCCTGGGTGGGGGCTTATGCTTATCACTGTAATGTTATAATATATGTTACTTAAAAAGACATCTATGATTTATAGAAGAAACAAAGAACCAACCACACCCCCACAGGAGAGGGAAAAATCAACTTTTCATTTTCAGATGGAACATTGGCTCCTCTCGAAAGATGGCTTAAATCAACAAATAACAAACATTAAGTTACCCAATTCTAGATACTGAAGCATGTCTTACCAAAAAAATTTTTAAAAAAAGTACCAAAACATGTTTTGAGATTTTAATGTGATCATCCCATTATTGTGAAAATCTGGACATAAAGATAGAAATGGACAATTTTATTTCGTACCAGAATCATCAAGGATGTAGACACGCATATAGATTCCACATGCTCAATAAATGAGCTCCAGGCATGTGAAGCACTTTGGACAGCACAAAGGCGGTCATCCATCTTTGCTGATTTGATTTTCTGTGTACCAAACTCATTCTCCTTTTGAATAGCTTGACCATGTGTGAAATCAGGAAACTGATGGTGTTTTGAACTGGAATCACTCTCCTCAATAACTTGACTTTTCTCCACAGCCCACAAATCAATTCTTGGCATAAATACAACACATGACCCCACACTAGCACATTTCACTGCCAAGGACAGATAGTCATGAGGACATTTTTATATGAATTTAATTATAGCCATGAAAGTACTTAATTCATCAAGATTCAACTTAGGTTATAATTTGAACAGAAGTTGACTGAAAAACCTCATTCACGTTATAATTATTGGAAATACCCTTTTTTTTTATAGGTAAATAATTATTGGAAATACATGGCAACCCCATTCACAAAATGGTTGCAAGACATTAGGGGGTACAGTGTGTGAGAACAAAATAGCACTATTCTTTGTTGTGAGTGAAACCCAACCACTTTCTCTCTTAGCATAATAATTCATTGTAAAAAAAAAATTAAGGCAAAGGTATTCTGAGTACTTCTGCCACATGTTGGTCTTGTGATAATGTTAATGAAGGCATGATCACAGTAAAGCAATACAGATGAGCACTGGTCAAATAGTTAGGAACTGATCTAGGGATTTCAACAAAGTTTCAAAAGTTTGTTTCTCAAAGTAAACTCCAAATAATGAACTTAAAACACTTGCAGCAATGCCAAACAATAATATTAGCCCATTTGTTTAGGCCCTGCAAATTACAGGTATAGAAACCTCCTCACAACGTTTTTATAATTAATGATATTTATTATTAGCAATTTTTTTCACGATACACCAAAACATACTCACCACCATGTTCTCTACATTGTCATATGCCTTTACTCATTATCAATTAATAAATGGTCAAGCACAAGTTTGCCTGCCCATTTCTCCCTTCCATCCCCCATTTAGATCCAGCTAATGAAACTCAGGCTCAGCCCATTGTAGTAAATGCCGCTTAAAACACTCATTATTTGAAAGCATTGCTTTTCAATGAAACAAAATTCATATTATTTTTTTTGATAAGTAAATAATTATTTTATTTAATTAGAGAAGAAAAAAAAAGTCCATATTAGTTATTATACCCACCCTGCCCAGGATGGGAACTATCTATTAGGTATGAGCTTTCCAAGCTTCTTGAGGGCCTAAACATGCATCAGACACTCAAAGTCTTCAATGGTGCTTATGAAAGTGAAGAAAAGAGAGGAAAGTTGATTTACAACTATTCAAACCATCTTTTGGTTTGCATGGAAGTTTCAATAGGAAAGTGACTTAAAGAAAATAAACTTGATTTAGGAAATTAAATAAGACATAAAAAAAATACTAATATCCTAATTAGCTAAAATGAAGCCTTAGATTATAACGTCAACCATCAATGGCTTATTGATCCGGAAAAATATAATAATATCATTTTGGACAGAACAAGGAAAAAGGTAAAAATCTATAGCAATACAGAAAGTATCAAGAGAGAACAACAAAATCAAGCTTTACCAGTGAAGTACATATTTTTGCTCCCTAAAAGCTGCATGAAAGCAGAAATCTAACTGATGGTAGATTTAACTACAAAGCTGCAGCTACACTTTATTGTACAAACTTTATGTAAGATATTCAGGATGAAATTCTCATATAGAATTGCAAAAACTAAGGAAGAAGAATAGAAAAAACCCTAGGTTTCGCCAACTAAAGTAGTCTGAACCCTAGGCTTTAGTACTTAAGATTGCTTGGAAATTGGAATCAACACTAGCCTTTGGCACGATACCAACAAAGTTTGTATTCGTCAATCATAAAACCGTCCATATTGGAGTCCAATGGCGCACTTATATAGACTACTAGGACTAAACCTTAACTAAATTGACTTGGGCCAAACTCGAAAACCCAATCATTGAATGACAAAACTAACCATTGCTCTAGGAAATTAGGTAAAATACCAATTACCTAATTTAGCAAATAAGACCTAGAATAAAATGCAATGGTCCAATAGTAAATGTTCAATTGACTTCTAAAATCAAATAAAACTAGATTAAAATAAAATTGAAGAACATACCTACCACCAAAAAACAATTAACAGAAGTAATTTTACACACAAAAGCTTCCATTACATAGGATATCATCAGCACCAAAAGCACCTCATGCAAACGCATTTGACCATTAAACCCTAGCATCCCCATATCAAGAATAGGCACTAGTAGTCTAGTTATATAGAAAAATTTATGCCCACTCAAAGAGCATGGTAGAAGAATATGTGGTACACAACTAATATGTTGGCAAGCCATTATAATGTCACTAGAGACTAGATAGGCAGTCAGTTGTGAAACTCATGTTTGCTTATAGTTTGAACAATCTACAGCATAAAAGAAGCTATAAACAAGATAAAGAGAGGGACACATACTTAATAATTGTGTTATCCCCTGCACCACATCTCCACGTCCTTCTTGTGAAACTGTAGCCAAATCAATCTTTTGAATCTCAAAATTCCCAACAAAGCAGTGGAGAAGGCAAGAAGCAAGATGCCTCTGTCCAGATCTGGGAGTTCCAGCAATCAATAATCGGAATCCTGATGTTTTTGCTGATGAAATTGATATATTTTGTAACAAACTTGAGCGAGTGTCACCATGATATTTTATTGAAGGTTCAAACTGTACAAAGTTATCAACAGTGTTATCATTAGACACATCAGAACCAGCAAAGTCAGCATCTCCAAATAAAATTCCTGAATATGAAAGTTTTCTCTCTAGTTCCTTTGCAACATCTGCTTCCTTGATAAAATCATCAAGATGGGACCACCAACAATCAGTAGGCATTTGCTTCTTATCTAAAGCAGAAACCATTACACTTTCAATCATTGCAGCAGCTTTAGAAATAGGAGTTGGTAGCCCTAGGCGTTCATCATGATAAAGGGAAACTAGCAGAGTGCATAATGATTGCAGAAGACAAGGAACAAGATGTCTGGGAAGGGGAGAAGATACTATATCATTAGCAGCAATTCCTGCCTCCCTACGAGAGCATGGAGGTGGAGAAAACAATAGAGCCTCTAACCAATCCCTCTCCTCTACTGCAAAGGCAGGAAGAGGGAGGCGCTTATGACCAGAAACTTTCTCCCCAGCTGCAGATAAAATTTGCTGCAAAGGGAAATTCCTCTTCAAAGCAGTAATGGCTGCTTGAGTACAAAGAGCCTGCAGATCAGCACCAGCAAAACCTGCGGTATTTTTTGCAATCCAGTTAAGCAAGGATCCAGTAACCGGTTTCGGCCACCTTTGAGTGTGTAGCGACAAAATGGCAGCTCTGTCCTCAACTGACGGCAGTGGAAAATAAATCTCCCGATCAAATCTCCCAGGTCGCCTTAACGCTGGATCAACAGCATCTGGACGATTTGTTGCACCTATTACTATAACTGAACCTCGAGACTTTAAACCATCTAATAAAGCAAGCAATGTTGACACAACTGAACTATGAGTCTGATCCTGCTGCCTTGTGCGGGAGGGTGCCAACCCATCTATCTCATCAAAGAATATTATAGAAGGTTGACATCTTTCAGCAACCTGAAACAAGAGTCTCAGCTGGCGCTCAGCATCACCAACATATTTTCCTAAGCAATCAGCACCTTTGCGAGCAAAATATGCTATCCGTTTATCACCACGAGCACATGCACCTATCAGTGCCCGAACCACCAGAGTCTTACCTGTTCCAGGATACCCATGCAAAAGAACACCTCTAGGAGGTGTAATGCCAAGATTATTAAAGAACTCAGGATATAATAAAGGTAATATGACAACTTCCTTCATGCATCGTATGACATCTTGAAGCCCAGCAACCGAATCCCAACCCTGAAACAATTTTCCACTCTCTGATTCTGAGCCTCCAATGTACACTGGTGCAATTCTTAATAAGTCTCGGTGAAGCCTCTTGCTCTCACGTTTCAAAAATTCTTCATCCTCGCCACAATTTTCCAACCATTTCTCTTCTGCTTCAATATCCTTTCGCCCAGCATCATTTGAAAGCTTCCTCATTTCCAACTTCATTTTCTTAGCCTTCAATTTCTTTATCCGGGTCAGATATTGATTGCCTTGAGGTTGAAAAAAACGCCGATGATCTGTGCAGGCAATAAGAAATTTGCGATGATCAAAGATGCAACCTTTAGCTCGTGCACAAGGCTGCAAAACATAGATAGCATATAAATTCTTATAAACGTTGGTAGAACAGTAGATGGTTGCGTTATCCACAAAATAAAAGAACAGAAAATCATTCCAAGGACAACAAAAAACCAACCAAGTGGTACGTTTTTGGACACCGATCAACCCGGCATCCAATAGTCGCTCCTCGCCTCCCGCAGCGGGTGCATTTTAAAGCCCTTCCTCTGCAAAGGGCAGCCCTTACGTTCTTTAAACATCCCAAACCAGCAAAATAAACCTTCAAACACAAATCACAACGTATGAAGATTTACTGTAACATGATAGTAGATGAACAAGAAGTAAGTGAATAATAAATGATATTACCTTCTAGTACCACATCTATTAAGCCAATAAATTTCAGAGAATAAAGAGACAGAAAGTAGAAGTAGGCATGTAAATAGATAAAAGTAGTTGACAATAAGTGAAAAAGATAGTTGCTTACACCTAACTACCATGTTCCATCACATGGCAATATATGACATGGTATATAATCTTAACCCATAATAATCTGATAAGCACAGCAAGTCAAGGAAACAAAAATTGTCATGACAACAAAGGAAAAAGAACTAAATAACTCAAGACTGGAGCTATTGCAGACCAACCATTATCTTCATCAGTATCAGTTAAGAGCATACCACTGTAAAAATAATGCAAACCAAAGAACTAATACGGAGGAATGAGACTACAGACTCATACAAATCCAGATTCTATAGACAACAGGAAACCACAAACTAATCTGTTTAGGTGCAAAAGTATATTAGAGACTTAAACCTAAATTAATATACTCTATTCGCGAAACTCCTGTAGATCAATTGTGATGATCACACTTCTCTTGATGGTCCCTCCTTTGACTTCCTAGATGCTTCCAGGATCAGAATTGTCTAAAGCTTAGGAGATTGTGCTCCTCTGTCGTATGCACATAAAACATAACACTATAGCATATTCCTTACCAAACTATAACTGTACTGGCACCTATTAAAAAAAAAAAAAAAAACTACTAACTGTACTGGTGAATATACTAGTATAGAACACCATTTTTTTTTCCTTTTCCTTTCTTTTTTTTTTTAGTGAATACTGGTATAGAATTTCCTCCAACACACAATCACAATAAGAGCACCTGTCAGGCCCAACATGCAGAAAGAAGAGCTTTTTTGGTTGCATTGGGAAGAATATTAAGTAGTTTTTCAACCTTCACTGGAAGAGAGAAATTTTCTCCACAAATAGTCAAGAGTCAGGCTTCAAGGCATTCATCAAAGCTACTAGGTTATTTAATTACGTTAATCAGTGCTCACTCCTAAGTCCTAACAAAATAAATATACAGCCCTATCTTATATATATAATTTATTAATGTGCATACAGGAGGCCAATGGCTCACCCCAGGGTCCTAGAGTAACATTTTCTAACTTGACCACTACTGTCTTAAACTTAAGAATTTGTTGTCCCTTTTCCATGATAGATAAATAAGAAGACACTAGGACAGCAGAACCAGTAGCCCTGCCTATTGCCAGTTGGGTTCACATGATAGATCAATTAATTAAAACTGAATGTACCATTTAGCCTCTTTGAGTATTTTATGCAACCAAGACTGGAAGCAGGCAAGCAGAGTAGTCAGTAGCATCTTTGACTTATTTATCTATTGTTAAATGATAAATTATTCTATAGCATGCATACAACATGCTCTTCTTTAAAACATATTTCAAAATGTTTCAAAAAAGCCTTAAAACAGACCTCATCAATAGTGCGAAGAACCATGGGAATTGCCTTAAAGTAAGTTATAAAATAAATAGACTTCATATTATGACTATGTAAACATTCACTACAGGAAATTCAATGTGGACTAAGAAATCCACCTGTGACCCTTGACAAACATATTTCATGGTATTGCAGAAGCTACAGCAAAAGTTGGCTGGCAATGTGTCCGGAGAATAATCACATACAGGTTGTTTCCAAGCCTCAAAGGGACTCCGTAGCAGAAGCTGAAGCTCCATATTCCCCCATGTGTTGAATAAGCTAGTTTCTTTCTACTGATGATAAATAAAAAGTGTAACTAAAAGTCTAAAAGACAGTTTTGAAGTTTTTCTCCTTAGATTTTCAGGCAAGCAAGTTTCTTTGAGATAGCTAAGTGTGCATCGGAAGCATATAGCTGGGACTTAAGCTGTAAGATTGCCAAAGAACCATCTGCTGAACTGCTGTTCCGACACCTATCTGAAGTGGATAGGTGTCAGAGCAAGCAGGGAATAGTTCAATGCTTTTGTTTATAAATTCCAACACCCATACATCACTGAACCCAACTAATGACATTCATACATTCATTTTCACCTCCCAAACTACCAAACATAACAGCATGAAGCCCAAAGCATCCTTTGAAAGCAGGCATTTTTAAGTTTAAAGGAACAAGCCCCAATAAGGTTCTTTAGCCCATAATCTTAACAGGGACCCCTATACATGTTTTATCCTTATTCCAATCACTTTGTACACCCTAACTACCAAATTATGCCTAAGAGAGGATTAAAAGTTAAGACCTCTACCCTATAATTCTTTGATGCATTTTGATGCAGGAGGCAATGAGAAGACAGATTTATTATAGTTTATTTGATTTTAAGCATCAAGGGCCATTTTGTAATTTCATAATATTCTGGAATGAGCTATGCTAACAGTCCATTAGATCTTCTTTTGGATTTTATTTAAGTTTGGTTATTTAGTTTGGGTTTAATAATAAAACCCAAGGAGTCCAAGTCCAAGTCTTATTAGCGTTTTAAGAAATCTTAGTTCAACTAGGATTAGGTATTAATCTTCTATTTAAAGAGTTGTAATACTTACTATTAAGTTGATTATTAATGAATGTTTTTAGAATTTAAGAGCTATGCTTTCTTTTATGGTTTGTGTGATGCAACCTTCTCTAGGTATGATGCCAAGGAACCCTAGGTGTGATGCTTAGGAAGTCTAGGTGTGATTCCTAGAATTTATCTATTTTCCTTAATTTTACTATTCATGGTTACTGTTCACAAACCTTTCACAGCAGTCCAAATCTTGATTTTCACCTTTGTTTCAATCCCAAACCCTATTAATCCTTGTCTCCTTTGAAAACCCTATAATCCCTATTATTTTCTAGCCTATTCCCCACCAAAACCTAAACCTAATCCTTCAAAACCCAAGTTATACCAGATCTGCCCTGGTGTTCTAAATCAGATTTTGTTGTTCCCCCTTGTCCTACATCACATTGGCTTTGCATGATGGTGTTCAACATCTTTAATTATATATTACTTTCAGCTTATCTTGGCCAAATTTAGTTTTTACCACTGTATTTAGTGGGTCGGAATTTTTTTATAAATGCTTGGATATACATACAATCAAGTTGTACATAATAATTTACTCATGGAGATTTTGTATTAATATTTTAATGCTGTTCCTCTTGCAGCACGTTCCATACCACTGTAAACACATTTGTCAGGACATAACATGTAAGGGATCTATAGAAACACATATATAATGTAAAAATGGGCCTCAAAGAACTTCAGCAGGGGAATCACTACAACAATTTGTTGTTAACATCTATGGGGCTCCAAATTTAGAATGATAGCAAGTCTCACATCCCACAATATTTAAACAATCTATATCATCCATGTAGACAGGATTTTCTTTAAATTGGAAAGAGGAAAAAAAAACATAAATATTAAAAATGAGCAAGTGAACAGCATAGAACAACAACAATAACAGTCAGCATTTACATATTCCTAATGCTAAATATACATTAAAAGAGACTACATATTGATAGTTTTATGATGCAAGCAAACCAGGAAATAATTATGAATCAAGAACCACACCTCTGGACTCCATACAGCACAGTGTTGATGAACCCATATTCCAGCAATACCATAGCGATCATTTATAGGACCCAAAAGACGGCCAAGCCATCCAGGTTCATCACCAAAACCATCCCATAAGTCATAGTTAGGCTCCTCTGATGCTGAAGAGCCACTGTATGCCTCATTTTCACTCTCACCTGTATCTTGAATTAACCTTTTTGGAGGTTTACCGTCAGTCCCTCCCCCACACAAACCACATCGTCTACCCTCTTTGACACGTGGCTTGCCAAGCGTATCACTTAAAGCACGTTTGGACTTATCTACCTTCTTAGCATTTTGATCTTCCGAAGGTATGTCATTAACCTTAGCCAAATCAGCTTCGTTCCCATCATGAGATCCTCCATTATCCACTTGGTTTGCCGATATTCCAACAACTTCTATGTCATCATTTTGACCTTCTCCTTCCTTTGCCAATATTCCAACAACTTCTACATCATCACTTTGACTTTCTCCTTCCTTCCCACACTCTAATTGTTCTACTTGATTATCACTAAGTTCCATGGTTACCACAGTGTCATTGCCAACACATCCCTCTTCCAACCTCAAATCAACCGATGTTCCTCTCTCCTCTTCCTCAACTAACTCTGTGGCATTAACATCCACCACAGTATCTATATCATCTCCGCCACCCATTCCACTTTCCAAAACCGACCTACCCTCATCGTCACCCATGTCACCAATGACCTCCACTTCTTCCCCATCACTCTTCTCCTTCATCCCATTCAACTCATTCTCTTTCTCTCCTTCCCTCAAATCATTTTCCGCTTTAACCCTCCCTGGTCTCTTAGACTTCAATGCCATAGATTTCCTACCTCCCAATTCCTCTTTCTTCTCATCCAATCCACCCCCCACCACCACCTCCTCCTCCCTAATCTCAACATTTTCCTCAAAAAGTTTCCTCTTCCCACTCGGTGAACCCCTCTCCTCCTTAACCCCAAAACCTACATTCCTCCCCCTTGATCTCAACCTCGATTTCCAACTCCCGGGGGTCTCCACACCCCCAAGATCCGCACTCCCACGAGACTGCACCGGCGAAGAGTCACTCTTAACAATCTTCTCACCAATAAACATCACACTATTCCCAATTTTCCGTCTCTTCTTCGCTGGAGGGGGCGAAACATCCAGCAAAACCGGGGCACGCCGCACCCGCGAGCTTCTCCGTAGCTCCCCCATCCCATCTCCTCCACCGTCCCCCTCATTCGATTCGACATGATTCCGATTATACTCCTCCTCACATATGGCATCGAGCCTCTTGTGCTTCTTCCGAAGCCGAGGCCCCGACTGCCGATTCGTAGTGATCCTTCGATTCCACGAAGACAATCGCATCACAATAATCCACAAATATATAAAATCTTATACACAAACGTGTATATATATATATATATAGCTATCTATATACGTCTATGAGCTTATATTTGCATATATATAGATATATAAACAGAAAATTTGAACTTCTTTGTCAAATTGTAGTGAATGACTAACCGAATGATTACTGAGTCGGATCGGTCCGAGATGGAAATGACGAGGTTGGATTTGGAAATTGAAATGAAAGAGGAAAACGAGAGAGAAGCAAAAAAAAAAAAAAAAACCCTAGGAAATCAATTCCCAATGAAATATATATATATATATATATATTTTTTGATTCTGAGTCTGGAAAAGTTTTGGGGCTTTGGGTTGTATTGTTAAAGAGGGAAAAAGGCTTGACAAGAAGAGTTTCTGTGTCTCTCTCTGAAATGAAATCTTTCTCTCTCTTGCTGTTGCTTTTGCTTTTGCTTAATGCTAAATAGTAATAGGAAGGAAGACTACTAGGGCGTGAGCACAGACACAGAGAGAGCGAGAAGTGGATTTTCTTTTTTTTTTTTAACAATGATATTTTTCTTTTTCATTTTTAATCTTTTCACTCACGCGCGTGTAAATCACGCGTTTTTATTATTTTTGATCATTTAGGTGGAATGGGCCTAAGATTGAGAGTTTTGTGATTAAGGTGGGGGCTCTTGTTAAGGCTTTAGAGTTTTTAGTGAAAAATTAATTATGGTTTTATTGTGGGATTTGTGGTAGTCTGGTAGGGTTTGTGTTTTTCAGTGATTTTCTCGAGTGTGAACTCACGCGCTTTTGAAGGGGGTCGGGATGACGTGAATGTTTGTGGGATTTTGCTTAATTTCTTTTCTTTTTTTTTTTTCTTTTTTTCCTACCAAATGTTGCCGCCAAATAGGCAAGTTTTCCATTCCATGAGATGGGAGTGAAATGTGGTGTTGGCAACCTGGCAAATGGCATTGTATAGGGTTTTCACTTTCAAAGGACAACGGCTCCTTGGTGCCCAAAAAACCCATTTGCTAAGGTGCTCTCTTCGGGGCTACTTGCTTGGGGTTAGGTTAGAGGGTTTTTATTTTTCCAACCAATGGAATTTCTTTGGTTAAAACTCAAATTACATCATCTAAATTTGTGTTAATGGTAATATTTATCCTAAAGGTCTTTTTTTTCTGTGGTCATTCTAGCCTTTAAACTTTTTGCATTATTTTTTTCAAGAAAATCCTTCCATTTATTAAGGGCATAGCCATAAATTTTCACTTCTTTTTTTTTTTGAACCAAATAACTCTCATTGATTTAAAAGACTAGAATCCAGGTACAAGGCACCGTCGCTGGCAAAGGATCCTCCTCCATCCATACAATTTCATTTTCAATCAATCTAGCAAATCTAGCTAAAGCATGAACAACACTGTTTGCACTACGCCTAACACAGTTAACCGAAATAGATCTAAAACTAACAGTCAAGCACCAAATATCTTCATAAATTAACCCAAGTCGAGAAAAGTTTGGTTGAGCCTTGTGAGAGTGCCTTTTTTCTTCAGCACGCAAGCCCAAGGATCCTGGGCCTATTGATTGAGTTTTGGTGACTGGGCTTGGTTCACCGCAACTAATGAGCTGTTTAAAAACCAAGTGGTGCACAGGACAAGTTTCCTACAATACAAATAAACTAACAAGCAGGAATATCTGTATTGAATGACAACAAAAAAATAGCATAGGAAATGCAAAGTAATTAAGAAATAAATGAACAATGGTTAGGGATCCCAGGATTAATGAGGGGAACTTTATTAATTTTCCCTGATCATGTTTACAGTGTGCTCACTAAGACGCAATACAATGTTTAAACAAGCTCAAAAATTACAGACTTTGATGGCTATTCAAGCCTCTAAGCCTTGCAAAGTTTGAATCTTTTTAAATCAGAGTATGTGCTATAGTGGCTATTTATGGGATACCGGGAGACACCCCTCTGTTTTCTCTTGAGTTTTACAGAGTTCTAATAGCTCTGTTGTGATATTCTTCCTACCCCAAATCCTGCTTCAACATGGGTTTTCTCTTCCTTTTTATAGTGTGATTCTAAGACTCCGGAGTACTAGTGATTTCTCTCTTTTGCCCTCTCAGAGCTCGTGGTATGTCAGTTGCCCAAGAGTTGGTCATTTCCTTCTTTCTCATAATTTTTTTCTTTTGGTGCGACCAAGCTGAAAGCCCTTAGTTGACTTTCCATTCCGACCTCCCCTCAGGCTACTGACCTTAGCTATTTGGCCCTTTTCCTCTTTTTTCAGCTTTTTTGGCTGCCTTCCGTCCTTGTCATTTTCCCAAATAGTTGGAATATCTTACTGCTAGATTGAAAACTCCCTTACAGCCACTTCTACTTATGGTTTTTCTCGTTCTTGGTTCCTTGTGGTACAGCTCCTTTGTCCATGAATGCTTGCTTTATATGTTCTGATTCCTCACTGCACGACTGGATGCTGGAGACCCGTTTGTCCTTCGTAGTTGTTTTAATCTTGTTTAGACTGTGATGTGTGTCCCAGGGATCCCCAGGCTCTGGTAGTCTCTGGGATCCTGGCCCAATTCTCCCTATTGGGCTTCTTTTGGCTTATTGATTTTTTTTTTTGGCCGGCTGGGCTTTTCCTTTGCTTCATGGATTTTAAAGCCTTTTTTTCTTCATGGGTCTTTGGATCCCAATTCTTTGGACTTCATCCCAATCACAGCCCAGCTCTTTTTTATTCCTTTAGCTTTATTTCCCATGAAATTAGCCCAATGTGTTATGCCCCATTTAGGCCTTGGGCTGTGATTAATTTTTGAACCTTAACATTTAGCTCCCTGAACTCGTGGGTTGCCTGCAGCCCACACGTGAGTAGTTGAGTTTCTGCAGGATCCCTCTATCTTGATCTTTCCTCGAGGATCCTGACCCCTTACTTTCGGCCTTCGGTACCTTAGCCTCCCTTTTCCTTTTCCTTTTTGGCTTGTAACTTCTCCTTTTTACATGGGACGTGGCAGTTGAGTTATGGAGTGAAAACTTCCTCCACCTACTTTTACGTTTCCTATAACTTCCATTAATAACTGCTAATAACTCTTCCCTCTTTAAATTAAATTTTTGGCAACTAGTGCGTCTTTTCACATATTTGTCTTTTCTAACTGCTCTTCGCATCTTTATTGTAAGCACTTCACATAATCCCTTTATTTTCTCTGAATTTTCCATTCCTGATCTCTTTTCTCTTTCTTTTGATCAGTCTGCTACTCTTTGTTCTTTTCTTTTTCTTTATTTCTCTCCATTCTCCTTACTCCCACCCATTGTTCCGATGGCTTCCTCTTCTTCTCAAAAAAAAAGAGAGCGCACTCCCAACCCCTTTAAAGGTGAGGGCTCCTCTAGTTCTGCACAGGGTAAGTCTCAGGGCACCCCGCCTTTCCTTTACGAGACCCCTGGTACACTCCTAGCCTATTCTTTCCTCAGGTATCCCATGGTGAGGCCCCTCCATCCACTCACGCTTGGGTATTCTCCTGTCAGGCAGGTTTCGCCGGTTCCGCTCAAGTCCCGAACCCTAGAGAGATTTTTGATCTTCAGATCAGGTGGGGACTTCGAGAGGCGGTTCCCATCTTTTTCGATTTCGTCGCCGAGAAGATCCAAGGCTGGCCCATCTGGGTGGATAAGGAACTCTCCGACGAGGAGTTCGTGGGTCGTCTAGAGCACGCCGGTATCCTAAAGGCAGTGGCGATCTCCAGGAATCTTAAAGGTTTCAGAGACGCTAAAGGTCTTAGGCATTTGGTATGCTGTTGTTGCCCCGTTCTGCACACCTTGTTCTTTTCTGTTGGTGAACTGACTGTCACTCTGGAGGATGTAGTTAACAATTTCCTCCTTCCAGTGTTTGGGGATGAAAATCCCTTTGATATTAATCTCTCTGAAGAGGATCTGGAGGTAGAGGAGAAATTATTTACTCATTTGGGTGGGCGTACTGCTTCTTCTGGTGGAAAACTAGCCTGGATGGGCAGGTGGGTTATGAACCTTTTGCACGAGAAAGACAAGGAAGTTAGGCGAGCCGGGTTCCTTGCATTCTGGCTTAGTAAGTTTCTGTTCAGTGAGTTCCCTGGATATGGGATCAAATCTGCTCTCTTTCCATTGGCGATTAAGTTGGCACGGGGTGCTCAGTATCCTCTAGCCCCCATGTTCTTGGGCCATGTCTACTTTCAACTGGATCAACTTCGTGGAGATGAAGCCGAGGGCGATTCTTGTTATGTAATCACTTTTTCTCTTCATTGCGCCATCCTCCAGGTATTTATGTGGGATCGTTCTTCAGTTACTTTAGCAAAGTGTAGGAATTTGAAATTTGTAAAAGACAAGTACCAAGGATTCCCCGTTGTGGTTAAAGGTCTCTATGGCAGTTCATCTGATAGCCATCCCATTATCTTCCGTTGGCTTAGCCTGAAAGGTGGCAGCCTTAACTTGGTTGAGTTATTTGACTAGGCAGGGCATTTGCATTGGCGTTCTCCCCGGTGTGTTTGGTCCCGGTTTCGTCTGTGACTCTGTATTATCTCCCTTTCTTACTTCTACAGGAAACACTTTTAATTTGCACTGTGGTAATGAG
The DNA here is from genome assembly GCA_023736055.1 of Quercus glauca. Lineage (NCBI taxonomy): Eukaryota > Viridiplantae > Streptophyta > Magnoliopsida > Fagales > Fagaceae > Quercus > Quercus glauca. The sequence goes on along the minus strand of CM043322.1, from coordinate 45,218,593 downwards.
GGTAGTATAGCCTACCTAGCTTGCATTAGTCCTTCCTGGCTTCCTGTGCCCTCTTCAAGCAGCCCCAGGTATACTCATTATTCAGCGCACCAAGTACTTCGGCAATTTGGTTTCGATCATGATATTCCCCCGGTGTTCAAGGACGTAGTACCATCTCTTCCTTCTTTGGATCCTTTTTTGAGATCCTAGGCCTTTTCCTATTGGTCGCAGAGGAGTCCTCAATTTGTAGTGCCTAATTCCCAGAGAGGGGTTTTTGCCTCCAGCGGTTATGCTGGTTATTAGAGAAGAGTGCAAAAATCCTTTGTTGACTGTGTTGGTTTTGACATTATTGGGAGAGTTCCTAACCCTAACATTTCTTTTGCCCTGACAACCAACAAGCGTCTGTCTCTCCCCACTGCTGGCATCGTATCTGCTACTGTGAGTAGCAAAACAGGTTTTGCGGAATGGCATGCCTCCTGGGGAGGTTGGGTGACTTATGCTCAGGATTTCCCAGAGACTTGGCCAAGATGTAACCTCATTGTGGGTGCTTCTGCTGGGGTACCAATTAAGAAGGAGGCAGTAAAGGCTATAGGTGCTAGTACTCTAGTAGGCATGAGCAAAGGAAAAGCAATTAAGCAGGAAAAATTGAAAGAAGCTAAAGCTGAGGAAAGTGCAGAGGGCATTGGCCCTGAAACGAAGAAGAGGAAGACTGGGAAATCCCAAAAACAATTGGTACTTTCTAAGGAAAAGGAAGTTGAGTAACCTTTGGTTGTAAGGACCCGAGTGAAAACTAAGGTAGAGTCTTCTTTCTCCTAGATTCCTGTAAGTTCTTTAGCCCATAGTTCTTTGGGACCCTCTGGGCGTACCCGTAATAGACAAAAGAAACTTGGAGACCCTGTAGAGAGAGAGAGAGAAGGGCAAGGCCTCTTTCCTTCTTCTCTCTTTTGTGTTGCAGCTTGTTGTTATATTTTTTTTTTTTTGAACTGATGAATGATTACTTTCCTTGCAGTCCAAGCGTAAGTCAGATCGCAAGAAAGGTAGAAGTCAATCATCTGGTGAAGATGTGGTATGTTTTTCTTTTTCACTTATGCCTACTACCGTTTGCTTTCATTCCCTTCCCTAGTGCTGTATACTTGTGACGCTTTGTTACTTATACTCGTTGTTGTTTGCGTTGCCCCCCTTCCTTTTTTAGGTGGAAGTTTCTCCTCCCACGGTTGGTAGGACTTTGGAGGAAGAAATGGTTGTAGCTCCATCTCATAGTGTGGGAGAGGATGCCTCCAGTGGTGGCACTACTGGGGAGGCCAAGCAACCAATGCAGGGTGTCCAAGCCTCTCAAAATCCTGAGGTTTCCTAGCTTCCCGTGTCCTAGAATCCTCAATCCAAGCAGACTCCTAGTCCCATTAGAACTGTGTTGCCTCAGACTGTATTAGACAAAGAAGCTTTGAAAGGTGCGTCTCCATCCAGGCAAACGGATAAGCTTTATTTTCTTTTTATAATAGCTTTCAGTCTTTTTTCTCTTGTAGCTCCTCTCTTCTTCTTTTTTTGAGTTCTTTCTTTCCTTTCTTTCTCCCTTTTTTTTAGGTCAAGCCAGTGTGAGGTCTGTTCCTATCGCCGCCTCTTCTTTGGAATCGGAGGATTCTGAAGGTGTGTGTGGATCATTCTCACTGTGTTTCTTTTTTCTTTCTTTCTTCTTGTTTTTGGTTATGGCGAAGCCCCCTATATCCTTACCCTCCTTTAGCCGTTTTACTGAGGCTTCCTCACCTTTTCTTCAACTGGCTATATGTTCTTTCTCAGAGTCCTCCAAGAAATCAGAGGAGCAAGAGGAGGAGGCTCCGCCCCAGGAGGCCGACATTGGTTCCTCTCTCTTTCCCCTTTTACTTTCTTCTTTCTTCCTTTCTTTTTCTTTGGAACTAAGTCTGTTTTCCCCCTTTTTTTTTTTTTTTTTTTTTTTTTTTTTGCAGGAGTTGATACAGGTGTCAAAGATTCTGAGCTTACGATTCCTGAGGGGGTTGTGAGATCCGTTTAGGTTGCTGATCTTCCAACTGCCCAGAGGGCTGAAGGCTCCTTAACCCCCACAAGTGGTGATACAACAATGGGAGAAGCTCCAAGAGTGGCTGCTTTAGATCCTATTTCAAAGCTCCCCAACTTTCTAGCCCGCTTCGATCTTCTGGAATTTAACAGCCTCCCTGCTAGCCACTTTCATCGTTTTGGGCCCTCCTATGGCAGCTTCTTACGCTTCTCTGTGACTATGGAAGGCCTGCCGTTGCTAGAAGGATTGTTTAAGGTCATGGAGATTTTACTAGTGGCTTCAAAGGGGGTGAATTCTTGGGCAATATTCTAATGGAACTACTATGTGCCGTGCTAATTTTCTTGAGGGATTCTTCACTAGACTTTTTGTCTGAAGAGAAGCTCTTGGAGTGAAGGGGAGTGGTGCAGGACCTTTTAGAAGCCAAGTTCAACTTATCCTTCTTGCTGGAGTATTTGCGCTCACTGGCCTATGCACTATTCCAGAGGCAAGGCTTCCAAAAGCATCGATGCTGAGATTGCTGCTACTGAAGAAGCTCTAACTCGTGCTCACAAGACTCTGCAAGATTTAAAGGTTAAAAGGCAAAGAGTTCTCTCTTCTTCAGCTATCCCTACTCTTTCCCCAAATGGTTCTATGTTGGCTGGCCTTATTTCTTAGCTTTTCCCTTCCCTTTTTTTTTAGCTGGTTTAAAAGTGTATAAACAATTTGGGGTTGTATAAGCTTCTTTTTTTTTTTTTTGAACACTATTTCTAGTTTTCTCTTTTTTTTTTTTTTTTTTTTTTGCATAGATCTGTATTTGTGTTTCGAGACTGCCTTTGGGTATTTGTGTTTCAGGATTGCCTCTAAAAATTTTTTTAAATGGCATGTGGATCTTTTTTTTTTTTTTTTACATTGTCTTTCTTCCTTTTGTACTAAGTCCTGGGCCATGGTCCCTACAAGTTTTGTTGTAGGTTCTAGACTAAGTACCCTTGTGATTGTTTTGCGCAAGTACTGAACTGGGTTCACTGGGCAATTTTCTTTTTCCCTTCCTTTTTTTTTTTGTCCCAGTTCACGAACATGGCCAGCCCCTTTTGTCAAGTACTGGGCTAGGTACCCTGAGCATTTGCCCGAGATACTGGGTCACGTATTTGAAACCAACTGTTTGAAACTAACTATGGGGTGGGTCCTGGGTCATGTATCAAACATTTTGCCCAGGTATCCTCCCCCAATTTCGTCCAGGCTTGGGCTCTCTTTTTTCTTCGCGGTACTTATGATTTGATGGCTAAGGAAAAATAGTAAAAAAAAGATTTTATTGAATTAAAAGGCATTTATCGTTCAAGGAACACAACAAAGTCAACAAAGATAGTAAGGATTACAGAGTGTCCTCCTACCGTAGGTTCCTAAACAAAAATACTTAGTTGATAAATAAAACAAGGAGAATGTTGAAAAACACTTAGCAGCTTGGGGAGTTGGCAAAAAGGATCCCGGCGTACTGAGACCTCTCCTCTTATGCATAGTACTGTTTCAACCACTTCCCATTTATAGGCTCTGTCAGGACTTCCCCATCTTCCTTTGTAAGGTAGTAATACCCACTATCATCGACTTCTCTGATGATGTAGGGCCCCTTCCACTTTGGGGCAAACTTGGAGGGTACTGGTAGGTTCCTCCTTACATGCTCTACTGTCCTTAGTACCAGCTGCCCTTTAGTGAAGGTTCTTAGGCGTACTGCTTGTGCACATGCTCTAGTCATCCTTTGCTGGTACCTCTGGCTTCTTCTTTTAGCTAGTTCTCTTTCTTCCTCTACCCCTTCAAGGTCTGCTAATCTCCTTTCATTGTTTACGACCTCGGTGTCCTCCTGGTTTTCCTTAAATATTACTCTTGGTGTAAGGACAACTAATTCCACTAGGCTGATAGCTTATGTTCCATAAACTAGGGAGAATGGTGAGAGCCCCGTGGCTGTCTTCATAGAGCTCTTGCATGCCTAAAGTATATCTGCCAAGTGGTCATTCCACTTTCCTCCACACTCATGCTTCATCTTTTTGAGGATCTTCAGTATCACCCTATTAATGGCCTCAGCCTGGCCATTTCCCTGTAAGTAGTATGGTGTAGACCTTCCATGCTTGATGTAATATGCCTTAGTTAATCCCTTCATGTCTTTGTTTATAAAAGGGGTTCTGTTGTCACTGATCAACCTCTTGGGGATCCCGAACCTTGTAACGATATGTTCTCAAATGAAGTTTGCTACAGCTGCTCCAGTGGCCTTTTTCAAAGGGATAGCCTCTACCCACTTTGTAAAGTACTCGGTAGCTGCTAAGATCCATATGTAACCATTAAATGGGGGTTTATAGGCCCTATGAGGTCAAGTCCCCAAGTGTGGAAAAGCCATGGTGTCGTCATATCCTGCAACACATTTAGGTGAGTATGGATTGCATCTCCAAGGACTTGACAGGCATGACAGGTTTTAACTAGTTCCTCGGAGTCCCTTTTCATTGTTGGCCAGTAGTACCCCAACAATAGTAACTGTTTAAGGGCCTTCTTTTTCCTGGATGACTTCCACAATCGCCAAAATGGACTTCCCTGACTACTTTCCTGACTTCCTTTGGCCCCAGGCATCTTAGGGGATCCCCACTGTATCCCTTTTTTAATAGGACCCCGTTCTGCAAGAAGTACCTGACCGCGAGTTTCTTGAGTTGGTGGGCCAGCATCCTGTCAGTTAGTAGGATCCCTTGAGCCAAGTATTCCATGAAGGGAGTCCTCAAATCTTCTGTAATGAATACAACATAGCTCTCTTCCTTGTCCACCGAGAGTTGACACTCCTGACTTCCTTCCTGCATGGTTGCTACCTCTTTGTTCATATTAGGCCAGTGGTATCCCATGCGTTGCATTCTTCTATATAGGCTGATCTTTTCTGAAGTCCCACAGACTTGGGTATATAGCTCTTCTAATCTTAGTTTCCCTTCCTTCTCGTTGGTACACCTGGACAAGATCCCTCCAGGCAACCTTCTATATAACTCCACTTCTATTAGAGCATAATCCTTTAGCTCTCTGATATTCCCTCCAGGTTCTGCCTCCTTCATTTTTTCTTTGACTTTGCTCCTCCAATCCCACTTCTTGGACTCTCTAGGGGATATCTTTTGAAGGATTCTTATGATAGAATGCTCCTGCCTTCATATTCTCACCAGTGTGTCCTATCCTTTGAACGGTACTTGGGATCCCAAGGTGGTAAGCGCATCCGCAAATCTGTTGTCACTCCTCTGAGTGTACTCTATGCTAAAGGTCTAGAACTCCCGCTCCAGTCTTTGTGCCCAAGTTTTGTAGGCTACTAAACTCTGTTCTCTTAGCGCGAAGTCACCTTTCACCTGGGAAACCACAAGATTGAAGTCCCCTAGCACTCTTATATGTTTTACTCCTATACTAAGCGCTACAGTTAACCCGGTCAAGTATGCCTCATATTCAGCTGCATTATTAGAACAAGAGAACCCAAGCTTGAAAGATAAGGGTATGGTATCCCCATCCTCACAGCTTAGTACAACTCCCACTCCATTTGAGGTCATTGTGGCTGACCCATCAAATCTCATTGTCCATTTTTTTTCTCGGGATTTCTACCACTGCCACTTAACCCGGGATCTCTTCACTTAGTGAACTTTCTTCTCTTCCTAGGAACTGTGCTAGTAGATCTGCTATGGCTTGGCTTGACAGCCTTCGGCGTCCTAAGACTTATGTCATATTGAAAGAGCAAAACCAACCACTGTGCTATTTTTCCTGTTAGGAGGGGCTGATATGGGAGTGCTTTTATGGGATGAGACTTAGTTACCAAAAGGATCTGATGAGCTAAGAAATACCTTTTCAACCTCTGGGACGCGTAGATAACCACTAGGCAGGCTTTCTCTATCCTGGGGTACCTGGTCTCAGCATCCTCGAGTGTCCTGCTCACATAGTAAATAGGTTGCTCGTTTCCATCCTCATCTTCATATGCCAGCAAGGCTCCTCTTGCTTAGGAATTTGATGCTAAGTACAGCAGCAGGAGTCGCCCACGCACTAGTGCTTGGAGAGTGGGCAAATGATTCATGATCTGCTGAATCCTTTGGAAGGCTTCCTGTTGCTTGGCTTCCCAGGTAAACTCAGCTCCCTTTTTCAACGGTTTGGATAAACCACTTGTGACCGAAGCCAGCCCTGGTACAAATCTCCTAATGTATGAGACCCTCCCTAGGAAGCTTTTGAGCTCCCTTACTGTTGTTGGTCTTTTCATTGTGGCAATGGCTGTGGCTTTGGTTGGATCTACACTGATGCCTTTGTGATGTACCAGGAAACCAAGGAACTTCCCAGCAGACACCCCGAAGGCACATTTCATGGGGTTCATGCGTAGTTTGTACTTCCTGCACCTTTTGAAGACTTGTTCAAGTACCTGAAGGTGTCCTGTTCTAGTTTTTGACTTGACCACGATATCATCCACACAGTCTTCCATCTCCTTATGCATCATGTCATAGAAGATAGCTGTCATGGTCCGCTGGTACGTGGCCCCTGCATTTTTGAGGCCAAAAAGCATCACAGTGTAATAAAAATTTCCAATCGGGGTCTTGAATGCTGTCTTCTCAACATCTTTGACAGCCATGCGGATTTGGTTGTACCCACTATATCCATCTATGAATGAGAACATAGAACTTCCTGCAGCTGAATCCACAAGGAGGTTAATGTTAGGCAAAGGGAACTCATCTTTTGGGCATGCCTTGTTTAAGTTGCGAAAGTCTACACAACAACGGATTTGGCCGTTCTTTTTCTTTACAGGTACTATATTGGAAAGCCACCTAGGATGTTGAATGGGCTTGATAAAACCAGCTGCTAGTAACTTCTTGACTTCTTGGGTTATCTGGGTTTTTACATTAGTGTGGAAGACCTTGGCTGGTTGGATCACTGGCTTGACCCTTGGGTCTACGTTAAGAGCTTAGACCACCAGCTCAGGATCCAGACCAGGCATCTCATCATAGGTCCATGCGAATACATCCATGTATTCCTTAAGTAAGGCCACTAATTGTTCCTTTTCTTGTGCTATCAACTGACTGCTAATGAAAACAGGCTTTTGGAATCCCAGCTCAACCCCCAAATTTATTTCCTTTAATTCTTCCTCAGGCTGAATTTGTGTCTTTTAAACTGGTTCCTCTAGGACTCCCTCTTGAGCCACCATACATTCTAGTGGTCTAGGACCCTCCTGCATGATGCACTCGGGCCCTGCGCACCTTCATAAACGGTAAATCAACCTCCTTCTGGGCTCCCGTACTACTACGCATTCCCAGGATCCTGAGGTGCTGGGCTCTCTTTTTTGCCTTTTTCTCTTCAGGAGGTCTCTTAAGTCACAGGTACCCCTTCCTTCTTCCTCTTCCAAGATAGGTGCTCCTGGGGTTCTTGGCATGGGACTCTCATTGTCTGGTTCTAGCTCATCATAGAACATTGTTTCTACAAAATTTATTTCTCCCTGTCTAAAAGGGTTATGGTTGGCAGGGATCTTTATGGGCCTCCCATTCAGCCTCCCCTTAACATATTAATGATACGTGGATGGTATAAGGTGGTGCTTATGGAGCCATAGGCGTCCCAACAGTACGTGGTAGAATACTTCTGAGTTGATTACATGAAATCTGGTCAAGGCTACTATTGGCTCCACTCTTAGGGCCAGCTGCACATATCCCTCGGTTGATTCCGCTGATCCCCCAAATCTGGTTATCTCCATAGGGGCCCCTAGGATCCTCCTGCCAGCTAGGCCTACGGTTTCCAGGGTACTCAAGGCTGTGAGGTTGAGCGATGCCCCTGTGTCCACCAATGCTCTTCTGATTTGGACACCATTTATGGTAGCCATTAGATAAAGAGGTCTACGATGGTCTGGATGCTCAACCTCCATATCCTCATCGGTGAAAGTTATTGCATTAGTTGTCTCCAAGAAAGCCCGACTAGCATGTGATTCCGCTGTGAAACATTCCATTTCCGAATTTGCTGCTATGCTCATGAGGGACTTTGTGGCCACCCTTCTTGCTTCTGGTCCAAATCCCAACTGGTTGAACAGTGACCTGAACTTGGGATTCTTCTAGAAGGTCCTAACTGTGTTCAGGTGGAAGGATCCTCCAGATTCTTCTGCTTCTGCCAGGTTCCTATGGATTACTACAGCCACCACCCCTTTCCCTTTGTGGTTAGGCAGGGGGTTCCTTTGCACTTCGGGCTCCTTCTGAGTGAGCTCTAGGGTTCCTTCCCTTAGTTTCTTGTGAAAGAGTCTGCGGAGGGTCCAGCAATCCTTGGTGGAATGCTTGACATAATTATGAATCCTGCAAAACAAAGGGTTCTTCTTTTCTTCCTCTGTTGGTGGTCTAGACACTGTGAATGGTCTAACAACTCCATCCCCGATCCATTTGTCCAAGACGTGGTTTAGCTCTTCTGCAGTACATAGGATCACTAGTGGTTCTTCGAACACCTTTCTGTAAGGCCTTTTCCTTTTCTCTCCCACTGATGCTGTCATGGCTTGGGATGCTGGTACCCTTTTTGTCCTCATGGTTTGTGCTGTCCTTCTAGTTCTCTGTAGCAGGTCAGCAAACTGTGTGATGCATAGATTTTCAAGGTTGAGTCTGTAATCGAAAAGCATGTTGGATATGCAAGTTTCTACAAGTTCTTTTTCTTCATGGTCCCCGTAGCAATCTAAGGACACATCTTTAAACCTTTTGATAAACTAGACGGGATCCTCTCCGGGCCTCTGCCTCACCATCTGAAGGCTTTGGAAAATGACCTTGTCCTCACCAGGATAATATTTTGCACAGAATCTCTCCATCATCTCGTCCCAGGTTTTGATGGACCCAGGTCTCAGTGTGGTGTACCAAGTGCATGCTCTATCTACTAAGGACTTAGCAAACTCCCTTAGATATAGCTCTTGGTCCCCTGTGTAGGGGCCCATGGTGTGAACGAACCTACTCATGTGTTCCATAGCGCTTCCATTTCTTCCATCAAAAGGATGGAATTTTAGGGGTTCATATCCTTTGGGGTAAGGCTTGCCAAGGAGTTCTGGTAGGAATGGCGGATTTTGAGAAAATTTCTTGGGGATCCCCGAAAGTTTTTCCCTTTCTTGCTCCAAGAGGGCACTAACATCTACCAGCCTTAGGTACTGGGGGTTGGTTCCCCCTCCCACTGCTGTCCCTCCTTCTAGCTAGGTCATATCTTGGTTGGCCTATAGGGGGGGCATTGTCCCTGACTTCCTGCGTCTTGCCTTCTTTAAGAAGGCGAACCTTTTGCTGCAAATCCTTTAACATTGCAGTCATTCAAGCTACGAGTTCTAGCTCCTGCCTTACGTTCCTTTGCTCTGACAGGACCTCCTGCTCTGTCAGAGGCACCTCGCCTCTTTGTCTGCAGGCCACTTCATTTTCTCCCACGGGCTCAGAGGCCATGGGTGGCATATTGGCACCTTTGCTGTTCCTTGGTCTTGGAGGCATGCTCTGTGAAGGGATTGTTTCTTCCCTTTCTTTACCCAGTCCCCGGCGAAGTCGCCAAAATGTGAGAGTGCCTTTTTTCTTCAACACGCAGGCCCAAGGATCTTGGGCCTATTGATTGTGTTTTGGTGACTGGGCTTGGTTCACCGCAGCTAATGGGTTGTTGAAGAACCAAGTGGTGCACAGGATAAGTTTCCTACAATACAAACAAACTAACAAGCAAAAATATCTGTATTGAATGACAACAAAAAAACAGCAAAGGAAATGCAAAGTAATTAAGAAGTAAATGAACAATGGTTAGGGATCCTAGGATTAATGAGGGGAATTTTATTAATTTTCCTTGATCATGTTTACAGTGTGCTCACTAAGACGAGATACAAGGTTTAAATTAGCTTAAAAATTATAGACTTTGATGGCTATTCAAGCCTCTAAGCCTTGCAAAGTTTGAATCTTTTTAAATCAGAGTATGTGCTATAGTGGCAATTTATGGGATACCGGGAGACACCCCTCTGTTTTCTCTTGAGTTTTACAGAGTTCTAATAGCTCTGTTGTGATATTCTTCCTACCCCAAATCCTGCTTCAACATGGGTTTTCTCTTCCTTTTTATAGTGTGATTCTAGGGCTTCGGGGTACTAGTGATTTCTCTCTTTTGCCTCCTTAGAGCTCGTGCTATGTCAGTTGCCCAAGGGTTGGGTCTTTCCTTTTTTTTCATAATTTCTTTCTTTTGGTGTGACCAAGCTGAAAGCCCTTAACTGACTTTCCATTCCGACCTCCCCTTAGGCTGCTGACCTTAGCTATTTGGCCCTTTTCCTCTTTTTTCAGCTTTTTTGGCTGCCTTCCATCCTTGTCATTTTTCCAAATAATTGGAATCTCTTACTGCTAGATTGAAAGCTCCCTTACAGCCACTTCTACTTATGGTTTTTCTTGTTCTTGGTTCCTTATAGTACAACTCCTTTGTTCATGAATACTTGCTTTATACGTTCTGATTCCTCACTGCACGACTGCATGCTGGAGACCCGTTTGTCCTTCGTAGCTATTTTAATCTTGTTTAGACTGTGCTGTGCATCCCAGGGATCCCCAGGCTTTGGCAGTCTCTGGGATCCTGGCCCAGTTCTCCCTATTAGGCTTCTTTTGGCTTATTGATTTTTTTTTTTGGTCGGCTGAGCTTTTCCTTTGCTTCATGGATTTTAAAGCCTTTTTTTCTTCATGGGTTTTTGGATCCCAATTCTTTGGACTTCATCCTCTTCTTCTTTTCTTTTCTCTCTATTAAAGGAGCCCAGCTCTTTTTTAAACCTTTAGCTTTATTTCCCATGAAGTTAGCCCAATGTGTTATGCCCCTTTTGGGCCTTAGGTTGTGATTAATTTTTGAACATCAACAAGCCTGTGATATCATCTTCAGCACCATTGCATTATCTCCTTCTAGAATCACCTCCGTAAATCCAGCATCTACAGCAAACTAGAAAGCTTTACGGCAAGCCATCACTTCCACCTCTTCACTATCCCCCACAGCACCACCTTTCAACGAAAGAGTAGCCATCACTTCTCCATTCACATTACGGATAACAGCCCTATAACCCGATACAACACCATTATCAAAACTAGCTCCGTCGAAGTTTAGCTTGAAAAACGTCACCTGCGGTGGTTGCCATATCTGGTTTATTGAGGTTAGGATTGAGACTATCACACTCAGTTGATCCTGTACCTCAGCATACTCCCTGAAGTAATCCAAAGCACGTTGGTAAGAGCGTGATGGATGTTGGAAGGCACCCCCATGCATGGTAGTATTTCGTTGTTACCGAATCAGCGAACACATAACGCAAAACAGGTCCAATTCCTCCAATGATAGCTTCGGCATGAGACCAGATACCATCTGCATAAAATCCTCTTGCTCTATACATAATTTCTGGATTCGGGTTGCACTTCTAGCCCGTACATCCTGTGTAGCCCCACAACCCCAGAGCACATGAAATACCGTTTCAGATGCTCTCTGACAGAAGCAACATCTTGCATCCTCATTTACACACCTGCGAACCAAATTTTCCTATGTGGGCAAAATGTTTTGACATGCTCTCCAGGAAAAGATTTTAACTTTATTTGGAACCTTTGCCTTTCAGATTCTTGACCAGATTAGATTGTTGGCCCTTTGCACCGAGCACTCCCCACTATGATTTTCTTCCTTCCTCATTCGCTTAGCCACATGGTACCCAGACTTCACTGTGTATTTGCCATTCTTTGTGATAGTCCACACCAAAGCATCTTGCACTACCCGCCTACTCAAAGGAACTATTAGGATGGCTTTAGCATCAAACTAATGAAACAGGGCTTCAATTCTTTCTTTTTCCCACTAGTGGTTCTGCCAATCAATCAAATCCAAGACCCTCCACTCCCATATCTCATCCTCAGGTTGGAAAAGAACCTTTTTGGTTGGCTGGTTTAGTAGCCAACAGTCCTTCAAAACCCGAATTGAAGCACTATTGCCCACTCTCCAATAGCACCTTTTCTTCAAAATCAGTTGAGCAACCAATAAACTTTTCCAAAAATAGGAACTATTTGGACAATCATTTGCCTCAAGGAAATCACACCGTGGAAAGTATTTTGTTTTAAAACAGCTATACAAAAGAGAGCTTTGGTCTTGCAGCAACCTCCATCCTTGTTTTGCTAGCATAGCTAAATTAAAGGATATTATGTCTCTAAAACCCATACCACCCTCTTTCTTTGACTGCGTTAAAAAACTCTAACTTTTCCAGTGTATTTTCCTTTCTTCACCAATCTGACCCCACCAAAATCTAGCACACACAGCATCCAATTCATTATATAATTTCCCGAGCAACTGAAAAACCCCCATTGTGTAGGTGGGGATGGATTAAGCCACTACTTTTATTAGAACCTCTTTACCCGCCCTAGAGAGCAACTTCCCCTTCTAACCTTACATCTTTTTCCAAACCCGTTCCTTGAGAAAAGCAAAAGTATCATATTTCCTCCTTCTTATCAAAGTAGGCAGCCCCAAGTAAGAATCAAATTTCTCCACTTCCTTCACCTTGAGTTTATCAACAATCCATTCTTTCTGCTCCATAGACACATTGCTACTGAAATAGGCAGAAAACTTCTCAAGGTTGATACATTGGCCTGAAGCTTTAGCATATAACTGAAGTGTATCAGAAACAACCTGCACTACATCTATATTAGCTTGGAAAAAAATCAAAGAGTCATCAATAAAAAGCAGATTAGTTATACTAGAAGCATTCCTACAAACTGCCATCCCATAAAACCTCCCATCTAATTCTGCTTCAGCAAGGAGAGAAGTAAAACCTTCTACACATATCAGAAACAAATACGGGGACAAAGGATCTCCTTGGCAAAGACCTCTAGAAGGAAATGTAAATAATCTAACACAGCATCAGTCACATTGAAAGTTTAAATAGGGTGTGAAACACCTATAAACGTTTAGACCCCCAAATATAAAATTACCAATACAAGCTTATACACAAACAATATATGTGCGAAATATGAATATAAGCTAAACCCAAAATGGTAAAACACTCTAAACCATATTTAAATACAATCACAACAGTAATTAAAAGGTAAAGAGTAAAGGAAGAGAGATGCAAACACAAAAATAACATGACGATGTGTTATCGAAGAGGAAACCGAAATACTCAGCGAAAAACCTCTCTGCCGCCCTCTAAGCGATTAATAATCCACTAGAGAATAAAGTTGGGATACATGAATAACAGAAGACCCTCCAAGCCTAATCTACCCAGTGCATCTAAGCCCTCCAAACTTCTTGCTCCAACAGGGTTACGCCAAACCTTGTCTTCTCTAGCTTACCAGATCTCGCAATCGCTTATTGCATTAACCAAAATGAATTGGTCCCTTTTGAACTGCTTTCCAAGCACCAAAATACCTCCTCACTGATATGGGTATGGTGAGATAAGGATTTGGCTAAATGTACCTCTCAAGGATATGTCAATGAAGAGGGTGAGAGTAGAGGAATTTGGAGAATCAAAGGATGAAGATTGTAGATAAGTCAATCTTGTTTTTCTCTAGGGTTTCTCTCTCAAAATTCTCTCTGGAAGCTCTCTACATTTCATGGGTATAAGGGTATTCATAGTAGGGTGTATGAGGAATGCGAAAGGTCAGTTTTCAACAAACATGGCATTCTGGCGACTCGGGCTCTCGACTAGAACAAGTCGAGAGTTTGAGTCACGAGCAAACTGCTTGGCCAGACTGGAAGTTTTGTCTTGTAGTGCTCTAGCTGTAGTGACCCTTCAGCTCCCCCTGCATGCTTCACATGTGTGCCATTTTGGCGACTTGCCAGTCGCGAGACTCCCTTGAATTGCATACTTCTTGAGATTTCTTCACACTCTCTCACACACTACCCTTACATAATTCCCACCTAAATATAGGGTATCTAATTGCTAAATTACAAGCAAATTTGGTACAAAATAAAGCCAACACATGATTGAATAAATTCAACCTTACAATCTCCCCCTTTGGCTATTTCGTGACAAAACCCTAAAACAGGCTCTGGACTTAACATGTAAGTTGGAAACAGTTGCCAAAACTCACTCACACCTAACCCAGAAACTGTGAAGCTCCTGAACCATACGAACAAGTATTTCCTGAAAACAACAACACAAGACGATCATTGTAAGCAGAAATCTTGAAATGCATATGGAGTAAGCACAATGCGATCAAGTAGTAAAGATTAAAGCAATAAAGCATAACTTGAGCAAACAAGAACAATCACTATAAATAGTGATCACAATGATCATTCACACAAGGAATGAACATTCGGACATGCAAGCTAATAAGCTTAATGCAAAGTATCATTTGCATGTCCAACACTCAACCGATACAAAAACACAAGGTAATTGCATCAAAGATATAAAATCCAACAAGGGCACAAGAGTGAAGTACTAAAGAAAATGCAAAACATTAACTAAAAGTACTGAGCTACAAAGCAAAGGTACAAAAATAAAGTACTGAATAGAAACTGAAATAATTAAACCAAAGTACCAAAAGTTTTAAACAAAAACATTGTACCCATCCAAAAGTTATAAAAACTACAAACAACAAAAAACATAAACAGCATAAATTAGGAATGCTAAAAGTTTCTCCCCCTCAAAAGCTACTCCTATTCCATATCTCCCCCTTTTTGACCGGAATGGCCAAAAGGTTACTGCTGTGTAGTGAAGCTGTCAAACTTTGCTGAAAGCAAATTCTGCTATTTTTGGATAGTAGTCAGCCTGTTAGATTACTTATTTTGAACATCTTGCAGCCCGTCAATCCTCTCGAGGATGATTTGAAATGCATTTGTAGGTACTACAAAAGATGATGACACTCGGCTTCTTTTACCATGGCTTCATGAGCTTAAGGGTTGTGCTTCTGCTTCTATCTCAATGTCCATAGGTTCTCCTTGTACTTTATCACCCTCCTCTTCATCACCCGGAAGATGAACTTTGATCCGTGCAATTGTTAAAGCATTGATAGCTGGAGGAGTAGGCATGAGACTGATGTCTTTAGGAATTTCCACACCTTTTGCTCGAAAGAGCCTCATAAGTAGACTAGGGAGAACCAGCTTTACCCTTGAAGTTGTCCTTGTTTCATCAACAATGATGCAAAAGGCATGAGCACTAATATCAATGTAAGTGTTCTCCTGAAGCTCCATGAGAAAAATGGCTCTAGCATTACTGATGGTGGTCATCTTCTTCACCGGGTACAGGTTGAAAATCATAATGTATGTAAGACATTAAAGATCTAGTGGAAAAGCAATTGTGTTGAGGCATCTTCCCTCTCTAACACCACCAATATGAGATTGAATCGTCTCTATGGAGAGCATTCTGTCCTTGTAGTGAGTGAAATCATGCTTTAGATCCTCAAAGTTAAGAACATCATCAATATCCTCCAAGTCAATGTTGAACTCATGACCTCTAATCCAACAGTTTATTTCATCCTCCCTTAAAATGGCACTGGCATAGAATTCTCAAATCAAAGGTTCACATACCCCAGGGAGATCACCAAGGAGCTTGTCCCAACCTCTATCTTAATAGCAACTTGGGATTAAGTAATCCTTCAAATTAGTCAAGTCCACAAATCGCTCTAGGATGATTGGAGCCTTCGCGTAGAACTGATTGTATCTTTCAAAATGTTGGATGGAGCGGAATTGAGTATTGTCTGTTTTCTTCCTTTTGTCAACACGATGTGCAGTGGTCTTCTTCTTTGGAGTCATCTGCAAAAACATAGCAGCAAAGACCACAACACAGGGCACAACATATGGTAACACCAAAAATTAGAAACAGGATAGGAATGATAAAATGGACTTAGAATTAGACCAAAGATTTAAACCAAAGCATAGTTCAATAGCAACTAGACATGAGAGAACACAAAGCATCAAGGCACAACAGAGTTTATGCATTAATTCCACAAACATATCAAAAAGTGTGCATATGCATATAACACCAAGTAAAAACTAGGGCATATAGCAAAACACATAACCAAAGATGCATTTTACAATCATTGTATTCCATGAGCTCCCTACAATCATTGTCTTCCATGAAATCCTCAAAAATCCAAGAAGATGTCAATGAGGCATTTACCCATGGGTATGATATACACAAAACAACATAAACAAGGTATACTACTCAAGGATGAGGAGCAAACATGAAAATATGTATAAAAAGCGTCATACTATCAAAACCAACAAAACCCATTCAACAAACTCAACAAAATATACCCAAACCGTATTCAACATCATATTTTTGAAACTCAACAAAAACACAAAATCCAAGAAATCAAAGGTTAGAAACATGAAATAATTTGAGAAAAATAGAGAACCCATACATTTTCTTGAAGATTGATGAAGAGATGATGAAGAAAATTGGAGTTTTTGAGAATGAACACAGTGAGTTTGGAAGAGGGAGACAATGAACAGTCACAATATGCGAGGGAAAATTGAAAAGTTTTTGAAAACTGCCCTGAAAATAACTCTCAAAGTGCAAAACACGCGTTTTTTGCGACTGGAATGAGTCGTGAACAAGTCGCCAAAAACCCGCATGAAAAAATTTTAAAAATTTGTCTAAGTGTTTTTCGCGACTAGAAGGTCCATTAGCGAGTAAGTCGCCAAACATTCTGAGTAAACCCTGTGACTAGAACTTCCACTCGCAAACCAGTCACCAACATGAGTCGTGAAAAACCCAAAAACCCAGATTTTTGAAATTTTTCTAAGTCTTTTTCGTGACTGGGGCCTTGACCCGCAAGAGAGTCGCCAGGAGCTTCTGAGTAAGCTCGCGACTAGGGGCTTGCGATTTGCTTGACTTGCGAGGCAAAGTCGCCAAAATAGGGTAGCACAATTTTTGAAAATTTTGAAAATTTTCAAAACAAAAATACTTTCCAAAAACAACTAAAACACTCACAAATCTTTTTGTGTTTGATCAACATATAATTGAGCATGTGCAACATATTTAATCAAGTACAATCACACAAATGAATAAGGCATTTATTGAACATAAACATGTGTGATGTGTGTGGGTACAAAAAATGAGATAGTCCCTAGTCTAATGAGAAGTTTCAATGATTAACTCAACCAAGACATACATAATTAGCACTAGGAAGAGTGACATATCTCAATTATAGAAATATGCATATATGACCTCCCACAAAACTTGATTACATACTTTTGAAACTTTTCATTTGGCTTCATATACATCATATCATTTGATCTTTTTGAATCAATACATCTCATTTTGATATCAATGCCTAAAATTTTTGATATTTCAATTTTATGAACAAGCCTTTGGCTTTTTGGGGCATCATACATTTTATAAAAGTCGTTTTCCCTTTTTCCTAGCCAAATACTAGTATGTGCGACAGCTTTTACAGCTAATTATCTCTTTTCATTTTAAGATTTACATTTATTGAGCTCTTTAAGCAAAAAAAATAAAAGAGCGGGAAGATATATAGGCACAAGTCTATGCAAGTCTTAAGATCAAAAAAACCATTGACTAATCATTCATGACAAGTCTGAAAATCTATTTACAACAGTCACATAGATGTCAAGATTTTTTCCACAATGATATGAGTGCATAAAGAACAAGCTACGCTTGTAAATGCACAAAGCCATTTGTACGAAGGTACAAGGCAAAACATGCTTGTGACAATACATAATAATGTCGATCAAACTTTTTGAATTTTCTACTTTTTATGTGTTTTTGAATTTTTGACACAGAAGCAAGTAAAGATTGATTAAAAAAAATGTAAAACATTCAAAGCAAAACGCAAAAAAACAAACAAAAATTTTCAACACATGCTCAAATGATAACGAAAAACACACAACCAATCAAAGTCACATTACATAGGAAGTATTAATGCATGGACATCTTGTAATGCTTATGCATGTGTAGCCTTCTTCACCCACACGGCACGTGCGTTTGGGGTGATATCCCTAGAGGATTGGGTACTATTGTTGTGGCTTTCAAACCTTCTGGTGAAACTTGTCAAACAGGTGGTGAATGCATCAATCACCTTCATTACATCCCTAATGTTAGACTCAGCTTCTCCCCCTTTCAATTGCTTAGAGTTCCTTTTACCCTTTCTTTGTCCACTTGGCCTTTGATAGCCGCCATTCTTTAATGCCTAAAGCTTGTAGCAATTGGGTCTAGTGTGACCTTGAATTCCACAATGGTAACAAAAGTGTTGAGTTTTCGATCCCCTTTGTGACTTTGGGAGAGATTTTCCTTTCGCCTTGAGTTTAGCCACTGCTGGGTTTGGAGGCTTTGTTACAACCCATTGAACAATCACTTTTGGCTTCTTCTTAAGCTTCACTTTCTCAACAACTAAAGTTTCTACCACTGGTTCCTTCACTTTCACAAACTTCATATCCTAGGACACTTTGGCACTCTAACTGCTCTCTCTAGTGTATCCCAATCCGCTTTTGTCGGAGAAAGGTTTTTGATGAGCAAGTACTTCATCAAGTTTCTTGGAGGAAACCCGCTCTACTTTAGCATTAGCTTAAATCACCTCAAGCCCAAAAAATTTGATCTTTGAATAAGCTTCGGTTAGCTCTCCATTTAGCGTCTCGACTTCACACTTAGTCTCCTTGTACTACACTAGAAGACTCTTGTAGTCTTGCTCTACTCTCTTCATTTTCTTAATGGCTGCTTTATCCACTTTTGCATATTCACCGGTCTTCTCAATGAGGGAATTGTAGGTTTCTTGTAGTCCCACTGTTCTCTTATCTTCCTCATCATCGGATTCCTCTACTATCCCCATTGACTCCAATTCAGTGTGCTCACCAAGTTCTTCCACTAACACACTCAAATCATCCGAAGATTGTACGGGATCAATGGTCATAAATGCGGAGTAGTTTCCCTTTCCGTCACAGCTTTCTTTCGAGTCTGAATTAGAGGAGTCTGTGTCACTAAGAGTAGTGGCACACACTTTACCATTCCCTCTCAAATAATTGGGACACTACTTCTTGAGGTGTCCTTGACCGTTGCATTCATAACAAGTGATTCCTTGAAAAGATTGAGAATCATTCACATCTTTCTTCTTGAAATCCTTTTTCTCCTACCAGGAATTTGGAATTTTCCTTTCTTAGCAAACTTTCCATACTTTTTGAACTTCAAGAACTTTCGGAAGTTCTTAACAAGATACGCCATATCCTTTTCGACCTCATCCTCATTCGATGAGTCTTGAGCTTTCATTCTCTCACTGATTGTCTTTAGAGCAAGAGATTTGCTCTTTCTTTGTGATGGTAGAGACAGCTCATAGGTTTGAAGTGAGCCAATAAGTTCTTAAACTTTGATGTCATCAAGATCCTTGCTCTCTTCAATGGCAATAACCTTTGCACGGAAGCTCTCCGGTAGTGATCGTAGAATTTTTCTTACAATCTTGGAGTCCTTTGTCTTTTCTACCAAGTTAAACTTCCCAATTTCCACCTCATTCGACTTCCCATAAAATGAGTCGAATGACTCGTCTTCACTCATCTTCAGCTCTTCGAACTGTGTGGTAAGCATCTGCAACTTGGTGTCCTTCACCTTCTTGGTGCCTTTATAGGTCGTCTCCAAGATTTACCATGCCTCCTTGGCAATTGTAACGTGAGAAATCCTGTGAAACTCATCTGGATAAACACCGTAGAAAATAGCATTTAGTGTCTTGCTATTAGCATTAGCTGTCGTAAGGGTTGCCTTATCCCATGTGGATTTGGCAGCCTCCGACCTAGTCCATCCTATATCTATAGCATCCCAAACACTCTCATCAATTGAATATAAGAATGCCCTTATACGGACTTTCCAAAATGCATAGTTGCTTACATCAAAAAATGGAGGAGCATTAAGAGATTAAGATCAATCCATCTCAAAAGGGGTCAAGGATCGCACTTAGGTAATTAAACCACAGCAAGTGCACCCGCTCTAATACCAAATGAAAGTTCAAATAAGGTGTGAAACACCTATGGACGTTTAGACCCCCAAATATAAAATTACCAACATAAGTTTGTACACAAACAATATATGTACGGAATGATGAATATAAGCTAAACCCAAATGAGTAAAACACTCTAAACCATATTTAAATACAATTACAACAGTAATTAAGAGGTAAAGAGTAAAGGAAGAGAGATGTAAACACAAAGATAACACGGCGATGTGTTATCGAAGAGGAAACCAAAGTACTCGGCGAAAAACCTCTCCGCTGCCCTCCAAGAGGTCAATAATCCACTAAAGAATAAAATTGGGATACATGAATAGTAGAAGACCCTCCAAGCCTAATCTACCCAGTGCACCTAAGCCCTCCAAGTTTCTTGCTCCAACAGGGTTACGCCGAACCTTGTCTTCTCTAACTAACTAGATCCCGCAATCGCTCATTGCATCAACCAAAATGAATTGGTCCCTTCTGAACTACTTCCCAAGCACCAAAATACTTCCTCACTGATATGGGTATGGTGAGATAAGGATTTGGCTAAATGTACCTTTCAAGGATATGTCAATGAAGAGGGTGAGAGTAAAAGAATTTGGAGAATCAAAGGATGAAGATTGTGGATAAATCAATCTTGTTTTTCTCTAGGGTTTCTCTCTCAAAATTATCTCTGGAAGCTCTCTACATTTCATGGGTATAAGGATATTTATAGTAGGGTGTATAAGGAATGCAAAAGGTCAGTTTTCAACAAATAGGGCATTCTGGTGACTCGAGCTCACGACTGGAACGAGTCGCGAGTTTGAGTCGCAAGCTAACTGTCTAGCCAGACTGGAAGTTTTGTCCTGTAGTGCTCCAACTGTTATGTCCCTTCAACTCCCCCTGCATGCTTCACATGTGTGCCATTTTGGCAACTTGCCAGTCGCAAGATCCAGTCGCAAGACTCCCTTGAATTGCACACTTCTTGAGATTTCTTCACACTTTCTCACACACTACCCTTACATAATTCCCACCTAAATACAGGGTATCTAATTGCTAAATTACAAGCAAATTTGATACGGAATAAAGCCAACACATAATTGAATAAATTCAACCTTACACACATCATTGCCAACAATATGCCAAAATTTTTTATAAAAGAGTGCATTCATACCATCAGGTTCAGGAGCCTTTGTTGGTCCCATCTAGAACAACACTGCTTTAACTTCTTCACTGCTATACGGCCTGGTTAGCACCTCCAACATATCATCAGTAATTTAATGATTAACTGTATTAAGACATTCCTCCATTCTATCAAAAGTGCCTTCTTTAAAGATATTCATAAAGTAATCTGACGCCACATTCGCCACTTCATCAACTTCCTCCACCCAAACTCCATTAGCATTTCTGATTCCCTCAATATAATTCCTTTGCCTTCTTTGGGAGGTTTTGGAATGATAAAAGTTATTATTCCTATCTTCGTGCTTTAATCATAACCCTCGAGATCTCTGATGCCAAAAGATCTCACTGCTAAAAGTGGGGTCAAACTTATTTCAGTTGTGACAGAATATCCACTACTATTTTAAGATCTATCAACCTATCATCATCCATAATATTAGAAAATTTCTATATTTTATTTTTCTTAATGAATTATTTAGGCACCTAATTTCAAACCCACAAAAAAATCAATTAAAAAATATGATACACTAACTTTCTTTTCTTTGTGAAAAAGAGATGCTTTACTAACTTGGGAGAGAAATAGTACATTATCATATAGCAATAGGAAAAATGAACAGCAAAATCTCAATAAACAAAGAATATTCATAAGTCATATAAATAAAAAATTATATATATTCATAAAACTGATTAGAAATTTAAATACCAATCATACTATAATCTATAAAATTTATGTTAGGACATATGTATTCACATGTTAAGAACATATGTCATATTTTATGTAAATTGGCTAACCCTTTGACAAAACGCACTCTACTTGTAATTGGGTAGTTCTAGGTGTTTTTAATACTTCTAGAAACAATGTTTCAAGATCAAGTGTTGAAGTCATCAAGTCTGTCCAAGAAAAAGCAAGCTGAAGTGCAGAATTTTTAAAGCTCGACACCTGCTCGACACCTACCTCGACACCTGCTATCTGTCGAGAATTAAAAAGTCAGAATTCCAATCTGATTTTCTTGGGATCCGTGAATGTGTTTTTGGGCCTTCTTTTCTTCTAACCCTAAACATATTTAAGGAGTGTTTTAAGAGCCGTCAATATAGACACAAGTTGCATAAGCATTGAGCAATCCTTGTTCAAGCAAATTGTGATCTAAGACGAAGTTCTTAACCTAGTTCATCTTCTTCAAGAAGTTGCTATGTATTGTGCACCATAGGGTTTTGTGACCAAGCATCTTCCTGATCTTCATTGCATAGGATGATCTGAAGAACTTTGCAGCCAACCTCTCTTCCTAAAAGTTGGTGTTTGAAGTCGCGTACTGGGATCCGCGCATCTGATTAGTCACGTACTTGGGAGCCGTGCATCAAAAGGGGGAACTGTCGCTACAGATCAAATCCAATTGGGTATTGGGGTAAGGATTCAACTGTAGGTTGATAAGGTACTTGGGATTCCTTATTTGTAACCGCTTGATTTGATAATAGTGGAGTTTCGGGAGTGGTGACCTGAAAATCACCTGGTGGGGTTTTTGCCGTTAGGGTTTTCCCCATTCGTGAACAAATCACCGTGTCTTTTATTTTCCGCTGCATATTTAGTTATTCGGTGATTTGTTTGTGCTGCCACGTATTTGCATGTTAAATTGATTAATTAATAACTTGGCTAAATTAATTAATTAGTTTAAATCACAAGGGGTCATTCAGTTTGTGGCCTATCAAGTGGTATCAGAGCAGGCACACTCTGATTAGGTTTAATCTTTGCTGTGTTTGATCCATTGACCCCTGTTTGTCATGGATAGAGGACAATCTCTAATTATACCTCCTTTATTTGATGGGACTAACTATGCCTACTGGAAAGTACGCATGAGAGCTTTTTTGCAGTCCTTAGATGAGAAGGTGTGGCAAGCTGTTGAGATTGGCTGGACCAAGCCAACAGAAGCGCCGGCTGATTGGGATGAAGCTAAGATCAAGGCGGCAAACTTCAACAGCAGAGCGTTGATGCTCTATTTAGCGCTGTCACCAATGAGGAGTTCAAGAAGATATCCTCAACAGAAACTGCCAAGGAGGCGTGGACCATCCTCCAGACAACCTATGAAGGAACAAAGGCTGTCAAGGATTCAAAGCTACAGAGGCTCACTACTAGCTTTGAAGAAATTAAGATGGAGGAGGATGAGTCGTTCGATGAGTTCTATGCCAAGCTTAAAGACATAGTGAACTCAGCCTTCAATCTTGGGGAAACCATCCCTGAACCCAAGGTTGTAAGGAAGGTGCTCAGATCTCTACCTGAAAGATTTCATGCCAAGATTACGGCAATTGAAGAATCAAAGGACATTGATAAAATTCCTTTGACTGAGTTGGTTGGGAACTTGCAGACCTAAGAGCTAGGGTTATCAAGAATAGGCAAGTCAAGCAAGGGCAAGAGCATGGCCCTGAAGGCTAAGAGCAGTGATACAGATGAGTCTTCCGATGATGAAGATTCTAAGATGAAGTCCTACACTACAAGGCAGTTCAAGAAGTTTATGAAGAATGCCAATGGGAGGAGCTTTGACAAGGACCGAAGGCAATCCAATACTTCTCAGTTCAAGAGCCAAGACAAAGGAAGGAAGGAAGGATGCCAAGGATGGCGGTCAGTACACTGTTCCGGCAGGACCAAAGTGTTTTGGGTGTTATGGGTTTGGACACATGAAGAATGAGTGTCCTACATATCTGAAGAGCATTGGAAAGAGCAAAGCTCTTGCTGCAACCCTTAGTGACACTGAGCCTGAAGATGATTCCGACAATGAGGATGACGGAATCCTAAATGCCTTCACTGCTTCAGTCAATTCTACTGATGGGATTGTTGAAGAAGAAGAAGAAGAATTGGTGGACACTGAATGTGAAAAGATGGATGATAAAGATGATATCCATTCAGCCTATGAGAAGCTTTACAAGCTCTCTGAAAAGCATGAGAATTTATACAGGCTGGCCACCAAGAAGCTCAGTGATGTGGAACTCGATAGAGAAGAATTGTCCACAAAGTTTGATGAGGCGAATCAAACTATTGGTGCACTGAGGTTTGAGAATAACTTCCTGGCCGAGAAGACCAAGAAGCTTGAAGCAGAGTTGTTTCAAGTTAGAGCTCAACTAGAGAGGACTTCAAGTGCAAAACTTGATGAGATGCTCAGCAACCAGAAATCTGCTTCAGATCGAACAGGCTTAGGGTATGGTCTTTCTATCTCTAACTCTGCTTCTACTAGTTCTACTGTTTTTGTTCCTCCTGCTAATACTGTTAAAATTGAGAACATTGATGTTAAAACTGAATTAGCTAGTGAGAACATAGACAAGGGTAA
The DNA here is from genome assembly GCA_023736055.1 of Quercus glauca. Taxonomy (NCBI): domain Eukaryota; kingdom Viridiplantae; phylum Streptophyta; class Magnoliopsida; order Fagales; family Fagaceae; genus Quercus; species Quercus glauca. The sequence goes on along the minus strand of CM043322.1, from coordinate 45,194,267 downwards.
ATCAATCTTAGGAGCACCCCCTAAGTTAGATAAGAAAGATGCTAAAATCCCTAGGGATAAGAAGGCTAACTCTCAGAAACCAAAACAAAAGAAGCAGCATCTCTGTTATCATTGTGGAGCTGCTGGTCATACTCGACCTAATTGCTACAAGTGGCTAGCCACCCAACAGAGCAACAGTATGACAGCATCTAGAAGCCACAATCAGCTTCAATCTTCTCTTGCTCCTCTTGGAGATCTTCTGAAAGCCATCATGTTCCTTTCAAACTTGAACGGTTTTAATTCTTCCCCCTCACCGCCGGCTCAAGGATTTAATCAAAGGAAAGGCTCTTCCAAGGTGTGGAAGAAAAAGGACTCAAAGTGATTTCATCACTTTCTTTTCCCTTCTTGTTCTTCTTTTTTGTTGCATTGCATGTGTGTTTTGCATTTTTATTTGAGTCAGTCTAGTTTTATGCATTGTTTTGCTTTGTTAACATATTTTTGTGTGTTTACTTTCAGTTTTGTTTATTTTGTTTTTGATATAAAAAAAAATTTTGAAAAATTGAAAAATACAAAAACAGTGTGTGTTATGTGTACTTTGGTACTTGTGTACCTTAAATGGCCAATGAAATAAAGTTTTCTAAACTTTGTATCTCTTGTAGCTTAGATGAGCATCTTTATGCACAACTAAGCAAGTGAGCTTTGTGGCTCGTGTTTGTGATGAGTAAGATTAGGTTATTTCTTAGACTTAACACTCATATCACTCTTTTTGACGGGTAGGACTAGAAAATCCCAAGAGAAAGGCATAAATAACCATCTCACCACTGTTGCCCGCCAATCATTAATGACATCTGTATGTTTCGGCATAGCAAAAGTGTGATGTCAATGACATTTGTGTGCTTAGGCATAGCAAAATTGAAATGTCAAATATCAATGGGTATTTCTTTTCTTTCTCATAAGCCCATGTATGATATGCTTAAAAAGAAAATATGCAAAGAAATAAAAAGCAAAAAGATTAAAAATGCTTTAAAATGGTTGCAAGCGTGTATTCTAGGAGATGTGGGAGTTATAGGATGTACCTCGAAGGTGATAGTCCCCATCAAATAGTTATGATTGTGTGTGAGTTAAAGTTATTTTCTCATATCTCAGATCGTCATAACATGTATACACATATGCAATCTTGCGATATTTTTCACACACAACACGCAATATTCTTTGCTACTTTTGATACATGTGCAGGTACAATGTGATTTGGCCATCACAAAGGTTTTACATGTGCTTTTGTATGCTCACTAAACTGTCATGACTTATTTTTAAAATATAAAATTTGTTAGACTTGTTTAGTGTGTATGTGTGTGTTTTTGGGAGATCCATGTGCTTAATTTTTCATTGAGAGATGATATTTGAGAGCATTTTATGATGGTTGGATCATGGTTGAGGTGCATGTCTTGATTGCATTCATGTCTGTGTTTTTCACTTCTCGAAAAACTGCTTTTCTCTGCTGGCTCGACACCTTCTTGATACCTCCTCGATACCTGGTCAGCTGTCGAGATTTTCAAGCCTTTTTCTTATCGCAATCTTGACACATCCTCGACACCTGGTGGATCGATCGAGATTCTCTCTGTCTCCTCGATACCTTCTCGACACCACGTCGATCGATCGAGCTTCAGTATCTGTTCAGCTATTTAGTACCTCGATACCTCCTCGACACCTTCAGCTGTCGAAGGCAAAATTCTCGATACCTATCTCGATAGCACCCTCGATACCTCTCGACACCTCAGCTGTCGAGATTTACTGAGGTGCCTATTTAAGCTGCGATCGCGATTTTCTCTCTCATTTCTTGATCTCTCTTCGATCTGTCCGAGGCTGTTCATCTTCCCAAACTGCTTTTCTTCACTCCAATCTCCATCCCAAGTGATTTTCAGCCTTTCTTGCTTCAAATCAAGTGGTATGATCTTCTTTTCCATTCCTTTTCATGCATTTCATGATTTGAATCTTAGGTTTTGGGATTTTTTTTGAAAACTTTGGGGTTTTTCAAAATCATTGAGTTTTTATTGAAATTTTGGGTTGGTTTTTAAATGAAAAGTGTTTAAAATGTCATACATTGCATTCCATGTGCATTAGAATGATATTTTCATGCATTTAGTTGTGTGATTCTTGTATGTGTGCTGCTGGATTGGATTGGGCTGAGCCCATGATGCTTTTTATGTTTGCATGTCACATGACCATGCATTCCCATGCATACGTACATTTTGTTCAACATATTATCATATTTGAACTGTTTGGGACTTTTCTGATTGTCTCCTTCTCTATCTTTTTTCTCATTATTTTACGTTAGTTGTGTCTATGGCACCTAAACGTAAATCCACTCCTGCTCGGAACCCTCTGTGTTCTGGAGCTTCCTCATCTTCTGATACTGCTCCTCATACTCTTCGGTTCCGTGATGTAGATGCCCAAAAGGCGTTTACTGAGAACTTTTCTAAACGAGGTGTTCATTCGGAACACCACGTTGTTCTGGCAGACTTCGCCGACACTGACCTTCCCTCTGTCATTCACAATAGGGGATGGGAGTCACTGTGTGACGTCCCGGTCACTTGTCCTCTCGTACTTATTCAGGAGTTTTACTCCAACATGTACGGGATTGATCGTTCAGTACCTCTCTTTCATACTCGCGTTCGAGGTACGCGCATTGCTGTCACACCGCAGCTGGTTACGGATGTGCTTAGAGTCCCTAGGATAGAGTTTCCTGACTATCCTACCTGTGAGCGACTAAGAACTGTGTCCAAGGATGAGCTCATTTCTGCTTTTTGTAAGCGTCCTTCTGAGTGGGGTAAGCATCAGTACACATCATGTAGACCTTTTGCTAAAGGTCCTAGGTTCCTTAACATGGTGATGACTTTTGTACTTCATCCTCTCTCTCACTATAACTCTATCACTAAGCCTCATGCTCGTTTCTTGCTATCTCTACTTGAGCATCTTACGATAGATTTTCCTTCTCACTTCATTTTCTCTATCATAGATGTTCATTTAGATTCGGCGTCCCATGATAAGCTCATCTTTCCTTCCGCTATCACGAGGATTCTACGCCATTTTTCCATCCCTTTCCCTGTGTCCGACCACTTCACTCACATATCTGCCATAGATGCCGCTACCGTAAAACGTAGTGAGGCACAGTTCAGGTCGAGACAGCCAGATTCCACTCTGCCCTCCCGTTCGGCTCCATCCAGATCTGCTCCATCTACATCGACTCCTTTTCCTTCTTCCGGCGATGTATCTCTTGGAGATATCATGGCGCAGCTACAGCGCATGGATGCTCGCCTTAATACACTCACCACTAAGTTGTATCAGGTGAACGTTCGTGTTGGTCGTATTGCACGACGGCAGGCGACCATGGGTGGTTTTGCTTCTGAGGCTTCTCCTCCACCACCTCCTCCAGTTGCTTCAGATTCTGATGATGAGGATGATGATGATGATGATGGTGATGACGATGATGTTTCAGATAATGATGATGGAGACGCTAGCTCTACTGATGAGATGTCTACATGACACTCTACCCTTTGTCACTCATGACAAAAAGGGGGAGTAGTTTTGGATTATGAGAGTAGTCATCTTAGGGGGAGAGTTAGTATAGGACATTTTTGATAGGGGGAGTGTTCATATTTCTGAGGGATGTAGTGAGGCTTATGATGTATCTTTTCTTTTCCATTCTTATTAGATACATTGGTCTTGTATATCAATTTACATACATTGTACTTATCTTTCTATATATGTGGATGTATGTTTTTTTTTTCACCTATCTCTTCATGTGTTGTTTCTTTTCTTTCTTTATACACATGTTCTTTATATTTGTATGCAATCTAATTATTTCTGTTTCACACAAGATGCCTTGATGAGTTTTGTTTAAAAGTGTTTCAGAAATACAGGTTGTCAAAGTCTACTTGCCATAAACTCTCTTCTTGCAAAGTTTTTCAAGAGTTTGTGTTAGGATAGATTTTATTGTATTTAACAAGTGAATATGAGTTGAGTGATTTATGACTTCTCTCATATGTTCATTTGTTTGTTGTGGTTTTGTCACGGATTGCCAAAGGGGGAGATTGTTAGGACATATGTGTTCACATGTTAAGAACATATGTCATATTTTATGTAAATTGGCTAATCCTTTGACAAAACGCACTCTACTTGTAATTGGGTAGTTCTAGGTGTTTTTAATACTTCTAGAAACAATGTTTCAAGATCAAGTGTTGAAGTCATCAAGTCTGTCCAAGAAAAAGCAAGCTGAAGTGCAGAATTTTTAAAGCTCGACACCTGCTCGACACCTACCTCGACACCTGCTATCTGTCGAGAATTAAAAAGTCAGAATTTCAATATGATTTTCTTGGGATCCGTGAATGTGTTTTTGGGCCTTCTTTTCTTCTAACCCTAGACATATTTAAGGAGTGTTTTAAGAGCCGTCAACATAGACACAAGTTGCATAAGCATTGAGCAATCCTTGTTCAAGCAAATTGTGATCTAAGACGAAGTTCTTAACCTAGTTCATCTTCTTCAAGAAGTTGCTGTGTGTTGTGCACCGTAGGGTTTTGTGACCAAACATCTTCCTGATCTTCATTGCATAGGATGATCTGAAGAACTTTGCAGCCAACCTCTCTTCCTAAAAGTTGGTGTTTGAAGTCGCGTACTAGGATCCGCGCATCTGATTAGTCACGTACTTGGGAGCCGTGCATCAAAAGGGGGAACTGTCGCTATAAATCAAGTCCAATTGGGTATTGGGGTAAGGGTTCAACTGTAGGTTGATAAGGTACTTGGGATTCCTTATTTGTAACCGCTTGATTTGATAATAGTGGAGTTTCGGGAGTGGTGACCTAAAAATCACCTGGTGGGGTTTTTGCCGTTAGGGTTTTCCCCATTCGTGAACAAATCACCATGTCTTTTATTTTCCGCTGCATATTTAGTTATTCGGTGATTTGTTTGTGCTGCCACGTATTTGCATGTTAAATTGATTAATTAATAACTTGGCTAAATTAATTAATTAGTTTAAATCACAAGGGGTCATTCAGTTTGTGGCCTATCAATTTAAAAAAATAAATAAATAAACGATATGGCCATTATTAAAAATATATAACAAAGAATAAATCTCAAAACTCATATAGTGTAGAAGAAAGCAATAAACTTGAAATTCTAAGACAAGTGCTTTCTTGAAAAATATAATAGAAGATTAAACATAATAAGAACAATGTTTAAAAAAAATTATTATGATTGAAGAGAGAGAGAGAGGAAGAAGAAAGCGCACTCTTGCACGTTCACTTCATCAAGGAGATGATGCATCACACGAATAAAAAATGGATTAATGGTCTTTTTTTTTTTTTTTTAAGATGACAAGACTTTGTTTTGGCTAGATTGAGATGAGAGTTCTTGTGTTGAGAACAAATAGAATGGAGCAATGTGGGGCTAGCAGCCACAGCACTAAAGAGAGAAGGACCCATAGGAAGCTTTCTTGAGTTGAGAAACATAGAAGAAAAAAAATAATAATGAAGTACCCATAACCTTAGGTTGCTTGCTTGAGTTGAGAAAGATGGGAAAGAAGTGAAATTTTGTTGAGAAGTGGGTTGTGAATTGCACTATTTGGAGAGAGTGAGTTATTTTGTCCATTAGATTGTTTATAGATCTTTTGGACAATTGAGAGAGCCAACTTTTGTTTAAGGACTTTAGGCTATTATCTACTGGACCAGCCAGAAATCATGAATAATTGTTGGGGGGGGTGGGGGGAGATAGCCTAGAACGGGCATAGCACTATGAGAAGATTAAAAAATTTGAGGGGCCATGAGCAGCGTAGCTCCACCCCAGCATTTATTATCATCTATAAAATTACAGGAATAACAATGTGTGATGCAACGTCTTTTTACTAAACTTAATCACAATATTATAGATGGAAAACGATGAAATGACCAATTTGACAACAATATGAAAGTTTAAGGACTAAAATGTTAAAAATAAATTTTATGGACGCAAATTTGATTTCATACAAACTTAAAGGGTGTAATTTGAATTTTAACCAAAATTTTTCATAATTTTTTAAAAAATGACTTAATGTACTCTTAAATCACAATTTAAACACCCATTTAAACTATTTTATTAAGACACAGTCTAAATATGAAACCAATACATTCGCAAATTGAGGGGCTGTCCTAGTCTAAGACCATGGTGTCCATATCTTACATGAAACAAGTAATTTCGACAAATGGAATATACCATAACTATATGATCTCATCCAAAATCTGAAAAGCATGCTTTTGGTCAAAGTATATTGGACCAAGGCAACTTAAAGGGATGTAGATACCTTCGATTTACCATAGCATGGATATGGCATACGTTGGAGAAGTATTTGCATCTCATACAAAACATGTGCAACGGAAGACAAACAAGATTTACTTCTATGATGCTAGAACACATGCACTTTCGAATTTTCATATTAAGGTTTAAAGAATCATACCTTTGATGCATCTACTTTGAAAAACCTTACCAAGAACACTTGAAACTTTCAAGCAAAACTGAAATCTTAGCAACTTGATCTTAGAATCTCCTTGATCTTCACCTCAATAACCACATAATTTCCCGAGAGAATGGGATCTCCTTATTGAGAACTCTAACCTTAGCTATGTGTACGTGGGTGTTGACCTTTAAGTTTAACAAATGCATATTCTGTAAAGCCCATGAAGCACGAGAAATGCTCCTTTAGTGCCCCCAGGGCTCACTATTCCTTCAATCTTTCCACCTCTACTGAAAAGGACGCAGAGACGGGTAATTAGCATGAGTCATTAACTCATCAATGATTAACTCCTACTACAAGCTTTGATGGGGGACAGATCAGACCCGCAGCTTCTGCAGAACCAAACAATGGAAATATATGGAAAATAAGAACAACAATACGACTCAACTCCGATCTATGGTTTTTCAAGCCATGATCAAGACGAAGAGAAGAGATAGAAAAGTGCTACAGCAACTCTTGATGAAAACTTATAGGTTTCATTATAATAATCAATTTGATAATAACATAAGCTCCCTTTCCCAAGGTCCTCTTACACCCTTTTATAATAGAACCTCACCTAATCAAATTAGGAAACATAATAAAGATAGAGATAAACTAGGAAAGCAAATAAATCTAAATCCTAACTCAAATTCAAATACAAATAAAACTCCTAAGTCAACTAAAATACTAATAAGGGATAAATATAAAAGCAAATCAATTAAGGATGTGATTTGCTACTTTCCAACTTCTACGCATAATTTTCTGCTGAAGATAGACATCGTCATTGATCTAGGTTTGCTACAGACTTCTAGATAATTCTACCGAACATGCTAGAATATCTTCCACAGAACTTGTGCATGATTGGCACATTAACCTTAAATAAGGAATGTAATCTTCTGAATATGCTGACCTCTTATTATTTCTCCCTAATGCCTGTCGTGAATTGCCAACAATCCCTTGGTTCTTGTTAAGTGCCAAATCTTGAATGTTGCTGCCGTAGAATGTGTCTTCCTCGTTAGATGTCCCTACATCAAACTCCCCAGGTTGGAAAGAATTCGTCCTCGAGTTTGAACAATACTTGCCTCGATCTCTAGGATGTCCAATTAGTCCCTTCCATCCAACTATTCTTAGTAATGCAAGACAAAGTACAACACTACTAATCAATCTTTTTTCACTCATGGTGACGCATGGCTGTGCAGATTCTTGCTAGGGGCTTGTTTCATTTTGATTGAAAAAATGAAGTCAATACTGTGAACAAATCATCATATTCATCAACGGATGTTACCACCCTGCTCCCGCAAACTTGTTGGAGCTTCATCTTCTTAAGTAATGAACCCCTTCGAAACGATTTTCACTCCATGAATCTTTCCCAGATTGGATCATGAGAACATAACCACCCTTTGACCACTAATCCATCAATATAAGAAGAATTTACTGGTGTAGCCTCTTGTATGACAAAAACTTTAAAATCAACTACATAATAATTTCTCAATAAAAATCATCATACCTGATGCTACTAGATCTTATGAGGAATTGATCAATGCCAATGAAATCAATGGGACCCAACTTTTGATTTAAGCAAACATTTTCCAAGACTAAATCAAGCACTGGATTTTGATTGCAAACCTTATGGGTTATGGGCTCACCTTGTATTATAATGGCTCCCTGTTGATCTTCTGCAACTCATTCATTCATGATCAATTCGCAATCCTCATTAGGGTACTCATCAAATTTCGATGGAGCATTGAAGTCTACTTATGCTTCATTATCATACTCATAAAAAGAATCTTCGCTCTAGGCTTCAAGAGTTATACCACTCTCGTCCTCATATTCTGCCGCGCTAGGTATGTAGCGAATGAGACAAGATTGTCTTTGGCAAAACTCATCGTTCTTTTGCTGCTCATTGAGTGATACTTTAGCCAAATTAATATACCTACCATTTGGACAATCACAAGTGATGTGACCATATCCTAGGCATTTGTTGCATCTCAAAAATCTCTCACCCTTCACTTGGTGCGAAGTAAGTTTTGAAACTTGTAGATGATTGCATGAATATTGAGGTTTACGTGGTTATATATCTCTGTGGCTGATAGTGTTGTTATGGTGGAACTTCTTGTTGCAGAACTGTGCATCTCCCACTTCAAAATCTTGTTCTACCGCAAGCAACTTACATTCCTCACTTTCTGCAGATTCAACACCATATCCATTACTACTAGTGTAAATCCCAAAACATTGTCTTTGTTGCTTCTCAACCTTTACAACAAGTTTGTAGACTTCATTGTAATCGCTGAATGGTTGTAATGTCGCCACATCCTGGATGTCTCTCCGCAAGCCACCCAAATATCAAGCCACAGTCTGTTCCTCTGCTTCCATCAACGCACATCACATGGTCAGAAGATCAAACTCCTCTGTGAATTCATCTACAGCCTTGTCTCAAATTATATAGCCGCATATATGCATCTTGGAGGTAATTCTCAGGCAAGAACTTCCTTCTAAGCTCTTTCTTCATCTTCTCCCAAGTCACAATTTTTGGCTTTCCTATACGCTTCCGACGAACCTTCAGTTGCTCCCACCAAGCCGAAGCATGTTTCTTCAACCTTGGTACAACAACCTTCACCTTCCTGGGAATTTGAGACTTCCTTAAAATCGAAAACACGTTCCACCATATTCAACCAGTCGATGAACTCATCTGGCTGAATCTTCCCTTCGAACTCTGAAATGTCCTTCAAATCAACATCACGTGGTTGTTGATTTTGTCGAGCCTCTCCACGAACTCCCCGAAAATGAAAAGGGTTGACATCCTCAAAATCGAGATTTTCATCATCAGGATTCTGAGTCTCGTAGCGTGTTCCAAGTGGGAACCACCTCTACCATGCCTTTTGTTCACCATGGTTGTTGTTGTGAACTGGCTTCATGGAACTCTCAAGGAAAGGCTTGCTCTGATACCACTTGATGGGGGACAAATCAGACCCGCAGCTTCTGCAGAACCAAATAATGGAAATATATAGGAAATAAGAACAACAATACGACTCAACTCCGATCTATGGTTTGTCAAGTCATGGTCAAGATGAAGAGAAGAGATAGAAGAGTGCTACAGCAACTCTTGATGAAAACCTACAGGTCTCATTATAATAATCAATTTGATAATAACATAAGCTCCCTTTCCCAAGGTCCCCTTACACCCTTTTATAATAGAACCTCACCTAATCAAACTAGGAAACATAATAAAGATAGAAATAAACTAGGAAAGCAAATAGATCTAAATCCTAATTCTAATTCAAACACAAATTAAACTCCTAAGTCAACTAAAATACTAAAGGCAAATCAATTAGGGATGTGATTTGCTACTTTCCAACTTCTAGGCATGATCTTCTGCTGAAGACAGACATCATCATTGATATGGGTTTGCTGTAGACTTTTAGATAATTCTGCTGAACATGCTAGAATATCTTCTGCAGAACTTGTGCATGATTGACATATTATCCTTAAATAAGGAACATAATCTTCTGGATATGCTGACCCTTCTATTATTTCTCCCTAAATCCTGACGTGGAATGCCAACAATCCCTTGGTTCTTGCTAAGTGCCAAATCTTGAATGTTGCTGTTGCAAAATGTGTCTTCCTCGTCAGATGTCCCTACATCAAACTTGATAATTGTATCCAGGAGCTAGGCAATTGAGTACTCACGTGCCTTGGTGGCCACCTTTGCTTCCTCCATCCTTGCTTAATGAGTTGCCTCATTTCCTCTCAACTGCCTAGGTGAGGACAAAGAATCTTGTACAATAGGCCCTGCCTTTTTATAAATCGTTTAATATATCAATACGACTTGCTAGTCATTCTACATTAATGCCTATAACTTTAAGTGTCACCTAGTATGGAAGGGAATTTGTGAACTGATAGAGCCACATAACCTTCGATATATCGAGACTACAAACAGACAACGATGCCCCCATTTTAAATGTTTCCTAGTCCAATAGGGAATTTGTCGAGAGATAGGGCCACATAGCCTTCAATATCCCGAGACTACAAATAGACAAATGATGTCCCCTACAAACTCGCATCAAATGCATATTAAAGGTATCTTGAGCGATAGTGATAAAACCTCTTCCTCTGTTTCTTAAGCCTCAAGGAAATAATCGTCTTGGCTTACAAAGGCCGTCACTCCAAAATGGCATAGGCCAACAACCATTCAATCAAGACTATGCGTGTATCCAACACAATATCAAGTTCCCCAAGGAGCCTCTGATACATCCAACAAAGAAGAATGGATATATGTTGATATATTATGACTTGCGCATATAGATTGAGATCCAGTGCAATAGGACATTTGAGATTAAAAGTTGCAAAAGTCACTTTTAATCTCAACCCTTGAATAAAAATTTTTTTAACTCTCAAATTTTTACCATTTCACTTTTACACTTTATTTTTTCAACTCTCTCTCACACAACATGGTTTGCACGGTGCAATAGCTTTTTGCAATTTGCATCGGATCTCAATCTAGTCATTTTCTGATGCCTTCTCATGCATTTAAATCGCCTAAAAGCTCATTAATTAAAGTCAACATCTTTACCATCTTTAAAGGCAACAATTGTCCCTCTCCCGTAACTTTCTTAAATGCCATGTCCTTATATAAGGGCTTTCTTACTTGGGGACGCTCATAAGCAAGCACACTATTTCAAAACGACCAAAGAAGAGAGGTGATTAAAATATTATTCATAAAAGAAATTCCTAATGACCTTGGACATTGTTAACACACCTCCCAAAGTTAAGGGACTAAATGTACACAGTGGTAAAGTAATGGGTCACTACATTAAGGACCAACTTGTCAAAGCAACGCCACTACATGCAATACATGTACAAGCACACATGCAAGGAAGCATAAAATGCATGTTACCCTATTTTGTCAAGACTCTACTATGTCATTTTTGAATGGGAATGTGACACCTTACCCAATAGGAAAGTAACACGTGTCTACCTCCATCACTATTAAAGAATGAAGGACTCAAGGCAGAGGAATGAATCAATTAGAAGATCTCTCTCTCTCTCTCTCTATATATATATATATATATTGTAACCATTTAAAGAAAAATAGTGGAATACTCAATTGGCTTGGCCCATAGTTTTCTCCCTCTCTAAAGGATTTCCACATTATAAAAAATAAAAAATAAAAAAGTGTATATTTTCCATTGCATTTTCATTTTTTGCAACTTCATTTTCTCATTGTTGAGCACCAAGTTCAATCAGTGTGTAAATGTCAAGGTGGAAATCCAATATCTTGCCAAATCAAAACTATCATGTACACCGTGTAATACCCTAGTAAGAGAAAAAAAATTCCTTTCCTTATGTTAGGCGTGTACCACCTTGAGAGTGGAGAGAACTCCTTTCAGCTTCAATGTTTAGCGCTCGCTTAGTCTAGGGTTTTTCTCAACCAACTAATCCCTTTTAATATATTTGACACGCTATGGATCAATTAATGGCCAGCCCATGTGGGCTTTAGTAATAGGGCTCGAAGTGGGACCAAAGGGATATAAAAACACTAACTCCATTAAGCATTGGGTCTCATGTTAACTCATGATAGGCCTAAAATTACCATTAGCCATAATTTAGTCCATTATAAATTTACAATCGCACTCTAGGCTTTTATTTGACTATTAAGTCATCCCAATAATCTATTAATTAGCATTTAATATCTCCATGAAATCATCCATAGTGAAACAAATTCAATGGTTACTATTACTTTGTTGATAAAGTTTCAACATATGACGTGTGTTTCTAATGATTGTACTCTTTATCATTAAACCAAGGCACCAATCAGTTTTTAATGTAAGCAAGAATTGAATCTCATGTCTCTTATTCAACCATCAAAAACTTTATTAGTTAAGCTAACTAAAACCCACGTTATTGTCACTTTGTAAATCACTACATCTTAAGTCCTTGAGTCCTTAATTTAATCTCTTAATTATTCTTACATTATTATGGAATCTAATTCTATTGAATATAAATTTTAGTAACTCCTTACTAAAATGATCATCTCCTTCATTCAAGCATTAACTTCTCATTTTAAATCCTAAAACTATTGTAATTGTTGCTCCCCACTCCTACCACGTTTAACAAAGGATTTCCACATCATTAGTCACATGTAAATCAAACAATTTTCTAGTAAATTCAGTCACATGTGACGTTTCACACGTCTTATCCTTCTTATGACACTTGTAATTTTATTATAATACTTTTAGGTAAGTGTAAGGAAGTGGTTTGGGTCCTTAGCCCAAAGGTTGGTGGACTCAGACCCAAAAAGCCCAAAATAATAAATTTGGAGATAATGGGTTAGGAAAAACTAGACTTTAATGAATCAAACAAACACCAAAGTGGATTAAGATGGCAAGAGAATAAGAATAAACACATTTATACTAAAGAAAGTCGTCATCGGCAAAATCCGAAGAGATCAATTCTAATATATTTCTCTCAGGTTGGATTACAGGATCAGTTCTTGATGCTACAGTCTTTTCTCTCTTAGTTTTTCGATCCCCCTCTCTCCAGGGGTCTCTTACGTTATATATCTCCCTCCTAATGCTACAGCCTTTTCCATTTGTTGATCATCCAAGCTACTACTTGAGTGTTTGTCTCATTGGACACCCTCTCTAGCTCTCTGTGAGTTGGGATAGCCAAGGCAGCACTGTTCTGAGGTCTTTTCCACATAAATGTGGCTAGAAAGTTAGCTGCAAAATATTCAATGCGGTGGCAGTAGCTTTTCCTTAGATATTTTGAGCTTCCATCCTTCTTATGCATTTACAATACACGTCTCTGTCAGTGGAACATCCTGGAAGGTCACCTTGAATGATAAGACATGTATTTGATCTGTGCTTTGCTCATTCGAGGAGGTGAGCCTCATCGGACTACCTTTCCCATTTTCTCCGTTTGCATCTTATTCATGGAATTCTGAACTTGACCTTCTCACTACTATTTATCGGTCCTCGGACCAATCAACCTCCTCAGACAAAGCCCAAAACCCAATATACAATCTTGGGCCTTTGCCCCTATAATAAGAATGAGGAGAAAAGCTTTTATTAGTTTATGAGTTCACAAACCTAGTATGGTTTGGGAATAGATGTTTAGAGACAATTGTTGTTCAATTAATTATAGATTTTGTGAAGATTATAATTAATCCTCTAAGGAGTTGGAGTATGGATTCATTGATAGCTTGATTTCTCTTTGTTTGCAATTATTAGGTTGGTTATCAGGAGGAGGCCAACGAGGACCAAGATCAAATGTTTTGAAGAAATTATCACGCACATAAATGTTTTAATGGATGAACGAGATACTAACAACTATCAATCAATAAATTCGAGCAAATAAGATGGAGTGAAAAATGATACCTCTAAGAGATGGTATTAGGTGTAATGAAAATAGGTGTAATGCCTTTCACATGGGATGGGCTCCACACTGTAGACCCCACCCCCATATGAGAGGCGTTACACCTATTCCAATTACATATAGAATTTTCTTCTCCTCTAAAGATGTTCAAAGTCAATGTAGATGAAGCACTAGCAAAAGAGAATAGGAGAATGGTAGTAGTACTTAGAGAAAAGATAGTCCTCAAAGCATGGAGAAAATGTATCCCATCATCCTCTCCTCCTCTAGTGCCTAAAGTTGAACCTTTCAGGTGGGCAATAAAAAGGATCATGGAAGAAGACACAAGTAACGTTACTCTAGGTGATGCAATGCAAGAAGTTGAAGCCATGAGGTTGAAAGGAGGGGACCTTGGGTATTAGGGGTATGCTTAGGCCGGATTGAGGGGTTTTTTCAACCCAACCCATCATGATAGGTTAAAAAAATTCAAATCCAACCCAACACATCTCATCATAGGGGTTCAACCCAAACCACATGGATCGGGTTGGACATTTTTTTTAATTACTATTATTATTATTAAATTGAGCATTAGAACAACACCACTACAAATAAGGAAAAATTTATAATCAAATAATCCTGAACATAACACCAAACCAACATAATATGACGAATACATAGGATTTGGAATTTATTTAGGAAGAGGGGTAAAAAAGTAAATAACAAAATTGTATAATATATTTTTAAATATATACATTAAACATTTTTTAATTTAAATATATATTAAATATAGGTGGATCAAGTTAGGTTTAGTAGATTTGTGAATCTTATAACCTGAACCCAATCCGACGCACCGAAAAAAAAAATTCACAACCCAATTCAACCCAACCCACCAACCCCTAAAAGTAAACTCAACTCATTGGTTAGGTTGGATCGGATTAGTTTTGGCTAATTGGCTACATACCTCTAATTTAGATCTGCAGGTGGTTGTTACATATATATATAAACAAGGGTATCCTACAATCCCTCTTGTTCCACACACACCGGGTTATTAAAGGGAAGAATCTCATAGGATGGCCCCATGCTGGCAAGAGGTTTCAAACCTAAGATCTCATAGATATCATGAGACCTAAGAACCACTTAACCAACTCCTTGGGGTTATAATATCTTTTAACTATGTGGAGGAAGAATGTAAATTGCAATTTTGATTTAGTCCATGATTTTGAAGGGCTAATCATTTTCATACTCTTTCATGGGGAGGCTTCTAAAGCTGTACCATAGCAAAAATTTTCTTATACATCAAATATATGTACCTTCCATCTTACTGTATGTAGGTTCCACAATAGTGTAAACCCACCCACACGCACATAGTAAGAAAATGTTTCTCTCCAACTATATCTTTTTATTGGATGTGAATTTTGAAAATATGACTATTAAATTGTATGTTTTTACTATTCTTTATGTTTGCAAAATTTCAAGAATATCAAATATCAAATATCAATAGCTATGTCTTCAATAAAATATTTAAATTTTAAGTTTTTGAATTCTAAATTTAAGCGTAAAAAATAAGTTTATTGATTAAATAGTAAATAACCTCGATTTGAACGAAATTTGACATGCGTATTAAGAACATAAAAAACATGCAATCTAACAGTTAAATTTTCAAAATTCACATCTAATAAAATAATATAAGAGAAGTTTAATAAGAGGGAAAATGCATATATCTAATACATGAGATATATTCTCATACCTTACTCTTGGATTTTTTAAGTTTTAATTAATACAAAATTAATACAATAGCCTTTTATGTTTTGAGTTTGAAATATAATGCAGAAGTGCACCCTTACATATCTTTAATCCCCCCCCCCCCCCCCCTCTCTTTTTCTCTCTCATGTAAATTGAAAATAGTAAATTTGTATTTCACCCTGAAGATGACAAGAAATGTGGATATAAGAATTAACACAAGCCATCTAGAACCATTTTCTCTACCGGTGACAACCCAACTGCAAATATTACAAATTTACAACTACTGAAAAAGAGAGCACGGCAATAATCCACTTTTCCATATGAAATTCTCACTCAAGTGTAAACTGGATGTCAATGGGAAATTTGGTTTCAGCTCTGGATATGACAAACTAAAGTATGGTTCCACTATTTTTCTCTCCGAATTTTTTTCTCCAATTCTCTTTGTGCATTTTAAACATAATAATGTGTGAGAGAGAGAGAGAGAAAGAGATTAGAACCAACACATAGAATCAATTCTTTCATTTTTCTAAAATATATACAATTAAAGAAGTACTTTTAGATGACAAAAATAGCTAGAAGCAGCTACCTTATCCGATTCTTAAATAGAAATTCAACATTTTCAGGAGAATCAGAATTCCTCCTCGCGGTAATCTGTATAAGAACACCATCAGCAAGCATGTGTTGCAACACTCTTGCTATGTTCTTTGTGTCATCAATCCCAAGATGGTGACTTCCCACCAGTGGGATACGAAGTTCCTTCATCATGGTCATCATTCCTGTGGCCTGTCCTCCAAAACCAGATATACGTATCATTAAGAATGATAGTAAAAAATCATAAAGAAATGGTGAATATAAGGTGTCAAGTCAGAAACATCAACAGTTTACTTGAATTTTTTAACCTCAGCTTTGACTCTGAGTTGACAAGCCGCCAATCTGAGATATAGTTTTTATCATTTTTTTTATCCCCACACATCATTCTGCTAGATAACAATTTGAGATAAAGTTATTAGTGACATAGCTTGACCTTATTGGAATTGAATACAGAAGCAACCATGCTCAAGTTGGGAATCAGGGTCTAGAGTTAAGAAGTTTAGGGTCAACTCAAGTTTATTGGTTCATATTACATGGTCTGTCCAGTTATTGGATTAATTGATGCTCTGAATTGTTGCTTGATATCTATCTGATATCAACATCATAAAACCAAAATTGAGCACCAAACTCAAACCAACCACAAAATGTACACGCTACAGAGAACCACTCTTTTATAAATTCCATAATGCCACATCAAAAGTTAAAAGACAACTAGATAACGTTTTTTTAAACCTAAAAGCTGTGAAATTGTGTGAACTTACCCTCCTCCTATAAAAATTTAGATAGACATCTTTGAGATTGATCCACTCCATGAAATATGGAGGAAGCTTCATCTTTGAGACTTTGCATTGCTGAAGGACCTTTGTTTTCAAGTCCCAATTTCCACTAATGAAAGAAAACCAAAGATATGTGTCAAAAAAAAAATTTTGTTGTAGAAGTTGTTTTTACTTTTCACCTTAAATGGTCAATTTAGTAGATAATTATACTATTCAAGTAGGAACCATGATTCATAAGATTGAACATCAGGACTATATTTGACCATAGTCTTAGTTTTCCACCTCTAAGGGTGCAGTTGAACAGGAGAGGCTCACCTCCCATTTAAATATCTCCAGTTTTCTCCCATTTTTAAGTAGATGAGTCACACATGGCAAATAAAACATCTACAGGTCTTAAAAAAGACAAGTCAACCAAAGTTTTTTTTTTCCTTTTCCAGTGTCCAACATCACATTCTGCTCTTTCTCAAAAAAAAAAAAAAAAACATCACATTCTGCTCTCTCTCTCCGTGTCCCCAATACACCACCGACAAAGCATTGGAATTTGCCGGAGATGAAGAGTCAGAAGTACAAAACAAACAGATCTGGGTGCCTCAGTGGTGGAGATCCGCCGTAGCCATTGCTGGTGAACAGCGCACTGAAGTAGCGGTTAAGGGCGACGACGAGTGGATTGGTGGTCAGAAAAGGAATATGGGGACCAGATTCCAAGGTTTTGCATATCGGAGGTCGGTGAGGGGATTTGTGGTGTTGGTTTTGTGAAGGGATTTAAGAAAACTCATAGATCTGAAGAGAGGCTCGGATTGCTCATGGTTTTGTACTTGCGATGTCCGTCGCTTTTGATGGTGGTGAGGCAGCGGCAGAGACTTGGCGGCGTCATGGATCACAGTGGTGGATTGTGTTGTGGGTGACTGTGATTTGTTGTGAAGGGGAGAGGCAAGAGAAAAATGAGAAAGCGATGGCCATCAATGGGAGGATTTTTCCATGTGTCACTCATCTACTTCTACTTAAAAATGGGAGGAAAATGGAGATATTCAAACTGGAGGCGAGCCTCTCCCCAGTTGAACAGTGTTATGCTGCATGGTGTAAACTACAGGTACCAGTTATGGGTCTGATAGCATAAGAATATTCCATTTCAAATCTTAAGTATTCAATATCAAATGAATCATAAAAGTTTTCTACAATAGTTGTCAGCAAAAAGGAGACAGACAATTGATTTGTCAAGTGCTAAGGAAAATTATGAAATCACAAAAAGAGCACATCCTTACCAAGTTACAAAAGCTGCTTGATTAAGACGCCCACCCAACTCCTTTTCCCACAAGTGATGCTGAGCCAACCAAACTTCAAATTGCTGGAGAACTTCTGTAAATGGTATAGCTGTATCATGCCAGACACTGCAAACTTACGTAAGTATATTAATTGGCTAGCTGCATATATAAAATACAAGGATTGTGCTTCAGAGAAGCTATTATATTTGATAATGGAATATCCAGGATAAAAAATTATTATGATAATAGAATTCAGCATACATGAAACAAAACACATCCTAAAAAAATTATTTTATATAATCAAGGTGAAAATTGATCGTGTCAATAAGCTTCATTGAACATTTAATAATATTGCATAGAGAATTTGAGTGGTTCCTCGGCCATTTGAGAAAAACTTAAAGAGGAAACAAAATTATAGGGATGGGGGTGGGGATGGTGGTGATTGTAGAGGGGCTCCATGGGCATCTTTTAATAAATTACTAAAAATAAAAAAGAATTATATTAGTCATGGAGTTGAAAAAATCTACCAATTAAGATGGTGGGTAAACATTAAAAAGAATTTGCAGGACTCAAGTAAATTAGTACCATACCGGTCAACCCCAAACTTGCCATATTTTCCTTCAATATATTCATTCATTCTTTGCTCACTCATTTCTGAGGGCCTCACAAACCTGTAAAAGAATAATGGAAAAGTAAGATAAAACGATAAGCCAACCTAAAAATGTACTCCTCAGATCTGAATTATTGTTCCAAAAAAACTGAAGAAAAAAAGAAAGAGAGAATTTTAATGATTTAAAAATCCAGTTTAATCTTCTTTGATACAGAGCCAAAGAAGACATCACAAGCGAAGATGCCCCATAAATTGTTTTAAAAGTTAGATCTTTGGACACACTAAACAATGATTACTCCTCTGGTAGACACATTTCAACATGGAAAAGAGCTGTCTGTTTAGCATGGCAATTTTCTATCTGACCAAGAAAAGAAATATAAGTACATTTCTAAGATTCAGATATTCGAAACTAAGAAAAGAGATGTCTGTTTTTCATGGAAATTTTCTATCTGGCCAAGAAAAGAAATATAAGTACATTTCTAAGATTCAGATATTCGAAACTAAGAACTTGCTCTCATGACCTTCATAATCACCACTCAAGCATGCAAGTACCTCTTTCTTATACCCAGCAAAAAGAAAAAAGAGAGAAAAAGAAAGGAGAGAGGAGAGTTTTAATCTCTTTTTCAAATGACCCCAAATTTATTGAAAATGCAAAACAGGGTGAGACTATATATATCAACCTGTGGAAAAAGTCCATGACATCCATGGTTTTGGCATTTATCATTAGAACTGGAAACTCAAGAATCTCAACTCTGCCCTCCAAATCAAGCACCAGGAAAAAATCTAGGTTCTGAGAGCGAATATGTTTTAACTCAGCAATATTCACTTCAAGGTCCCTGGAGCAATCGTGATTGAATTTCTCTAAGTGAATGGCATCATCCATCTGCACAACAAAGCAGCTAGAATACAGATCAAAAGTCTTCAGGCATTCAAAATCAATATATTGTTACACAGGCATGACATAAGTTCTCTAGATACAGATTCTTAAGTTTGATTAATATGTATTTTAAAAACAAAAAGGTGGATCCATTGTCTGTCTCCAAAGCAATTGTGTGTTTATTAAGTATAGATTTGCTTTGAGGTATTGATTTTCTTTTAGAAAGCTCCAAAATAGATTATGGACCTAGGATATGGACATGTAAGGCATTGGATAAAAATGACTCACAAATTTGATTCTTAACTGCCATTGAATGATAAGCAGGATTTTTTTTTTTTTTTTTTTTTTGATAGGTAAAAAAAAAATTTATTAAAAAAGAAGCCAACCCGAGTACATTGGGAATTACTAAACTATGGATCAGGAAATAATGGGGCAAGGGTTTTAAACAGAGTAATGGTTTGCAACTACTGCAAAAATAATCAGCATTGTTTTTTACACCTACCAATTATACATTTACAGAATTCTGTCAGAATCATCCTCCAGAAAGTAAAGATGATTCAAATTCTGAAGCTAAACATGCGGGTTCCAGTGACATATTTAGTAGTCAAGGGGGAAAGTTTGAATTAATGTCCATGATTATTGTAAGCTGACCAAGTTTTGTTTCACAACAAGAATCATGGGCTGGAAACATGATATATTGTTTTATTGATGGCTAGTGAATTCTAAGTAATACTTTCTCAGTTTATTAATTTCTAAAAGTCGTGCCTTGAGCTTGACAAGGTGAGTGATGGAACTTATTTTCACTCTATCAGGATGCAAGATTATTTATTTATTTATTTTTATAACTAATGGTATTTTATTAATAGGATGGTTACTTCATACTAACAATGATGACCACGATAACCTAAAAGAATTAAAAAAAACTTATGCACAAAAGTTAAGTGATTCTGTGAAATCTAGAAGGGAGTTACTACATGTAAGACCCAACGCTCTAGATCAATCAAACATGAGTTCAAATTAGCAATGATTCCAGCTAGGCCTTTAATTTTTCTGAATCTTGAAAAATACAACTATCTTAGTCCTTCCACCATAGCCTCATCAAACATAATGGGAAAAGTTACAAATATTTGATAAGTGCTCCCTGAACTAATTCCTCCAAGTGAACAAGAGATCAACTACCCTTCTTGGTAACACCCATTAAATCCCAAATGCTCTAAATACTAGATCCATAAAGCATATGCAACATCGCTAGGGATCAACAAATGATCTACCATCTCCCCACTACACTGACACATGTAACACCAACCAGCTAAATAGAAACCTCGTTTGATGAAATTATCACAAGTACAAAATCTCCCCCCAAAGATGCTGTCCAAATAAAGAATGAGACCTTCTTAGGGGCCTTAACACATCAAATACTCTATTAAGGGAAAGAATTAGTCAGTGTACCTCAAGTAGCCTCATAATAGGACTGAACATTAAAGCCGCCACTCCCTCTCAAACTCCATCTCATCTTATCACACCCCACCTTCCTAGGGAATTTGAAGTATATTATATCTAGGAAAGAATTAACTGACTCCAATTCCCAATCATGAAAATCTGTGTGAAATTTCAGATTTCAAATCCGCTCCATATAACTAGCTATCCATAACTTCACTAGACCCAGTCGGTTTACTGAAATAATTTTAAGTATAGTAATTAATACTAAGAATGTGACTCTTTTCAATGAACTAAGGCATTCTGATCAGCTGAGCAGGCGTATAGGTCAGGGTACAAGTCTCTTAGAGATAAATTCTCACACCATATATCATGAAAACACCATACTCATGTGCCATCCCCCATCTCAAAAATAATAATAATAATAATAATAATAATAATAATAATAGTAGGCCAATGAGCATTGGCTCAAATGGCACTTCTTCCTCTCAGAAATGTGGGTGGAGGGTCAAGTCGTGGATTCAAAACATACTAGGTATGTATGTAACAAACCAATCAAAAAATTACTTGATAATAATACTACACAATACAAATTGTGTTGCCAATTTCTCTTTAAGAAGATCACCTTGACTGGGCTTGTCACTATATAACCTTCACCCAAAAAACTAGAGGACAACCTAGGAAGCATGGACATGGATACGAGTACAGGTACGAGTACGGTAACACGACAATTTTTTAAAAAATTAGGACATGACACAGTGGGGATATGCATATTAATTAATTTTTATTTTTATTTTTAAATATTGTTAAGCATTTATTTTTTCATATAACACTAAACATATATCAATTTAAGAGCAATAATGGATAATAAAGTGAATTCATGACTAATAGATGATGTTTATAAATTAGAATCAAGAAAATCAAAGATAGAAGAGAATGATTGGTTTTGCAAGGCAGACAGCCAATCCAAAAAAGTTCTAAAGAAAGATAACTTGAAGTCTGGTATGGATCTCTCAGTATTTTCAAAACATCTGTTGTTTTTTTCCCTCCAAAGACACCACATTAAACAATGGGGAACAGTTATCCCTATATGACCATTTCGATGACGACCAAACCGACCTTGCCAGCAAGCAAGGAGCTCCACAACTAACTTTGGTATAACCTAACTTACTCCAAATAAAACCAAAACCATAGACCACAAATCCATAGCAACCGAACAATGAAGGAAAAGATGATCAACCGATTCACCATTACACTTGCACAAATAACCAATCCAATATCCAAACCTTCCTCTTCCATAAATTGTCAATTGTCAAGCATTTCCTCAAAGCAACAGTCCAAACAAAGAATGCCACTCGAGAAGGGGATTTTAGCTTCCAAATGCTTTTCCAAGGGAAACAAAAATCATTAGAACCCACTAGAAGACTGTAATAAGCATTAACCATGAATTTCTTATTTCTATTTGGTTTCCAGCTCATTTTATCTTCCCCAAACCCCCTTACTGAAGAGCCATATATGGTATGCATGAAGCTCAACACAGCCTGCAATTCCTGAACATGAAACCCCCCCCCCCCCCCCCCCCCCACAAGGAAACTTACACCCCAAAAAAGACCCCATTAGCAAACTTCATTCAGCCACACTTGCCTCATTATCTAGGCAAAATCTAAACAATTCAAGAAAGTTGACAGCAAGAGGTGTCTCCCCACAACAACGGTCTTGCCAAAACTTCACCCCCTCGACCCATCACCAATATCATACAGTATATAACGAGAATATAAGACTATATAAGTGTTCAAGATTAAAACCAAAAAAAAATAAAAGATAAGTATCACTCTCGTGACCCACAATTAAAAAAAAAAAAAAAAATGATACGACAGGGACACGGGTGCAGAAGTGTCCCAAACATACACGGCATCCCAAATGAAGTGTCGCTAATTCTTAGAAGACAACAACACTTTCATAATTTTCACTAGAACCATTGTCATAGTTGCACCTTTTGTTTTGCCTTTACTTAAGATAAAACTATTGGCTTCACTTATCAAAAAAAAAAAAAAGATAAAGCCATTGGCTTCAACATGCGTTTACAAATAACTGAAATTCTAGAGGGTCTTCAACTAATGACTTCACCATATCCAATAATTTTCCTTTTTTCCCTTTTTTCTTTCCATCCTTTTTATTATCTATCTACCTGAATTTATACAGTCACATACTTCAATAGTTTTTGACATATGTATTGAATATGACATGGTCAATTATAAGCCAAGTCTGATAACCCAAAAGACAAAAAAGAGAACAAAGAAAAAAATATTATTGTTTCACAACAATAGTACATAAAGGCTATTCAATCACAAAAAACACATGTACACGATAGAAGAACCAAAAGCTGAAGCTACAAAGATAGATAAACATCAAATGCAGCAAAAAATGGGGGTTTAAGAGTGATGGGGTTGGTGGGTTAGGAGTTAAGGCTTACCTTAGTGCACTTGCCTTGCGTGTAGTACAAACACATGGGCTTCCAACGATTCTTACTTACTTTATGAGAATGAGAGGGGACTGTAGGAGGGGACGATGGGTTATGAGCAGTAGTATTTGAGAGAGAGGCGAGGGAATCGAAAGCACGCATTGGAGTGAGAGAGTGAGAGTGAGTTAGAGAAGAGAGACAGAGAGGGATTGGAAGGAGATGGGAATGGCATAGAGAGCTTGAGCGGAAAGAAGAAACCCAAGAGAAAGTGGCTCTGGTAATGGGAAACGCCATCGCTGCTTCTCTGTTTTGGACACAGCTCAGCGATTTTGAAATACTGGGTTATATGGGTGTCAAATTTGTCTTCCGGGTTTTTTTTTTTTTTTTTTTTTTTAATTATATTTTTTTATGTACTGATTTTTAGAATCGCACGTTTGTTTCTTCTTCTAAAAAAAAATCTCACATTTGTTTTGTTTGTTTTTTTTTTTTTTTTTTTCATTTTTCATTTGTTCAGAGTACTACTAATAATACTGTATTTTACTAATACAATTTTAGCAAAAACACAATTGGTAAAAAGGTAAATAAGCTGATATCAAACACACACATACAATAATCCAGAATGTTTGCAAAAACATATTGTTTATAGACACACCTCTTCCCGCACCTAAATTTATATCTTACCTAAATGTCAAATCATGATTAGCTTTCAACATTTTCACATGAGTTCATCATAAGAACCAAAGTTGATATTTAAGCAAGATGTGGATTTAGGTTTAGGAAGGAGTGCATCTCTAGAATTATTCTAGACAAAAGATAATGAAAGCAGCCCATTGTTAGATAGGATTTAAATAATGCATTTAGCCACATCCAATTTCTCAATATGCTTAGTGTCAATGTAAACAACAATTTCGCAATCAAGTAATCATTTATGGGCAAAATCGTAATTTTAAAAAATATCCAGAGTAAATACGCCATTTGACTAGTTCACTGAACATGAGTTCCACTCTAAAATACAATTGAGTTTATAACTATCAAAACGACGTATGAAACATGACAATCGGACTTTTTATCAAAGATCAAGCCACATCAAATTTCAACGGTAAATATGCATACTTACAAAATATGTCATAATCATATGATTATGAGTGATTAATTCTAATTGATCCTAGATAAAGACAATTAAAATTAATTATATGTCACAATCTTATTAATTTGATTTTAAGACAATGATTTAATTAATAGTAGTAAAAAAATCCAATAAAAAATCACTATTTTTTTTTCCTCTCCTTGAAAAAAGAGTGAAAATTGAAAATTATTAATATTTTTAACTATCAAATGGCTTAGAAATAGCTAGAAAACTTCTAAGAGTCTAAGACACAAGTGACAATCGACACCTTGTCACACAAACATGGACGTCGATGGGCACCTATGTCCAAATTACCACTAAATTCGATTTTTGGCTCACCTTATCAACTCTAAACGCAATTTTAACGTGCATGAGGATTAAAAAAGAAATTAAAATTTTTTTAGAGGGATGGAAAGGAGGGAAATTTATACCCTCTAATTCATTCCCCTTTTTTTTTTTATGGGAACATATCAATTTCATTGAAAAGAAGCTGGAATGCAACAGAACCTGAAGGAAAGCAGCAGAACCTGAAAAAATACAGCAGAAACCGAAATTGGATCACAACAGAACCAGAAAAAAATTACAACATGTCATCAATTAAAATCTGTTGAATGAAAGGAGGTGAGACCCCCTTCCATGTGTGGGAGTGACCCGTGAGCTTTGCACTTCTAGCTAACTCATTGGCAGCCCTGTTGCCATAAGCATCAGATTCAAAAATAACCCTTGACGAGCCCATTTCCGCTGCAAAAAAGACTCCTTGAAGCAAAGCAAAAGCCTCAGTGATAGGAGCAGGAAAAGCTAATGGAAGCAGCTTGTTGAAAGCTCCAATAGTGGCCCCGGTGTGGTCTCGGATAATGACTCCAATACTAGAATGATCCTCGTTATTAGCTGTTGCCCCATCAACATTAATTTTGTGGAAACCCGAAGGTGGAAGAGACCAATGAGCTATGACCGTTGGGTGGGAGGGGTGATCAGATAAGTTGGAAGTGGTGAACTCAATTTAATTCATTCCCCTATATACATAAACCTCCCACCATCAAATACAAAATCTTGAAATTCAAATCTTTTCCAGATGAAACATTTATTGATAATTGATTATCTTAATATTTTACAAGCATATAAGGTATGAAATTATAGGGACCTGGTTAAAGCACTATTCCTTACAAATGAGTGGACTCAAGCCCAACTGGCCCAATACAATGAATTTGTAGAGTGCGGGTCAAAGAACTAGGCCCTAGTGAGGATTGTACAATTAAGCATGGTAATGCATGGATCGATTGGCAAAAATACAAACAAAAAGTATGAAGTTAGGCTCCTCGGCCACTTTCTCGGTTAGTATATTCATATTCCTTCTTTGGTATTAGATTACAAAGATCATACAAGGGCTACGGTCCTTTTTCTCTCCTAAAACTGCCGTCCTTCTTTCTGGAGGACTTGTTACATTTTATACCCCCTTCTGGTTAATCTCGGCCCTCCATCTGTCGATCATGCAGGTCATCACTTGAGTACCTGTCCCATCAGCCACCTTCCCACCCTTTCTGTGGGTGGTAGCAGCTGAGGCGGCACTATTCAGGGGTCACTTCTCCATTTAATGCGGCCAGAACGTTAGTTGTGGGCATTTAATGTGGAGGTGATAGTTCCTCCTGAGATTGCTCCTCCACTATACTTCCATGGCCAACCTGTTGTACTTGCCTCTGTCTTGGATTGCTCTGGAAGGTTACCTCTGAAGGCACATTGTTCTTCCTTTCAATGGTCCATGTGGGCCGAGGACATAATTGTCCTCGGCGGTATTCCTGGCGAATGGAACTTCCTTGACTCATCCTCGGACATGCCTTCCTCCTCGGCATGGGCCTTGGGCTTAGCATAGAGTGGGTCGGGGTTGCCAAATTCTCTGGCCCCACAATAGCCCCTCAAAATCCTGCTATCAAGCTCCTCGGACGGAGAGGAGGATTTTGACGTCCTCAGGCCCCTACCGCTGCTCGTCAAGTCTTGTCCTCCCTCAGTATCAGTGCATTTTCGCCTGTCCAAGCCACATTTCTGACGCCTTGGTATGCAGAGCGCACTCGCATTAAATTCGGGTGGCTCTGTGCTCCCCACGTCCAACAATGTGATGATAACCTAATGGTGGTGATCCTTTTGACTATATGGGTGGGAAAACTTGCACGGTTGTTATTTGTTATTGGGGGTATAAATACCCATTTGAATTGATCCACCTCTTTACTTTCGCATTCAAGAGACTTTGCGCACATACTTCGAATTCGGTCACATCTCCAACTAAACTTTCGACTTCGTACAGCACAAAAAGTCTGCTCGATAAGCTTTTCCTCATTTCTGTAAGTCTTTTTCTCCTTCTCTAAATTGCGCTCTCCCATCTTTTAGACTTCTTTCTTCGTGTCTCTTAGTCGCCTCTAGGGATGGGTAGGTTCAAGAAATTGGTTGAATCTGAAAAGACGATGGAGAAGTTTGTCGCTGATTATAGGATACCCAGTACCATAGGTCTAAGGTACTGTAAAGAAAATGAGTGGAGACTTAGGAAGCAAGCGGGCGAGGTGATGATCCCCATAATCACCTTCTTAGAAGGTGGTATGCGGATCCCCATGGGTCAGGTGACGACGAATTACCTTAGGCATTTCCGACTAGCCTCCACCCAATGCGGCATCAATGTGTTTACGATTCTGGGCTGTGTAGATGCATTAAATGAGAAGATGGGGCTGAGGCTAACCCATCATGACATGAACTGGTGCTACAACCTCCAGCTCTTGAAGGGCAAGTCCTACTACATGAAGTCGAGAGAGGATAAGGTATGGCTCATCTAGTGCCTCCCCTCGTCTAGCAAGGGACCGGATAAAGACTTTCTCATCGTGTCCGGGGAGTGGCACGATGGCCTTCACTGTCCCACAGTGGAGGGCACGCCAGGTGGGGAACCCGGGGTAGGAGAGGGTATTACTTTTTTTGAATTTTCGTTGCCTACTTTGTTTGGTTGCTAATAGTAGTATGTTTTCGCCTCTGCAGATCCACATGCTTTCGAGCGTCATTTTGATTTGGTCAACAAAGAGGACTTAGAGAAAGTGCTAAGGGCGAAGATCTTCGTGAACGAGGCCGACAACCAAGTTAGGGCTGCTCACAGGATCCTGGGGTACGGCCCTATTCAGAAGTCGTTCGCAGCGCCAAAGTACGTGATCAGGGCGAAGGATCCTTGGCTCTAAAGAATTACCGTGATCGAGGATGGTTTCTTGATCCCGGAGGGGTCCTCTACTTCAGAGGGTACTCCATTGGCGGGCTCCCCTATATCCCACCAAGCTGCGAAGACCAAAGGGGGAGGTGAACAAATAGAGGAAGAAGGTACTAGTTTGGGTCCGGCCGAGGACGATTTTGGCATGTTCGAACAAGTTCACCTGCCCGAGGATCCCTCTGGTGACTTGGGTGACCAAAGCCTGACCGAAGCAGACTTTCTGCCAGTAGGGAGCTCTCCTCAGGCCGAGATGGGCTTTAAGAGGAAAACCCAATCCAACTTACTTGACCTGCTTAAAGGCCAGCCGGGGAAGCCTCAGCCTAAACTTCCTCCCCCTCCACCCAAGTCTCAGCCTGCCCAGACCAGGTCAACTTCCACTTAGCCCAGGCTTCCTCTTCCTTACTCTCGGCTAAATCTGCCATCTAGGCCTGAGCCCTCTGATCCTAAGCAGAGGAAGGACAAGGGTAAAAGGCCTATGGGAGGGGACAAGCCCCATTCCTCCCAGGAGGAGGGCGACACTCGGTGACCTTCTAAGCAACTGAAGATAGGGCCTCAGGGTCAGGACAAGCAGGTCGCTGCTCGTCCCGAGGCTCAGGCCTGGCTCCCAGCCCCAATGCTCCATGGGGGGCCTCTGATGGACGATGCCTCTCTCAGGGACTTCCAAGGGGGCGAAGGCACACTTGTGGCCGATGCGCTGGAGAGGTCCCTGCTACTCCATGCAGACATGGCTGAATTGGAGGCTTTGAGGAGTAAGGAGGTCTTCCTCAGCCTCAAGCGATACTTGGGCATAGTAAGACTTTCAGCACTTATGATTCTTCTGACTTCAATTTTCTTTTCTTCTTTTTTTTTTTTAATTTATAACTTACTTGTGCATTTGTTCCAATTGGCAGACTGTTCAGGTTACTTTCAGGTTGGAGGAGGCCTCCATCAAACAAGACAAAACCCTTGATGCAGAGCGCGATAAGCGCATAGGGATCAGTCGGACCCTTAAGACCTCTGACACTGATCTCGCGAAGGCCAAAGAGGAGCTAAATGAAGTAACCAGGGCTCGAGACAGCGCCGAATCAGGCCCGGCTGGTGCCCAAAGGCAGGCCCAAGACCAGACGAGGCATCTGACCAAGGTGGAGGAGCAGCTGAAGATCATGAACGAGCTGATCACTGACCTAAAAAAGAAGGTGGCCGATGCTGAGGGGGCCAAAGGTGCGGCTGAGTGGGCCAGAGATGAGGCTCTAAGGGCTAAGGCTGAGGTGGATTTTGGCAGGGTAGAAGCTCAGGCCTCTAAGGAAGAAGCCGAGGCGGCAGCCTATGAAACTAGGGTGGCCGAGACGGAGGCTGCTCTCAGAGCCCAAGTCCCTGGGGTATGTAGGCTCTACTGCTCCTAGGTTTAGAGTGAGGCCCTTAGACAAGCTGGGGTTGAGGCCTCGTCCGACCTGTGGAAGATGGAGAGTGTATATTATCCCCCTGCCATCTGCGAGGCTATTCCTTCCAGCTCTGAGGCTGAGGCGACTGCTGAGGAAACTGATGTTGCCCCCGGTGAAGGAGTCGAGGAGGCCACGGTTATTACCGAGGTGGTTACTATAACCTCTGACGATCCTGCAGTGGGAGCTGGTCCTCTCAGGGTGACTGAAATAGCCAAAGGTCCCAATGAAGAAAAACCCAAGAGACAGCAAACCTCTCGGCCAATGTCCAGGCCCCTCTTGCTGAGGAGGCATCACCCTCTGCGGCGCCCTTACGGGTTGTTCCTCCAAGTCAAAGCTCAGAGGACCCTGAAGCCGCCACAAATTAGCCACCCACAGGGGGGAAGAAGATTAAACTAAAGAAGTAGGCCCCTTGGCGCCTTTGTTTTATCTCCCTTCTATTTTTTGGAACAATGTAATGACACTTTTGCCTTGTTTCTTTCTTTTTTTTTTTAGATGTTGGAATATGATTCTTGTTGTGTATCTTTTATGAACTTAATGTAGCGCGCGTTTTGTTTTCCCTTGCTTGTCGAATACTTATGGAATTTGTTGAAGTAGTTAGTTTCCCCAAAGGCTTGAGTTCGAGGACCATGCAAGGCCTTGATTCTGTCTAACACTTACCATTTTGAATTAACTAGTTTCCTCATAGGTTTGAGTCCGAGGACCATGCAAGACCTTGGTTCTGTCTAACACTTGTTGTGTATCTTTTATGAACTTAATGTAGCGCGCGTTTTGTTTTCCCTTGCTTGTCGAATACTTATGGAATTTGTTGAAGTAGTTAGTTTCCCCAAAGGCTTGAGTTCGAGGACCATGCAAGGCCTTGATTCTGTCTAACACTTACCATTTTGAATTAACTAGTTTCCTCATAGGTTTGAGTCCGAGGACCATGCAAGACCTTGGTTCTGTCTAGCACTTATAAGATTTATCGAAGTAGTTAGTTTCCCCATAGGCTTGAGTCCGAAGACCATGCAAAACCTTAGTTCTGTCTAACACTTATCATTTTGAAGTAACTAGTTTTCCCATAGATTTGAGTCCAAGGACCATGCAAGACCTTGGTTCTGTCTAGCACTTATAGGATTTATCGAAGTAGTTAGTTTTCCTATAGGCTTGAGTCCGAGGACCATGCAAGACCTTGGTTCTGTCTAACACTTATCATTTTGAAGTAACTAGGTTCCCCATAGGTTTAAGTCTAAGGATCATGCAAGACCTTGGTTCTGTCTAGCACTTATAGGATTTATCAAAGTAGTTAGTTTCCCCATAGGCTTGAGTCCAAGGACCATGCAAGACCTTAGTTCTATCTAACACTTATCATTTTGAAGTAACTAGTTTCCCCATAGGTTTAAGTCCGAGGACCATGCAAGACCTTAGTTCTGTCTAGCACTTGGATGGTTGTCAGGGTAAGAAGTATGCAATCACGACAGACTTAGAATTTGAATTGACAAAGACGCTTTTATTAATAATAATACCTTCGCAGGTTATTTACATTCCATGGACGAGGTACAGGTTTTTCATCTAAATCTTCTAAGTAGTATGCACCTATTCCCGCCACTGAGATGATTCGGTATGGTCCCTCCCAGTTAGGTCCTAGCTTCCTATAGGATAGGTTCTTGGCAGCGCCCACAACTTTCCTTAACACTAAGTCCCCTGGTGCTAGTGGTATTAGCTTCACATTGGCATCATATCCCTGCTTGAGCTTTTGGTGGTAGTAGGCCAGCTGGATCATTGCCTTCTCCCTTTATTCATCAATTAGATCTAGGCTTTTCCCCAGTAGCTCATTATTACCGTCCAGGGAGAAGGAGATTGTCCTCAGTGTTGGGAAGTTCGCTTCTAGAGGGATAACGGCCTCAGCCCCATAGGTTATGGCAAAAGGTGTCTTCCTCGTTGACCACCGTGGTGTAGTTCGATAGGTCCATAGGACGTGCGGGAGCTCTTCTACCCATCTTCCCTTTGCGTCATCCAGCCTCTTCTTAAGCCCATTGACTATGACCTTGTTGACAACCTCGGCCTACCCATTTCCTTGAGAATAAGCCGGGGTTGAGTACCGATTCGTAATTCCCAGCTCACAACAGTATCTTCTAAAGGCCTTGCTATCAAATTGAAGTCTGTTATCTAAAATGAGGGTCTAGGGGACCCCGAATCGCGTGACAATGTTCCTCCAGATGAACTTCTTAGCATCCACATCTCTAATGTTGGCCAAGGGCTCAGCTTCGACCCACTTTGTGAAATAATCTGTGCCAACTAACAGATACTTTTTGTTCCCCGGTGCTTTGGGGAAAGGGCCTACAATATTCAGGCCCCACTGGCCAAACGGCCATGGGCTGGACAAATGATTTAAGACGCCTCCCGACTGATGAATGTTTGGAGCAAACCTTTGGCATTGGTCACACTTTTTTACATACTACAGGGCTTCCTTCTGCATCTCCGGCCACCAATATCCCTGGGTGATGGCTCGATGCGACAGGAACCTTCCTCCTGTGTGACTCCCACAGATCCCTTCATGCAACTCCTCGAGCAGTAGTTCTGACGCCTCGGGGTGAATACACAGTAAGTAGGGTCCAGAGTAAGAGCATCGATATGGTTTATAGTCCTCGGACAACCAGAACCGAGGAGCGTTCCTTCGTATTTTATCAGCCTCTGATTTCTCCTCAGGTAGGATATCATTCTTGAAGAACCTCACTATAGGGTCCATCAAGCTGGGGCTCACCCTAGCCTGGTGGACATAGGTCGTGCCCTTTGCCCCCTCATTCACCCTCTCCAGATGCTTAACAAGGATAACTCGAGGCAGATCTCCCGCCGAGGATGTAGCAAGTGGGGCCAATGAATCTGCATGGGTGTTTCCACTTCTGGGACATGTGACAAGCTGAAAAGGTCGAAGTCTAACTACAGGCGTTTGACCTAGCTTAGGTACTCTTGCATCATCGCATCCCTGGCTTCCAATTCTCCGTTTACCTGGCCCACTACCAACCTCAAATCCGAGAACCTATCCATTGTTTTTCCACCCATTTTTTGCACCATGACCATACCTTGTAGTAAGGCTTCATACTCGGCTTCGTTATTCATGGCAGGGAACCCAAGTCTTAGGGACTTCTCCACAACAGACTTCTCTGGGAACATTAGGATCAGTACCACCCTAGACCCCCTTTGATTCGTGACTCCATCAACGTATACTTTCCAGTGTGGGGGCCTTGGGACAAAGATTGCCCTAACTAGTTTTCCATCCTCGTCTCCCTTTTCAGCAACTGCTTCTACCAGTGGTTCAGCAAATTCGGCCACCAAGTCAGCCAGGACCTGACCTGGCCCTTTATAGAGGTCCGAGGCATGTACTTAATATCAAAAGCCCCCAGAATCGTGTTCCACTTGGCGATCCTTCCAGTGTAATCAACATATCGAAGTACAAATCTCAAGGGTAGTTGAGTTAAGACGACCACCGCGTGGACCACAGCTAGTAGGGCTTTCTCCAAGGGCAAATACTTGATCTCAGCTTCGTGCAGCGACTTGCTCACGTAATAGACTGGCTTTTGTATGCCACTGTCGGCCCGTATCAGCACCAAGCTCACTGCATGAGGGGCTACGGCGATGTAGGCGTACAGGACTTCGTCGGCCTCAGGGTTAGACATGATTGGTGGCCGGGAAAGGTATTCTTTGAGCTGTTGGAAGGCCACGGCACAATCCTCGGTCCACTAGAATCCCTTCCACTTGTTAATCAGGAGGTAGAAAGGTATGCACCTATCAGCCGACCTGAAAATGAACCGGTTTAGGGCCGCGATCATTCCAGTGAGATTTTGGATTTCCTTGGGATTTTGCGGAGGCTTCAAGTTATTGATAGCTTTAATTTGATCAGGATCGACCTCAATTTCCCTGTGGGTGATGATGTAGCCCAAAAACTTGCCTGACCCTACGCCGAACAAGCATTTGGAAGCATTCAGGCGCAGCTTATGCTTCCTTACGTCAAAGATACAGCCGAGGTCTCCTAGGTGCTCGAACACCACCTTACTCTTTACTACCATATCATCAACGTAAATTTCAATGCTTTTGCCCAGCAGCGGCTCAAACATTCTCGTCATCATCCTCTGGTAGGTGGACCTAACGTTCTTCAAGCCAAAGGGCATCACCTTATAGTGATAATTCCCAACAGATGTCACGAAGGCTGTCTTCTCCTGATCATCTAGGGCAAGTGGTATTTGATGATAGCCCTAAAAGGCATCTAAGAAACTCATCCAAGGATGTCACGCGGTGGCGTCTACCAGCTGGTCTATCCGAGGCATAGGAAACGGGTCCTGTAGGCATGCCTTGTTTAGGTCCGTGAAGTCCACAAAAACCCTCTATTTTCCACTTTTCTTCTTGACCACCACAGTGTTGGCCAACCACTCAGGGTAGAAGACCTCTTTGATGGCCCTCGCACGCTTAAGTTTCTTCACCTCTTCTCTAATCGCATCGGCGTGCTCCTTTGACGGGCGTCGAGGTGGTTGTTGCTTGGGAACGCCGGATGGGTTGACATTGAGATGATGACAGATAAAGGCTGGATCGATCCCTGGAGCATAGCAGGCGTCCCATGCAAATACGTCAATGTTTGCTTTGAGGAACTCAATCAACTCCTCATTCTCCTGAGGAGGCAGCCAAGCCCTGACCTGAAAGAACTTCTCTGGATCATCTCCAATGACCATCTTGTCAAGATCTTTACATTTTGCTTTCTCGGCAGCTGCATCGGGAGGCGCCGCTGAGTCCTTTGATTGCTATAAGCCCCCTTCAGAAATGGCAGAGGGCCCCGCATTGAGCCGATGCGATGTGGCAGCCACCATGTATTGCCTTGATGTGGATTGGCAACCACGAATTTCAAGGACATTGTCCCCTGACGGGCATTTCACCTTCTGGTGCAAAGAGGAGGCGACAGCCCCCAAGGTGTGAAGCCATGGCCTACCGACGATGGCTGTGTATGGGGAATAGGTGTCCGCCACTATGAAGTCTACCTCCACCACTTCTGGGCTAGTCTGGACGGGCAGCCTAATCATGCCCTTTGGGATAACCAGCTTCCCATCGAAACTCATCAGGGGGGAGGTATAGGGTGTCAAATCTTCTAGGCTTAGCCCCAGCCCCTTGTAGAGGTTAGGGTACATAATCTCGGCTCCGCTGCCACCATCCACCATTACCCTTTTCACATCATAGTCCCCGATCTGAGGGTGATGACCAGTACGTCATCGTGGGGCTAGGTGGTCCCCATCTTGTCTTCCTCTGAAAAGCACAGGGTTGGGTAAAAATTCTTCCTAGCCTTCTTCGGCTCTAATTGGGACCCCTCGGCACGCGTCTGGGCCACGAATAACATTCGCGAGAGTCGCGCGTCTGTTCTTCCTAGCGCAGCCAAGATCACATTGATCGTCCCCATTGGTGCCCTTAAGGTAGTGTCTCTCTGGGGCTCCTAATAGGTCTGGTCTTGGCGGCCACTGGAATGGTGCAGGAGGTGTTTCAGCTTTCCTTCCCAGACTAGATGGTCCAGGTAATCCCAGAGGTTCCTACAGTCCTCCGTGGCATGTCCGTGGTCCTGATGATACTAGCAATACAGGTTCTGATTGCGCTTCGTGGGGTCTCCGACCATCTTATTCGGCTCCTTAAAGTATGGTTTGTTCCTTATCTTTTCCAACACCTTGTGTACTAGCTCTCGGAATACGGCATTGACAGCCTGAGCGTTAGTCGGCCCGGATTGCCCTACAAAATCTCTCCTCCAGCAATTGCTGTTGTTCCGATCCGACCTAAAATCTCTCCTCTCCTGAAGGATAACCTTCTCTTTTCCCTTGCTTTGCAGCTGATCCTCCTCTACTCGCTTATACTTATCAATACGATTCATCAGCTGGCGCACACTGGTGGCGGGCTTACCGGTTAAAGACTTCCTCAGGCCATGCCCCGTTGGGAGACCGTTTTTGAAAGTGCTGATGGTGACATCCTCATACTTACCGTCCAGTTCGTTGTATATCTCCCAGTATCGGTCCGAGTAGGCCTATAGAGTTTCTCCATCATGCATAGATAGAGACAACAGCACACTCAAAGGCCGAGGAGGTCGGCTGTTTGTGACGAATCGGGAGCTGAAGGCTTAGGTCAGCCGCCTGTATGAGTCTATGGAGTTCGTCTTCAAACCATTGAACCATCTCATCGCCACCGGTCCCAGGGTTGAGGGGAAGACCCTACACATCAGCGCCTAATTCTTGGAGTGGACAGCCATACTTGGTTATATTGGCTCACATGCTCCACAGGGTCCATTTTGCCGTTGTAAATGGTAAAGGTTGGCTGCTGAAATCGCCGAGGAAGCATAGCCTCTTCAATATGGCGGGTGAAAGGTGACTTGGAGAGCTGATCTAGTGCCCTACTCATGGCATCACTCCCTACGCCTCTAGGGGACGGGCTTCTATGCTTGGGCCTCCAGTAGTGCTCTTCTTCGTGAGAGAATGTCTCGCTTGAGGGGGTCCTTGATCTCCGCCTATAGTCATCATTTCCCTCCTCGTCGGAGGGTGTGTCGGGACTAGAACGAGACTGCTTTTGTTGTGCATGGCGCAGCTTTCTCCTCCAATCGTCTATCTCTCGCTGCATGGCCACCTTATCATCCTGTCTCTTGGACACGTGGCTCTTGACCTTTTCTGATTGCACGGTCTGGTCATCATTTTGCCTCCATAGCACGTGGCTGCCCCCGCGAGTATGGCTTCCGCTGGTCTGTGTGATGTGTGCACTTCCCTCTCGAAACTTTCCGTTTTCTTCGTTTCGACCGCGCTCGGGGTTGAGGAAGGTACCTTGTTGTGGGGACCTCGCTGGCTTGGACTGGTGGGATCCTACTTGGTAAGGGCATGTTCCTGCCATGCTTGATCATTGCCCTTACTAACGCACAAGTTCTCCCCATAGATGGCGCCAATTGTAGGGACCTGGTTCGAGCACTATTCCTTGCGAATGAGTGGACTCAAGCCCAGCTGGCCCAATACAATGAATTTGTAGAGTGCGGGTCAAAGAATTAGGCCCTAGTGAGGGTTGTACAATTAAGCATGGTAGTGTATGGATCAATTGGCAAGAATACAAACAAAAAGTATGAAGTTAGGCTCCTCGGCCACTTTCTCGGTTAGTATATTCCTATTCCTTCTTTGGTATTAGATTACAAAGATCATACAAGGGCTATGGTCCTTTTTCTCTCCTAAAACTGCCGTCCTTCTTTCTGAAGGACTTATTACATTTTATACCCCCTTCTGGTTAATCTCGGCCCTCCATCTGTCGATCATGCAGGTCATCACCTGAGTGCCTGTCCCATCAGCCACCTTCCCACCCTTTCCGTGAGTGGTAGCAGCTGGGGCGGCACTGTTCAGGGGTCACTTCACCATTTAATGCGGCCAGAACGTTAGTTGTGGGCATTTAATGTGGAGGTGACAGTTCCTCCTGGGATTGCTCCTCTACCATGCTTCCATGGCCAACCCATTATACTTGCCTCTGTCTTTGATTGCTTTGGAAGGTTACCTCTGAAGGCACGTTGCTCTTCCTTTCAATGGTCTGCGTGGGCCGAGGACATAATTGTCCTTGGCGGTATTCCTGGGGAATGGAACTTCCTTGACTCATCCTCAGACATGCCTTCCTCCTCGGCATGGGCCTTGGGCTTAGCATAGAGTGAGTCGGGGTTGCCAAATTCTCTGACCCCACAGAAATAAATGTAATCCAACAATGAGATTGTCTCAGCAAAAGTCATCAAATTGAAAGTAATTAAATACCACACGGGGGTGTGCCTTGATGGTAGGAGTCCTTGTTATGTACCCAAAGAAGAGTGATTCAAGCGATAATCCTAGCAAGGCCCATGTGGTACATGTGATATTATCTATTACCGTCACGTGGGGTGAGGTCAATGAGCCCACACCAGAGACCCCCCTTTTTTCATTCAACACAAAAAAAAAAAAAAAAAAAAAAAAAAAAAAAAAAAAAATGAAAGTAATTAAATGGTGCAATACTAAGAAAAAAATTATACAAGTGTAATATTGGGAAAAACAAGGTATAATTAAACTAATTAGTGATTCTTTTTTTTGGTTAATTATAATTAAGTGATTATAAACTATTACTTTTTTTTTGTTTGTAAATTAGCATATTTGTATTTTTTTTTTTTTAACTAACTTTAGGCTAATTTTCTAATTGGTCTACATAATATTCACATTGTAAATACCCATTTGGATAACGTCTGCATTTTGGCATTTCCTTTTTTTTTTTTTTTTATGCACGCATTTCAGGAGACACTATGCACTGTTCAGTAGGTTCCGTGCACTGTTCACAGGACCCACAAGTACTTTATTTAGAAAAATTTTAAAATGGGTCCCACGACACTATTCACACATTTAAAAATTATTTTACTACAGTATTTTCAGTTTTCAGTTTTCAACAAAATAAGCTGTATCCAAATGGACCCTAAACCAAAGTTTTGATTCATGTAATTATGTAATATGTCAAAAAGTTTGTAATTCAACGATATTGCTGGCTTTCTTTTATGAGAAGAACCAAAGTTCAAATTCTCTCTCTATCATTATACTAATTATCGAATTATCAATATATATATATATATATGGCTAAATGATTGCAACCTAAGTTTGACCAAAATTCATTTTAAGCTACTAATTTTACTTTTGTTCAAGTAAATCCTTTAAGTTTCAAACTTATTAAATTTAAGCCTCCCGTTAGTCTCCATTAAAAATTATTTTTAAGGAACACAAAAACAACTCTATTGTACATTTATGATGATTTCTTGTATCCAACACCCACAACCCAAATCAACACAAAGCCACAACAATCCCAGCCTCACCACAATCAACAAAATCCATCCAAACCACCATATCAAAAAATCCTAAATATTATCACCACCACCATTGACAACCTTGTCTCCTTCAACATGAAATCACCACATCGAAGACCACCTCACAACGCCGCCGCAAACTACCACAAATCTCATTGAAACCCAACCCACAAAAATCCCACCACCACCAAATCAAGTCACACACACACACAAAACCCTAAACTAACCTATTGTCGAGAACCATCACTACCTAAACGGATTTTTTTTCAAAATAACATTAATTTTCAAACAATTTTGTTAGTTAGCACATTTTCAAAACCATTTAGGAAACTAATATCTTGAGTGTAATAGACTCAATTTTGGGAGTGCTAAATCGAGTTCACTGAAGTCGATTTCAGGATTGTCGCATGAAAATCAAGTTTGTAGAACTCAATTTCATTTAAATTGAAATCGAGCCTTGCAGACTCGATTTCTTATCCATGCCCTTTCCGTTACACTTCGTCTCTCACTCACAACCTTCTACCTTGAAACCCGTAAATCATGATGAACAAAACCCAAACCACGAAGAACAAAATCCAAACACCCAGAAACCTTGAAACCCAAACAAAAACCCACAACCTTCTACCTTGAAACCCAGAAATCAAGAAGAACAAAACCCAAACCACGAAGAACAAAACCTAAACACCCAGAAACCCACGAAGAACAAAACCCAAACCACAAAGATAGAAAAAACTTACCAAAGAGGCGACGATAGCGAAGGAGGCGGCGGCGATTGAACCCAGGTGGCGATGACGAGGTTTGTTGATTTTTTCTCTCTGGATCTTTGGATGGGTTTCTTGATTCTTGTTCTTGATTCTCTCTGGGTCTTTGGGTAAGAGATTCTTGATGTTTGTTAGGTTTGTTGAGGGAACTCGTTTCTTGCTTCTTGATGTTGCCAATAAACATGAGAAAGTGAGAGACGGAGAGCCGGAAAGAGTATGGCTGAGAAATTAAGTCTGTAAGGCTCAATTTTGATTTAAATGAAACCAAGTTCAATTGACTCGATTTCAACACTCCAAAATCGAGTCTTTTGCACTCGAGATGTTAGTTTCCTAAATAGTTTTGAAAACGTGCTAACTAACAAAATTGTATAAAAATTAATGTTATTTTGGAAAAAAAAAATAATAAAATAAAAAATAAAAAACCCTACCCAAACACTTAACAATAAATCTTTGTCATTGACCCATAATGCTGCCAAGCTCGCAACCCACTCGACGTTGTTGTGACACCATCATACCACTTAAGCAAAGATCGATCTTGCCTTGCATTGCCACTAACCATCGTCCCTTTAGCACCGATAGGACACCATTACCTTAGTAATTCAC
This sequence comes from Quercus glauca, assembly GCA_023736055.1. Taxonomy (NCBI): domain Eukaryota; kingdom Viridiplantae; phylum Streptophyta; class Magnoliopsida; order Fagales; family Fagaceae; genus Quercus; species Quercus glauca. The sequence continues at coordinate 45,154,688 of CM043322.1, read as the reverse complement.
AGCCTAATAAGTAAGACTATTCCTTATTGTAGGACTTTTATAAGCTTGGATTCTTGTCATTTGAAGGGTACCACCCCCCCCCCCCCCCCCCCCCGCCCCAAAATTATTTCATTTTGTACGCATCATTAGACATCCGCCATGTTTTTCATTTATTTTTTTTATAAACCATTTTTTAAATAATAATAAAATATAAATATCACCTATCAAATATATAGAAAATTAGCCTAAATGTAAATTAGCGCCGTTTTTGTGGTCCTTAACAAATCATTTTTAATAGAGACTAACAAAAAAGAGTGTGTTTGAAAAGTGATAAAACCCACAAATTATTAGAGTTTTTAGCTAATTTTCGGTACCATTCATAAGTCACATTACACTTTTTAGTACTATTCATAGATTCTACTGTACTATTAAGCTAGCTTTTAGCTTTTTTTTACAATACTTTTAGCAAAAAGTTTTTAGTTTCAACTAAAAAAGTTATTCCCAAATAAACTCTTAATTGAATAAGTTTGAAACATAGAGACTCAATTGAACAAAGTAAAACTAGAGAACTGAAATGAATTTTGATCAAACTTGAAAGATGCAATTTGTAATTTAGATTTTAGCCCATATGTAATTATCTAGAATTATAAGAAATTTTCATACAAATTAAACAGTAGAAATTGTTTTTCAACTCGTTTTTAGCCACTTTCAAGGCACAAGCAAACCAAACACAATTTACTAGTCAGTTTTCCAGAAAATAATAATAATAATTTTCCCAAGAATGTTTCAACCCTATCAGGCAGAACAATATAATATGCTCCCGAATCCATACCAATGATCCGTTTGGATTGAAGGGGAAGGTAGGGGGAGTAGAGAAGAGTTGGCCTAAAATTAACCTATTTTTTGTCAACTCTACTCTACTCTCCTCTCAATTCAAATAAGTCCTAAAGAAATTAAAAGTAAATATTAAAAAACACAACAACAAAAAAAAAAAAAAAAAGACTAATCGTTGAAGTTTCCTTCCACGTTAGGAGCATACATTCTAACAGCTTTCAATTACATCCAAGATAATTAAACAAGAAGACTATATAAATATTATAATATCTGAATCTAAAAAAGGACAAATAAGAGAGTAGAAGAATACAAATGGCGCAATGCAATGGTGAATGGACTACAGGTATATCCAGTTCAGTTTAAGTCGTGGAAATCTTCAAAATCCTGAAATTCATAAGTTCCCAGCAGAAGCTACTTTCATCAGTCATCCTCTTCTTCATCAAGCGCAGTACAATCTTCTATCTCTGAAGTCGGAGCACTTTGTTTACTCATAGCACGCATTTCTTCAATTTCAATGAGCAACAATGGGTCACATACTATTTTGTCTGCCCGCAATATCTTAGGGCAACCTGACAAGAGAAAACGGGTCAAGACTCAAGGGTGAGGCTCAAGCAGGAAATTGTAAAGTGAGAGCACAGAAAATCTATTTACCTGCTACAGGGCATTGACGGGCATTCAACCGAATGTAGACCATGACTACCTTCTTTTCATAAACATGCTTGCATTCCACACTGCATCAGGGGAAGAAACACTTGGAAAAAAAAAAAGCATAAATAGAAAACATTTGATGTCACAATGCCTGCTCCAGAGCATTTGCAACACAAATATTTGATTAAAATCAGTAGTAACTAAAAAGATGATAAGAAAGCTTTTTTTTTTTTTTTTTTGGGGATCCACATCCATGAGAACTTTTGAATGTATGACTTACTGAACTTTACACCTCAGGGATGGCAAATCCATTATGCATGCTTTGTCTTCTTGCTGTTGCTATGAACAGTCATTTCTTAAGAAAGAAACTCCTTAAAAAGCATACCAGAAAGATAAAAACTTTTTTTTTTTTTTTTTGGAAAACATAAGGAATCCTTCTAAAGAGAGCCCTTTGGACTTGCCTCTAGCCAGTAAAACCTACGAACTAGTTGTAGGGTAATCTAGAGGCATTCACCTCTAATGGACTAAGCAATTTATGCTCATTCCCAGAAGCAGAAAGAAATAATATTTTTCAGGTGTAAGATAACCATTGGTCTTTGGACTTGCCTCCAGCCAGTAAAACCTACGGCCCTTAAGAACTAGTTGTAGGGTAATCTAGAGGCATTCACCTCTGATGGACTAAGCGATTTATGCTCATTCCCAGAAGCAGAAAGATAGAAATAATACTTTCAGGTGTAAGATAACCATTGGTCTTTGGAATGACTCCTGCCCTAAAACCAACTAGTCCAGATTTCCAAAGCTACCTTCCTTTGGGTCCACATAATGTCCATCATCATATATTAAAAAAAAAATTCACCTTGTACTTGAATTTTCATCAATTAAAGGGTTAAAACTTAAAAGAGCCATGGCTGACAAAATGCCAAGAGAGACCTAGGTAATAGCCTTATTTCCTAAGGGGTTCCCCTGAGAGATCACTTGATGCACTTGTCAGTTGTAAATTCCTAGGCATATTGGGAAGCATTCTTATGAACAAATCTTTCACCAACCATAGCAGCCAATCAAGGTGTGGAAATTCAACCCTTCTATACCTCAATTTTGTTTTGATGTCTTCAATCTCCTAATTGATGCCACATCCATAGCGTGGTTATGGAAACAGTATCCTCTTTGGAAACCTAAAGTTAGGGCAAAGCCCAAGCAAAAGTGTCTATGGCAGTAAATTCGGTTTTTACATTTTATTTGGTTATTCTACGTTAAGGGTATTTTAGTAATTCTATAATTTCTGGGTATGGATCATACTTATGGGCCTTTAGTTATTTTTTATTAGAAAGTATTGTTTAATTTATAGATCTTTATGTGTGAGCTTTGATTTGATTCGATTAGGATTTAGTTTACTAGTCAAAGTAGGAGTTGATCAATAAATTATTGAGGGTTTTTGAATAAATAGGCACATTGGCCTCTCTCTCTCTCTCTCTCTCTTATATTCTGTCACTATTCACTGTATTGTTCACACTTCACATAAACTATTCATATATATTGTTTGCACGCAATGTTCACTGATTGTGGAGAAATTCAATTTCTCTCTTCCAACAAAATCTCAAAAGAACTTGTCTACGTTTCTTCTAACAAATGTTCCCAACAAAACCTTTCTTATAAAAATTTCTAAAGCTAGACCCACAAATCCTCCTAAACCTTAATCCACCACAAGCACACATAAACAAATTCTCCAATTTATCTATAGTCAATGTTGGGTGGAAGGAAGAGTGAGAGAGAGTGAAGAAGGAAAACTGTTTTCTGAACAAGAAAACAGGAAAACTTTGAAATGACTAATAGATTACCTGCGAACTGGTTCTGCCAGTTCAGTAACAGGCTTTCCACTTAATGGGCAGGTGACATTCAAAAGGTTGGACTGGGTAGTAGTCATTACAATGTCCTCCTGCTCTTCACCTGGCATTGGCTGTCCTGCATGATGAACATTCTGCAGGAAAAAACAAGAACACCACCTAATTAGTACTTGATAAGTAGAGAACAACATCTAATTAATACTGAAAGACACAGACAATTACAGACAGTGACTGATAACGTATGGCCAGCAAATATGGAAAATTGGAAGGTGAAAAAGACAAACATGAAATTGAAGAATGGCAGTGTGTGTGTGTGTGTGTGTGTGTGTGTGTGTGTGTGAGACTTGGGACAAATTGAGGAATTCGACTGTGTAGAAGACTAGGTTTTGATTATTTTTATTTTTATTTTTCATTATTATCTCAATGCTAAAAAAATATAAAATAAAAACTCAAAATTATAACCAATCAATTCCATCTAACCTTCGAATAAATATATACAAGAACTCTTTTTTGCACTGGTAATATTAGGACTCCTAATTTGATTAGTAAACTGAAAACCAAATAAAAGACTAACTTGGACACAGAAAATAAAGCCTAAAATATTTAGGATTTCATAGAAAATTCTAGACTCAAATAAACTACCAAAATACCTTTAATTCACAAGGATTGCAAGAATTACAATTTTGCCCCTAAATTGAAATTGGCCACACCTTATTTGTTAGGATTTAGATCCAAATTGGCAAATTCCAGTGCCAAAGCATATGTTAATGAGAGTAGTATACATAGTAATTTGGTTATGAAAAGTACTGAGTCATAAGCTGCTTGAAGACTACAAGTTTAAGATGACTAGTTCAAATGACTTCATGACTAGCTGAGTGACCGTCCAAGGTAGACAAAAAGTTTGCATGACTTTCACTGTGGATTAACTTGTTAACTTAGTAAAATGTTTTGTGATTCACTTGCCTATTCAATCTTTCTACTTGGAATGTTGGGCTTGACTTGAGTATATAAAATTTCGAGTAAAGTTTACGTAAGATCATAATCAACCTTTGGCATAGCCAAGGGCCTTTTAGCTCTCAACTAGTACTTCTTGGTGTTTCCAACAGAGACGTTCAAGGTTCAAATCCCTCCTCCCTCATTGTAACTATTGAATTGTCATAAAAATAATCAACCTTTGGCACAAAGTACTTAATCCAACACGGTACAGCAATTGGGTTTCGAATTCAAAAGGGTATGCTCACAGATATTCCAGCTAGTGAAGCCAAGTAATGAATTACTGCGATGATAGAAGCTCCATCAAGTGGTCCATGCAATACCCTTAGATGAGGCCTGGCTACCTCGAATTAGTCATAAACAAGGCCCGACTACCTTGAATTAGCCATAGATTTTTGCTTGCCACAGTTTTTTTTCTTCTTGTTGTTCGTTTCTCAGGCTAGCATTTTGCGGTTGCTTTTCACACCTCCGGTTGGTTTCTTGTTTATCAATTATGGGTGGTTCAACGTTTTTATTCATCGAATCCAAAACTTTTGAGTTTTCAATTGAGGAAGGGGGGTCTTTTTTCCTGCTACGGATTGTTGAGAGGGGTCGGAATTCGATGCGTTCTATTTTAATGGGAAGAGAGAGTGCTCGTAGATTGTTGTTTCACATGGAGGAATTGCTTTCTAAGCAATCTTTTAATCACTTTGCGAGAACTATAAGGAAGGGGGAGAAAGTCCTCATTCCACAAATGGGTTCCAATGCCCATGGCACGTTCCTATTACTTTCTGAACTTTTGCATGGTCGACAAAGGGGCAACATTGTGATACCGGAGGGGAGGATGGGGAGTGGATGGAGGGTAGGGGTGTCAATTCGGGTTAGCGTGTCGGGTTCGTGTCGTGTCGAGGTAGGGGTATTCGACTAAATGGCTCAACCCTAACCCGACCCATTTAATAATCGTGTCGTGATTCTTCAACCCTAACCCGACCTGTTAATAAGGCGGGTTGACCTGACCCAACCCATTTGACACTATTAATAAACGAGTCGTGTTGGGTTGACACGAATATAACACAACCCATTTCAACTTGCATAATATTAAATATAACATCCATCTAGAAATAATTATTTTTACATCTCAAACAGCAGTTCATACACTTTAAGTCTTCAACCCACATTCAAAATAATATAGTTCAACAAAAATATAACATTCATCTAGAAATAAGTTCTTTACACTCCAAAAGAAGTGCATACATTTCAACCCAAATTCAAAATAACAGAGTTTCACAAAAATAAAATAACATAGTTCAACAAAAATATAAGATTCTTGGAACTCGTCAAATGCTAAATATCAATATTGAAAGAATTTGAGCAAACAGTAAACTAATCCTGACTATGACCACGATTATCATCCATAGATTCTTTGTTGATGTCCAAATTCATAACATCTTCCACAAGCTCATCCAATTTCATGTGTAAGTTCTATGCCAAAAAAAAAAAAAAAAAGTATTGGTAGTTCTAAGATCTGTAAAGTTTCAATTTCCAATTATATCTCTTGTAAATTTTTGTAATTACTTACTTTTCTTTTTAAATTTAAAATATATGTTGGATATAAAATGTATTTGACAAATCTAAAATAAAATAAATATTTATTTGTTATATGAGTTAAACGGGTTGTGTTAAGTGGGTCATTTCGGGTTAACACAAATAAATTAGCGTGTCAAACGTGTCTATTGCGAGTTATGCGGGTTGACCCGTTTATGACCTGTTTCTTATCGTGTCGCTTTCGGGTTGACCTATTTATGACCCAAACCCATTAAGGCCTAACCCTAACCCGAAAAAATCGTGTCGGGTTCGTGTCGTGTTCGCGGGTTGGGTCGAACATTGACACCCCTAATGGACGGGTTTTGGTCTGCACCTGAGGAATACGTTAGAACCAGCCTCCCTTGCTAGGCAAGGCCAACTGCATAGACAATCAAAGCCAATTGTGGTGGCTGCCAGACATAACAATCACGGTGGCAGTATTAGAAGAAAGGAGAAAATTGCGGAATTTCGAAATTTGAAAACCTCTGCTTCCAATTCTTTTCACCGTGATCAATGCGATTTGTATTCGGAGAAGGCAAAGGCACAGATTGGGGCTGAACTTACGTCTAATATTAATAGGAAAATCAAAACAAATTTGTTGACCTTAGACATATTCCTACGTATAGAACGTGGAAATGGTGGGAAGTGAACTATAGTATAATTAGAGGTTAGAGAAGTGGACCCTAAGATAAACAATAAACTACAAGACCGAGACAAAACCCAACTTAACTGGGATGGGTAACACTCTTAAAGGAAAGAGGAATAACAAATGGATTCACAAGCCCAATACGTTGGCTTTACCTACGCCCAATGCTGAATGCAAACCGCGGCCCAAGCCCATCAACCACTCACAATCACAACCCAACCCGCTGCCTCTAACTCAGCCTCCTACCCACCCCAAAGACACATCGCCTCTTACCCACCCCAAAAACACATCATCTCCCACTCAGTCACCCACAAAAGAAGCTCCAAAGACCATGATCACCTCAGATACGGTGCCGATGGACCACCCAGATCAAGCCAAACACACCCCCGACAACAGCAAACCTGTGCATGCCTCGGTGGGTCCCGATATTGCGATCTCAGAGCAAGAAGGTTCCCAGAGTGCTGTCACGGTGGACCACGAGCTCCCAATATCGGCAGAGGAGGTAGGTTCGCAAATCAATTTGGGTTCGAGACCTCTGTTGGGCATTTTGCCTAAGGATATGGCACTGGGTCAGCTTGAAGGTGGCCACGGTGGGTCTCGCCCTTCAATCAAGGATTTTGTTGGTGATTTGGAGAACACTTGGGGTAATTCTAATAATTGGGTCCTGGAGCTACGCGATGGGAAGCAAATTGTAATCCCCCTCTCTCTTCACCACTCTCCTGGGAGCATCTTGGCTTTCTCAAAGCATGAAGGAGATGAGGGTCAAGGTAACAACACCTTCAAGGAAGAAAAGCTCATCGTTAGCTAGGCAGACGAGTGTGATACTGTTTCTATAGTCTCATGTTCGGAGTGTGAGCTGTGGGACACTGAGGAGAAAATAATTCAAGGGGTAGCAATGGAGGAGCCCCTGTTTGTGCAACCTTTGGCCGTGGCCAATCCTAATGTCCATCTGGAGGTTGAGGGTGCTTCCACAAATCTCTCACCTTGGGTTCTCAGCCATATTAAAGCATTTAGGAAATCTGTGAGGACTTCCTTGGAAGGTTTTGAAGCAGAAATTACTGGGTTGTTTTTAGCCTTAGAGGCCAAGAAGAAATCTGTTGTGCAGGGAAAGAGCTCTCGGAAGAAAGGTAACAAATTGGGTGTCAAAGGCAGTAGGGAATTGAAGAGTTTGCTAAGCTCTTGGAATTTTGAGGACTCTACTATTTCAAGCAGTGTAGTTAGGGATCGGGATTGAGTGGTGCCTCAATGAATTTAAAATTAATCTCTTGGAATGTTAGGGGGCTGAATGATAGAGACAAAAGACTCCGGGTTCGAAATATGATCAGAAGCAAGGGTGCTGATGTTATTTGTTTTCAGGAAACAAAAATGGAGTTCATATTCAGAAGAGAGATACGAAGCTTGTGGGGTTGCTAGCATGTAGACTGGCTTTATTTGGGCTCTATTGGTGCTTTTTTGGTGGGGGGGGGGGGGGGGGGGGAGGGGTGTGTTTCTTAGTGATGTGGGATAGAAGGACTGCGGAAAAAATTGATGAAGCAATGGGTCAATTTTCTGTTTCATGTAAATTCAAAAATGTAGAGGATCAGTTTGAATGGGCTTTTACTAGTATTTATGGTCCAAACTTTGATCTTGATCGGCGATTGTTTTGGGAGGAGCTAGTTGGAATTCGTAGTTAGTGGAGTGTTCCTTGGTGCTTTGGTGGTGATTTTAATGTATGAGATTTCCATAAGAGCGTTTTGGTTCAGGTCCCTTCTCATCTGCTATGATTGATTTTTCAAATTTAATTTCTAAACAAAGTCTTATAGATTTGCCTTTGGAAGGGGGTACATTTACTTGGTCTAATTCCAGAGAGGTGGCTTCGCGTTCTAGGCTTGACAGGTTTCTACTATCTTCGGATTGGGAAGAACATTTTCTGAATATTCGTCAAAGACGACTCCAAAGGTTGGTCTCGGATCACTTCCCAATCCTTGTAGAAGAGGGAAATTTTCAAAGGGACAGTCGGCCATTCCGGTTTAAGAACATGTGGTTAAAGGCAGATGGTTTTGTGGACAGAGTGAGATCCTGGTGGGTATCCTACACTTTTCGAGGCTCTCCTAGCTTTCGGATTGCAAGCAAACTGAAAGCTTTGAAGCTGGATTTAAAGAAATGGAATGAGGAAGAATTTAGGAATGTGGAAAATAGGATGCGCAAGTTATGGAAAGATCTAAATGATTTAGATTTGATTGCAGATTGCCGACCTTTAGCCAATAAGGAGATATTGGAGAAGGATCAGCTTCACACTGAGCTTGAAAAGGTAACCCTTATGGAAGAAATTTGTTGGAGACAAAAATCTAAGCCGCTCTGGATTCGAGAGGGAGATAGAAACTCTAAGTTCTTCCATAGAACTGCAAATTCTCATAGAAGATTTAATACCATCAACAATTTGGTGGTGGATGGTGAACTGACATCGAATCCGAGTTCCATAGCTGCTTGCATTTCCCTCTTTTACAAATAGTTATATGCCAAGAATGAAGGGCAAAGACCTATCCTTGATGAAGTGGAATTTTCTAAGATTTCCAGGGAGGATGCAACTTGGTTGGACAGACCCTTTGAAGAAGAGGAGGTTTATGGTGTTATCAAAGATTGCAATGGTGACAAATCTTTCAGGCCAGATGGTTTCTCGATAGCTTTCTTTCAGTCTTCTTGGGATTTTTTTAAAGCAGGAAATTATGGAGCTCTTTGACAACTTCCATTCTCAGGCTATTTTTGAGAAAAGCCTTAATGCCACCTTCCTTGCTTTTATTCTAAAGAAGGTTGATGCTGTTAATGTGAGAGATTTTAGATCTATTAGCCTTGTGGGCGGTATTTATAACATCCTATCCAAGGTGCTAGCTAATAGGCTAAAAAGGGTTATTTTCGGGATTATTTCTGAGACCCAAAATGCCTTTGTGCTGGATAGGCAAGTCTTAGACTTGGTTTTAATTGCTAATGAATGCTTTGATAGTAGACTGAAGGCAAGAGTTCCAGGTGTTTTATGTAAATTGGATGTGGAGAAAGCATTTGATCGTGTAAGTTGGGACTTTCTTATGTATATGTTGCAGCGATGTGGGTTCTCTGAGCAATGGAGCAAGTGGATTTTGTTCTGCATTTCCAAGGTAAAATTTTCCATTCTGATCAATGGTAGCCCTAAAGATTTCTTTGGGAGTTCTAGGGGACTACGTCAAGGTGATCCACTCTCCCCGCTTTTATTTGTTATTGTTATGAAAGCTTTTAGCCGGTTATTAGATGGGGCTGTTCTGGTTGGTCATATCTGAGGATTCACTGTGGGTCCCAAATCTCATACCCCCTTAATGGTGTCTCATCTTCTTTTTGCGGACAATACTCTAATTTTCAATGATGCCTTACCTAGTCAGATTGGTAAATTGAGAGATATCTTATCTTCATTTGAGGTTGTGTCAAGTTTGCATATTAATTTGGCTAAATCCCATTGGTTCCAGTTGGTGAGGTGTTAAATATGGGTGAGCTGGTGGCCCGTTTAGGGTGTAGGCAATCCTCACTGCCAATGACTTATTTGGGGTTTTCATTGGGAGCTAAATTTAAGGATACGGCAATTTGGAACCCTATTCTTGAAAAAATGGAGCGAAGATTAGCAAGTTGGAAGTGTTTGTATCTATCAAAAGGTGGTAAGGTTAATTTACTTAAAAGCACTCTCCTAACCTTGCCTAATTATTACCTATCTCTCTTTCCTATCCCGGTGGATATTGCAAATCGCATTGAGAAACTCCAACAGGATTTTTTATGGGGTGGTATTGATGAGTCCCATAAATTCAATCTGGTCAATTGGGCCCAGATGTGTAGCCCTTTGAAGTCTGGTGGGTTAGGTGTGCGGAATTTGAGAAAATTTAAGCAAGCTTTGCTTAGTAAATGGCTGTGGAGGTACAGTACAGAGACAAACCACCTTTGGTGGTGAGTTATCGAGATCAAGCATGGGAATATTTGGGGTGGGTGGTGTACAAAAGAAGTAACAGCTGCTTATGGTGTTAGTCTGTGGAGAACTATATGACAAGGCTAGCCAGCTTTCTTTAAATCCATCATCTTCAAAGTTGGCAATGGTAATAGAATTAAACTTTGGCATCACTTGTGGTGTGGGGGTTGTACTCTTCGGGAGGCATTTCCAGAACTCTACAGCTTTAGTTGTAACAAGGATTCTTATCTTGCAGATGTCATGTCTTTTCCTAATCAGAGGATTCATTGGGACCTTCAATTCTATAGAGAGCCCCAAGATTGGGAGATGGAATAATTTGATATTTTTTGGAATCTTATACACTCTATGACCTTTACTGGTGAGGGGCATGACAAACTTTGCTGGAAGTTGACAAAGAATAAGGGCTTTAAGGTTAGTGAATACTACTTATCCCTCTTCTCGACCCCTGACAACCTTTTTCCATGGAAGCCTGTGTGGCGCTCAAAGATCCTTCCTAGAGTTGCTTTCTTTTCTTGGACTTAGGCAAGATTTTGACCCTTGATAGACTGGAATAAGGGTGTCCCCATCATGGATTGGTGTTATATGTGTAAAAGAAGCGGGGAATCAGTAAACTATCTTCTTCTTCATTGTCCCATTGCTTTCGAGCTATGGTCTATGGTTTGGATCCTTTTTGGTGTGATTTGGGTGATGCCTCAAAGTGTTGCAGATTTATTTGCATCTTGGCAGGGTCCATTCGGTAGACAACGCATAATAAACTTATGGCGGGCTGTCCCATATCGTGTATTATGGTGTCTTTGGCGGGAAATGAACAGTAGATGCTTTGAGGAAATGGAACGGTCAATTCTTGAGATTAAATCTCTTATCCTCCACTCTTTGTTTGCTTGGTGTTCTGTTTTCTCTTCTTTTTCTTGCTCTAATCTTTTTGTTATGCTTGATCATTGTAATTTTCAATCTTGATGTAAACCTTTCCATGTACACTCTTGGTGTACCTAGGGCTTTTGATTTATGAAATTTCATTATTTATCAAAAAAAAAAAAATGTATTGTTAACTTTGGGCATAAGAAACAATTAATCCATTAATTAGGAAATTGAGGTCAATTAAATAAAAACCCAAACTAAATTTTTTTTTTAACCTAGCGCACTCATGGATGTGGTCATTGGAGAAGCATTCATGAAAGGCGGGAGAGTTTTTCCAAGCATCAGACTTTTGTAGTAGGTGAAGGCACCCGTATCCGCTTCTGGCATGATAGGTGGATTGGGGATAATACTCTAAAAGATCTCTATCCTGAGCTCTATGTGTGTTCAGCTGCCAAGGATGCTTGCATCTTTAAGGTTTTGTGGATTCCAGAAGGAGGTACTTTTAGAGTGTGGGATTTAAGGTTTTTTAGAGCTATTGAAAATTGGGACCTAGCTGCTTCTTATTCTCTACTTCAGTTTATCCAACTTCGTATTCCTCGGGGTGATAGGAGGGATACTCTTTGTTGGCAGCTTAAAGGTGATGGTAAGTTTGACACCCGATCTTATTACCAAGCAATTCAGGGTACTTCGAATTTTTTGTTTCCTTGGAAGGGTGTTTGGAAACCAAAGATTCCTAAGCGAGTGGCTTTCTTCTTGTGGACAGCTGTTCACAATTGGATTCTCACATTGGATAATCTCATGCTTAGGGGCCACCCTTTGGTAAATCGGTGTTTTATGTGTTGTTGTGATGGGGAGTCGGTAGACCATCTTCTGCTTCATTGTCCTGTTACACATACCTTATGGACCTTCATGCTTCAAGCTTTTGGTATTCATTGGGTTATGCCAGGATCGGTGGCAGGATTGTTATCTTGCTGGCATCAGTGGCTTGGGAAGCATAACTCGAATATTTGAAATTTGATTCCAGGGTGCTTAATGTGAATTGTTTGGTTGGAACGAAATCGTCACTCCTTTGAGAACATGGAGAAAACGTTGGATGAGTTAAAGGTTTTATGCCAGCGCAGTCTTTTTGAGTGGTCTCGTTGTTGGGGCTTTACTGATTCTTCGTCTCTTTCAGAGTTTATGTTTTCCCTTAGATTATCTTTCTGATTTCCCTCTCTTTTGTTTTGCTGTTTGTTTCATCTGCCTCTTGTTGTTCATCATCATGAACAACTTGTACTTCTCATTTTTTCTCATTAATAATAGTTCTCTGATTACCTATAAAAAAAAAATGGTTAACTGACCATATGATCTTAGCCAAAAATTAGATCATAATGTGAACTTTCTTTGCTTGATTGCAGAGATTTACTATTACAAAGTCACAAACAAAGCCAGACACTTCAAATGGTGGCCTATGCCTAGCATGAAAAGCATACTAGATATATTGCCATTCTTTGGATGAAGACATTATATGAAATCCAGCCTGATGTCTACGCAGACAAATAAATATCATGTGCTAGGTGACACTTATATTGATAACTGATTTTAAATGTCTTTCAATATGTTTCATCAAAGAAACTTTTTTCATTTTCGTTTTTTTATTTAAATTTTATATATTGCAATCAATCCATCTTAATTACCTTTTACCCTTACTTCTTTACTCATGTGAAATTGTTCTAACTTAGCAAGGTCCTCTTTTGCAATCAAGAGGAAGAAAGTTTTGATTACCTTTTCCTCAGGTTCCCTTTTGGCAAAGCTGTGTGGCTTGGATCTGATTTGACCTAAGAATAGATCTTCTCAACCCTCACAACATTCATAGCTAGTCTCCAGCTTTTTGGCCATCAAACCTTTTAACAAAGAATAGAACAAATGGTTGTCCACTATCCTGGTGACAATATTATGGACCATACGTGGAGGAGAAAAAAATAATTTTTGACGGTGAAAAGATGGATCCCATAGGTACTTTGATTTATAGTAAATGTAGGAATTTGAGATATGTAACGGCTGAGAGGGAAAATGAAGAAGCTCATAAAGTTCAACAAGAACAGTAGAAAGGTCCCAGCCATCTTAGCTTCGGGTCAGCAGCTCCCAATTGGCAGGCTCTATTGGTTGTAGGAGATTAGATTAAGCTTAATAATCCTGGAGGGATAGCTTTTGTGGCAAAAAGCAGGGGAGGAAAAAGAATTTGTAGATTGTTATAGCAAAATTGTAAATAGTAGGGTGCAAGCTAGACTCATTGCTGTCAAGGAAGCACTAATCCAAGTTGCCAGTCTCGGACTCCATGAGTTCATTGCACTAGTGGAAAGAAAACAAGTTCAACAAAAGTGTTCCAAGGTAAATGTCATCCCATGGCAATGTGCAGTGCCAGCAGAGGACATACAACAAATGAAGCAGGCAAGACTTCATTCCGCCTCTTCTTTATCGACTCCTATTTAAGAGCCCTATAGTAGGTTCTGTTATCTAAGACAATTTACATGACACCATCCTTCTGAACCGCAATCATACATCTGTATAAAACCCCAACTAAACCTTATGTCTTATTTCAGGTTACATTGTGAAAAAAGTATAAGAGGAAAAAAAACAAATAAAGAGGCATTTAATGTGACATAAAATACATAAATAAATTCCTATTGTGAGATGATTAAACACCCAACATAATCTGTTCACCGATTCTATAAAAATTAAGAATAATAATATAATTAAACAATATTGAAAATTACAAATATATATATATATATATATAAATAAATAAAAATAGCCTATCCTGATAATTGACCAACACCCAAGCCAAAACTTCAACAGAAAATGATAAAAAAAAAATATTTTTTTTATAGGTAAGTAAGAAGAAAATGGTAGAAAAAAAAAATACCCAGATAGCTTCTCTAAACTGGCGTATTATAGGATGATTTTCTGGAACTGAAGATGAATTAGCCTTAAGCTTCACAATTTCATCATCAAACAGTTTCTTAAAATTTGTTAACTGCATTTAAAACATCAAATTAACAAATGAGTTATAGAAAAGAGTGGGAAAAGAAAGAAAGAAAAAGGCGTGTGAAGAGAAGTCATTGAAAGAATAAAAAATGTGCATTATAAATAAGCACCTCTGGCCCAAGCTGATACCTATCTGCAACAGAATGAATTGCTGACGAAAAATGTGTAGACTGTTCATATTTACCCGACAACTCAACAGCTGCATTTTCAATTTCCTTTACCTGCAGTTACATCCAGCAAACAATCAACCTATGTTACCAAATTCCTGGAGTTTCCCTTCATCTTCCCACTGTAGTTTATCAATTTAAACAAGGAGTTGCTGACATTTTCCTAAAACTGGAATTTTCAATCATCTTAAGGTAGGTTTTAACAGTTGCTCTAAGTATTTATACACCAAATTAGGGTTTTGTATTACCTCAAATAGAAAATTCTTGGCTAAAACTCAGACCCATAAAATTAAAAAAATTTTAAAAAAAAACACCCAGAAATAGGATTTCTCAGCATTGTCAAAAAGAAAGGTTATTAGATTTCCGAACTATTTATCATGTTATTTATTTATGAGTTTTAAGATAGAACTCACTGAACTATAGTAGTTATATCAAGATCAGTCAAGTGGAGAATTTCGTATTCTAAGGATCCAAAATGACAAAAAAAAAGAAATATTACAATTCAAAACAATTTGAACTTATTTTCCTTTCCAAATGTTTTTGCATCCACCAATTCTATAAAAATTTAAGATTTATTGGTTGGATGGTGGTAATTTCTCCCGAAGTACCAAATGGTAAAAAGAAATTTGGATCCAGAAGTTCAAATTCCTTCTTGCTTTTCTACATTGTCTCATCAACTAAACAGGCATAAACAATAATACTATGAATAAAAGGCTCATTGTCCAAAATACCATCTGAGACTGGTTATCTCTCTCCAAATCAATTGCAACTTCCTTCATCATATTCAATGCCTTTCGAATTTCCTGAAACAGGCAACCAAAATTGATTTGGTAATAACTCAAGAATAAGAGATGAAATGACAATTGACACACCATTTGGGTAGGAATCCAAAGCACTTAATTTTAATTTCAAAAGCAAAAAAGTCACATTGTTTTCCTGCTCCGAAAAGCAAGACAAGTAATTCAAACATGCTAATCAAACAGCATATTTTTGACAATGTACAACAACAACAACAAAGTCTAAGTCCCAAAACTATGGGATTGCCTATGGATCCTCAAAAGACTAATCGGCTAATTGCTCAACACACTAAGTGGGGTTCATGAAGATATAAATTAGAAGAATAAGTCACTACCAAACTAGCATTTCAAAACTTAGGGAAGCACTTATCTTATCTTATAATATTTAAAAGCACAAAAAAAGCATTTCAATTTCAACTTTCAAGAATTAAGTAAAAAAGAAAGATGGTTATTGGTTCCAAAATCAAAGCATAGAGCAGATTAGGGTTAAAATTTTTTTCAATATTAAAAAAAAAAAAAAAAAACACTTATTATGTAATCACTTCCAAAATGGAGATGGTCCCTTAGGGTTTGCAGGGGATCAAATGATGCAGTGTCACTGGCAAAGCACTAGTAAATGGAAGAAATTTGATTATCAAAATCACTTCCAAATTTTTTTTTTTTTTTTTTTTAACTACAAAGAAAAAAAAAAAGAGGAGATATTTTACAGCGATGAGGGACTGATTGTCGGAGTAGAGTGTGGAAGCTGCGGTTCTGATTCTGCCACTGACGCCACCACTGGACCGAGAAGCCGAGGTCGACGCCATGCCTAGGGTTTCTCTCTCTCTCTGATTGAATAAGCGGTTTAAGTTTTGGCAATTTGGAGGGAGAAACAGAGGGAAAGCGAAAGTCTTCTCAGTTCTCACTCCTTCAACGCACCGTTTTTGGAATTTATTTATATATTTTTATTATTATTATTTTATTCTTCATATGCTCGGTTTGTCTTTTAAAAAATGGTTCATTTTTCAAAGAGCATTTTTTAGAAAGTTGTCTTATTTTTTAGTGTTTGGTAATGACCTTGAAAATGAGTTTGAGAATGTTTTCTGGTTATTGGTATGCAATTTTTAAAAAATATTTATGTATAATTTAAAACATATGTATTATGTAAACCAACTAATATAATCATTATAAATAAAAAACTAAGAATGAATTTGGTTTTCATACTAAAATTTTGACAATAGATACAATCAAAATTAAATAGTTGTCAAATTTTCATGATCTCTACCACTCATCTTATTCATATATATGAACAGTAATGTATGTACGTACACACACACATATATATCAACCATTTGACTATTATATATATATATATATATAATATTTGACAGGAGAATACATTTTTCAATAAGTATTGAAAGATCGAATTTGTATGAAAACACAAGAGCTGTTTAAACCCCAAAATTAAAATTACGGCTCGGTTGATTTTACTCTAACTTAAACTAAGTGCAGAATAGAGTAAATGCGAGCGTACACACAATATAACTATTCTAAGCAATATTCATCAAATCACAGCAGTAAAATGAAAGTTAAAAGAGTAGAAAAGAAAAATGCAAACACAAGATAACACGCCGATGTGTTATCGAAGAAGAAACCGAAAAACTTAGCAATGTGTTATCGAAGAGGAAACCGAAGAACTTAGCGAAAAACCTCTCCACCGCCCTCCAAGCGGTAAATTGATCCACTAGAGAATAACTTGGAGTACACGAATAACAAAAGACCTTCCAAGCTTAGTCTACCCCTTATACTTAAGCCCCCCAAGCTCCTGCTACCAACTGATTTGACAAAGTCTTGCCTTCTCTAGCTCTCTGGATCACACAATTTAGCCCGATTGCATCCAACAAACAAATGACTTCTTCCAATGCTTCCCAACAACACCAAAACCTCACTTTACACTCAGGATGAGTGTGGTAAGTGTTTGGGCTATCAACCTCTCAAGGATTTAGATATGGAGAGGTAGGAGTTGAAAAAAATCACAATGAATTGTGTAGAGGATTGTTGGTATGACAATCTCTCACTCTCAAGGGTAATGGCTAGGATTTTCTCTCTGAAAAGCACTCCTCTCAATATGTGGGTAATGTGGGCATATATAGTGTGAGTAGAGATATGGTGTATCAGATATGGCAAAATAGCAAAACAGAATATTTCGCGGGTATCTCGCGGGAAGGCCTTACCCGCGAGACACTTGCGAACACTAGTTGTCACCATTTGTCATGACTCTTTGCATTCTAATCATGTGCTGAGCACATACTTCACTTTGCGAGAAGGCTTCTCACGAGCTACCCGTGGAAACTCCTTTAATCTTCAATTTGCCTTGAGTCTTCACACTCTCTCTCACACACAACCCTTACAATGAAATCCCACATATAATACAGGGTACATAAGATTGAACATAATTACAATTAAATTTGATACGGAATTAAAGCCAACACCAAATGGTTGTAAATCACAACTTTACAAGTATAAATAACAATAACTTTTAATTGTCTATTCTTTTTGTTGGTATACTAATTGTCTATTATGGTCAACCATAAGTCTTCAATATTACTCTAAATTATGTATTTACATAATGTATCTGCATAATATATCATTACTGCATAGTATCTGCATAAAGTATCTGCCAACAAATGCAATTCCCCTAAACAATTATCATTCATTATATAACAATATTATTAGTCCATGGTAAAGATTGTCCCATATAAAAGCAACTTAGAGCAATATCGGTACTATGTTTAAATTTTTCATCTTTTACTTCATTCATTCTTTCTTCTTCTTCATTCTTCTTCTTCTTCTTCTTCTTCTTTTTATTATTTTTATTTTTTTGCACTTTATGTGCGAAAAAGAAGCAACTTTTGCTTGGAATCCATCAAACCGAAAATTTTTTAGAGAAAAAAGAAAATCAAGCTTGAAATTTAAAGCAAAGAATTAGGATTTTGATAGAGAGGAATGAAACAATTACTGCTGCAAATTTGTTCTCATTTGCAAGTCGGAGCTATTGACCGATCAGTGAAGGAAAAAAAATCTAATTAGAGAATTGTGTTACAAAGGGGAAGAGAAACACAGAGAAAAAAGAGAAGAGAGAGAGAGAGATCTATGAGAAGAGGAGAGACCAGAGTTAGTGATAGTGAGGGTGTGAAGAGAGAAAAAGTGAGAAAACTTACCATGAGAGAGAGAATGCGCCAAAAAATTATGTTTCCCATGACTACAAACAAAGATAATTTTTATAAAATATGCAACACATGAAGGAGGTTGTTTTCCAAAAAAAAATTTTGGAAAACAACCTATAGAAAATATGCCTTAATTTTTATTAGGGTTTTCCGCTGACTAAAGATAGTTTTCCATTGACCAGTTTTTTGTGTGCTACCAAACACTGGAAAATGTGAAAAACTATCTTTATAGAAAGTTTTCCAGCGAAACAAATAGAGCGTTAGGTTGGACTAGATAAAGGTTAGAGGAGACTTCTTTTTACGAGAAATTATTAGGTCCACCAAAGGACTACTAAAGTGGTTCTCTTTGGTCCTCTCAAGTCTTAACCAATAAAATGTTATTATTTATGCAATTTGATATCACCTAGTATTTTATTTTTTTTTTTTGCTGATTAGGAAGTTGACTCACAAATTTGCATAGGTAGCATCATTTCATTGATTAGAATGATCACTTTAGCAGTCCTCTTGATGGACTTAATAATTTCTCTTAGTGGTGATGTTCTGTTCCCTTGTATACAAATCGTCATTTGTATGGAACGCACGCTGCAAATCCTTTGTGAAAATTTCTTATATACATGAATTGCATATTTTTGTGATTGAATCTACTGTTTTGGGTTTACGTTGCAATATGATTTGGATTTGTAAATTTTTTTCTATTGGACCTTGCAGTTATTGTTTTGATCTTTACTTGTACATGTAATGTAATGTAAGTTGTTTCTTAGGCACGATAAGCTAGCTCTTGGTCACTTGGTACCACGATGACCCAGATAGATCTCATTACCCGCACTCGTGTTGTACAGATACCTTGACCAACTCTTTGAGATAAACCAAAAAACTCATACATTGGTTGGATTGTGGAATTTTTAGTTTCTTTGAGTGAAGTATTTGCTGATTTTAGTGAATCTATTATTGTTTTAGTAGCTTCTTTTTATTTAAAGCATTTATGTACTTGTGAGATTGTTACTGGATTTCGCAAGTTATATTCCACACACACGTATTTTATGTATAATCCAATTAACTACTGGGAGTTCCATAATTATTATGTATAGGTAATGCAAAAACTCATTAATTTAGGGCTGCATTTTATGGAATATATCTTGTTAAAGTGATGATTGGTGGTACCAAGTTATTTAATGGGTTAATAAATATCTAAAGGAGCTGTCATGTTAGGATGATCTAATTAAAAACAAATTTCAGCAATTCTTATTTTATTTTTCGCTGAATAAAAAATGCAATAATTTTTAAAGAGCCCCGCAGGCAGGTATATAAGTTGTAATTTAGTCTAAATATCTTCCAGCTTTGTATTCATGTTAATGTGATGCTGACATAAATTGATGAAATTTATTATCCTATATTGTGTCAATTAAACATTATTTTCACTTTTCTTTTTCATTTCTGTTTAGATTATGTTTTATGTTATCTATCCCACTGGCGGCATGAAGCATTAATCAGGGTGGTCACAGGACCACCCTGAAATTTTTTTTTTTAATATAACTTAAAAAATTTTGAGTTTTAAATTAATATGGGTCTTTTGATCACTCTAGGAAAAAAAACTTGACCACCCTAAAAAAAAACACTTGAACACCCTTAATAACAATTGATCCCATTAAAAATAAAATTCAACCTCTCCAAAAATTTTGTCTGTTGAATGTTGAAAAAAAAAATTGCAAGAAATGCTATGTTCACAACATTTTCGCAATATTTTTGTAACAAATCCTAAATAACAAGTTGTTATCAATGAATAGAATAATTTCAGTGGTAAGTTCAAATTAGAACAGTAAAAAATTACAACCTAGGTTTTTTTTTGTAGAAGTGTTGTAAAAATGTTGTGGACATAACACTTCTCAAAAATTGCTCAAACAAACATATTAGCTTAAAATTTCAAATCAAACGTTTAATTGTGCTTTTTTAAATTTTGTTTCAACTAGAATATTTTAAAATTGCTATTTTTTTATATATAAAAATGCACACTTTTCAAATAGCTAGTCTGTTAGAATTTGTTTTAGTCTTTAGTCGAATTTGTTGGATTTATGTGATATATTTTTTCAAAAAGATAATGTATTTTGTTTATATTAGTACTTGTTTAGGAAATATGTTAGTAATTCAATAGGAGATTAGTAGCTTAATAATTGCTTGGTTGTGTATATTGAAAAAGATGTAACTGATAATATTAATAGTGAAACTATCATACCACAAAATCATTTTAAAATATGAAAACTTGTGAAAGAAAATTTTAAAACTTTATGTATTTGAATATGTTTTTATTTTGTGATGTTAATATATTCAAGTTTTATTATTAATAAATTTTTTAAAATTAAGTGTTTTTAATGACCACCCTGAAAAAACATTTTAGAGTTGCTACTGATCTATCCTCCTAAAGACTAGTCTATACTCTCTAATGCTATTGCAACCTATTTGATGTCATAATGCCACCTTGTTTAAATAATTTTGTGAAGTGCAGCTTATCTTTGTTTTGAGATTTTGATAGCACTCTATGCATGATTCATACCTAACCAATTAAGTGCACTAAGTGATTATGATTAGTGCCTTTAAATCTTATTGTATGATGCTATATATGACATTATGTACGATGCTATGTATGACATTCTGTTGTAACTAAAAAGTTGTTTTATTATTATCTAAAATAATAGTAACATGAATATTTGGACATTATCATATAGCCCATGAGATGCATAGTATATAATTTATGTGATTTAGTTACAGAAGATATAAATCACAAATTCTTTGTAAACTCATAATTTTAGTTCGTAGTCGGTGATAAAATTGGACATTTCATCTGCAAAAAATATAACGTATCAACTAAGATGATTTGTCTTGATCATGGAAGTGGAGACTTCTAGTTGGTATGTTGATATGTTTTAAGAGTTAAGACATATTGAACTGGATCGCTGTGAGATTTATTATTCTCCTAACGACTGTTAAATGAATAATAAATTTCACGACTTTTATTTACATCAACTCTTAATCCTGAAAGAATAATGGACCTGATCATGAAGTGTAGATTGCTTTGATATATCAGGAGTGAGATCTAGAGTCACGATCAAAGTCTCAGTATGTTGGGTAGCCACATTTAGTGTTAATGGAACATATATTTTCAAGATGGAATTCATTATCTCTTAACGGAGATATAAAATATGCCCTTGAGATAAGTTTAATGGGTTTGGTTATTCAGAGTATTAAGCCTAACCACTTTAGTAAGGAGTTACTAAATTATATATTTATGAAATCGTATGAAATTGGATTTCATAAATATATAATGAATAACTTAAAGGATTAAACCGGGTACTCAAGGATTAAGATGTAGTAATCTTCAAAGTGGTAGTCTACATTTATGACTTTGTATTACTACGAATATTTTATGAAGAGGTTGTATGTACAATAAAGTCTTAGGATATAATTTATTAATAAGGCCTAGAGTGCAATTATATTTATATAGTGATATTAAATATAATCAATGATAACTTTGGACTTATCAAGAGTTGACAGAAAAGCCCAAAGCCTATTGGAGTTTGTGTCTTATTTGTTCCCTTTTGGTCCCACTCCAAGCTACATACTAAAGCCCAATTGGAATAACCCAAAAGGCTAACCCAATTAGATAATCAATTATAAGGAGAGAAACATACATAATTTTGTAAGTGAAAATGAAATAGTTTGTGTGTGAGTGTTGGACACTCTCTTATTCTCCCTTGAACACACACATATAAATTGATTGAGAGACCACACTTCTTGAGCACAAGTAGAATTGGAGTGAAGATTAAAAGTGTTCCTAAGTACTTCTAATATTTGGTTTTGAATTTTACCACACCAAGGTACACTCTTTTGTTCTTATATTTTGAAATTTACATAGTACATGTTATCAATTGCGAATGAAGTAAATCCATTAATTTTTCGCTGCGTATGTTTTGTATGCGACACAAATATGTATTTTTCCAACACGTGCCATGAGGCCGGAAGGTGCTATGGTAATTCCCATGATCGCCTTTATAAACGGCGGGATGCAAATTCCCATGGGTAAAGTGACAAGGGACTTTTTAATTTCCTATAGACTTTGCCCGACTCAGTGTTTGCGTAACTTACTTAGGATATTAGGTAGCGTAGACACTTTAAACTGTAAGATGGGAGTTAACCTTACCCATCATGATGTCAATTAGGTGTACAACTGTTAAAACATCAAAGACATGGGGTACTATTTTAAAACTAGGGTTCCATCGGTCAGGCTAATTTCCTGCCTTCCTGAATCCAACAAGGGCTTGGACCAAAACTTTTTGATCGTCTCGGGTGAATGACATAATGGTTTACATTGCCCAACACGAGATGGGCAGCCAGTTGGGGTGTTTATAGGTTTGAGTGAATTGTCTCTCCCATTAGATAGTAGAGCTCTATTTCTTATCCATTTTTTTTTAAACACACAAGCTCTTCTTTTCCCTTTCTCTATTGCAAGAACATGCACTTCTCTTGTTGCCTACTGATTCTAGCTCTCTTACCATATTTTTTGTTGTTGTTGCTGATAAGCAGTTCACAACTCCCAACTTTAACTTAGTGAATCACGAGGATCTCAACAGGATACTACGATCCGAGATTTTTCTGTTAGGATTAGTGCCCTTAAATCCTATTATATGATATTATGTATGATATTAAGTATGACATTATGTATGATATTAGTATGACTTAATATTGTGATTAATAAAGTTGTTTTATTATTATCTAAAATAATGGTAACATGAATATTCGGACATTATCATTTAGTCCATGAGAAGCATAGTATGTGATTTAGTCACAGAAGATATAAGTCACAAGTTTTTTATAAACTTAGAATTTTAGTTCGTAGTCGGTGATGAAATTAGGCATTTCATCTGCGAAAACTATAACATATCAACTAAGATGATTTGTCTTGATTATGAAAGTGGAGATTTCTAGTTGATATATTGATATGTTTTAAGAGTTAAGACATATTGAACTGGACCGCTGTGAGATTTATTATTCTCCTAATGACTGTCAATTGAATAATAAATCTCACGACTTATATTTACATGAACTCTTAATCTTAAGAGAATAATGGACTTGATTATGAAGTGTAGGTTGCTTTGATATATTAGGAGTGAGATTAAAGTAACGATCAAAACCTCAGTATGTTGGGCAGCCACATTTAATGTTGATGGAACATATATTCTCACGACAGAATTCAAAGTCTCTTAACGTAGATATAAAATATTTACTTGAGATAAGTTTAATGGGTTCAGTTATCTAAAGAGTTAGGTCTAACCACTTTGGTAAGAAATTGCTAAAGTATATATTTATGAAATTAGATTTCATAAATATATAATGAATAACTTAAAAGGATTAAACCGGGTACTCAAGAATTAAAATGTAGTAATCTACAAAGTGACAGTCTTCATTCAAGACTTTGTATTACTACAAATATTCTATGAAGGGGTTGCATGTACAATAAAGTCTCGGGATATAATCTATTAATAATGCTTAGAGTACAATTATATTTATATAGTGGTATCAAATATAATTAATGGTAACTATGGACTTGTCAAGAGTTGACAGAAAAGCTCAAATCCCATTAGAGCTAATGTCTTATTTATTTCCTTTTGGTCCCACTCCAAGCCACATACTAGAGCCCACTTGGAAAGGCCCAAAAGGTCAGCCCAATTAGATAATCAGTTATAAGGAGAGAAACATACATAATTTTAAAAGTGCCAAAAAAAATGGTATGTATGTGAGTGTTGGACACTCTCTTATTCTCTCTAGAACAAACTCATATAACTGATTGAAAGACCACACTTCTTGGGCGTTAGTGGAATTGGAGTGAAGATTAAAAGTGTTTCCAAGAACTTCTAATCTTTGTTTTGAAATTCACCACACCAAGGTACACTCTCTTGTTCTTATATTTTGAAATTTACATAATACATGTTATCAATTGCGAATGAAGTAGATTAGTTAATTTTTCGCTGCATATGTTTTGTACGCGATACAAATATGTATATATCCATCACTTTCTCCATAAGGACAGATAATTGCACGCCGCCCACGTTATCTTTGGGTACAAGCCAATTTGCTCTAGCTTTCAATCTTTTAAGCATGTGATCAAGGCCAAGGATCCTCGGTTGCTTCTAATTGATGTTGATGTACCTGGGTTTCTCACTGGTCCTCTTTTGAAAGGAACTCAAAACGTTGAGTTGACTGATCATCAGATAGATGAGATTTTACAAGCCAATGAGGAGGTCATTCCGTCAGACGAAGAGCAAGAAGAAACTGTCCGAGAGCCTGAGGTTGTAGATTTAGAGGAGGACTTCAGCGTGTTTGATCGGCTCGAGTTTGCGGAATCCTCGGGTGCTAGTTCGAGATGTCAGTCTATTGTTCACGTAAGCAGTGATCAAGAAACAACTGACATTCTTGAAGCTATGGTGCTGCAAAGGAAGAACATAAGCTTACTGGCTTTGTTGAAGTCCCATACAGGGGGAACTATGCTCGAGGTGGCCATTAATCCCCGTCCACCCACCCTTCTTCCTTCCCGGGTTTCTCCTGCCGAGCCCCTAGAAAAGAAAAGAAAAAAGGACAAGAAAGCGGGGAAGGAGACGTTCGAGGAAGGAGAGATCTAGTCCACCAAGGACCAGGAGCCTTCCAAAGGGGCAAAGCTACAAAAGGCCAGTAGAGGAGGAGCTTCGTCGAAGGCTCTAGTGCCGAGATGGTGCTAGACCAACATCCTAAGGTTCCAACATGGAACCTACTGTTGGAGTTAGAAGGAGCCCCTCTGCCTATAAACTCCTCGATCAGAGACTTCCAATAGGGGAAGGTTGGCTATGTGACTAACTCCCTAGAGGGATATGGTAGACCTAAGGAGATTGAAGAAGCATGAGGTCTTCCTGACCCTAAAGAGAGACCTCGCCATGGTAATAGTTCAACGTTACCTTTTCTTTTGACCTTCCCCAAAATTGAAAAAAAAAAAAAAAAAAAAACATCTTATGTTATTTTGTTTACTCAGGCGGTTCAGACAGCTCACATGGCTGAAGACTGGGTAGATCACGCCCACTCTAAGTTGAAAGATGGGGAGGCATATTGGGTCTCAGCTATGAAGAAATTTGCTATTTTTGAAAAGAAAAACAAGGACCCCTTCCTTAAGCTGATTTAGGCTGATAGGGAAAGGAAGAGTGTTGAGGCTGCTTTGGCCAGGGCTGAGAAGCAGGCCAAAGAGCAATTGGCCATTGCTTGTGAGAAAATCGAGGCCCAACAAATGGAATTGGAGGGTAAGGAAGAAGCCATTGCAAAAGCAGAGCAGGTTGGGTATGATGTGGGTGTGAAGGAGACAGAAGAGACCCTGAAAGCCCAGGTTACTGAGGTTTGCCGCGCTTACTATCTCCAAGTCTAGACAGAAGCCCTGAACTTTGTCGGGGTGGATGCTACCTCGGAGTAGAGGAACCCCGAAAAGGTCTTTAACCCCCTGACCTTTAGGGTAGTTACCAGTAACACCACTAAGGGAGTAACCGCTTCGGTGTCTTTGCTTGCTGACCAGTCAGCTGCCACAACACCACCAATCATAGCTCAGCCAACCATTTCAACTTCCAAGCCTGCCAAAGAGGGAGAAAAGGAACAAGATAACCCAAACTTATAGATTGTTTCTTAAGGGGGGATGTTTCCCTTTCTTCATCCTTGTTTCTTTCTTTTTTCTTTTTTGCTCTAGGCAAGAGTAGTGTAGGATAGTAGCTTGTTTTTCCCCCTTTTATGTGCATTGTAATTTTCTAATATTAATAAAAGTTCAATTTCGGTCTAATTGTATGCTTTCAGTTATAGAAGTATTTATGCATCTTTACGTTTTGTTTTGTTTTTGTTTTTTTGTTTTTTTTTTTTTTTTTTAACTTAGCCAAGGTGGGAACCTTTAACTTGTCCTTATAAAGGTTGCTCTAGGTCCCTTTTTTGGCATAAGGAGCCTCTAAAGGCCGAGGGTATACCAAACACTTAATTACATCACACAATAAGAACAATACTCACTTAACTCAAAAGGAGTCCTTTTATCCCAAGTACTCGATCCAATGAACCAAGCATGGCTGATGTTTTAGCTTGTACTAAGTCATTCAAGAAGTATTGATTCACCAAAGGTACATGACCCGAGGGGTTGAACATGGCCGAGTTTCTATTTAACACTTAATCAAGTAACAAGTATTAGTTTACCCAAGGAATGTGGTTCGAGGAACCTAACATGGCTGAGGTTCTGTTTAACATTTAACCAAATAACTAGCATTAATTTACCTAAGACATGTAGTCCAAAGAGCCGAACATGACTGAGGTTCTGTTTAATAATATCAAATAAAAAATATTAATTTACTTAAGGCATGTAGTCGGAGGAACCGAACATGGCCGAGGTTTTGTTTAATGGTATCAAATAACAAGTATTAATTTACCCAAGGCATGTGGTCCAAAGAATCGAACATGGCCGAGGTTCTGTTTAACACTTAACCAAATTACAAGTATTAATTTACCCAAGGCATGTGGTCCAAAGAACGAACATTAATTTACATGGACGTCGGCTAGGGGATGAAACTTAATAATTACAGAAAGATCAAAAGATGGCTGTAGAGCCTTTTGTTAGTAATAATATCTTCGAAAATTTTTTACATTTCACAGACGTGGTACAATATTTTCATCTGAATCCTCTAAGTAGTAAGCCCCTACCCCAGCTACTGAAGTGACACGATAGGGTCCTTCCCAATTAGGCCCCAATTTTCCTGATGATGGATTTTTTGCAGTACCCACCACCTTTCTCAAGACTATATCACCAAGAGCCAATGGTCTTGTCTCGATTCCCTTTTCGTATCCTTGCTTGAGCTTTTGTTGATAATGTGCCAATTGGACCATAGCTACCTCTCTTCTTTCATCAACTAAGTCCAGGCTTGCCAAGAGTAGCCGGTCATTTTCATCAGCATCAAATTGGCTTGTCCTCAACGTCGAGAATCTAGTCTCAAGGGGGATGACTGCCTCGGAGCTGTACGTCATTGAGAATGTAGTTTCTCCAGTCGATCTTCAGGGTGTGGTGCAATACGTCCACAATACATGTGGAAGCTTATCTACCCACCTCCCTTTTGCCTCATCCAGCATTTTCTTTAGCCCATTAACTATGACTTTATTGAAGGCTTCGGCCTATCCATTCCCTTGTGGATAGGCTAGGGTAGAGTACCTGTTCCTAATGCCTAACTCGCAACAATACCTCCAAAAAGATTTACTGTCAAACTGAAGTCTGTTGTCCGAAATTAGCACATGAGGGACTCCGAATCTGGTGATAATATTCTTTCAAATGAACCTCTTTGCATCCAAGTCCCTAATGTTAGAGAGGGGTTCAGCTTCAACCTATTTCGTAAAGTAATTGTTTTCAACGAGAAGCCATCTTCGGTTTCTTGATGCCCTTGGAAATAGCCCAACTATATCTAAGCCCCACTACGCAAACGGTCAAGGACTAGAAAGGGGATTCAAGGTGCCTCCTTGTTGATGAATGCTTAGGGCGTACTTCTGACATTGGTCACATTTTCTGATGTAATCTTAGGTAGTTTTTTGCATACCCGGCCACCAATATCCCTGAGTGAGGGCTTTGTGTGACAGGGGTCTTCCTTCTGTATAACTACCATAAATTCCTTCATAAAGCTCTTCCAATAATGGTTCCATCGCCTCAGGATGGACACAGAGCAGATATGGCCCAAAAAATGAGTGCTTGTATAGTTTTTGCTCCTCGAAAAGCCAATATCATGATGCCTTTCTTCGGGTCTTCTCGAACTTGCCCCCTATCTTCGGGCAATATTCCATCCTTCAGGTTCAAGACCAATGGGTCCATCCAGCTCGGACCAACTTGCACGCTATGTACTCTGATCATGGCTTGATCTTGAGAGTTGGGAGTCAATAAATCTTCAACAACTATGACCTGAGGGAGGCCCTCCCCCGAAGAGGTGGCCAAAGTGGCCAACGAGTCAACATGAGTATTTTTGCTTCTTGGTACTTACTTTATAGAGAAAGCTTTAAAACCAAACTGCAATTGTCTAATCTTGCTAAGGTACCCTTGCATCTGTTGGTCTCTGGCTTCAAAATCACCATTGATTTGTCCAACTACTAATCTTAAGTCCAAAAAGATTTCTACAGCCTCACCTCCCAACTTCTTCACCATAATCATTCTAACCAGCAAGGCTTCATATTTGTTGTTTGTGGCCGGGGAAGCCCAACCTCTGAGATTTCTCAATGGTTACCTTCTCAGGAGATACCAGGACAATCCTAACACCAAATCCTTTCTAATTAGCTGCCTCATCTGCATAAAGCTTCCAGGTCAGAGGATGGGGGGTGGAGACTGCCGAGACCCATACTCCTAATACTTTGCTCTCCTTAGTCCAAGTCTCCTCGGTGCTCTTAGTGAATTTTGAAACCAAATCTGCCAATAATTGCCCCTTTATGCCTATACAGGGTAAATATTTGATGTCAAATGCTCCCAATATTATCCCTCATTTAGCTATTCTCCCTGTGTAATCGGATTTTCGAAGCAGAGCTTGTAGGGAAAGTTAAGTAAGGATTACGACAGTATGTGCTTGGAAATAATGGGGGAGCTTCCTTGTGACATGAACAATGGCAAAAATTGCTTTCTTAAGGGGTAGATAACGGGTTTCAGCCTCTGCAGAGACTTACTAACATAATAGACTGGCCTCTGCGCCCCCGTGTCGGTTCTAACCAAGACTAGACTTATTACATGATTAGTAATTGCTATATAAGCATACATGATTTCTCCTTTCTCGGGTCTAGAGAGGATAAGAGGGTGCGACAAATAAACCCTCCTAAATTAATGCTTACACTCCTGGGTCCATTCAAAATTTCTCCACTTGTGGAGGAGCTGAAAGAAAGGTCTGCATCGGTCAGCCGACTGAGAAATAAACCTGTTTAGGGTGGCAGTCATTCATGTCAATTTTTGTACTTCTTTGGGGTTTTGAGGTGGATGTAAGTCATTTATGGCCCTAATTTGATTGAGGTTAACTTCTATTCCCCGATGAGTAATCATACATCCTAAAAATTTGCCAGAGCTAACGCCGAAGGAGCACTTTGATGCATTGAGATGTAGCTTGTGTTTCCTAAGCACCGTGAACACACTTTCCAGGTCATTTAAGTGCTCCAAGACTTGTTTACTTTTTACAACCATATCATTAATATATGCTTTAATGATCTGCCCTAGCTGAGACTTAAACATTTTTGTCACCATTCTCTGATAGGTTGATCTTGCATTCTTTAGGACAAAGGACATTACTTGGTAATGATAATTCCTAGTAGGGGTCAAAAAAGCTGTTTTTTCTTGGTCGGCCAGGGCTAATGGTATCTGATGATATCCCTAAAAAGAATCTAAAAAGCTCATTTGAGGATGACCGACCGTTATATCTACCAATTGGTCGATCCGAGGTATTGGGAAATGGTTTTTAGGGAAAGTTTTATTCAAATCAATGAAGTCCACACAAACCCTCCACTTTCTCGACTTCGTCTTCACCACGATTGTATTGGCCAGTCACTCAGGATAAAACACTCCTTTAATTACTCCAGCATGCTTGAGCATGTCTACCTCTTCTTTTATTGCCTTGGCGTGCTCCTTAGAAGAGCATTGAGGAGGTTGTCTCTTAGGCATGGCTGCCGGATTCATATTCAGGTGATGGCATATAAAATTTGGATCTACCCTAGGCGCCTTATATGCACTCCATGCAAAGACATCTATGTTCTCTCTTAAGAATCCTAACAATTCTTCTTTTTCCTCAAGAGGTAATTGAGCCCCAACTTGAAAATACATGCCCGAGTCAGACCTAATGATTACCTTCTCTAGCTCTTCGCACAACAGACCCCTCTTTTCGGTTTGGGGCTGATCTTCGGTCTCTATTAATTGCTATGGGATCTCCTCTTGGCCGAGTGGGACCCCATCTATTGACTGGAGCCTGATAGCAGGCACTAAGCATTATCTGGCCATTGCCTAACTTCCTACCAATTCTACAACTCGCCTTTCAGTAGGATACTTCACCTTTATATGCAGAGTTGAGGACACTACTCCCATGGCATGAAGCTAAGGCCTTGTTAGAATGGGTATGTAGTGGAAGTAAGCATTAATCACGATGAATTCTACCTCGACCACCTCGTCCCCTATTTGCACGGCTAACCTCATCATTCCCCTAGGAGTGATCGTTTTTCATCAAATCCCACCAGGGGAGAGTTATACTTGCTTAGGTTCTCAGGCTTCAGATTCAGCCTTTTGTACGGATTCGGATACATAATTTCAGCCCCGCTCCGTTGATCAACCAATCATGTCACATCCTCCAATGCGGAGGGTTACTACCAGGGCATCATTATGGGGCTAATAAGTCCCAATTTTATCTTCATCTGAGAAACCTAGGGTCGGCTGTATCTCTGTTTTGACCCTCTTGGATTCTAGGATTTGATCCTCGAGATTCGACCTTGTTGCTATGGACATGACTCTGGACGAGTGACTTCCAACTTGACTCAGGGTGGCAAAAATGACATTAATAGTTCCCAAGGGTGGCCTCGAGATAGCTTCTCTTTGGTATTCCAATTCGACTTGACTTCCCTTCCTAGAGGGTTGGTGCATGAATTACTTCAACTTTCGCGCCTTAACCAACTGCTCCAAATGGTCACGGAAGGTTCCGCAATCCTCAGTGGTGTGCCCCCGATCCTGATGGTATTGGCAATAGAGGCTTTGATTGCGCTTGGTTAGGTCACCTCCCATTTTATTTGGCCATCTGAAGTAAGGCTTATTCTTTATCTTTTCAAGGATCTGATGTACCTGCTCCTTAAATACTGAGCTGACTACCTGAGCGTTAGGGCATATGGGCTGATTGGTGAAGTCTCTCTTGGGTCGATTATGGCCATACCTATTAGGTTGAGGATCTCTTCTTTCAAGGGGGGGAAATTTTGGCCTTCCCCTTTCCTTGCAGTTGATCCTCTTTAACCTGTTTATGCCCATCGATTCGATCCATGAGCTAGCGCATAAGCTGGGCAGGCTTCATAGTCGGTGACTTTCTCAAGTTATGGTTCATGGGAAGCCCTACTTTGAAGGCATAGTTGTCAATATCGTATGATACGTGATACGTATCGTATCGTATACAAAAAGTTTTGTATCGTAAAGGCGTATCGTAAGTGCTCATGAATCGTCCAATACATAGGTGTATATCGTATGAATCGTATCGTATCGGTGAATCGTACATATCATACGATACATAGACATGTGGGTTTAAAATGAGTTTTTTTTTTGTTGTTAAAATTTGTGGTTTTATTTTGATTTAAACAAGTTGTTAGAATTTTTTAACACAAAATTATTGGGAAACTTAATTAAGTCTAATGAAATAGCAAGTCCATGAGTTTTTTTCCTCCCTTCTCTTTCTCCTACAAAATTTAGACTATACTCGTAACACTCACTTTCATATGTGCAAATTTATTTTCTATGCTATTAATAATGTATTAAATGAAAATATAATTATTTTTTATTTTGTTATTATTATTTTGAGTCTAAAAAGTTAGAATGCCAAGAAAAAATATAAAGAAAAAATAATTAGAATAAAAAAAAAAGTAAATGTTGATAATAATAAAGAAAATGTTTATGAAAAAATAATTTTGCAAGATGCTGAACATGATGATAACATTGACTTAAATGGAGTTGATTAGCCAAGATGATGAAAATATATTATTATTTTGGTTCATATATCATGTATTAATTCTGAGTTTAATCAATTTGAATGTGAATGTTATAAACAAAAGTTAATTTGATTTATTTAGTTAGCTTTGTTAAATTTTATTACATAAGTAATGATTAAATTGGTCATTAGTTGAATATATTTTGAATTTATAATGAATATACCTTTTATATATGTATATCTATAATTATTTTATAATTTTATTAGGTGTTTGTGTATCTTATGATACACGATACACGATTCGATACAATATACGATATAGAAAAATAAAAAATCGATTCACGATTTGACAACTATGTTTGAAGGTTCTAATTGCCACATCCTCAAAATCTCCATCTATCTCATTAAAAGTCTCCTAGTACCTGCCAGAGTAGGTCTTCAAAGTCTCACCTTCTTTCATTACCATAGATAGCAGAGAATCCAAAGGCCTAGAGACTCTGTTGCATATTACAAATCGGACACCAAAAGCCCTGGTAAGCTCTTCAAACAAATCTATTGACCCCTCCTCTAGCTCGTTAAACTATCTCATGGCAACAGGTCCAAGACTAGAGGGAAATACTTTGCACATAAGGGCTTCATTTTTGGAATGAATGGCCATTTTCTGGTTGAAATGGCTCACATGCTCTATAGGATTAGTCCTCCCATTATAAATGGTGAAAGTCGGCTGGGCAAAGCAGTGAGGGAGTTTAGCCCTATCAATCCTACGCGTAAAAGGTGACTTGGAAATTTGACGTAGAGCTTTACTCATCACGTCATTATGAGAGACGCGTCTCTCAAAAAAGAGAGATTCGGGTACCTTTTAAGGCACCTCTTTTTTTGGGTAAGTGGTATGGAGTTGCCACTTATTTTTCTTTATACAAAAAAATAAGAAAAAATACTAATTACAAAATACATGACTGAATTGTTCCATTCATTGATTGAATAAAAGAAATTACATATCTTGGAAAACTGGAAAGTTACATAGCTTTGGATCCTAGTTACAATCTACCAAAAATACATGGCTTGTTGTCCTAGTTACATTCTACCCAAAAATAAACAAAGACAAGACTAGATCTACTAAACCAAAAAACCCTAAATTCGGAGGTTAGGTTACGGAATGGGAAGGTGTTAGGCATCCATTCCGCCCAGATAAAGTCTGGTCTTCTAGACTCTTGTGACCAATGTATTATGTTATGCATGTCATGAATGATATGTTGAACATGTGAATGAAAAATTAAACCACACAAATTTATTTATGAATGAGATCTCTTCTTTTATTTAAAGAAATTAAGATCTGTTTTGGTGATTAAGAAAATTGATTTTGGTTTGTGAAAATACTAGATCTGTTTTGTGGGATGTCGAAAAAAGTGGTTTTGAGTTTTGTAAAAGATCAGATCTGTTTTGATGATGATAAAAAATGGTTTTTTATATAACAGAAAAATCAAATCTATTTTTATTTTTGAAAAAAAAAACACATTTGTTATGAAGAGGATCCCATTCACAAAATAATTTCATGTTACAAGACTCAAACAAAACAAACAACAAAACAACAATTCATGATCTCTTTCTTTATTTGAAAAATCTGCATGCATTAAAAAAAATTAGATTTGTATCTTAAGAAAAATACAAATCAGTTTTGATGTGAGAAAAATTTAGTTCTGCATCTAAGGAAGATGCGGATCACTTTTATTTTGAAGAAAAATTCAGATCTGTTTTATTTGAAGAAAAATTCAAATCTACATCTAAGAAAGATGTAGATCCGTTTTATTTTGAAAAACTCAGATCTACATCTAAGAAAGATGCAGATTCATTTTATTTGAAGAAAAATCCAGATTTGCTTCTAAGAAAGATGCAGATCTGTTTTATTTGAAGAAAAATAGTTGACTACATGTAGATCTTTAAAAGTAAGAAACAGATTATATCAACAATAAAGAAATCAAGAACATGTTTTCATGAAATAAATTAACATGGTAAAATATGAATATCTAAAACAATTAAACAAGCATCACTATGATATAGACAAGCATAAAAACAAAAGCGTTTAGAAAACAACCTCTTGCATGAGCACTCTTCTATTTGAGAGGATGTTTTAGGGTTTAAAGAAACTTATTCAGTTATCTTTGAAACTTAAAAACCCTAGCTTCAATAGAAAATCAGAGAGAAGATTAGAAAATATGAGCTATTTGGGAGCCCAAAACGTGTGCCTCTCAGAGCGTAGAAAAAAAGGTCTTTCTCTCTAGAGGGTAAAAAAGTGTGCTCTCCTTAGGGGGTGAAAGGTGTGCTGAATTATGAGATGCATCCTCTATTTATAGAGGTTGGAATCAGCAAAAATATATGGGGGAAAATCCTAAAAAAAAGAGATTTGGATAAGAGTAAGCTGATTTTTCAGATCAGAACTAGTTTCGTATTTTGATCACATCTCTTTGCTCAAAATTCGGATTAAGCTGAATTTTTATAGCTGAAGGGAAATTCGATTCTCTACAAATTTTCCATAAATAGCTTAGTCTGAATTTTGAGGTTCTACTATGCCAAAGGTGCCTTGGAATGTGAATCTGAAATCTGTTACTTGATTAGCACGCTTTTGAAGTGTTTTCCAACTCTAAGATTGTATTTGGATGAATTTCAGAGTTATTTTCATGATAACCTCATTCCAAAGTAATAATTATGACTTTTAAAATAATTATTTTGAATATGATTATCCCAAAAGCCTAATTATCCACAGTCTTTAAATATTATCAGCTTATTTGTTTTAATCCCATGCAACAAATCTTACTTTAAGAAAAATACTGCACCAATCACATAAATTCATTTAGTTAATTTTAATCATCAACCAATCAAAATTAATTTCAATTAATCACACGTGATCGGCTTCACCCCATATAATGCATGCTGACCGTGCAAACTTGATCATGCGATATCTTTAGATCTGATAGTCCGATTTGATAACCAGAAACACCGTTGCGATCGTTAGAATCTCAAGATCATTTTTATGACATGCAATAAATGAATTAATGCATGTAATGCAAAGACAAATTGATGCATGTAATGTAAGAACAAATTGATGCATGTAATGCAATTATGATTTTTGGGGTACATGGATTGGTCATTCAAGTCATTCTCCTTGATTAAATCATGGGTGCAAAATTGAGCTTCTATAGTCATTTCCCAAACTTTTAGGAGGTGAACTCTTAACTCTTCTCCTCTTATGCCTTTCCTCCTTGTCTAGGTGCGAGGATGCGGAGAAGGATTCACTGGAGTTGGGGGAGGGGGGGGGGGGGGTCTGGACCTTTGCCTATAGGTACAATCTTCCTCCAAATCAATCCCTGAGCTGGATGAGGGCATCCTATTCCCCCCAACGTGCTTCTTGCGGCGCAGCTTCTTACATAAATGATAAATCTCTAGCCTGAGATTCCTCGTTTCTTCATCATGAGGGATGTGACTTCCAGGCCTTAAATGACTTCTGCCGGTATGATTTGTGCAATCCGTTTCAACTCGTACACTAGGAATTCGTTTAGCCTCTCGATCCCTTCTTCTCTCCAAGCTGACAAAGTGGTCTACACGTTGCAACCCCATAGACTCCTCTCTATTCTACCTTGCGCTTTCCATCTCTTCTCCTTGCTATAAGAGGGAAAGCCTGACTAACAAAGACTGTAGGTGCCTCTCCCATAGATGGCGCCAATTGTAGGGACTAAAAATTGTGGCCCAAGCCCACTTAGAATAGTATGACTTAGGATAACAAGCCTAAAACAATAGATTTGTAAGAGAATGGGTTTAATGAGCCAACTACAATGCCAAGCAAATTCGGACTTGAGAACAACTGAGCTAGCATTATTAATATAAGTGTAAGAGAATTTAGTATAAAATCTTCCTCGAGCAAGTTCGAGGAGGAGTTGTTCATTAAAAGATCAATGATGTTCCTTTTACAATGAGATTCCGTATTTTCTTCCTTTCTCCTAATGTCAGATGTGCATCCCCCATTTCTGTGGGGACCCTTTCCTTATATAGTCCCCTTCATTGCATCTCAGCCCTCCACCTGTATGATTTAAGAAAACCATTTGGATGCTTGTCCCATCAAGACCCTTCTGGAGGTGGTAGAGAGGGCTGTGAGTTGGGAAGACACTGTTCAGGTGTCTTTTCCTTATAAATGCGGTCAGTTAAGTTGGTGTAGTACATTAAATGTGGAGGTGGCAGTCACCTTCCCAGATATTTCATTTTTCTGTTGCTTGCACGGCTCTGTTTTCTTCCCTGAAACTTTTCGGTGTAGGCAATTACTTAAAGTATTCCTGAGGTGTTTTTGCTTCTCGAGATTCTCGGTCAGCGTACCAATTCGCCTTTTCTCCTTGAACCTCTTATTCACGTGTCAGATTTTAGTTCACGCATACGTGGATCTTTAATAATCATCGGACAGGGCTCAAGGCCTAAAAAATGTGCTCGTTTCACTTACACCCACAACTACCAATTAATGTTTATTTTGTTATTTCTTTAAAAAATGTGCATTATTTTATTTATAAGGCCTGCCATAAATTACCCTTAAGGGTGTGTTTGTTTGGAGGTTAAATATGTTGGATGGAAAACTTTGGAGAGAAAATGGGAAGAAATTTTTTTTTGAGTGTGTTGTTTGAATGGGAAGGAAGGAAAATAAATGGTGAGGCCCAAGTATTTTCTCCTCGGGCCCACTAAAAAGTTTTCTTCCCAAAATGGAGAGAAGACTAAAGGGAGAAAATAATGCTACTTAATAGACAAAAATGCCCATGTCCACTTTTTTTTTTTTTTTTTTGGTTGTTTGTCACTTTTTGGTTTTAATTGGCCATCATTTTTTAACAAAGGTGTATAAGTAAATTTATACAAATTCACTTTTTCGATCCATTCACTTTTCCACTCCCAATCAAACAAAAAGGAGGTAAATTAAAATCTTTTTTATCATCTCACTTTTCCATCCTCCCACAATTTTCTATTTTCCTACTTTTCTACCACTCTAATCAAACAGACTCTAAAATGCAAGATAGCTTTTTTTTTTTGGGTTGTGATTAGATAGTCCCAATTTTTGGATGACGGTAATATTTCATTGCCACAGTATGCGTGCCTTACTAAAGTCACATTTCAATTAAGGAAATTAATCGATTTTTCATGAAAGGTGTGTTGTTATTTTAATTAAGCTGGGTTCATTTTTATTTTATTATGCTATGCTAACTTCTGATCAAATGCTTTGGAACTCAATAAAATTCGGTGTGGCCGACATTGCCATGTAGTAAATTAGTAATCCATGCATGGTTGTGCAATTGAGACAATTGTCCAAGTCTAGAACCTTCCCTTGTGAAATTTGGTGCGACTCAATTTTAAATAATGCTTCTTGACCGTTGAGTTGAACCTTGATTTTGTATAATCATTCAATCTCTGACACTCAAATATATGTACAAAAGAGGTTTGGGGTTCATTCCCTGCTTATACCAAAAACTGATTGGTATCTTGGTCTGATGATAAAGAGCAATCATCAAGAACGGATTCCATAAGTTGAAATTCTCTAAAAAAAAGAAAATTCTCTCAAAAAAATTTTTTTTTTTACAAAAGAGAACATTTGATTGTATAAAGTTTGGATAATTTCCTAGAATCAAATTCTTAATCTTTTAATGGCACAAAAATTTGTATTTTTCTTAAATCTGTGAGATGATGTTTCTACTCTTCAATTCAGAAAAAAAAATGAATTTTCATTAGTTGCAAATAGAGTGTTTATTGTGATATTTTATAGACCCTATTAAAAATATTTTTAACTCATGTCTTGTATCTTGAAGCATTGAACAAGTTAGATCTATTTGGAGAGGAAAATAGAAATCTTTAAGCTAAACCTATGATTTTATTGGCATTGTTGAATAGCTCAACTTTATAATTTCCAAAAATGTTAAAAACATTAACAAATTAAATTAAAGGAGGATCACGCACGGATTGGAAGATTTAATGGTACTAGAAGTCTAGGACACTTATAGGAATGAATTTGTTCTTCATGCAATCATGTTAACCAAGATGGACGTTGAATTGAAGCTATTTTTTATTTTTTGTTGAGAAACACGTTGAATTGAAGCTACTGTGTCAACATTGCATGAGATGACAGTCTGACCATTACTCATAATCATTCAAACATGACGCCTCCAATTAATATTCAAAGGGAGTAATTGGAAAGTAGACCGTTTCTATATCTAATTAGATCTCTTCTCTTTCTTATTTATTCAAAAATTTACTTTTGATTAGACAGTTATTGATTCATTCGGTATACAAATTTCAGTACATGCGGCATCAACATTCCCAACACTACCCGCTTTCTCTGACAAATTATCAATCTAACTGAAAATTGAAGTCTATGCTAGGAGAAATTATTGGTTCCTCCGGAAGGACCACTGATGTGGTCCTCCTTGCTCCTGCCAGCTAATAAAAAAGTGCCACGTGGCCACTTTTCTTGATTCAGCTCCACATTAGCGCTTATTCATTTCCTTAACCCTTGTTAACAAAACCAAACCAAGGTTAAAACTAAAACAAACTCAGCAACCCAAACGTGTTAACCCAAAATTATTTGTATACTTTTAAGTTCTAACCCAAGTTCTAACTCAGCAACCCAAACCTTCTCTCTCCCTCTACCCACAACTGGAAACCCAAAATCAAAGCCAAAATC
Source organism: Quercus glauca (assembly GCA_023736055.1). Taxonomy (NCBI): domain Eukaryota; kingdom Viridiplantae; phylum Streptophyta; class Magnoliopsida; order Fagales; family Fagaceae; genus Quercus; species Quercus glauca. Next base: position 45,115,759 of record CM043322.1, on the reverse strand, counting down.
AACGGCAACATCATATTTTTAAAACTTAATTTATCAATTTAAAAAAATTAAGAAACATAAAAACAAAATTAAAAATGTAAAAACACATAAATTCAAATCATGTTGAAGAAAATGGATAAACAAGAACTTAAACCCAGATTACAAGAACACAAGCCCAGATCACAAGAACATAGTACTCAAAGATTTTTTTTTCCGACATTTCTCATATCACAAATTCAACTAAATACATAGAATTTCATCATAAACATTTCTCTAAAACCAGTAAACCAAAACCCAACCAAATTAACAACAAAACAACATATCACCGATCAGACCAACAAAACCCAACCTCTATGCTTCCATAAATTCCATCAAACTACAAACCACAAATCTCAACAAACCCCAGGGGTATCTACGTTTGAAATTCATTTTAAAAAAAAAATCCAAAAAACCCAAATGTTGCTCATCGTTTTCTTTGCATCAAGACCCCGTGGCTTCCATGATCAAAACCTCAAATATAGCCCACGAATGAGGTAGAAATGTGGCTTCCATGATCAAAACCTCAAATATCAAGACCCCCACAGATGCTGATATGCTCATCGTTGGTCGAGGGAGAAGCCTAAGAGGTAGACCCACAACCCAAATCACCCAAACAACCGCCTATCAATGGCTGGGATCAGGCCTGAGAGAGGAAAAAACTGAGGGTGAGGAAGAGAGAGGTTTAAGAGCCACTGCTTGAGGCTTTGCCATAGGGACCGACCACCTTAACTGATCTGGGCTTCACAACATCATAGCACACCCACTGATCTAGGCTTCACAACAACACAGCACCACCGATTCCTTATTCCCGTTGTTGCTAAACCACCGCCACAACAACACGCTCGTCCGATTTGGCTTTGATTTTGGGTTTCCGGCTGTGGGTAGAGGGAGAGAGAAGGTTTGGGTTGCTGAGTTAGAACTTGGGTTAGAACTTAGAAGTGTACAAATGATTTTGGGTTAACACGTTTGGGTTGCTGAGTTTGTTTTACGTTTAACCTTGGTTTGGTTTTGTTAACAAGGGTTAAGGAAATGGGTAAGCGCTGACTTGGAGCTGAATCAGAAAAAATGGCCATGTGGCACTTTTCTATTGGCTGACAGGAGTAGGGAGGACCACATCAGTGGTGCTCCGGGAGGAACCAATAATTTCTCCTATGCTAGAGAAAATGTCCTCAACGACACTAAAAAAGATACGTCGGTCAATAAGATTAGATGCACAATATTTTCCACACTTCACATACAAGATGGTATCTTGTCATTGAGACTAATAAAATTGATATCAGTCTTTCTCAAAAAAAAAAAAAATGATATCAGTAATTGGTTCATGCAAGAAAATATGAGTAAAATGTTCATAGTCGATTTATACGTTTATATCATTGATGCTTATATTCCCAGTCGATTTATATGTTTACCTCTCTCTTTCATCATTTTTCTCTCTCTTTTATCGATATTAATTAAAATTAGAATGTGAGTTTAAGTTAATTCAACTAATAAGTCATTGAATAAAGAATTTGATATTAAATTTCACCTATATAAAAAACTAACTTATTGGTGTGATGAAATGAGTGCCATATTTTCAAATCATATAATAAAAAATAGTTAAATAACAAGTCTAAAAATTAAAAATAACTATAATATTTAATTGATTTTTTAAATTAAAATAACTCGAACCCAAGTGCAATGTTGCAAGTTGCAACCACTTTTATCACTATCTTATTTAGAAATATTTTATCATCTCTCTAATATTAAAATCATCCATTGGCCTTTATTTGGTGGGCCCTTGCCCGAGCCACTTGAGGAACTGGAGCAATTTAGTCTCGAATTCTAATGCAAATCCATGAATCAGTAGCAAATAGTGTTGGTGTTGGTGGAGCCACCAGCAATGACGGTGAGGGTGAGATAAAGGTGAAGGTTTTTTTATTTATTTATTTTTAAGTTTTATCTTATTTATTAAACTTAATTGATGGCTAGAATTTAACTCAATAAATTGTCATACGGTATAATATTATTGAGTGGAAGGATCATTAGGCATTGTTGGTGCACTGCTCCTAATGGACTGAATAAGTTCTCCAACTGTCCAACATCCATCAATGTGAAAATGTTTGCATTTATGAATTGACCGAATCTTTCTTAATTTTTTTTTGTTATAATTAAAGCATAAACCCCTATCAAGTCTCTCATTTAGCTTTGCATTCAGTTCTTGATACCACAATTGGTAGGATATAAGCCACTATAAGATAGAGGCAAGGGTTCGTCCTTCTCTTCATGTAGAAGTAGTTGGATAGCAACAATAAATTTGAACAGACTTCGCATATAATTTATAATTATTTCATTCAGAACAATACATTATTTTCTGGACTCATTGGATAGCAACAATACTTGCGCAAAAATAGTAACATGTTGATGACAAATATTTCCAATGATCAATAAAGACGTTCAAGGTTTAAATCTCTCATTTCCTTTATTATAATTTTGGAATTATTAAAAAAAAAAATCAATTCACCCATACCTACCACCTTTTTATTCTATTTTATAAGTATCGATCCACATATATAACAATACTTTGTTCTGAAACATCTTCTCAAAACACTTGAAATTTATATGATAATATAATTAGATTGGAACTTCAATAAAAGATAAAACTAATTCAATCTAATTTTGTTCAAATCTCAAATCAAATTTTAAATCTGATAAAACTTTAGAAATTAGTAGGTTTAAAATCTCCGGGGGTTGATGATCTTGTAGGTTTGAGTCCTGAAGACGGGCAACTGCGGGCTGTCCACCTGATATTGGACTTCAAGCCCATATCGGACACGTTCCTAGACGTTGGTAACGCTATAAGGGCAAGAGACCGCCGCATCAATCGCATAGACGTATCTCGGCCAAATTTCTTAGCCGACTACGACCTTCCTCCGGTAGCGTATCCTATTCCCCAAGGTGCATCTTTGGTTGTCCAGCTGATCCACCAAATTCCTGCTGAAGCACCTACAATCGGAGAGGGGACCGTTTCTTCAAACCGTTCGCTTGACGAGGAGACAAGGTCCAATTCAAAGAGGAGGAGAGCTAGGGGAAGAAAGTGATTTCATTGTCGGATATTGAGGACGAGCCAGACCAGCATTCCAGTGTTCAAGCTTCCATACTGGTGATTTCTCACCCAAAGGACTTCTTTGAAGAAGAAGAAGAGATGTCATTGAACAAGGGTGGCACTGCCCTGCGGGCGCTAATGGCAGCGAGGGGAAAAAGCTCCACCTCGAGGGACGCCCCTAAGACCCAAACCACCACCAAACTCCCGCCTCCTCCTCCTCCTCCGGCGGCCTCGACCAACCAGCAAACAATTGCTAATATAAAAAAGAAATGGAATGAGTTAGAGGTATGAGAGGTGGAAGAAGGTGAAGTGATCTCGCCCAGGGAGGCCAAGAAGCCCAGACGAGCGAGGGACAAGCGAGCATCCTTTGCGGAGAGCAGAGAGGATTCTCAGGGTGCCAATGTGCGCCGGCCTCCCCTAATCTGGGCCCCCAAACTGGAAGTGGACGGCGCTCCCATACTTCTGGACGCTTTGATCCGGAGCTATCAGGGGGGGCAGGCAGGCCATATTGCCGAGGCTCTTGAGCAACCCCTCCTCCTGCCGAAGGACATGGAGGCGTACAGGCGCTTCAGGCAGCCAGATCTCTTTCTATCCCTGAAGAGGGACTTGGCTATGGTAAGTCTTTAAGGTCAATTATGTATTATATCCTTGGTTGATCCGTTTATCATCAATACTTGTTCATTTTCTTCTTCTTGGCTTTCATTTGGACCCCTCAGATCCCTTTGTGTAGATTACCCAATAAATTTTTGTGGCTGAAGAGTGGGTTAAAAGCAAAAGTAATCAAGCTCGCGCAGAGGCTGAGTCTCACGACGAGGTTGAGAAAATCTTGGGTGCACTCAAAGAGGAGTATGCTGAGCTTAACAACAAATTTATCGTCTTGGAGAGGGAGCGGAACAGCGCTGTGGCCGGCCTGAAGAGCGCTGAAGCGCAAGCCGAGGACTAGTGTAAGAAATTGCACCTTACTGAAATAGAGTTGGCCACAGAAAAGCAATAGATTATGGACCTCAAGGCCGAATTAAAGAAAGCGCAACTGGCAAAAGAAGCTTTGGAGGCTGAGAAGCAGGCTTTCTATGCGCTCGGTGTAGAGGAGACGCAAGCCAGGCTCACAAAGAAGTTTGCTAAGTTGTGCAGGGATTATTGCGCCATATCATGGGGTAAAGCCCTTGATATGGTAGGCATCCCTGCGGACTTAGCTTAGAGGCAACCTGGGAGCATCTATTATGACCCTGAAATTCGTGAGGCCCTAGAAACTGTCCCCTCTGCTGTCGATCTTATTCAAGAGAGGAACGAGCAACTCTCGGCAACCTAAGCAGCTGAAAAGAACAAGGAAGCCGAGGGGGAACCAGCCGAAAACATAGCCAAGGCCAAGGAAAGTGTCACCTCTCAGCCGATCCAGAACACGAACCCTCCTTCTCCGAAGACAAAAATCTGACCTTTTTGTTATCGTCATACTTATATGTTATCTTTTTTGTAGTCTCATTTGTTTTTTCTTTATTGACCCTCGGTCATGTGGCACTGTAACCCACTTTTTGATTAATGAATGGATCTTTCTTTTCTTTCGTCTCGTCTCTTTCCTATGCGTATTTACTCGCTTTGCCGCTTATCTGGTTCTTATAAAAACTAAGGGGAAAATTTTGCGAACAACAAAGACTTGGTTTAAACACTTAGGATAATTGAGAAACTAGTGTTAACTTCTCCACATCAGCTGGTCCAAGGACTACAGGCCTAATGGGGAGTTGGTTTAAACACTTAGGATAATTGAGAAACTAGTGTTAACTTCTCCACATCAGCCAGTCCGAGGACTACAGGCCTGATAGGGAGTTGGGTTAAACACTTAGAATAACTGAGAAACTAGCGTTAACTTCTCCACATCAGCTGGTCCGAGGACTACAGGCCTGATGGGGAGCTGGTTTAAACACTTAAGATAACTGAGAATCTAGCGTTAACTTCTCTACATCAGCTGGCCCGAGGACTACAGGCCTAATGGGGAGTTGGTTTAAACACTTAAGATAACTGAGCAACTTGTAATCGAAAAACATATTAATCAAAAAGGGGATTCATTAATAATATCTTTTCAAGTTGTTTACATTCCATGGCCGTGGTATTACATGCTCATTTAGATCTGCTAAGAAATATGCCCAGTGCCGGCCACCGAGGTGATACGGTATGACCCTTCCCAATTGGGTCCCAACTTCCCCCCAGCTGGGTTCTTTGCAGCACCGATAACCTTCCTCAATACCAAGTCCCTAGGAGCTAGTGGCCTCGCTTTAACATTAGCGTCATATCCCCTCTTGAGCTTGTGCTGATAGTATGCCAGTTGGACCATCGCGTTTTCCCTTTTCTCTTCGATCAAGTCTAAACTCTTCTCTAACAAATCGATGTTCGTGTCCGAACAGAATGAACTGGTTCTTAAGGTTGGAAGGTTAGAGTCTAGAGGGATGATAGCTTCAGCCCCATAAGTCATTGAGAATAGGGTCTTCCCAGTGGACCTATGAGGGGTGGTGCGATACGTCTAAAGGATATGCGGCAGTTCTTCCACCCATTTGCCTTTCACATCATCTAGTCTCTTCTCTAGTCCGTTTACTATGACCTTGTTAACAGCCTCTACCTGTCCATTGCCTTGGGGGTAGGCAGGAGTAGAATATCGGTTCGTAATTCCCAACCTGCCGCAATATCTTCTAAACTCTTTGCTATCAAACTGTAAGCCATTGTCTGAGATGAGGGTTTGAGGGACCCCAAACAGAGTGACGATATTTTTTTAGACAAATCTCTTGGCGTCCACGTCTCAGATGTTTGCCAAAGGCTCAGCTTCCATCCATTTAGTGAAATAATCCATGCCGACCAGTAGATACCTTCTATTTCCAGCTGCTCTGGGGAAAGGGCCCATAATATCTAATCCCCACTGAGCGAATGGCCAAGGGCTGGAAAGTGGATTGAGGACTCCTCCTGGTTGATGTATGTTTGGAGTGAACCGTTGACATTGATTACACTTCTTCACATACTTTTGGGCCTCCCTTTGCATATTCGGCCACTAATATCCTTGAGTGATAGCACGGTGTGCTAGGGATCTACCACCAATATGACTTCTGCAAATTCCCTCATGGAGCTCTTTAAGGAGCGATTCGGTTGCTTCGGGACGCACGCATAGTAAATATGGTCCCGAGAAGGACCGTTTATATAAATTCTGGTCCTCGGACAACCAAAACCGCGCAACTTTCCTTCGTATTTGTCAGCTTCAGACTTTTCTTCCGGTAGTTTGTCTTCTTTTAGGAACAGCGCTATTCGGTCCATGCAACTGGGCTCTGCTCTTACTTGATGAACTTGGACCGCTTCTCCTTGAGGTTTAGTGGGCTTGCTTAAATGCTCAACCAGAATAACCCGAGGAAGGCCTTGGGTCGGGGAGGTTGCCATGGTGGCTAGGGAATCAGCATGGGAGTTACCGCTTCTGGAGATGTGTAACAAACTAAAAGATTCGAACTCCGATTGCAGGCATCTGACTTGCCCCAAGTACTCCTGCATTCTTTCATCTCTCGCCTTGAATTTTCCCTTCACCTGGCTGACCACCAATCTAGAATCCGAGAACACTTCTATCACTCTTCCCCACATTTTCCTAATCATAGCCATGCCCATTAGTAGAGCTTCATATTTAGCCTCGTTATTTGTTGCCTCTAAATCCAACCTTAACGACTTTTCAATGATGATCTTTTCTAGGGACATGAGCACTAGCCCCACGCCAGAGCCCTTATGATTTGCTGCGTTGTCGACGTATACTTCCCAGGGCGAAGGGTCTTGCTGAGAAATGAGGCCAACCGATTTTCCATCTATGTTGTGTATCGGGATTATTTCTTCTATAGAAGGCTCTGTAAACTCGGCCACCAGGTCTGCCAAAACTTGACCCTTAACTGAGGTGCGGGGCATGTACTTAACGTCAAAAGCCCCTAGAATTGTTCCCCATTTGGCGATCCTTCCCGTGTAATCAGCACTTTTGAGTATGGCTTTAAGTGGAAGTTGGGTGAGGACGACAACCGTATGTGCTTGGAAGTACTGGGGTAACTTCTTTGTTCCGTGCACCACGGCTAGAACGGCTTTCTCCAAGGGTAGATACCAAACCTCGACCTCGTGCAGTGACTTGCTTACATAGTAAACTAGCCGTTGTACACCGTTATCAACTCGTATCAACACTAGGCTCACAGCATAAAGGGCAACAGTGATATAGGCGAATAGGACCTCGTCCTTCTCAGGGCTGGACATAATAGGAGGCCGAGAGAGGTACTCTTTAAGTTGTTGGAAGGCCAAGGCGCATTCCTTGGTCCACTCAAATCCCTTCCACTTATTTAGCAATGGGAAGAATGGTCGGTACCTGTCTACAGAACGGGAAATGAAACGATTCAGAGCCGCGGCCATTCCAGTCAGTTTTTGTACTTCCTTGGGATTCTGAGGGGGCTGCAAGTTGTTGATTGCTTTGATTTGGTCGGGGTTCACCTCAATTCCCCTGTGAGTAACCATGTAGCCTAGAAACTTGCCTGATCCCACCCCGAACGTGCATTTAGAGGCATTCAGACGCAGTTTATGTTCTCTGAGGATTTCAAAAACGTTTCAGAGGTCTCCAACATGCTCAGATGTGATCTTACTCTTCATCACCATATCATCAATGTAAACTTCCACGCTCTTACCTAACTGAGACTCAAATATCCTCGTCATCATCCTTTGATAGATTGCTCTAGCATTCTTTAATCCGAATGGCATTACTTTATAGTGGTAGTTCCCAACTGGGGTGACAAAAGCAGTCTTCTCCTGATCACCCTAGGCCAACGGTATCTGGTGGTACCCTTAAAAGGCGTCCAAGAAACTCATCCGAGGGTGGCTAACAGTTGCATCTACCAACTAATTAATTTTTGGCATGGGAAATGAATCCTTTGGGCAAGCCTTATTCAGGTCGGTGAAATCCACGCAAACTCGCCACTTCCGAGTCTTTTTCTTTACTACCACAGTGTTGGCCAACCATTCAGGGTAGAAAACTTCTTTAATTGCTCCGGATCGTTTGAGCTTCATTACCTCTTCTTTGACTGCGTCTGCATGCTCCCTGGACGGGCGTCGGAGCGGTTGCTTTTTAGGAGTGATGGATGGGTTGACGTTTAGGTGATGACAAATGAACTCTGGGTTCACCCCGGGGGCCTCTATGGAGTCCCATGCAAATACGTCAATGTTTGCTCTAAGGAATTCTATTAACTCTTCCTTCTCTTGAGGAGGCAGCTGTGATCCGACTTGAAAAAACTTCTCTGGATCATCACCAATAACGATCCTTGTCAGGTTTTCGCATTATGCCCCCTCGGCTTGGTCCTCGGTATTTAGCACCAAGGATTTTAATTACTATAAGCTCCCTTCTTTAATGGCCTGGGGCTCAGCTCTAGGTTTATGGTGAATCGCGGCTACCAAGCATTGTCTGGCCACCGATCGGTCTCCCAAAATTTCCTTAACCTTCCCCTCAGACGGGTACTTGATCTTCTGGTGGAGGGTGGAGGAAACAACCCCTAGTGTATGAAGTTAAGGTCTGGCCACAATCGCGGTGTAGAGTGAGTAAGAGTCTACCACGATAAAATCCACTACTTCCTGGCCAGTTTGCACGGGCAACTTGATTTGGCCTTTCGGGGTGACCAATTTTCCGTCGAAGCTCACCAAAGGGGAGCTGTAAGGCGTCAGGTCCTCTGGCGTCAAGTTCAGCCCCTTATAGAGGTCAGGGTACATTATTTCGGCATCGCTGCCTTGGTCTACCATTACCCTTTTCACATCATACCCCTCGATCTTGAGGGTGATCACCAAGGCATCATCATGGGGTTGAATGGTTCCAATTTTGTCTTCATCCAAGAAGCCCAACACTGGCTGCGTTTCTCTTTTAGTCCTCTTCGACTCCTGGCCATAGTCGTCAGGGGATAGCCGTGCTACAGACATTACCCTAGATGGGCAGGACCCTGTTCTCCCTGGTGCAGCGAAAATAACGTTTATCGTGCCCAAGGGGAGTCTTAAGGAATCATCCCTTCGAGGCTTTGAGTTTGATTGACCCTCCTTACCATCGGGGTGGTGCAAGAATTGTTTCAGTTTGCCCTTACGGACAAGTTGGTTCAGATGATCACACAGACTCCTACAGTCCTCGGTGGTGTGTCCATGATCTTGATGGTATTAACAGTAGAGGTTGTGGTTACGCCTCTTAGGGTTTCCCACCATTTTATTTGGGTGTTTGAAGAAGGGTTCATTTTTTATCATCTCCAAGACTCGTTGCACTGGTTCTCGGAACACAGCGTGAACTGCCTAAACATCCGCTGACCCTGACTGTCCGGTCAGATCCCTGCGGGGCCTGTTATTGCTGTAACGGTCCGACCTGAAATCCCTCCTCTCTTGGGGGATAACCTTGTCCTTTTCCTTCTCCTGTTGCTGGTCTTCTTCGACTCTTATATACTTATCTATTCTATCCATCAGCTAGCGCATGCTGGTGACTAGTTTACCAGTCAAAGACTTTCTTAAGCCATGATTAGTTGGAAGGCTGAGCTTAAAAGAGCTGATGGCCACCTCGTCAAAGTTGCCATCCATTTCATTGAATGTTTCCCAATACTTATCCGAATGGGCTTTCAGGGTCTTACCCTTTCAGATGCTCAAGGACAGTAAGGAAGCCAAAGACCGAGGAGCCCTGCAGCATGTAACAAAGCGGGAATAGAATGCCTGAGTAAGATCATGGAAAGAACTTACAGAATCTATCTTCAAGCTGTTAAACCATCTCATCACGATTGGCCCTAAGCTAGATGGGAAGATTTTCCACATCAAAACTTCATCCCTGGAGTGGATGGCCATTCTCTGGTTAAAATGACTAACGTGTTCTACAAGATCCGTTCTGCCATTATAGATGATGAACTTTGGCTGATTGAAATGTCTTGGGAGTTTTGCCCTTTCGATGTTGCTCGTAAAAGGGGACTTGGAGATTTGGTTCAAGACCTTGCTCATGGCGTCACTTCCTGTGCCATGATGTGACGGGCTTTGACTCCGCCGTCGACGATGGCTCTCCTTTTGATAAGAGAAGGACTCACTGGGCGGAGTTTGAAACCCCTGCTTATAATCGACGTCTTTCTCACTATTAGAGGAAAAATTTGAGTCCGGAGAAGCCCGCTTTCTCTTTGCATGGCATAACTCCCTTTTTAATCGGTCAATTTCCAGTTGCATGTTCTTCCTGTCGTTTGCATGGGGGGCATGGTTTTCTTTCCCAGGGTGATTCTTGCTAGGGCGTGCGATGTGGGCATTTCCCTCGCGGTCACCTCTTCGCTCAAGGTTGAGGAAAGGATCACCACGTTCAAAGCCCCTTGATTCTGCCAGTTGCGGATCTTGATCTACCATGGTTAGCCGTTGTCCTGACTATCACACGAGCTCCTTTCCACAGACGGCGCCAATTGTACGGTTACAATTTGGAGCCTAGGCCCAACAAAGGGTTGGGTCGAGATCCAAAGAGTCCGATCCAATAGATTTATAGAGAGTGGATTGAAGAGCTGGGATTAGGCAAGATGGTCAACGGCTAAAGTGGCCTTAAACTCAAGAACATACAAGTACACTACACATGAAAACGGATCCATTTCTAATCCGAGCTGGACCTTTTTTATTGTATCTCCTTATTCCTTTTTTCTTACAGTCAATTTTTCCTCTCCCTTTGCAAGGAGGGTTGTTTACATTTTATATTTTCTCTTAAACCATCTTGATCGTCCACCTATCAACCATTTGGGTTGTTACTTGAGTACCTGTCCCATTAGCCACCTTCTCTGGCCCTCTATGAGTTGCTGTTGCCAATGTAACACTGTTTAGGGGTCTCTTCCACATAAATGCGGCCAGGAAAGTGGTTGGGGGGCATTTAATGTGGAAGCAGTAGCTTTTCCGTTAGACACTTCTGGGTTCATATTTTCCGCACTTGTAGGGATCTTCCTTGTCAAAGAAATCTTCTGATCGATCACCTGAACTGTAAGGCATAGGGCCAACTGATATCTAACAACATCCGATGGTGAGTTCCCCTCGGACCATATTAAGTCACTCCGTCTTTTACAGTCCTGGGCCTGGAACTTCCCCCAGCTGCTCGCCCCTCCTCGGACACTCCAAGTTTAAGATAGGGCCCAAGGCCCAGTATGCATTATGGGTTTTTACCCCTCACACTTATTATTAACTCTAGTATAAAATAACAATACAAATTTTACCATGTTTTGAAGTTTTTATGTTCAACTTTTTATTTTAATTTTAATTTTAATTAATGTTAAACTTTATATGTCCATCTCATCCACTCATTCTCCTACCTATCTTAGTTGGAATTAGCATTAGCTAGCCTAGGAATAAGAATAAAAAAAATGTTAATGGTGAGCCTAGAAAATGAAAGACAAAAGAGTAGCTTTCTTTAAATATCTAAATAATTAATTGGGGTAGTTACCATTTTGATCGCTACGTCATATGTGTCAAAATGGTCTCTAACTTTTTAAATGTGTCAGTTTAATTAGTATTTGACCTTCAGATAATGGGTCAAAATAATCTTTACCATTAAGTGGTGGATGAAAAAAGCAAATGCAGCTAACCGTGATATTAAAATATTATTTTAAATGCCTCATAGATTGTCATGTGGATTGCCATGCGGACTTATTTCACTCAAAACATACATTAATATTGATAGGACTCATTGGATAGCAACAATGCTCCCTAAAAAATAGTAACAAGTTGCCAAATCTCTCAAAATTTTCATAACTTATTTGAAATAATAAAATTAACAAACAATTTTTTGATAATGTTTCTCCTCAAGAGAATGGGGAAGAAGAGATTTGAACTAATTACCTCAGTTTCACGAAGTTTTATTGTAACCCCTAAAGCTTTTTCAAAATGGCTGTTCCCTTTCTGAAGTTTGTGATAAATATAACTGACACAATAAAGTTTCTATTTTGTCCTCGAGTAACCCGATCAAACATGCCTAGATTCTAAAAAGAAAAAAGAGATTAAACATGCCTAGTTTTTGTGTAAATACGGTAAATCAAATTACTTAATTGCAAAATAGGAATTTCATCAATAAGCCAATGGCAAATTAAGAACTTTATCACTTAATCAAAGGCATGTTAGTCTATATAAATAGAATAGAGGCGAAATTGACACATTAAAAAAAAGGCGAAATTGAGATTTCATTTTATGGTTATATTTATTAGAAAGGCGAATGCCCTTACCCCTCCTCCAAAGAATATTAAAACCAAAAAAAGAAAAAAAATTTATCAAATAAAAAGGATATGAAATATATTCTAATATGCTACATAAGGTATGCCCAAAACATCACTGGTTACATGACGTGAGGTGTATAGTTCATTGTTTCGATCTAGAACTTTGTAATTAACTGACATTTTAGTTGGTATTTTTAATAGAAATATCCCGAGTTTAAATCTCCAATTTTCCAATTATAGATTTTTCTAATTTATAAAAAAAAAAAAAATCATCATATTGCAACCTTCTTTTTGTTTACGAAATGATCAGCCTTAAAACTTGATCATATTATCATTGCCTAATCAATCCATGAGGATTATATAAGCCCGTAATTAATTTCCATTTGCTCTTTGGTCACGAAAATGCAGATATCAACTTAGCACTTGCATTTCATAATTATGAGTCGAAAGCAACACCAAGAGGTTAAATTCGAGCTATATATTCATTTAATATTACAGAATAAGTAGATCATTACCTCCGATCTTTTAAACATGACACCTGAATATATATATATATATATATATATACACACATCAATGTCAATCGGTAGCCATTCTCCCATAAGTTTTCTTTTGAGCATTTCCTTTCGCTTTCCATGCTTTCGTTCAATTAACCAAATAGAAATGTTAAGACAGGATCGACACCACAATTTTTTCATAATCCGCATAAAAAAGTCTAATTAAATAACCAGTAATCAAGTTCAAACATACCCAAAAAGTAACATTATTTTGGAACCAAATATCCATAAACATTCCTTCTCCACCCACTAATTAGTCCCAACTTGACCCATTTACACCAATGAAACAAGCATAGAAGTCCTCATTAAGTGGCAAAAACTCACATTTATTCTCTATAGAGCAATTTACATCGGCCGCATGCAAACTAGAGCTCCTTGCTGCCTCATGATCAAACGAAATAGAATTACAAGAAACCTGAGGGTCGACTGTTTGCTTCAAAGCACAAACCATTTCTTTAGCTTTCTCCAACTCTCCTTTAAGCCGCTCCACTTCCTTCTCGATCCGCCTCTTTTCAACCAATGCATTTTCTAGCTTTTGTTGAAGCTCGTTGTAGTCGAGCTCGAGGTTTTGGGTCTTCCACCGGGCACGCTTGTTTTGGTACCAAATAGCAACCTGTCTTGGCGGTACACCGAGTTGGTTTGCAAGCTGAAGCTTGCGCTCAGGCTCAAGTTTGTTGTTAGAGATGAAACTTCTTTCTAGGAGGCTTACTTGTTCTTGGTTTAGCCTTTGTTTGTTGCGTTTGGTTGGGTATTTGCGGTTTTGGGTGTGAAAGAAATCCATAATTAGTTGTTGGAATTCTATGAAGTTGAGAGAGTTTTGAGAGGAAAGTGATTGTCGAAGTGGGGCTTTTGGGTTGTAAGAACCATTTTTGATGAGTTTGCATTCTTTTTAAGGCCTTGGAATAAAGGTGAGAAAGTCAAAAGTATGGTAGTTTAAGTGATACTTAAACTATTTATACAGTTTATTTTTGTTATTATTTATATGTCTTATTGTACTTTTTAATATTATTTATGGATCTCACTATATTTTTTCAACTACTTTTTAATTAGTTTTATTTACAGTATTTTCAATAAAAAATTTTCAGTTTCAACTAAATAAACTATTCCCAAATAGAGACTTATTATAGTATATTTTCAAAATAAATATACAGAGTTCAAATCTTTATTACTTTTAAAAAGAAAAAACATGGAAGGAGTCTTGGATAAGCTATCAAGAAAATGGAGGGTGAAAAATGATGAGAGAGAGAGAGAGAGAGAGAGAGAGAGAGAGAGAGGGGATGATTCTGGTGAATTCTCTCTCTCCCAATTAGGTCAAACTGATAGCTAAGGTGGCTTTCTTCATATTCATGCATACATGCACGTGGGGTTCCATGTGGGGTGGCCCTACTTGTGAAACTGAAAGTATAAAACATTATCTTGATGTTACGACTTTGCCAATTGTGATCGGTATTCTACTTCAATTATATATATATATATATATATGTCTTTTATTTTACTTCCAGGTAATTTTAATTTCTTTTATAACTTATTAAAAAAATGCTAAATTTACAAAAAATTTGTATTTGTTTTTTTTGCAAATTATTGATGTGCGGAGTTATTGAGATAAGTGAAAAAGTGATATCAATAGTGGGTTCAGATGAGAACCAGTAAAAAATTTCTACATCAATAATTTGTAAAAATATTTTAAAATAGTTTGTAACTGTAGTATAATTTTATTATCAATCATAATGTTTAAAAAAATTAAAACCATACTAATTTCAAGTTCTTGATATTTAAGCTGGAATTACCAATAATGGAGTATCACATGATCTAACTTTATCCACTGATACGTTTAATTAGTTTTGGATAAATACAGATTCTCCACACAAAATAATAAAAAAAGAAAGCAAAAAAAAAAAAAAAAAAAATTTAAAAACAGTTTTGGACAAATACAAACTTACAAAGAGAACTAAAAAGAGAACTATTAATTTACCTACTTTCTTTTTGTCGATTTACATTTAATATGCCTAAAAAACTCGTTATTGTATAAACTAAAAGAATCAACACAAATCATATCAACCTATCAATCAAATATTAAACGTTAGGCTTTCCTGATACTACTAATTATCCTTACATGGCTCAGATACTGTACATATTTTCTAAAAAAGTGGATGCTTTGGCACATGAAGCTCATATTGCTACAATTGAAATCTCAAATGAGCTTTTTTTTTCTTGCTTAATAATATCTTGGGAATAAAAATTTTCAACCAAATTGTCTATATTTTTTTTATGTTGAATGATTTGTATAAATTAAATTATGCTTATTTACAAAATCTACTATTTAATTTTTGCAATTATAAGTCAATTGCAACCGTAAATTAATCAACTCTAAAACTCTTTTTTTTTTTTTTCTTTTTTTGGAAGTATGCCACTTGATCAACTTTTTATTTTTGGAACCACTGAATTAATTGATCCTTATTTTCAATTTTTTTGGGGGGTGAGGGGGACTGGCCGAGGGAAGGGAAAATCTAATTTTGAAATCCTATCTACAAAAGGCATAATGTTTTCATTTAATGTTCAAATTAAAATTAAATGAATAAATCGATTTTCAGATTTATTCATTTAATTTTATTTTGAACACAAATAAACTTGGAGCCCATCAACAAACTAGATTACATGAGCTATTTGGTTAACATTTTTTTTCCACATATATAGTAAATACTATGAATAAATTTTTTTACCCCATCATAAACATATATTAATAATTAATAACCAAATTATAATTGAAATTATACTATTTGAGTTAATTAGATAGAATGATTTTCATTTTTGAAATTTAAAAATTAGATTCACCAACCTTGTATTGTTAAAAACTATATATAATTTTTACTAGGAAATGTACTAATTATATGATCAATAAATTAAAAATAATAAATTGATATATTATGAACTTATTTACAAATATAAAAAATACTACTTCAAATATATATATATATATATATAAAAGGTTTTTTCTAAATAAAAATGAGCTTTTCATAAATAGCTTTATGCTTAAGCATAAACGTGATTGTCACATTAGCTTGATTAAAATGTTGGGTTTTGTGGAGCCTAGTTGTGTTTGATCCAGATTATGACCCGACCTGAAATAATGTTGTTACAGTTTTTAATGGGAGATTTTTTGACCTGACCCGAAATAATGTTGTTCCATAATTTTGGCCATTTTTGTAGCCTATTGTGAATCCTGTGTGCAGGATATAAAAACTGTTGTTTTGGAGATTAGGGCTTTGATGTCGTTTTTGAGAGAGAAAAAACTGTACTGCCGTACTCTGTATTTTTCCCTGAGAATAGTGAAATCCCTACAACTCCATGGACGTAGGCGCCGAACCATGTAAATATTGTCTTGTGTGTGATTATTTCTCTTTGGTGTATATTTTTCTCTATTTTTGCATCTCATAGGTCTGGGAATTTCGTACATATTCTCATCAATTGGTATCAGAGCCTAGGGTTAGGTTTGAGTGGGAGTAATGGCAGAGGAAACAGGAAAGGCGTCCGGAATAGAAAAATTCAATGGCACAAACTTTGGATTCTGGAGGATGCAAATTGAGGACAATCTCTACGAAAAGAAGTTGCACTTGCCGCTTTTAGAGGAGAAACCTGTAACTATGAAAGATGATGAATGGACTCTTCTTGACAGACAGGTACTAGGAGTTATCAGATTAACTCTGTCAAGGTCTATTGCACACAATGTTATGAAAGAGAAGACCACAGCAAATTTGTTGAAGACTTTGTCTGGTATGTATGAAAAGTCGTCAGCAAACAATAAGGTGCATTTGACGAAGAAACTATTTAATTTGAAGACGGCAGAGAATGCATCAATAGCACAACATCTAAACAAATTTAATACCATCACAAATCAATTGTCTTCTGTAGAAATTGATTTTGATGATGAGATTCATGCACTGATTGTTTTGGCTTTTTTGCCAAACAGTTGGGAGGTTATAAGAATGGCAATGAGTAATTCTACTGGAAAAGAAAAGTTGAAGTACAATGACATACGAGATCTAGTTCTGGCTGTGGAGATTCACAGAAGAGATGCAGGTGAAGCTTCAGGGTCTAGTTTTGTCCTAAACCTTGAGACAAGATGTGGAGGTAATGACAGAAATTCAAATCGGGGAAGATTAAAATCCAAAAATTCCAATCGGAGCAGAAGTAAATCTAGATCTGGCCAATAGGTACAACGTTGGAACTATGGCAAAACAGGCCACTTTAAGAGGCATTGCAAAAGTCCTAAGAAGAAGAATGATGATGATTCTGCTAATGCTGTAACAGATGAGGTACAAGATGCACTGCTTCTTACTATAGACAGTCCACTTGATGATTGGGTTTCAGACTCAGGAGTTTCGTTTCATACCACTCCACACCAAGAAATTATACAGAACTATGTTGAAGGTGAATTTGGTAAGGTGTATTTTGCTGATGGAGAAGCTTTGGATGTTGTGGGTATGGGAGACGTCCAGATTATATTGCCCAATGGGTCTGTCTGGTTACTGCAGAAGGTTCGACATATTCCTGACCTGAGAAGGAATCTGATTTCTGTAGGACAACTTGATGATGAAGGGCATGCAATACTATTTGTTGGTGGTACTTGGAAGGTTACAAAGGGAGCTATGGTATTGGCTCGTGGAAGGAAAACTGGTACTCTGTATATGACCTCAAGTCCAAGGGACGCAATTGCAGTTGCTAAAGCAAATACTGATGCAAGTCTATGGCATCACAGACTTGGTCACATGAGTGAGAAAGGAATGAAGATGCTACTGTAAAAAAGGAAACTACTAGAATTTAAGTCTATTAATCTTAACATGTGTGAAAGCTACATCTTAGGAAAGAAAAAAAAAGGTGAGCTTCTTGAAAAGCAGCAGGACACTGAAAGCTGAAAATTTGGAGTTAGAACATACTGATTTGTGGGGGCCTTCTCTGGTTTCTTCCCTTGGAGGTTCAAGATACTGCATTACTTTCATTGATGACTCAAGAAGAAAAGTATGAGTTTATTTTCTGAAAAATAAATCTGATGTATTTGAGACTTTTAAGAAGTGGAAGGCCATGGTTGAGACAAAAACAAATTTGAAAGTAAAATGTCTAAGGTCAGACAATGGAGAAGAGTACATAGATAGAGAGTTCAATGAGTATTGTGCTACACATGGAATTAGAACGGAAAAGACCATTCCTGGGACACCACAGCAGAATGGTGTGGCTGAGCACATGAACAAAACTCTCAATAAACGTGTTAGGAGTATGAGGTTGCATGCTGGATTACCAAAAACTTTTTGAGCTGATGCTGTTAGTACTGCAGCTTACCTGATAAACCGAGGACCATCAGTTCCCATGGAGTTCAGAATTCCTGAAGAGATTTGGAGTGGTAAAGAGGTAAAGTTTTCCCATTTAAAAGTTTTTTGTTGTATTTCTTATGTTCATATTGATTCTAATGCTCGTAGTAAACTTGATGCAAAGTCGAAAATATGCTTTTTTATTGGCTATGGTGATGAGAAATTTGGCAATCGGTTTTGGGATGAACAAAATCGAAAAATTATCAAAAGCAGAAATGTGATAATTAATGAACAAGTTATGTACAAGGGCATATCAACTGTAGTGCCAGATGTTACAGAGATAGATCAAAAGCAATCTGAGTTTGTCAACTTAGATGAATTGACTACAAATACTATCCAGAAAAAGGGTGAAGAAGAAAAGGAAAATGTAAATTCACAGGCAAATCAGAGTACACCTGTAGCTGAAGTCCGTAGATTTTCCAGGATCATTAGACATCCATAGTGTTATTCACCCACTCTAAATTATCTCCTGTTGAATTCTTTGTTGGGGAATCAGACATGGGAACTGACTGAATTGCTAGAAGGAAAGAAGGTTTTGCCCAACAAGTGGATATACAGAATAAAGAATGAGCATGATGGTAGCAAACACTACAAGGCCAGATTAATTGTCAAATGGTTTTAGCAAAAGAAGGGCATCGACTATTCAGAAATATTTTTTTCAGTTGTGAAGATGTCAACAATTAGACTGGTACTGGGAATGGTGGCTGCAGAGAATCTACATCTTGAGCAGTTAGATGTGAAGATAACATTCCTTCATGGTGACTTGGAGGAAGACATTTACATGAGTCAGCCAGAAGGGTTTATTGTTTAGGGACAAGAGAGTCTAGTCTGCAAACTGAGAAAGAGCTTGTATGGCCTAAAGCAAGCTCCAAGGCAGTGGTACAAGAAATTTGATAGTTTTATGAATAGAACTGGGTTCAAGAGATGTGAAGCTAATCACTGTTGCTATATTAAGTTCTTTGACAATTCTTATATCATTTTACTGTTGTATGTAGATGATATGCTCATTGCAAGGTCTAGCATTGAGGAGATTAATAATTTGAAGAAGGAATTGTCAAAACAGCTTGCAATGAAGGATTTGGGAGTTGCAAAACAAATCCTTGGTATGAGAATCATTAGAGATAAGGCTAATGGTACGTTGAAGCTTTCACAGGCAAAATATGTGATGAAGATTCTCAGCAGGTTCAACATGAATGAAGCTAAACCAGCGAGTACATCATTGGGTAGTCATTTCAAACTAAGTAAAGAATAGTCACCAAAGATAAAAGAAGAAAAGGACCATATGAGCAAGGTGCCTTATGCCTCAGCTATTGGCAACTTGATGTATGCTATGGTGTGTACAAGGCTATTGCACATGCAGTGAGAGTTATGAGTATATATATGAGTAGACCAGGAAAGCAGCATTGGGAGGCAGTCAAGTGAATTCTAAGGTATATGAGAGGCTCAATAGATACATGTCTTTGCTTCACAGGTGCAAGTTTGAAAATGCAGAGTTATGTAAATGCTAATTTAGCAGGTGATATTGATAGTAGAAAGAGTACTATTGAGTTTGTATTTACTTTGGGTGGTACATCTATATCTTGGGTTTCAAATCTACAAAAGATTGTTGTTCTATCTACTACAGAAGTTGAGTATGTTGAAGCAACTGAAGCTAGAAAGAAGATGATTTGACTACATAGCTTCTTGGATGAATTGGGTAAGAAGCAGGAGTTGGGCATTCTACACAGTGATATTCAGAGTGCAATTTTTCTTGCTAAAAATTCAGCTTTTCATTCAAAGTTGAAGCATATACAGATGAGATACCATTTTATCCGTTACCTTGTTGAAGATAAACTGGTAATACTTGAAAAGATTTGTGAATCTAAGAACCCAGCAGACATGTTAACTAAGGGTGTCACTACTGAGAAACTGAAGCTGTGTGCAGCTTCAGTTGATCTTCTAGCTTGAGGACAGGAGGATGAGTTGCAGTGATGAGAGATTGTCTTTGGAGGATTGAGGTTAATGTTGGTGATTGAACTAGTCTCAAAGTGGGAGATTTGTTGGGCTTTGTGGAGCCTAGTTGTATTTGATCCGGATTATGGCCCGACCTGAAATAATGTTGTTACATTTTTTAATGGGAGATTTTTTGACCCGACCCAAAATAATGTTGTTCCTTAATTTTGGCCCCCTTTTTGTAGCCCATTGTGAATCATGTGCATAGGATATAAAAACTGTTGTTTTGGAGATTAGGGTTTTGATGTTGTTTTTGAGAGAGAAAAAACTGTACTGCCGCACTTTATATTTTTCCCTAAGAATAGTGAAATCCCTGCAACTTCGTGGACGTAGACAAATTGCCGAATCACGTAAATATTGTCTTGTGTGTGATTATTTTTCTTTGGCGTATATTTTTCTCTATTTTTGAATCTCACGGGTCTGAGAATTTTGTACATATTCCCATCATAAAAGACTATCACTTCCTCACTTGAAATCCCTTTTACATGGCCTAAGTATGAATGCATGCAAGGACACACACACACACACACACACACATAATGGACCATATATATAATTTGACATTTTAAGGAAAGTTTACCTGTTTTCTTTTAAAAAAAAAGGGTTTTGAATTCAATCCATCTTTAGGTCTTAAAAATTAAAATTTGACCATTACTTGTATATATGAGGTCAGTGATGTCATAGCCTATGGAAATTAAGAAGTGTGGGACTCACATGAGGTAACGATTTGAAGAAGAAGAGAAGTAGAAACAACAAGAGCTCTTTCCATATTCGAAAAGTATGGTAAAATGGAAAAAGAAAAAGATAAATTTTTGCTACAAACTTGGTTGTAGCCTAAGACTACAACTTCCACAAAAAAAATTAACATGACTATATATTTTGAAAACATAACTGTTAAATTGCATGTTCTTTATGTTCATAATACACATGTCAAATTTCGTACCAATTGCATGCTATTTACTATTCGATCCATAAACTTAATTTTTATATATAATTTTAAACTATATAAACATGAAAACATTTGATTGATGACATAATTATTGATCTTTGATCTTTTGAAAATTTTGCAAGAATAAAGAATATAAGAAGAAAATGTAATCCAATCGTGGATTTGTTAAAATTCAAATTTAATAAAATAGTATTGAGTAGGGCTGTAATCATATGCTACAACAAAATTTGTTGTCAATCTTTGTCCAAAAGAAAATGTAGAGTTTAGTCCAAAAGAAAATGTAGAGTTTAATAGCCCTCCTAGATCTTAGTAATTGGAATTTTTGACTTACTTTTGTATGTGTGATCACTGATGTCATAATCTCTGAAAATTAAGAAGTTTGGCAGCCCCCTTTAACCTAACAAGTTGGAGGGCATGGGAAAGAGAAGTTTGGAATACTGAACCCGTTTACACCTCTCTACTGTTTCACAATAACCAGTGATACAAATGCAGGATTGAAACTACGTACCCAACAGCTCCAGTAGGAAACCCATATTGGCTTAAGGTCTGTTTGGTGGTGTTGATGTTAGTGCTATTGGATAAGTGCTTTAAAGGAGTAAAAGCTGTTTTAGGTTGAGTTTGGATTGCACTGAAAAATGAAACTCCCTGCTTTTGGCGTTTTTTCTGTGGGTTTCGTGCATTATTCACGGGACCCGCAAGTACGGATTTCAGCAAATGTTAAGTTAAAACTGGGTCCCACGGCACTATTCACATATTTAAAAATTATTTTACTACAATGTTTTCAGTTTTCAGTAATAAACGGTATCCAAACAGACTCTTAATAGAAATGGTCAAACATTTCGTGCCAGGAAGTGGAACATCAGAACATGCCTCCATCTACGGACGGATGTACTCTACAAACCCAGTCACAGAGATTTGTTGACATTGTGGGGTAGGTAGGAAAAATCCTATATGTATGTTCATCCTTGTATATGCACTTCGAACTTCAAATCTGTATAAGAAACATTTGGTTGGGTTCGAAACATCTTGCCAGCATTTTAGGGCCACTTCCATAGAATTTCTCTATGTAATAACTCAATGTGTGTAGGACGGGGAGATTGCACATGCCCAAGAGATTAGTCAGATACTTGAAAAGGTCTGGATATTCTTATTTGTCAACCAAAAAAAAAAAAAAAAAAACACTTGGAAATTATAAAACACCTGATATTATTGTCTCTCACCCCAGTGAGTGCTGTTTTAATTAACTTTTAAACATCGGAGTAGCTATGGTTGACACCACCTTTCTTGTGTTTTGTTTGGCAAGCCTTCAAGTGCACGATTGGGACATGTAATTACTAATGTTGGACATCATCAGAGGTTATAACTGAAATTTGAAGCTTTTACCAAACATTCAAAAGCTTTTCAGTTAGAAAAATTATTGAATACTCCGGGAGTACTATAAATGCGTACTTTCCCATCTCACATGAATAGTGGGTTCCACCATAAATTTAACTAATAAGACTCACAGTTACGTGAGAGGGAGGAGTATGCATTTATGGTACTCCGAGAGTACTTAATAATTACCTTTTCAATTAAACCTCTACATTCCAAAACTCTATATACAGTTAAAACTCTTCTTATAATAGAAAATTCCAAACGGTCACCTAACCCTAAAATATATAGGGAAAAAAAAAAAAAAAACACTAAAGAGAGGTAGGTAACTAGAAGGACAGGACTTGGTATGTATCAAGAAAGTCAATAAAGCAATGCAATTTGCTTTTTTCATTTTATTGGAGAAAATTAGTTTTAAAAACTTATCTAGGAAAAATTTTCAATAATATGTATCAAGCTCAGGTGTATAAATAATTGTTAGGGTAAACTGTGGAGTTGCTTGAATTTTATATTTGAATTTTGAAAAATTGGGTTTTACACATTAAAGTTTCCTTCCGTTAACAAAAGCAATCCCTCCGTTAATGACTTGCCTGTATGGCCGTAAAGTGACACAAAATCTAAAAAAATACCATTTATATCAATATATCACATTTGACTAAAAGTTATTGGGTATTAGAAGATTTAAATAAGAGAGGATCTTAATCCAATTGAGGAAACAATTCTATCTCGAACTAGCTAGTGGGAGCCAAGCAAAAACTAATACGTGGATCAGAAGCTCCCAGAATCCGAATTCCATAAGTTACATCAATGATATTGTGTAGTTTTGGAGGGGCACACTCTTCCCCACACTTACTTTTATAATTTGGTGGTTGGAGCCTCTGTGCATGCACCCTTTGAATTGTGATTTGGCCTGGCCTTGCATGAAGCATAAAGATCCTAGGTTTGGATCAGGAAGACTTCAATGCATTCACAGTACTGTTTAAAGTTTTTGATGGTCTTCTTCCTATCTTAATGCATGAACTTTAACCAGTCAAAGTGGCCGGTCCTCAACTTAGCAATACATTGAAAAAAAAAAGAAAAAAGATTAATTAGGTATATAGGGTGATGAGTTTTCAAAATACATGCAGAAGCAATAAATTGATCATGTTATTATTTGGTAATTTTGATTGATCAGTTCGTTTAAGTGTCACGGGGAAAAGGTCTGAGGGAGGCATGTGTTATTGAACCCAGGCATAGAATATGTATCCAAAAGTTTCACCTTTCTTTTTCTTCTTTCTTTAGGCTCATTGCTGGTATTGGCTTATAATTAACTCTAGCTTTATTATTTGTTTGACATAATGCCTAGCAACTTATGGCTTGTTTGGATGGAGGGGGGAAGGAGGGGGAAGTGAAGGGGAGTAGAGCAGTGTTGGCTAAAAATAAGCTAATTTTGTGCTAAATCTACTCTACTCCCCCTCCCTCCCCCTCAATCCAAATGGACCATTAGTTCCCCCCACCCCCCCCCCCCCCCCCCCGATAGCGCCAATATGAAGGATGCAATTTGTCTCAAAATAGTGAAATTTATGACCTGTTTGGAAGTTTAGAGAGGGAGGAGAGTAGAGGGGAGGAGAGTAGTGGGGAAGAGAGTAGAGGGGAATGATTCCCTTTTACCTTGTTTGAATGTTTTTAAAATTAACAAGGGGGAAGGGAGGAATTAGCCCTTGCTTTTGTTTGGATGTTTTAAAAATTATGATGGAGAGGAGAGGAAATGATTTAAATTGACAAATTTATCCCTATTTGATTTTTTTTTTTATCTAATTAATAAAGCAAAATGTTTTTTTTTTATCTGTTCTTTCGCTGTTTGAATCCCAAGAAAAAAGAAAAAAGAAAATTTCGTTATGCCATGGCCGCAGCCACAAACGCCGAAACACTTTCCTCCCCCGACCACCCTTCGCCACCACTCGATATCTCCGCCCTCCGCCGCCTCTCCTAAAACCTCGAATCCCACTTCAACGATGACTCCTCAGACCGATTCGTGGACACCAAGATCCTAGTCGGAACCAAACAAGTCGCCGTCCACCGCTGTCTCCTTGCAGCGCGAACCCCTTTCTTCAAGAACGCTTTCTCCAATTCCAAAGAGGTGGAGCTAAAGCTGAAGGACCGAGCCAAAGATCACGAGGTTGGTCTCGATGCTCTCATGGCCGTCTTGGCTTACTTGTATAGCGGCAAGGTCAGACCTTTACCCAAAGGTGTTTGCGTTTGCGTCGACGATGATTGCTCTCACGAGGCTTGTATGCCCGCCGTTTGAATCCGAAAAACCCACAAACTTCAGACCTCAGAATTCGAAGAAAGTACAGAAAGAGTTTTCAAAGTCAAATAATTGATCTTTGGTTACTGAGAAAAATAAATTTTTAATTAGTAGTTATTGAGGAAAAGAAAAGAAAAGAAAAGAAAAGATCTATGTTAATGTTTTGGTTTGTAATTTTGTTAATTTAGAAAGGGTAAATTGAAGAATTCATTTGGTTAATAATTTATCTACTCTACTCTCCTTCCAAATCTCTCCAATTTGGGGGAATTAAAAATAAGGGGTTAGAGGGAGTTGAAACCCCTCCAAACCCCTCCCCCTCATTCCTTAAAAAATTTCAAAACAAGGTAATTGGATTACTCTCCCTCCCTCTACTCTACTCCCCCTCCTTTTTTAAACATCAAAACAGGCCATTAATTGGAATTCTCTTAAACTCTCCCTTCTTCTGGGTGGTTAAACTCAATTTTGGGACACATCCTAAAACAACCCAAGCATGGTGTATTAATTGTGAATTGCCTAATGATTGGTGAGCTCATCTTTATGCGATATATTTTTTTTATCAAATTAAAAATAAATAATCTATTTTAAAATATTAATTATTTTAACATATATAATTGGTTTTAAGTCTATATAATATTCTGGTATTTGGGTACTTATTTTTAGGCGAAAAATACTATTTTAGTTTTTACGTTAGAGTCACAATTAATTTGGCCCCTATATTTTGATAAAGGTCAATTCAGTCCCTATTAATATTCAAATTACAATCAATTTGATTCCTACTATTATCTCACAGATGAAAAACTATGTGGCTAACGGATTGCAATGCTGGGATACTTGAAACTTATGTTATGTGGCTAATAATGTAATAATAAAACAATTTTAATTACTATTGGAAAAGCACCATCAGCAATTTTTTAAGTACAGAAAAATAACCATCAGAAATTTTTTTTAAAAAAATTGAAAGATGAATTTAAAAAAATATATTAATTAAAAAAAACATCAGCTTTTATTGCACGTTCTTACTTCTTAGTATCCAAAATTGAGAGAAAGATTGCAACTTTAACAAATTTCAATAGATATCAGCACAACCCGGCCAGTTGAAAAATCTCATAGATATATTCACACCGATATAATTAAAACAACATTAATTATACAAAAGATTGCATTAGTACAAATGCACTTTTAAGCATCTACACACACACACACAAAAAAACTTCAAAATAGGTTTTGGGCATTGCTCCACAAATCTATTACAATTTACAATTATGCCCAAAAAAAATGTAAAGAAATTCTTGATTTGTCTACCAAATCCATCATAGAAACACCCCCTCACCCCCCCCCCCCCCCCCCCCCCCCCCCAAAAAAAAAGAAAAAAAGAAAAAATCAATATCAATACGACTTTTATTTAAAAGATTTTGATTCCATTATTGCTCATCGCCAAACATGCGCAACAGGGGCACAAACAGCTCAAAACAGATCTACCATTAATATTACCAAAATTGGTGAACTTATTATATAGCATTATCTGGAGATTCCACAGTAAACATATGAACAAATAGGGAGAATATGCAAAATCAGTTTTGTTTGTTATATATAAATGGTCAATTTATCGTTTAACAAATAACATGGCCAATTTACAATGAGTAATGTTGTATAAGAAAATACAACATTTATACATCTATAATCAAATGCAAATCTAACTTAGAAGTAATGCCTTGAAAATCAACATACATAGACATTTCCAACTACAACGTCTTTGGTGATTATAAGAATGGCAATATAAAGGGGCAGATAATATAATAGCACGAGGGAAAAAAAATTATGAAAACAGAAAAGCTTGTTTTCAGAGACATGAATCATAATATATAAAAAATGACATAAGTAAGTCAAAACAAGAACAATCATGTAAATGGAAAGAGAAAATAAAAAAAAAAAAAAAAAAAAAATTCCATCCACATGGACAGGTTAACTTTTTCTCCTTGTTAGAGATTATAAAAATACAAAAAGAAAAGTAATGAAAAAATTAGAATAAATATAGAGAGAAAATGGAAGAGAAAAATTCACCAAATAATCTAAACAACACATCCTACAAGAGATAAGAGCAAAGACACAAATGCAAAGGGCAGCCCTATCAAAAAACCCAACGGCCTGCACTGGCAATCTCCCATATTCTTAGTTTATCTTTCTCTTTTCTGCAACTTTTTATTATGAACCCCAAAGCCCTTTCCGGAAACAAAATACTTTCAATTATTAGTATTTTTCCTTTATAATATAAATAACAACAGTCAGCAGGCTTTTTAATGGTTAGAGAGGTAGACAGAGGTTATAATAAGCAGTACTCTATTTTGGTTCTTATCCTATTCTGCCATGCAATTTTTTTTTTTTTTTTTTTTTTTTGAGAAAAATTCTACCATGCAAACTTAAATTTACAGTGAATAGGATTTTGGACTAACAATATTGATGTTATCCTCGTGGATATGCTGTATGTTTCTAAAACGGTTGATATTTATTTTAATAAACCTTGTGTTTCTTTTTCCAAGAATGTACACATTCATAAAAAAAAAAATAAAAAAAAAACACAATAATGAATTTATTAAGGGTGTGTTTAGATACCGTGGGACCCATGAATAGTACCAAAAAGTGCATGAACAGTACCGGGAGACTCACTATTTTTTCAGCAAAATGCAAAAGAATTTTCATCCCAACACAATCCAAATGCACACTAGGTATTTAGAAATGCCAATGGTTTTTTATAATGCCAAAGATACTATGGGTATTTTCAAATCTCTTCTAGCATTTGGTAAAATAATGGAAAAGAGGAAGGGTAAGGATTAAATTAGTATTATGTCATTATTAAAAGTGGGATGATAAAATATTATGGACAATTTTTTACTTACCTTCTCATTATCATTTTTTTCTCATCTTTTCTACCCAATTTGAGAGGGAAAAAATGATGGGCTTATATGGAAAACAACACCACATTAATTTTCACTCCTACCAAAAATGAAAAATTATAAATTATCCTTTCTCTTTTTCTTCCTCCATTTTCACTTTCACTAGTTTCACCCTAATCAAGTACAGTGTAAATGTAACCATATACTTGTGCAGTTGTGCTTTTGCTGGACATTCCCTCATAATGGCCCAAAGATTATAGTTAACGAGAAAAAATAGCACGATCCAACCAAACCAAAAATAAAAAAGGAAAAATTACACTTAATTACTTTAAACTATATCTCAAATTACACTTTGCAATTTAAACTTTTTAAATGCTCATTCCGCACTTTAAACTATGACATATATTCCGTGCAATTGTTAGTAACCATGCTTAGTTTTTTTTTTTTTTTTTTTTTTTTTTTGGTGAATCAGTAACCATGCTTAGTTAATTTGGTTAATCACATATATTCCGCTTAATTCCTCATTAATTGTTAGATTAGCCTTAATTTACTTTGCGCTAATTAAAATTTAGTGTTAGCACGAGACTATATGGTAGTGCCAAGGATATTGTTAGTAACCAAATTCGGCCTTTGGTGAATTCCTGCATAGACAAGTTCAATCTTGACACTTTAGTGCCATCTGTCGTACGTCTTGGTTGGGATTGAACTAGTGACTTTTCATTGCAATTAAGAATGTTCTGGGAATTTTGAGCAACGTCTAATAGTGGAGGGAAAGATACACACGAAGTCATAGTAGGGAATAGTAAACAGAATGTCTATAATCATAACTAACAGTTATTATGTTTGTTTTTATTTAAGAAATCGCTGAGCAAATCAACACTTTTGGTCTTTCACTTGTTTAACCCAATAAAACTTAAATCGTGACCAAAGTGTATATGTGTGTGCTCAGCAAGTCTCTCTATCACACAAAAAGTAAGTTTTCTCTTTTCTTATAGTTTGTTTGGATTGAGGGGGACGGAGGAGAAGTAGAGTAGAGTAGATTAGAGTAAATTTGACCAAAAATTAACCTATTTTTAGTCAACTCTACTCTACTCTCCTCCACTCCCCCTCCTTCCTCCCTCAATCCAAACAGACCGTTAGGCAGTAGATGTGTTTAGGTCCTTTCTTCTGAAGGAGAGTTTGTTCTCTTAAGGTAACAAGTTTACCTTTAGAGCTTGTGGGTTTTGTTTTTTCGGGGTCTTGGGAAATACATCTCTCTCTGTTTCTATTTTCTTTCCATTCAATACTATGGAGGAACTAGCAAATCAATGGAACAACCTTTCCCTCTCAGAGAAGGAAAGTACTGATTTCATACTTCTGAAGGATCAACGATCTGGGGAATTTATTCTCGTTGCAAAATTTCTGACACCCCGGTTCCTAAATATGGAGGCTATGGCTCGAACTTTCAAACAATTATGGCATTCCACAAATGACTTCAAGATCCAAAATCAGAGTGAACATAGAATTCTTTTTGTGTTCGATAATCTTAGTGATGTAGACAAAATCCTTCTCAATCAACCTTGGAGTTTTGATAAACATCTTGTGATGTTGCAAAGATATAATATAGACAGTCCTATTTGTGAATTGGTTTTTTCAAAAACCTTATTTTGGGTATAGGTTCACGATATTCCAGTGCACTATATGACAAAGAAAGTGGCCAAGAACATATGCGAAACAATTGGAGAAGTGCAAAGATCGACTGGAGCAGTTGATGACAAGGGTGGTCATTTTATTCGGGTAAGAGTCGTGGTTGATATTACCTTACCTTTGTGTTGAGGAAGGGTTATTACTTTGGAGAATGGAATCAAAAGTTGGGTTAAATTCAAATATGAGTGATTACCAAACCTATGTTATTGGTGTGGGCGACTGGATCATAGCAATAAAAACTGCGATCTATGGATAAAAAGCAAAGGCACCCTATCTCCTGATCAACAGCAATATAATTCAAGTCTGAAAGCAGCCTCATATACACCTAATGGAAAGGATGTCATTTTTGTGCTAGGTTATTTTGAGAACAGGTTACCTTATTAGCGAAAAGCTTTTCGAGAGGCAAGGATGGTGCCGAAGAAGGTGGTGGAGGAAGCAGAGGTTGGCCAACCAGAGCTAAATCAAAACAACATGGAAACTGAAGAGGGAAGTGAAGGCATTAATGTGACTGAGTTGTCAGTTACACAAATGGATGTTTTGGGGAAGGCGTTACACTTGGACTTGGTAGTCGATCCAATTCTGAATTCTACTCCACGTGAAACTCCTCCAATTATTTTTCAAGATTTGGTGGAGACAAGTCATAATGGGAATTTATTCCCTTCATCTGTTACTCCAGAAAACTTATTTGATATTCAAATACATGAGATTGATGAAGACTTGAAAAAATTTGACAAGCATATTTTAGGAAAAACGGTGAAGGCTTTCAATGAGAAAATTATATATCCCTTTCAATACGAAATTCTCCAAATAAAGGCAGGGGCACACGCAAGACAACAGAGAATTTAGTGGGTGGAGTTATTTACTTGGAGTCAAACTTTGCTACCCATTTAATTTCAAGTAACCCTAATCCCACGTCTTCTAAAAGAAAGTGAAAAAATAGGCTCACAAAGGCTTCAGGAAAAAAAAAAAAAAAAAAAAACACAGAGCAGTCCGATATATGGGAAGTGAGTTGGGGTTGATCATCTAGAGTTACCTTCTAAGCATATATTGGTTTCCAAAGATGATGGGAGTTCTTCAAATTCAATGGTGGAGGCTGAGCATCAGCCCCGCCAATCGCAATGAGTTGTTTAGTCTGGAAATGTCGTGGGCTTGGGAACCCATAGACAGAGAACGAGCTTGCTGACATAGTGCGGGCAAACGATCCCTCTATCGTGTTTTTAACCGAAACATGGGCAGATGAAACAAGGCTAAAAGATGTCTTACGAAGAATAAAGTTTGAGAATATGTTCATTGCCCCAAGAACGAACAGGGGAGGTGGATTAGTTTTGTTTTGGAGATCGACAATAGATGTAACGATGAAGGGTTTTAGCAAAAACTACATTGATGCTATCATCAACAAGAATAAGGAGAATGAATGGCAATTTACCAGATTTTATGGCGAACCAGAGACACAAAAAAGGATTGAATTATGGGATTTATTTAATGTGGGAGCCTTTTTTGCGTTGATGGGCCAGGGCTTGTTCTACTACACCTAGGCCTGTGGATTGATGGGTCAGGGAGTTGGGATTGGCCTATTATCCCAATGGGATTATACTGCAAGCCAACTTGTGTGCAAGTTAGGCATTCCCAATGCTCAGACGAGACAGAAAGTGCTATAGCAAACTGGGTGTCTTCGCAGACACAGCGAATAATATCATGGCAGAATAACTGATACAGCTGATATAATAAGGAAAATACCACAACATAACAAATGCTATAGCAATAATAGAAGATACTATAGTGGAACAACTGACACAACAAATGTAATAAAAGGTGCTACAACAGAACAACTGATACAGTAAATATAATAAAATGTGCTATAGTAGAACAACTAATGCATCAAATATGATAAAAGGTGCCATGGCAGAATAGCCAATAGTGTAAGACACTACAACAGAACAAATATTGATAAAAATGCTAAACAAGTTAGAAGAAACCACAACAAGAAAATGGCAACTACTCTAGGCAAATAAGATGACGTGAGTTCACTGTCCCAATCCTAGGTCAAGGATACCAATAACAAAAAGTCCAAGAAGGGATCCAAACCCCAACACGGACAACCTTGTTATAGGCTTTTGCCATCAAAGTTGTTCGTTCTGGAGAAAAAGCCTAAATGGTTATGGGTTATGACCTATAGAGTTCTAGAGAGTGGGCTTGTCAAGAAAAGGGAAAAGATGATCAATTGATGCATGCTCCTATTTCTGCTGTGTTTTCTCTCTTCCTTTTTTACCACTTTCTTTCTTTATTTCTCTTAGTTCTTTTACTCTTAGTTTCTTGCTATTCTCTCACTGTGGGTTCCTCTTTTTTCATCTATGACTACCTCTTTCTTTTATAGTGAATTGATTCAATGAGATTTCTCCTTTTTGTCCCTAAAGTTTCACCAATTACTTTTGGTTTCTTGTGTGCATTTCTTCAGGATTGCCCACTAACCCATTGGTTGCTCGGCAACTACTCTACTCAAAGTGTGCTTGCTGCACCACTCCCTGTTCTAGGACAAAACTCTACTTTGTTTTGTTTCTCCCCTCACCTTTCCTGCCTTACCTGAATGGATAAGGGCTTGAGCTCCTCTCTCTACCTACATCTATGGCATGCATCAGGTGGACCTAGCCCTTTGCCTACCTCTTTTTGGCAAAATGCCATCCCAGCAAGGCATTTTTCCAAAAATAAGTCTTGGTAGGAACCCTAAAATAGACCATTTTTCCCCCCACCACCAAACCACACCCTCTAAGTCCCTTCACCGAGGGCCCACCTCTCCTGTATTGGCTAGGTACAAGTGGGTGGTACTCCAGCCCTTGTGTGTGCAGTCCACTACCTTCTGCATTTGTCTTCTTTTACTCCTATGCCATTTTTGCGTGGGATATTGGGCTTGTACTATTCCCTCTTATTTCCCCATGGGCTTGGACATTGGCTTGGCAGAAATCCCTGCCCATCTAGTCCGTTGAGCTTTTGTTCTTGTAACTTCTCTTCTTGCTATGCCTAAGGACCTGCTGGTTGTCATTCTTGCCATGTTGGCCCATTGGGCTTTTTACCTCTTTTCTTGGGCTTCCATAACCCATTTACTTTACTTTTACCTCTTGTTGTGCATATGGGCCCGCTGGCTGTCATTCCTATCTTGTTGGCCCATTGGGCTTTTTACCTCTTTTCTTGGGCTTCCATGGCCCATTTACTTTCCTTTTACCTCTTGTTGTTCCCATGGGCCTGCTAGCTATCATTCCTGCTATGTTGGCCCATTAGGCTCTTTACCTCTTTTCTTGGGTTTCCACGGCCCATTTACTTTACTTTTACCTCTTGTTGTGCATATGGCCTCGCTGACTGTCATTCTTGCCATGTTGGCCTTAGGGCTTTTTACCTCTTTTCTTGGGCTTCCACGACCCATTTACTTTACTCTTACATCTTCTACTCCCTTTCTCTTTCATCTTTCCTCGTTGTTAGGCTTTTTCTGCCGTTGGACCTTTTGTCCAAAGTGGTTATCAACACTCAGAAGTCTAGACCAAAAATTTCAAATTCCATGGTTATGTGCTGGAGATTTCAATGAATTGATTAGAAGCAATGAAAATTTTTGGGGGGGGGGGGGTAATAAGAGAAGCCACAATCAAATGCAGCTATTTCGAGACGCAATAGACGAATGTGGATTCATTGATCTTAGCTATTCAGGTTCAAAGTTCACTTGGAGGAAGCACTTTGCCAGTGGTCAATCAATTTGGGAGAGATTGGATAGAACTTTTTGCACAAATGATTGGCTACAATAGTTTGGGGCGACTAAAGTTTTTCATCTCAACAGCAGTCCTTTTGATCATATTCCTCTCTGGATTGTTCTAAATGGTTTAGAAGCTCCTCCCTTTTCTAGACCATTTAGATTTGAAGAGATGTGGCTCTTGGATAAGGGTTGTGGTTGCACGGTTAAGGTAGTGTGGAGAGACCAAATCCATTGTGATCCTAAGATACAAGTAATGAGAAAGGTGGAGAAGTGTGGTACTGAACTAACACAGTGGAGTAGACGATATTTTAGGAATGTTAGGCAGGAGTTGGTTGAGAAGAGAAAAATGATAGATAGGGACGAGCAATTGGCTATTCATTCAAGCTGTAATCTTTGGGTTAGAGAATTAAACAAAGAGGTGAATGAGTTAATGATCAAGGAAAACAAGATGTGTAGACAGTGGGCAAAATCTTTTTGCCTAGTTGGGGGAGATAAAAATTCAAAATATTTTCATAGCCGGGCAACTTAGAGACGCAGGCGTAATAAGATCACAGGCATATATAATTCTAGTGGATAGTGGATTTCCAATTAGGAAGCTATAGCAGAAACCTTCACAGATTATTATCAGGGACTTTTTACATCCACCAATCTGGCCATGAATGAGGAAGCAATGAACCCGATTCCAAAGTTACTCATTGATGATACGAATGCTTAGCTGCTTCAGGATTTTATGGAATGGGAAGTACAAGCAGCTTTGAAGTAGATGGCTCCACTCAAAGCTTCAGGTCCTGATGGTAGGCCTCCTTTCTTCTATCAAAATTATTGGAATTTGGTAGGTTGTGATATTACGAAAACCATTCTGTCATACCTAAATACAGCCACTCTTCCCCACCCCATTAATCATACTTTCATCACCTTAATCCCAAAAATAAAAAACCCACAGTCTGTTTCTGATTACCATCCCATAAGCCTTTGTAATGTCCTTTACAAATTTTTTTCCAAGGTGCTAACAAATAGATTGAATTTTTTCTTTTACCTCTCATAATTACAGAATACCAAAGTGCGTTCACAAAAAATTGCTTGATCTCTGATAATATCCTTGCAGCTTTTGAAACTCTCCATAGTATGAAAAATCACAAATCTGGCTAAATTGGCTATATGGCTCTCAAATTGGATATGAGTAAAACATATGATAGAGTGGAATGGTCGTTTCTTGAGGAAGTCATGAGAAAATTTGAGATTTAATGAGAGGTGGATAAACCTTATGATGATATGTGTTAATTTTGTCTCCTATTCGATTTTAGTGAATGGCGAACCAAAAGGGCTTATTCATCCTACTAAGGGGATTCGTCAAGGCGATTTCTTATCTCCATTCCTTTTCTCTTGTGTACCGAAAGCTTACATAGTCTTATATCCAAGGCGGATGGTTCTATTAGGGGTTTCTCCCTTTGTAGGAGGAGTCCAAGACTAACCCATCTGCTCTTTGCAAATAATAGTTTGCTTTTTTGTAGGGCTAATAGACATAATTGTCCAAAGGTGTTGGAAAAATTGGTGATCTATGAAAGTGTTTTCAGATAGCAAATAAATCGAAGAAAAACTTTTGTATTCTTTAGCAATTCCACCACGAAAGCAACAAGAATGGAAATTAAGGAAGCACTTGGGGTTCTTGAAATTATGCACTATGACAAGTATTTGGGTTTGCCATCACTTATTGGAAGACATAAAAAGGCAAGTTTTGATTACATCAAAGAAAGAGCACGGAGGAAATTATAGGGTTGGGAAGAGAAGTTGTTGTCAAAAGCTGGAAGAGAAATCTTGATCAAAGCAGTGATTCAAGCCATTCTAACTTACACAATGAGTTGTTTTAAGCTTCCATTGGGTCATTGTCATGAAATTGAAGTTCTTATCCACAAATGTTGGTGGGGGCAACGGGGTGATCGTTGAAAAATTCATTGGGTTAAATAGGAAGATATGTGTGATTCCAAGTCAAATGGTGGAATGGGTTTTAAGGAGTTGGCACTATTTATAGAAGCCTTTTTAGAGAAACAAATATGGAGGTTGCTGCATAATAAAAACTCATTGTTTTACAGAGTTTTTAAATCAAGGTTCTTTCCAAATTGTTCTGTTATGGAAGCAAAAGAGGGCCATGGAAGATCTTATGCATGGAAGAGCATCTTGAAGGGTAGAGAAGTTATTAGGCGAGGAGCAAAATGGAGAGTTGGGGATGGGCATTCTATCAAGATTTGGGGTGAAAACTGGTTGCCCTCACTAAACTCCCCTCAAATTCAGGGCCCTTTGCTAGTTGAAATCCAAGATGCTACTGTAAGCTAGGAAGCACGGGTGCGTTTTGAGACTCGGGTGCGGGTGCGGGTGTGAGACTCGGCAATTTTTGAAAAAGGTGGGTGAGGGTGCGGCAGGACTCGGCGATTAAAAAATTATTAAAATTATTTTTATTTATATTTTTAATATATTACTAAGTATACTTTTTCACATTATATATACATATACTAAATTTAAGAGCAATAATAAATAATAACTCAAATATAATATTCATAAATTAAATAAAACCCACAAAATTAATCTTTTTATTTTTATTCCCTCCATTCACCTGCCACTCCATTGCCAACAAGTCAAAAAACACATTACGTTTGGTCTCCTCAGAATATCAATTTTACCTTTTTTTTATTTTTTGTTTATTTCCCAAGGCTTCCATTTTCCAAAGCCTAATCTACACCACACGTCCACACCTTTTAAAAAACATCTCTTCGTCTTCTTCATTCTTCTCCTCAGCTTCGTTTCTTCCTTTCTACATTTTTTTTCTTCTTTCGTCTTCCTCTGCTTCGTTTCTTCCGTCACTCCCCTTCCCAGTTCACACCTTTTCTTTTTTTAACCTTTCTTTAGTTTTCTTAAACCAGTTTTCTTCTTCTTTCGTCTTCCTCAGCTTCGTTTCTTCCTCAAACGGTGTGTTTTGCACCTTTTTTTTTTTTTTTTTTTTTTTTTCGTTCTTGCTGGGCTTGCGAAAAAAAAAAAGGAGGAAGAAGACGATCTGATTCGGCGCGAATCGGCGCTCGTCGAAGCTAAGTCGGCGCGAGTCCAGCGTTCCCCGTGGCAGGACACAGCCCGACACGGCACGGACATGCGGTTTGCGGCGTCCCTCCCGCATCGTTGCGTCCCGCCGAGTCCGACGCGGGTGCGGCTCCTCCGAAGCCGCGTCGGTGCTTTCTAGACTGTAAGTACTCTAATCAATCCATTTACGTGCCAATGGGACTCAGCTTTATTGTCTATTATGTTTAGCCCCATAGAAGTTGACCTTATACAAAAAATCTCATTAAGTCGTGGTTGTTCAGAAGATGTTCTATATTGGCCCTATGTGCAATCGGGTCAATACTCAGTCAAGTTGGGATATTTCTTTCTCAAGTCTGAAACTCGCTACCATGCTGTTCTGAATCATGTACAACCTGCTCACACAAAAACACTTTGGAAACGCATATGGAAATTATTGCTGCCAGGTAAAATTAAAAATTTTCTATGGAAAGCAAGTCGTAATGCACTTCCTACTATGTCCAATTTGGTTCGCCGCTGTGTCATTGATGATCCAACATGTCCCCATTGCACAAACCAACATGAAGATGTGTTGCATGCGCTTTGGAACTGTCCAAGCTTATCTTCAATTTGGGATGAAGACCTTCAATGGAATTTTAGGAGAAATTTGAGTTTTTCAGACTTTCCCCACTTACTGTCCTTTGTTCTAGATTCAGAATGCAGTCTAGGATTTTTTTCAATGCTCACATGGACTATCTGGTTTAGGCACAAAAAGATCAGATTTTCTCCACCAAGTTTTCCTCTTGATCAAGTTTCGCAATGAGCAATTACTTCTCTTATGGATTTTCGGGCAGCATAACCAAAGAAGCAGTCCCTAATAGCTAAATTGAGAGCAAGGTGGATAGCGCCTCTAGGTGAGATTTACAAAAAAAACTTTGATGGGGCAGTGTTTACAGATGAAGATAAAGCCGAGATTGGGGTTGTTATTCGAAATAGTCAGGGTATGGTTATGGCCTCCATGTCTCATAATATTCCTCTTCCCATATCAGTAGTGGAACTCGAAACATTGGCAGTAGCTAAGGCTCTAGAATTTTCCATAGACCTGGGTTTTGTTTATCTATTTTAGAGGGAGATTAGGAGATAGTTACGAAAGCTTTGACGAATGATTCGGCCTCATTAGCCTCTTTTGGCCTTCTAATTCGGGATATAAAAACTTATGCAGAACAATTTCAATGTATTAGTTTTCACATGTTGGTAGAGAGGATAACTCTGCAACTCACAACCTAATTAGGCATGCACGACATGTCACTAGTTTTTTTTGTGTGGATGAAAGATGTCCCATTACACACCTGTGACATTTATCAGACATTTTTTTTTTTGCTTTAATAAGAATTTCAGTCTTTTTTCTCCAAAAAAAATCGCTGGACAAAAAATGGCAATCTTTTATGATTTAAGGATCCCCATTTTCTATCACTCTCTATTAAGAGCATGTAAGAGTTTCTCTTGCTTGTTCCAAATATTCTTTTCCATTACTCTCAGCTGGATATTATGTATATCCTAGTAGATTGTAATATAAGAGTCCAATTTCATTATGTAACAATTTATTATGCATAATAATAGTTTATAATAAATTTTGGAAATGAGTATATAATAAACTCCATAATTTGATTTTTTCTTCAAGGGTTTTTTTTTTTTTTTAAAGAATCGACTATTATTTCAAGTTAAACTCTAATGTTTTAACTGCACAAATGGTTATTAAATGTTTTAAAATTTTTATTATTTAACTATTTTAGAGATAATTACAATACGCTGCTAATCTTGCAACTTGAACCCTTTCCTCCCGATCTTCCAAGCATTTTGTACATGGAGAGGTGTCAATCTAGTTACAAGGCCTTTGGCTAGTTAACCATTTTATAATTTTAATAGAAACCAAACATTAGCTATACTTCTGAAGTTTACCACTTTACCCAATTAATAAAAATCATATTATGAGAATTAGAAGTGAAATTTTGACATTAAAAACATTACAGTAAAATTATATCATATGTAATGTGTGTGCGTTGTGCACATGCCATGTATAATATATGTAATATATATATGTATGGTCCAGATTTCATGGCCCAAACCCAAAGGGTCAGGATTATGAGCCTAACGTACCAAGAACAATGAATTTGTAGAGAGTGGGTGAAAAAGCTAGGCTGGTTGTGAATCTAGAAACGGTCAACTGACATAAGAACATGCTTGAAAGCCAAAATAAATTTAAGTCCGAAGAGGCTTGTTATTGATTGAAAGATGAATACAATTCTTAGAGTTCTTCAGATTTTTTTTCTCCCCCCCCCCCCTCTCTTTAGAGGCCTATTACATTTATATATTCTTCTTCTCCTTCATCTTCACCGTCCACCTATTTTTCATCTAAGCCTTCACTTGAGTACATGTCATATCAGACATTTGCTTTAGTTCTTTGTGAGTGGTAGTAGCTGAGATTGCACTGTTCAGGGGTCTTCTCCACATAAATGCGGTCAGGAAAGTTGCTGCAGTGCATTAAATACGGTGGTAGCAGCTTTTCTTTTCAGATATTTTTCTGTCCTTATCATCTCCAGGCATGCCCAAAGCTTGTCCTTGTCGTTGAAACCGCTGAAAAGACCAACCAAACCTTCCGCATACCTGCTTGATCAAGTGCCCTTAGTGTCCGAAGAGAATGACCTTTTCGAACGATTATGATTCTCTTTGGACTATCCTCCTTGTTTGTCCCCAGGTACATTTCTTCCACCTGGCCTCCTTCCTAACCGTTTTCATCTCTTCGGACACATAGTGATACTCGAACTGGGCCCTAGGCCCAACACATGATGATAGGTTTTTACCCCCATAGTATATATATATATATATATATATAGAAACATATATATCTTAGTTATGAATTCATGTCTTCACTATTGATATTAACATCTCAATTGTTGTCATTGTTGGCTTATGGAAAAGTGGGGTGAGATAGAAAATAGGAAGATGGTGAAACAGTGGGGAGATAGAAGATATTTAAGTTTTTCCTCATGATGTTTGGTAGGGTTGGAAAAGTGGAGGAATGAAAAATTCTTTTATTTAGTTAAGATGAAAAATAAGATAATAGAAAATATTTTTGGTATAAATTTACTTTCTTACCACTACTAAATAATATTAAAAGAAAAAAAAAACTGGAGTTTGGCTAGAAAGATGACCTCCAAAATTAAGTGCACTATTAAAGGATCAAATGGTGAAGTTCTGGATCAAAATTTCCATGATAGTGAATTTAAGTGAAGTTATGATGAAGAGTTAAAAGTAAGAAATAGTAGACCTTAGTTTGACATGAACTATCATATACTTATCCAAGCAATTACTATATTTATAACAAATAATTATACAGATTCTATTAGATAAAATTATAAGTCAAGAAGATTTAAACCTAATAACTTAGTATTCTCTAGGTAACAAATTGAACACCATATATCATCATTCTAACTTCCCTAGGATGATTACCAGTCTACCACATAATATTCAAAATACAAGAAGAAATTTTTTGGGATATTCAAATTTAGTATGAGTATTTTAGACATTGCATAATAGAATATTTTAAGAATTATAAGATTTCGTTAGGGTTTAACTAAGAGAGTAACAGCAGGAGTATATGCTCATTTACAAAATATAAAGGAGGAAATTATTCAACCTTAATTTAGGGGGAACGAAACTACCCCAAACATAAAGGAGAAAAGTGCTACTTCGTCAATTTGTGTGTGTGTGTGTGGAATTTTCTTTCCTTTTAGCGTTAATTTTCTAAGAATATAGTTAGTTGTCCTGTTGCAAAACAAACTGGAAAACTAGCATCTCGAGTTTTAAAAACTCGAGATCAATGGTGGAACTCGAGTTTTTAAAACTCGAGATGCAAACGGTAGCATCTAACGTGGAAAAAATTCCACGTGGAACTCGAGTTTTAGAAACTCGAGTTCCACCATTTTCTTTTTAAATCAGCTCTTCATCTTCGTCTGTTCTTCTTCTTTCTCAGTTCTTTTATTCTTCCATCTAGTCTGAGTCTTCCTTTCAGATTTGAGTCTTCTTCTTCCTACCCGATCTGGTCTTCTTCTTCTCTTCTTCTCTTCTTCTTCTTTTTCCTCTTCTTCTTCTTCTTCCTTCCAGATCTTTTCCTCTATTCCTCTGGTTCCTCTGTTCTCTGTTTCTTTGCTCCTACCTAGTTTGATTTGTTTTGATTTTTGTTTCACTATAGAAATCGAGTCTTGGGGACTCGAATTTACTTTTTATAAACTCGAGTCTTTAAGACTCGAGATCTATGTGGCGAAAACTAACTAGATCAGCAAGTGGAATTCGAGTATTTGAGACTCGATATATAGATTGAAATCTAGCCTTTTAAACTCGAGATGCTAGTTTGTAGAATTGTTTCAGACGCATGTCAACTTATTATATTCTTTCCCTCACCAATGTTATCCTGCAAATTCCCTTGTGTGTGTGTGTGTGTGTGTGTGTAAAACAATGTGTTTTTTTTTTTTTTTTTTTACTTGAAACAATGTGTTAAAAAATCAACCTAAAAAAATTATGCATAAAACAATGAATTTTGGTTCAACAAATTGACTAAACCAAAAATGAAATCTAGGAACACAATAAAATGTCACGATATTTTTACAATATCTTTATTTCTAGCTATGGTGGATTCTGGTCTGATATTTTATTATATTATTTTAGACTAATGTTACATTTACAACATTTTCATAATAAATTGTAAGTGGTAAATTGTTACTGACTTTAAATTGGGTTAACCACTTTTGACCGTGCATTAAAAAAATACAAAACAAAAAACAAATAAAAAGCCAATTGAAGAAAATTGTGCCTAAAACAATGAATTTTGGCTTAACAAATTTGACTAAACAAAAAAAGAAGCCTAGGAAGACAACAAAATGTCACACAAAAAAGAATCTTAGGAACACAACAAAATGTCACAACATTTTTGCAATTTTTTTTTTATTCCCAACTGTGGTAGGTCTCAGTTTGATATTATTATTTTATTTTTTATGTCCACATCATTTTCAAAACAAATTTTGTGCCTAAAACAATGAATTTTGGCTTAACAAATTTGACTAAACAAAAAAAAAAAAAAAAGCCTAGGAAGACAACAAAATGTCACACAAAAAAGAATCTTAGGAACACAACCAAATGTCACAACATTTTTACAAATTTTGTTTCATTCCCATCTGTGGTAGGTCTCAGTTTGATATTATTATTTTATTTTTTTATGTCCACAGTATTTTCATAACAAATTTTAGGTGAAAAATTATTACTGGTTTTAAAATTATGCATTAAAAAAAAAAAAACAAAAAGACAACAAAAGAAAATTGTGCAAAACCGTGAATTTTGGCTCACCCAATTTGACTATATTAAAAAAGAAGTCTAAAAATACAACAAAATATAACAATATTTTCACAATACCTTCATTTTTAGGATTCAAATAGATATTTATTTTATTTTATTTGAGAGAAATGTTACATTCATAACATTTTTAGAACAAATTCTAAATGACAAGTTGTTATTGGTTTTAAACTAAGCTCACTACTGACATCACTTTTTTTATCCATCAAAAATTCCTTGCCACATAAAATTTGCTGTGAAAATGTTGTGGACATAGCATTACTCTTTAAATTTTAAAATCTAGCAATTTTTCCCTTAATGTTTTAGAAAATAGCAAATATGTCATATTGTTATTTTCTTAGTAAAACCTTAATAAAAGCTTATGATTCTTAAAATATTTATTGTGTAATGTCTAAAATACTCCCACTAAATTTTAACATCCCCAAAATTTTCTTCACATATGTTGAGTTTTAGATGGTAGTAATTGTCAGTCTCTTATTTTATTATTTTATTTTGACCTTTAAAAAATTAACACATCAATAATTATGAAAATATTGTAAAAATGTGTTGTGTCAGTGTAATTGTGTATGCACATATAAATATTTAAAAGAAAAGACAAAAAGAACATAATACGGTGGAAAAAAGAAAAAGAAAAAGAAAAAGAAAAAGAGGCTCACGAACGGTGCAAATTATCAAATAATTGTAAAAATTTGTTAAGTCCGTGTAATTAAATATGTACATATATATATATATATATAATAAATATTTAAAAGAAAAGACAAAAAACAAAAAGCACAAACAAAACCGGCAGAAAAAAGAAGAAGGCCAATGCACAATGCGGGTTGAACAAACCAAATGCATGGTGCAAAAACACTGTTTACACATTCGCGCTTTTTATATATATATATATATATATATGCTTCTCCCTTCACTGGCCCAACCTTGATAAAGTCTAGACCAACCCCACAACCAAACCCAATCACCACACCACCAGCCACAACTAGCCAGCCGAAAACATTCCCTTCCTGATATATTCGCTTTGTAAATAATATCAATTGTTAAGGGAATTTTGACAATTGTCAAAGAAATTGCCACTGGATTATCCTATCCGCCTATTTAATAAATTTATATTATGTTACAGCCAAACTTGTCCATGTAATCCAAAAGAGAGCGTTGAGCGTTGACATCATCGATCATTCTTACAAGTCCTGTACAGATCCAAAGAGGAATATAAAAAAATAAAAAAAAATAAAAAAAAAAAATGAAAGGGAGGGGGTGGCGGGTGAGTTTCCAAACATAAGTCATACTATATATATATATATATATATTTATTTATTTATTTATTTATATTTATATATTCATATGAACATAGTCCAATTTTATTTAATGTTTCTCATGATTTTAGAATTTACTATCCTTGGTTGATGTCGCTTGTACATAGTGCTTCATAAAGAGTGCAAATACATGAGTATCAAAATGATTCAAGTCTAAAAGATATGAGAAAAACTCTGACCCAATGATCTTTAATTATATCAAACACTAGTTCATATTTTCATCATAAGCAGGGAGATCAAGCTGTCCCTGTAAATACCTAACAAAGCCCTACTTGTCATGGTAGTCATATTAAAAGGGGAAGAACACTAGTTCCAGTTTTAAAGGCATCCGTAAACCAATACCAAACTACATATTCCAAAAGATAAGATAGAACCACATATACCAGGAATTAGAACCAATCATATGCTTTAAAATTCTGAAGCTACTCTTTATCTCTAATTATCAGCTGCCCAAATATCCCAGTCACTCCTCCACAACATTCACCAGTTCATATTCAACTAGAGATAGATTGTTATCCTCCTTGACAACAAATTTTGCAGGCTCAGTAACCTCAACACGACCCCATTTGTCTACTGCTAGCCTCATAGATCCCTTAAACATATCAATCTTTGCATTGCGGAGAATAACTGTTGCACCAGGCTGCATCAAATCCACTGGGTAAACAACAAAGCCATCAACATTAGAATATAAAATGTTAAACCTAATAAAACCTTGT
The DNA here is from genome assembly GCA_023736055.1 of Quercus glauca. NCBI lineage: Eukaryota > Viridiplantae > Streptophyta > Magnoliopsida > Fagales > Fagaceae > Quercus > Quercus glauca. Next base: position 45,072,135 of record CM043322.1, on the reverse strand, counting down.
TACTATAAACAAAAATAAAATAAATTTTACATCCATCACATTTGATTTTCTCTTAAAGTTGAAAAGAAACACCACTGTTATCTTCAGAAAAAGGGTATCATTTTTGTGTATATTAATACCAAATTTCTTGCCATTAAAGCAGAATTTAACAGAGTAAGACTGATAATTTAGAATTGTCATACTAAGCAAGGGGTTTAAATTGGCACAATTAAAAGAATAGAATATAATTTATCATAGGTATAAAAAAACTATATGTTTTATTTTTTTGGACTTCTAAATATATTTTAATATCAGAAGAACTTAATGAGATTATGAAAAACACTATCTAGAATTCAAGTTTTAATCATCAGGAAAGTCTAAAACATGATTGCAATATCACTATCATACCACTATGATAATTAAGGATCAGGTTTGTTTGGCATACATGCCCCAAGAAAATTAAAGCAGAGCATGGAGGACTGACAGCAAATGAAGCTCTGTCATAAAGACATCTGTTGTTAACCCGAGAAAGCAGTGACGAAAGGAAATTATCTTTTATTACAAAATATCCCATTTTCATTTCCACACTGCATCTCAATCCTTTTGTCAATGTAAGATTGCACATCCATATCAAAATGGTGGTTAACAGGCACAAAAACAGCACTCAACAAAATCCCAGAACAGTAAACATCTTTTCTGAATAACTAAGAACTACAGTTAGACAAAACACCAGATACCTATTCTGACCATATGAATGCAATATAAAAAAATAAATGGGTCATGATTTTCTAAGTAATTTCAATACCACCAAGTAAGATATATTAAAATGTTCCATTAACATTAACAATCAGAGGGAAAGACTAGCAATCATATAATACCTAGACAACTACTTTAGATTGTAAAAGGCTGCTCAAGGAAATGGGAAAGTCTTTATGATATTATTAATTTACAAAATAAATAATCGCCGTCCAGGTTTGAAGACTAGGGAAAATAAGGCATAAGAACTCAAAGAATGTCAAATAATGTAACACAATCATTTGAAAGTGGAAACAGGCACCACATTTGAAGACATCGATTATAGATTCATAGGTTTGTTTTTTACATGTAATAAATTTTATTAGAGAACAAAATGGGACATAGCCCAAGAACACAGGATGTATACCTATCCAATAGGCTAAGATCTAAAGTTACAAAGAGCTAAGAATTCCAAGATAGAAGAACAATTAAATAACCCCAATGCTCCTAAGCCAATCACAAAGATATCTTTTAAAATTTTAGTAATAATAATAAAACCTTCAATTGAAGTAACAGTGATTCCATCCCTTCAAAAAACCTAGAATTATGTTCCTTCCAAATGCAACACATAAGACAAAGAGGAATGGCGTTCCCAATGTCTAGATTTGGATGGTCCTTAAAACCAGCCTGCCAACAAGTTCGGAGTCCTTCACAGAGTAAGGCATAACCCAAGAAACTTGAAATAATTAGAGAACAACATGCCAAAGATTCATAGAACCCACGAAACAGTTAAAGGTTATCACAATTTAAACTTGTTTTTCATATAAGAAAAACAGCACAAATCCCTTGTACATGAGAAGTATACAAAAGAAAAAAAATGCAACATATTAAGACCTAAAATTACAAAGATTCATGGGCTCTAAAAGAGAAGAACAACAAACACCACCAACATTCCTCAACAAATAAAACAAATATCTAAGAAAGCAAAATTTCAAATGAAGCAAAGATTACCACAATGGAAACTGTTGTTGTACTTTGCTGGAGTAAAAATTTAGACAAGGACTCAAAGAGAAGAGAGAAAAGAGGAATGGAGAGGGGAACAGAATTGTGGAGTGGAAATAAAGCCAAGAATCCATTATCTTGTCCTCCATTTTCTCACCAACCAAACAGTAAGAAATCATGAAACCAACCCCCAAATTTTAAAATAGACCAAAAATAAAACCAATTACAGAGGATACTTTATTTCAATCATTAAAATTCTTGTACCCATTAAAATTACATTTATTTTTCATAATCCCAAAAATAGAAATTCACTTATCAAACCAAAAAATAATCCAATCAACAAGAGACATAAAAAAATAAAAAAAAATAAAAAAAATCAAACAAACAAACACCAAAGAATTGAACAAAAATCAAACTCAGGGTAAAAACTAACAATTGTACTATTGGTGTAAAAAAAAAAATGGTGCACACAAGAGCTTGTAATCAACAGAACTCTTTATAATCCAAACAACAATATGACTTTGCTCTACGCAAAACAGACAACATCTTAATTTCTCGGATTTTCTAAGCAACCAAACAGAAACTATCGACTAAAAAAAAAAGAAATGAGTGAGAGAGAAATACCTTGTTCGTTGCGGGCAGTGAAGACGATGGTGGCAGTCTCATCACCGACGAGGCACTCGGCGATTCGAGTGTGGCGGAGGTGCTGTGAAACAGAGCGGCCCTTAGCCAAGACAGTGTTGGAACTGACGACCTTGACGACGAGAGTGTGGCCGGTGGTGCCGGGCTTCAACTGGTCGACCTTCTTGAATTCCGGCTTCCTCAGCGCTGGCTTCGCTTTGCTCTGCTGCTGCTCAGACGGTGGTGGTGTCGTCGTCGCCATGATGATTTCTCAAACCCTAACCCTAATACTGATTCACAACCCCAATTTGCAAAATAAGAAACTTGTGCGTATGTTTTCTCTCTCGCTGCTTTCGATCCCTTTCTCTCTTCCATGGGTTTTAGTATTTATATTTGATCAAATATTTGTTTTGGGTTTGGGTTCTGATCCGACGCTTCGTGTACAATGCACGCAATTACTGTATTTAGGTGCGCCTGTGCCTCTTTGATTGTCTACTTTAATCTATTGTTATTATTTCTCTTCTTTTTGGGAAAATTACATGTATTATTATACTCTCATTTACATTTACCACCTAATTTCAAGAATGCATTATTATCACTTAAACTTTAACCCATATTTTATTTTTCACCTTAACGTCCATTGGACTGTTAACTTTGACAAATAAACATGTCACATGCGACCTACGAAATCTTTGCATATATGGTAGTGGTGTTCACGAAACTGTTTAAACCGAAAGACCGCATCCAAACCAACCAAAATCGCTCGCAAAATGAAGTAACCACACCGCATTGCAAGTTGTAATGAACCACACCGCATTATATGGTGCGGAGTGCAGTTTTATAATAAGAAAACCGCAAAAAACCGCACCCATATATATATTTATTTATTTTATATTATATATATATATATATTAATAATTTAATATTATATGAAGTAAGTGACCAGCCTAATATTAGTAAATTCCAGTTTCGAGTTAAAAAAAAAAAATTGTTTTGGTTAAATACAAAATCAAAAGTTCAAAAGTTTAAAAGTTTAATTTTTTGTTTTTGTTTTTGTTTTTGTTTTTTTGTTTTTGTTTTTGTTTTTGTTTTTTTGGTTTTGTTTTGTATATACTATATATTTGTTGAACTTTTAGTTTACTATCAATTTGTCATGGATTTTTTTTTCTTATATATATTTTTGTTACTTTTTTGTTATGCAAGTTATATTTAATAAAAAAAAAAAAAAAAAACTTCCTGTCATATTGTCATAATTATTAATAGTAAATTAGAAATTGGCCATGACATCTTGAAAAATGTACCATCCCAAAACCGACCAAACCGCACCTTGTACACAACACCAAACCGCACCGCACCGCACATGTCACCGCAAAAATATACCATTCTCAAAGTGCCTGCTCCAAGTAAATTTCGAACCCACAAATCCTAAATCCATAAAGCTACATTCATCAATTACATCACAAAATAGTTGCATCTGACTATGTGACCGAATCGCTCGCCCCACTTTTTCTTCTTGTTTGGTGTGAGGGTCCCTTTTTGGACAATGTCCAGGCCCAAGCTGAAGCAAGGACCTTGGGCCTTTGAGTTGTAGTTTAAAGGCACTGGGCTTGGTTCACTGCAGCTAAATAAGCCGTTTACAAACCAAGTGGTGCACAGAGCAAGAATTCTACAATTTGTACATACTAGCAAACAAGAATATATGTATTGAATAGTAAGAAACAGTAAAGGGACAATGTAATAAAGAGAGAGACAAAAATAAATGTTAAGGATCCTTAAAACGTTGTGAAATATTTCATTACTTTCATTAGTTGTGATTTACAATATGCTCACTAAGACGTGTTACAAGGTCCAAATAAGCTAAAAAATTACAGACTTAGGTGGCTGCCTAAGCCTCAAAGACTTGCAAGATTTGAATCCCTTTGAATCCAAGTATGTTCTATAGTGGCTGTTTCGGGATACCGGGCAATATTCCTATTTCTTTTACTACTTTCTTTGTGTTTTTTGACAGAGTTTTCTCAATGTTTCTGTTCTAATTTTGCTTTTACTGAATGCCCCTCCAATGTTGGTTGCTTCTTCCTTTTATAGTGTCACTCTAGGGTTCGGGGTACCATTAATTCCGTTCCTCTGCTCCCTTAGGTACTAGAGCCCACGTTGTGCCAGGCATTCTGATGTCTGGTCCTTTCCTTATTTCTCATAGTTTTCTTCTTTTTGTGCTGTTTCCCTAAAAGCTTATTGCTGACTTTCCATTCTGGGATGTCCTTAAAGGGCTGACTTCCAATCTCTTTTCCCTCAAGGCTTTTAAACCTTACCTTTTCAGACTCAGTTTTTTAGTTGTCCTTGCTTTTGTCATTTTTACTAGGTGAGCCGAATTCATTCCCGCCAGATTGAAGGTTTTCTCGACTACTTCTCTTTATAGTTATTCTTTCTGGGTTGCCGAGGTACCAGCCCCTTTGTTCATGAATTGTTACTTTCCAAGCCTTCTAGTTCCTTTTTGCATCATAGGGCAATTGAGAAGGACGCATCTGTCCTTCGTTTCTTGTGTTTCTGGGTACTCCTCTTTTTGAACTGTCTTAATCTCCTCCTAGCTATGGTGCACACCCCGAGAATCCCGAGCCCTTAGCAGCCTCTGGCTATCCCGGCCTAGTTCTTTCACTGGACTCTCTTTGATTTTCTAATTCTGGATAGGCTGGGCTTTTTTCTTTCCTCCCTTCGTTTCATGGGCCCCAAGGCCTGTCCCTTCATGGGTTTTGGGTTTCAAATCTTTTGGGCTTACCATCATTTTCCCTTAGGGTGAGCTCAACCACTTTAATATTACTTTCTATGAAGTTGGCCCATTGTGCTATTTTTGGGCCTTGGTGTTATGATTTTTTAGACCTCAACATTTAGTCCCCCCAAGCTCGTGGGTTGCCTACAGCCCACGCGTGAGTAATTCAGAGTTTTAATTTTCGTAGGACTTTCTTGTTCACTATTTTGATTAACTTCAGGGTTTCCTTTCTCTGTTCTTCAAGATCTTGACTTTCTCGCTGCCTTCGGGTATCCTGGTCCACTTTTTGTGTTGTGCTTCTTTCATAACTCCCCCCTTTGCACGGGATGTGGCAGTTGAATTTTGGAGTGAAAAACTTCCCCCACCCACTTTTTACGTTCCCCGTAACCCCTATTAATAACTGCCAATAACTCTCTTCTTTAAAATTTAATTTTTTGGCAACTGGCATGCTTTTCCATACATCATTTTCTCCAACTACTCTTTGTGCCATTGTTGCAATTACTTCATATTTTCCTTTTACTTCCCAGAGTCTTCCATTCTCAATTTCATCTCCTCCCTTTCCAATTAATCTGCTTCTCTGTTCTCCTTTCCCGTATTCTTCATCCTCTCAACTTCCCTACTTCCAGTGTACTTGTTGCTCTATGGCTTCCTCTTCCTCTCAAAAAAGGAGGGAGCACACTCCTAGCTCCTCTGAGTGCAAGAGTTCTTCTGGTTCCGCGCAGGGTGAGTCACAGGGGGTCGCGGAGTGCCCGACTTTCCCTTCACGGGAACCTTGGTACACCCCCAGCCTATTCTTTCCTCTAGTGTCCCATGGTGAGGCCCCTCATGCCTAGGTATTTTCTGGCCAGGCGGGTTTCGCCAGTTCTGCTCAAGTCCTAGACCCAAGAGAGATTTTAGATCTCCAGATTAGGCAAGGGTCTTGGGAGGCGGTTCCTATTTTCTTCGACTTCGGTCCTAGGAAGATCACTAGTTGGCCTATATGGGTGGACAGGGAACTTTCAGACGAGGAATTTGTAGGCTGTCTAGAGTGCGCCAGGATTTTGAAAGCTGTGGCAATTTCCAGGAACCTTGAGGGTTTTAGAGATGCTAAAGGTCTTAGACACTTGGTGCGCCATTAGTGCCCTTCTCTTCATACATTCTTCTTCACTGTTGGTGAGCTCACATCACTTTGGAGGATGTGGTCAATAACCTTCTCCTTTCGGTGTTTGGAGATGAGAGTCCTTTTGACATCAGCCTTTCTAATGAGGATCTCGCAGTTGAAGAAAACTGTTCAGTCAGTTTGGCGGGCGTACCGCTTCTCCTAATGGGAAACCGGCCAGAATAGGTAGGTGGGTCTTGAATCTTTCGAGAGAGAAAGACAAAGTAGTCAGGCAAGCTGGGTTCTTGGCACTCTGGCTCAGCAAGTTTTTGTTCAATGAGTACCCCGAGTACTGGGTTAAGTCCGTTTTCTTCCTATTGGCAATCAGATTGGCACGGGGTGCTTAGTATCCTCTAGCCCTCATGTTCTTGGGCCATGTTTACTCTCAATTGGATTTGCTTCATGGAGATGAAGTTGAAGGCGATTCTTGCAATGGGATCACCTCATCCCTCCACTGTGCCATTCTCCAAGTATTTATGTGGGACCGTTTTTCAGTTACTTTAGCAAAGTTTGTAAAAGACAAGTTCCTGGGATCCCCTGATGTAATGAAAGGGTCTATGTGGTAGTTCTACTGATAGCCATCCCATTATCTTTCGTTGGGCTAGTCTGAAAGGTGGTGGCCTTAATCTGGTTGAATTATTTGATCAGGCAGGGCACTTAAAATGGCGTTCTCCCCAGGAGTTCAGCCCCGGGTTTGCTTGTGACTCTGTATTGGCTTCTTTTCTTAACTTTCCTGGAAATACTTTTGACTTGCGTCCTAGTGATGAAAGCAATTTGGCCTATTTGGCTTGTGTTAGTCCTTCATGGCTTCCAGTGCCCTCCTCAGGTGGCCCCAGGTATACCTATTACTCAGCACACCATGTGCTCCAGCAGTTTGACTTTGATCAGGACATCTTGCCCATGTTTAAAGATATAGTACCTTCTCTCCCCTCTCTAGACCCGTTCCTGAGGCTTCAGGCCTTCTTTTATTGGTCGCGAAGGGGTTCTTAATTTGTTGTGCCCAACTCTCAGAGGGGAGTCTTTGCTTCCAGTGGTTTTGCTGGCTACTGGAGAAGAGTTCAAAAATCTTTCCTTGATTATGTTGGTTCTGGCGAGATTGGGAGAGTTCCCAATCCTACTATTCTCTTTGTTCCTACTGCCAACAGGCGCTTGTCCTTCCCTACGGCTAGCATTGTATCTGTTGTCACAAGTAGCAAGACAGGATTCATGGAGTGGCATGTTTCTAGGGGTGGTTGGGTGTGTTATGCACAGGATTTTCCAGAAACTTGGTCAGGGTATGACCTTATTGTCGGTGCTTCTTCTGGTGTGCCAATTAAAAGAGAGGTAGTAGAGGCAATTGGTGCTGCCACTCCCATTGGCAAAGGTAAAGAAAAGAAGATTAAGTAGGAAAAGGTTAAGCAAGCTGAGCTTAAAGAGGGTGTTGAGGGTACCAAGGCTGGCCTTGAGACCAAGAAGAGAAAGACTGCGAAATATTAGAAGCAGTTAGTAATTTTTGAGGAACCTGAGAGAGCAAGCTCCCCTACAGTGGGAAAGGAAGTTAGGCATCCTTTAATTCCAAGGACTCGAGTGAAGACTAAGGTAGAGTCTTCTCTCTCTCAGGTTCATGTGAGTTTTTCAGCCCAGGGTTCTTTGGGATCCTCTGATTTTGTACCCCAGTCTCCCTTAGGACCCTCTGGGCATACCCGTAGTAAACAAAAGACCATTGGAGACTCTGTGGAAAGAGAGAGAAGGGCAAGGCCTCTTTCTTTCTTTTCTCTTTTATTTTGCAGTAACTTATTATTATTGTTGCAGTGTCTTTCCTTTTCTCTTTCAACTAATAAGTGATTTTTTTTCCTTGCAATCCAAACGCAAGTCAGATCCCAAGAGAGGTAGGAGTCAATCATCTGGTGACGATGTGGTATGGCCCTTTTCTATTTGTGCCTCTTTCTGTTTGTTTTCACCCTTTTCTGGTGTTGTGCACTTATGCATTCTTTTCCTTTTGCAAGTGGAGGTACCTTCTCCCACGACTGGTGGGACTCTGGAGGAAGAAGTGGCTACTGCTCCCACTACTGTTTTCCTAGGCGTGGGAGAGGAGCCCCCTAATGGTCGTATGACTATGGAAGTTGGGCAGCTAATGCAGGGTGTCCAACCCATTCTTCCTGCTGTTCCCCCTGGTTGCTTAGGATCCAAAAGCTTCCCAGCCCCCTGTTTCCCAAGACCTTCAGCCCGAGCAAACTTTCAGTCCCATCAAAATTGTGTCACTTGAACTTACGACTGAACCTGTGTTAAGCAAAGAACCCTTGGGGGGCGCGTCTCCATCCATACAAGCAGGTGAGCCTCATTCACCCCTTATAAATTTCTTAATCTCATCTCTCTTTTATCTCTTTTATTTTTTTGAGAGTTCCCATTTTCTCTTTCTCTTTTAGGTCAAACTGGTGTTCGATCTGCCCCTAAGGCTACCTCTTCTTTGGGATCAGAGGGTTCTGAAGGTGCGTGTTGTTCACCTTTATTGTGTTTCCTCTTCTTTCCCCCTTTTTATGCTTTTCCCTTGCCTTTTCCTTCTCTGGCGAAGCCCCTAGTATCCTTACCTTCCTTTAGCCATTTTACCAAGGTTTCCTCACCCTTACTTCAACGTCCTGTGTGTTCTTTCACAGGGTCCTCAAAGAAATTAGAGGAGCAAGAGGAGGAAGCTCCACCATAGGAAGCTGATACTAGTTCTCTCTCTCTCTTTTTTCTTTTTCTTTTTTTTCTTTTTTTTACTTTCTTACTTTACCTTTCTTACTTGGTTCTTTCCCCCTTTTTGAACTATTTCTACTTTTGTAGGTGTTGACACAGGTGTTAGAGACCCTGAGTTTGTAGTTCCTGAGGTAGCTGTAAGGTCTGCTTAAGTTGCTGAATCTCAGGCAGGGACCCCCCAAACCATCCAGAGAGTTGAAAGCTCACTAATCCCTACAAGTGGAGATACAACAATGAGGGAGGCTTCAAAGGTGACTGCTTTAGATCCTGGCTTAGGGCTCCCTGCTTTCCTAGCCCGCTTTAATCTTTTGGAGTTCAACAGCCTCCCTGCAAGCCATTTCTATCGCTTTGGGCCTCCCTATGGTAACTTCCTGCGTTTCTCTGTGCTTGTGGAAGGTTTGCCATTGTTGGAAGGGTTGTTCAAGGTCCATGGAGATTTTAAGTGGGTTCAGAGGAGGTGTATTTTTAGGCAACATCCTGATGGAGTTGCTATGTGCTATGCTTATTTCTTTGAGGAACTCTTATCTCGACTCCTTATCTGAGGAAAGACTTTTGGAATGGAGGGGAGTAGTGCAGGATCTTATAGAAGCAAAGTTCAATATGTCCTTCTTGCTGGAGCATTTGCGTTCACTAGCCTATATGCTGTTCCAGAGGCAGGCCTCCAGGAGTCTTGATGTTGAAATTGTTGCTGCTAAGGAGGCTTTAGCTCGTGCCCACAAGATCTTGCAGGACTTGAAGGTTAAAGGGAAGAAAGTTCTCTCTTCTTCAGCTGTTCCTGCTGTTTCTTTAGATAGTTCTTTGCTAGTCGGGCTTATTCCTTAGCCCACTATTTTTTAGATAGTTTAGATTTTTTTTTTTTCTTCAAACAATTTGGGTTTTATAAGCTTTATCTTTTGAACACTATTGCTAGCTTTTCTTCCTCATTTTCTGTGACATGGATATATATTTGTGTGTTTTTTTTTTCAAGACTGCTTCTAACTTTCAATAGCATGTGGATTTGTTCTTCTCTTTTTGTATACTGCTTTTCTTTCTTTTCTTTTTTTGCATTGAGTCCTCGACCATGGTCCTTACAAGTTTTACTGTAGGTCCTGGATCAGGTACCCTGGTGGTAGCTTTGAAGGAAATAAAAGAGATTTCATTAAATCAAAGCACAATTACCATCTAAGGAACGCGAAAGGGTTATCAAAGATAATAAGGATCATAGACACTTTTACCATGGGTTCCTGAACAAAATTACTTAAACAAAATTCATAACAAAAGCAAAGAATGATGAAACACTTAGCAGGTTGGAGAGTTGGCAAAAAAGGGTCTCGACATACTAAGATCTCTCCCTTTTCATGCGTAGTACTATTTCAGCCACTTCCCATTTATGGGATCTGTTAGGATTGTCCCATCTTCCTTTGTGAGGTAGTAATACCCACTATCATGGACTTCCCTAATGATGTAGAGTCCTTCCCACTTCGGGGAAAGTTTAAAGGGTCTAGAGAGGTTTCTTCTTACATGTCCTGCCGTTCTCAACACTAGCTACCCCTCAGTAAAAGCCCTAGGGTGTACTGTCTATGCATATGCATTAGCCATCCTTTGCTGGTACCTCAGGCTTCTCTTTCTTACCACTTCTCTTTCTTCCTCTAACCCCTCCAGATCTGCCAGTATCCTTTCATTGTTTGTGTCCTCGGTGTCCTCCTGGTTTTCTTCAAGCACTACTCTCGGTGTAGGGACAACTAATTCCACAGGACTGATGGCTTCTGTCCCATAAACTAAGGATAATGGTGTTAGGATCATTACTGTGTAGTGAAGAGTGGGTTCTGTGTTTGTGGTATGTTTTACTGTTGTATGAGGCTTGTAAGTGACTATAGTTAGTGGTAAGTGACTATAGTTAATGAGACCGGGTTAATAGGACTGAGTTGGGTTAGAAGCAATTATAATGTGTGGCTAGTAGAGTAGTGTGAGCTGGAGAGTTAGTTGAGACCATGTATATAAAGGCATGTGTATGATGGAAGAAGTGGACAATTTGACAAATGAATATCCTATTCTTTTCTATCTCAGTTTCTCTATCTTTTCTATTTCTTTCTTTCTTTAATCCCCTGTTTCCCATATCTTGCTCAAGAGGACCAGCTGTCATCTAAATCAGTTACTATTCCTTTTAGCCATTGATAATCCTTGCAATTTGGTATCAGAGCAGGCTTTCCTGATCAACCATGGCAGAGACGTGTGCTACAACAACGACCAATGAAGCTATTGCATCGCTTCGGACCACAACGGATCATCATACGAAGGAATTACAGGAGATGCGAACTGTACAGGAAATTCACACAAGAACTCTGAATGAGATGAGTCAACAGTTGAATATGGTGTTACAGAAATTAAGTTCTTTTGATTAAGGCTCACAAGGATTTTAGTCTCAGAGATATGGTGAGAATGTGAATCCTAATTCTGGTTTTACGTTAGTGCTTGTATCTCGCACCATGAAATTGGAATTTCCAAGATTCTTTGGGGAAGATCTTGTGAGTTGGGTTTATAAAGCTAATCAATATTTCAGATACTACAACACCCCCATTAGAGAAAAGTTGATGTTAGCTTCATTTCACATGGAAGGTGAGGCCCTGATTTGGTTCCAAGAAGGTGAAGAAATAGGGGTGTTTCATGATTGGGATTCTTTAATTCAAGCTTTGCATGTGAGGTTTGGTACTACTGCATATGATGACCCCATGGAAACACTAACAAGATTGAGGCAGACTTCTACTGTGGCAGTATATAGGGCCCAATTTGAAGTTTTGTCAAACAGGGTCAAAGGCTTATCAGCTTCACACAAACTGGGTTACTTTCTCAGTGGGTTGAAGGATGAGATTAGACTTCCTGTATGTATGCTCAATCCTCAGTCACTGAATGAGGCTTTTGGATTGTCCAAGATTCAAGAGGAGTACAATTGGAGCTGTAGAAAGAATTTCAAGAATCAATTGGAACTAGGTAAGCCCTCAATTCTTGGTCCACCTCCTAAAGTACCAACCTTGATAGATAACAAGAATAATAGGTTACCACTTAAAAGAATTTCACCTGCTCAAATGGAGGAAAGAAAGAAAAAGGCTTTATGTTACAATTGTGATGAGAAATGGGGTCCTGGTCATAAGTGTAAAAATGCTATGCTTTTCCTTCTTGATTGTGTAGAATTTATGCCTAATGCTAATTCAAGTGTGCACATTACTGACTTAGATGATAGTAGTGGTAGTTATATGTCTGAAGAGTCCTTAAGTTGTGAAGATAATAGTGTTGAGGAGGCTGGTATTACACTTTATGCTTTAAGTGGTAATCTTGGAGGTTAAGGTTGCTAATGGTGAGGTACTTAAAACTCATGGCTTGTGCAGAGATGTTCCTATGAATTTGCAGGGTCATCAATTCTTGGTTCAATTGCATGTTCTGCCTATGGGGGGTGTGATTTGATCTTAGGCACTTAGTGGTTGAGTACCCTTGGAGTAATTCAGTGGGACTTCAAGTTTCTTACCATGTGCTTCCTATATGATCAGAGGACTGTACTACTTCATGGTTTGAAAAGGGCAGAAGGTACTCTCATTCAAGATGGCCTTCATTTCTTGAAGGAACTTGTAAAAGAGGCTTAGTTTTGCAGATTTCTAATTCCAGTAGTTCTGTAGAGAGGGTTGTTTAAGTGCCTGCAGAAGGGGCTGCTTTTGTTCCTACTCAGGTTGCTGCCTTGCTTAAGGAGTTTGAGGCAGTCTTTGCTACTCCTGTTGGTTTACCTCCCATTAGAGGGCATGAGCATCAAATTCAGCTCAAGGAGGGTGCTCAAGCTATCTGCCAAAGACCATATAGGTACCCCTTTTATCAAAAGAATGAAATTGAGAAAATAGTCAAGGACTTGCTGTCTGTGGGTTCAATTAGACATAGTTGCAGTCCATTTGCATCACCTGTTCTGTTGGCAAAGAAGGCTGATGGGTCATGGAGGATGTGCATTGACTATAAAGCTTTGAATCAAGAAACTATTAAGGACAAGTACCTTATTCTAGTCATTTATGAGTTGTTGGATGAGTTGGGTGGGGCTTGTGTTTTCTAAGTTGGATTTGAGGTCTGGTTACCATCAAATCAGAATGAGGGAGGAGGAAATACCCAAAATTGCTTTTAGGACACATGAGGGGCATTATGAATTCTTGGTTATGCCCTTTGGCTTAACCAATGCCCCCTCCACCTTCCAATCCTTGATGAATGCTATCTTTAGGCCTTTTTTGAGAAAGTTTATCCTTGTTTTCTTTGATGATATACTAGTTTACAACAAGACCTTATTTGATCACCTTGGACATCTTAGGGTGGTTTTGGAAACATTAGCCAAGCACCAGCTCTTTGCTAAACAGTCTAAATGCACCTTTGCTTGTGATAAGGTGGAGTACCTGGGACACCTTATTTCTGGTGAGGGAGTTAGAACTGGCCCTAAGAAGACTGTTGCTATGCAACAGTGGCCAATTCTTAAAGATGTTAAAGCCTTAAGGGGGTTCCTTGGTTTGACTGGGTATTATAGGAAGTTTGTGAAGGGGTATGGCCAAATTGCTGCTCCTTTAATTGCCATTTTGAAGAAGGATTCATTTGTTTGGACCTCTGAAGCTGCCACTGCTTTTCAAAGGCTTAAGGAGGCTGTTTCTTGTCCTCCAGTATTTGCCTTACCTGATTTTACCAAAACCTTCATTGTGGAGTGTGATGCTTCTGGGTTAGGCCTTGGAGCTGTTTTGATGCAAGATCACAGGCCTATTGCTTATCATAGCCAAGCCTTGAAAGGTAGTAAGCTTTCTCTCTCCACTTATGAGGAGTTCCTTGCTTTGGTGGTGGTAGTAAAGAAGTGGAGACCTTACCTTTTGGGAAGACCTTTCATTATTAAGACAGACCACCATAGTCTTAAATACCTGTTAGAACAAAGGGTGGGTACCCTAGCTCAACAAAAGTGGATTTCTAAGCTTTTAGGGTATGCTTTCATTATGGAATACTAGCAGGGAAGGGAGAATGTGGTTGCTGATGCCCTTTCTAAGAGACAATGTGCTGCTTCTAGTTCTGATTTGGCTATTTCTAGTTCTGATTTAGCTCAGTCTGAAGCATTGGTCCTTACTGCCAATGGTACATGTCATTCTGATGCTTATGATTCTTCGCAAGGCACTTTATGTATTATTTCATTCCTTACTCCTTATTGGCTGTCTACTCTTAAAAACAGCTATAATTCTGATCCCAAGGTTAAAGCAATTTTGCAGAATATTCAGTCAGGTTCCACTAGTTCTCCAGGGTTTACTTTCTGCAATGGGCTACTATTTTACAAAGGTAGATTGTATTTGGGAGACTCTAATCAGGATTTGAAGACTGTGGTGTTGTAATAGGTGCATGACAGCCTTTTGGGGGGTCATTCTTGTTACCTCAAGACCTTGCATAGGCTTCAGAAGGATTTTTACTGGGTTGGGTTGAGGCAGGATTTGAAACAGTATGTCCAAGAATGTGATACATGCAGAAACTTAAGCATGAAATGTGTTTTCTTGCTAGTTTGTTCCAACCTCTGCCCATTCCTGAGAAACCATGGTTGGATATGAGCATGGACTTTGTTGAAGGTTTGCCCAAGTCCCATTTGAAGTCTGTGGTGTTTGTGGTTGTGGATAGACTCACCAAATACACTCATTTTATGGCTCTTTCCTACCTTTACACTGCTGCCAAGGTTGCTAATCTTTATCTACACTTTGTGTTCAAGTAGCATGGAATGCGATCTACCATTGTTAGTGATAAAGATCCAGTGTTTACCTCTCTTTTTTTGGTAAGAATTGATGAAGTTACAAGGTGTTAAGTTGGCCATGTCCTCAGCTTATCACCCTCAGTCTGATTGCCAAACTGAGGTGGTGAACAAAAGCTTGGAGCATTACCTAAGGGCCTTTGTAGCTGATAAGCCTAGTTCTTAGGTGGAATGGCTGCCCTTAGCAGAATTTTGGTTCAATACCAACTTCCATACTTCAATTAAGATTACACCTTTTGAAGCTTTGTATGGATATTCTCCCCCAAGGGTTTTAGACTATGTGCCTGGTACTACAAGAGTTGATGCAGTGGATTTGATGTTAAGGGACAGGCAGCAGATTCTAGCCTTGCTCAAGCAGAACTTGTGTGCTGCTCAGGACCGTATAAGATGGTTTGCCAATCAAAAAAGGGTGGAAAGGTCCTTTGCTGTGGGGGATTGGGTATACCTAAGATTGCAACCTTATAAGCAGACTTCAGTGCACAATAAGAGGCTTGGTAAGCTTGCTTCAAGGTATTATGGGCCATTTAAGGTCCTTCAGAAGGTTGGGGAGGTTTCATACACATTAGATTTGCCTATTGGTTCCTTGATCCACCCTGTGTTCCATGTGTCCAACCTTAAGGCTAAAATGGGCAATCAAGTGGTGCCTAGGCCAACTTTACCTGCCGTAAATGATAATCTGGTGCTTACTCCTGAACCTGTGATGATTTTAGATAGGAAATCAATCGAGCTAAGGAGTAGGATTGTGACTCAAGTGCTGGTGCAGTGGCAAGGTGAAAGCAAAGAAGATGCTACCTGGGAAGTACTATATGATTTGTAGAATAGGTTCCCTCACCCTGTGGGCAAGGTGCTTTAAGGGGGGAGAAATTGTTAAAATCATTACTATGTAGTGAAGAGTGGGTTATGTGTCTGTGGTATGTTTTACTTTTACTATTGTATGAGGCTTGTAAGTGACTATAGTCAGTGGTAAGTGACTATAGTTAGTAAGGCCGGGTTAATAGGACTAAGTTGGGTTAGAAGTAGTTGTAATGTGTGGCTGGCAGAGTAGTGTGAGCTGGAGAGTTAGTTGAGACCATGTATATAAAGGCACGTGTATGATGGAAGAAGTGGACAATTTGACTAATGAATATCCTATTCTTTTCTATCTCAGTTTCTCTATCTTTTCTATTTCTTTCTTTCTTTAATCCCCTATTTCCTGTATCTTGCTCAGGAGGACCAGCTATCCTCTAAATCAGTTACTATTCCTTTCAGCCATTGATAATCCTTGTAAATGGTGAGAACCCTATGGTTGTCTTCACAGAGCTCCTACATGCCCAGAGTACATCTGTCAAGTGGTCACTCCATTTTCCCTTATACTCATTTTTCATCTTTTTAAGGATCTTCAGCATCACCCTATTAGTGGCTTTAGCCTGGCCATTTCCTTGTGGGTAGTATGGTGTAGACCTTCCATGCTTGATGTAATACGACTCAGTCAAGGTCTTCATGTCTTTGTTTATGAATGGGGTCCTATTGTCACTAATTAGTCTCCTGGGGATCCCAACCCTCATAATGATGTGCTCTTGAATGAAGTTTTCCACAGCTGCTCCAATGGCTTTTTTCAAAGGGACAGCTTCTACCCATTTTGTAAAGTACTTGGTGGCTACTATGATCCATATGTAACCATTGGAAGGAGGGTTTATAGGCCCTATGAGATCAAGCCCCCAAGTGTGGAAAGGCCATGATGTTGTCATATCCTGCAGCACATTTGGGTGAGTATGAATTGCATCTCCAAGCACTTGATTGGCATGGCATGTTTTGACTAGTTCTTCGGAGTTCTTTTTCATTGTTGGCCAATAGTACCCTAACAGTAGCAACTGCTTGTAAAGTCTTTTTTTCCCTGGGTGACTTCCACAGTCACCGAAATGGACTTCCCTAACTATTTCTCTGGCTTCCCTTAGCCCCAGGCATCTTAGGTGATCCCCGATGTACCCCTTGTTGAATAGGATCTCATTTTGTAAGAAGTATCTGACTACAAGTTTCTTGAGCTGGTGGGCTAATGTCCTGTCAGTTGGTAGGATTCCTTGAGCCAAGTACCATGAATGGAGTTCTCCAATCTTCTATAACAAATACAGCATAGCTTTCTTCCTTGTCCATTGAAAGTTGACATTTTTGGCACTTCTCTTGTATGGTTGCCGCTTCTTTGTTCATATTTGGCCAGTAATACTCCATGCGCTACATCCTTCTATATAGGCTGATTTTTATGTAGCTCTTCTAGTTTCAACTTTCCTTCTTTCTCATTGACACATCTGGATAGGATCCCTCCGGGCAGCCTCCAGTATAGCTCCCTTTCTATCAGAGTGTAGTCTTTTAGCTCTTTGATACTTCCTCCATATCCTGCCTCTTTCATTTTTTCTTTGACCTCACTCCTCCAATCCTACTGCACTGGTTCTTCAGGGAACATCCTTTTGAGGATCCTTATGATAAAATGTTCCTACTTACTTATTCCCACCAAAGTGTCTCTCCCTTTGAATGGTACTTGGGATCCCAGGGTGGCTAGTACATCAGTGAACCTGTTCTCACTCATTTGGGTGTACTCCACGCTAAAGGTCTGGAATTCCTGCTCTAGTCTTTACACCCAAGTTTTGTAAGCTGCCAAACTCTGCTATCTTAGTGCGAAGTAACCTTTTACTTGGGAGACCATGAGATTAGAGTCTCCTCAACGCTCATGTGTTTTACTCTTATGCTGAGTGCTATGGTCAACCCAGTCAAGTATACCTTGTACTCAGCTGCATTATTCGAATAAGAAAACCCAAGCTTGAAAGATAAGGGCATGGTGTCCCCATCTTCGCAGCTTAGTACAACTCCCAATCCATTTGAAGTTATTGTTGCTGACCCATCAAATCTCATTGTCTACTTCTTTCCCAGGAGTTCTGCCACTGCCACTTCCTTGGGGATTTCCTCGCTTAGTGAGCATTCCTCTTTTCCTGGGAACTGGGCTAGCAAATTTGCTATGGCTTGACTTTTGACAGCCTTGGGGGTCCTGAGACCAATGTCATATTGAAAGAACAAGACCAGCCACTCTGCTATCCTTCCTGTCAGAAAGGGCTGGTGAAGGAGTGCTTTTATGGGATGTGACTTAGTCACCAAGAGGATCTGGTGGGCCGAGAAGTATCGTTTTAGCCTTTAGGACTCGTATATAACCACCAAACATGCTCTTTCTATCTTGGGGTACCTAGTCTCAATATCCTTAAATGTCCTGCTTACAAAATAAATGGGCTGCTCATTCCCGTCATCATCTTCCTGTGCTAGCAGGGCTCCTATAGCCTGGGATTTTGATGCTAAATATAGCAACAGGGGTCGCCCACATACTGGTGCTTGTAGGGTGGGAAGATGATTCATGATTTGCTGGATCCTCTGAAAGGTTTTTTGCTGCTCAGTTCCCCAAGTGAACTCAACCCCCTTTTTCAATAGTTTGGATAAACTACTTGTAACCGAAACCAATCCTGGTACAAACCTTCTGATGTAGGAGACTCTCCCTAGGAAGCTTTTGAGTTCTTTTACAGTTGTAGGCCTTTTCATCGTTGCGATAGCTACGGCTTTGGCTGGATCCACACTAATGCCCCTGTGATGTACTAGGAACCCAAGAAACTTTCCAGCAGATACCCCAAAGGCACACTTCATGGGGTTCATGTGTAGTTTATACTTCCTGCACCTTTCAAAAACTTGTTCAAGTATCTGAAAGTGCCCTGCCCTGGTTTTTTATTTTACCACAATATCATCCACATAGTCTTCCATTTCCTTATTCATCATGTCATGGAAGATAGCTGTCATGGTTTGCTGGTATATGGCCCCTACTTTTTTTAGGCCAAAGGGCATTATAGTGTAATAAAAATTCCCAATTGGAGTCCTGAATGCCCTCTTCTCTGAATCTTTGGCAGACATGCGAGTTTGGTTGTACCCACTATACCCATCCATAAATGAAAACATAGAACTTCCTGCAGCCGAATCCACAAGGAGGTTAATATTAGGCAGAGGGAACTCATCTTTGGGACACGCCTTGCTCAGATTGCGAAAGTCCACACAGCACCATATTTGACCATTCTTTTTCTTTACGAGTACTATATTAGATAGCCCCTTTGGGTGCTGGATGGGCTTGATAAAACTAGCTGCTAGCAACTTTTTGAGTTATCTAAACTTCTACATCTATGTGAAAGACCCTGGCTGGCTGGATTACTAGCTTGACTCCTGGGTCTACGTTGAGAGAATGGACCACCAGTCTTGGATCCAGACCAAGCATCTCATCATAGGTCCATGCGAGCACATCCACATATTTCTTGAGTAAGGCCACTAATTGCTCTTTTTCTTGTACTGTCAACTGACTACTAATGAAAACAGGCTTTTGGGATCCCAGCTTAGCTCCCAAGTTTATTTCTCTTAATTCTTCTTCAGGCTGAATTTGCACCTCCTCAACAGGTTCCTCTAGGATTTCTTCTTGAGCTATCATACAATTCAATGGGGCTGAATTTGCTATACTCATAAGGGACTTTGTGGCCACTCTTCTTGCTTCTTGCCTAAATCCCAACTGGTTGAATAACAACCTGAACTTAGGGTTCTTCTGAAGGGTCCTAACTGTGTTTGGATGGAAGGATCCTTCAGACTCTTCTGCTTCCACTGGGTTACCATGGATCAATACAGCCACCACCCCCTTTCCCTTGTGATTGGGTAGAGGGTTCTTTTGTACTTCGAGCTCCTTTTAAGTAAGCTCCAGGGTTCCCTCTCTTAGCTTTTTGTGAAAAAACCTACGGAGGGTCCAACAGTCCTTGGTGGAGTGCTTGACATAGTAATGAATCCTGTAAAACAAAGGATTCTTCCTTTCTTCTTTAGTTGGTGGCCTAGACATAGTAAAACGGCCTAACGATTCCATCTCCAATCCATTTGTCCAAGACATGGTTCAATTTCTCTACAATACATGGGATCATAAGTGGTTTCTCGAACACTTTCCCCTCAGGCCTCTTCCTCTTTTTCTCCAACTGACGCCGTCATGGCCTGGGGTACTAGCACCCTCTTTGTTTTCATAGTCTGCGCTATCCTTCTAATTCTTTGCAGTAGGTCAGCAAACTGGGTTATGCATAAATTTTTGAGGTTGAGCTTGTAATCAAAGAGCATGTTGGATATGTAGGTCTCTACGAGATGCTTTTCTTCATGGTTTCCATAACAGTCTAGAGACACGTCTTTAAATCTTTTGATAAACTAGACAGGATCCTCCCCAAGCCTTTGCCTTACCATCTGAAGGCTTTGGAAGGTGACCTTGTCTTCACCTGGGTAATACTTTACATAGAACATCTCCATCATTTCATCCTAGGTCTTAATGGACCCAGGCTTCAGCGTGGTGTACCATGTATATGCTCTATCCACTAGGGACTTAGCAAACTCCCTTAGACACAGCTCTTTGTCTCCTGCATAAGGGCTCATAGTGTAGATAAACCTACTCACGTGTTCCAAAGCACTTTCATTTCTTCCATCAAAAGGATGGAACTTTGGGGGTTCATATCCTTTGGGATATGGCTTACCAAGGAGCTCTTGCAAGAATGGGGGATCCCGAGAAAATTGTTTGGGGATCCCCGAGAGTTTTTCCCTTTCCTACTCCAAAAAGGCATTGACATCTGCCAGCGTTAGGTACTGAGGGTTGGGTCCCCCTCTTACTGCTGACCTTCTCTTTGGTTAGGCTTTGTCCTGATTGACCACAGGGGAGACGTTATCCCTGATTTCTTGTGTCCTGCCCTCTTTGAAGAGGCGAATCTCTTGCTGCAAATCTTTCAGCATTTCTGCCCTTCGAGCCATAGGGTCTGGCTCCTGTACTGCACACCTTTATCCTGATGCAACCTCTTATTCTACTAGAGGCACCTCGTTCCTCTGTCTGGAGGCCACTTCATTTTCTTCCACAGGCTTAGAGGCCACAGGTGGCACATTGGTACCTTTGCTGTTCCTTGGTCTTAGAGCCATGCTTTGCGAAGGGACTGCTTCTTCCCTCTTCTTTGCCTAGTCCCCAGTGGAGTCGCCAAAATGTGAGGGTCCCTTTTTGGATAGTGTCCAGGCCCAAGCTAAAGCAAGGACCCTGGGCCTTGGAGTTGTAGTTTAAAAGGACTGGGCCTGGTTCACCACAGCTAATGGGCTATTTACAAACCAAGTGGTGCACAGAGTAAGAATCCTACAATACGTACATACTAGCAAACAAGAATATATGTATTAAACAGCAAGAAACAGTAAAGGGACTACGTAATAAAGAGAGAGACAAAAATATTTGTTAAGGATCCTTAAAATGTTGTGAAATATTTCATTACTTTCATTAGTTGTGATTTACAATATGCACACTAAGACATGTTACAAGGTCCAAATAAGTTCAAAAATTACAGACTTAGGTGGCTATCTAAGCCTTTAAGACTTGCAAGATTTGAATCCCTTTGAATCCAAGTATGTTTTATAGTGACTGTTTCGGGATACCGGGCAATATTCCTCTTTCGTTCACTACTTTCTTTGTGTTTTTTGACAGAGTTTTCTCAATGATTCTATTCTGATTTTGCTCTTACTGAATGCCTTTCCAATGTTGGCTACTTCTTCCTTTTATAGTGTCACTCTAAGGTTCCGGGCTACCATTGATTCCCCTCCTCTGCTCCCCTGGGTACTAGAGCCCACGTTATGCTAGCCATTCTGATGACTGGTCCTTTCGTTGTTTGTCATAGTTTTCTTCTTTTGGTGTTGTTTCCCTAAAAGCTTTTTGCTGACTTTCCATTCCAGGATGTCCTTAGAGGGCTGACTTCCAATCTCTCTTCCCTTAAGGCTTTTAAACCTTACCTTTTCAGACTCAGCTTTTTGGTTATCCTTCCTTTTGTCATTTTTCCCAAGTGAGTCGATTTCATTCCTGCCAGATTAAAGGTTTTCCCGGCTACTTCTCTTTATAGTTCTTCTTTCTGGGTTGCCCGAGGTACCAGCCCCCTTGTTCATGAATTGTTACTTTCCAAGCCTTCTGGTTCCTTTCTGCATCATAGGGCGATTGAGAAGGACGCATTTGTCCTTCGTTTCTTGTGTTTCTGGGTACTCTTTTTCAACTATCTTAATCTCATCCTAGCTGTGGTGCACGCCCCGAGGATCCCAAGCCCCTGGCAGCCTCTGGGTATCCCGGCCTAGTTCATTCACTAGACTCTTTTTGATTTTCTGATTCTGGATAGGCTGGGCTTTTTTCTTTCCTCCCTTCGTTTCATGGGCCCTAAGGCTTGTCCCTTCATGGGTTTTGGGCTTCAAATCTTTTGGACTTACCATCCTTTTCCCTTGTGGTGAGCTCAACCACTTTAATATTACTTTCTATGGAGTTGGCCCATTGTGCTATTTTTAGGCCTTGGTGTTATGATTTTTTTAGACCTCAACATTTGGTAATCTCATTAAAATCCCTCATGCATAGCCATGGAATATCCAAACGAGAATTAAGGACCCGTAAAGTCCAGGCTTCAATTCTTCTTGCTATCTTCAGTTCCCCATAGAAACTAGTCATTCGCTATTTGTTATATGTATTTTTGTCAATGGTTGCATCGATGTAACATTTATCAGATCCTTCAATCTTCAAATTAATGTAAGATTTCCAAAACAAGACCAAACCACCACTTCTGCCTTCTCTTAGCACTACCCATCAATGATCAAATTCAATATTGCGTGTATCGTCTCTAGCCTTGTTTCATGTACCATAGTTTTAGCTAAAAATATGACAAAGGGATCTTTTGCCCGTATGAAATCAACAAGCTTCTTACCTGTACGTAGGTTCCCAAGCCCACGACAATTCCATGCTAGGTAACTCATTGTTGCTGGCGGGGCTGGCAACCAGCTCCTGCCAAACCAATAGAAACATCAACATCATCTTGAGAAAATTGCTGACGCTTAGTAGATAAACCATTGTTTTCCTCCACTGCTGATAAATCTTTTTTGTATCCAGCATTTTGCTTAAGCTGTGTACTACTGCTGGAGAACTCAAGTCTAGCTTTATGAGTCCACATTGGAAAAGAACGTAACTGGGTTGAAATTGATGACGCCTTAGTATCCTCTTGCTCATCACGTGATTCATTTAAATTGGAAATAGGGGCACATGGTTCTGGGCTGGAAAAAAAAATTGGAAGGGTAGAGTCCACTTTTTTGAATTGACTTAATTCCTCATTAATCTCTTTCAATTGTGATTCAAAAACAGCTGGATGAGTGTGTTGGAAAAACATGGTTTATATCATATACAAAACATATGCAACGGAAAATTAACAGATCTACTTCATTCCCAATTGATAACATGTACTGTGTAAATTTTAGATTTTAAGAACAAGATAGCGTACCTTGGTGTGGTGAAATTCAAAACCAAAGATTAGAAGTACTTAGGAACACTTTTAATCTTCACTCCAATTCCTCTTTTGCCCAAGAAGTGTGGTCTCTCAATCAGTTTTCACATATATGTTCAAGGGAGAATAAGAGAGTGGCTTACACTCACATACACCATTTCCATAACTGATTGTATGTTATATAAATTATGTATGTTTCTCTCCTTATATATAACTCATTATCTAATTGGGCTAGCCTTTTGGGTCATTCTAATTGAGTTTTAGTATGTGGCTTGAAGTGGGACCAAAAGGGACAAATAATACACTAGCTCTAATGGGTTTTGGGCTTTTTTGTCAACTCTTGACAATCCCAAAATTACCATTAATTATATTTAATACCACTATATAAAAATAATTGCACTCTAGGCCTTATTAATAAATTATATTTCAAGACTTTTGTTGAGGTCTAAAAAATTACAATGTTGCACCAAGGCCCAAAAAACAACGCAAAAGATTGAAATCTAGGAAAGTAAAACATTTGGGCTTCCAATAAAGAAAAAGGGGGAAATGTCCAAACTCATTAAGGGTCCATAAGGAGGGACCCAAATCCATGAATGGGCAAGTTTCGAACCTCATAAAACAAAGGAAAGAAAAAGCCCAGCCCAGCTCTCAAAAGGTCAGAAAAATCGCTGGGAGCCCAGGAACGAAACTGGGCCAGGATGCTTGGGGATTCCTAGGAGCCTGGGATCCTTGGGACATGTAGCAGGGCTAGGTTGGGATTAAGATAGTTCAAGGGGGCATGCCAAGAAACAGAAGGAACCAAAACATATATGTCTTTATTAGCCATCCAATGGTGCAGAAAAGGAATCAAAAGGCTTGTGAACCAACAACTCATGAGTAAGGGTCTGGTAGTTCGAGGAACCTAGGAAGAAAGACCACCAAGGAAGGTGGCTGGGGATCTTTTAGCCTGGCAGAAAAGAATCAGCTTACTTGGGAAAAATGATAAAGGGGAAAGCAGTTAAAAGGTGGGTCTGAAAAAGTGGAATCTAGAAGTCTTGGAGAAGGAAAGACCAAAGGTCAGCCTTCTAAGACCCCCCAGAACGGGAAAATCAGCTAGAGGCTTTTAAAGAAGGAACTTCAAAAGAAGAAAATAATGAGGAATGAGGAAGGGACCAGCTACTAATGTTGCTGACACAACATTGGTTCTGGTACCTAGAGGAGCAAATGGAGGGAATCAATGGTACCTTAGGAACCCTAGGATGGCACTATAAAAGGGTAAGCAGCCAATAGTGAAAGACATTTAGCAACAGTGCATTGGAGTAAAAATACTTGATAAAACTCGGTCAGAATTCAAAAAGGAGAGAAAGAGAGGGAAAACAGCGTCCAGGATCCTCAAATAGCCATCAGAGAACACATTTGAATTCAAGGGGATTCAAACTTTACAAGTCTTAGAGGCTTGAAGAGCCATCCAAGTCTGTAATTTTTGAACTTATTTGAATCTTGTAACACGTCCTAGTGAGCATGATGTATCAGAAAAATTAAGAATTTAATGAAGTATTTCACGTTATTTTAAGGACCCCTGACATCTTTTACATTATTTTCCTTTCTTTTTTCTTCTTTGTTTCGCTCTTTACAGTTCTTTACTGTTCAATACGTATATGTTTGTTGTATGTTAGTATGTATGTGTTATAGGATCCGTGCTTTGTGCACCATTTGGTTCGAAATCAACCCAATTTAGCCACGGTGAACCAATCCCAGTCCCTTGAAGCATAAAGCATTGGGCCTAGGATCCTTGCTCTTTAACTTGGGCATGTGTGCTGTTTTACAAAAAAAAGAACCTATACATTAAGGCGACTCTGCTGGGGACTAGGAAAAAAGAGAGGGAAGAAGCAGTCCCTTTGCAGAGCATGGTTCCAAGACCAAGAAAAATAAAGGTACCAATGTGCCACCCATGGCATCTGAGCCCGTGGGAGAAAATGATGTAGTTTCCAGGTAGAGGAATGACGTACCTCTGGTGGAGTAGGAGGTCATTTCAAGACAAAGGCATGGGGTGCAGGAGCTAGACCCCATGGCTCGAATGGCAGAAATGATGAAAGATTTGCAACAGGAGATTTGCCTCCTCAAAGAGGGAAAAACCCAAGAAATCAGGGACAACGCCTTCCCTATGGTCAACCAAGAGAGAGCCCAAATAGAGGGAAGGTTAGTAGTAGGAGGGGGAGCTAACCTCCAGTATCTCACACTGGCAGATGGCAGTGCCTTTTTGGAACAAGAAAGGGAAAAGCTCTAAAGGATCCCCAAGAAATTTTCTTGGGATCCCCCATTTCCACCAAAACTCCTTGGAAAGTCTTACCCCAAGGGATATGAACCCCCAAAGTTCTACCCTTTTGATGGAAGGAATGGTAGTGCTGTGGAACACGTGAGTAGGTTCATTCACACCATGGGTCCTTACGCAGGAGACAAGAAGCTGTGTCTAAGAGAGTTTGATAAGTCCCTAAGGGACAGAGCATATACATGTACACCACCTTGAGGCCTGGGTTCATCAAGACCTGGGATGAGATGATGGAGAGGTTTTGTGCAAAATACTATCTAGGTGAAGACAAGGTCACCTTTCAAAGCCTTCGGATGGTAAGGCAAAGGCCTGAGAGGATCCTGTCCAGTTCATCAAAAGATTTGAAGACGTTTCTCTAGACTGCTATGGAGATCATGAGGAAAAAGAGCTTGTGGAGACCTACATATCCAACATGCTCTTTTATTATAGGCTTAATCTCAAAAATCTATGCATAACCCAGTTTGTCGACCTGCCATTAATAACTAGGAGGACAGCATTAACAATGAGAACAAAGAAGATGCTAGTACCCCAGGCCATGATGGCTTCAGTAGGTGAAAAGAGGAAGAGACTTGAACGAAAAGTGACCGAGGAACCACCTGTGATCTCATGTACTACAGAAGAATTGAATCATGTTTTGGATAAATGGATTGGAGACGGAATAGTTAGGCCATTCACTGTATCCAGACCACCTAGTAAGGAAGAAAGAAAGAATCCTTTGTTTTGTAGAATTCATAATTTTGTCAAGCACTCTACTAAGAATTGTTGGACCCTCCGTAGGCTGTTTCACAAGAAGCTTAGGGAGGGGACCCTAAAGCTCACTTAGTGGAAAACCGAGGTGCAAAGGAACCCCTTATCAAGTCACAACGGGAAAGGAGTGTTGGCTGTGGTGATCCATGGGAACCCGGCAGAAGCAAAAGAGTTTGAAGGATCCTTCCATCCAAACACAGTCAGGGCCCTTCAGAAAAGCCCCAAGTTCAGGTCATTGTTCAATCACTTAGGGTTTGGGCTAGAAGCAAGAAAGATCGCCACAAAGTCCCTTATAAGTATAGTTGCAGACTCAGGGGTAGAATCTATCATAGCGGAATCCCATGCCAATCGAGCTTACTTGGAAACAACTAATGTAATAACCTTCACGGATGAAGACATGGAAGTTGAACACCCAGACCATGGCAAACCCCTTTATTTAATGGTCACCATAAACGATGTCCAAATTAGAAGAGCATTGGTAGACATAGGGACATCACTCAACCTTATAGCCCTAAGAACCTGGGAAGCTGTGGGCCTGACTGGCAGGCGGATCCTGGGGCCTCTTATGAAGATAACAGGATTTGGAGGAGCAGCAAAATCGACTGAGGGATATGTGCAGCTAGCCTTAAGGGTAGGCACGATAGTAGCCCTAACTAGATTCCATGTGATTAACTCAGAAGTTTCTTACCATGTTCTGTTGGGGCGCCCCTGGCTCCATAAGCATCGCCTCATTCCCTTCACGTACCATCAATGTATTAAAGGGAGATTGAATGGGAGGCCCGTAAGAATCCCTGCCAATCCGAACCCTTTCAACCAAAGAGAAATGAACTTTGTAGAAACAATGATTTATGACGAGTTGGAACCAGATGATGAGAGCCCCACGCTAGGGACCCTAGGAGCACCTGTCTTGGAAGAAGAAGAAGAAGAAAGGGGTACCCATGACCTAATGAGCCTTCTGGACTGAAAAAGGCAAAAGAAGGAGACCAGCTCCTCAAGATCCTGGAAATGCGTAGTAGTATGGAAGCCCGAAGGAAGGCTAATATATCATTTATGAAGGTACGTGGGGCCTGAATGCATTGTGCAGGAAGGTCTCGGACCACCAGATTGTATGATGGCTCAAGAAGAAATCCTAAAGGACCCAGACAAGGAAGCACAAATCCAGCTCGATGAGGAATTGGAAGAGGTAAACTTGGGGGCTGGTTTGGGATCCCTGAAGCCTGTTTTCATTAGCAACCAGTTGACAGCATAAGAAAAAGAATAGTTAGTAGCATTACTCAGGAGGTATGTGGATGTATTCGCATGGATATATGATGAGATGTCTGGCCTGGATCCAGGACTGGTAGTCCATTCTCTCAATGTGGACCCGAGAGTTAAGCCAGTAGTTCAACTAGCCAAGGTCTTTCATACCAACATAGAGGCTCAAATAACTCAAGAAGTCAAGAAGCTGTTGGCAGCTGGGTTCATCAAGCCAATCCAGCATCCTAAATGGCTCTCCAACATAGTACCAATGAAAAAAAAGAATGGCCAAATCCGGTTTTGTGTGGATTTTTGCAATCTAAAAAAGGCATGTCCAAAAGATGAATTCCCCCTGCCTAATATTAATCTCCTTATAGATTCAATTGCGGGAAACTCCATGTTTTCATTTATGGATGGATATAGTGCATATAACCAAATTCACATGGCCAATAGAGATGCAGAGAAGACAACATTCAGGACCTTGATTGGAAATTTTTATTACATTGTGATGCCCTTTGGCCGTAAAAATGCAAGGGTCACGTACTAGCAAACCATGACAGCTATCTTCCATGATATGATGCATAGGGAAATGGAAGATTATGTGGATGACATTGTCCAAGACACTTCTAAGTACTTGAACAAGTTTTTGAAAGGTGCAGGAAGTACAAGTTGTGCATGAACCCCATGAAGTGTGCCTTTGGAGTGTTTGCTGGAAAATTTCTTAGGTTCCTAGTACATCACAGAGGCATAAGTGTGGATCCAACAAAGGCCACAACCATCGCAATAATGAAAAGGCCTGCAACAGTTAAAGAGCTCAAAAGTTTCCTAGGGAAGGTCTCCTACATTAGGAGGTTTGTGCCAGGATTAGCTTCGGTCATAAGTGAATTATCTAAATTGTTGAAAAAGGGGGCTGAGTTCACTTAGGGAGCTGAATAGTAGGAAGCCTTTCAGAGGATTCAGTAGATCATGAATCATCTGCTTACCCTATAAGCACTAGTACTTGGCCAACCTCTGTTGCTATATTTAGCATCAAACTCCCAGGCTATAGGAGCCCTACTAGCATGGGAAGATGATGATGAGAATGAGCAACCTATTTATTATGTGAGCAGGACACTAAAAGATACGGAGACTAGGTACCCCATGATAAAAAGAGCGTGTGTAGTGGTTATCTATGCATCCCAAAGGCTAAAACGGTACTTCTCAGCCCATCAGATCCTGCTAGTGACCAAGTCTTATCCCATAAAAGCACTCCTTCATTAGCTTTTCCTAATGGGAAGAATAGCACAGAGGCTGGTCTTGCTCTCTCAATATAGCATCGTTCTCAAGACCCCTAAGGCTGTCAAAAGCCAAGCCATAGCAGATTTACTAGCCCAGTTCCCAGGGGAAAAAGAGTGTTCACTAAGCGAGGAGATCCCCGGAGAGGTGGCAATGGCAGAACTCCCAGAAAAGAAGTGGACCATGAGGTTTGATGGGTCAGCAACGACAACTTCAAATGGCCTGGGAATTGTGGTAAGTTGCGAAGATGGGGACACTATGCCATTATCCTTCAAGCTTGAGTTTCCCTGTTCAAATAATGCTGCTAAGTACGACGCATACTTGACTAGGATGGCCATAGCACTCAGCATAGAAGTAAAGCATATGAGGGTTTTAGGAGACTCCAACCTCGTGGTCTCCCAAGTAAAGGGTGACTTCGCACTAAGAGAGCAAAGTTTGGTAGCTTACAAAACTTAGGCACAAAAGGTGGAGCAGAAATTCCAGACCTTCAATGTGGAGTATGCCCAAAGGAGTGAAAACAGGTTCGCTGACGCACTAGCCACCTTTGGATCCCAAATACCATTTAAAGGAAAAAGAACTCTAATAAGGGTAAGTAAGCAGGAACATTCCATTATAGAGATCCTCAAAAAGATGTTTCCTAAAGAACCAAAACAGAAAGATTTGCGAGATGAGGTAAAAGGGAAGATAGGAAAATTGAGGCATGAAAGAAGTATCAAAGAACTAAAAGATTACACTTTGATAGAAGGAGACCTGTACAGAAGGCTACCCGAAGGGATCCTGTCTAGATGTATCAATGAGAAAAAAGATAAGCTGAGATTAGAAGAATTACACAACCAGGTTTGTGGGATTATAAAGAAAATCAGCCTATACAGGAGGATGCAGCGTATGGTGTACTACTGACCAAATGTGAACAAAGAAGCTGCAACTGTACAGGAGGAATGTCAAAAGTGTCGGCTTTTAGTGGACAAAGAAGAAAGTTATGTTGTGTTTGTAATAGAAGATTGGAGGACCCCATTCATGGAATACTTGGCTCAAAAGATCCTGCCAATCGATAGGACACTGGCCCACTAGCTTAGGAAACTCGTTGTTAGATATTTCTTGCAGAATGATATCCTGTTCAAAAAGGGGTACAGCGGGGATCCCCTAAGATGCCTAGGGCTTAGGGAAGCAGTTAGGGAAGTCCACTCCGGTGACTGTGGAAGTCACCCAGGGAAAAGAAGGCTCTACAGGCAGCTGTTGCAGTTGGGGTACTATTGGCCCACAATGGAAAAGAACTCTGAGGAGCTGGTTAATACGTGTCATGCATGCCAAGTACTTGGAGACGCAATCCATGCTCATCCAAACGTGCTACAAGATATGACCACACCATGGTCTTTCCATACTTGGGGGCTCGATCTTATAAGACCCATAAATCCTCCTTCTAATGGACATATATGGATCCTAGCAGCCACCAAGTATTTTACAAAATAGGTAGAGGTCATCCCTTTGAAGAAGGCCATTGGAGCAGCCGTGGTAAACTTCATTTGGGAACACATCATTACACGCTTTAGGATCCCTAGGAGACTGATCAGCGACAATGGTACCCCATTCATAAATAAGGATATGAGGAACCTAATCGAGGCGTATCACATCAAGCACGGGAGATCCATGCCATACTACCCATAAGGAAATGGCCAAGTCTAGTCCACCAACTGGGTGATACTAAAAATCCTCAAGAAAAGGAAACATGAGTACAGGGGGAAATGGAGTGCCCACCTAACAGATGTACTTTGGGCATGCAAGAGCTCCTTGAAGATAGCTACAGGATTTTCACCATTTTCCTTAGTTTGTGGGTTAGAAGCCATTAGCCCTGTGAAGTTAGTCATCCCTATACCAAGAGTAGTACTTGAAGAAATCCAAGAAGGCACAGATAGCACAAATAATGAAAGGAGGTTGGCAGATCTGGAAGGACTGGAAGAAGAATGAGAAGTGGCCAGAAAGAGAAGTCAAAGGTACCAACAGAGAATGGCTAAAGCATATGGACAGATAGTACACCCAGGAGCTTTCACAGAAGGGTAGTTGGTATTAAAAGCGGCAGAGCATGTGAGGAAGAATGTCCCAAGACCATCCAAATTTACCCTGAAATGGGAGGGACCCTACATCATTAGGGAAGCCCACGATAGCGAATATTACTACCTCACAAAGGAAGATGGGACTACCTTAACGGACCCTATAAATGGGAAGTGACTGAAGTAGTACTATGCATAAATGGGGAGGCTTCAGTACACCAAGAACCTTTTTTTATGCCACTCTCCAATCTGCTAAGTGTCTAATCACTCTTTGTATGTTTATTTTGTCATGAACTTTATTTAGTTTTTTTTTTTTTTTTTTTTTTTTTTGGACCCCATGGTAGAAGGACATTCTATGATCCTTACTATCATTGTCAATCCTCCTATGTTTCTTAGTATGACAACTATGTTGTATTTCAATGGAATCTTTTTTTTCTTTTGAAAAAAAAATCAAGCTACAGCTAAGATGTATAGTATAACATGGCCTAAATGTGGGCGAGTTTGGGTGGGATACCTGGGCTAGTGCAAAAAACAAAAACAAAAAAACCAAAAAAAACAAAAAAAGGAAAGAAGAGGGAAGGTAAAACCTTAGCGCATGACCCAAGACTCACACCACCATTAGTTCAAGCACATGGTTTGGGACCGCGTGCAAAAATAAATGCCCGGGGTACCCAGCCCAGTACTTGTCCCAAAACAAGTTTGCCTGGTTCATGACCTGGGACTTAAAGAAAAAAAAAAAGTACAATGTACCTAGTTCAGTACCTGCGCAAGAACACGACCACTAGGGTACTTGGTCCAAGACCTACTACAAAATTTGTAGAGACCATGGTCCAGGACTCAATTCAAAAAAGAAAAAATAAACAACAAAAAAAAGAGCAGAATACACATTAAGAATAGATCCACATGTTATCATAAAGAAAATAATAAGAAGTAGACAGATCCACATATTATCATAAAGAAAATAATCAGAAGTAGTTTTCGAAAAAAAAAAAAAAAAAAAGAGAAATAAAGATAAACTTATACAACCTCAATTGTCTAAAAAAGAGGGGGAAGGGGGGAAATAAACTTATACAGTTGGAGTTACTAGAAAAAAAGAGGCGGAAAGGAACTAAGGTATAAGGCCAGTCAACAAAGAGTCTCCTGGGGGAATTACAAGAACAGTCGATGAAGAAAGAACTAGTTGCTTCTTAATTTTCAGATCCTGCAATGCCTTATGAGCACGAGCCAGGGCCTCATCAACAGCAGCAATCTCAGTGTCAAAGTCCTTAAAAATCTTCCTCTAGAATAGCATATGGGCCAAAGACCGCAGGTACTCCAGCAAAAAGGATAGATTGAACTTGGCTTCCATGAGATCTTGCACCACTCCTCTCCACTCCAAAAGCCTCTCCTCAAATAGGGAATCAGGGGAGGAATCCCTCAGAGAAATTAGCACAGCGCACAGGAGCTCCATCAGGATGTTGCCTAAAAATACGCCTCCCCTAAACCCACTGGTGAAGTCCCTATGGGCTTTGAATAGTCCCTCCAAGAGTGGCAGACCCTCAATAGGTACAAAGAAGCATAAGAAGTTACCAAAAGGAGGCCCAAAATGATGAAAGTGGCTTGCAGGAAGGCTGTTGAACTCCAGAGAATCAAAACGGGCCAGAAAAGCAGAGAGCCATGAGCCAGGATCTAAGACAGCCATCTTGGGGGCTTCCTCTATTGTTGTGTCTCCACCTTCAGTAGTTGGAGGACTTCCAACCCTTTGAATAGTCTGGGGGATCCCTGTCTGAGCTTCAACAACCTGGACATTGGGAACATGTTCCTTAGCTCTTTTAGTAACTATGGGCTCAGGATCCTGGGCACTTGTGTCAGTACCTATGAAAGTAGACAGAGTCAAAAGAGAGAGAGAAAGAGAGAGAGAGAGGAAGAAATAAAGATAGAAGGGAAAGGGAAAGGGAAAGCCAAAGAACCAGTATCAACCCCCTGTGGTAGAACTTCCTTCTAAGCTTGGGCAGCCACTTCAGCCATTATAGGAAGCTCATCTTCCTGCCCTTCTAACCTGTTAGAAGACTTTGTGAAAGGGCACAAAGCACGTTGAAAGAAAGGTGAAGAAACCTTGGCAAAATTGTTAAAAGAAGGGAGGGATGCTATGGGCTTCGCCATAAAAAGAAGAGGAGTATGGAGAGAGAGAAAGGAAAGATATGAACTAAAAGGGGATAAGAATAATGATGGTGAGTAGTACACACCTTTAGAAGCCTCTGACTCGAAGGAAGGGGCTGCTTCAAGGGTAAATTGGGCGCTGGTTTGACCTAAAAGAAACAAAGAGGAAAAGGAACAAGAACCTTTAGGAAGAAAGGATAAAGGAAATAAGAGTAGACGCTAATAAAGGATGGATGAGGATTACCTACTCGTGTAGATGAGGATGCACCTCCCAAAGACTCCTTGCCTAATGCAAACTCTGTTGTGGGCTTAAGTGTCACAATTTTAGTTAGATTGAGGGTCTGCACGGGCTTAGGATCCTAGGGAATAGGAGGCTGAAAAGCTTCAGGGTCTTGTAAGGCCAAGGAAGTAGAAGGCAGAATAGGATAGGTATCCTTCACTGCCTGCTTGACTTCCTCAGCTACGCCACTAGTAGGGGGCTCCTTCTCCATACCTAAGGCAGCAGCAGGCTAAGCTGCCACCACTTCTTTCACTAAGCACCACTAGTCACAGGAGGAGGCACCTCAACTTGCAAAAAAAAAAAGGAGCAAGAAGGAGTAAATGGCAGAACATCAAAGAAATATATGTACACAGCACCAAAGAAAGAAAGAAATCAAACAGTAAAAAGGCACAAGTGAAAGAAGGCCATACCACATCATTACCAAAGGATTGACTTTTAGCCCCCTTAGGGTCTGACTTGCGCTTAGACTGCAAAAAAGGGAGCAACACTCATTAGTTAAAAGAAAAGAAGGGAAAAACAACAAAACAACAAACCAAGACGGGCAAATATAAAAAAAAAGAAAAAAAGAAAAAAAAGAAAAGAAAAGAAGGAAAGAGGCCTTGCACTTCTCTCTCTCCCTACAGATTCTTTTGTTAGGATTAATGCCCTTAAATCCTATTGTATGATGCTATGTATGACATTATGTATGACTTAATGTTGTGATTAATAAAGTTGTTTTATTATTATCTGAAACAATGGTAACAAGAATATTTGGACATTATCATATAGTCCATGAGATGCATAGTATGTGATTTATGTGATTTAGTCACAGAAGATATAAGTCACAAGTTCTTTGTAAACTCAGATTTTTAGTTCATAGTCGTTGATGAAATTGGGCATTTCATTTGCGAAGACTATAACATATTAATTAAGATGATTTGTCTTGATCATGGAAGTGGTGACTTCTAGTTGATATGCTGATATGTTTTAAGAGTTAAGACATATTGAACTGGACCGCTGTGAGATTTATTATTCTCCTAACGACTGTCAATTGAATAATAAATCTCACGACTTATATTTGCTTGAACTCTTAATCCTGAGAAAATAATGGACATGATCATGAAATGTAGGTTGCTTTGATATATCAGGAGTGAGATCTAAAGTAACGGTTAAAACCTCAGTATGTTGGGCAACCACATTTAATGTTGATGGAACATATATTTTCAAGATGGAATTCATAGTCTCTTAATGGAGATATAAAATATTCCCTTGAGATAAGTTTAATGGGTTTGGTTATTCAGAGTGTTAGGCCTAACCACTTTAGTAAGAAGTTACTAAAGTATATATTTATGAAATTGGATTTCATAAATATATGATGAATAACTTAAAAGGATTAAACCGAGTACTCAAGGATTAAGATGTAGTAATCTACAAAGTGGCAGTCTGCATTCATGACTTTATGTTACTACGAATATTTTATGAAGGGGTTGCATGTATAATAAAGTCTTGGGATATAATTTATTAATAAGGCCTAGAGTGCAATTATATTTATATAGTGGTATTAAATATAATTAATGGTAACTTTGGACTTGTCAAGAGTTGACAGAAACGCCCAAGGCCCATTGGAGCTAGTGTCTTATTGGTCCCTTTTGGTCCCACTCAAAGCCACATACTAAAGCCCAATTGGAAAGGCCCAATAGGCCGTCCCAATTAGATAATCAGTTATATATAAAGGGAGACACATACAGAATTTTTCATTAGTGTAATTAGAAGAGAAAAAGTGAGACACCATTGTGAAGTGGTGTGTATGTGTGAGTGAAGCCACTCGTTATTCTCCCTTAAAAACTGATTGAGAGACCACACTTCTCGGACGTAAAATGGAATTGGAGTGAAGATTAAAAGTGTTCCCAAGTACTTCTAATCTTTTGTTTTGAATTTCACTGCATCAAGGTACGCTATCTTGTTCTTTGTTGAGGTTCAAAAAAAAAAAAAATTAGATAGCCCACCCATAGGCCCACAGAGATAGGAAAGGTATTGGGCCCATTTCACACAAAAAAAGGAGAGAAAAAATGAATAAATGGTGGGCTGTCACAAAAAGAAAGAAAGAAAGAAAAAAGCCCAAAGGGCTGGGATCCAGGGAAGAGGCCCAACCAGCGAACCAGACCAAACTAAGAAGGGAAGAAGCTGGGCCGGAATCCCAGAGAACCTCCCAGAGATAGAGGATCCTTGGGCGCACAGGAGGATCATAACAGAAAAATTAAAGAAAGGCAAGACAAAGGGCACGCGGACCTTGTGACCCAGACACGCAGAGGAGATACAAAGCAAAAAACGCAGAAACACTGTTCCAACCATTAGGAGATAAAGACAAGGAAGAGTACAACTGGGAAAGGCTGGGACGCTGAGGAGAAAAAAGCCAGAAGGGGCCTCAAGCCAGCCAACGGGAAAATCTGGAAATGGAAAGGAGCCGAGGGACTTTTATCTGGTCAGAACAAAAAAGCAAGGAAGTATGAAGAAAGGGGAAACGACACGATCCTGAGGCAACCAGGCACGGTACAGGCTCCAAAGGGTAAAACAGGGAAACGCTAGTTCACCAGGGAGGCCGAAGTTGTGCTATAAAAGGAGGAAGGAATCCACGCTACAGGGCATTCACCAATTTTCAGAACGATCGGATTATCTAGAGCATTAACCATTGCTTTCCTGAAGTCCTAGAGAGTTACAGAAAATACTCTGTAATTGGAGAGAAAAACAAGGGAACCGTCCCCGGTGTCCCAGCACAGCCATTATTGAACATGCTCGGATTCAACAAGTTCAAACTTTGCAAGTCTTTGAAGCTTAAATAGCTATCAAAGTCTGTAACTTATGAGCTTAGTTGAACCTTGCAACACGTCTTAGTAAGCATTGTAGCCATAGTTTAATAAAATCAATGAAATATATTGCATTTAATTAGAGAATCCCCAGCTTGTTCTTATGTTATGTTTTCCATTCTTTTGTCATTTGCATTAATCCTTTACTGCATAAACGTCGTTCAATATCCATGCTTCCTTTTATTAGCTATTTGTGTTATGGAAAGTATGTTTTGTGCACCAATTGATTCTTAAAACAGCCCCTTTAGCTGCGGAGAATCAATCCCAGTCCACCAAGAACATCTCACACGGCCCAGAGTTCTTGGGCCACAGGTGCTGAAAAAAAGGCACTCTCACATTCTTAAATTCTGAAATTTATATAGTGCAAGTTATCGATCATGAATGAAATAGATCTTTGTTTGTTGCTTCTGCTATGTGTTTTGTATGAGATACAAAACCAGTTTTAACCAACAATTGGTATCAGAGCCAGGTTTTCATATCATGATTGTATAGCATGTGATTGGATTTTAGAATAAAAGAAAAATGGTTTCTTGATGATATCGGGTTCACACCAAAGGATGCATATTCTCTTGGTTTGTTCGAAGTGGCATATGATTATAAATTAATGGTGCCGTGTCTTTATATGTAATTGTCTTAAAGGATTCATTTGAATCTTTGCTATATAACAATGATTGAAGACCATTCGGTTATATAGATTGAAGTTTCTTTAAACTTCTAGAAGATTTGTTGTTTGGATATAGTTATCCAAATAACCGTCATGATAAAGGCACTGTTTCGGGATTGAGAAGCATTGTATCATGGCCCACGGATGATTTTGTTATCTTCAAGAATTCTCTTGAATCCTTGTTATATAACAAGACCATTGATTGATATATTATATATATATATATGGTTTTATATGCAAATTCTTTACGGTCAAGGATATATGTATGTGCACTTTGTTTTGCACCGATTGCATATAGATGTAACTCTTGGCATAAGTTTATTATAAAGCTTTTGTTTTTGCATGATTTCGTGTACCCCATGTGGCAAGTTCCATCTGCCATTATCATGCTTTCATTTATATACTTGTTAAAGCTTTATAATTTATATTGCCAATTGCTTTTGATTTTTGCTAGACATACATGTATGAATGAATAGTTTTCATTCTTGAATGATGACCATGTAAATGATAGTCTAGTGATATATATTTATGATCAAATAGTATATTAATGCTAGAATAAAGTATTTTAGTTTCATATTAAAATACTTTAATGAAATTTATTCCTAATGTGACTAGGATTATGCTTTTAAGGGTTTCTAGCA
This sequence comes from Quercus glauca, assembly GCA_023736055.1. Taxonomy (NCBI): domain Eukaryota; kingdom Viridiplantae; phylum Streptophyta; class Magnoliopsida; order Fagales; family Fagaceae; genus Quercus; species Quercus glauca. Next base: position 45,034,888 of record CM043322.1, on the reverse strand, counting down.
TTATTATGGTTCTTGAACATAAAAACCTTTAATTTAAAATATCTAGTAGGAGAGAGATACAAGGGTTGGATCTCACGGCCTCCATTATCGGTTCATAGTAGTGTGGGTAAGCATCTCGTCTTGGCATATATGCCTTGCGATCCCAAAGGAGGGTGTTTACTTCAAGTACTACAAGATTGAACTAACCTGTTTAAAGTAGTGTGGACAAGCATCTCGTCTTGGCGTATATGCCTCGCGATCCCAAAGGAGGGTGTTTTGTTCCATGGTACTACAAGTTTAAACATTATAAGGGAGATGAAATGTGGCTACACATGATTCTAGATAATAGTATACACTAGACTAAATGTAATGTTAACCTCCCAAAGGAGCTATGTCATTATCATTTAGAGGCTAAAACTAATACGGCATATTATTAGTGTATGATAAGAGTTATCATGATAGCACTAATAATGAGAATAGTTCCCAATCAATTAATGTGTTTATAATAAACTTGCTACCAAGGAATTATAGACATGGATTGGTTTGTCGTTGCATATATTATTTTATGGTTTTATAAGGTTCCATATTATATGTTTATATGCTAAATTGATAATGTCTAGTTTACTTATTATATTCATGTTTGTTATTTCAGATTTAAAATCATGGCATCATTTAGCCCACTTGTTGCTATTCTTAATCAAAACAAACTGACTGGATCCAACAATGTTGGCTGAAGAGCACAAATATGTGCTTACTCAACCATGTCCTAGCTTTCCATCATTAGATGCTCCTTTTGAGGAAAAACAGCGATATGATTGTTGGCAGAAATCTAATGAGATGGCCAAGTGCTATATCCTAGCATCTATTTCAAATGTTTTACAGCATCAAATGCAGGATGTAGAACTAGCTTCAGACATTATGCTCAGTCTGAAGGAGATGTTTGGTGAGCAAGGCCGTTCTGCAAGGCAAGAAACTATGAGGCAGATTTATAATACCAAAATGGCTGAAGGTACTTCAGTAAGGGAGCATTGTCTTAGGATGATCTCTAATCTGAATACATTGGAAGTTTAAGGTGCCGATATTGATGGAGAATCCCAAGTGGATATGATACTCCAGTCACTACCAGAATCATTCAAGGAATTCAGACTTAACTATAATATGAACAAAAAGATCTATACATTGTCTGAATTGATGAATGAGTTGGTAGCGGTGGAACGAATCCTTGGTACTTCTAGTGTTGATGCTAATATGGCTGAAGCTTCTACTTCTCAACCTAAGTCGAAAGGCAAGGGTAAGAAGAAGAAGAAGAAAGACTTCTCCAAGAAAGATGGTAAACAAGTTGCCTTAGGAGTTGCCAACAAAGGAAAGAAAACCAAAGGAAAGTGTTTCCATTGTGGTGAGAAAGGACATTGGAAGAGGAATTGTCCAATATTTAACGCTGCCAAGAATAAAGGTATGAAAAGTACATTTCTTCTTGAAACATGTTTGGTACAGAATCCCACAGATTCCTGGTGTGTGGATTCAGGTTGTACTAATCATATCTGCAAATCCTTACAGGGGTTTCAGGAGACCAGAAAACTGAATGAAGGGGAAATGTTTCTTACCTTGGCTGATGGGAGCAGGATTCCAGTTGTAGCTATTGGAGTGTTTAATTTATGTTTTGAATCTAGAGTTTTAATATTGGAAGACTGTTTGTATGTACCTAATGTTCGTAGAAATTTAATTTCTGCAACTTATTTAGGTAAACATGGATATTATGTTATCTTAAAAGACAATGTTGTAATAAAGAAGGATAAAGTGTTTATCTGTTCTGGCAATATTGTGGATGGTCTTTATATTTTAACTCCTGATAAGCATGAATTATATAATTCTGAATTAGATCATAACTCTTATGTAAAATCATTAAAGAGAAAGTTTCCTTCTACTAATGAAGCATATCTTTGGCACTTGCGTTTGGGTCATATTAATCCAAACAGAATTCAAAGACTGATCAAAGATGGACTTTTAGAGCCATTGGACTTTGATGAATTTCCAGTTTGTGAATCTTGTTTGGAAGGCAAAATGACCAAACGGCCTTTTAATGCAAAAGGTAGAAGAGCCCAAGAGTTACTTGAATTAGTTCATACAGATGTATGTGGTCCTATGTCAACCCAAACAAAAGGAGGTTATGAGTACTTCATCACTTTTACTGATGATTACTCAAGATATGGTTATGTGTACCTAATGAGACGGAAGTCCGAAACCTTTGAAAAGTTCAAAGAGTTTAGGGCTGAAGTTGAGAATCAATTAGGTAAACGCATAAAAGCTATTCGATCTGATCGTGGTGGCGAATACCTTCTTGGGGATTTCAAGGATTACTTAACTCAAAATGGGATTATATCCCAATTGACTGCACCTGGAACTCCCCAATAGAATGGTGTAGCAGAAAGAAGGAATAGGACTCTTTTGGAAATGGTTAGGTCCATGATGAGTTACTCAACTTTACCAGTTTCTTTTTAGGGATATGCACTAAAAACTGCAATGCATATTTTGAATTTAGTTCCATCAAAATCTGTTCCCAACACACCTAAGGAATTGTGGAGTGGGCATAAGCCTAGTATGAAATATCTCCACATTTGGGGATGTCCAGCAAATGTGTTGAAAAGGAAGTCTGATAAGTTGGAATCTAAAACCGAAGTATGCATGTTTTTAGGGTATTCAAAAGAAACAAAGGGTTATTTATTCTATAATCATAAAGATAACAAAGTGTTTGTTAACACACATGCCAAATTTTTGGAAGATGATTATATGAATAATTTTGATTCTAGAAATAAAGTTGTTTTGGCTGAAATGAATGAACCTTTAGTTGAACAACCAATAGATGAAACTAGGGATGATGTGGTTGTATTGGATACACCACAAGATACTACTCATGAGATGTCTAGTACACAGGTGCCTCGTCGTAGTGGGAGAATTGTTCGGCCTCCCATAAGATTCATAGGTTTGGGAGAAACTTATGAAGCTATCTTAGAAGAGGCTGAATCGGATCCCTACACTTATGAAGAGGCAATGAATGATATAGATGCACATCATTGGATCAAAGCTATGAAATCTGAATTAGATTCCATGTATTCCAATCAAGTTTGGGATCCTGTAAAGGCGCCTAATGGCATTAAACCTGTTGGTTGCAAATGGGTTTACAAGAGGAAGAGAGGGGTAGATGGAAAGGTTGAAACCTTTAAAGCAAGACTAGTGGCGAAAGGGTATACACAAAAAGAAGGTGTTGACTATGATGAAACTTTTTCGCCAATAGCCATGCTTAAATCTATCAGAATTCTCTTATCCATTGCTGCTCATTATGATTATGAGATTTGGCAAATGGATGTCAAGACTGCATTTCTTAATGGCAATCTTGAAGAAGAAATCTATATGATGCAACCGGAAGGTTTCATAGCAAAGAACCAAGAGCATATGGTATGCAAGTTGAAAAGGTCCATTTATGGACTTAAGCAAGCATCTAGGTCATGGAACATCAGATTTGATCAAGCAATCAAGTCATTTGATTTTGAACAAAATCTTGATGAACCATGTGTGTACAAAAGACATCGTAATAAAGTAGTAATGTTCCTAGTGTTTTACGTTGATGACATTCTACTCATTGGAAATGATGTAGGGGTAATGTCATTAGTAAAAGTTTGGTTGTCAAGCCAATTTAATATGAAGGACTTAGGTGAAGCTAACTTTATTCTAGGGATCAAGCTTTGGCGAGATCGCAAGAATAAGATGTTAGGTTTATCACAAATTGGGTATATAGATAAGGTTCTAGAACAGTTTAGTATGCAAAACTCCAAGAAGGGATTGCTTCCTTTCAGACATGGAGTTCCTCTGTCTGATGACCAAAGGCCTAAGACTCAAGAGGAAGAATATATGATGAGACAAGTTCCTTATGCTTCTGCAGTAGGAAGTCTCATGTATGCCATGCTTTGTACTAGACCAAATATTTATTATTCAGTTGGCATGGTCAGCCGATATCAATCAAATCCAGGACCAAAACATTGGCAAGCTGTAAAGCATATTCTCAAGTATCTACGGAGAACGAGAGATTATATGCTTGTTTATCGATGTGAGGATTTGATGCCCATTGGCTATACAGATTCAGATTTTCAGTCGGATTTAGATTTCAGAAAGTCCACATAAGGATGTGTTTTCACCTTGGGAGGTGGAGCCATAACTTGGAGGAGTGTCAAACAATCTTGTATTGCAGACTCCACCATGGAAGCAGAATACGTTGCTGCTTGTGAAGCAGCAAAGGAAGCTCTATGGCTCAAGAAATTCCTTTCTGACCTTGGTGTAATGAGAATAGAACAAGTTCTCATCACATTGTTTTGCGACAATAGTGGTGCAGTTGCACAATCAAAAGATCCAAGGAACCACAAGAAAGGAAAGCACATCGAGAGAAAGTATCACATCATTAGAGATATTATTGCTCGGGGAGATGTGGTGGTAGCAAAGATTGAAAGTGCAAATAATCTAGCAAATCCCTTTACCAAAGCCTTGCCTCAAAGGACCTTCGAGTCACATTTGGAGCGAATGGGAGTTAGATTAGTGCACAATAGTCTTTAGGGCAAGTGGGAGATTGTTAGGATTAATGCCCTTAAATCCTATTGTATGATGCTATGTATGACATTATGTATGACTTAATATTGTGATTAATAAAGTTGTTTTATTATTATCTGAAACAATGGTAACAAGAATATTTGGACATTATCATATAGTTCATAAGATGCATAGTATGTGATTTATGTGATTTAGTCACAGAAGATATAAGTCACAAGTTCTTTGTAAACTCAGATTTTTAGTTCGTAGTCAGTGATGAAATTGGGTATTTCATCTGCGAAGACTATAACATATTAACTAAGATGATTTGTCTTGATCATGGAAGTGGTGACTTCTAGTTGATATGTTGATATGTTTTAAGAGTTAAGACATATTGAACTGGACCGCTATGAGATTTATTATTCTCCTAACGACTGTCAATTGAATAATAAATCTCACGACTTATATTTGCATGAACTCTTAATCCTGAGAGAATAATGGACCTGATCATGAAATGTAGGTTGCTTTGATATATCAGGAGTGAGATCTAAAGTAACGGTCAAAACCTCAATATGTTGGGCAACCACATTTAATGTTGATGGAACATATATTTTCAAGATGAAATTCATAGTCTCTTAATGGAGATATAAAATATTCCCTTGAGATAAGTTTAATGGGTTTGGTTATTCAGAGTGTTAGGCCTAACCACTTTAGTAAGAAGTTACTAAAGTATATATTTATGAAATTGGATTTCATAAATATATGATAAATAACTTAAAAGGATTAAACCGGGTACTCAAGGATTAAGATGTAGTAATCTACAAAGTGACAGTCTACATTCATGACTTTGTGTTACTATGAATATTTTATGAAGGGGTTGCATGTATAATAAAGTCTTGGGATATAATTTATTAATAAGGCCTAGAGTGCAATTATATTTATATAGTGGTATTAAATATAATTAATGGTAACTTTGGGCTTGTCAAGAGTTGACAGAAAAGCCCAAGGCCCATTGGAGCTAGTGTCTTATTGGTCCCTTTTGGTCCCACTCAAAGCCACACACTAAAACCCAATTGGAAAGGCCCAATAGGCCGGCCCAATTAGATAATCAGTTATATATAAAGGGATAATCATTAGTGTAATTAGAAGAGAAAAAGTGAGAAACCATTGTGAAGTGGTGTGTATGTGTGAGTGAAGCCACTCGTTATTCTCCCTTAGAAACTGATTGAGAGACCACACTTCTCGGGCGTAAAGTGGAATTGGAGTGAAGATTAAAAGTGTTCCCAAGTACTTCTAATCTTTTGTTTTGAATTTCACTGCATCAAGGTACGCTATCTTGTTCTTAAATTCTGAAATTTATATAGTGCAAGTTATCGATCATGAATGAAATAGATCTTTGTTTGTTGCTTCCGCTATGTGTTTTGTATGAGATACAAAACCAGTTTTAACCAACATCTTCAACAGTCTTTTGCCTACTACGGGTACACCCAGAGGGTCTTATGGGAGACTGGGGTGTAAGGTTAAGGGATTCCGAAGAACCATGGGCTAAGGAACTCATAGGAACCTGAAGGACAGAAGACTCTACCTTAGTCTTCACTTTGATCTTTGGGATTAAAGGATGGCCGACTTCTTTCCTAATTGTAGAGGGGTCCATTCCTTTGGGCTCCTCAGAAACAACTAGCTGCTTGTGAGACATAGCAGTTTTCCTTTTCTTAGTCTTACGGCCAGCCTCAATACCCTCAACGCTTCCTTCAATCTCAACTTTCATGACTGCTTCCTGCTTGATCTTTTTCTCCTTACTTTTGCCCACAGGAGTTGCAACACCAATTACCTCTACCAGCCCTCTCTTGATTGGCACACCAAAAGAAGCGCCCACAATAAGGTCACACCATAACCAAGCATCAGGAAAATTATTCGCATAGCATACCCAACCACCCCTAGAGGCATACCACTCCACAAATCATGTTTTGCTGCTTATTGTAGCAGACACAATGCCAGCAGTGGGGAGGGCTAGACACTTGTTGAAAGTAGGAGAAGAGAAAAGACTAGGATCAGGAACCCTCCCAATCTTACCGGAACTAACAAAATCTGAGAAGGACTTCTGAAGTCTTCTCCAGTAGCCAACAAAGCCACTGGAAGCAAAGACTCCTTGCTGGGATTTTGGCACCACAAATTGAGGGCTCCTTTGCGACCAGTAAGAAAAAGTCTAGAGCCTTAGAAACGGATCTAGGGAAAGCACTACCTCCTTGAACACCAGCGGGATGTCCTAATCAAAATCAAATTGCCTAAGTACCCGGTGTGCTGAATAGTGAGTATACCTTCGACCACTTAATGAAGGTACCGGAAGCCACGAAGGGCTGGTACAGGCCAAGTATGTCAAGCTGCCTTCATCTCCTCAACACAGATCAAAGGCATTCATTGGGGAGTTAAGGAAAGAGGCCAACGTGGAATCACAAGCGAACCTAGGACCGAACTCTTGGGGAGAATGCCAACTTAAATGCCCTGCCTGATCAAGCAATTCCGCCAAATTGAGGCTACCACCCTTCAGGTTAGACCAACGGAAGATGATAGGGTGGTTGTCAATAGAATTGCCACACAGACCCTTAATCACGTTTCGGGATCCTTGGAACTTATCTTTCACATACTTCAAGTTCCTGCACTTAGCTAAGGTGACAGAAGAACGGTCCCACATGAACACCTGGAGAATAGCACAGTGGAGGGACGAAGTAATAGTGTAACAGGAATTGCCTTCAACTTCATCCCCATGAAGCAAGTCTAGCTGGGAGTAAACATGGCCTAAAAACATGGGGGCTAAGGGATACTGGGCACCCCGGACAATCTGATTGCAAGAGGAAAGAAAATGGATTTGATTCCATACCTAGGAAACTCACTAAATAGAAACTTGTTGAGCTATAACGCTAAGAACCTAGCTTGCCTAACTGATCTATCCTTCTCTCGAGGAAGGTTCATGACCCATTTTCCGATTCTGGCTGGTTTCCTTCCAGAAGAAGCAGTACGCCCGCCAAAGTGACTAAAAAGCTTGTCTTGGATTTCGAGATCCTCGCTGGAAAGGCTAATATCAAAAGGATTCTCGTCACTAAACACTGGGAGGAGGAAATTATTAACCATGTTCTCAAAGTAATGGTAAGCTCACCGACAGAAAATAAGAATGTGTGGAGAGAAAGGCACCAATGGCGCACCAAGTGTCTAAGGCCCTTAGCATCCCTAAAACCTTCGAAATTCCTAAAAATCACTACTGATTTCAGGATCTCGGCGCACTCCAAACAACTGACAAACTCACCATCAGAAAGCTCCTTGTCTACCCAACTGGACCAACCAGTAATCTTCCCTGGGACGAAATCAAAGAAGATGGGAACAGCCTCGCGAGATCCTCGCCTAATCTGTAGATCTAAAATTTTCCTTAGATCTGGAACCTGGGCTGAACTGGCAAACCCAGACTGGCTAGAAAACACCCAGGTTCATGTGATTAACTCAAAGGTTTCTTACCATGTTTTATTGGGACGCCTCTGGCTTTATAAGTATCGCCGTATTTCTTCCATGTACCATCAATGTGTTAAAGGGAGATTGAATGGGAGGCCCCTAAGGATCCCTGCTAACCCGAACCCTTTTAGCCAAGAAGAAGTGAACTTTGTGAAAACAATGTTTTATGATGAGTTGGAACCAGATGATAAGACCCCATGCCAGGGACCGCAGGAGCACCTGTCTTGAAAGAAGAAGAAAGAGGGGGTGCCCATGACCTAAGGAACCTCTTGGACAGAAAAATGCAAAAGAAGGAGACCAGCTCTTTAGAATCCCGGGAATGCATAGTAATACGAGAGCCCGAAGGGAGGCTAATATATCGTTTATGAAGGTATGTGGGGCCTGAATGCATCGTGCAGGAGGGTCCTGGACCACCAAATTGTATGATGGCTCAAGAAGAAATCCTAAAGGACCCAGTCAAGGAAGTAAATATCTAAACCGATGAGGAATTGGAAAAGGTAAACTTAGGGGCTGAGTTGGGATCCCAGAAGCCTGTTTTCATTAACAGTCAGTTGACAACACAAGAAAAAGAACAATTAGTAACATTACTCAGGAGATATGTGGATGTGTTCGCATGGATATACGATGAGATGCCTAGCCTAGATCCAGGATTGGTAGTCCATTCTCTTAATGTGGACCCAAGAGTCAAGCTAGTGGTCTAACCAGCCAGGGTCTTTCACACTGATGTAGAGGCTCAAATAACTCAGGAAGTCAAGAAACTGCTAGCAGCAGGGTTCATCAAGCCAATCTAGCATCCCAAATGGCTCTCCAACATAGTACCCGTGACGAAAAAGAATAGCCAAATCCAGTGTTGTGTGGATTTTCGCAATCTAAACAAGGCATGTCTAAAAGATGACTTTTTCCTGCTTAACCAAATCTGCATGGCTGCCAGAGATGCAAAGAAGACAGCATTTAGGACCCCAATCTAAAATTTTTATTACACTGTGATGCCCTTTAGACTTAAAAATGCAAGGGCCACATACCAGCGAACCATGACAGCTATCTTCCATGATATGATGCATAGAGAAATGGAAGATTATGTGAATGACATTGTGGTAAAGTCAAGAACATGGGCAGGACACTTCCAGGTACTAGAACAAGTCTTTGAAAGGTGCAGGAAGTACAAACTATGCATGAATCTCGTGAAGTGTGCTTTTGGAGTATCTGCTGGAAAATTTCTTAGGCTCTTAGTACATCACAGAGGCATAAGTGTAGATTCAGCTAAGGCCATAGCCATCACAACAATGAAAAAACCTACAACGGTTAAAGAGCTCAAAAGTTTCCTGGGAAGGGTCTTCCACATCAAGAGGTTTGTGCTAGGATTAGTTTCGGTCACAAGTGGTTTGTCCAAACTGTTGAAAAAGGAGGTTGAGTTTACTTGGGGAACTAAACAGCAGGAAGCCTTTCAGAGGATCCAACAGATTATGAATCATCTTTCTACCCTACAAGCACTAGTACATGGGCGACCCCGTTGCTATATTTAGCATCAAACTCCCAGGGTATAGGGGCCCTGCTAGTGTAGGAAGATGGTGTTGGGAATGAACGGTTATTTATTATGTAAGCAGGACACTTAAAGATACAGAGACCAGGTACCCCAGGATAGAAAGAGCATGTCTAGTGGTTATCTACGCGTCTTAAAGGCTAAAACGATACTTCTCAGCCCACCTGATCCACTTACTAACCAAGTCACATCCCATAAAAGCACTCTTTCATCAGCCTCTCCTAACAGGAAGAATAGCACAGTGGCTGGTCCTGCTCTCTCAATATGACATTGGCCTCAGGACCCCCAAGACTATCAAAAGCCAAGCCATAGTAGATCTGCTAGCCCAGTTCCCAAGGGAAGAAGAGTGTTCACTAAGCGAGAAGATCCCTAGAGATGTGGCAGTGGCAGAACTCCCAGGACGAAAGTGGACAATAAGGTTTAATGGGTCAGCAATGACAACTTCAAACGGCCTGGGAATTGTGCTAAGTTGCGAAGATAGGGATACCATGCCATTATCCTTCAAGCTTGAGTTTCCCTGTTCAAATAATGCTGCTGAGTACGAGGCATACTTGACTGGGCTGGCCATAGCGCTCAGCATAGGAGTAAAACATATGAGGGTTTTTAGAGACTCTAATCTCGTAGTCTCCTAAGTAAAAGGTGACTTCGAACTATGAAAGCAAAGTTTGGCAGCTTACAGAACTTGGGCGCAAAAGGTGAAGCAGAAATTTCAGACCTTCAGTGTGGAGTACGCCTAAAGGAGTGAAAACAGGTTTGCTGATGTACTAGCCACCCTGGGATCCCAGATGCCATTTAAAGGAAAAGGTACTTTAATAAGGGTATAAGGATCCTCAAAAAGATGTTCCCTAAAGAACCAGAACAAAAAGATTGGAGAGATGAGATAAAAGGGAAAATAGAAAAGTTGGGGCATGAAAGAAGCATCAAAGAACTAAAAGATTACACTTTGATAGAAGGAGAGCTATACAGGAGGCAGCCAGAGGGATCCTGTCCAGATGTATTAACTAGAAAGAAAGGAAGCTGAGATCAGAAGAATTGTATAGCAAGATCTGTGGGATTGTAGAGAAGATCAGTTTATACAGAAGGATGCAGCGCATGGGGTACTATTGGCCAAATATGAGCAAAGATGCTACAACTGTACAGGAGGAATGTCAAAGGTGTCGGCTTCAATGGACAAAGAAAAAAGTTATGTTGTGTTTGTGACAGAAGATTAGAGGACCCCATTCATGGAATACTTGGCTCAAGGGATCCTACCAACTGATAGGACACTGGCCCACCAGCTCAGGAAACTGGCCGTTAAATACTTCTTGCAGAACAGAATCTTGTTCAAAAAGGGGTATAATAGGGATCCCCTAAGATGCCTAGGGCCTAGGGAAGTCAGGGATGTCCACTCCGGTAACTAGGAAGTTACCCAGGGAAAAGAAGACTCTATAGACAGTTGTTGTAGTTGGGGTACTGTTGGCCTACAATGAAAAGGGACTCCGAGAAGCTGGTTAAAATGTGTTATGCATGCCAAGTACTCGGAGATGAAATCCATACTCATCCAAATGTGCTACAAGACATGACAACACCATGGCCTTTCCACACTTGGGGACTTGATCTTATAGGACCCATAAACCCTCATTCTAATGTCCATATATGGATCCAGGCAACCACCAAGTATTTTACAAAATAGGTAGAGGCTGTCTCTTTGAAAAGGGCCACTAAAGCAGCAGTGGCAAACTTCATTCGAGAGCACATCATTACACAGTTCAGGGTCTTCAGGAGACTGATCAATGACAATGGAACCCCATTCATAAACAAAAGACATGAAGAACCTAACCGAGGCATATTACATCAAGCATGGGAGGTCCACACCATATTATCCATAAGGAAATGGCCAGGCTGAGGCTACTAACAGAATGATACTGAAGATCCTCAAAAAAATGAAACATGAGCATGGGGGAAAATGGAGTGACCACCTGACAGATGTACTTTGGGCATGTAGGAGCTCCTTGAAGACAACCACGAGATTTTCACCATTTTCCCTTATTTATGGGACAAAAGCCATCATCCCCGTGGAGCTAGTCATCCTTACGCCAAGAGTAGTACTCGAAGGAATCCAAGAAGGCGCAAATGGCACAAATAATGAAAGGAGGTTGGCAGATCTAAAGGGGTTAGAAGAAGAACGTGAAGTGGCCAGAAGGAGAAGCCAGAGGTACTAGCAGAGGATGGCTAAAACATATGCACAAACAGTAAACCCAAGAGCCTTCATGGAAGGGCAGCTAATATTAAGAGGAGCAGATCATGTAAGGAAGAATGTCCCAAAGCCCTCCAAATTTACTCCAAAATGGGAGGGCCCCTACATCATTAAGGAAGCCCACGACAGGGAATATTACTACCTCACAAAGGAAGATGGGACTGCCCTGATAGACCTTATAAGCAAAAAATGGTTGAAACCATACTATGCATGAAAAAAAAAAGGGAGGCTTCAGCACACCAAGAGTTTTTTTTGCCACTATCCAATCTGCTAAGTGTCCCGTCACTCTTTGTATTTTCTCTTTTATCATGAACTTTACTTAGTTTTTTTTTAGGAGCCCACGATAGAAGGATATTCAATGATCCTTACTATCTTTGTCAATCCTCTTATGTTCCTTAGTATTGTAACTATGTTTTATTTCAATGGAATCCTTTTTTTTTTTTTTTTTGGAGCTATAGCAAAGATGTACAATTGCATGGTATTGCATAGCCCAAATGCAGGCAAGTTTGGGCAGGATACTTAGGTCAGCGCAAAAAAAAAGCCCTTACGCATGACCTAGGACCCCACACCGCATTTAGTTCAAGTACATGGTTGGGGACCCTGGGCAAGAACGAGCGCTTGGGATACCCAGCCCAGTACTTGTTCCAAAAAAAAAAAAAAAGTATGCCTGGTTCATGACCTGGGACATGAAAAAAAAATGTTCAATGTACCCAGTTCAGTACCTGCGTAAGAGCACAACCACTAGGGTACCTAGTCTAGGACCTACTGCAAAATTTGTAGGGACCATGGCCCAGGACTCAGCTCAAAAAGAAGAGAAGCAACAAAAAAAAAAGGAGCAGAATACACATTGTGAGCAAATCCACATATTATAATCCAAAGTAGACAGATCCACATATTATCATAGTCAGAAGTAGTTTTCAAAAAAAAAAAGAGAAATAAGGATAAGATTATACAACCTCAATTGTCTGAAAAATAAACTTATGCATTTGAAATACTAAAGAAAAAGAAAAAAAGAAAGGAGCTAAGGCATAAGTCCAGTCAGCAAAGATCCTTCTGAGGGAATTGCAAGAATAGTTGATGAAGAAAGAACTAGTTGCCTCTTAAATTTCATATCTTGCAGTGCCTTATGAGCACGAGCCAGGGCCTCCTCAACATTAGCAATCTTGGTGTCAAGGTCCTTAGAAACCTTCCTCTAGAATAGCATATGAACTAAGGCCTGCAGGTACTCCAGAAACAAAAGACAGATTGAACTTGGCTTCCACAAGATGCTACACCATTCCTCTCCACTCCAAAAGCCTTTCCTCAGATAGGGAATTAGGAGAGGAGTCCCTCAGTGAAATTAACATAGCGCATAGGAGCTCCATCAAGATATTGCCCAGGAATACGCCTCCCCTGAACCCATTAGTAAAGTCCCCCTGGGCCTTGAATAATCCCTCTAACAGTGGTAGACCCTCAACTGGACCGGAGAATCGCAAAAAGTTTCCAAAAGGAGGCCCAAAACGATGGAAATGGCTCATAGGGAGGCTATTGAACTCTGAGGAATCAAAGTGGGCCAAGAAAGCAGGGAGTCCTGAGCCGGGATTTGAGACCGTCATCTCTGGAGCCTCCTCCATTGTCGTATCTCCACTCCCAAGAATTGGAGAACTTTCAACCCTTTAGATAGTTTGGGGGATCCCTGCTTGAGCCTCAACAACCTAGACATTAGAAGTAGGTTCCACAACTACTTCAGTAACTATGGGCTCAAGATCCTTAGAACCTATGTCAGCATTTGCAAAAGCAGACAAAGTAAAAAAAAAAAAAAAAAAAAAGGGAGGAAGAGAGAAAAGAGGAAGAATTAAAGATGGAAAGGAAAGAGAAAGCTAAAGAACCAATATTAGTTCCCTGTGGTATAGCCTCCTCCTGATAGGGGGCAGCCATGTCAGCTATTATGGGAGGCTCCTCCTCTCGCCCCTCTGACTTCTCAGAAGACTCTACAGAAAAGTATAAAGCGCGTTGGAGAAAAGGTGAAGAAACCTTGGCAAAATTGCTAAAGGAAGGGAAAGACGCTAGGGGCTTCGCCATAAAAGGGAAAGGCAAGGGAAGAGTATGGAAAGAGAAAAGGGAAAGATATGAACTAAAAAACGAGAAGGATAACTAAGCAATACACACCTTCAGAAGCCTCTGACTCCAAGGAAAGGGCTGCTTCAAGGGTGGACTGGGTGCTGGCTTAACCTAAAAGAAGCAAAGGGGAAAAGGGAAAAGAACCTTTAGGGAGAAAGGATAAGCGAAATAGGAATAGATGCTAATAAAGGATGGATGAGGCTTACCTGCTCGTGTAGATCATGACACACCTCCTGGAGACTCCTTGCCCAATGCATACTCAGTTTTAAGCTCAAGTGTCATAGTTTTAGTAGGACTAGGATTCTGCACGGGTTTGGGATCCTAGGGAGTAGGAGGCTGGAGAGCTTTAGGATCCTAAACGGCCGAAGAAACAAAAGGCAGAATAGGTTGGGCCTCCTTCACTGCCTGCCTGACTTCCTCAGCCACGCCACCACTAGGGGGCTCCTTCTCCACACCTAAGGCAGCAACAGATTGAGCTGTCATCACTTCTTTCGTCATAACACCACCGGTAACAAGAAGAGGCACTTGACCTACTAAAGAAAAGAGGAGTAAGAAGAAGTAAGTGGCAAGACTTCAATATATATATATATATATATGTGTGTGTGTGTGTGTGTATATACACAGCACCAAAGGAAGAGAGAAAGCAAACAGTAAAAGGCACAAGGGGAAGCAGGCCATACCACATCATCACTAGAGGATTGACTTTTACCTCCCTTGAGGTCTGACTTACGCTTGGACTGCAAAAGGGGAATGACCATCCATCAGTTAAAAAAAAAAAGGAGAGACACAACAAGAACAACAAACCAGGAAGGGCAGATGCAAAAAAAAAAAAAAAAAAAAAAAAAAAAAAAAAAAAAAAAAAAAAAAAAGAAGGAAAGATGCCTTACCCTTCTCTCTCTCTCTCTCTCTCTCTCTCTCTCCAGATCCTTCAATAGTATTTTGTCTACTACAGGTATGCCAAGAGGGTCCTAAGGGGGACTAGGGTGTGATGTAAAAGGACCCCAAGGAACCCTAGGCTGAGGAACTCTCAGGAATTTGAAAGACAGAAGACTCTACCTTAGCCTTCACTCTAATTTTTGGGATTAAGGGATGGCCAACTTCCTTTCCAACTGTAAAGGGGTCCACTCTTTCGAGCTCCTTAGAAATAACTAGCTGCTTACGAGACCTAGCAATTTTCCTCTTCTTAGTCTCAAGGCCAACCTCAGTACCCTCAACGCTTCCTCCAAGCTCAGCTCTCTAGACAACTTCCTGTTTTATCTTCTTCTCTTTACCTTTGCCTACAAGAGTGGCAGAACCAACTGCCTCTACCACCCCTCTCTTGATTGGCACACCAGAAGAAGTGCCCACAATAAGGTCACACCCTGACCAAGCATCAGGAAAATCATTTGCGTAACATACCCAACCACCCTTAAAGGCATGCCACTCTACAAATCCTGTTTTGCTACTTATGACAGCAGACACAATGCTAGTAGTGGGGAGAGCCAAACGTTTGTTGAAGGTAGGAGCAGAGAAAAGACTAGGATTAGGAACTCTCCAAATCTTACCAGAACCAACAAAATCTGAGAAATACTTTTGAACTTTTCTCCAGTAGCCAGCAAAGCCACTGGAAGCAAAGACTCCTCACTGGGATTTTGGCACCACATATTGAGGGCTCCTTCGTGACCAATAAGAAAAAGCCTGGGACCATAGAGACAAATCTAGGGAAGGGAGAGAAGGCACTACCTCCTTGAACACCGGCGGGATGTCCTGGTCAAAACCAAACTTCCTAAGAACTCAGTGTGTTGAGTAGTGGGTGTACCTAGGACCGCTTGATGAAGGTACTGGAAGCCACCAGGGACTAATGCAAGCGAAATACGCCAAGCTGCCTTCATCCCCCCTACGCAGATCAAAGGTATTCCTCAGGGAGCTAAGGAAAGAAGCCAACACAGAATCGCAGGGGAACTTGAGACTGAACTCTCAAGGAGAACGCCAACTTAGGTGCCCTGCCTGATCAAACAATTCCACCAAATTGAGGCTGCCACCCTTTAAGTTAAACCAATAAAAAATAGGGGGGTGGCTATCGGTATAATTGCCACACAGACCCTTAATCACATCTGGGGATCCTTGGAACTTATCCTTTACAAATTTCAAAGTAACAGAAGAACAGTCCCACATGAACACCTAGAGAATGGCACAGTGAAGGGACGAAGTAATAGCGTAGCAAGAATTGCCTTCAACTTTATCTCTATGAAGCAAGTCTAATTAGGAGTAAACATGGCCTAAGAACATGGGGGCTAAAGGATACTGAGCACTCCGAGCCAATCTAATTGCCAGAGGAAAGAAAACGGACTTAACCCATACCCAAGGAACTCACTGAATAAGAACTTACTAAGCCAAAGTGTCAGGAACCCGGCTCACCTAACTGCCTTGTCCTTCTCTCAAGAAAGGTTCATGACCCACTTGCCCATTCTGGCCTGTTTCCCATCAGAAGAAGCAGTACACCCATTGAAGTGACTGAAAAGCTTGTCTTTAACCTCAAGATCCTCGCTAGAAAGGCTGATATCAAAGGGATTGTCATCACCAAATATTGGGAGGAGAAAATTATTGACCACATCCTCCAAAGTGATAGTAAGCTCACAAACAGAGAAGAAGAATGTGTGAAGAGAAGGGCACCAGCAGCGCACCAAGTGTCTGAGGCCCTTGGCATCCCTAAAAATTCAAGGTTCCTAGAAATTGCTACTAATTTCAAGATCCTGGCTCACTCCAAACAACTAACGAATTCACCATCAGAAAGCTCCATGTCCATCCAAATGAGCCAACCGGTAATCTTACCAGGGACGAAGTCGAAGAAAATGGGAATTGCCTTACAAGATCCTTGCCTAATCTACAGATCTAAAATCTCCCTCGGATCTGGAACCTGGCCCAACTGGCAAACCCAGATTGGCCAGAGAACACCCAGGTATGAGGGGAAGGAGGAGCCTCGCCATAGGATACTTGAAGGAAGAATAAGTTAGGGGCGTACCAGGGATCCCGTAAAGGGAAGGCTGGGCACTCCACAACCTCCTACACCTCGCCCTTTATAGACCCAGAAGAGCTTTCACCTTCATCTGGGAGTACTCTTCCTCCTTTTTCGTGAGGAAGAAGAGGCCATGGAATTGTAATGCAATAGGAAACAGGAAAGTTGAGGGAATGAGGGACAGAGGAGAAGGAACAGAGAAACAGAAGCTAAAAGGAAGAAGATAAGGTTGAAAATAAAATCTCTGGAAGTGAAAAGATGGTTTGAAGTAACGGCAATAATGGTGCAGGGACAGTTGGAGAAGACGATGTATAGAAAGATGAGCTAGTTGCCACTATTCAATTTTTTATAAAAGAAAGTTATTGGCAATTATTAATGGGAGTTGTGGGGAACAAAAAAGGTGGATGGGGAAGTTTTACTCAAACATTCAACAGCCACGTTCCATGCAAAGAGGGGAAGTTGCAAAAGAAGTGTAACACGTAAAAAAAAAAAAAAAAAAAAAGGATAGCAGGGAAAAGCAGGATTCTGAGGGAAGGAGAAAAAGGACCCTGAAGCCAATTGAAACAGCAAAGAAGGAACTCCTATAGAGATCAAGAGTCTAGTCTACTCACACGTGGGCTGCAGGCAACCCACGAGCTCGGGGGGCTAAATGTTGAGGTCTAAAAAATCACAATATTGCACCAAGGCCCAAAACAGCACAAAAAATTGAACTATAGAAAAAATAAAATATTTGGGCCTTCAATAAAGAAAGGGGGGGAGAAGCCAAACCCATTAAGGATCATAGGGAGGAACCCAAATCCATGAATAGGTAAGTTTCAAATCCCATGAAACAAAGGGAAGAAGGAAGCCCAACCTGCAAAGGTCAGAAAATTGTTGGGGAGCCTAGGGAATGAACTGGGCCAGGATACTTGAGGACTCCCAAAAGCCTGGGATCCTCAGGACATGCAACAAAACTAGGTTTAGATTAAGACAGATCAGGGGGTGCCAAGAAACACAAGAAACAAGAACAGAAATGTCCCCATCAGCCACCCCATGATGTAGTAAAGGGGTCAGAGGGCCTGGGAATCAACAACTCATGAGCAAGAGCTTGGTACCTCGAGGAACCCAAGAAGAAGAACCAGGAAGGAATGAGGCTTAGGATCTTTCGTCTTGGCAGAAAAGAATCAGCTCACTTGGGAAAAATGACAAAAGGGAAAGTAGCCAAAATGTGAGTCTAAAAAAAGTGGGATCTAGAAGCCTTGGAGAAGGAAAGAACAAAAGCCAACTTTCTAGGACCCCCCAAAACGAGGAAATCAACAAGAGGCTTTTTGAAGAAGGAACCTCAAAAGAAGAAAATAATGAAGAATGAGGAAAGGACCAGCTACCAATGTTGCTGGCACAACATTGGTTCTGGTACCCAGAGGAGCAAATGAAGGGAATCAGTGGTACCTCGAAAATCCTAGGATGGCTCTATAAAAGGGAAAGTAGCCAACAATGAAAGGACATTCTGCAACAGTGAATTAGAGTAAAATCCTTGAGAAAACTCTGTTAGAACTCAAAAAAGGAGAGAAAAGAAAGGGAAATACTGTCTGGTATCCTCAAACAGCCACTAGAAAACACACTTGGATTCAAAGGGATTCAAATTTTGCAAGTCTTAGAGGCCTGAAGAGCCATCTAAGTCTGTGATTTTTGAACTTATTTGAACCTTGTAACACGTCTTAGTGAGCATAGTGTATTACACAATTAAGAAAGTAATGGAGTATTTTACACTGTCTTAAGGATCCCTAACATTTTGTTTTACGTTCTTTCTTTATCATTGTGTTCCTTTGTTGTTTCTTGCTGTTCAATGCATATATTTCTTGTATGTTAGCATGTATGTGTTGTAGGATTTGTGCTCTGTGCACCACCTGGTTCAAAATCAACCCAATTTAGCTGCGGTGAACCAAGCTTAGTCCTTTAAAACAATAAGTATTAGGCCTAGGATCCTTGTTTCTACTTGGACCTGTGTGTTAAAAAAAAGAACCTACACAGGTTTCTAAATTTGTATAGCAATAGCTAAAGATAAAATAAATAGTTATTTGTGTAGCATTTAGATGGCTGGAGTTTTTTAGTGTTTGTCATATGATGAATATTAAGTTTTAGGACAAGAGCAATGGGGAGTTTTATCATCTTAAGTGCTATGTGATAAGATATGCTTACCATATATTACCCGCTACACATGGACTCGTCAGAGTTCAGGGAGTTGGAAAAGACACGCCAAGTAACATGTTTCTTTTTTCAATTTTAAACCACTGGAGTTTTACTGAACATACCTCTTAGCCCTCCAGACCACGACTCCCAAAGTTTCTCCAAAGAGACTTATGAGCTTAGATCATAAGCCGAAAATGAGATGACGTACATTGGGTTTTGTTGTCATTTTGTGTAAATATGGGCTTTTGTTGAAGAAGCAGCTTGCCCTGAGTGTAAAAGAGGTAATATGGGCCATGAACTTTGATTCATTGCTTGAGCCTGATCCATGTGTTGATGTTGATGATGTCATGGGGTTATGATTCTAATTGATGAAGAGGAAATGTGGACCATGAATCCACCTCTTGAAGTAAGGATTTTGTGGGCCATGTGAGCCCAATCCATGAGATATAAGCTTATTTTGGGATTTAAAGAGATTTACCCAAAAAATCAATAATATATTGATGTGGAATGGGTTGCCAATGAAGTAGTGTCATGTGGGGCGAAAAAAGAGTCCTCAACAAACATCAACATTTAGGGCTCGCTTTGTAAGAAACTTAGCCGCTATGGAAAAATCCCAGGAGCTCTTTTCATTCGTAAGGCAGCACCTCGGGCCTTCCCTCTCAAACAAAGTTAGACGACTCCAATTTTGTGCGAGATCCTCCATAGGACAGAGGAAAGGCAAAAAACAACACTCTTGTTTCCTTGGACCCCTGAAAAAAACCACTAGCCTAGGAATAATCTTGTTATTCCAAGGAGACTAACAACACCCTCATAAAGAAGGGACAAGATATTCTACAGTGCGTGAGAAGTCAGAAGACTAACTCTCAAAGCAGCAGAGAAACCATTGGTCAGTTATAGGAAGAATAAGAGTTTAAGGGAAGGTGAAGCAAGTTAAAAGACATGAATTTATATTTCTTATTGTTATATGCATAGTTAATAATAAGCATATTATAACATTATGTAATCATGTGTTATATAATCAGTACCTATTTTCTTTTAAAAAATAATCATGTGTTATAACATTATTTTTTTTCAAAGAAAACTAAAAGTGGTTTATATTAAGTATAAAACATGGGATTGCCATAAGCAACCAACCAACAAGTACTAAACTCGAACTTGACATAACGGTCACCCCACCGAGAGATTATTGCAGATGTGGGTTTTTTTTCCTCAAACCCAAAACAAGGGCAGGTCAAATGATGGTATTTATCTCCTATCCTAAAACCCAAACCATTTATTAAAAAAAAATTAAGAGAAAAAAAAAAAGACTAAGTTAAGAGAAATTTTAGAGAAAACTACTGACTTCATCAATCAATTCTTCTCTCATTGTTGACCTCAACCTTCGCCTTATTGATGTGAACGCTTCCCAAGCCAAGGATATCACCCACTATAACTAGCTAGGCGATAAAGGGTAAAAACAATGGTTGCAATTGCTCTCAAGCTATTGACCTTTACTCCATCCAACTGCTTTGCTGGGCCTTAACTCTATTTTTTTTTTTTTTTTTTTTGAAAGGGAAATATTCATTCATTCAAATGGATAAAGAATCATGATAGAAGGCTTCTAAGGCTGGTGGGGGAGAATCCTCCATCCAATACAGATCCTCATCTAATGTATTCCTAGCATATTGAGTTAATGCATGTGCCATCTTATTTGCTCCTCTCCTAATGCAGCAAACTCTAGTCCACTGTAACCCCCAAATCAAATGCCTAATATCATTGACAACATTCCCAAACAGGGAAAAATTTTATAAAGGAAAAGAGATGGCTTGGATTACATTACTATTATCTCCCTCAATTATCAA
Organism: Quercus glauca; assembly: GCA_023736055.1. Taxonomy (NCBI): domain Eukaryota; kingdom Viridiplantae; phylum Streptophyta; class Magnoliopsida; order Fagales; family Fagaceae; genus Quercus; species Quercus glauca. The sequence continues at coordinate 45,013,952 of CM043322.1, read as the reverse complement.
TCTTGAGAACCCAGCATCCACGACAAATTCAATAGCTCTTCGGTATGCAAGCAATTTAGCCTCGTCACTCGTACTCACCTTCTGTCCACTAGCAGTCATAGCAGCCATAACTTCACCATTATCATTTCGAATTATAGCACTATAGCCAGATCTGTCCAAGCCCGAAAATATTGCTGCATCAAAATTTAATTTGTATTTCGCCTGTGATGGAGGTTGCCAACCATCCACGGCAAATTCAATAGCTCTTCGGCATGCAAGCAATTCAACCTCATCACTCGTACTCACCTTCGGTCCACTAGTAGTCATAGCAGCCATAACTTCACCCTTGTCATTTCGAATTATAGCACTATAGCCAAATCTGTCCAAGCCCAAAAAAATTGCTGCATCAAAATTTAATTTATATTTCGCCTATGATGGAGGTTGCCAATCATCCCCATTGAGTTGCTGCCTAGTCTGAACAATCAAATGATCTTGGGCTTGTTTAAATTCATCAACAAACTCCTCTGCTCTCTTGTTTAAGCTGCTCGGGTCCTTCAATATGCCTCCATGCACCATATAGTTCCTCTGATTCCGTATGAACCATGCTTGAGCCCAAAACAAATCCATTTCATCCAACGTTAGACGCTCCAACAAATCCTCCATCAGCTACTTCATATCTGTCTGCCCGTGTACACTACTTTTCTGCAATTTTCGAATGCTGCCAACCCAAATATCCTGAACCGCGGTACAAACCTACAAGGCATGGACCGTTGATTCCAAAACTCTCATACATAAAGGACAATTGTTTTCCAAAGTAACTTTCCTCCTGGTCAGATTCACTACAGTCGGTAATATATCATGATAGGCCCGCCAACCAAATATTTTTATTTTGTTTGGAAGTTTAAGCTTCCATATTGCATTCCACATCTTCCTTTCAGCACTGCCCCCTGAAGTTCCTACCCGATTGCTATCAGTTAGAAGCTTCCTAGCCACATAATAAGCCGACTTAACTGTGAACAACCCCTTTGAATTATGCAACCAAATTATAGCATCATTAACATCCCTTCAGCTCAATGTAATTTGACAAATAGCTTCTGCCTCCTCCCTGTGGAAAGTAGCCATAACTTCCTCATTCCTCCAAATATGTAAATCCTAGTTGATCAGATCAGCAACCATCATTTCCTCCACATCCCCATGAATCAAATGTAAAATTCTATTTGTTGGATAGTTGGGAATCCACCTATCTTTGAGAACATTAATTGAGAGACCATTTCCCACCCTCCAACAATGTCTAGATAAAAGAATAGGTTGTGCAACCATCAAGCTTCTCCATACATATGAGCAGTTTGGTGATTCTTTAGCATCAAGGAACAATGAACGAGAAAATTACCTTGCTTTGAAACATTTATAAAGCAAAGAATCCTTGCATTAAACCATTCTCCACCCTTGCTTGGCCAACATAGCTAAATTAAAAGCTCTTAAATCTTGGAACCCCATTCCTCCCTCATTTTTTGAAGTTGTCAATTTATCCCAACTCTTCCAATGAATTTTTCGTTCATTACCCATTTGACCCCACCAAAACTTTGCACACAAAGCATCTAGTTCATCACATAATTTCAAAGGTAGTTGAAATACACTCATTGTGTATGTAGGTATGGATTGTGCCACAGCCTTGATGAGAAATTCTTTGCTAGCTCTTGACAATAACAAGCCCTTCCAACCTTAAAGCTTCTTCCATATTCTGTCCTTCAAGTATGAAAAAGTGTGATACTTAGCCCTCCTAACCAAGGTTGGTAAGCCAAGATAAGTTTCAATTCTATTCACCTCCTTGACTCCCAAAATCTCCAAGATCTGTTGTTTTTGGCAATCTGAAGTATTACCACTGAAATAAGCTGAAAACTTTTCCAAATTTATGCTTTGCCCTGAAGCTCTTTCATAAGTTTGGAGGATCTCTGCTATAGTCTCTCCCTCAACCTAAGTTGCCTGACAAAAAAGAAAAGAATCATCTGCAAACATTAGGTTAGTGACTTTTGGTACACCTCGACAAATGGACACTCCTTTAATCCTCCCGTTTGATTTTGCTTAGGCCAGCAATGCACACAATAGGAATAAATATGGCGACAAAGGATCTCCTTGGCGTATTCCTCTAGATGGGTGAATCATGCCATAAGCTTTCCCATTCACCAAAATAGAGAAGGATGGTGTCGTTACACAACTCATCACCCTTTCTATCCAAGTAATTGGAAATCCCATCTTTTCCATAATGCTCTGCAAAAAATGCCACTCAACCCTATCATATGCCTTGCTTATGTCTAACTTCAATGGGATCCCTTCTTCCCCTTTTTTCTGGAGTGCATAGTATGGAGTGTCTCAAAGGCCACCATAGTGTTGTGACTTGGTTTTAGGGATCATTGGTAAATCCGTATTTGTATTTCTAGCATAGTAGGTAACCCACGAGGCAAACAGGTCAAGGTCGAGGGAGGAACCCTCCCAAAAGTGAGGACAAAGACGAGTGATCCCATACTCGTCTTGTATCCATTTATATATAAAACACATGTTTTTTTTTCATATTATATTTTACGAAAATACTTCAACTTAATTAAACTTTAATATGTGTTATATTTCTCAAAAAAAAAAAAAAAAAGCTTTAATATGTGTTATAATATACTACAATGAAATTATTATAATTAATATTTTTAGTTCCATGTTTTGCTGCTTGTTATTAAACACCAACATTTTCTCTTTTTTTTTATTTTTTTATTATAATCCTGAATTTTTTTTTCTTGGATCTATTAAGATATATCTATAATTTGGATGATTAGCTTATGTCATATAATGTGTAAGTATGTTTATTAGATCCGAAACAAACAAAAATTATTTAAATTATATGAGATTTTTTTTTTTTTTTTTTTGCTCCTTTTTAAGCTAAGTACTCAAGGAATATAATAATAAAATATTCTCCTTCATTTACTTATTTGTTATTTTTGCTAGAAAACATGGGTAAAATTGAAAAAAAAAAAAACTATATATTAAATGCTAAATTTTAAATTTGTTTTTTTAATCATGTTTTATGAAATTATACTAAGATAATAAAAATGCTACTAAATTGGAACATTATAAAATAAATTACTTTATATATATAAGTTATTTCAATCTAAAAAATTTTTCATTTAAATTCATAATATATGTGTATGTAGGGTCCAAATCTGTTGGGCCTGATACCAACTCCCTGTATTGTGAGCCCAACAAATTCCCAACAATAAATTTGTAGAGAATGGATTGAACAACTGGGCTAGTAGCGGATTTAGCAACGGTTCATACAAGCAAAAACCATCTAAAAGAAAAAAGGATTGAGACAGGCTTTTTTAACAGGAAAACTCTTTGGTCCGAAGAGGATTAGTATATAAAGACTTAGTGAATACAATTTTTTCTCCCCCTCCCTCTGTGATACTTGCTTCCCTTATATATGCTCCCTTTTCCCATCTTCACCGCACACTTGTCCTCCATCTAGGCGCCCACTTGAGTATTAGTCACATCAGCCGTTTGCTTTAACCTACAGCGAGTGGTGGTGGGTGAAGATACACTGTTCAGGTGTCTTCTCCACATAAATGCGGCCAGGAAAGTTGCTGCAGTGCATTAAATGTGGCGGTGGCAGCTTTATTGGTAAGACATTTCATGACAGCTACGCAGTTAGACATGCCCTATGCTCAGCCCATGGCAAGGAGATCTTCAGCATATCTACTCGATTAAGTTCTGTGCAGCTCCGTTGGGTAGGTCCCTTCGGCGCAACCAGGTTGTCTTCGGACGGAGCGTTTGTCCCTTATGGGTTGCACTTCCATCAGGATGGCAGAGTATTGATACTTTTAGCCTCTTCGGACAGAGAGTCGTATTCGAACTGGGCCTCAGACCCAACATATGGCGTTGGGCTTTCTCACCCACAATAGCCCCTCAAAATTTCACTTTTTACCTCGCATCCGAAGAGAAAAAGTGGGGTTTTGATCTTTTGACAAGTGAGGGCACTGAATTTTGACTCCACACGTGTGCGCGCATGAATTTGGGCGCCTTCTTTATAACCGCTGCTGTCGCGCCGTTTCCGAGGCGTCATTAATTGCTCTAGGCGGCGTCTTGTCCCTGAAATCTAGCGGTCCATTTCAAATCAACGGACGAGATCCTCCTCAAAATTTTGGGCGGGGTAAGTCCCACCACTTTACCTGCCACTATATAAAGTCCCAGATGGGATTGTCTTCTCATTTTACAAACTTTAGAACTCCCAGCGAACTCAAGCGCTCAGACTCTCAAAGCCCTTCCTGTCATCTGCTTCAACCCGTTCCAGAATCCGCTACTATCTCCCTGCGAGGCCAACACAAACATTCTCCGATTCAATCCTACGTAAGTCCCTTTCTTCGAGATTTTTTGAAATCTATTCAGATTGCCTCTTCGGCCATTGGTAGATTTTCCTCAGTCGCCGTTCCGCGTTTCCCCCGCTTTAACCTTATTAACAATGGGTAGATTTGAATACCTAGTGGACAGTCCTTCCCAGATAGAGAAGTTTAGGGAGACGTATCGCATTCCTTGGGAGGTGGGCTTGAGGTATTGCTCCACGGAGGGGTTATTACTGGACCGAGAGGAGGGTGAGGTGATAATCCCCATCATCGCCTTCCTGGAGGGAGGGATGACCATTCCCATGGGTCCAGTCACCAGAAGTTACCTTACCGCCCATAGGCTTAGTCCTGACCAGTGCGCACCCAACACATTTAGAATCTTAGGTGCAGTTGATGACCTAAACCGCCATTTAGGCTTAGGATTAACCTGGCACGACGTGGTACACATGTACGAATGTCGTACCAAAGAAGGGGCGGAATACTATTTAAGGTCCCGATCCGATGTCGTCAGACTCCTCTCCGGTCTTCCCAAATCCAACAAAGGGATGAAGGACAATTATCTGATCGTCTCGGGTGCCTGGCATGATGGGATTCATTGCCCAACCACGCCAGGAGCGCCAGGTGGGACATTCCCCCTTGAGCTTTTCTAACTTTCTTGCTTCTAGCTATTCGGACTTCCTTTCGCTATGTTGCAATCCACTGACAGTTCTGTCGCCATGTTTGCAGATAGGAGGCACGTAACTCCTCGGCTGAGTCTCACAAATACCGCGGCCTTGAACTACCTTCTTCGATCGGAGATCTTCGTGAGTGAAGACGGGCAGCTTAGGTCCGTTCCCCTCATCCTCGGCTATACCCCGAAGTCTGAACTCTAGCCGAGAGGCAACGCCATAACACTTGGGGATCGCCGCATAAACCGCATTGACGTGGCACGGAAGACCTTTTTGGCCCCCTTCGACCTCGCCCCGGTGCCCTATCCTAATCCGCAAGGCATACCGGTGTTCGTTCAGCCCGTTCAACAAGTCCCCCTTGAACCGGTAGCAGAGGAGGAAAGAGTTTCTTCTACCCCTTCGCTTGACCAGCAGATCGACCAGTTCAAGTTCGAAGAGGAAAGCTCCGGGGAAGTGGAAATTTTGGCTGCCGAAGAGGTGCTTGATAGGCATTCTGCTGCTCCGCTCCTGAACACAGCCGTGCTAGACGACTCAGAAGAAGAAGATATGCAGAGTTTAGACCAATTGATGAAGAACAGGAGGACAAAGGTGGTGGTCAAGGGTACTGGCACGTCCCAGCCCACTGCCAACCTCCCACCACCCCCTCCTCTTCCTCCAGCTCCGAAGGATCCCGGCCTAAAACCACTGCCTGATCTGAAGAAGAAAAGGGTGGTGACAGAGGTTACGGATGTTGAGGAAGGGGAAGTGGTCCCTCCGAAGGGCCCCAAGCAGCAGAAGAAAGCCCATGATACTAGAGGTAAACGGGCTACCTCAACTGAGAATAGAGAAGACAACATGGTCGCAGACGTGCGGCGGGGGACTCCAGAGTGGTCTCCGAAGCTGACATTGGACGGCGCAGCCATCCCTTATGACGCCTCTCTCCGAAACTACGCCGGTGGGAAGGCCGGGTATATAGCAGAGGCGCTGGAGAAGCCTCTCCTCCTTCCCAAGGACATGGAGTCCTATCGGCGCTTCAGCGAAACTGAGCTCTTTTTGTCCCTCAAAAGGGATTTAGGCATGGTGAGATAAGTGGTGTTCATCTGTAGCCCTTTTTCATCCCTTACGTGCGTTCATAGCTTTACGCAGAATTCTTTGGTTTCCATGCAGATTGCCCAACAAATTTACGTGGCCGAAGAATGGAATAAAAGGAAAGACATTGATGTGCAAGCTGAAGCTCGAGCCAGGGAGGATGTTGAGTTAGCTCTGGGCAAGGCAAAGGACGAGAGCGCTCGCCTCTCCGAGCAGCTAAAAGAGGAGGCTAAGGCAAGGAAAAATATAGAGGCAAGCCTGAAGACAGCTGAAAGGCAAGCCGAAGACCAACACCAGAAGCTCTACACCACTGAACTTAATCTGGAAACACAGAAGGCGTTGGTAACGGAACTTCGTGCTGAGCTAGAAAAAGCCAGGGACGCTGCCAAATTGGCCAAGGAGGACGCTCAGTTGGCCAAGGAAGCAGTTGAGGCTGAGAAGCAGGCTTCTTATATGCTGGGGGTGCAAGAGACCCAAGCAAGGCTGACCGAGGAGTTTGCCCAGGTCTGCAGGGGCTACTGCGACATTACGTGGAGCAAATGCCTCGACGCAGCTGGAGTCCCTGCAGAGTCAGCTTTAAGGCAACCTGGGAGCATCTACTATGATCCTGATATATGTGATGTGCCTGAAACCTTGGAAGCGTCCTCGGCCGATCAGAATCCCCCAGCCCTAGCTGAGACGAGCCAGGCCCCTCTTCAGACCGGAGATGCGGGCGATTTGCCAAAGCCTAACCCAGCGCCTCAAGATAAAGCTCAGGACGTTCAGCTCGTGTAATCGCTTGGATACTTTTTGCCATTTTTGTAATGAAATCGTCTTTCAATGAATGAAATAGTTTATTTTTGTTACTTGTTGCCTTTGTAGTACTTGTCAGATTGCGTTATTATGGCTAATAATGTCAGTTTGGTAATTAAGAATAAATCAGAAACATGGTAATCTTCTATACGTAGCTAAAACAAAGAATTATGGCAATAACAGCTGACGTGATGTTGCTTAAGTCTACATATTCCGCCAAACGCCAGATTAGACTAGTAATGCGAGCGTGCCCACTAAAACAAATCAACTGATTCGAGGACTATAGGCGTGATTGAATTTAAGGTTAAATACTTGTAAGAATTGTAAAGGAGCGTTAGCTAACCCGAATCGCCTGGTCCGAGGGCTACAGGCGTGATTGGATTTAAGTTTCGACACTTGAGAAATTGTGAGGGAGTGTTAACTAACCCAAGTCATCTGGTCCGAGGACTACAGGCATGCTTGGATTTAAGTTTAAACACTTGAGAAATTGTGAGGGAGTGTTAACTAACCTAAGTCATCTGGTCCGAGGACTACAGGCATGCTTGGATTTAAGTTTAAACACTTGAGAAATTGTGAGGGAGTGTTAACTAACCCAAGTCATCTGGTCCGAGGACTACAGGCATGATTGGATTTAAGTTTAAACACTTGAGAAATCGTCGTGGAGTGTTAACTAACCCAAGTCATCTGGTCCGAGGACTACAGGCATGATTGGATTTAAGTTTAAACACTTGAGAAATTGTGAGGGAGTGTTAACTAACCCAAGTCATCTGGTCCGAGGACTACAGGGATGCTTGGATTTAAGTTTAAACACTTGAGAAATTGTGAGGGAGTGTTAACTAACCCAAGTCATCTGGTCCGAGGACTACAGGCATGATTGGATTTAAGTTTAAACACTTGAGAAATCGTCGTGGAGTGTTAACTAACCCAAGTCATCTGGTCCGAGGACTACAGGCATGATTGGATTTAAGTTTAAACACTTGAGAAATCGTAATGGAGTGTTAACTAACCCGAATCATCTGGTCCGAGGACTACAGGCATGATTGGATTTAAGTTTAAACACTTGAGAAATCGTAATGGTGTTAACTAACCCGAATCATCTGGTCCGAGGACTACAGGCATGATTGGATTTAAGTTTAAACACTTGAGAAAAACTAGTATAACAAAAGTGCAATCATGACTGAAAGAAAAATTTTCTTAATAGTAGTACCTTTTGAGGTTATTTACATTCCATGGCCGGGGCACTACATAGTTATCCAGGTCTTCCAAGAAGTATGCTCCAACGCCGGCCCTCGAAGTGATGCGATATGGACCTTCCCAATTCGGCCCCAGTTTTCCCCATGCTGGATTCTTTGCATTCCCTACCACCTTCCTTAGGACAAGATCACCAGGCTCAAGGGGTCTCAACCTCACATTGATGTCATAGCCCTGTTTGAGTTTCTACTGATAGTGCGCCAATCGGACCATTGCGCTTTCCCTTCGTTCTTCAATCAGATCCAGACTCTTTTCCAGCTGCCTATCGTTGTTGGTTGGGTCAAAAGAGCTAATCCTGTAGGTTGGGAACCCAGTCTTGAGAGGTATAACAGCTTCAGCCCCATAGGTCATTGAAAAAGGGGTCTCCCCAGTGGACCTACGAGGCGTGGTTCTATATGCCCACAATACGTGGGGTAGTTCCTCTACCCATCTACCCTTCGCATCATCCAGCCTCTTCTTTAGCCCGTTAACTATGACTTTATTGATGGCTTCGGCCTGCCCATTTCCCTGGGGATAGGCGGGGGTGGAGTATCTATTTGTGATTCCCAGCTCCCTACAATAGCTTCTAAAAGCTTTGCTATCGAACTGAAACCCGTTGTCCGAGATGAGGGTATGTGGGACTCCAAATCTGGTGATGATGTTTTTCCAAATGAATTTCTTCACGTCCACGTCCCTGATATTTGCTAGAGGCTCAGCCTCTACCCACTTGGTGAAGTAGTCCGTTCCGACCAGCAAGAATTTCCTGTTTCCTGCTGCCTTAGGGAAAGGGCCTACGATGTCCAGACCCCACTGAGCAAAAGGCCATGGACTGGATAGCGGATTAAGGGTTCTACCAGGTTGATGTATGCTTGGCACAAACCGCTGGCACTGGTCGCACTTTTTCACGTACTCATGAGCCTCCCTCTGCATGTTTGGCCACCAATAACCCTGAGTAATAGCTCGATGAGCCAGAGATCTCCCTCCAGTGTGGCTCCCACAGATTCCTTCATGCAGTTCTTCTAACATTGATTCAGCCGCTTCGGGGGCCATGCACAACAGATATGGGCCCGAATAGGATCGTTTGTACAGTTTATGGTCTTCGGACAGCCAGAACCTTGTAGCTTTTCTCCGTATTTTGTCTGCTTCCACCCTTTCTTCGGGCAACACATCGTCCCTCAAAAACTTGATGATGGGATCCATCCAGCATGGGTTGGTTCCGACGCAGTGAACTTGGAGTACCTCTTTTCTTAACTCCGTAGGCCTCTGTACGTCCTCAATCAGGATGACCCTTGGTAATTCCTGCGCCGAAGAGGTGGCGAGTGTAGCCAGAGAATCGGCATGCGTGTTGCCACTTCTAGGGACGTGCCGAAGGGTGAAACATTCAAACTCCGACTGTAGGGACTTGACCAGGTTCAGATATCCCTGCATCCTCTCGTCTTTTGCTGCGAATTCTCCCAGCACTTGGCCGACGATCAACTTTGAGTCTGAGGATATCTTAACGGATTTTCCTCCCATCCTTCGCACCATCTTCATCCCCATCAATAGAGCCTCATATTCTGCCTCGTTATTCGTTGCTGAGAAGTCTAGCCTTAAGGCTTTTTCAATGACAATTTTCTCGGGGGATATCAACACTAGCCCTACGCCTGAGCCCCTCTGATTCGATGCGCCGTCTACATACACTTCCCAGGGTGAGGTGCTTTGTGACGCAATCGTGCTGACTTGCCTTCCTCCCGCGCCTAGAGTTTGTGCTGCTTCCTCTAAATGGGGTTCTGTGAACTCGGCGACAAGGTCTGCAAGGACCTGGCCCTTCACTGATGTGCGCGGCATGTACTTGATATCAAAAGCCCCTAGCATCGTCCCCCATTTGGCAATTCTTCCTGTGTAGTCGGCGCTTCGGAGTACGGCTCTGAGTGGGAGCTGGGTAAGGACTATAACGGTGTGAGCTTGAAAATAATGGGGCAACTTCTTAGTTCCCAACACAACGGCCAGAATGGCTTTCTCTAGTGGTAAATAGCGGATTTCAGCTTCCTGTAGCGACTTGCTTACGTAGTAAACTGGCTTTTGCACTCCACAGTCTGTTCGGATCAGCACCAAACTTACAGCATTAGGGGCCACGGCAATGTAAGCAAACAAGACTTCGTCTGGCTGGGGACTGGACATGACGGGGGGTTTAGCCAGGTAGTCCTTAAGTTGTTGGAAGGCAATAGCACATTCCTCTGTCCATTCAAAATCCTTCCACTTATTGATTAACGAGAAGAAAGGCCTACACCTGTCTGCTGATCTGGAAATGAACCTATTAAGGGCAGCGGTCATCCCAGTCAGCTTCTGAATTTCCTTGGGATTCCGAGGAGCTCGCAAGTTGTTGATGGCCCTTATCTGATCGGGGTTAACTTCGATTCCTCTGTGTGTGACCATATACCCAAGGAATTTGCCTAATCCAACACCGAACGAACATTTTGAGGCATTCAAGCGTAATCTGTGTCCCCTCAGAATTTCGAAGATATCCCTGAGATCCCCAATGTGTTCGGCAATAATCTTGCTTTTAACCACCATGTCGTCAATATAAACCTCCATGCTTTTGCCCAGCTGTGGCTCAAACATTCTGGTCATCATCCTCTGATAGGTAGCCCCGGCGTTTTTCAAGCCGAATGGCATTACCTTGTAGTGGTAATTCCCTATAGGAGTTACGAAAGCCGTTTTGTTCTGATCGGCGAGAGCCAGTGGTATCTGATGATAACCTTGGAATGCGTCTAAGAAACTCATCCTAGGATGCCCGACAGTAGCGTCAACTAATTGGTCTATCTTCGGCATTGGAAACGGATGCTTCGGACAAGCTCTATTAAGATCGGTGAAGTCCACACACACCCGCCATTTCCCACTTTTCTTTTTCACCACCACCGTGTTAGCCAGCCATTCGGGGTAGAAGATCTCCTTAATGGCCCCTGCCTGCTTGAGTTTCATCACTTCATCCCTGACCGCGTCAGCGTGTTCCCTTGACGGTCGTCGGAGTGGTTGTTTCTTAGGGATAATGGTGGGATTAACGTTTAGGTGGTGGCAGATGAATTCTGGACTTACTCCTAGGGCTTCCGCGGAGTCCCACGCGAATACGTCAATGTTGGCTCTGAGGAACTCTATCAACCCCTCCTTCTCCTGAGGGGGAAGCATGGATCCAACTTGAAAGAACTTCTCTGGGTCGTTACCGATAACTACCCTTACCAAGCTTTCGCACTCTACCACTTCGGCCGAAGCTTCGGTGTCCAGCACCGACGACTTTAATTGCTACAATTTCCCTTCGTTACAGCCCGAGGTCTCAACCTGAGGATGGTGCTGGACGGCCGCCACTAGACATTGCCTGGACGTAGACTGGTCTCCAAGGATTTCTTCGACTGCTCATTCGGACGGATATTTAATCTTCTGGTGTAGTGTGGAGGATACAGCCCCAAGGGTATGAAGCCAAGGTCTGCCCACTATAGTGGTGTAGGGCGAGTAGGCGTCCACCACTATGAAATCCACTTCCACCGTTTCGGGACCGGTTTGCACAGGCAATCTAATCTGCCCCTTCGAAATGATCACTTTGCCATCAAAGCTAACCAAAGGAGAACTGTACGGAGTCAAGTCCTCGGGGGACAAGTTCAGCCCTTTGTATAGGTCTGGGTACATAATCTCTGCTGCGCTACCCTGATCTACCATTACCCTCCTGACATCGTATCCGCCTATTCTTAGGGTAACTACTAGGGCATCATCATGCGGCTGGATAGTCCCTATTTTGTCCTCCTCCGAAAAGCCCAGAACTGGAATATCCACCCTGTGTCTCTTCGGCTCTCTGTTAACACTTTCCGAGGGCACTCGGGCTACTGACAATACCCTGGATGGGTGGGACCCTGTCCTCCCAGGTGCAGCAAAAATGACATTGATCGTCCCCAAGGGAGGTTTCACTGAGTTGCCTCTCCTAGGCCCCGTGCTTGTCTGATTTCCCTGTCCGTATGAGTGGTGTAGGAGGTGCTTTAGTCTGCCTTCGCTGACCAGCTGATCCAAATGATCCCACAGGCTCCTGCAATCCTCGGTAGTATGCCCATGATCAAGGTGATACTGACAGTAAAGATTGTGATTGCGCCTTTCAGGGTTTCCTACCATCTTGTTCGGCCTCTTGAAGAATGGTTCGTTTTTTATCTTATCCAGGACTTGGTGTACTGGTTCGCGAAAAACCGCATTGACCGCCTGGAAGCTTGCTGTGCTCTGTCCGGCCTAGTCCTTCCTCGGCCTGTTGTGATTTTGCCTGTCCGACCTGAAATCCCTCCCTTCCTGAGGGATAACCTTCTCCTTCCCCTTACTCTGCTGCTGATCTTCTTCCACTCTTTTGTACTTATCGATCCTGTCCATCAACTGGCGTATACTGGTGGCAAGGTTGCGCGTCAAAGACGTTCTCAAGGGATGTTCAGTGGGGAGGCCCAGTTTAAAAGAGCTAACAGCCATCGATTCACAGTCTTCCTCTACCTCATTGTATGTTTCCCAAAATCTATCCAAGTACGACTTCAGAGTCTCGTTCCCTTTCATGCTGACGGACAACAGCGAGGCCACGGACTGAGGAACCCTTCGGCAAGTGACGAAACGAGACCCAAAAGCCTGGGTTAGCTCTTGGAAAGAGCTAATAGTGTTTGCTTTCAGACCATCGAACCATCTCATGGCTATTGGTCCCAAACTGGAGGGAAAAACTTTGCACATCAGGGCTTCGTCCCTGGAGTGGACTGCCATCCGCTGGTTAAAATGACTCACGTGTTCCACTGGATCGGTCCGGCCATTATAGATGGTGAATGTAGGTTGGTAGAAACGCCTAGGAAGTCTGGCACCCTCGATATTACGTGTAAAAGGAGACCTGGAGATCTGATCCAGAGCTTTGCTCATAGCATCGTTCCCTGCGCCCCTCGGTAAGGGATTCTGAGGGTTCCTCTCGTCATGACGCATTTCCTCATAGGTAAAGGATTCGCTGACCGGCGTTCGATGTTTCTGTTTATAGCCAACATCCTGTTCGTCCTCAAAATCTTCGTTAGAATACGAGGGACTGCGCTTCCTCTTTGCACGGCACAACTCCCTTTTGAGCCTGTCTATTTCCTTCTGCATGTCTTTGTTCTTCTCTGTATGAGACATGTGGCTCTCCCCATGCGACTGGTTTTGATCGTCACGTGCGGTGTGTACACTTTCCTCACGATCCTGCCTCCGTTCCAGATGAAGAAAGGGATCGGTGTGCTTAGATGACCTGGACTCAGCTGGTCGTTGCCTCAGTTCAGCCATCTTTTGAGGTGTTGCTTCCACCTTTGCTCAAGCTGTCCCCACAGACGGCGCCAATTGTAGGGTCCAAATCTGTTGGGCCTGATACCAACTCCCTGTATTGTGAGCCCAACAAATTCCCAACAATAAATTTGTAGAGAATGGGTTGAACAACTGGGCTAGTAGCGGATTTAGCAACGGTTCATACAAGCAAAAACCATCTAAAAGAAAAAAGGATTGAGACAGGCTTTTTTAACAGGAAAACTCTTTGGTCCAAAGAGGATTAGTATATAAAGACTTAGTGAATACAATTTTTTCTCCCCCTCCTTCTGTGATACTTGCTTCCCTTATATATGCTCCCTTTTCCCATCTTCACCGCACACTTGTCCTCCATCTAGGCGCCCACTTGAGTATTAGTCACATCAGCCGTTTGCTTTAACCTACAGCGAGTGGTGGTGGGTGAAGATACACTGTTCAGGTGTCTTCTCCACATAAATGCGGCCAGGAAAGTTGCTGCAGTGCATTAAATGTGGCGGTGGCAGCTTTATTGGTAAGACATTTCATGACAGCTACGCAGTTAGACATGCCCTATGCTCGGCCCATGGCAAGGAGATCTTCAGCATATCTACTCGATTAAGTTCTGTGCAGCTCCGTTGGGTAGGTCCCTTCGGCGCAACCAGGTTGTCTTCGGACGGAGCGTTTGTCCCTTATGGGTTGCACTTCCATCAGGATGGCAGAATATTGATACTTTTAGCCTCTTTGGATAGAGAGTCGTATTCGAACTGGGCCTCAGACCCAGCATATGGCGTTGGCTTTCTCACCCACAGTGTATATATGTCAATTTTTTTTTTTCATTTTCATTTTTTATGCTAAAATTTTAGAATGTCTTAAAACCTTGAGCCAAATGAAATGCATTCATATTTCACATCATATATGATGGTGAACCAAAAAAATTGGACCATCTCTAGTTCGATTATAGTGTCGTCCAAAACCAGGAAGGTCGACCAAGTGTAAGAAAGTCGTCCAGCATGGAGTCACCTGGACGAATTCTCAACACTTGGAAAATTTTCAGAGTAAATCTATATCCAAAAGCTCATAATTCGAACCATGTTCTATTATTCTGAAGTAGGAACAAAATCCTTATTCATCGCTCTAACTTCTCACTAAGTTCTTAACTTTTGATAGCAGTTGTAGAAGTTAAGTCTGAACTTTCTAACTTCCATTCGCGTTGAGGAAGTTACTAACAAGTAAACACTCAAAAGCTCACTATAAAAGGACTCAGCCATATCAAATTAAGTTAAGTTCTCACCACTCATAGAGTTGGAATTCTTGAGTTCAAGAGAGAAAAATAACTTAAGTATCGAAAGGTTCTTGGCCAGTTCACTCCAGTCACCTTTGATCTTGTGCTTCTTTCTTTTCAGGCCTTTCAAGCAACCACAAGCCCATTGAAGCCCGAAGCATTTAGCTTACTGATTTTCTGTGCATCATCAATATATATCACGTCTCATATATTACTACTTAGGGTAAAATTTAGGTATAATACCTTAGATACTATTACTTAGGTACCCTTTTTAAGTTTAAGGCAATTGTCTAGCTAAATACTACAACTAACTAAAGTTAGCACCATCTGATAATTTTCTTTTTCCTCCTAGATGCATTAATTCCTCAACCTCTTCAACTTCTCAATACTCACTTCTCACCTCAATCCTTCAATCTCATGCTTCTAAATCCAAATCAAGAAATGGGCAAATTTTTTCTCTCAAACCTCAAGTTGATTCTGCTTAGACTTCTAATTCATGATATGAATCTAGATATATTTCGTAGACAATGTTTTGAAATGCGAGGCTCAACGTTGACTGTATATCCAAAATACTTTGTATTTGGGCAAAGCAGAGCAAAGCAAACATGAATAACGAAAACAATCTTTCATGTTTGATCAATTTATGGATGCAAGAGACTATGAAGGAGTTAACAGCTTTAGTTGAAGTCCGCGAATCGACACTATCTCACACCAGTGACCTCGAAATCAAAAGCTACCTCTTCGATTTTCCGGTCATGGCTTAGGACATGTTGACTTCGTCACAACTCTAGGTTGTGACTCTCCAAAATTTTAAAAATTTGAGATTAAGGATTGAGGGTGAGAATTGAGAAGTATAGGAGGTTTTCGTGGTTTTCTAAATGAGTTTTAATTTCTTATGAATATAGAAGAGATAAAAAGAAAATTGTGTTAGCTGTATTATTTAACTAGACAGGTATCTAAAATTTAAAAAAGAAATTTAAGTTACTACATCTAAGTTTTGCGCTACTGCTCATACTCTACTACCATTATTCTTTATTTATTTATTGATATTTGGATTTTTGACAACTGGACCTAAAAGGCCGTTCCAAAAGGCCATTAATGGACCAAACTAGGACTACTAGTAGGGAGTAACGGCCCAGGTTCTTTTGAGTTAGCCAAGAAAGATCTCACTGTTGGGCTAGAGGAAGCAGTGGGTCGAAAGGACAGAAAGAGGCATTTGGTATTGACAACTGGTGGTCGAGATCGTACTTTTAGAGTCCAATCGTCAAAACGTGGCTTTGTGTGAAATAATGGTAGCCGAGAGAGGTGTGTGTGAAACTGTGAGCTTTAGGGAGACAGCGCAAGGTGTTCCACACTATATGTCTTTCAAAGAGGTTCATAGATGGGACTTGTCTAAAGAAGAGAAGGTTGAAGAGGGTCGGGCAAGAGATGCACTTGCAAACTTTGACTCAAATGAGAATTGCTGTGAGGAGAATATTGGCAAATGAATACTCTTACATTGCATCTAGATGAAGTAGTTGATAGTTTCAATTAAAACTTTAAAAAATCCCATCTAAAACCTTTTTTCTTTTTTTTTTTGTGATAATTTTTAAAACACACACTAAGAGAGAGGAGAATGTCTTTTAAATAAACTTACAGTAGTGTATATCCAAAAGAATCTAACTCATGTAAAACTAATAATACATAATTAATCAAATCTAATAAAGGTGCAACCAATATAGTTTATAAATAATTTATTATCTTTTGTAATACATATGCCAATATGTTCTTTGAGGAAAAAAAAAAAAAACTAATAAACACATCAAAGTGTGCAATAAGCATTTATTAGCTCATAAAGCTTAAAAAACTTATGTAAAATATCTTTTGAAATATTTTTGTTCTCTCTTTCTCTATCAAGAAAGTATTATACTAAGTCACCCATTTGACAACCAATGAGTAAATTTTATGTAATTTAATTTTTATACTTTTTTGTCAAAGTGTATTCCACCAACATCTCACACAATATTCACTCATTGGGCTGTTATATAGATGAGTCGGTATAATAGTTACAAGAGATACTTTATACTCACCATCTTCTTCTATTTTTCTCTATCTTGGTTATGCCAAGCTTCTTTACAAGAGATATTAGTTATACCAAGTTTCTCATTACATTGCTATTACGTATATAATTTTGAAAATTATTATTGGATACTATATATACAATATATATTGTATGTGAAATTCTACTAAATATAACACAAAATAACTCATTTGGTTTATAGAGTTAGAAAACATAATCATTTGGTTTATTTATATTGGACTTACTGTTTTTTACACTAAATTAAATCATTTGGTACAAAATTTTAAAAACTTAGATTAAATGGGACACATGACGTAAAATTAAACCCTAATTGAATCAAATATTTACACTGAATTAATTCACTTGACACAAATTTAAAAACTTAAATTAAATAGAACACGTGACATAAAATTAGACTCTAATTGAATTTCAAATTGAAATCTAATTAAATTTTATTTCAATTTTACCTATTAATATATATATATATATATATACCATTAAAAAAATATAAAAACTGTTAAACTTTTATTTTTTTATAAAAAAATTTAAAAAATATTTTCTAAATTAATGTCGTTTATAATTTTCAGAATTACCCTTTGTTTGGCTCGTGACCAAACGCGCTTTGGGCCACCCAAAAAAAAAAAATTAAAAAAATAATAATAAAATGACATGCTGGTGCCTTAAAAAGTCACAAAAGATGGCCGGCAAATGTCATTACTCCATGTGCTCCACCACAAAAAGACATAACTTTGATGCTTGATTAAACATGTGATGTGAGTGGCCCCAACAAAATAAATGAAACTTTTTTTTTTTGAGAAAGAAAAAATAAAAGAAACTGAAAGATGCCTTTTGAACGGTCTATATTTTGAGCAATTTTAAAGAAATACTACCGTACCTCATCTAGAAAACCCCCACCTGCTACAAATTACCATCCTATCAGAAAATAAAATCTCCATTGGAGAACTTCCAGATCTTGCAAGTATAATGTTCTCCTTCTCTCTCTCTTACTCTTTGATGTGAGTTTGGGGTTATGCAGGAGCGTGGATGAAACTCCAGATCCGATTTGCCCTAGTGAATAGAGTATTCCACCCGTTTGAAGAAATGGAAGTGATGATGGATGCGTGGAAATTTACTGAATTTAAGGCATGTGACATCAGTAGCTCAATCTTTAGAATGGGTGATTTTGGGAAAATTATGCTCTTTCCTCAAGGATGCAGAAGAGAGCTGGGAGTCGTTCTGCAACCAGTAAACACAACCTGGTTGTTTTTTCGTTCTTGAGTAAACAGTTTGTTTTATATATTCTAATGTCCTCGGTGGATTCATCACCGACTACACCAAAGTATTTTGTATGTATTTTGAATAACCATGGAATGAAAAAACACAGAGCAACATGAGTGGCTGAATTTTAGTAAGGAAAAAACCTCCTCTATTGGCTTTCTAGCTATGTTATGTATCAAACATCGAAAAAGTACTAGAAACAAATGTATGGGTAAGCAAGAAAACAATAGTGAAAAAGTGATAAGTATAGCAAAGTCTGTAATTTTCTAAGTATAATAAATTTTCTCTTTTATTAAGACCTATTTTGTGTATTCTACTTTGGTAAAGTGAGATTTAATAGATAATATGGAATTTTTTTCCTAAGTGTTGTATTTACTATGAACATTTTGTTATAGAGATGTATATTAAAATTTATAATATAAAGTACTTCATTTAGCAAGTTAATGTAATAGTTTGTTTATAAGTTTGAAAAAAATGGTCGCATTCAATAAGGATAGTATTATACTTCACAAATTTGAAAATTTATGCGATAATGTGATTTTTTTTTTTTTTTTTTTGGAGAAGAGCGAAAGTGTGATCTTGATTAGCTTTTTCTTTAAGAACAATTTATTGATATATTGTTTTTTCAATCCATAAAATAAGCTTGTTTCTATGTTTCATTATGAGATTATTCAAGAAAAATATCTCATGTTGGTGAATTTCAGCAAATATTGTTTCATACTCCTGCTATATATCTCCACGTGGAACTGGTACCCCAAATGATTCTGTATCCTTTGCTAACTCAATTCCATACCACATGAATCCTGTGGAGATCAATTGATTGCATGTTTTAATATATTTGTTATGCAGATGTACCATGGAATAAATCTCGGTTTCTTAAACATGAAGTTTGACCGCGAATTTAAAAAAAAAAAAAAAAAAACTAGATTATTTAGGTGCGGAAAATAAGGTTGCATTTCTATGATTTATTTGAGACTAATATTATGTACTAAATTTAGATGCTAGGTTGCATGGACACCGACACGGGTACGAGTACAATATGGATATGGGTACGGAGGTATAGCAATTCTTGAAAAACAAGAGTATGACACGTTAGGAGTACGGCAATTAATTAATAAATTTATGTACATTTTTAAATATTTTTAGACAATTTATGTTTATTTTAGGATTTAAATTAAGTAATAACAAAAAATAAGTAGAATAACACTATAAAAATGTTATCCAAAATATAATTTTTGTTCCATTACTAAACCCATAAGATAGATAAACCCCCCCCCCCCCCCAAACACCAAAAAAAAGAAAAAAAAGAAAAAAAAAACCACTAAACCCACTGACCCAGTACAGTACACACATAAGGTGAAGGAGATAAACATTTAAAAAAAGAAAAAAGAAGACAAACAAACAAACAAACAAACTAACTAACTAAACCTATTAAATAAGTAAATAACACATGTAAATAAGTAAACCCATTACAGCATGCGTATAAGTGCCAAACTTAAATTAAAAAATAAATAAATAAATGGAAAAAAAGAGAAGAAAAAAGAAACAGAGAAAGAAAGAGTCGAAAGCCCAAAAGACAGAGAACCTAAAACCTACAGAGAGAGAAATGGCAGAGCGAGAGAGAAGGAGTTTTAGGGTCGACAAATGCAGGAGGGGGTTCGGTTGTCACTGATCTACTCCTAAAAGGCACATCGCATAGATCAGATCAGAGAATTGAGGGAAAGAGAGAGGTGTTGATCCAATCCTACTCTCTCTCTCTCTCTCTCTCTCTCTCTCTCTCTCTCTCTCTCTCTCTCTCATTTTCAAGTTTTGCTGTGTTTGGGAGATTCCGGTGTGTCACGACCATTTCTACGATGTACCTCGATTTTTTTCAAAAAAAAAAAAAAAAGAGAACACTCATCGAGTATAGATTTTAGGGGTCTTACTAGAACCCGTGTCAAACACGGGTACTTGGCCAAAATCGTTGTGTCTATGCAACATAGTCTAGATGTATATGACACATATGTGCTGTGTAGAATCTAATTTTTTTTTTTTGGAGAAAAAGTTTCAAACTGTGCATGAATTGCAACAATTTTGAATAGTAATAGATGCAAAATATCTTATACTGCAGACATTACAACTCAAAGTGTGGGTTATATATCGACCACATTTAATTAATTTAATTACCTAAGTTGATTAATTAGTCAAATTACATGCAAATTAGATTAAGGTACAATCAAATCACCAAACTAAATAGAGTACAACAGAAAATAAGTTTAATCACTATGGGGAAAGATCCTCTTAGGCAAAATACCACCGGGTGAATTTCAAGTCACCACTCACGAAAAATCCACTAATAAGAAAAAACGGTTATAAGTATAAGGAATCTTACCCTACATGCCTATCCCAAAATACTTACCTACAGTAGAACATATTAAGCTATACTAGTCTTAACTCTAATTCTCAATTGAACTTTTTCTTATAGAAAACTTCTCATTTGCATGAATCTCCCTATCCATGACTAACTCCACAGCAACTTTTTTTTTGGTAACTTTGTAGAGTTCTTCAATCTGCGCTTGGATTGTAGAAGCCTTTTGATTTGCACAAATCTCCCTATCCATGACTGACTCTACAACAATCCTTTTTTTTTTTTTTTTTTTGTTGTAGCTTTTTAGGGTTCTTAAATTCACGCTTGGATGAATTAGAAGTAGCTTGGCACAAAACTCTAGGTACACAAATATTGAAGCAACTCTTGTTATGCGTGAGTCTCTCTATCTCTATTGACAGCTATAAAATATCTCTTTTATATGCTATGAAACCCTAGTACACAAATTCCTAGGAAGCCAAGTCATTATAGGTTGAAAACAAAATTTTATATTCAAATTATCTGAGGCTAGATAGATGGAAAGGTGTCGAGCAGGAGTTGAGGTTTATTAACTCACGATAGATCGACAAGTATCGAGAAAATATCGAGACCTACAATTTCATATTTTCTTGAACAGTTTTTTTTAGCAATGTTGTGTGTTCAATAATACCACTTATTATAACCTCATAGTCTTCTTAAACACATTAAAAACTAACACTCAATCATATATAAAGTTGTTTTATCTATAAGATATGACAACCACATAAAATATTACCCTTACACAACGATCAAACTATTTAATTCAGAAGCACTGACTGAATATATTTGAAAAAGAGAAGATGAATGGACTTTTTATCTCAATTATGAGACTAATTTTTCTACCTCCACAACTCCACTAAGAGGTTTCTCAGAAAAAGACAGATTGTTGACAATCACCTCCCTCTCTTAAATTCTTAAAATCTTTTTTTTTTTTTCCTTTTTTAATTGTCATTGTCCATATTGGCCACGATGATCACCCCACCCCACCCAACGGCCACCCCACTTTCATCTTCTTCTTTTATTTTATATTTATTTTTTGATATTTTGATAATTGGGGGAGGAAAGGTTTGAACTTTAAATATATCAATTGGAAACACTAAGATATTTTAACTTTATCTTCTCAAAAATTCAATTAGTTCAAAAAGGCTTTGAAAAAAAGTATAGTAAGTTAGTCTATAACTTGTAACCCTCTACTAAATGAAGACTTTTTAAAAATAAAACATTTAAAAAAAATTATTTTCTACACTTCTTGGTATTTTAAGTAGCTATGATCCTTTAGGGAAAATAATATATTTTCTTAATCAACAAAAAAATAAGGGCAAACCAAAAGAAAATGGAAAAAAGAAAAAGAAACTATTATTTAAGCAAGATTACTCTTTATTTATATTTTAAATTAGTTTCTCGCCTTATATGTGTGTTTGTGCATGCACGTTTCCAAAGCACTTGTATCTTATTAGTCTTCTTATTTATCTACTGCATCCACAACATTTAGAACTTTAAATCCTAAATAATATCAAAATTAGACTTTGGGATAAAAATAAAACATGATTTTCTAAAAGACTATTTGACTTTGTACATTGAAAGAAATTATTTCAAAATTTAGTGTAGAATCAACATCGATTGTTTTCATAATTTAAAAGAACATCAAATTCAAATTTGGTAAATGTTGATTTAGAATGTATAAAGAAGCAAATATTTTGTGTTATTCATATTTTGTTAACATTGAATGGATGCTAGTTTTATTTTTCATGGTATACTTAATCTTCAATTTTAGCATATTTTTTATTCTTGAATTCTAAATTTCTTTAATTTATGTCATCCCCCCTACCCGGTGGGTTCAGAAAGAACTTGTCACCTGTTGATTAAAATGCTGATACTAACTTTTCAGCTGGCTAGAAACTAGAAACGCAATGTAATGCTTACCAGCTGAATATCAATGTGTGTTACTTCTCATCACGAAGCCTGTTACAACAAAACTGATTATAAAATAGCAGAATTAATAAAAATAAATTAAGCTTGCTAAAAACAAATTTCTGGATATATCACTTCTCTCTAGTTTGCACCACAACAACGTTGAAGTGTCAACTTAGAAGATATAAGTTTAAAAGAAAATTACAGGTAATCTACAAGAGTTCAATTACCTGGAAGCAAGCCATAATTATAGAAGGAAATCACTAAATTCCTTAGCAAGCAAGCAACAAGTAAAACTTACTTGTAAAAGACTTTTACATGTCGAATTCCGAGTATTTTATAATGTTTTTTTATTAAAAAAAAAAATCCATCTTAGTTTTACATTTGTTTCTACAATGACAGTTAATTCTGGGGTCTCTTTATGTGAAATCTCCTCCGTCCCCTTGATAATTGCTTTCCATTGTCATTTCCAAGAAGGCCAAGATGCCTAATCCAGTGTTTTATTCAAGACTTCTTCACATTTTATACAGAAAACAAACACTTCTTTTTTTTAAAGGCAGATATAAAGAATGCCTTTGCTAAAACATGCAACAACAAGAATAATGAGCACAAGATGAAACCACTCTTTCAGTTCAGCCTCTGTAATTTGATATACTTGGGTTTGACTGCACGTAGGGAACAGGTATCCTCTGTACTTCAGGTCCAGCTACCATATCATCCCAAAGCAGATCCGAGAGTTCCATTGTTAATTCTCCCACTTTCCCTGTAAGAAAATAACAAATATAAAAGTCCTTAGGCAACAAATGCCCATTGGCTACTCCTATAAACAGAAACTATACAGCTTTTTTAAATACCATGTATCATATTATACAAGAAAATTCAGTAGAGAGGGGGGGTGGGGGGTGTTCCTTGAATGATCTCTAGTAGCAAGAATCAGAAATGCATCTATTCTATGAATGGCAAAGAGGATAAATCTTACCATCTCCAATGGGTTGTCCATCCCAACTGATGATTGGCAATACAGGTAGCGTGCTTCCTATAAACATCATTTCAGCAGCACCTTTTCCTTCCTCCACAGTTAAATTTGTATTTCTCACATCTTTTAGACGTCCCTGCTCGACCAACTTGGATGCAAGTTCAAGAAGCCTTTTTGCAGTGCACCCACTGAGGATCTTATCAAACAAAGGCAATAGAAGCTCCTTATCATGGTTGATAAAAGCAACATTTACATTTGGGCCTTCAGCAATATAACCTTCCTCATCAACCCAAATAGAAGCAAATGCTCCCTTCTCCTCAGCTTCCATCTTTGAAAGGACATTAGGGAGGTAGTTTACATTCTTCATTGTTGCAAATTGAGGTGCCTTCATGGGGACAGTGGATGTCACCACTTTCACCCCTTCTTTGCACTGAGAAAAGTCGTCATCTATGACTACAGCATAGAATGCAGATGTTGGGCATCCTGCAGGTGAAAGCAAGAAATCTCCAGGACCAGCAGTTAACCAGTACCTCAGAGTTCCTTTCTTGCACTGAGATGCTGCACTCAGCTGCACAAGAATGCTTCGAAGAGCTGACCGAGGAAAGGGGGCCGAAATCCTTGCATTTGAAGCCGATCTGAGGAAACGGTCCAAGTGAGCATCCAGCTCATAGAGGTATCTGCAGGAATCAAAATAATCAATAATTATGGCTCTGACTGTACTCGAATGTGATAAGAGAAAACGACGGTTTACGGAGAAGCTTAGGATTGCATTAGACTAAGAACTTAACAGAGATGTGTCAATAGAAATGTCAAATAGAACTACATCATGCTTACCCATTTAATATAATAGCTGTGTCAAACACACCATGCCCCCGATGAACCATGTGATCATCAATTGGAATTACCATCATGGCTGGATCAAGAATAATTCCTCCAAACGTGCTGGAATACATTGCTGGATATGGTTGCTTTTTCACTGAACTCCACTTCTCATGCAGCTTTTCAAGCAACTGATTCAGTATGTGACAAATAAAAAGTTGAGAAACATTTCCAATAAACTGTTAATCGTTGGGAATGAAGTTGAATCTAGCGCTAGTTTCACCATGGTGAATACTTTTGGAACCAGAAAAACTGCACTCCCAACTTAAAATTAGATATTTAAAATTTCTAGAAAAAACCACACCAGTTGGGACAAAGGTAACATCCTCAAAATTCTGCTACATGACCAAAATTTACAATTGTTAAGCCACTACTAGATAGAATATCATTTTTAATTCTCTAAATTTTGAAAAAAAAAATCCCTTTTTTTTAAACACTAGTCAAAATTATTTAGCTACAAATACACCTCCTCCCTTACAGAGCAACTATGCCAGATACTAGATGTAAGACTAGAGCAATTTCTGCCTTCACATGTGCGGAATCTTATACATTGTCAGGACCCAAAATTAGTATTTACCACCCAAAAATATAGTATTCATCCAAATTAAAACTTTGATCTATATAGTCACATCCATTTTCACTCGCCTCAATTGTACATGAAGAGTTTTTATGTCTAAAATAGAGAGTTTTTTTTTTTTGATCAATTACCAATGCCAATATATTCTCTTATTCCGCAGTTTTTATATTTCAGCCAATTGAACCAATTAACAATATATAACCACTAATCCTAGCAGATCATTAGGGAGGGGGAAAATGAGATTTATCATTTTATAATAATAAAACTGTATGTTTATTTCTTTTTTTTTCCTTCTTTTATAAACTCCCAATTACTGAAACACACTATATATATATATATATGTATGTATGTATGTATAAATGTGGGAGTATTTTATCATTATCCTGAAACCATGCAAGATAATATTTTTGTGCTAGAAATGAATAAATTTAAAAGATTGACATCGAAATAATAATAAATAAAGAGCAGAAGCATTAAAAACCCCAGAAAAAAGATAATAGTGTATAGTATCAAGTGATGAAAATTCTCACCTCAGATGATGATAAGAACACATGAACTTTAAATCCACTGCCATTTCCAGCCTCCAATGAATCTTCACAACAAAAATGACATAAAAGCAACACAAATCTATAAGGGTTACCATAATCATACAAATCAGAAATTACCCACAAAAGAAGAAAACAAGAAGACAATGAAAAAGTACCAGATTTCTGATCAGAATAAGAGCTACTGTTTTCCATGACTTCAAGCTTAAACAAAAATAACTCAGAGTAAGGAGTGAGGAGGATGAGTTTGTGGGGATATAAGAGCAGAGCAGAGCAGGGAGTGAGACAAAAAGATGAAATGTGTTGATTGGTTATTTGGGAACTAAAGTAATATTTTATAAATTAGAAAAGTATGTCGCAATGTGAAGAGGATGCACTTGTTTTGTTTTGCATACTGCATAGCCGATTGCAGTTTGTTTTGCAGTGCTTGGCAGAACAGAACTTGAAAAACGTACACGACGATTGATTCGGTTACTGACTTTTGTCTTTTGTTCCTTCTGCTTTCTGGTTATGAAAATGCTAAAGATACGTACTCCTACTATTTTTACATACGGCTTAACGTGGTGAGGAGTTATTATTAGTAAGCAGCGTGAATATATAAGAATTTTGCGCATTAAATAAAAAATTTTATAATT
Organism: Quercus glauca; assembly: GCA_023736055.1. Classification (NCBI taxonomy): domain Eukaryota; kingdom Viridiplantae; phylum Streptophyta; class Magnoliopsida; order Fagales; family Fagaceae; genus Quercus; species Quercus glauca. The sequence goes on along the minus strand of CM043322.1, from coordinate 44,988,025 downwards.
TGTTCATAGCATTATGGATTTGGTGATATGGTCGTGGCCTGTATAATGCATTCAACCGAAGACAAGTGAGGATTTTATTATTTGTAAATAAACACGATGGATTAAAGGTTTATATAAATGACATTCCCCTTAAGCTTTATATAAATGCATCAATTAAGTCCACACTTTTTCAAATTATGATTAAACTCAGAGGGGATGCCATTTATATAAACTCATAAAGAGCATATCTTACTTACCTTTTCATTTAAAGGGAGAGCGAGCATATAAACCCACCATTTCCAATGTAATTCACGGTATTCTTCATTTTTGTCAGTACTTCAAGTCTAGCAAAATTCTGCATGTAGACAAGTTAACAAACCAAAACATATTTTCATTCGTCACTTTTTAAACTTGGTTAGAAGAAATTCCACGTATAAATAAGACTACAGTGTCTCTTAATGTATTGAATTTATCTTCTATTGAATAAATGTTACAAACTTCCTTTAAAAAAAAAAAAAGTCAAGCCTTTGGGGCTCTTAAGGCTCAAGTTGTTTGTTAGAAATATTGGGCTAATTGGCCCGCCTGAGCTTGTCGCCTCATCTCGTTTGTTGATTTATTGGGTCAAAGGTTCAGTATGGTTAGTGTAATCTCTTGGAATTGGGCTTGTGGAATTGAATTTGGACCAATAAGCCCTTTCAAGGCTCAAAAAAAGAGTCCCGGAGAGATATTATAAAAAATGTCTAATTGAAAAGGCATTAGAAACTCTCTTCAAACTGCATTTTTCTGCACTATGAGATGCCCCTTTAGCCCGAATGTCACTATGTAGCTTGTTTCTTGTGTTGAATCACTTGACATACTTTTTGTTTCTTGAATAAAAGCTCTCGGTCTTCTTCTTTTTTTTTTTTTTAAAGGTACGTGGCTTTTAAGCCTTTGCTACTCATATCTATCGGCTGTCAGCTCAAAGGTCCATTTTCTTTGCTACAATTTGTCTACTATGACTTTGGGTACGTACAATTCCAGTTACAGTTTTGAGTATATAAATTTAGTCCTTATATAATTTGCTTTATCTTCATTGAATGCTTTTCTAATTTTTTGAGTAAAACTTGATTCTAGAATTCTTCAAATTTTGCCATTTTAGAAAATTATCAGACTCGTGGAAACTAGTATAAGAAAAACAGTTTTTGAGGTCAGAGTAAAAGTCTTTCTTCCTTGATACAGGTCTTAGAACACAGTCACACACCCCATTAATATATGCTGTATACGTGCCTACAAGTGAAATTATAGGCACCAAAGTTCACACTGTTATTAGACTATTTTAAGCTTTAAAAAAAAAACATATTTAATTAGGCTTGATGCTAATATGATGAAACCTCTTCTGATTGCACAATACTCTCTTATTGTTCGATTTAAAATGAGATATATTCATATGGAACTAATATTGCTCTTCAATCTAAAAGAAAGGAGGAAAAAAAAAAACTAAAAATATTGTGTTGGAGTAAAAACTAGATTTTATGTTGCTTTTGATTGGAAATCACTCAAAAACACTTATTCAACTTAGATAAAGAGGATATGAGTTTGGTAACGCCTAACTTAATGGAACTTTTTGAAAAATGCACAAGTTTAAGATGAGAATGAAAAAAACAAGTGACATATGATCAAACAAGAAATGCAAATATTACAACTCGCTTGATTAAATAAGAACACAAGTACAAAGGGAATTACAAGCCAAAATTAACAAAGCCTAATGACTACTTGCCTACATTGATAGTCATGCGATGCAAGGGGCAACAACATCCCTACAAGCATGGATTGATCTCTTTTGATAGAGGTCTACATTTATGGATGATGTTGGAGAGTTTTTTTGTATAATCATGTCATCCATTTTTAGGCAATAGATACCCTACAAATTAAGGAGGGGACGGTTACTTATAGTAAATAACCATTTATAAGTATCGTCTTTTTTGCCAAATATTTCCACTTGGCATAAGTGACCATAAATATTTATTTTCCTATAAACAGACCTGAAATTACCCGTTTTAAAAAGTCCATTTTCAGTTGATGTGAAAATAACCATTTCTAGTTGATGTGAAATAGGACTATTAAAAAGCAGTTCCAAACACTATGTTTTCCCCATATTTAAATTTAACACACACGCACACACTTCTAATAAATCATATTTCAAATAACTAGAAATGAACATTTTCAATCAGCAATCTCTCTCAAAACACAAGGAACATCATTTGTGACATTTTCTTTGAAGGGACTCTTACATAACATATTTTCTATTTTCAAAGAAAACTAGCTATCCTTGCAAAAGTTCCAAAGTAATTAGCATACCTATATTTGGCATCAAAGGGGCTCTAGCTAGTTACCAACATTGAAGAAGCTTTGACAAAAACAGAACCTCCTAGCTAATAGAGATGGCTACTATGGAGCGGACAATGCAGCTCAAATTCTACCTAATCACCTAAAAAGGAAGAGGAATGGAGAAAAACATCCATGGAGATCACTGTACTGGCACAGAATTGTTGTACACGATCATGCATGTAAATGTAGCTTTTGCTTTTAGCTTGAAGTAAATATTAATCACGTAACAAGTGAGCAAGATTTACCACATCATGTATTAGAATAAAAAATATAGCATATTGATTATTATAACTGAAGCGATGTGATGTACAACTTCAAAGGAGACAGTTTACACTTTACATAAATGTCAACAATATCTGATATATTTTTACTGATTAACTTTGCCCTGTATAGTGTATAACAAAATTTATATGTCAGGAAATTTTGGGAGAAATTTTAATGACAAGACCAATGACTTGAACATCACACTTTATTGACTTCAATAGTTTAGTATCTTTGTAACTGTTTTGCATGTCTTTGACAAAAGGATTTCGTCCTTCTTAAACCTTCTTCAAGAAAAGAAGAATCAACAGCAAAAGTAATACGAAGCCAATTTTTTAGCCCCACAGCAATTCCTGAAAAAAAAAAAAAAAACGGTTAGATCCATTTGTTAGTAGTTACTTAGAGCTTCTAGTTAGCGTACTACACTGAAAAGTGTAATGAATTCCTAGGAAACTGAACATAAGACAATTACTTTTGTTGTACTAAAATGTAATATGAAATCTCAGTGATGTTTTCTCTCTAGGATAAACAATATTTTAAAATAGAAATGCCAATTGAATGCATTCTGCGAATGCTTGATATGCCCTATTTCTCACAGGAATTCTTGAACCTAACTTTTGATAAGTTGCTCAACTATATGATGTGCATTCCATCTCTGCGAGTATGTCCCAAATGCTCATTTGCATGAATGTATGTTAAGCTTTAATGATAGTGTAATCAGCTTTTTATTGGGTTCTTGGATGCTAAAATGAGTGATATTAAGTCAAATTTCTTCAGAAAAATAAGTTGTAATTAGACTTAGAATTACCGTAACATCTTCAACAAATGGGAACTTTGGACAACCTTGTTAAGTATGTGATTTGGGAAAGGCCTTGATTGAATGAATTTCATATAATATTTGAAAAGAACATTAATGAAATTAATTGAAATTACATATAAACTTTAACTTAACATAAATATAGCTATTGATGGTCTCCTTTTTTGGTCCAGAAGCAAGCATGAGATAATGCACCTTTTTATAATAAGACGTGAAAAATGAAATGTAATGAGAATGTGGGAATCTCATACTAGCCTCATGTATACACCTTATTGAGAATGGAAGAAATCAGAATTGAAATTACGTAGTTGGGAATGTGGAAAAGTTTAGAGGTTCATAAAATCTCAGGTGTTTAAGTCCATCGTCCTTTAGAATATAGGGGATAGAATTTGAGTTTAGTTGAAGGAAAGAATGAGGTTTCCTGGAAAACAACAGGACCAATTCTCCCACATTAGAAAATGCAGTAGATGCAGCACAAGGAGATTTTGTTTCAGCAACTAAAAATGAATTTCCTAAGGAAATAAGAAAATTTTTTGAACTAATAAATACACAATGAATGTATCAAGTCATACCTGGAAGAATGACAACTGATTCCTCTTTGGCCAGCTTGAAACAGAAATCAATATCATCACTGATGTCTTCCAGTAGCGAAATATTCAATTTCACCTGCAACATATGTAATAAATAAAAAAGCAACTACATATCTCTATGAATCCATTATTTTAAGCACAAAGATAACTGCAAAGTCGCAATCTCACCATTACTGCCATAGATCCCTCAGGTTTTAGTGGACAAGTAATGCAAGGGATCTCCTTTATGGTATCACAGAGAATATCTGATGCATTCTTTAGCAAATTAATAGTTTTCTTGAAGAAAGCCTCATCAGTTTGCTCAAGGATGCGGGGAACCGCTGCCTAACACGCCAAAATATGTATGAATAAGTAGATGGATTATAGGCACAAAGAAAATCGGCAGCTACATGTATTTAGTTAAAGATAAAATTTTAGACATTTCAAGGCAGAAGAATCAATTCCCAACTTATCATCACAGGTCAAATACTTTTGAGTTCAAGCATTAACCAAGAAGTGGCAGCACCATAGAACTTTTTCTAACTCAAGACTCAAGTTCAGCATATTTGTTGATACTATGACAAAAATTCAGTTTGCAACTATGTATAAATAATTAATTTCAGTTGCAGAAGCTATGAGCTACATCATCTTAATGAAAGCAATTCTATCAATGAAAAAGAAAAAAATGTATGTTTTCATTCTAGAAATTCAAAACAAGCATATAAAATATAAATAAAAAACCTGAATGAAGGTTGCAGGGCCCCCCAAAATATCAAAATACTTCTTAATACGCTCGACAGTCTGAGGGGAAAAAAAAATTAGTAAGATGATTTAGCAACAAAAAGATTTAATTTAAATTGTATGATATGAAAATCATGAACAGTTTATAATCAGCAGTACATATTGGACCACAGTTATCCAGATGAACAGAAGCCAAAAGCCCAAAGCTGGTTATTCCATATCTTTTTAATAATTAAAGCCCTTGGTTGCACCATAAATAAAGAATTTTGATTGAATGTAAATGAGAATTTGAAATAACAAATGAAACAGAAACAAAAAATTGTGTTCAAGACTAATTAATCTTTAGAACAATCCATATACAGCTATAATGCATTGCCATGAAATGTTGTGGGAGGAAAACCATGCTAGCCAAACAAAAACATATTTTCTAGAGCAGTTTACATCTCTAAATCACTTTTAGACAACGGAATCCATCAGTGAAAAGATTTACAAAGCATTATTGAAGGTATACAATGAGAATTTCACACATTAGAGAGAGAGAGAGAGAGAACCTTGGGTTCTTGATACATGCCACTTGGATCACTTGTCACAAACCAACCAAGTCGCCATCCGGGAACTATCCATCTCTTTGATAGAGACCCAAGTGTGAGAACAGGAACTTCAGATCCAAAAACTCCCATTGGCACAAATGGATTTTTCCCAAAAGCAAGGTGCCCATATACTTCGTCAGCAATTATAAGAATTTTATGCTTTTTTGCAGTTTCTGCGATCTAGGTGAAGTACACAAACAACGAATAACATTAAATCTTTAAATAATGCCAACTATTTATAGTCACCATATGTACAAAATTTTGTGGCACTTGAAGCCATATCCTGGACTACCGACCTTCTTTAGATGTTCGTAACTGTATACATTTCCACAAGGATTCCCAGGGTTTATAACTACCAATGCAACAGTGTTCTGATCTGCAAGAGCATCAACGGCATCAAGATCAACCTCCCAGCCTTTATCAGGGAGAAGATCAACGTACCGAACTTCAAGATGCCTAAATCCAGCACAAAGTTCATAAATTGGGAAGCCTGGCCTTGGAAGCAAGATATTTGCACCAGGGCGGGCAAGCATTGCCAGCGAAACATCAATGGCTTGTGTGCAACCAGAGGTGATAAAAACATCATCAGATGATAACTTGTATGGAAGATCACGAGACAAATATTCAGCAATTGCTCTGTTCATTTTAAAATAGAAGAAAATTACTGAAGAAAATTCACAACTGATATATTGTTAAATTCACCATTTTCTAACAGCTTAAACTTTTGGAACAATTGATAATTTTTCATATTATCAAAGCAGGAGATCCTAAGTTCGATTTCTGTCTCCACTCTACCTCCCATTTAAAATGTTGGTAATTTATCAATTACTCTAGCTCTAATAGTGGTTGGCAGGATCAGATTGGGAAAGAGATAGCGTTTACTGACAAGAGTTTTACATAATTTGCTATTATTCATAGACATATTTCTCTGATGAGTACAAACTCATACATTTATTTATTCAGAAGACATCTTTCTCTGGGATGAATCATGCCTGCATCGAAGTTGAAGGTTTAAAGGAAGAACAAGGATACTTTCATCATGTAGTGCTTTAATTCAATGGACAAAACAAAAATCTAAAAATTTATTAAATTAGAAAAATAGAGAAGAAGACGTACATCCACCTCAAGAAAAGAAAAAATCCCAAAAGGTGAGAGAGAAAGCAATAGTGACACAGACTGCTATTATAAAAACTTTTGAAATAGAAGCTAGAATAAACAAACCTATCCAAAATGGTATTTTAAACTACTTTTGATTGCAACTCCAAACAGATAAGTAATTAGAGCTGATTGAAACAGGCGCAAATTATTTGGCAAAAAGAAATAGGCTCAATCAGTTTTAAATTTCAACTGTGACAGTAATATATAAGAATCAAACCCAGATTGTTACTTCTAAATTAACTGCAGTTTTAAAGAATTAAATGATTAGTTGAGAAGAAGGTAATGAAAAGCGAAGTTTTTCTATTTAACTTCGTCAAAACGGTTAGAAATATTACGCAAATTCAATGTAATTAGATGAATTTCAAAACATATTAGTACAATGTTTTACTGAAAATTGGTAGCAGAAGTCATAATTTGAAAGCACAAGTAAGACAATAACTAAGAAATGTGAACACATTTGAAAAAAAATCCCCAAAATCAAAGAGAAGTTGTCAGACACCCAGATTACATTTGAACTCTACTTGTGGAAAAAAATAAATTTAAAGCCAAAAGAACCGATTGACAACAATATTGCAATTATGAACTATCAACGGCAACTGTTAAATTTTAATGGATAAAGTAGCTCCAAATTGAAACTGCCACACAAAAATCCCGAATCTAGTGGAGAGCCACAACCCCAAGTTTATAGTTTCAAGATAACTAGTAACTAGGAACAAATTCCAGAAAATTGAGGGCACGAAAAAACTGATGAAACATTACAACAAAAAGGAAATAGTCTAAAAGAAGAAGAATTACCTTCTAGTTTGAGGAAGACCAACAGTTGGTGCATAACCATTGAACTTGTGAGATTGGAGAGCATCAACAACAGCCTCTTGAGCAACATGGGTAGTGTGAAAGCAGGAATAAGCAGAAGGGTCACCCATGCCTAGAGAAATCACCCTCTTGTTACAAACATTTTGCATTAACAGGCTAAGGATGCCTTTGATGGTGATGGTTGAACCCGTGTCCACACCATGGTTGTCCATGTTTATTCTTGGACTCTGTGACTACTGCTATTTGGTAGAAAGAGGCGAGGCGTGGCTCCAATTTATATTTATATTTATATTTATAATTAGCGATGGGCGAACGAACATGCAGAGAGTCAGAGACCACTCGTTGAAGTTCCACCACGGCTTCGCATGCAAACAAAATAAGGCAGTTACGTGGTGGACAGATGAGAGAACATTAATTAACCCATGAACAACGCAAACTACTCCGTGCAATCTTTTTCGGGAAGTATCTCTACTCCAACTCCAACTCCAACTGCCCACTTGTATTAAGTATTAACCCAAACAAACAAACATGAATGTTTATTAGATTTTGGGAGGGCCACACACCGCCACCGGTGTGTCATTTCGTGATAAGATTTTTGTCACCATCAAGGCTTTTTATTCACAATAGTAGTAGTAGTAGTAGTAATGGTTTGAAATAATTAATTAAAAGTAATTTTATGAAATGAAATGAAAAAAGTACCTAAAGAATTTATTGTGTGGTACATATACTGTTCTTCAAAATTGAGAGAGGAAGAAAGGTGAAGATACATATATGTATTTGTGGCTTATACTTTGTTTCTTTGAATCTTATATTTGGATTAGAATCAAAAGAGAATTGAAGAAGAGTGGTGGTTATTCTTGTAAGTTGTAACGGCATGGATGATTTGACAACAAAAATAAAAATACACATCGGAAAAGTATTACTATTTAAGGGTTTTTTCTGTTTGTGATGGACTTTTTGATGCTTCAAAAATATTCATATGCCTTTAGTTTAAGCATAAACAAAATTAGAAGATAACAATGTAAAAATATATTTTTAACTTTCACTAAAACATTCCCTACAAAATAAGACAACTCTCATTTTTTATATTCTCAAAAAATAAATATAAAAAATCATATAAAAAAATAAAACAAACACATTCTCCCTCTCTCTTCATCATCAAAGTCTGCCTCCAAACCCAACAAAGTCCTTGGTAAGTCTCTGTTTCTTCCACCAGCAATATTTTTTTCTTTTTCTTTCGTTGATTTTGGTTATTGGGTACTTTACTTTGCAATATTCTTCAAATTACTTTTGTTTTTATTTTCTCTTTGGATCATATCAATGTTTAACTCTTTTATTGACCTGACAAATGAAATTAACACTCACAATTTCCTGATTGAATCTTGCACATTTAATACTCCACTCAACTAGGCTTGATTACAATTTACAGCCCTATTCTGTTTGATTCAAAGAACTACAGCACAATACAAGCCTTAAGAAGGACGTTAAAGATTGTGATACATTTTATATTGTAATTTTTCTTATCAATTATAATTTTTCTTATCAAATACGGGCAGAACAACGCTACACGAACTAATTAGATATCCCTATATATCGACCACAAACATTCTTTACCATAAAAAATAAAATAAAAAACTAATGGTAATATTATTAGAATGCCTTTAATGTCTATCGAAAACAAACGGTCAAAAGTTAAAAAAAAATTATATAATCAAGCAGATCGTAACGCAAGGATGTCACACATATTTGGAGAAAAAGCCACAAAAAAGGTTAAATAGTGACACAAGATGATTTTTTTTTTTTTAAACCAGTGTAAAAATTTAACAAAATAATATATATTTTTTCTCTTTTTTACTTTTGTCTAAATCTAAAATACAATAATTATGGGAGTTATTAATACTCTTTTGTTTTTTGTCTAAACATAAAATTTAATATATACGGTAGTTATTAATAATCTTTTATTTTTGTATAAATAAAAAATATTTATGAGAGCTGTCATAGATACCTAATTTTTCACACAAACTCTATCTCCCTATACTGTTTTTTTACCTTCTATCCAGCGGGGGAAAAAACGCTGGTGTAGAACGAGTTTTTGTAGTGAATTGACTAGTTTTCATAAATATTTTCTCAACAATTTTTAATTGAAAAGGTTTAACTTTAAACTAATTTAGAGCTATCTTTCTCCAACCCATTATGTGGGATTATCAACTATGTGTCATTTTAGTCACAAAACTTTTTAATAAATTAAGTGGGACTTGATTAAATAATACACATTAAAGTCTTATAAATCATCACTTGTTGTCTACTGGAGGAGAAAATGCAATTTGCTCACAAACAATTATCATTCATAAAATACCTGCTATAACTTAGCATGCATACTAGAGTGGAGTATACTAAAGTGGAGAGTGAAATTGTGAACTGATAAAACCAAATTTTAGAAAAAGAAATGTTACGTGACAAGGTTGTTAATGCCTATTATTGGTAAGTAAAAAAGTAATTTAAGTAGTGTATTCAAATTAGAACTAATAATACTTTCTCAAAAAAAAAAAAAAATAGAACTAATAATAACTTATTACTTAAAATTTGTTGTAAAGATGTTGTGGCATGTTTCTTCTATTTTAAATTTTTTTTCTATTTATATTTTTCAAAACTATCTCAAAACTCGCCAGTTGAATCAATCAGATCAATTGACTTTCACTAGTAAGATCTAGAGGTGGGGGATCAGGGTCTAGATAGGCACGGATGGCGAGTTATTGTCGGGACAGAATTCCAATGTGCTTCTGATCATGTTCTCAATCTCACCTCACCTTTGCTTGGTTGTTGTCCATGCACACAAGTGATAAATAATATATAGAAATGAATGCTCATTATCAAAGATTAAAGAAACATGAATTGATAGTGGAACAATGAAGAGTAATGTGAAAGTTCAATAGTGTAGCTCTCTCCTAACACTACGTTTGGTTCAAGAGAAAAGAAACAAATCCCTTATTTGGATGGGTGGAAATGAAGAGGAGAGAAATAAAATGGAAATTTTTTGTTTCCCTCCAAATCCATTTTTCACTTTCCATGTAAATTGGAAAGTGATGGAGAGTCAGAGAGATATTGAAATAGGAAATTTTAATTTTAATTTTTTTAATAATAAATTTGAAATCATTTCCTTGTATACGGAATACTATGGTATTGTTTGGTAGTGTGAATTCATTTTCACTTTTATTTTCTATAATCATTTTCTATTTTCTCAAATCTTGTACTCATTTTCTATTTTCAATTCATTTTAAGTTTGGCACAAATTTTTTTTGTCTAATTTTTTTTTTCACTTTTCAATTAAAAATTCAACACAAATTATGAGTATTTTTGCAAAAATTCCACTTTATTCATTTTCAGAGTGAAAATAAAAAAAGCAAATATATGTATTAATTTTTTATATTCAAACTCACTTTTTTAGATGCTAAAAATGAAAGCTGAGTACAAATAACAAAACCAAACCAATTTTTTAGTGGTGGGTACCACTGAAAACTAGAAATGAAACAAAATACACCACTTTTTTCTCTTAAATCAAACAACCTCTATGTATCTCAAGACTAAGTCCCTTTGTCGTCCACCCTAGAAACTAACCGCTATTTACATATTCTGAATTTTATGGGCCGACACAAAATCCCTAATCTTTAATCCAAAATCCCACATAGTTAATCGAACTATCTTTCAAAATTATGAATCTAGTTATTGAATATTTTTTATGAACTTCCCCTCCCTCCCATGCTCTATCTATCCTCTTTGGATATGCTACAATAGCTATGTATATTTTTACGCAATTACTATAACAAAAATGTAAATTTACAATGTTATAATGGACTGATATGGAGAGTTTCTAAACAAAAATGTGTAAATTTGACACAATTTTTTATTATACACCCAATAATGTGAGTGATTATATTACGAGATAAGAAAAATTCATAATGCATCACTCGTTTCAGAAATAACACGACAAATGAAAGATTAAGCCTTTGCTTAAACTTTTCGGAGACTGAACATAAATGATACACGTGATCTTCCAAAACACAAATATATATATAACGTCCTTTTTTTTTTTTTGGCAGGTTGGACCCAAGCCGCCAAGCCTAAACACATCAGCACGTATTTGATGTACCAATCACAAGGAAATTCTATAATGACGGAAATTCTACCAATCAGTATTTGGTTTTTGTCTTTTCATTAGAAACTGAAAGCTTGACAAGTGCTCTTGCAAACAAGGAAGTAAAAGCACCACGTGTCTACATGTTACACTCCAAGTTTAACACGGAACTCTGATTGGTATTTGATTTTAACTTAATAATTAATATCACATTTTTGTCATTTCCTATTACCTATTGCAAATTTTTTTTTAATATATAAAAAAATAAATTCCTTTTCTGGGGCCATGAAAAAAAATTGAGAGAAAACTAATAATTTGAACATGGCTCCATACTGTACAATAAACAATTATTGTCCCTTATCTCCTGAAAAAGTATTTTATATCAAATGATACCATGTTATTTATATTAAAATTCAATAAATAAAAAACAATGTAAAAATAACTACTCACTAACACATGTCTTTTATTTATTAGTGAAATAATTATTTTTTACTGATATATCTCACACTTATTGAATTTTGATACTATTAACATAGTATCATTTGATACTATTATATCCCAAACTAACTGTAATAAATGGTATCAATTCCACGAGCAGATGTGCCATGTAAGAACACACTAAGGCCCATCAGTATCATTCTGACTAAAAACTAGTTCCTACAATTAAATTCAGATACGCCACATGTAGGCCCACTCTAAAAGCACATATATTGGGTCCATTTGTAGGCCTTATGTACAATCTTACTCTTGTTTGGGTTTACAACTTGACATATATATACAAAGACGTTTTTTTTTTCATATACAAAGACGTTATTGTACATTGTTGGTTGTAGTGGAGTAATTAGTCCTTGAAAGTGTTTTTAGTACATCTTTATCAATCCTATGTAAGATTATATTAAAGTTGAAGCAAAGTTAGAGCCTGAATCGAATCAAAAAAAGCAAACGAAGCAGCCATAGAATGAGTTAAAGACTTCTTTTATAAAAAAAAAAAAGGGGGTGGGGAGACAGACCTCCTAGACAGATAGAAAACTTCCGTCAGTGTATCAATACTTGTGGTTTGAAGGATGTTGGATATGTGGGCTTTTGGTTTACATGGAGTATGTTTCATAACGATTTGGGTTGGATACAGGAAAGAATTGATCGTTTGTTTGCAACAACAAATTGGTTTAACATTTTCCCTAATGCTCGGCTATTTCATTTAGCTTCTTCTGTTTCTGATGTTCAAGGAGAGGAACCACTCATAACTGTCCTCGAGAAACAAGTTCAAACTCTCGTCGCTACCGTGGAACATCTCACCAAACAAAACCACGACCTAGAAGAACAGCTGCGCCAGAAGAATGCAGCACCGAATGACCAACGAGGAGATCAAGAAGGGACCAATGCTAAAAGAATAAACCAAGAGAGACCTAAGGGCAACAACGCCCACAGTCTGTTATGAACAAACCCCGCATGGACGGACGCAATGGAGACGGATCAAACACCTATGTGGTGGCCAGAAAACCTAGATGAATTTACTTGCGGCACACGCTTAGCCACCTTGGAATTCTAAAGCAAATAGAACTCTAGCGCAAGGAAGATTCTGGAAGATCCTCTCTAAAAGGAAATACCTTGTCCATCACGTTTGGGATTACTCAAGAGGCTTCCTATAAGGAAAAGACTTCCGCACCAAGGGGGAGATGCCAACCCTCTACTATTATAAAAGCCCCAATACCCTCAAAAATCAAGATACGCATAATTTATCCCCTCTCTAACATTCTAGAGTTGTGAGAATTGTTCTAACTTAATCTTCGGAGGGTAGTTGACCGGCACCACACTGGTGCTCTCTGTTAGGTTTTCCCCTTGTGTTGTGCAGGTGTTATCTTTGAGTGCACGAGTATCGTGTGACTCACTGGTGAATTTCTCAATATCATCAAAACCAAACACAAATTATAACCCCATAATAATCTCGAGTCAAAGTTGCGATTGAATGTGATTTAAGCTCATGGTAACGTTAAAATTCATTCTGGAGGAGGAGAGTGAGACCAAGGACTAACCACTAACAAGAGCATTTCCATTCAATCTTGCAAATGAGAGTTTTTAGTCTCTCATTTAGCCTTGATTTCCACAAGCATTTCCAATCACGTTAGTTTAGCACATTCTTCTGCATTCTTTGAGAGCCAAATGGTTGCCATAAACTAATCAAGGTCCTTGCAAAAAGGAGTTAATTTGTTATAATCAAAACTTTAGGGGATTCCATTTTTTATGGAGAAATCATACTGGGTTTTCTGCGGTTTTCCTTTGTTTTTTGTTTTTATATTATTCTATCAGCAATTAATTTTCCTGCTAGTCTACGGGTTTGTAAAAGTGCTCTGCTTCTATGTTGTCAGACACTATGAGTATAGGTTTGTTCAATGTGTCACATATTTCAATAACAAGTGGCTCAAGATAGCGGTTAAGGTTGAGTTTTTATTATTATTATTAAAATTGATTAGTTTTTTAGGTGTAGTCGCACATGGGTTAGTTAAAAAAGTATTTATTTATTTGCTTTTATTACTTCCCAATGCAATAAGATTCAATAAACTCCTCCTTAGCAAAGTGCGATTGCACACTAAAGCCTAGTTTATTTTGGTTTTAACTTTGATCTAATACTTCATATATATGGGTTAAGCATTTGGTGGAGAAATTATTACATCCTCGGGGGAAAATCCTTCCCCCACTCACGGGGGGTGGGCCTTTGTGTGGGATCCATGAATAGGGCCCACATCTCTTGCAAGTGGGGAAGGACTCCACCCAAAGAACTTAATATATGTAATGTATGGCTTCGTAGGTGAGGGGAGTGGTGTGGTGTGTAAGACAAGAGTGTGGGTAATTTCTCCATGAATATGCAAGGGCGGCGTTATCTTCAAGCTAGGGGGTTCAAATGAACCCCCCAACTTGTCAATTTTTTTTTATATATATAATAATTTTTTTAGCTTTTATTTTGATCCTCTATAATAAAAATTTGAATTCTCTGATCCTAAATTTTATTTAAATCCAACTAAAATAAATTTGAATATGATCATCTTAATTCTACTTTCACAATATTTTCACAATAAATGTTATATGGCAAATTGTAACTAGTTTTTATTTGGACCCATAATTAACATCACTTTTTACCTACCATTAACAACTTGCCACCTAGATTTTGTTATAAAATTTTTGTGAAAGTACTGTGTATTGAATATTATTTAAAAAATGTTTCATTTTTGCTCCTTTGTTAAAAATATATATGTATATTCTTTGCAGGATTCTGGCTTACTTTACTATTGACAGCAAAATAAAACTATTTTTTCATGCACTTTTTCTCCATAAGCAAAAAATTACACTACTGTTACAACTAATATATCTCTATCTACATTTGTGATTCTTTCCCATTCTCTTTATCTCTCATTCTCTCTTCTATATTTTCTTAGTTTTTCTCTTTATTTGATCAAATTGTTTGATAAATACTCTATAGATTTTCAAGTCCAAGAACTTTTTTAGTGCTTGCTTAAATTCCAAGAGAGCAATCACATGTATGATTAAAAAGCCATACATGATTCTTAAAAAATAAAAATAAAAACACTTCAAAAGCAAAAACTTATATTAGTTACTATTTTTTTTCTTTGTTTCACATTACTCTTAGTTCTACTCTAAGGTGTGTTAGTATTCTTCTTTATCATATATTTTTATTTAATTGATAATACATATAAATATAATAAGTTATTATTAATTTGACAAAAATGTATGATTAATTATTTAATTATATTTATTGTCTTACTGATCTTTAAACTATTAATAACTTTTTTATATTATTGTACAATGTAGTTGTATTATATACTGAATTGTATTTAGAAAATTATTTTAGATTATTATATATAATATGGAAGTTGTATGTGCAGAAAAACAAAATATCATTTTATTTTTTATTTACTCCCATGACAAATTTCTTGCTCTATTGTTGTTGAACCCCCTAAAAAAAATTCTAGAGTCGCCACTGTGAATATGTAATGTATGGCTTGGTGGGTGAGGGGAGTGGTGTGGTGTGTAAGACAAGAGTGGGGGTAATTTAATGAGATGAATTGGCAGGGGAAGCGGGGTTATTGTATATAAGGCATAGCGTGTGGGTGGTTTTGTGAGTTAGTGACAGAGGAGGTGGGATGATATATGTTTGGGAAGCTAAGATGGTTTGGAGAGATGGCATAGAGAGGTTGTGGAGTGAGGAAGCAGCAGCTAGGCTACGGCGTAACACTGCATGATTGCAGTTTGAGAATAAGGCCTTCTCAAATAAACGAAATCAACCAATGTTAGCAACACATTAAAAAAAATGACAAGACAAACCTATAACTCAAGGCCACTGACCACATGCAAGTAAGTTTACAATATAACCAAAATTTTGAACCAATGCGCTTAAAATAGTTATATTTTGCAACTCAATAAGCAAGCATCACAAAATTAATTGCGAGCGAAATGCCTTAGTAATTAGGAGTCAAAGCAGAGAGTTCTAGGTTTATAGTTAGTCCAGGCACTCTCCCTTACCGCAGAAGCTAGCGCATTCCAATCTTATCTTAGCACAAAGTGAACTCTAGAGTCTAGATCACAATATAAGGATTCACACGATAATAGGGAAGCATGATCACTTATGCATAGTATTATTGTACTAATTTTATTTTCAATAATGCACCCACTTCTTAGTTTACTGTTCTAGACTACGGTTTTACATATATAGCTCAGAGTAAAATAAAAAGAGACGAAAATATATTCAGAACTTACCAGTAAAATCAATGTGTAAGACGTAAGAACAAACTTTGCGGATGAAGCTCCCCAACCTGACCAAATTAATGTTCCTCAATGCTTAGCAACGCAACGCAACGCAAGCGCAACTCTTCTCCAAGAGAATGGCAGGAGCAGAGTTTCTAAACAGAAACAGTTCAGGATTGGCCTATCTATCCAATAGAAAAGTCTTAGTTCCAATCTTTTAGATAAGTTTGAATATTATATTTGATTTTGATGAGTCATCCTAAAGCATGAAGAAGAGGACTATTTTTGGACGTCTATCCAACCTAAATTTATTACAACAGAGAAGGAATCAGGTGAACTCAAGCTCATGGGAGTTTGAGTGAGTGTCAACCGTCAAGGCTTTATGGTTTAGATTTGGATTTGGATTAGGATTATGGCTTCAACGAATAGGAATGGGAATAGGATAGCATCAAAAATTGACATAGTTATCTTGAAAGTCCAACACATTAAATTTTTTCACCTACGTGCAATCACATCCTCTCCAGTTTCCATTATCAACGTGGATCTGTCCTGCTACGCTAATGACTAATCCTTTTGTTTCCTTTCTAGTCTAATTAATGCTTTTTATTTTTAGAAAAAATGTACATGCACACTCTACCAAAGAGTGAAATTTTCCGTCTTTTTTTTTTCCGTTGATTTTTCTCATGAGAATTTTCCATAACCTTTTCGAAATTAGAGACAAGGGTTTAATCATTTGAAATGCATATCCATTATGACCCTAAGACTCTTACTCTCTGTTTGGATAGATACATCGTTAAATATACAAGATTTTACAAATAATGGGATTTGCATCTAGATCATTAAAATCCCATCATTTAAAAATTTTCTTGTTTGGTTTTAATTTTTGTAGAACATTTAATAAAATAGGAATTGTAAAATTTGAAGTTGAGACATAATCAGACATTTTAAACCAATACCGTATGTTGGTTGAATCAATTTCCATGTTGTAAAAACCAATTAAAACATTCCGGTAGTAAGTAACTAAGTACATTCTTTTTTCTTTTTCTTTTTCTTTTTTTTCTTTTTTTTTTTTTTTTTTAATTCAAGTTCATTTTATCGAAGCTCGTCATTGCTTAAGGTTGGAGCAAAAAAGCTAAATAAATAAAGGATTGTAGTAAGAAGACGACATCTTGAATAAAAGATAAGTAACAAATTTATTTCAAGTCTTCCTGAAAAGTTAAAAATAAAAACATAAAGTACATAAAATAAAAACTAGAATTCAAGTTTGCTAAGAGAAACATCAAATTAAACCCATTCTACGTCCCTTTTGAAATAAACATCTAACACCTTGCTTTTCTCACGCTCAGCTAGAAGTATTTTTTTTCTCCAAAAAAAGCTATAAGTATTTTCAAAATTGGAAATTATTTTTCATTCTCTATAAACCAAGCACAAGCTTTAAGTTTTTCATCTTTACTAAGACCTGGTATCACAGTACACTCATCATATAACTCTTCTAAATCGAACCTTTGTATAGGGGTAAAGTTAGGAATTTTTGTTTTGGGGGTCAAATTGTGGTACTAATATATTAGTCAAAAGTCAAGACAAATAATCACGCACATCCTAAATACACATACAAGAATAGGTCATTATTCTTGAGATATATATATATATATATTAATGTTTTGATACATGAATAGTAGGGGTGTCAATGTTCAACCCAACCCGCGAACACGACACAAACTCGGCATGGGTTTTTTCGAGTTAGGGTTGGGCCTTAATGGGTTTGGATCATAAACAGGTTGACCCGAAAGCGACACGATAAGAAACGTGTTATAAGCGGGTCAACCCGCGTAACCCGTAATAGACACGTTTGACACGCCAATTTATTTGTGTCAACCCGAAATGACCCACTTAACACAACTTATTTAACTCGTATAACAAATAAATATTTATTTTATTTTAGATTTGTCAAATCCCTTTTATATCTAATATATATTTTAAATTTAAAAAGAAAAGTGAGTAATTACAAAAACTTACAAGGAATATAATTGGAAATTAAAACTTTACAAACCCTAAATCTCTAAGCCCTACAAACCCTAAATCTCTAAACCTTCTTATAAATATCTTTTTTTTTTTTTTTAATTTCAACCGTACTACTTACTCTACTATCTTATAGTTTCATGCCCAATTCTCAAACTCAAAGTCTCAAACCTGTTATTACTCTCTCTCTCTCTCTCTCTCTCTCTCTCTCTCTCTCATGTGTTTATTTTTTCTGCATAATGCTTTTATTCTATAAACTTTGAACTCATGTGTCGTTATTAATATATGAGATATATTAATTGTTGATTAAGGTCACGGTTGAAGTTTTTGTCTTGTGTCGTGTATTTTTTTTTTTTTTTGGTGTTTGTATTAGTGTTGGACACTGTCTGCATATCTTGCAAGTGGGTTTATTGAGATAGTTTATAAACTAGATCTGATGGTAATGCTTTTAAAGATTACAACAATGTGGATTGAAAACTTGAAGTGTATACATTGCTTTTGGGATGTAAAAAAAATATATATATATATTTCTAAATGGATGTTATATTTAATATTATGCATGTTGAAATGGGTTGTGTTACATTTATATCAACCCAACACGACTCGTTTATTAAGCGTGTCAAATGGGTTGGGTCAGGTCAACCCATCTAATTAATAGGTTGCGTTAGGGTTGAAAGATCATGACATGATTATTAAATGGGTCGGGTTAGGGTTGAGCCATTTAGTCGAATACCCCTACCTCGATACGACACGAACCCAACACGCTAACCCGAATTGACATCCCTAATGAATAGGTCATTATTTATAAATATATAATATACAAAACTATCAATATAAGTTTGACACATGAATATTCGTGAGATTATTTCTTAGGAAAACTTATCATCTTTTAAACTCCAATGAACATACAAAAGTTGTCTAGTTTGATATTGTAAATGTACACGCGCGCGCACACACCAAAAAAAAAAAAAAAACCAATTTTAATAAAACAAAAACTACCTTCTCTATAACTACTAGACTAATTGACAAATTCTATTATTTTTTTAAGAGTGTCATTGGACTAACTCAAATATTTTGGGGGTAGTTTCTATTTCTGTAGCTAAATATATAAAGTTTTTAATAATTATGCATGAGCCTAGCTGTAACTCCGCCCCTGCTAGTTTTGTATACTAAAATGGATGAGTTCCTTGTATGATGAAGCTATTTTAGCCAAAGAAGCAGCAAGAATGTCCTTACTAGCCTTTCTTTTCTTTGCGGGAGCAATAATGGAAGTAGCTGATACTTGAACTCTTTTCCTTTGACTGTTAACCGAGGCCATGATCTCATCAGCTTTTACACCTGTATTAGCACCCTCACCAATTGCCCTATCCTTACCACACAAGTCCACAGTATACCCAAAACTTTTGTTTTCTCCTTCATTTTCAATTAGTTGGTTTTCTTTTCTTTTTTTTTTCTTTTTTTCTTTTTTTTTTTCTGCCTACCTTTGCTTACTTCTGTCCCTTCCATTCTCTATCTATTGAAACAATCATATAGCAATCATAAAATAATGAAATTACTAACAATCATACTTAGCACACCAATCTACAGCTAAATTAATGGTAAAGACAATTTAATTAGCACCTGACTTTAACTCAAGCGTAAAATATGAGACACATAAAATAATGTATACTATAGCTCAACCACCCTAAGCAGACATGTAATTGTTGAATATTGGCCTTTTTTTTCTTATTGAATGCCTTACGTCATAAAAAATAGCCATAACTATTTGAAGTTGAAAGGCACACTATAAGGCGCTGGGGACTCCAACAGTCTAAGATGGAGCAGAGTCTGGTGGATATTTAAAACAGGAAATTCTCAGAAATGCTTGGGGAGAGAAAAGAGTCAAAACACTTCTCCAAGTTTGCAAAACAACCAAGATATAGAATACCTTGGGGTATCAGTGATTGGGAGAGGTCCATAACAAAAGGAGGAGGATACACGATATGTTAATAACATATTGTGTAGCTATTATTGCTGCAGGACCAAGAAAAAGACATAGAGGTTGAACCAAAGAAGAAACAGGACCTCAAGATTTCTTGAGTCATCTATAGTTCATAAATTTTTTCAAGCCTGACAATCTTAAAGGAGTGAAGCATGAAATACATAAAACAAAAAATATTGACTAGCTACAACGAAACTAAACTAATTTGGAATTAAATAATATTATCATTAGAATGATCTCCCCAACTTTGCACCTAATCACTGGAATCAACATGATCTCCCCAATTCTATTCCCATGCTCGTAATCATTTTATCCTTAAGATTAACTTGAATGAAAACTATAGAGTTTGTACCCAATAACATTATGATATTTGGGGAACTTTCTTATTTATTTACTTGGAAAACATACCATGAATTTTCCTGTAACACAGACACCAGTACACCACAACCCTGGGCAGTGAGCAATATCAATACAGCGAGCTAACCAAATATCATAATGAAAATATAGCATATATCATTTCAATGACAATAAAATACTTTCATTCACTGAATGTGAACCCAAATGTAGCCCGGGTTTAGCTATAGGTGCAATATTAACTATTGAACCACTTTTTAAACAAAAATAAATACTTTAATCAAAATCATCTCCATTTTTTAATCCTCAAGCTTTGTAGAATCAACAATGCAATAGACATTACAAATTTCACAACTTGTTGAGATGACAGATTGTGATTTGTGATGCATCACTTTCACATGGGATCGCTACTAATATCACTTTTACTGCACACCAATCACATATAGCCAACTCAACCATTGTGAAATTGGTTGTGCCCTTTGGCTTACTGTTGCAAAATTAAATATTCAATTATCCTTAAACAGTGGTAAAAAAAAATCCAACAGTTCCACCTCTAATTTGAGACTCGCACCAAATTTTATAATTGAAAATTCAGAACAATATATCAGCATGAACCCACCAAGATTATACAGAAAAATTGATAATTCCGAACAAAGCAGGGTCAAAATACTCAGAACTACAACTGGCGTGGCATTTAGTCACGCCACAATTGAGTTTCATAAGCCCAGGCCTCGGTGAGGCATTTAGTCGAACAACTGGCGTGCCTCAGCAACTCAGCCGAAGTTGGAGACATATTAGATGGTTTTGTTACTTATCATGAGCACAAAATGGTATAGAAAATGAGAGCAAAGAAAAATAAGTATGAGATAGCTTACCTGAAATCTGAAGTTTGAAGAAGAAGGTCGAAGAGACTGAAGAGATGAGAACAAAAATAACAGATCTCATCAGTTTTCTAATTAATTGTAGCGCGCTCGGGCAAAATATGAATTCCTGGCTTCATTTCGCGGTTTTAGGAATTGTTTATAGCTTAGTTATTAAGAAACTTAAATTATAAAAGTTAAAATTGAAATTGAAATTTTTTTTTAATATATTTTCCTAAAAAAATAATTACATGAAATTTTACAAATTTTTTTTATGAACAAAATTAAAAAGCAAAAAGGAACTAACGATGTTATAAAAGAGAAAAATGGAAAGGGAGAGAGAGAGACAATAGCGGATGATTCTTGCTGCAACTGTCGGCCACAGTGTGTATCAACAAGTATATAAATTTTTGTTGAGGGAGTTTTAACCTATAACGTCCGCTCTTGATGATAGCTCTTTATTATCAGTCTTTATCATCAGACCAAGACACCAATCAGTTTTTGGTGTAGGCAATGATTGAACCCCAGATCTCTTATGCAACCATCAGAGACTTTATAAGTTGAGCTAACTGGAACCCACAACAAGTATATAAATTGAAATTCAAAATGTACAATTTTTTTTTTATCTATATTATTATTTAAGGAGCTTCTCCTGTTTGGATTTCTCAATTTTGATGCTCAAAATATCCTCAAATTTACCAGTTTGTAAACCTTAAATAGTAGGGTTAGACATATAAAATTACCAATTTAAAAAATCCTAAATTTTGGATAAATTTGAAAAAACATTACCTTAAAATAGGAACACTCCCACTAACCCACTAATTCTAACACACATTTCTAATATTTTATTCTAAAAAAAAAAAAAAACTCACGTTCAGTAAATAAAAAAACACAACTAATGAAATACCCTTAATTTAATACTAGTCTCATCACACGCGCTTCGCGCGTGCGATAAGGCTTTTTATTTTTATTTTTTTTTAGTGTCATAATTTTTCATTTATTCCAATTTGAGATTTACACGTTTTCTCATTAATATTACGCATTTAGAACTACTAATACAACCAAAGTGTCACGAGGCTAGCTTAAAAAAATGAACAAATATTACATGTTTATTTCGTAAAAAAAAAAAGCTGTGTTTTTATTTTTTATATATAATTTTTATTTTAAAAATCTAATTTATAAGTAGATAAAGTAATTTGAAAATCAACAAAAGACTGCCCCTATTTTTTAGGCAATGTTTTAGTGGGAGTTAGAGTTGCATTTTTACTGAATTGTCCTTTAATTTTGTCTCTACTTAAACATAGGAGTGTAGGGGCATTCTTGAATAAAAAAAATGAAGATTCCAAACAGAGGAAGCCCCTTAAATAATAGTATAGATAAACTTATATTTATCTCTAAATCATAAGAAATGGTTTAAAATCTTACATTGATAAAAATTAAAAACAGAAAACCTAACGAAA
The DNA here is from genome assembly GCA_023736055.1 of Quercus glauca. Lineage (NCBI taxonomy): Eukaryota > Viridiplantae > Streptophyta > Magnoliopsida > Fagales > Fagaceae > Quercus > Quercus glauca. Next base: position 44,965,166 of record CM043322.1, on the reverse strand, counting down.
AAAGCCACTTTGTATCAAAAAAATTATCTACCACGTCCCTATTTTGAAAAAAAATAAATAAATAAATAAAACTATCCTACGTTTTATAGGAAAAAAAAGACTACCCCAGCCACTCTTTTTCTTTTTTTCTTTTCTTTTTTTCAAATTCAAAGTTAAATAATAGTACAAGTTTTAGATAACTTCACGTTTATAAACTCAAGTAAAATATGCTAAAATTTCGGATAAAACTACCACTCTTCCACAATCACAAGTTAACAAAAAAAATTAATTGTATTAGAGATTAAATAAAATTTTAATTTTTCAAAATTCTTTCTTATTCCTTAATTAACCACCAATATTGCCAGCACCAAAACAAAAAAAAAAAAAAAAAAAAAAAAAAAGAAGAAGAAGAAGAAGTTAACAATTGGATAAGATAAACTATGATGAACTATCATTAAGCAATTATAATGTTCTCCCTCCATCCCTATCCTTCATAGCAACAACTATTTTTGTTTGTAGCCTCTGTAATGAACATTATTTTATATTTTCAAGATAAAAGTTTGCAATCAATGGGTAGGGGACGTGAAGTCTATGCTACAAATGATATGCCACCATTTTGAAGTCCCTTCATGTTGACAACCCGGCTGCTAAAGTTCATTATGGAGTCTACATTCCTAACAGAGCAACATCATTGCTAGAGGTAATTATATCATGTTGTCTGGATCTAAATATATGTTAGAATTTATTGTGGGAGTTGGATTTGGGAAGTGTCTTCCTAAGTTTAGTAAGCCCAAAGTCACATGTTTAATTTTTTAGTGCATTCTGTGTAAGAGATTAAAAAATTATTAAAATTTACCCAAAAAATAAAAGAGCTTCCGAGCACGCGCGTTAGTGCATGCTTAGACGCTAGTATATAATTAAGTGTGATCATGTGGCCAACTCCTTAGGCCCTATTTGTTACGCAAGTTCAAACACATGTTTACAGTTTTAAACAACATTATATGTATTTTTATACACTTTTTTACCCACACGTATTTCCAAAAAAACTAAAAACTGTTATTTAAACACACGTGCCAAACGGGCCCTTAATATCTTCCTCAGGTAATAATGGTTGATTAGGATTTGCATGATTTGTGTTGTCAAGAAAAGGCTCTAAATCTTCCGTCTCATTTTTTGTGCTCCACCCTATACTTCATAAATAAAAACTTAACACGTGTCCACTTAATTAAATTCTAATTTTTTGACTTTTTTTATTTACCTTCCTAAAAGAAATAAAAATAAATAAAACCCCAACGCGTCACCACCAGTCCTCCTCCACCACCGCTAGTGCCAACGACCATCCATCACTGGCGTCAGCAAACTTGAGCTTGTGAACCCTACCCCCACCACCCATAGTCCAAATCTTCTCTCTGGTCTAACCACTATTTTATTCTGAAGTGCTGTCAAAGGACAACGAATCAATAGCTAGTGACCCAGCCAAGCCAACTCACATGGTCCTCTGACTCCTTTCAAACTCTAGATCTGCAACATCCAAGTCAGCCACCACCATCAAAAGTTGATGTGCAGCAAATCTGCATCCATGCCATTTTTAGTTATTCCAAAAAATAAAAAACTGTTATTTAAATGCACGTACTAAATGGGCCCTTAATATCTTCCTCAGGTAATAATGGTTGATTAGGATTTGCATGATTTGTGTTGTCAAGAAAAGGCTCTAAATCTTTTGTCTCATTATTTGTGCTCCACCCTATACTTCATAAACAAAAACCTAACACGTGACCACTTAATTAAATTCTAATTTTCTAACTTTTTTTATTTAACTTCCTAAAAGAAATATAAATAAATAAAACCCCAACGCGTCACCACCAATCCTCCTCCACCACCACTAGCGCCAACGACCATCCATCACCGGCATCGGCAAACTTGTGCTTTTGAACCCTACCCCCACCACCCATAGTCCAAATCTTCTCTCTGGTCTAACCACTATTTTATTCTGAAGTGATGTCAAAGGACAACAGATCAATAGTTAGTGACCCAGCCAAGCCAACTCACATGGTCCTCTGACTCCTTTCAAACTCTAGATCTGCAACATCCAAGTCGGCCACCACCATCAAAAGTTGATGTGCAGCAAATCTGCATCCATGCCATTTATAGGTTTGAAATCCACAACCTTTGGCCGCTTTTTATGGCTTGAATCGTCATCATCTCCACAGACAAGAAAACTCCTTGATTGTGTGACTACTTTCATCAAACCAGCACTGTTGCCTTAACGCAAATCCTTTTGGATGACTCATTGCAGATTGCCTTTTTTGGTCACCTTGCAAGGGCTGTTAGTCAAGTGATTAATAACGAGTGCTCTACTGACTCATTGAGTTCAAAAGCTCAACTTTGCCGGTGCCAGTGATGGATGGTCGTTGGCGCTAGTAAAGGTTGGTGGTGGTGGCTAGTTGGTTTTATTTATTTTTATTTCTTTTAGGAACTTAAATAAGAAAAGTGAGAAAATTAGGCCCTGTTTGGCTTGTCAATAACTTATATCCCAACCCTCATAACTCAAATCTCCTCACTCAAACTCATATCCCAATATCTCACAACTCTAACTCAATAAAACCCAAAACTCACTCATATGCTCGTTTGGCAGCTTGTTCTCACAGTTAACTCAAATTTAAATCCAACTTTTTGTCATTGTCTGGGTCCCACATAGCATTGATTGCACTGCTATGCTCTACAACGGCCAAGTAAATACCCGCGTGTAATACATCTCTCCTTTTCACACCCTTCCCACAAAAAATCTCATCAGCTTCTCTCTCCATTCTCCCCAACTCCTCTGTTGTCTACACCTCTCAAACCCCAAAGCCAAAAGACCACCGATTATTCAACTCCTTCATCCTTGCCCACCTACGCCGCCGCCATTCTCTCCCCAACGCATCATCCTCCTTCCTCATCCTTGAACTCGAGCGTTGAGAGTGTTTGTGATCACATCCCACAATGGCTCACAGGGAAGCCCTACCGCAAAATTACACAGCAAGAATTGTCCCAAGACAAAGTCACAAAGTTCGTCTACATAGTCATCGTCCCACCTCCTTAAATCCCTAGCCATCTAACAACAACCTTTGCTCATGTAAAAGTGACATATAAACAATAAACATTTCCATGTATTCAATCAAAGTCAAATAATAGTGTTTAGGGGTCTTATCTTAAGGTGCAATAGTTTTCACTTTATCCTCCCTTAAAAACCCAACATATTGTTTATGGATATGGATACAGTTAGCTATGTTACATACTCTATTGATCTATTAATGTATATTCTGTCAGTAGCTACATCTTATCAGTTGAACTAAGTAGTAACTAAAGTAACAATCATAATAAAAAACAAGATAGAGCAACTAAGGCACATCTATCTTTGATTGTAATATTTTTTTTGAAAAAGGTACATCCATCTTCCATTATAAGAATATCACATGAACCATGTCGAAAAATAGTACAATCCGTAAGCAAATAAGCAGGGGAACCCACAAAACAGATTAAGCAAAGAAAAAAAAATGATGATTAGTTTTCTTAAAAAATGAGCAAAGCAAACATTGTTCATAATACTCATATTTCCTTAGAGCAAAGCAGACATTGTTTACATTGTTCAAAAATGAGCAAAGCATGGGAACCCACAACATGAGAGGGTGATTAGTTTTCTTAAAAAATGATGATTAAAAAAACTAAATCTAAACCTCAAGGAATCTGTGACGGTGTTTTGGTAGAGTTTTGGTACAGATAATTTTTTTTTCTCCAAGCCAACAGCAGAGCAAAGTAGACATTGTTCATAATACCATGGCTGTAATAAAGGAACAAGACAGAGAAACTTCTAAAATAAAAACAAAAAAAAGGCATAAAAGCTATACTTGAGTAAAGAGTAAAAAAAGAGGCATAAATAAAAATGAATTCACAGCCAAGTGAGCCAAGGTCTCAGTAAACACAACACAAAAAATGGAGGAAAATGGAAATGGAGGAACATAGAAAAAACAAAAAATATCAAAATAAAACCCAGTAGCTTCGAGCATGTAAACAGATGGAAGGGTTGAATTTGGGTCTCACCGGAAAGCTACTTCGGTGAACGGAGCTGACCTGCTGGAGCTCGGCCTTGTGCTGATTAGCATTTTCTGGAGCTTATTTCAGTGGTTGAAGTGTGTTATGGGTTTGGGAGAAGGAAAAGGGAAAGTGAGATGAAGTGCAAGCTAACATGGGTAGTTGGGAAAGTTATGAGAAAATATCCGTTGGAGCTTCTCAGCCTGCAGTGATGGAACTACACACTACTGTGGGACCCAACATGTGCTGAAAAATTATGAAAATTGCCACTGAGTTAACAAACCCATAACTTGAAAACATGTTTGGGCTGTATTCGAAATTAGTAACCCATATCCCAAAAAACTCAGTTTTGTTAACTGAGTTAACTTACCCAAAATCATCCAAAAAATATTTATATATGTAGGCCCCATGGATTTTCAGTTATGAGTTAACAAAACTTCTGTTAACTCAGTTTTGCAAAATCCAAACAAGGCCTTAGAATTTAATTAAATGGACATATGTCAAGTTTTTATTTGTGAAATATAGAGTAGAGCAAAAAAAGTGAGACAAAAGATTTAGACTTATGAAAAGGTCCTTGATACTTGCTTTCTTGATCCATGTTACAAGTGGGTTCCAGCTAACTTAACTGTTAAAGTCTTTGATAGTTGAATAAGATATCTGGGGTTCAATCCCCGCCTACACAAAAAACTGATTGGTGTTTTAATTTGATAATATAGAGCTATCATCAGGAGCAAACGCCATAAGTTGAAACTCTCTCTCAAAAAAAAAATGATCCATGTTACAAGCATTAATTAAGTGATTCTTGTTATGATTTTAAAAAAAAATGTCTTTTAATAATAAAAAAAAAAGGCAAAAATGCACTTTTGGTCCCTACATTTTGGGCCGATTCTCAATTTGGTCCTTAAATTGATTTCACTCCTAGGTTAGTCCCTAATTCCAAAAATCTGAGGTGGCAAATGGAATACACTGTGCGCACAATAAATGCTGATGTGGCTAATAAAATAATATTAAAAAATTTTATTTGTCATTTTTTAAATGCCACATCAGCATTTAAATTAGGCATAAATGCACTTTTAATCCCTACATTTTGTTTTTTTTCCATTTTGGTCCTTATATTTTTATTTTACCATTTTTAGTCCCTAAACCAATTAACGCGTGACATTTAAGTTCTTATCGTCACCCAACTAACAAAAAAAGCTGACGTGGCTGACAGCACATTAAAATAATAATTAAAAAATCTATTTTGGCATTAAAAAATGCCACATTAGCATCTAAATTAAAAATTTTAATTTATTAATTTTAACTAAATAAAAAATGTTAAAAACAAAATTAAAAACCAAAAAATCACATGAATTGAGATCGAAGAGTGCCTTGAACAAGAGCAACAAGAACACAAATCCAGATTTAAGAACAAGAACATTTTCCATTATTTGACATTTTCCCTTTTTTTTTTTTCTTAGAAAACAAACACAAGATTAAGCAAGAACGCAAACACAAATCCAGTAAGAACAAAAACATAAACACAAACACAAATGCAAACAAACCCAGCAAGAACACAAACACCAATCCAGCAAGAATACAAACACAAACCCATCAATCCATCTTCAGCAAAACCAGCAACAACCCAATTCGCTTACCTCCATCTACACAAACTCCTAGTACAAACAAGCTCAAATGAAAAAAACCCAATAACAAAAGCCAAATCCTAAACCAAAGATACAAGTAATCGATTCTAGTGGAAGCAAAATCGAAAGGCCGAAGTGTTGAACTAGAGAAACCAAACACAAAACCCACCACCAAAACTAGATATGAAACCACCAAATCATAGATCTGAATGACCAAACCCAAATCCCATATCTGAAACCCGTAAACAAAACCTAACGATCTGAAACCTCCAAACCCAGACCTCCATCAATCAGCGACCTCCACCATAGCTCTCAAGGTCCCTCCCTTCTCTCACCACATCTGCCATGTGGTAGACCGAGACGTCTAGCACTGAAAAATCTTCGAGATCAGACCGATCGGATTCGACTCCACCACCGAGCTCCGCTATCACTGGCCTTGTGTCGTGCCGTCGCCGACCATACTACCGCCAGCAACCGATCACAACATCTCTCTAACCCAGATCAAGCCGATCTCAGCCTCTTTCTATCTCAAACCCAGATCAAACCCATCGCACCCGACTTCACAAACCTCACCACCAATAGCTTCGTCATTTCAGCAATGGATTTAAAAAGAGGGCTCACCTTCAGTTAGCCCGTAGAGAAAGAGCTTGAGAGATTCCAATTGTTATTTTTGGGTAAATTTGGGTTTGTAATGAGAATGAGAGATTCTAATTGTGTAAGGACTTTGGGTTTGTTGAAGGTGTTTTGAATCTTTGAAGGTAGGAGGGACTGACGGGTTAGAAGTTTCTGAGTTCTTCATGTTCTTCCCAAAAAAAAAAAAAAAAAAAGAGAAGAAACAAAATTAATTTAATTCTTTTCTTTTCTTTTCTTTTTTAAAAAATAAGGTTAGAAATTTTTTTTATTATTTTATCTAATGTGGCTTTTTTTATATATAAATTTCTGTGAAATAAAAGGGCGGGAAGCCCATGTGGCATTGGTGATAAGTGCCAGGTGGATTTTTAATAATATTTTAATTCTTCTATCAACCACATCAGTTTTTTCTATTAGTTGGGTGACGGTGAGGACTTAAATATCATGCGTTAATTAGTTTAGGGACTAAAAGTGATAAAATAAAAATGTAGGGACCAAAATGGAAAAAAATCAAAATGTAAGGACTAAAAGTGCATTTACGTCTTTTAAATTAATAAAAAAAGCCAGGTCAGAAAATTAAAATAAATAATTTAATAATATTAAAAAAATGTTAATTTTTTTTTTCTTTTCATTATTTTCGAAAGAACAATGGGTAACATGTTCTTCATGTTCTTCGGGTTGCCAAAAAAATTAAAATAATTTAAGATTTTCTTTTCTTTTCTTGTATTTTCTTATCAAATAAACATGCAAAAATTCATACAAAATCCCTATCCTACACTGAAACCTCCAACATGAAAAAATCATCAAACCCACATTAAAAAACCAACCCAGAAAAATCATCAAATCCACCACAACCAACAAATCCAAACCAATCAACAACCACCACTCCAATCAATAACCACCATTGGTTGGGGTTCACAACACCACAGCCACCAATCTTAGAGAAAACCTACTATCATGAACCCAACCCAAAATCAACAACAGACACAACCGACCAAAGGAAGACCAAAAACAAACAAACCAATCGACCCACACCAACAACAAACCCACCACAACCAATGAAACCAAACCAATCCACAACTGTTAGGACATATGTGTTCACACTTAAGAACATATGTCATATTTTATGTAAATTGGCTAATCCTTTGACAAAACGCACTCTACTTGTAATTGGGTAGTTCTAGGTGTTTTTAATACTTCAAGAAACAATGTTTCAAGATCAAGTGTTGAAGTCATCAAGTCTGTCCAAGAAAAAGCAAGTTGAAGTGCAGAATTTTTAAAGACACCTGCTCGACACCTACCTCGACACCTGGCTATCTGTCGAGATCTTCAGCTAATTCTTATCGCAATCTCGATAGCTTCTCGATAGCTGGTCGATCGATCGAGAAAGTTTCTGTCCCCTCGACACCTTCTCGATAGCTGTATCTGTTGAGATTCATTAAACCTCGACACCTCCTCGACACCTCTCGATCGATCGAGGTTACGGGAAATCATAATTTTCAGCTTTTTGATTTTTGGGCCAGGCTTATGTATTTGAGTAGGGTTTCTTTTCCCACAACCCTAGACCTATATAAGGCTTATTTTGGAGGCCGTATCACAAGAGAATAAGAGAATACAAAGAGAACATATGAAAAAGATTATTTTCTCTAAGAAAGAAGCTACTGCGTCTTTTGCGCCTTAGGGTTTTGTAACCAAGTGCTTCTTGATCTTCATTCTTGATGAAGTGAAGAACTTTGCAGCCAACATCTTCTTCTAGTTGGTGATTGAAGTCGCGTACTGGGATCCGCGCAATTGGTTTGTCACGTATTGGGATTCGTGCATCAAAGGGTGGCGTTCATATATTGAAGAGTTCAGAGGTTCTGAAGCGGTAGAAGGTTTCTGCTGTGAGTTCATCTACGGGGATTGTAGAGTCTAGGGACAAAGGTTTTGTACTAGATCTGAAACTTCTCTTTACTATAGTGGATTGCTTTTTGGGAAGGTTTCCCCCCAGGTTTTTTACTGTGAAACTGGTTGGTTTCATTGGTTTTCCTGGGTCATCATACCTTGTCTTATTTACTTTTCCGCTGCATATTATTTTGACATGATATTGATGTTTGTTTGTTTTAACAAGTTTTATTGATAATAAATCTAATTAAAAACTTGGATTTAAAACTTGTTAATTCTTTCAACCGGGGTCTAAATTTCCCAACAACAACCACCACTACTTGGAGTTCACACACCACAGCCACCAACCACCGATCCAATTTTCACAACACCCACCAGCAAGAGTCCATATTGTTCCCATTATTTTCTTTGCATCAAGACCTGGTGGTCTCCATAATCAAAACCTTGAAGATTAGCCCCTGATTTGCTCGCCCTTGGTTGAGATCAGGTGTAAGGTTTTGAGCGGAGATAAGATTTTTAGACTAGAGAAAGCTTAGGTCAGATTGGCGGTGCGTGGTGGAGAAGAAGGCTGACCTTGTGAGCTCCGACCATGGAGCTACAGTGGAGAGAATTTTGAGATCAGAGGGAGATTCCGTCCATGGAGGCTGAAGAGAGAAAGGGAAAGGGAGAGAGAGAGAATTAGAGATAGATAAAGTTGGTTAGAGTTTTTTTTAAAATCTGACGACTAACACATTATAGAAAAAAAAGAAAAAAGAATAAGAATTAAAAAGATAATGATTTTTGCTTTTTAAGAAATAATTTTAATTAAATTAGATTTAAGGTTTTTTTCAAATTTATTTTTTTATTAATTTAAATATTGATGTGGCATTTTAAGTGCTAATGTGGCATTTAAAAAATGACAAATAAATTTTTTTAATATTATTTTATTAGCCATGTCAGCTTTTACTGTGCACACAGTATATTCCATTTGCCACCTCAGATTTTTCTGTTACTGGTTTGACGGCAGGGATTAAAATAAAAATGATTTTTTTTTTTAAATTAGGGACTTACCTAGGAGTGAAATCAATTTAGGGGACTAAATCAAGAATCGGCCCAAAATGTAGGGACCAAAAGTGCATTTTCACAACAAAAAAAAAAAAAACAACAACAACAACAACGGGGTTCTAACCTTTAATAATAAAAAATTGAGAAAATAAGATTTTGTACTATGCTTCTTCTCATAAAAGAGAACAAGCAATACTAATACTATTGAATTACAAAGACTCAACAATTTTATTTGTAATCTTGGCTGTTGCTAACTAATAATGATAAGTTGTCTTTGTAAATTGAAATAAACAATGGTTATCCCATTTCATTTCTCATTGCTTGGGGAAAAAGAAGAAACCAACAAAATAAAAATAATTTGTCTTAATGGCTTCTCAGTTTCCGTCTTTACGAGGCTGCTCAACACCTCATAACTCATGCTTGTAAGGGGAAGGGTTCAAATATATAAATTTAATTTTCCTTTGTAAAGAATCTAAACGAATCGTGGTGTTCGGAGTTAGGACAATTGGTGATTTGTCGCTAGTACTGGTCACATTTTGTTGTTTCTAGTACATATGTTGAATGGTTCTCATGATTTTTGCAAAGCCGTTACATCTGACAAATTAAAGTAAAAAATGTGATTGGTTTGCATAGATGCATAATTGATCATCATGATGTCTGAAAATCATGAAGATACAAGATGTACGATTGATGTGGACAACACCTTTGCGGATGTGATAGTATCAACTCTGGGAAATCATTCAGATACGAAGTTTTGTGACACTCACAACTCTGGGTGTTTGATAGGGACCCGAATATGAAGTGGCATTGTCATTTTCATCAGTTTACCTGTTCATCTGCATTGCTGTAGGCCATTGTGAAAGAGAAAGACCCCAAAATTTTAAAGTTTCACATTATCACATAGAAGGCCGAAGAGTAATCTCTTTGGGCCAAAGGCAACTACAAACTACACATCTATGCTAATACACTCACAGAATTTGGCATAATCAGCAGAGAGTTCTTTATTGGTATTTTGACACCTTTATAGCCAGACAATCTGCCTCTAATATCAAAGGTTATAGCCTTCAAAGGCTCATCCTGTAATCTAATTTACTCTGTACAAGAATTAACAAATTAACATGCAGGACCTTATTTCACACAATCTATGTTTGGATTGCCCAAATTCCAAAATCTCTGAAAAGATACCTCTTAGCTTTTTCAATTGAAAATTATATCAATCATTTTCTTTTCCCTTTTTTTTTATTTTTTTATTTTTTATAAATTTTAATTCAATGGCTACAACAATATGGGAGGGGAGATATGTATGAGCCATGGATCTCCTCATAGAGGAGAGTAATATCACTTAATTACAACACTCTTTTGACAATCTTGAGACTCACAAACAAAGTGGCAAGTGTTTCTCAAAAATAATAGACATCTTAGAAGCTATTTAAAATATAAATAATAATAAAATTTCAAAAGTAGAAGGTATTTTTCACAGTCCAAATTGTGGGAAACGGCTTTAAATTTTAAAAGCCTTCCCAAGGAGGAGGACGAAAAACGGGAACCTCAAAACAGCAAAGTGCTTTGTTACTGCAGTCAAATCAGAGTTGCTTGTTAACAAGATGCAGAATTCAAACCCAACAGGTAGGATCTTTGGTAATAAAAATGGCTAATGGCCCCATTTGGATATATAGGAGTATATCCTCCTAGTGACCAAAATCTATCACAATCATATTCTAGTCAAAGTGTCTAACATGAGCTTTCGAAGGTGCCCCATATATTTTGTAGCTGGACATTTTGACTATTTGATCCCATCACACTTTCAATTTCTATCCATAACAAGACCAAGCTACGCACAAGCCACGAGCCTTTATGTCTTATGTGTAAAGTTTACTTGTGGACAGTCCAGATTGATGAAATGGATCATACCCTTATCAATCATTCTTGATAAGGGTATGAGATTGATTTGCAAGTGCCGCTCCTTTGGAATCCAGTGGTAGGCTGTTTCTTTCTTTCTTAAAAGAATCGGTTTGGATACATGAAACAATAGCATTGGCGCTACTCTAATTTTTTAATTTTTAATTTCTGGACTTCTAAGCCATGACAATCTACCTACTCTATCTATATCTTTTAAAAACCAATAATTCATTAACCTATTTATCTGGAAGAAGATTTTTTGGTAATATATTACACCAATCTATCTTAAGATTTCATGAAATAACATTGTTGAGGTTCAAAAAAAAAAGAATTAAACAGCCCACAAATAGGCCCAAAGAGATAGAAAAGACATTGGGCCTGTTTCACACAAAAAAAGGAAGAAAATAAATAAAGGGTAGGCTCTCACAATAAAGAAAAGAAAGAAAGAAAAGGCCCAGAGGGCTGGGATCCAGAGGAAAGGCCTAACCAGCGAACCAGACAAAGCCCAGAAGGAAGAACTGGGCCGGAATCCCAAAAGCCTCCTAGAGGTAGAGGATCCTTGGACGCGCGAAGGAGGATCATAACAGAAAAATTAAAGAAAGACAAGAGACAAAGGGCACGCGGACCTTGTGACCCAGACACACAATGGAGGTACAAAGCAAAATGCAGGAACCTGGTTTCAGCCATTTGGAGAAAGAGACAAGGAAGAGTACAACTGGAAAAGGCTGGAGCACTATGAAGAAAAGCCAAAAGGGCCTCAGGCCAGCCAACGGGAAATCTGGAAATAGAAGGGAGTTGAGGGACTTTCATCTGGTCAGAACAAAAAGCAAGGAACTATGAACAAAAGGGAAACGACATGATCCTGAAGCAACCAGGCACAGTACAGGCTTCAAAGGGCAAAACGGGGAAATCGTTAGTTCACCAGGGGGCCAAAGTTGTGTTATAAAAGGAGGAAAGGATCCATGCTATAAAGGGGGGATTTCATTCATTTTTAGAACGATCAGACCATTTTAAGCATTCACCATTGCTTTCTAAAGTCTTAGAGAGTTGCAGAAAAGACTCTGTAATTTAAGGGGAAAACAGAGGAACCATCCCCGGTATCCCAGGACAGCCACTACTGAACATGCTCAGATTCAACAAGTTCAAATTTTGCAAATCTTTGAAGCTTGAATAGCTATCAAAGTCTGTAACTTATGAGCTTAGTTGAACCTTGCATCACGTCTTAGTGAGCATTGTAATCACAACTTAATGAAATCAATGAAATATACCTCACATAATTAGAGGATCCCTAACTTGTTCTTACTTTATATTTTCCATTTGTCATTTGCATTTTTCTTTACTACATAAATGTCATTCAATGCAAATGTTCTTGTTTTGTTAGCTATTTGTATTATAGGAAGTATGTTTTGTGCACCAACCGATTCTTAAAACAGCCCCTTAGCTGCAGAGAATCGATCCCAGTCCACCAAGAACATCTCACGCGGCCCAAGATTCTTGGGCCCTAGTGCTGAAGAAAAAGGCACTCTCACAAACATTTTCCCGAAACCATGTAGTATGATACTCTCCATTGAAAATTGTATAAATGAAGGATGAATATTTAAACCCACATCACATAATAAACAAGGTGGAAACGGGGGTTAACTAGACTAACAGGTTGGGTTAATCAGGATTACTAATTATATTTGAGTCTGGTCAAAAACGGGTTATCTTAAACAAGTTGTGAGTTAAGTCTTTTTGCCCAAGGACACTCTCACATGCCGAAAGTAGAAACTTTTAGAAGAACATGGAGTGGATTTCTTTGAAAAGTAATTTGGTAAATTCTTTGGGGTTGATTTATGCACATGTTTATGTGTTGAGAATTTGTTTATTTTGTTAGTGTGAAAGTTTCAGGTTTATTAGGGCGTTGAGATTGTGAATTTGTGTTTGTGACAAATTCTGTTTATTTGTGTGAGGTTTGATTAAGTGAAATTGTAATTTATATCATTGACAATGAATTTTGGTTGGCATTTCCAAGGAATGTAGACAGAGTTTATCGAACCAAGTTAAAAATTGTTATCTTATTTGCATGTTTATTTTTCTTATTTGTATGAATGCGCTTCACTAGCTCCAAATCACAATAATTGATATTAAAACTTCTATTGTTGCATAATATTATTATATTTAGTATAGTTTGATTTTTTTTTTTTATTTATATTTACTTTCATATTTGATGATAAAAATATTCGTAAAATAAAATTATAGAAGCATATAAATTCTTTTTTTTTTCTTAGATCTTTCATGTTCTCAATGATTAAAAGTCATCACACACACACACACACACACACACACATATATATATATTGTAGGGTCACAGATTGTTGGACAATGGTTTAATGAGTCCAATACAATAAATTTGTAGAGAATGGGCCAAAGAGCTAGGCTTTAATAGTTTACAATAACGGCTAGAAAATATTTCAGCACATACGGCTTCAAGAAATGTGATGGAATGACAAAAAAGACCATCTCTTGTTTGTCCAGAGGGATCGTCCATGAGCACCATCTGGCCAAACGATCAACTGGCGGTCTGGACAAAAGAATCGTCCCTGTGCAAAACACATGGACAACCACATAACTTAACAAAGAATCATCCATAGGCAAAGCGCACGGACGACCACATAACACTTGGGAATTTCTCGTGTTAATTACTTCACATATGTGGAAGATTCAGAACCGCAACGCCTTGGAGCGATTAACCTACCCATGATCATCGCCACCAATTTCTCCTAAGTATTTAACTTCCACTAGCAATTACAACTTATATAGCCGTTGAAGAAGTTATATCCGGAATGGCTAATCTCCACGAATCTTGGGGAAGTTACAAAATGAATAACCGCTCCAAGGTTCTCTATATAAGGACCGGTCCGAATCGAACAAAGGTATGAGATTCTGAGATTTTTACTCCTAAAAAGTTGAAATTCTATTCTTGTGAGAAACTAACTTAGTCATCAGAGGGTATTTGGCTGGTCCACCCCGGTCACCCTTTACAGTGTTTTCATTTTTGCAAGCCTTCGCAACAGCCATTAGCCCACCGAAGCCGAAGTGTTCAACCTACTAATTCCTTACAAAATCAGTTGGCGCCATCTGTGGGAATCGTTAAATCGTTTTACGATTTATATTTCCACGACAATAGGTTGAATGGTTCGGACTAGATCAAGGGCTACCAGCCCAGGCCATCAGGGAAACAGAAACGCTTCAAGCAACCCCTATCGTGATCGCCAATTTGCACCAATCATGCAGGCTTCCTCTGTCCAACATGTGCAATCTATGGCGGCTGCAATGGCGAAGTTAACCCGTAAAAACCAAGAACTAAGAAAGGAGATTAATCTAAGAAAGCAGACACATGAAGAACACGAAGGAGAAGGGCAAACGCAAAGGCAAGAAGATAGAGAGGATGCAGAAATTGGAAGTCAGTCCAGGGACACCACTTCACGAAGGGTGCCACACTTGAAAAAGGAAATGGGCCAGATGAAGAAAGTCATGGAAGAAATGAAAGAGAACCTGAGAAGGGCAAATCCTGTAGAAGATTTGGTCCATAGAACTGATTCCCCTTTTACGGCTTCCATCAACGGTCACCCTCTACCACCAAAGTTCAAGTTGCTTTCTCTAGATTCGTATGATAAGGCGCGAGACCCTTTTGATCACATAGCCACCTTGAAGATCACTATGCATCTTCAAGGGGTTTCCGATGAAATAATGTGTAGAGCCTTCCCTACCACCCTTAAGGGGCCAGCGCGAGTGTGGTTCAGTAAGATACCTCCAAACACAGTCAGTTCTTTTGAAGAATTGAGAAAGTTGTTCGTCAATAATTTCATTGGAGGACAAAGGCACAAGCACTCCTCGTCCAGCCTGTTGACTATAGAACAAGGAGATAATGAAAGTCTGCGGTCCTTCATCACTCGTTTCAACAGGGAAGCCTTGATAGTAGATGAGGTGGACGACAAGCTACTATTGGCAGCCTTCCACAATGGGGTTAACTCGGACTTATTCATTCACAAGCTGTATAAGAAAGAGCCCCAGTCCATGGCTAAACTCAGCCATTCAGCCAAAAATTTTATGAATGTAGAAGACGCAATCATAGCTAAGAAGAGGAAGAGAGTTGAGAGAATGGAAGCAAACCTCACGTGTCATTCTGACCAAGGGCCTTGTCCAAAGAAAAGACAGATGGAAGATAAGAAGGATCGAGACAGAGATAACAGGAAGGTAGGCCCTTCAGCAAGGAATCAGAATTATACACCCTTAAATGCCCCACTTGATCAGGTGCTCATGCAAATCAAGGATGATCCTTCCTTGAAGTGGCCAAAGAAGATGAAAGGAAATCCTAACAAGCGCAATAGGAATAAGTATTGTCGCTTCTATAAAGATCATGGGCATGACACGGACGAGTGTTATGACTTGAAGTAGCAGATCGAAAATCTCATCAGACAAGGAAAGTTGAGGCACTTCGTTGGAAGGGATCATAAAGATGAGAAGCTGAAAAAGAAGATGGAAGAGTCATCACGGCCCCCTCTTGGAGAAATAAGGGTTATCATTGGTGGGAGTTTGATAAGACAATCTTCCAAATCAAAGAAGACGTATCTCAAAGTGGTGCAAAACATCCAACTCTTTAGACTATCCCCAAGGACGAGGGAGACAGACGAGCCAACAATCTCTTTCACGGACGAAGAAGCTGAGAGGATCCATCATCCACATGACGATGCAATTGTCATTACCCTATTCATTGCAGATTATACAACCAGGAGGGTGTTGGTGGATAATGGAAGCTCAGCGGATATATTGTATTATCCTACCTTCCAGCAGATGAGGTTTGGACGAGATCAACTTCGTCCAGCATGTTCACCACTGGTAGGATTCGGAGGAATGAAAGTGTAGCCCGTGGGCATCATTACATTGCCCGTGGTGGTGGGATCATACCCACAGCAAATAACTAAGGAGGTGAATTTCCTTGTGGTAGATTGTTCTTCCTCGTACAATGCCATCATTAGAAGACCAACCTTAAACAGTTGGAAGGCAGTAATATCTACCTACCATCTATCAGTCAAATTTCCTACGGAGTACGGGATTGGACAGGTAAAAGGAGATCAGTTGGCAGCCAGAGAATATTATCTAGCCATGTTGGCTTTGGATGAGCAGGTGCAGACTATGAGTATAGAAGAGAAAAGAGTTGTTGCGGAACCTACTAAAGTGTTGGAAGATGTTTTATTACAAGGAAGTGATTATGAGAAGTTCACTAGAATTGGAACAAGTATGAAGGTGAAGGCGAAAGAAGACATCGTCCAATTTCTGGGGAAGAATACCGATGTTTTTGCATCGAGTCATAACGACATGCCTGGTATTGATCCAAGTGTAATTACTCATCGGTTGAATGTGTTCCCCTCTTCTAAGCCTGTTCGACAAAAGAAGAGGGTGTTCGCTTCTGAAAGAGACAAGGCTATCAAGGAAGAAGTTCAAAAACTAGCCACAGCACAGTTCATCCGAGAAGTCTATTACTCAGATTGGTTAGCGAATGTGATGATGGTAAATAAGGCAAATGACAAGTGGAGGATGTGCATAGACTTCACTGACTTGAACAAGGCTTGCCCTAAGGATTGTTATCATTTGCCGTGCATTGATCAATTGGTGGATTCTACAGCTGGCCATCAATTATTAAGCTTCATCGATGCCTTCTCAGGATACAATCAGATAAAGATGGACGAGGCTGACCAAGAAAAGACCTCTTTTATTACCAATCAAGATTTGTTTTGTTACAAGGTGATGCCCTTCGGTCTAAAGAACGCAAGGACAACTTATCAAAGGTTAGTGAATCACATATTCCGTTCACAGATAGGACGGAATGTGGAAGTGTACGTGAATGACATGCTTGTGAAGAGTTTGGATGAGGGAAGCCACTTGGACGATCTTCAGAAAACCTTTGAAACACTTAGGCGATACAAGATGAAGCTGAACCCAAGTAAGTGTGCATTCGGAGTATCGTCAGGAAAGCTTTTAGGATTCATGGTTTCACAGAGAGGAATTGAGGCGAATCCAAACAAGATCCAAGCCATATTGAACATAGAACCACCGAAGAACATCAAGGAAGTCTAATCCCTCACTGGACGAGTTGCAGCTCTGAATAGGTTTGTTTCAAAAGCCACAGACAAGTGTTTACCCTTCTTTAAAGTTCTTAGGAAGGCATTCGAATGGATGGACGAGTGTCAAAAGGCCTTCGAAGATATAAAGGATTATCTTACCACGGCTCCATTGTTAAGCCCGTTCATGCTTGGAGAAGAACTCTATTTATACTTAGCAGTGTCCCCACATGCCGTGAGTTCAGCATTGATCAGAGAAGAAGGAAAGGTGCAAAAGTCTGTGTATTACACTAGCCGAGCACTCAGAGGGGCAGAAGGAAGATACCCACTGATGGAGAAGTTAGCTTTCACCTTGATAACAGCATCTAGGAAGTTAAGACATTACTTCCAAGTTCATATTATCAATGTCATGACGGACCATCCGCTCAAGAAGGCAATGAACAAGCTGGAAGCTGCAGGACAACTGATACAATAGGGAGTCGAGCTTAGAGAATTTGACATTCGGTACCAACCAAGAAATGCAATAAAAGTTCAAGCCCTGGCAGATTTCATTGCAGAGTTCACTCCAAACTATGAAGACTTAAGCAGAGGAAAAGACAATAAGAAATGGGTCGTCCATATAGATGGATCATCTACACTGCATGCAGGAGGTATAAGAGTTGTTTTGCATTCACCAGAAGGGGATAAATTGAAGTACAAGGTTCGCTTGCAGTACCAAACAACTGACAATGAAGTAGAATATGAAACCCTTCTTAAAGGGCTGGAGTTGGCTAAATCTGTAGAAGCAGACTCAATACTCGTCTTGGGAGACTCTCATTTGGTCATAGACCAAGTAAATGAGACATGTGAAACCAAAGAAGATAGAATGAAGAGATACTTAAAGAAAGTCATACACCTTGTGAAGAAATTTAAGGAAGTTGATTTCGTTCAAATCCCAAGGGAAGAGAACGTAGAAGTAGACACTCTAGCAAAGGAAGCCTCCGTGAATGAAGCAATGGACGAATTTGATGAAATACAATACATGCCTAGTGTGGACTTCCCAGAGATGTTACAGAAAGAAGGTGAAGAAAATTGGATGACCCCAATAGTGTCAAACCTGAAGGACGGAAGGCTTCCAGAAGGGAAGGACGAGGCAAGAAAGCTCAAAGTTAAATCAGCTAGGTACATCCTTATGGACGAAGTGTTATACAAAAGAGGTTTTTCACAACCTTACCTAAGGTGTTTAGCTCCCGATGAGGCGAACTATGTATTGAGGGAAGTTCATGAAGGAGCATGTGGTAATCACTCAGAAGCCAGATTACTTGTCCACAAGGTCATCCGTGTAGGGTACTATTGGCCAACCATTCAAGCTGATGCTAAGGCATATGTTAAGGTATGTGATCAATGTCAACGTTTCAGTAATATTCCTAGACAGCCATCAGAATATCTTACCCCAATGATAGCCTTTTGCACAGTGGAGTTTGGATATTTTAGGCCCCTTTCCAACTGGAACCAGACAGATGAAGTTTTTGGTAGTGGGGATAGATTATTTCACTAAGTGGGTGGAAGCTTAACCCTTAGTGAAAATTACACAACAAAATGTCAAAAATTTCGTATGGAAAAGCATTGTATGTAGATTTGGAGTGCCAAGAGTACTAGTATCTGACAATGGACGACAGTTTGATAACACCCCCATCAGAGAATTCTGTGAACAGTTTGGAATCAAGAATCATTATTCCTTACCCTTCCACCCACAGGCCAACGGACAAGTAGAAGTAGCAAACCGATCCTTGTTGAAAATCATCAAGACTTAGCCTGAAAGGGCAAAGGGAGTATGGCTAGATGAATTACCATGTGTTTTGTGGGCTTACAGAACAATAGTGAGGACTCCCACCAGGGAAACTCCTTTTAAACTAGCATATGGGAGTGAAGTGGTTATACCTGCAGAAGTGCATATGGCCAACCATAGGGTGATGAAGTATCAAGATGAGGAAAACATGGAACAGCTTCGTCTTAACCTCGATCTCATAGACGAGGTAAGAATGGACGCAGACCAGAGAACAGCAAGGTACAAAAATCTCATGGCAAAGCAACATGATACCATGATGAAACCCAGGCGCTTCAGCATTGGGGATCTCGTTCTTAAAAGGGTTTCTTTGGCCACCAAAAACCCAGTCCATGGGAAGCTGGGACCAAACTGGGAAGGACCTTACAGAGTTGTCAGCTGTAAGAGACAAGGATCCTACTACTTGGAAGCCCTAGATGGACGAAAGCTTGAGCACCCTTGGAATGTTGAACACCTAAGAAGATACTATCAATAAAGGCGGTCCATGGACGAACCTTGCCACGGACGACATCCGTGGACGATTGAAGTAATGTGGATGTTATTCTCTCCTATTAGCTTATTAATACTGTGTTTTAGATGTATAAGTATTTTGTGCTATTCATGGACGAAGTTGTGATGTATTAAGTATTTTTAATTAAGGCACTGGCTTCTAAGCAAGTGCCATAATTGTGGACGAATGTTTACATAGTGTGGATTTCCAAATATATATATATATATATATATAAATGATGTATTTCCAAGTATATGTATGACTGTATGGGAATCCTCCAATTTTGTGATTTTGTTCCAAATAATTCACAAAAGGCAAAAAGCCAAAGACGAATAAAATCCTTGGACGCAAGGATGAATCGTCTATAAGCTTTCTTCCAAATAAGGATAAAGCATGAAAAATAAACCCAAGGTACATTCGTCCAAAACTTAAGACGAGATAAAACATAGGGTGTGATCAACTAAATCATGGACGAATATTGTGCGTGTAAAAACACCGCTATTCCATAGACGAATTTAACTAGCCTAACAATCTAACACATGGACGAGTATCTACTGGAAAAATTTCGCTTAGGACAAGTAAAGAATCGTCCAAAGTGTGAATAAAATATAAACTGGCGAAAAGAAACGTCACTCATAAACGAGCTGTACATTGAACGTAAAGGATTCATTTTATTATATTTTGGCAATATAAGATGAAATCCGTCCATATGTTCAAAACGAGATAAAATCTCCATGAGTGGGTAAATCCCACAACAGAAATGGCATGGACAATATAAATAAAACTTGTTCACAAAACTTATGGTATATTCAAACACAATAAACAAAGAAAAAAAGAAAAAAAGTATTCATTCATTCATAAAATTCAAAGAAGGGTAGATGACCACCGTCCAAAAACCCTTAGAAGTAATAAGTGGTTATTCATAAAGCTTGTCCATAAACTTGGACGAGGAAATTGTACTTGAATAAATTCTAGATGAAATAAGTAAAAGCACAAAACAACGGGCATCTCCAACAAAATGAAATAATAAAATTTTCTAAGAAAAGGAAAAATTCACTTGGATAAACCACTGGCAGTATTACCAGACTTGGGATCGTCCTGGCTAACTTCGTTGTTGGCATCGTCCATGACATTGACATCTTCAGAACTCGTCTGCAGCAAGGAGCTTTCTGTAGCAAGAGAAAGCTTGAAGGAGTCAAAGTTCAAGTCTGGAAAGGCTTCCCTGGCATCAGCACGGAAGTCCTCATAACCAATAGCATAATGACTATCTAGACGATTTTTGTACTTGTCAGACTTCTTAAAGGCTGATATGGCTTCCTCACATGCTTTCTTTAGGGACTAAGCAAATTCAGAAACTTGACCCTCTAAGTGAGCAATACAAGTGTCCTTCTCAATAATGTCTGTTTTGAGCTCCTCCACCTCGTTCTTCAGCTTCGTCTCACTTCCTTGCAGACGATTGAAGTCATCAGTCAATCTGATCACCTCCCCTTTTTTTTAATAAAATCTCGTTGTTCAGCTCCTTAGCGTTCTTTTTAACCGTCTTCGTCTCCTCACAAAGCTTCTTAGCCTGACACGTCACTGTGTAAAACTTTGACATAGCCTATACATGGACGAAAGAAAGTTAGACAACTTATTTTGAAAAACTTACTGTAAGCACACAAGGACAAATGAAACATTACCTTAAAGAGATCATGGATGCTAGAACGTTTAAATTCCTTCACTGACATGTTGTAGCACTCATTAATTTCATTATCAATGACTATTCCTTTGAACGTCCTCCATGCATAACTCTCGTCCAGCACCAGGTTAGAAGGACAATCAGATGGCTCAGACAGATGAGGCTTACGAGAAGTCTTAACTGGAGGGGGGGTAGGATCAGTCTGGATGGGATGAACTGCTTGGACGGGCTCCACATCAACTGGATGCTCGTCCAAGTCTACCATTGGAGGAGTGAACTTGGGAACCTTGGGAAGAGAAGTTTTAGTAGATTTTTGTTTTTTAGAACCTCAACGACTTGGAAGGTCGTCCAAGTCCATAGCACTTGATATAGTTTTTGCTTTTCTCTTCCCAGCCTGGACGGCAGCCTTCTGGACGACTGATGGTTGGGCATCCTCGTCCCCACTAGTGATAGTTTTTTCCTTATTTCCCTCATTGTACTTATTCCTGTGACAAAGAAGATCAAGTGAGAAATAGACGAAGAAAGAGAAAGAGAAAAGAGGAGTGGACAACACTTACTTCGACGAGTGGTCTCCTCGTGACCAAGATTTTCAGCAATAGGTTCTAGACCGAGCCCCCACGTGGCTAGACGACTAAAAGTCACTAGATCGTGAAAAGTTCTCCCAAGGAAAGTACGTACTTCGTCAATTCGATCCAAGTAAACTTTATCCAATCGTGGACAAACAACAGCCATGCCAATATATAAAAAAAATGGGGTTAGACGACTGAAAGATAAAAAAATATATTTGAAAGGATGAAATGAAATAAACCAGGAAGGAAACATACCCTCAGGATGAAGGCAACCTATAAGGCTGGTAAAAGGTGGGAAGGGGGCATTACTCACATCTACTGGGTCCCCAGCCCAATTTCCAGAAATAATAAAAAAATTCCTTTTTCCAGAGCCTGTCAGACGAGCTACGGCCCTTTATTAAACTATAGTAAGAGCCTCTGAACGAGAACTGGTAAAAACCAACAGACTTCTTTATCTCCGAGGGCTTATAACAATAAAGGAACTCATCCACTGTTATAGGACAGTCCCCTTCCAACGCCTCACACCATAGCATTTGCATGGCAACTACCGTCCTTCATCCATTGGGGTTGAGCTGGTTAGCTCCAATACCCAACCTATGGAGAAGACCTTTACAAAAAGAATTTAAGGGAAATCTAAGGTCAACTAAAAGGTAGGATGTATATACTCCTAAACCTGAAAAAGGGGAACAACACCATTCCCCTTCCTTAGGTAGACAAGGATTGAACTCCCTAGGAATCTGGTATCTATCTACAAGAGTTTTTAACTTAGGGGCGTCTAGGGTGGACGCTACTTCAGGAGCACAACTATATATCACATTCTCCTCTTCCTCCTCCTCGTCTTGAGAAGGGCTAGGTGGCATTTTGGACGAGCTAGTCCCAACTCCAAAAGCTGTCCTACGTTGTATTTCATGAAATTCCTCTAAAGAAATACCAGGAACCCCAGATGAATAATGCTCGTCTGAGGAACTATCACCACTACTACTTGTGCTACCTTCACCACTCTCATAACTGTCTCCACTTCCAGAAGAGACGTCCTGATACCCGTCTATCTCTTTCTCTACGCTATCACTAGACTCAGACATAATTGTTTGAAAAGGATTAAGATGAAAACCTAAGGAAGAGAAGAGGAAAGTACCTGACGAGACTAGAAGATGAAGACTAAACAAGGATCTTGGACGAGATGGCAGAAGGGAGATTATGAGAAAGGTGAAGGGCAAGAAAGAGAATGCGCTTATTTATATGGCCCAGAAGTAGGGTCAGCGAAACGACACCATCCATTGAGAAAACGACACGTGGTAGCCACATTGAAAAATGTAATCGACGCGACAAGTCAACTAATTGAGTCAGGACACATGTTTTTTTTTTTTTTTTTTTTAAATAATCAGATCAGAACCATAAGGGCATGAATTAAATCCCGTATCCTTGGACGACCCCTGAACAAGGGGGCAACTGATGGGATGACAAAAAAGACCATCTCTTGTTCGTCCAGAGGGATCGTCCATGGCCAAATGATCAACTGGTGATCTGGACAAAAGAATTGTCCCTGTGCAAAACACATGGACAACCACATAACTTAACAAAGAATCGTCCATAGGCAAAGCGCGCGGACGACCGCATAACACTTGGGAATTTCTCGTGTTAATTACTTCACATATGTGGAAGATTCAGAATCGCAACGCCTTGGAGCGATTAACCTACCCATGATCATCGCCACCAATTTCTCCTAAGTATTTAACTTCCACTAGCGGTTACAACTTATATAGCCGTTGAAGAAGTTATATCCGGAATGGCTAATCTCCACGAATCTTGGGGAAGTTACAAAATGAATAACCGCTCCAAGGTTCTTTATATAAGGACCGGTCCAAATCGAACAAAGGTACGAGATTCTGAGATTTTTACTCCCAAAAAGTTGGAATTCTATTCTTGTGAGAAACTGACTTAGTCATCAAAGAGTATTTGGCCGGTCACCCCAGTCACCCTTTATAGTGTTTTCATCTTTGCTGGCCTTCGCTACAGCCGTTAGCCCACCGAAGCTGAAGTGTTCAACCTACTGATTCCTTACAAGATCAAAATGGTTATCTGAAGAGATCAATACTATAGATATGAAAGTTATTGCAAGTCTTGGTGCTACAGTAATTCTTTCCTTCCCTCTTCTTTCCTATTTTTTTCGATCCCCCGCTCATGGGAGATCTTTTACATTTATATAGGCATTTTCAGGTCATCCTGACCTTACACTTATTACCCATCTAAACCCTCACTTGAGTACATGTCCCTTCAAGCATCTTCTTTTGTTATCTGTGAGTGGCAGTAGCTGAAAATTGTACTGTTCAAGGGTCTTCTCCCCATAAATGTGGCCAGAAAAGTTGTTGCGGTGCATTTAATGCGGTAGTAACAGTTTTTCTTTGAGATATTTCCATATTATCATCACCTTCGTACGTGCTTGAAGTTCGTCCTTATTGTCGAAACTTCCTGGAGCATCACTTTAAATCATTCAAACAATTGCTTGACCTACATTCATCCTGTCTGAGAAGACTAACCTCCTCGGATTATATTCCTCCATCTTCTCCTTGCGAGGTCCTCTGTTCCGGAGCCTTTCCTAATTATTTACTCCTCTTCGGACATATCCACGAATAGGGCCTAAGGCCTAGTACATAAGTTTGGGTTCTTACCCCACACACACACACACACACACATATATATATATATATAATTTTACTAATTTTATTACATAAATCTTATAAAATTGATGTGTCACTAATTACAAAATATAATAATCGAAATATTTATTTATTTTATGATCAAATGACACTAACCACATGTCCGTAATATTTTGTAATAAAACTTGTAAAAAATATATATAGCATTTCCTTTTAAGATATTTTGTACAGACATAACTTGTTATTGTTAATGTGTTGGTATGTGACTGACACTGAAGCACTTATTTATTTATTTTTCAGGCTGTGTTTGTTTCGTGTAAAACGTTTTCCGGAAAATACATATTTTCCGGAAATGCTATTTTTCGAAAAAGGAAAATATTTTTAAGTGTTTGGTTGAATTATAAAAATTGTTGTGGAAAATATTTTTATGTGTTTGGTTCTATTAAGGAAAATGCTATTTTCCGGCAGCAAATTCCGGCAACAACAACAATAGCAGCAAATTCCGGCAACAACAACAACAACAACAACAATCAGTTCATCAAAAAAAAAACAACAACAACAATCAAATTAAAAAAAAAACAGCAACAACAATCAAATTAAAAAAAAAAAAAAAAAACTGAGAGATCGAGGAAGAGAGAGCTCGAGGTGCGATGGCGCGATCGAGGGTCTGGGTCTGGGTCGAGCGGCGTTGAAGCGATGGCGCGATCGAGGAGGCGATGGGTCTGGGTCGACGACGAGGTGCGATGGCGCGATCGGCGCGGTGTGATGGCGAGGTGCGAGACCGGTGCGATGGCGAGGTGCGAGATCGGCGCGAGACCGGTGCGATGGCGCGGTTCTTGGGTTCGTGGCGCCGGCGAAGTCGAAGGCTCGTGAACGCCGGCGAAGTCGAAGTCAAAGGCTCGTTCTCTCTCTCGCTCTCTCTCTCTCTCTCGCTCGGTTTGGTTCGTTAAGGCTCTGGCTCTCTCTTTTCTGGAAATCATTTGAAGGTAAAATAATGGCGTAAAATGATTTCCGGGTCAAAGGAGTAAATCCGGTCAAACTGAAGCTGATTTTCCAGAAAATAAAATTTTCCTTTCCTGCCAAACACTGGGATCAAAAATCATTTACCACCAAAACAAACGGACCCTCAGTTTAAAATAGTGACAAAAAATCACGTTCGTAAAAAGTTTTATGATGCTATGATACATAGCATAGGTAGCGACATATTGGTGTTTGGATGGACCCACAGAGACTATGACGTGTGAAGACGAAGGACAAGGCAGTAGTGTAGTAGTACTCTGTACTCGTACTGAAACCAGATTGATTATAATACAAAAGGAAAATGCTAAGACATTATATATTATTATTATTATTATTATTATTACTGAGGATTGTGGAGTGTGGGTGGCTCATTGTATTTGCAGTAAAAAGTAAGTAGTAATTGGGAACCAGGAGGAGCTACGAATTACGAAACCATAGCTGATTTAATAGGTGTGCGAGCGAGCGTATAAGCTTGCTTAAGCAATTGCGCCAGTTCAGTTCAGTGCACTGGCCACTTCCACCATGCAAATATGAAAGAAATTGCCAAATCAAATTGGGCCACTAACCAATAAATTAAAGACGAAGAAGAGAAGCGCACTACAATGCGCCGTAGGTGGAGGGCGGCGGGGCTGATGCTGATGCTGATGCTGATGCTGATCTAATATTGTCGACTCGTCACGCGCGTTCCGCAGTTGCCCACGCTATCTCTCTCGATTCACTCCCCTTTCTGTCTATCCCCTTTGCTTTTTCGTTTCTCTCTTTCTTTTCTTTTTTATACTTTACTCTACTGCTTTTATTTAAAATAATAAAAAGCTTATTTATGGGAAAATTAAAAAAAAAAAAAGTATATATTTATATATAATAGACTTAAAGTGGGTTTTTATATTTATTTTTGGGCTTCTAAGTCAACTGCTTCCTGGTTGCGTGCATTTACAAACTAACTAGTTACAACTTTAGTTGGATTTGGGACTGAACCGCCCGCTTCAACTGCTCCCTTCTACTTCTGGACTCCGTTCATAAAATATTCAAATTTTAGTGATGCTTTACACTAGACGTGGCAAGTCAGATCGACTACTGCCCTAAAAATGGATCATTTTAAGAGGTTAGAAACGGGTTGGATCAATGTATTGCGGATTAGGTCGATTTTTTCAAATTTTTTTTTTTTTTAATTTTTATTTTCTACTTTGTAAGTTATGTAATCATTTTTATCGTGTGAAATAAATTACTTTGAATTCACTAACCATATTATGGATTTCAATTAACTTAACTGGTAAAGTCTCTTATGGTTGTATAAGAGATCTGTGATTCAATCCCCGCCTACACCAAAACTGATTGGTGTCTTGATCTAATAATAAAGAACTATTATGTTTCGACTAACCAAAATAAAATAATACAAACACAAAGGAGTCTAATTTATCATTTGAAAATCTAATTAAAACAAACACACAAGTTTATTTTGACAATGAATTGTTAAAAAAAAGGTCTAAACATCCATAATTTTTGTCAGTTTCATATATATACTTCGACTTCACTCTTTTCACGCTTATGAGTACTTCTCATACATGTTTATCATTGAAATATATGTTTTTAACTTCACTGCAATCAAATTATCTTGACATATACTTTGTAATTTGATATCCAAAAATCTTTACTTATCATGTTATTCAAGTTAGAAGAATGTCTTAATCATTTATTTTTCAATTTATTTGAATGCAACTACATAAATGTCTCAATTGATTTTTTGAGACCATGATATTTGAATGACGTTATACAAAATTGTTTTAAAAAATTTATGTTTTTTTAAAATATTAATTACATGCATTATATTTGTCCATTGAGTTTGAGTTGTGCATTGTAAAGCCCACAGCAAACAAATAAACCAACGACGTCTCAATTTATTTTTTTTTAACCCAAAAATTTATTTAAAGGTTGAGTCGGTTTGACCCAAAAAAAAAAAAAAAGAGGTCAGGTCACGCGTCAACTTATTTTTGCATCAAGTCAAATAGATTCGAGTTTGAACTAGGTATTTTCCTTCGGGGTTCAAGTCGGGTTGGCGAATCCCGCCCGTTTTGCCACTTCTATGGTTTAATATTTAGTTAACATTTATTTTTTTTAGTTTTTTCTTATTTGCTAGATTTTTTTTATAGACATCTTAAGGTAAAATTATGTTATTTGATTTCAAAAAATATATATGTATTTTTATTTTTACAAAAATTATTTTTAAAACAAAATAAAAAATAATCCAAAAACACCCTTAAAAGTTTTTATTTTTTTTAATTAGAGGAGAAAAAAAGCTTCTTTCTATTGGTTACAAATACAAAGTTTAAGGAAAATTTTATATATGCTCCTTTCGTTTTTGGTAACCATCCATTCACCTGCTAATAGGACTAGGCATTTTCCTGTTATATAAAAGTGAGTGTATATATAATAATAAATAAATAAATCCTTAACTTGATATGTTATCCACTTATCCGTATAACAATTATTAGCTATATATCATAAAATTTATCATTGTTGTTTATCCTTATGGGATACCAAAACTATTTTTACATCATAGATTATATGCCAAATATTTGTAGCTGGAATCCGATAAATAGTTTAGATTTTCAAAATAGACAAATGTTATCAGAATCTATGACCATAGTATCTCAATTGTTTGTCAATATCTGAACTTATGATCATTTTTATGCTTACGATGAATCTAGTGAAAGTTTTGCGGAAGCAATATAGAACAAAAATTTATATTTTTGTTTTTAAAGATCGTTGTACCACACAACCATGGATTCTAAATAAAACAAATTGCGTACCTCTCTTAGCAACCAAGCGTGTTGCCTCCCAAGGTATTCACGTCTCTCTCTCTATTTCTTTTTGAGTTTTCAGAAGACTGCAGTATCACACAGTAGTTCTGATGGCCAACCACTAAATATGATATTATAAAATCTTATTTTATAGTAGACTTCTAAAACCCTAGAGAGAGATTGGATGTGGGATCCTTAGGGATCCTAATCTTCAGCCGTAGGATTTTATCAATAACCTTTTTGAACGTTATTGACTTTTCTTGAAACTCTTTCCATAAATATTCCTTAATTTTCTCAATCATATCAAGAAAATATTTGAACTTCTACAAATTGCAATAATGTCCATCAACACATTGCAATTGACCTCTGAAGATTAGAGAATTACAAATGAGGTCCTATTACTTACAATTTTATATCTATGTCCTTCCACCATACTATATTCCCACAAGCCACTAGGACTGGATTAATATCACTGTCATGTCCCTAGCTTATGTAACCCTTAATTTCTTGATTTCATAATTTCTATTGGACTCCAAAATATCTTTAAAAACTCTTTAAATATATATATATATATATATACACAATATTATATATATATATGAAAAACATTTTTGAAAAATGTTACCGGCCGGTTTTGTTTTGAGTCCAACTTCAATATGAAAATCAACTGAATATACTATCTTCTTTATAGATTGGTGGATTCATTGTTGAGCATTTATATATTTTACTCATTACACACATAACCTAACGTGTCTGTATATAGCCTTTAAAAATCGGCATCACCAGTTGACATTGTCAAAGTTATGAGCATAATAAATAAATATACACAAATCCCTCATGTTTAAGGACAATAGAAAAATTGTGATAAGACAACCTTTTAATTAACAGTGATCACTCCATAAGGTGTCCTTGATCGGATCCTATTCAGTGTATGTACTTGTTACATTACACCCACTTGTCTGCTTAAAGTCACAACCTCAATGATGGAGTAAATCATCCTATCATATAGCAGCACAACAAGTGTAGGCTTTAGTGGTAATATTCAATTAATATCCATAGCCTAGAACAATTTAATAATCTATGAAAAATCATTACTCCCTGTCTTTGGTTCCTTAACCATTAACATGATTTTTCTACAGATGTGACATCACATGCCACATTTAAACAATGAAATATACCTATAAAATTATGAATGTGAAAATAAATTTTTATTATCAAATAAAAATGCATAATATTGTTTTTGAGGGCAAATAATTCTAACATCTAGTACCATAACATTGCGGACAACTCAAAATTTAATAGGAATATAGTTGAATGCAATATGGCTATTGGTGGCTATGCCATGCTACATTTCATTTGACATTTTCTTTAACACATCAAGAGAAGTATTTGTTATCTTTAAAGACAATCATTCCAATGTGTAACCCATTGGTAATATTGAATATTATCTTCAATTTGGAGAATCCTAATATACCACTCAAAATGAGAGAGAGAGAGAGAGAGAGAGAGAGAGAGAGAGAGAGAGAGAGAGAGAGAGAGAGAGAGAGAGAGAGAGAGAGAGAGAGAGAGAGAGAGAGAGAAGTTTTGGAAGAGGAAGATAAAATAAAATGGTGGAATTGTTGAGGTTAGACTGTATATATTTTTTTTAATAAATGTTTTAGAGCGATTGTATATCTTCCTTAATTAGTCATCTCTATTAGTTTACATAGAAATGCTGAATTAAACTTAAAAAATGAGTAGAAACATTGGTTTGGTTAAATGGGATCATTATTGTTGGCAAAGAAGTTAAAGAATGTGTGTAGTCTAAAGAGAAACTTGTATGAAGAAAGATATACAATCACTCTAAAAAATTTAGAGTGATTGTATATCACTCATCTATACATCTAGACCAATAGTGAGTCAAAAAACTCTAAACACCCTCGCTAGCACAATAAAATAAAATAAAATAAAATCTCATATGAGATTTAAAATATTGATAGTTATTATCACTTATCCATTCTATGCCTGGTACTTCTGTACTTTTGTAGCATCCCGTGTGAAACTCAACGTTATGAAGCAAAAAACAAATAAATAAAAAAATAAATTGCAAATTAAAGTTCATAATAATTTTACAAACCAAAATTCATAAACCTCTCATAAATTGATCTCTTATCCTTATCCTTATCTTTGATACGATAAATTTCACCGATATTAATTTATAATGAAAAAATATGATCTTTTTAGCAAATTTGTGAAAATAATATTATTGAATTTTGTACAATTTTTCTAAATTTCCTTAATTTGATGCATCATTTGGTTTTGAATCAATCAATTTTCAATGCAGATTTGTTGACAAAATTAATAAGTTAACATGTCTTACAAATTACTTGACAAATTGAATAAGTTAACATGATTGAGCCCAGCGATAGAATTAGTCTTCTTTTGAATTTTAATTCTTTCATGGTTTCGCCTTGTTCTCACAGAAGAAATCACTAATTGAAGGTAAAAAACCCACATTATCATATCTATTCATTAAAAAAAAAAAAAAAATCAATTATCATCTATATATATATATATATATAAAACCGAAGTTTCTAAAGCTTCCACAATTTTCCACATCATCATTTTAATTTATAAAAAATTTTAATTTTTTAAACTAAATAGTGAGAGAGTCCTAACAGGAGTCTCTTTCTCTTTTTTCCTTAATCCTAAAGTTAAAAAAAAAAAAATTTTAATCTGATTTAAAAATATAAAGTTTCATCCGACTAAAATTGTACGGCTGCAAAACCTACTCCTCTCACGCTTTTATTGAGAATTACAGTTGGAAACAAAAACCCAACAAAAACTTGGTACTCTCTTTTCTCTGTTTGCAATCTCTACTACTTTTTTATTTTTA
The DNA here is from genome assembly GCA_023736055.1 of Quercus glauca. Lineage (NCBI taxonomy): Eukaryota > Viridiplantae > Streptophyta > Magnoliopsida > Fagales > Fagaceae > Quercus > Quercus glauca. The sequence goes on along the minus strand of CM043322.1, from coordinate 44,934,018 downwards.
TTTATTTATTTATTTTAACTTTTGCATTGCTACAAATGTTGTAGAGGATCCTAAAGAAGTATATGTGAAGCCCTAGAAAGCATTGACATCTAATTATGTATTAGAGCATCTCCAGCAGATTTTTCAAATTTTTGTACTGTTTGGAGAATGAACAGTGACTTTTACCTTTAACTACCCACTTTTTCAAATATAATTTCCAACAGATTCTCTATCTCATTTAAATATTATTTCTTTATTCATTATTTATTCTTTTTTTAATAACTACACATCTTCTAACATTTTTTAATTCAATACCTGATTATTATAATAGAAAAAAAATATTTGAAGGATGAATGGTAAAAGCTACAGTGTTTTCTACTTATAGAGAAACACTGTAGCAACTCTACTCTAAAAAATAGAAATAGAGAAGCTGTTGGAGTAGGTTTTGGGGTGTTGATACTCTAAATTTGGTTTTAAAGAAGCTATTAGAGATGCTCTTATGCAATTATGATTACGATGCGATTCAAATCTTAGTGCTAAAGACCAGCAACATAGCCTATTGATTGTTTGTGCATGGTTTGTATTAGTTTTATATAATTATTTGCAGTTGTGATATAGGAATTTGAGTTAGAGAACATGCAACCCTTTAATTTGAAGTTAGGAATTTGCTTTTGATAATCAAGTGTGCCATTCATAAATCACCGTTGAATTTCCAATAAATCTGTACAAATTCTGAAGCACAATTATTTCTTATGATAATCCCCTTTGGTTCTTAAATCTTTTGGTATGTGGTTATATATTTTCCACAAATTAAATTCATATACAAACTAAGGCACATTTATTTCTTATGATAATCCCCTTTTGGTTCTTAAAATTTTTGGTATGTGGTTATATATCTTGACAAGTTCTAAAATTATCTTGAGCTTCCTCAGCTTATGAATTTTTGTTTTCATGGTTGGTTGATTTTTTTTTTCCCTTCACAGGAAGGATTTTGCCTTGAATGTTATTGGTGTAATGCCAGATGAATTACTTTGGATTTCTTCTTCAATAGGTATGATTTTATGTTTTACGGTTACAATGGTGATAGACATGGGATGAGTACCAGTAGTAAAGATGAGATAACTATAGATTTATCTCAAGATAACAATTGAGTTAAAGAAAAATTTTACATAGAAGTTAAAAGTAATAACTAATATGCAAAAAGAGAATGAAGATCAAAACTGACATGATATCTATCTGGTAAATTACATATAGGATCCTAGTAATAACCAAATTCCACCTTGATGAGTTGTTTGGACATTAAATTTTTCTTTATATCATTTTGATGGTAATTTTATTCTCAAATAACATTTTGCAATGAATATTGTATATTTTATGTTTATTTTGATAAGTTATGATGTTTTTTCATTTTAAATTTTATTTTAAACAAAGTAAAATATATTTCATACATCGCACGAATTAACGACTAGTATCTTATTAAAATAAAATAAAACCCCAAAAACTGGGAATGTAGAGGATCAGTGGCCCAGCAGTGGGTGACATATATACATGATTCATACAGGCTATAGCATTGCCTACCAATGAAATAGGAAGTTGGTAAAAAAAAAAAAAAAAGAGCAGAAGAAAGAAGAAACCTTGACCCTTCTTAGGCCTTAGGGGTGCAGAAAACATGTGGGATTAATGTTAGGTTGTGGTACATTAAGGAAAAAAATAAAAGTTTTCTTATTAGGCCCTGGTAGTGGTACATCATGTAGCATAACAAATATAGGTAAAAAAATCACAAGCTAAAAGTAAAAGGAAGTAGGAAGAAGCTCACAAAGCTAATAAACAGAGAGGTAACCGAAACAGGAGAAGATCGTGGGGGGGATTTTTTGGCTTATTTGGGTAACTACTGTTAGGAAAAGGAAAGAGACGAGATGGGGGCCACAAAGAAAAAGAATCCCAATCAGAGGGAAGAGCTTGCAGAGATCGAAGATAAAATAAAAAATAAAACATATATATGTATATGTATATATATATATATATATGATTTGATGTAAAGCCTGGTGTGGAGCTGTTTTTCTAAAAATCCGAGCATGATGTGTCAAAATCCCATTGCATCAATCCCTCCTAACCCCACTCGTTGATTGTGATGGATGGAATAGATTGGATTGGATGGATGGATGGGATTGCTGAATAGAAACATGCATGCTTCTTTTTTCTTTTTCTTTTTTATTAATCATTTCCTCACTTGAAATCACACTGATCTGATACACCCTCACATTTGGAAAAATCAAAATCAAAATGATTTGAAGTTGCTCTGAGATAAAAAAAATCCTCACCCTTATCAAAAAATAAAAAATAAAAAATCCTCACCTATTTCATGCGTCATTTTGGATGTAAAATCAACAAATCAATATCAAAGTACTGCTCTCTCTGAGGCTTCCCCAGCTTTCCTCCTCTTCTCTTTTTATTCCCAGACTTTTGATTGGAATAGCCCATTTTCATTTTCCCATAACGCATACTTTCTGTACAAATAAAAATAAGTGCAAATTATAACTTATCGTAATTTAAATTGTTTATTTGTAATTTAAAATTTAACATTTTATTAATTTGAGGTTATTTTATTTAGATTTTTTTAACTCACATTTGTTAAAAACATAACTAAACATATAATTTTGTTATATTTTTATATCTTTTTTTTCCAAAAACACAAATAAAACATAAAAATGCAAGATCAAATAAGATCAACAATAATCTAACGGAACACTTGCATCATGAGATTTCAAACCACAAGTAGGCAACTTAGGGTATGTTTGGTAACTGTTTTTTCTTTTTATTTTTTGTTTTAAAAAATAATTTTCTATTTTTGAGACTAAAAAACTTGTTAGGCAACCTAAAATGGACAGAAAACAAAATTATTCTCAAAACTCAATTTATAAAGGAAACTGAAAACATGCAACAAGCTATTTTCAGTTTCTAATTTTCAAAAGTCAATCAAAACACGCATTTGTTTTAATGAATCTGTCTCATTTAATGAGTTAGCATTAAAGTTTAAATCCTAGTAAAAATATTTTTTAGTATTTTTTGTTCTTCAAAAAACTTTTTTTTTTATTTTTAATTTCAACTAACCAAACTTGTTTTTTATTTCAAAAATATTAGAAAATTGTTTTTTTTTTTTCTTATTATTCCATAAAATAAGTTTTTGAAAATAGAAAACAAAAACTGCTACCAAACATAATCTTAAATTTTAGTCAAACCTCATATAGGTAAAGTGTCAAATTTTAAACTACAGGTATGCAACTTAAATTTCAACAAAATCACAGATGAGTAAGTTGTAATTTGCCTTAAAAAAAAAATCTAGCCCACATTTCTGGTTTTTTTTTATAGGTAAATTCCACTAACATACCCTGAGGCTTAGATTAATGTCAATCAGGTCTAAGACTTTTCAAAACTAGCCAATTTGGTCCCTAAAGCCAATTTAGTCCCCAAACAGTTAGTTATTTTTTCTCAACTGTTTTAGAGACTAAATTGGTTTTAGGGACCAAATTGTTTAGTTTTGAAAGGTCTTAAATCTAGATGGCATTGGTCCAAATTGGTTTGGCACGATTTTAGATATATTTTGGACTTGGCACTAGTCCAGTCAAGTTTAGGCTGGTTAATCGAGTTATGGGTCATCCTAAATAAGTTATGAGTGGCTCGTGTCGATCAAATTACAAGTTGGGTTAATTGCTTTGTAGGTTAACCTGTATTTTTTTCATATGCAAAAAATAATAATAAATAAATAAAATAACACTAATGTGATCACATTGTCTTTATCTTCCTTAAAAAAAAAAAAAAAAATTCTCAAAAAACAAAATTCAAATAATAAATAAATTATTAAGTTTACATAATCCATAGTCTACTAATATATCATCACCATATACAAAGAAAAACAAATCTAAATCTCATAGACATATAATTTTTTTTTAAATACAGTATATCATCACCATAAATACTAAATGTTGTGGACCAATGCTAAAAGATGATTTTAGAAGCAACTATTGCTATAGGAATGCTTATTAGATCACATGCCATTAAAAGAGAGTTCAGAAAACCGATTATAATTCTCTTTCTACCAAGAGAGAACAGAGCATGTTGGATTTTTGTTTATTAAGATTTTAAAAGATGAGATGAGAGCATGTTTAGTCAACAACCATGAGATGCAAGGAGGTGAATTTTAATCCGAGTTGTGTGTGTGTGTGTTTAATTGCAAAGAAAGTCTCAGAGGAAATGAAATGTGAAAAACATGAAAAAAAAATCTCAAATAGATAACCAAAAAAATTAAAAATTAAAAATAAGATATAAATTGTTAATTTTTTTAGATACTAATGTGGACAAAATGACATCATTTTAAACTCATTAAACTTATGTCGTTTTGAGCTAATGTGGCATTTGACGACCATCTCATTAACGAACGTGGATGGAATGAAGAAAATCCAAACAATATCGTCAAAGGAATGGATCAAAATTTTTAATTTTAGGGGTGTAATTTGTAATTTCATCATAAAATTTTGTTTGGGTAGAGATTAATGGAGTAGGAATATATATTTGTGTGTGAATGTTTTGATAATATTTCAAGATTAAGACCACCGCACACCCTTGGTGCGATGGTCACTCCACAAGTATAAGTGCTTGTGGAGTGTGGAGAGGGCAAGGGCCGGGGTTCAAGTCTCCAGGAGTGAGGTTCACACACATATATATAAATTAAACCAGAGTATAATTTTATCTTGTATAAAAAATAAAAATAAAAAGATTAAGGTTTACGCTGTAATGATTACGCGATCCAACTCAGGATTATATTCAAGCTGCCTTTTAAAGCAAAAATTTCCAACCTGTTTGTCCAAGCAAAGAAAGACACAATTCTCCACTTTGATTGTCCAGGCAAAGATTCTAAAAAGATTATACTCAATACACAAAATTTTCATTTTTGTGGAATTTATGAGAGGTTATCTTAGTAGCCTTAACCTCAAATTTTTTTTGGATAGATTAATTCCTGAACTAAAACTCACAATCTATTACTTTTCATGGAAGACACTTATCATTGCACAAAAACTTAACCTCTATAATAGAACAAGGGAATTTAGACCAAGTGTTAAAAGTCACCTTAGGTGCCAAATTCAAGGTGATGACTCGTATGGGAGAGGTGTAACAACACAAGGAAAACACTAGCCACACATGTGCTACATCCTGAAAGAACTAATCTAATTATAATTTAGGCTCATTTATGTTGTTAATAAATTCTAGATAAACCTAGTATATGCTTAATGTAGGACTCTGAAGTCTAAACACACCCATATAACACACACTCAATCAATATTTAATCAATATAAGGCATCAAAATCTCACTTACTTAAATCTTTGACGTCTTCTTCAAGGCTTATTTTGTGGGGTTGTGTCTCCTAAGGCACACCGGGTTACCGGGTTGGCTTTGATACCATTTGTAATGACCCAAGAAAAAGTGCCAGCCACAATTGCACTATACCTCAGAATGACTAATTACAATTGAGGCTTTTTGTAGCTATTAATAAAGCTCAAATCAACTTAGTGTATGCCTAATGTGAGACCCATCACACACCTAAACAACATACACTCAATTAATATCTAATCAATCTAGAGTCAAACCCAAATTTGAATTTGTGACATGTTGCTTTTGATTCATAGAGTCTCATCAAGGTATCCTCTTAGGGGTTCTCTTGTATGCAATATCATTTACTTTATAATCCCTCAATATCAAATTAGTCATGATACTCCCTTCAAGGACCATGCTTTGCGTTTAGGTATCTTGATCCTTGCCTAAGAGGCTAGGAACCACCTGCACGGATATGGATATAGATATGGTACGCCGACAGCAATCTTTAAAAAAGTAGGACATAAGTGTTGCGAGAATACGTATATTAATTAATTATTAATTAAATATATTTTATATATGGTTAAACATTTATTTTTCATATAATATTAAACATATATTAATTCGGAGAAATAATGAATATTTCATTTCTATATATTATTAATCATTTTTTTAATCAAATTAGGAGTAATAATGGATAATAGAGCAAATTCATTACTATTAAAGGATATTTAGAAATCAGAATACAAATCAAGGATACAGATATTTATTAATTTTAAAATGCAATATTAGTATTTAGAGCATGAATGTTCTCTTTGTTATGTGAAATAATATTCGATTCCTCTTGTTCTCGTGTCCCGGTTATGTCTTGCATTTTTTTTTTTTAAATACACAACTGGAACACCCATGTACAAATATCTGAGAAGTGTCAAATGTCTGACATAGGTATGACGCCCCAAATAAAGTATCCATGCTTCCTAGCCAAGAGGTTAGATTGGCATGCAACATATTTGTTAGAGGCTTAGAGCCTTTATAAGGTGTCATGGTCATCCAATGCCTCCGTTTAACCCATTCGTCTTCAACGAGCAAAGTCTCAAATGGTGAAGGGTTGTAGCAAGCAGGATAACCGCTTCTTTTCCCATTTGTTTGTGGGGTCACTATTTCCTTGCCGGTTCGCATCTCATGGCTGGATTGTTAGTTATCCTTAAATAAATATTATTATAATTGTGATGACACACCCCCCCCCCCCCCTACACACACACACACGATTTAGCTGCTTTTGACTTTTTATTTGAAAACGATGGCTAATGGGTATAGACACCCCCATTTTACAATCCCTTATTTTTATTTTTATTTTTTACTTTTATATCACTAAGGGTACAATTGTAATTTTGCATATGTAAAATTTTCATTAATAACCCTAACCTTAAGATCCACGTTGTAAAATGGTCATAGTGAATTGGTCTTTTTGTGAGTTAAAAACAGTGTCAAGATCATTATTTAAAAAAAAAAAAAAAAAAAAAAAAAAAAAAAAAAAAACAACTTAAATCTGATCTGTTGATCCATGATCTTACCACGCCTACGATTGTCCTATATTAATTTTAATTTTTTAATAAAAATATTAATTAAAATTTAATTAAAAGATAAAATCTTATTGGCTGAAAATTTTAATTATGGTAGAAACGCACACACTAAATAATTTCAAGTGGATATAACTATCATTTTTAATTAAATTTGAAATAATTGTTAAATAATGTTGTGGGGCCTAAGAATTGGGTAACCCTAGCCCACTTCGTATTAAGCCCAGGGCCCACGCCGAGGATAAAGCAGCATCTGAGGATGAACTAGGAATGCCCAAATTGCCAAGAAACATCGCCGATGACGATACTGTCCTCGGCGAGCCGATATCATAGAAAGGGAAAACAGCACGCTACCAAAGGTCGCTTCTCAAAACAGCTCATCAAAAGACAAGTGCAATAGATCAGCCATGGAAGCATGGTGGAGGAGCAATTCAAGGAGAAATTGTCACCTCCACATTAAATACCCACAACTAACATTTTGGCCGCATTAATGAGGAAGTGACCCTTGAGCAGTGTTATCCGGGTTGTTACAGTTCATAGAAAGCTGAGAAAGGTGGCTGATGGAACAAGCACTCAGGTAATAGCCTGCATGATCAACAGATGGAGGGCCAAGATCAACTAGGAGGGAGTATATAATGTAATAAGTCCTCCAGAATGGGGAGGCAGCAAAAAAAGTAGAAGTAGCAGTTTATATTGTCCTAGAAATCTTTGTAACCAGACATTGAGAAAGCAATAAGAACTACAAACCCTTCAGTTAAGGGGTGAGGATAAGCTTTTGTGCTTCAAATCCATTTCCTAGTTGCTTAACCCACTCATAACCAAGCTTAGTTGTGGTAACCCTCACTAGGGCCTAGTTCTTAAACCCATTCTCTACAAATTTATTGTATCAGGCTAGTTGGGCTTGAGTTTATTCATCAATAGTAGAAGTGCTCAAACCCAGTCCCTACAATTGGCGCCGTCTGTGGGGAGCACTTGTGTGCTAGTAAGGGCAACAATCAAGCATGGTAGGATCAGGCCTTCATCAAGCAGGCTCCCATCAGCCTGAACCGACCAGAACTCAACAACAGGGCAACTTTCCCAACCCTGAGCGTGATTGAAATAAGGAAAATGGAAGATTTCGAGAAGGAAGTGTGCACACCACCCAAACTAGCGGTAGCCATTCTCGTGGGAGTAGTCACGTGCCTAGGAGGCAAAATAAAAACCAGGCCGTGCAATCAGAAGAAGTTAAAAGCCACGTATCCTAGAGACAGGACGATAAGTTGGCTATGCAACGAAAGATAGATGACTGGAAGAGAAAGCTGTGCCATGCATAACAAAGGTGGCCTCATTCTAGCCCTGACATGCCCTCCGAGGATGAAAGCGATGATGACTATAGGCAAAGATCGAGAACTCCTCCAAGCGAGACCTTCTCTCACGAGGAAGAGTACTACCAGAGGCATAAGCGTAGCAACCCATCTCATAGGGGCTTGGGAAGTGATGCCATGAGCAGAGCACTGGATCAGCTCTCTAAATCACCTTTCACACGCCACATAGAAGAGGCTACACTGCCTTGGCGATTCCAGCAGTCAACCTTCATCGTTTACAACACCAAAACGGACCCTATGGAGCATATGAGTTAGTTCAACCAAAGGATGGCTGTCCACTCTAAGAACGAGGCGCTGATGTGCAAGGTCTTCCCATCTAGCCTAGGATCAGTGGCAATGAGGTGGTTCAACAGTTTAAAAGCGAATCCTATAGGCTCGTACAGGCAGCTAACCCAAGCCTTTGGCTCCCGTTTTGTTACCAACAGCAGAGCCCCTCGGCCCTTGAGTGCATTGTTGTCTTTATCCATGCAAGATGGAGAAACTCTAAAGGCCTATTCGAACAGATATTGGAAGATGTATAACGAAATGGATAACAATTTTGATGATGTCGCTATCAGCACTTTCAAGAACAGTCTCTCGACTGGGCACGGCTTTCAAGAATGAATCATACTTTAAATGGCCGAATAAGATGGCGAGAGAGCCCGCGAGGCGCAATCAGAACCTCTATTACCAATACCACCAGGACCACGGACATACCACAGAGAAATGCAGGAATCTCTGGAACTATCTAGACCAGCTGGTCCGAGAAGGAAAGTTGAAGCACCTTTTGCATCATTCCAGTGGCCATCAAGGCCAAACCCATCAGGAGCCCCAGAGAGATACTGCCCTAAAGCCACCCGTAGGGATGATCAATGTAATCTTGGCTGCGCTAGGAAGAACAGGCATACACCCTTCACGAGTGTTGTTTGTGGCTCAGATGCCAGCCGAGGAGTCCCAGCCTGAATCGAAGAAGGCCAGAAGGAATTTCCACCCAACCTTGTGTATCTTAGAAGAGCACAAGATCGGAATCACCCAGCCCCACGACGACGCACTGGTGATCACTTTTAGAATCGAGGACTACAATGTGAAAAGAGTAATGATGGATGATGGCAGTGGGGTCGAGATCATGTACCCCGACCTCTATAAAGGGCTGAAGTTGAAGTAGGAGGACTTGATGCCCTATAGCTCTCTTTTGATGAGCTTTGACAGAAAGTTCGTCGTCCCAAAGGGCATGATTAGGCTACCCATCTAGACTGGCCCAGAGATAGTGGAGGTGAACTTCGTTGTGGTAGACACCTACTCTCCATACACAGCCATCGTCGGTAGGTCCTGGCTCCATACCTTGGGGGATGTCGCCTCTTCCTTGCACTAAAAGGTGAAGTTCCTATCAGGGGACCAAGTTCTCGAAATCCGTGGTTGCCAATCCATAGCAAGGTAGTGCATGGTGGCTGCCATATCACATCGGCTTGATGCAAAATCCTCGGCCACTGTTAAAAAGAGTTTATAGCAATCAAAGGCCCCGGTGGCGCCTCCTGATGTAGCTGCCAAGGAAGAAAAATGTGAAAATCTAGAAAAGGTGGCCATTAGTGATGACTCGAAAAAGTTCTTTCAGGTCGAGGCTCAGCTGCCCCCTCAGGAAAAGGAGGAGTTGATTGAATTCCTCAAAGGAAATATTGACGTGTTTGCATGGGATGCCTGTGATGCTCCAAGGATTGATCCAGCCTTCATCTGTCACCGTCTCAATGTCAATCTGTTCATCACCCCCAAGAAGCAGCCACCTCGGCGCTCGTCAAGAGAGCATGCTAATGCGATCAGGGAAGAAGTGAAGAAGCTTAAGCGTGCTAGGGCTATCAAGGAGGTTTTTTACCCTGAATGGCTGGCCAACACCGTAGTGGTCAAGAAGAAAAGTGGAAAGTGTAGGGTTTGTGTAGGCTTTACGGACCTAAACAAGGCATACCCAAAAGACCCATTCCTCATGCCTCGGATAGACCAGCTGGTGGATGCAACTGCTGGCCATCCTCAAATGAGTTTCTTGGATGTCTTTCAAGGTTATCATCAAATACCACTAGCTCTGGAGGATCAGGAGAAGACGGCCTTTGTGACACCTATTGGAAACTACCACTATAAGGTGATGCCGTTTGGCCTAAAGAATGCAGGATCCACTTATCAAAGGATGATGACGAGAATGTTCGAGCCGTTGTTGGGCAAAAGCATTGAAATCTATGTTAAAAATATGGTGGTGAAGGGTAAGGTGGTGTCTGAGCACTTAGGAGACCTTGATCACATCTTCGATACCTTGAGGAAGCACAAGCTGCGCCTAAATGCTTCCAAATGCTCATTTGGCGTGGGATCTGGCAAGTTCTTAGGCTATATTATTACTCACAAGAGAATCGAGGTTGATCCCGACCAAATCAAGGCTATTCATAACCTAAAGCCTCCGCAAAACCCCAAGGAGGTCCAAAAGCTCACTGGAATGATCGCAGCCCTGAATCGATTCATTTCCAAGTCAGCTGATAGATGTAGACTTTTCTATCTCCCGATCAATAGGTGGAAAGGATTTAAGTGGTCCGAGGATTATGTTGTGGCCTTCCAGCAGCTCAAGGAATACCTATCTCAGCCACCTATCATGTCCAATCTTGAGACTGATGAGGTCTTGTATGCATATATTGCTGTGGCTCTTCATGCTGTAAGCCTGGTGCTAATACGAGACGACAATGGCATTCAAAAGCCGGTCTATTACATGAGCAAGTCCCTACATGAAACTGAGGTCAAGTACCTACCCTTGGAGAAAGCCATACTAGTTGTGGTCCACGTTACCCGAAAGCTTCCCCACTATTTCCAGACCCACACAGTAGTTGTTATAACCCAACTACCCTTGAAATCTATACATCGGACTACTGATTACATCGGAAGAATCGCCAAATGGAACACAATTGGGGCTTTTGACGTCAAGTACATGCCTCAGACTTCTATAAAAGGCCAAGTCCTGGCTGATCTGGTGGCCGAGTTTGCTAAACCGCTAATAGAAGTAATAGCGGAGGAGTGAAATACGGGCGGAAAATCTGTTGAGGCAATCTCCGTTCCAGAGCCCCCATGTTGGAAGGTGTACGTTGATGGCGTAGCAAATTAAAGAGGTTCTGGAGTAGGGCTAGTCCTAGCGTCCCCTGAGAAGACTATCATTGAGAAATCCCTAAGGCTTAGGTTCTCGGCCACGAATAATGAAGCCGAGTATGAGGCACTGTTACAAGGGATGGCCATGGTGCAAAAAATGGGCAGAAAAGCAGTAGAGATGTTCTCGGACTCGCAATTGGTAGTGGGCCAAGTAAAGGGAGAGTTGGAGGCCAGAGATGCGAGGATGCAAGAGTACTTAAGCCAGGTTAAGCGCTTGCAGTCAGACTTCGACCTTTTCAACTTGTCGCATGTCCCCAGAAGTGGAAACACTCATGCAGATTCACTGGCCACACTTGCTACGTCCTCAGCAGGGAATCTACCACAGGTTATTCTTGTTGAGCAACTGGAAAAGGCAAATGGGGTGGCAAAAGGCATGGTTCATATCCATCAAGTTAGAGTGGGTCCTACCTGGATGAATCCTATAGTGAGACTCCTCAAAGATGATGTTCTACCCAAGGAGAAGTCAGAGGCCGAGAAGGTACGAAGAAATGCTCCATGGTTCTGGTTGTCCGAGGACCACAAATTGTATCGGCGCTCCTATTCTGGACCGTACTTACTGTGTGTCCACCCTGAAGCATCAGAGCTACTACTTGAAGAGATACATGAGGGGATCTGTGGGAGTTACATAGGAGGAAGATCTCTGTCACACCGAACCATCACCCAGGGGTATTGGTGGCCGAGGATGTAGAAGGAAGCCCTAGAGTATGTTAAGAAGTGTGACCAGTGCCAAAGGTTTGCCCCAAACATTCATTAGCTAGGAGGAGTCCTTAACCCTTTGTCCAGTCCATCACCATTTGCACAGTGGGGCTTGGATATTGTAGGCCCTTTCCCTAAGGCGCGAGAAAATAAAAGGTATCTGCTAGTTGGCACAGATTATTTCACCAAGTGGGTTGAAACTGAGCAATTGGCCAACATCAGAGATGTCGATGCCAAGAAATTTATCTGGAGGAACATTATTACACGGTTCGGGGTCCCTCATACCTTCATTTCAGATAATGGACTCCAATTTGACAGCAAAGCCTTCAGAAGATACTGTTGCGAACTGAGGATCACAAACAGATACTCAACTCCAGCCTACCCTCAAGGAAATAGGCAAGCCGAGGCTGTCAACAAGGTCATAGTCAATGGGCTTAAGAAGGGACTGGATGACGCAAAGGAAAGATGGGTAGAAGAGCTACCACACGTCTTATGGACTTACCGAACCACACCACGGCGATGCACAGGGGAGACACCTTTTGCCATGGCCTATGGGGCTGAGGCTGTTATTCCTCTAGAAGCAAACTTTCCAATGCTGAGGACGAGCTCTTTCACCCCAAGCAGTAACGATGAACTACTAAGGAAGAGCCTAGATGTGATTGATGAATGGAGGGAAAGGGCAATGATCCAGTTGGCCTATTACCACAAGAAGCTCAAGCAAGACTATGATGCCAATGTGAAGTTAAGACCACTAGTATCGGGGGACCTAGTTTTGAGGAAAGTTATGGGTGCTGCCAAGAACGCTTCCTGAGGAAAGCTAGGACCCAATTGGAAGGACCCATATCGAATTACTTCAGTATTAGGAGTAGGTGCGTACCACTTAGAAGACATAGATGAAAAAGCTGTACCACGTCCGTGGAATGTAAATAACCTGAGAAGGTATTATTGTTAATAAATGCATTTCTCTATTTCAAATTCTAAGTCTATTGTGATTGTATGCCCTGCGTTTTGATAACTATAATATAAGTACTAGACAGAATCAAGGTCTTGCATGGTCCTCGGACTCAAACCTATAGGGAAACTAGTTACTTCGAAAAGAATATAAGTACTAGACAAAACTAAGATCTTGCATGGTCCTCAGACTCAAACCTATAGGGAAACTAGTTATTTCAAGTAAGTATTAGACAGAACCAAGGTCTTGCATGGTCCTTGGACTCAAACCTATGGGGAAACTAGTTACTTCAAGAAGAATATAAGTACTAGACAGAACCAAGGTCTTACATGGTCCACGGACTCAAACTTATGGGGAAACTAATTACTTCCAGAAGAACCTAAGTGTTAGCCAGAACCAAGGTCTTGCATGGTTCACGGACTCAAAACCTATAGGAAAACTAACTGCTTTCATCAAGGATGCGAACAAACAACAAGCCCATGAACATCACTTAAAGCATTCTTAAGCTGCTTATTCGAAATAGAAAGTAAGCCACTATGGAGATCGTTCAGCTAACAATCAAATCATGAGCGATAAAAGAGGCAAAGCCCATCACAATGACAGTATGCACATAATGCGAAGAACAAAACTTTATACATTCAATCCAAAAAGTCACTTTACAATATTCCAAAAAAAAAAAAAAAAAAAGAGCTGCCTAGGAGGCCTATTTCTTCAGCTTTATTTTGATCCCTTCCTTGGGGTGTTAAATAGAAGGGGTCTTAGGATCCTTAGAGTCCTCACTTGAGGGAGTGGCCTGCAGAGGCACCACCATAAGAGCTGCCTCCTCGGCATGAGGGGCATGGGCATCAGCTGAGGGCTTTACAGCATCCTGAGGGGCTTCCTGGTTAAGGCTTTTGTTAGCTTCATTCACCTCGGAAGGCCCACCTCCCTCGGCCAGCATGTCAGGAGCGGTTGTAACTAGAATAGCTTCTGGTAGAACAGCCTCAGCCTCCTCAAAGGCAATCTCGGCCTCGGAGCTAGAGGGGGCAGCTTTGCGGATGGCTGGAGGGTAATACACATTCTCTGCCTTCCAAAGATCAGATGAAGCCTTAACTCCAGCTTGTTTGAGGGTTTCGTCCCAGACCTAGGAATAGTAGAACCTGCATACTCCAGGTACTTGGGCTTTAAGGACAGCCTGGGTCATGGCTACCCCTAGGGTAAAAGCCTTCTCCTCGGCTGTCTCCTTAGAGCTCTGAGCCTCAACCTTAGCTCTCTCTACCTCCTTACGGCCCTTCACCGCCTCACTCCTCGCCTTCTACAAGGCACTCTTTGCCCTATCTGCCTCTTCCAGCTTTTTCTTCAGATCAACTATTTGCTCTTTAGCAATGGTATGCTGATCATGGGCTTCGCTTAAACGCCTTGTCTGGTCAAAGCCTGCTTTTGGGCATCTGCCAAGCCAGACTCAGCGCTATTCTTGGCTTTCTCCATCTCCTTGAGGTCCTCTTTTGCCTTCTTAAGGGCAGTATCAGAGTTGTTGAAGGCCTCAATAGAGGCCAAGCACCTGTCTCGCTCCATCTGCAAGGCCCTACTCTGATAATTGGCCACATCCTCCAACCTATATGTGGCTTGAATGGCCTGACAAGGAAAACAGACACAAAGTAAGACAAGAACTAGTAACAAAATCAACTAAGGTAGAAGGTAGAAGCCTTACCATGCCCAGGTACCTCTTAAAGTTGAGGCAGACATCGTGCCTCCTCAGGTTCCTTAGCTCGGCCATATCGGTTGGTAGCAGCAAGGACCTCCCCAGCGCGTCGACCACGTAGGTGCCCTTGCCTTCTTGAAAGTCCCTGAGGGAGGCGTTATCCATTAGGGGAGCCCCGTGAAACATCAGCGCAGGGAGCCAAGCTTGGGGCTCAGGCCAAGTGACAACTTCTTTGTCCTGGCCCTGATGCTCGACTTTTAATTGCTTCGAAGGTCGCCGAGCCTCTTCCTTTTTCTAAGAGGAACGAGACCTATCAGCTCCCATGGGCCGTTTGCCTTTATCCTTCTTCTGTTTGGGGTCGGAGGGCTCAGACCTTAATGGCAAACTTGGCTGAGGAGGAAGAGGAGGTAGAAGCTTAGGTTGGGAGGAGGACCTAGTCTGAGCAGGCTGAGACTTGGGAGGAGGAGGAGGAAGCTTGAACTGAAACCTCCTTGGCCCCTCCTTCCTCGGCTAGCCCTCAATCAGATCCAGCAGCTTGGTCTGGGGTTGTCTCTTGAAACCCATCTCGGCCCGAAGAGAAGTTTTCGTTGATAAAAGGTTTGCTTCAGTCAGATGGGGGTCACCCAAGTCACCAAAAGGATTCTCGGACGGATGGACTTGGTTAAACACACTGAATTCGTCCTTGAATGGACCTAAATCAGCAACTTCTTCTTTTTCTTCTAGCCTTCCTCCCTCGGTCTCTGCAGCTTAAGGGGACGAAGAAGGGTTTGCCACCGGAATGCCTTCTAGGATAGGGGACCCCTCAGGAATCATGAACCCGTGCTCGGCTACAGTGATTTTGTGAAGCCGAGGATCTTCGGCCCTGACCACATACTTTGGCGCCGAGAACGACTTCTGGATCAGATCGTACCCGAGGATCTTGTGTGCTGCTCTAACTTGGTTGTCAGCTTCGTTCATAAAGATCTCTGCCCTGAGGACAGTTTCCAGATCCGCCTTGTTGACCAAGTGAAAATGGCGCTCAAAAGCATGTGGATCCGCAGAAAAGGGGACATATTCTTGTTAGCAACCAAACAAAGCAGACTGTGATGACACAAAAGACTAGACCCTCTCCTACTTTAAGCACCCCACCTGATGTCTCCTCCTTAGTCGGGCAGTGAAGGCCATCGTGTCACTCCCCGGACACGATGAGGAAATCTTTATCTAGCCCCTTGCTGGACCTAGGGAGGCACTGGATAAGCCGGACCTCATCGTCCCTCATCTTCATATGGTAGGATTTGCCCTTTAGGTGTTGAAGGTTGTAGCACCAGTTTACATCATGGTATGTTAACCTCAACCCCATCTTCTCATTTAAGGCGTCCATACAGCCCAAAATCCTAAACACGTTGACGGCGCATTGAGTGGGAGCTAGCCGGAAGTGCCTAAGGTAGTCCCTCATCACCGGCCCCATAAGGATTCTCATACTGCCTTCTATGAAGGCGATTATAGGAATCACCACTTCACCCTCTTGTCTCCTAAAACTCCCCTCCCCTTCCTCACAATATCTCAAACCCACGTTACTGGGTATCCTATAGTCTGTGATGAATCTCTCCATCGCCTCTTCAGACTCAATTAGCTTTTTAATCCTACCCATCCCTAATGGCAACTAAGAAATTCGGAAAGAGACAAAATAAGAAAAGGAACAAGTGGAAAAGAAGCTTGGGAAGAAAAAGAAAGAGGACTTACAGAAACAAGGAAAAGCTCCTCAGACAAGCTTTTTGCGCTGGAAAGAGGCGTGAGTTTGGTTGGAGATTTTGGCTATACCCAGGATGCGTGCGCAAGAGCTCTTGAAAGTGAAAGTAAAGGAACAAATTTATTCAAATAGGTATTTATACCCCCTATTAAAAATAAACCATACGGGTTCTCCCGCCCATCAAGTTAAAAGAGATCCCCATCGTTAGATTATCA
Organism: Quercus glauca; assembly: GCA_023736055.1. Lineage (NCBI taxonomy): Eukaryota > Viridiplantae > Streptophyta > Magnoliopsida > Fagales > Fagaceae > Quercus > Quercus glauca. The sequence continues at coordinate 44,917,304 of CM043322.1, read as the reverse complement.
TCTCACCCTTGAACGTGGGGGAACCTAGAGCCGTCTGAATTCAATGAAGGCATGCTCCATATACCGAAATAAAGTACCCATGTAGAAATATTTGAGAAGTGTCAAATGTCAGACATGGGTATGACGCCCCAAATAAAGTATCCATGCTTCCTAGCCAAGAGGTTAGATTGGCATGCAACATATTTGTTAAAGGCTTAGAGCCTTTATAAGGTGTCATGGTCATCCAATGCCTTCGTTTAACCCATTCGTCTTCAATGAGCAAAGTCTCAAATGGTGAAGGGTTGTAGCAAGCAGGATAACCGCTTCTTTTCCCATTTGTTTGTGGGGTCACTGTTTCCTTGCCGGTTCCCATCTCATGGCCGGATTGTTAGTTATCCTTAAATAAATATTATTATAATTGTGATGACCCACCCCCCCTACACACACACACACGATTTAGCTGCTTTTGACTTTTTATTTGAAAACGATGGCTAATGGGTATAGACACCCCCATTTTACAATCCCTTATTTTTATTTTTATTTTTTACTTTTATATCACTAAGGGTACAATTGTAATTTTGCATATGTAAAATTTTCATTAATAACCCTAACCTTAAGATCCACGTTGTAAAATGTTCATAGTGAATTGGTCTTTTTGTGAGTTAAAAACAGTGTCAAGATCATTATTTAAAAATTAAAAAAAAAAAAAAACTTAAATCTGATCTCTTGATCCATGATCTTACCACGCCTACAATTGTCCTATATTAATTTTAATTTTTTAATAAAAATATTAATTAAAATTTAATTAAAAGATCAAATCTTATTGGTTGAAAATTTTAATTATGGTAGAAATGCACACACTAAATAATTTCAAGTGGATATAACTATCATTTTTAATTAAATTTGAAATAATTGTTAAATAATGTTGTGGGGCCTAAGAATTGGGTAACCTCAGCCCACTTCGTATTAAGCCCAGGGCCCACGCCGAGGATGAAGCAGCGTCCGAGGATGAACTAGGAAGGCCTAAATTGCCAAGAAACATCGCTGAGGACGATCCTATCCTCAGCGAGCCGATATCATAGAAAGGGAAAACAGCACGCTACTAAAGGCCGCTTCCCATCCCATCAAAAGACAAGTGCAATAGATCAGCCATGGAAGCATGGTGGAGGAGCAATTCAAGGAAAAACTGTCACCTCTACATTAAATGCTCACAACTAACATTCTGGCTGCATTAATGAGGAAGTGACCCCTAAGCAGTGTTATCCGAGTTAATGAGGAAGTGACCCCTAATCGTGAAAAATTGATAAGGGAAAATCCAAACTCATCTTTTTTGCATCCTCTCCCACTAATAACGTCAACCCATTGACATTTGAATAGAACATATCGATATTTGTCAAAATAGTTCAACTCAATAATATCGATTAGTACACCATAATAAGTAGCACTACCTTTAGTAACAACACAAACTCCACTGTTTTCAGTTTTCCTAGTTGCCTCAGAGTCTTTGGTGCGAAACTTCACACAAATTATAACATAATGCTTAAACTATTTTGTTTCATTATCTGGATATCGAGCAAGCCATATGACTTTATTAGAGAGGTTCTTTTTCTTAGATGCATCCATTGACATCACCTAATATAGACAATGACGTTTATTATAAGTATGCTATCTAAAGTGTTACAACCAAGTTTTATATATAAACATTGACATCACCTATTATAAACAATAAAGTTTTATATATATGCTTTACTTACATAGTTCCTAAACTAGTTGCAGAATTTCTCCATATGCTACTTTTGAATAACATCATCGGTTACATGAAAAGGGAAATCAACATTGATCTCCGTTATGTGCAAACTATGTAGACAAACGTGTTAGTGTTAAGTTAGAATATTGTACTTGAATGCGATGAAAGGATACGCAATGACATATTACTTACTTGTGAAATGGGGTGATTTCTTCACAATTGAATAGCACATAACGATGTGCTTGGATCCGTGAATTTGAATCTAGTGTATTGCTCACCACTGCACCCATGGATTCCTCGACATTCCTTACAGGCCGATTGAGTGTAGTTTCAACAAATTTAAAATAGAGTGAGTAGAATGCTAAGCATTCATCTGTTATATACCTTTCTGCAATGGAGCCTTCTGGATAAGTTTTATTATGCACGTAAGACTTAAGTCTTGACAAGTACCTATTGGAAAACCCAAGATCAACAACGGGAAATTTGTGTGAAAAACAATTAATTAGATAGACAAAGTTACTATACGTATTACCTCTCTATGAGATACATTCAATGATAATGAACTGGGCCAGCAATTTTGGTTTCACTAGCCAAATGCATGACTAGATGTATCATCATTGTAAAGAAAAAGGGAGAGAATATACTTTCCAACTTACACAATGTTACTGCAATTCTCTTCTCAAGAGCCCCAAGTTCATCCACATTTAGTACTTTGGAAGATATCTCCCTAAAGAAGCAAGATAAGCCAATTAAAGGCCTACTCACTTCGGGGGGCAATGATTCGCGTATTGCTATCAAAAAAAGTTACTGCATTAAGATGTGATTATCATGGCTCTTTATCCTACTAATCTTGCGTTTTTTGAGTTTGACACAACGTGAGATGTTTGAAGACTATCCATCTGGCACTGTTACATCCTTCAAAACTTGCCAAAAAACCATTCTTTTCATTAGCATTCATATGGTAGCAAGCATGTGACATACATGTCTTATCATTCCTAACCTTTTCCAAGTGAAGTTCACTTCTTATACCTATATCCTTTAAGTCTTGACGTGCCTTTAAGTTATCATTTGTCTTGCCATCCAAGTTCAACAATGTGCTGATTATATTATCAACAACATTTTTTTCAATATGCATCACGTCAAGATTGTGACGCAACACATGTTCCTCCCAATAAGGCAAGGTGAAAAATATACTTCTTTTCTTCCACACAGTTAAGTCTTCCTCCCCTCTTTTTCTTATATTAGGCAAATTAACTGTTTTCTTCCTAAACACATGATCGACTACAGCATCCGTTTGTAACATGATTTCCCCTCCAGATACCGTAATAGGAGTTGATCTCATATCAACATGTCCATTAAATGATTGTTTTTGCTTATGGAATTTATGATCACTATCCAAGAATCGCCTATGTCCAAAGTAACTAAATTTTCTTCCATATTTCCACCAACGAGACTGACTATCATAATTACAAGGGGGGTATGCAAGAGCACCTTTGGTACTCCAAGTTGAGATATCACCATATGCAGGAAAACCATTTATGGTCCACAATAATGCAACATGCATTTGGAATGATTTTTTGGAAGACACATCAAACGTTTTTACTCCAACATCCCATAACTCCTTTAGTTCTTCTACTAGGGGTTGTAAGTACACATCTATATCGTTCTCGAGCGAAGTTGGACCGGGAATCAATAATGATAGCATGAAAGAAGAGCTTTTCATGCACATCCATAGAGGGAGATTGTATGGGATCAAAATGACAGGTCATGTACTATGAGTATTACTCATATTTCCATACGGGTTGAATCCATCGGCTGCTGATCCAAGCCTCACATTACGAGGCTTGGATGAGAACTCTATGTACTTAGAGTCAAATGATTTCCAAGCTTCAGAATCTGTAGGATGCCTCAGTAACCCGTCATTCACACGACCTTTTGCATGCCACTTTATATGATTGGCTGTTTCAGGAGACATAAATAGTCGTTGTAATCTTGGCTTTAAGGGGAAACACTGTAGGATCTTTGTAGGTTTCTTCTTCTTTTTTCTTGGAGGAAGCATTATTACTTTGTTGAGCTTTAGACTCATTACTTTCCCATCTTGAACGGTCACAATTCGGACAAGCTTCAAGATTGGCATTCTCCTTCTAATATAAAATACAATCTTTAGGACAAGCATGAATCTTCTCATAGCTCAAGCCCAAATCCTTAATAATCATCCTAGCCTCATAACAATTTTTGGGCAACTTAGCATTTGAAGGAAGAAAATCAAGCAAAAATTGCAGCAACATGACAAATGATTTGTTAGTCCAACCATTAAGACACTTCATGTGGTACAAATGCACAATGGCTGACAATTTGTTAAAATGCTTACAACCTTTATAACAAGGTCGATTAGCATTTTCAAGCAATTTCATAAACCGAAATGCATCTTCATTAAGACCTTCTGTAGGACCTTCTGTGGGTTATTGCACAATAGAGACTTCTTCCATTGGCCCAGACGCCATATCTTGTATGGGGAACATATCAGGCAATATGTCACAAAGATTGGCATACTCTATCGGGTTTTCTTAGACATGACTATTAGGAATTTCAGAAGAAGTCTATGCAGATGATGATTCCCCATTAAAAGCCCAGGGGTTATAACCCCTACAAATCTCTTTTAACACTAAGTAAGCCCGTACGACATCTATAGGCCATGAATTTGTATGCACACATTGTTTACACGGACATGAAATCGTTCCATCTAGGTGTGCATGGTTAGATGCAAAATTCAGAAACTGTTGGACTCTATCTAAATATTCTTGCAACCTTCTATTTGTAAGTTTCATCCAACTCCTATATAATGTTATTTCATGAAAGCACAAAGTAAGAGTTAACACACATTTCATTTACATAATTTTACTTTAATTTAAGAAAAAAATTATCTTTAATCATTCACTTTCAATTATGTTCCTAACAAAATAATGAATTTAAATGCATAGAGAAGTTATCAATACATTTGGTAACCATAACATCATTATTAGCAATAGCCTAAAATGAATTAATCAAATAAAAACAACTCAACAAGAATCATCCAATATTACACAAACAGTCAACACTTCCAATATCAGCTAAAACCACCTTATTACTCCATGCAAGGCACCTGCTTGCCCCAATTCAGCAACCCACCACAACCATAGAGAGAGAGAGAGAGAGAGAGAGAGAGAGAGAGAGAGAGAGAGAGAGAGAGAGCGAGAGTACCTTAATTATTTCACCAACTGTGAAGTATTACTTTGCCAGCAATTAGCTGTATCTATTCGAGATCAACGATCCAAATGCCGCAAAGTGTCAACAACAGGATTGGACTAGCAATATTAGAATGTAAAGTATCACAAATCAGTAAGATAATCCACTTCATATATTAAGTTACTGCTAATTACAGTATTAAAGTTTGGACTAGCAATATAGTGTTTGGAAAGAAAGTGAGCATTGTGTAAAGAAGGGGATCCTTGTTATGGTTCACCAAGTTAATAACGAATTATTGTAATTCTAATCACAGCACATAGTTAGTTGATTGGATTTTAAAACTCATAAACACAATAAAAACTAAAATAATGAAGTCATATGTTGATAATGCTCTATTAGAAGTCCACAAATCAACAATCAATTATGTCTCAATGGTATTGTGCGCGGCAAAGATGGGACTTTTATGGGCCAAGTCTCACCTAGGCTCACAACCTATTTGTGTGGTGGGATGGTGATTCCTACACTGGGTTATTCGCAACTGTGAGACTCAATGAAATCACTTTTCTCTCCTTTTTCTCTCTAAATTTTTCAACCCCCGTTCCTTCTTCCAATTTCCTATTTATAGGAGATTGTTAGTGGGTTGATCTCGATTGTCTCAATGTTAATGGATTGAGAGGTCCAATCTTAGAAGGACTTAGTGGGTGTTTAGGTGGGAGTGGCTTTGAAAATGATCCCCACTACAGCAAACATGGACGGCAGCGATATTCCCAAGATACCACCGGATAGTCTCATAACTGTGTACCCGGGCGAGTATAATAGTGTTCGGCAGAATAACCCGAACAGTCATATTAGCAGTTACATTCCTGCCCGGCATAAGGGGTTGGGTCCTCGGATGGCATTTGGGCCGGGTCTGTTCATAGGTGGGCCTTAGGCTGTGCCCCGGGGACACCGGATGTTAGGCCCATGGCCCTCTTCGTTGGCCCAAGGCCTAACTCACATGGGCAGGCCCTCGCCACACTGGCCCGTACATTAACCCCCCCCCTTGATTCATGCCCGGTTGGACGGGCGAGGATCAAGAGAAACGGCGGGAAAGGAAGGGTACCATGCCCGGAAAATTGAATAGGCGCGCCTTTCTGGATGCGACTAGACGCCCATTAAATGCGTTCCTTAAAAGGTGTGTCGTGCCTGGCCTCCTGACCTCAGCAGCCATATCCACCTGCCGTTTCGTGAACCGAGGCGTGCGCCCGCCCTTGGTTTCTGAAAGGTCTTATCCTCATTATGCTTCATGACTGCGAATTGCCCCTCATTAATTCACCATCAACCGTCGCGCATCTTCCCTTCGTGCCTATAAAAGGCTTACTCAGACCCACATTCTCATTTTTCACTTCCTTTGTCTCTGAAATTTCTCTCTGCCGAGCACCCAACGCGCTAGTTGCCCGGCAATCCCCAGAATCAACCTTCCTATTAGTGCCAAAAGTAAGTACCCTTGCCCTTTCTTCTGCTTCAATTTATTTCTTTCCAATTCCTTCGAATACTTTAGGATTTGGGATGGGTTACGCTCACCTTTTAGATTCTAGAAACTCCTTAGTCACTTTTAGGCGTGACTACCAAATTCCCGATGACGTGGATGTGATGTACTGTCATGAAAGTGACATCGCGCTCCATAGAGGGGCAAACACCGCCTTTTTTTCGCTCATGTCAATACTGGAGGGTGGGGTTAGGTTCCTCATCGATCCCCTTTTACTTAGAGCCCTTAGGTACTACGGGCTATGCCCCGATCAACTTGCCCCAAATTTTTACCGGGTGATGAGTTGCATAAGTAAGTTGAACCATACATTCAGTCTACAATTGGACCATCACGACGTAAACCATGTGTACAGCTTGTGTGGGAAGAAGAAAACTAATTACTATATAAAAGTCAGAGATACGAGGATACGGTTGATTTCCTGCCTGCCGGACTCGAATAGGAACTCCGCCAGGGAGTTCGTCCGGGTACGCGGCAACTGGTATTCCGGGGATGTTCCCCCTCATTTGTCTCGACGCGAAGCGGGTGGGTGTCAATTGCAAGGGTTATTTGTTGTATTCTTTTTTTTTACTATTTCCTTGTCTATCTAACTTTTATACTGATCCTTTTCATTTATGTTGCAGACGGCTCGGTGTTTACCCAGGATATCCGGACGGTCTACGTGCGGGACCTCAATTTTGTCCTTCACTCAGAAATCTTTGTGCACCGCGACGGTCAGCTCCGGGCTTCTCATCTCATCCTCGGCGTAGAGCCCGTTTACACTACTTGGCAACCTTTTGGTCAAGCCCTCTTAGTTGACAGCCCCCTTCTCTCCTATATTGACGTTCGGCACGCTAACTTCCTCCCGGCCAACCTTACAGTGGGTGAAGCTTGTGACATTGGCCGGTGATATACCTGTTCGGACGAGCTCGCTCCTATAAGGGACGCATCAGCCGAAGCAGCCTCTCGGCGTCTTAGAGAGCTTGCACACAGGGCTCTTCAGCGTAAGGCCGAGGCGGAGCCTGCCGAGCAACTAGATCAGGAGCCGCCCGAACAGGAACCCGAACAGGCGGCCGTGGAGTCAAGTAATTCATCCCAAGCATACCCGGGTGTTAGAGAAATGGTCACCCGTAAGACTCTCTCGGTCGGCCGCTTCTTACCTAGAGCCCAGCAAGTCGCGTAGCAGCAGCCGCGACAGGGGCAGGTCCAAACTCCCCCCGCACATGCTCCTCCTCCTCCCCCTGTTCGCCCCAAGAAAAAACAGAAGGTCACACAGCAGTCCTTCACCGGTCCTGGAGCCGTTCAAACAAAAACCCCCACGGCTCCGTCCAAGGGTATCACCATTCGGAAGCCCCAAGGGCAAGTTGGGGCGAGCATGGCATCATCCTCCCGGGAGGTTCCGGAATGGCAGCCTACCTACGAGCTGGACGGCAAACCCCTCCCCGCGAACGCGAGCATACGGGTGTGGGAGAAGGGTGAAGGGGGCCGCGTTGCCCAATGCTTGGCTCATGGTTTGCTCCTGCCTGAGGACGTGAGCACCTTCGCCGAGGCATCCAATGATTATATGGGGATGAGGCTCTAGTGGCACGCCATCGCGGTAACTTTTTCGCATCCCTTTCTTTGTTTGTTAACTTAATTTTCGTGCATCTGATACAATGTTGACCGCCCATATCTAGGCTGCCCAGCTGACCCACATCTTGAACGAAAGGGTGAAGGACCTAGCCCAAGATGCTGACCGGGAGAAGACCGGGGGGGAAGCAGCTGTGAAGTCCGCAAAGGACAAGGCTAAGGCCGCGGAGGCCACTGAGAAGAGCGCTGCTACTGCCGAGAAAGAGAAAAAGCTCGCAGAGGAGAGGTCGGCGGAGCTGGAGGCGAAGCAGAACGAGACGGAATTGAAACTGGCCGAGGAAGAGAGCCGGAATGCTGCCCTTGCTGAGGAGGCAGCCGACCTGTGTGCTGCGCTCGAGGAAGCCGGAACCAAATGGTACAATGAAGGGTTCGCGGATGCTGAGAAGGGGGTGGAACCGGTCGTCTACGAGGCTCGGCGGTTATCTTTTCACGATGGCTGGTTGGCTGCCCTGCAGGTTTTGGGGGTACCTGCCGATTCGCCTCTTAGAGACCCCGGCAAGATTCCCTTCTTGGATGCCCCTCCGGCAGTGCAGAGCCCCCTAGGCCTTGGTGACGAAGAAGAAACGGACAACCTGAGGGAGCTGGTGGAGCAGATAGATGCCCACGTAGAGCTGGTCGGTGCAGAGGCGTTCAGCAACCCTAATGCCGATGATCCACCCGTCGAAAATGTGGAGTTCCCAAATCTTGCTTCTGAGGGCCAACAGCAGGAAGTGCGGACCGGAGACCCCCCGTAGACCTTACCGAATGAAGGCCAATTTGGACAATAGCCCGTTTTTAACTACTTTGCTTATGCTGCCGGGCTGTGGCAGTTAAACTTTTTTATGCTTCTCTTTTTATCTTTGTTTGCCCGTCACCGGGTTTTGGTGATCGAACAATTATCTTGTCTTTGTGTTTAGATTAATTTTAATATTTTATTGCTCGGCTTTCTTTTATCATTATTGCTTTTACATATACATGCTCTTCTTAATGGTTGCTTTACGATCGGGCGTTGTTTTTGCATATTGGAATTGCCTCCACGTAGGGTTTTGTACTTGCTCGGTTTCAAAGGAAATGACCGAGCAATATGTCGATGCATGATTTATTAGCCTACTTGTACGGTGATAGGGATCGGACCGAGGGAAGGTTTCTTTCCCCAGAGAAATTTTTTAAAGTATCTGCCTGCTCGGCGAAAGGATTTGAACCGTGGGCAGGCTTCCGCTCTTAGATAGCTGTAAGGTTTCCACCTGCTCGGTGAAGGGATTCGAACCGAGGGTCAGGTTTCTGTCCTTAGGTAAATTTGTAAGGTTTCCACCTGCCCGGTGAAGGGATTCGAACCGAGGGTCAGGCTTCTGTCCTTAGGTAAATTTGTAAGGTTTCCACCTGCTCGGTGAAGGGATTCGAACCGAGGGTCAGGTTTCTATCCTTAGGTAAATTTGTAAGGTTTCCACCTGCTCGGTGAAGGGATTCGAACCGAGGGTCAGGTTTCTGTCCTTAGGTAAATTTGTAAGGTTTCCACCAGCTCGGTGAAGGGACTCGAACCGAGAGTCAGGTTTCTGTTCTTAAGTAAATTTGTAAGGTTTCCACCTGCTCGGTGAAGGGATTCGAACCGAGAGTCAGGTTTCTGTCCTTAGGTAAATTTGTAAGGTTTCCACCTGCTCGGTGAAGGGATTCGAACCGAAGGTCAGGTTTCTGTCCTTAGGTAATTTGTAAGACCTCAATTGCCAATGACTCGCACCAACGACTGCTTCCAATTCAAACTGAACACGTGATTTATTAATGATAGAACCTCTTCAAGTTCTGAACATTCCAGGGCCGAGGCAGTGGTCTCTCGTCTAGTTCCTCCAAATAATACGCTCCTTCCCCGGCCACAGCTGTAACTCTATACGGTCCTTCCCAGGTCTGTGACAATTTGCCGGCATGGATGTCACGCATATGCCTCACGACCCTTCTCAAGACCAGATCCCCGGCGTCAAAATTCCTTATTCTCATGCCTCGGTCATATCTTCTGGCCAGTTTCTGTTGGTACTCGGCCAACCGGATAGTTGCAGTTTCGCGGTGTTCCTCTAGCTGGTCTAGGTGCCGAACCAACATTTCGTCATTAGAACTGGGGTCGTACTTGGCCACCCGTGCGCTGCATACACTTACCTCGGTTGGTATAACAGCCTCGGCACTGTAGGTGAGCGAGAACGGAGTCTCCCCCGTGGATCTCCTGGGTGTTGTCCGGTAGGCCCACAAGACGTTATGTAGCTCTTCGGCCCAATTTCCTTTCGCATTATCCAGTCTTCTCTTCAGCCCGTTTACAATTACCTTGTTGACAGCTTCAGCTTGGCCATTGCTCTGAGGGTACGCCGGGGTGGAATACTTGCTTTTAATGCCGAGGTCCGTGCAGAATTCTCGGAAGGCCCGGCTGTCGAACTGCAACCAATTGTCTAATATCAGGGAATTTGGAACTCCGAATCTGGTGACAATGTTCTTCCACACAAATTTCTTCACGTCCACGTCCCGGATATTAGCCAGGGCTTCAGCCTCCGCCCACTTCGTAAAGTAGTCGACGGCTACGAGGACGAACCTTCGGTTGCCTGTTGCCCGGGGGAATGGCCCAAGTATATCCAGCCCCCACTGTGCGAACGGCCAGGGGCTACTGACCGGATTAAGATGGCCGGCAGGCTGATGGATCAGGGGAGCGTGTTTCTGACATTGCTTACATTTACGCACATATTCGGTAGCATCCTTCTGCATTTGAGGCCACCAAAATCCCTGAGTCATAGCCCGGTGAGCTAATGAACGCCCCCCTATGTGGCTGCCACACACCCCTTCGTGGAGCTTTGCTAGCAGTTGATTCACCTTGCCCGGATGTAGGCATAAAAGGTATGGTCCCCCGAAAGATCTTCGATACAACTCCCAGTCTTCTGATAACCAAAAACGAGGGGCCATTCTTCGGATTTTATTTCCTTCCTTCTCGTCGGGGGGGACCCGATTCTCGGCCAAAAACTCAATGATGGGGTCCATCCAACTAGGTCCCTGCGTGGCAACTGCCGCGACTGCCGGATTACCGGATATCTTGATGCTCGGCTCCGGAATTTGCTCTATTCTGATTAGCCGAGGTATGGCCTCGGCCACGGATGACGCAAGCGTGGCGAGGGAGTTAGCATGGCTGTTGTGAGTCCGAGCTATTTGTACGATCTTCGCTGTTTCAAATCCGGCCATAATCTGCTTCACTCGTTCCAAATATGCCTTCATCCGGGGATCTCGGGCCTCAAAACTACCATGAACTTGATTAACAATCAGCCGAGAATCCGAATATACCTCAACATCCCTGGCTCCCAAGCTTGAGGCTATGCTTAGCCCGGCTATAAGGGCTTCATATTCTGCCTCGTTATTGGAGGCCTTAAATCCGAATCTGAAAGAATGCTCCAGGCGAATCCCCTCGGGTCCAATCGCGACTATCCCCGCACCTGCCCCCGTGGAGCTGGAAGCACCGTCCACGTATATTTTCCATGAGCGACAGTTCACCTGACAGACTATTTGGCTTGAGGCCCTAGGAGAAAATTTAGCTACAAAGTCGGCCAATACCTGCCCTTTTACGGCAGTCCTTGGCTTATATCGTACATCAAAAGCCCTGAGCCTGGTCCCCCATTTTGCTATACGCCCCGTGAAGTCTGATCGTCTCAGCAACGACTGCAAAGGATATTCGGTCAGTACATATACGGTATGGGCTTGGAAGTACTGCGGTAGCTTCCTGGTGGCTTGCACTAGTGCCAAAACCAGCTTCTCCAGTGGCAAGTACCTGGTTTCCGCATCGACCAGAGTTTTGCTAACGTAATACACAGGTTGCTGTATCCCACAATCGCATAACAGCACGGCACTCACGGCATGGTCGGTCACCGAGAGGTACATAAACAGATCTTCTCCGGACTCCGGGGCGGTCAGTATTGGGGCATGCGTCAGATAGTCCTTTAAATCCTGAAAAGCTTTTTCACACTCAGCATCCCATTAAAACCCCTTCCATTTTTTTAGGAGCTGGTAGAACGGTCGGCAGCAATCCGAGAATCTTGAAATGAACCGGTTAAGGGCTGCCAACATCCCGGTCAATACCTGTACTTCCTTTGGGTTGCTCGGAGACTTAAGACGCTGCACGGCAACAATCTGGTCGGGGTTCACCTCTATTCCTCGGCTGGAGAGCAAGTACCCCAAAAACTTTCCAGCCCCCACTCCGAAGGCACATTTTTCTGCGTTAAGGCGTAGCTTATGTTGCCGCAATACCTCAAACGCCTCTTGAAGATCCTCTACGTGCCGCGCTTGCTGTTTGCTCTTTACTACAAGGTCATCGATATATATTTCGACCGTTCGTCCAATCTTGTCACGAAACATCCTCGTCATCATCTGCTGGTACGTTGCCCCGGCATTTTTTAGACCAAACGGCATCACGGTGTAATGGTAATTAGCGTCGGGAGATATGAATGCAGTCTTTTCCTGATCCTCCCCGGCTAGGGCAATCTGGTGATAGCCTTGAAAGGCGTCCAAGAAGCTCATCCTCGGATGGCCGTAAGTGGCATCGACCAACTGATCAATCTTGGGCACTGGGAACGGGTCCTTCGGGCATACTCGGTTCAGATCCGTGAAGTCCACGCAGACTCTCCATTTGCCATTCTTCTTTCTCACCACTACTGTGTTTGCAAGCCATTCTAGGAAAAAGATCTCCTTCACTGCACCTGCCTCTTTTAGCCGTTGGACCTCGGCCCTAACAGCCTCGGCGTGTTCTTGGGCTATTCTCCTCGGTTTCTGCTTCTTGGGAGGAAACGATGCATCCACGTTGAGCCTGTGGACGATAAACTCAGGGTCCACCCCGGGCACCTCGTACAGACTCCATGCGAACACGTCCAGGCTTCGAACAAGAAACAATAGCAGTTCAACTCTCTCCTGGGTTGTCAAGCTGGCCCCTATCTGGAAGTGTTTGCTAGTTTCTGGCAGTATTCCGACCTTTATCAATTCCTCGGCACAAACAGTCCCCGAATCTTCTCGGGGTTCCGGTAATTGCTATAACGGGTTCCCTTCGGCCTCTTCACTCTGCTCGGTTTGCTGGCCCTCCCAGTTTGCTGCAGCAACAAGGCACTGCCTGGCCATTTGCTGGCACCCTCGCACCACTGCGATGCCCTGTTCGGTTGGAAACTTAACCTTTACATGCAAAGTGGACGGCACAGCTTTCATGGCGTGGATCCACGGCCTTCCCAAGATTGCCGTGTATGGTGAGAAAGAATTAACCACTATGAGGGTGACCTTTATTTCCTTCCCTCCCACGGCCACTGGTAACGAGATTCGCCCTTCCGGTATCACTACTCTTCCATCAAACGAAACAAGCGGCGTGTTGTACTTTCTCAAGTCCTGATTTTTCAACCCAAGTCCATTGAACAAATCTGGATACATTACATCAGCCCCGCTGCCCTGATCTATCATCACTCTTTTTACGTTGAAACCGCTTATCCGAGCAGTGATTACCAACGCATCTTTATGTGGCTGTATTGTGCCCACTAAGTCGTCTTCCCCGAAGATGAGCGCCTCCTGGAGATACTTCGCCTTTTTTCCCATTGGCTCCACGTCCACTGATTCTCTCGCGGGCGCGACCGTTAACACCCCCTTTCTCGTCGCAGTCTCGCCCCCCGGGGGCAAGAGGATCATCTCAATTACCCCGATCGGAGGTGGGGGGGAATGCCCTTCTGCCATCCTCCTTGGCCAATTCCTTAGTCGCCGGGGTTCACAACGAACTCTTTTAGGTGCCCAGCCCTTACTAGCTGCCCCAAATGATCCTTCAATACCCAGCATTGCTCGGCGGTGTGGCCTTTGTCCTTATGATAACTGCAGTACAAGTTCTGGTTTCGCCAGGATGGATCACCACCCATCTTATTCGGCCACCTGAAGTACGGTTCATTCTTGATTCTTTCTACTATCTGGTGCACCGGTTCCTTGAACGTTGCATTCACCTCCCCTGTCTGTCAGAGTGGTTCCTGCGCCCTCCACTCCTTTCGAGGTCTCGGCTGGAAATTCCCCTGCCGAGGACGTGTTTCTAGTGGGGCCTTACCCTTACTTTGCAACCGATCATCCTCCAGGCGCTTATACTCTTCGATGCACCTCATGAGCTGTTTCATGTCCTCGGGCGGCTTCTTAGTAAATGATTCACGCAGTTCGGAATCCTCGGGTAGGCCCATCCGGAAAGTGCTTGCCGCGATCTTTTCATTGCCCCCACCTATCTCGTTATCAAGCTCCCAGTACCGACTGGCGTAGCTACGAAGGGTCTCCCCCATCCCCATCTTCATTGATAGCAGGGCATCTACTGGCTGAGGTACTCGGCTACAGGTCATGAACCGCATTCCGAACTCCTGAACTAGCTCAGCAAAGGAACGTATGGACTTCTTCTGCAGTCCATTAAACCATCTGAGAGCGGTTGGGCCAAGGCTGGAGGGAAACACTTTGCACATCAGCGCGTCATTATGCGAATGCAGGGACATCATGTGGATGTAGTGGCTGACGTGCTCAACCAGGTCCGTCTTCCCGTCGTAGATGTTAAATGGCAGCCTCGGGAATTTTTTCGGCATTACGGCCCGCTCAATGTCGTCGGAGAAGGGAGATCGGGCTACCCTGCGTAAGGCGCAGCTTAGTGTGTCCATGGCGGCATTACGCGGCTTTTGCTCTTCAGAAGAGTCTGACTCTCGGTCCAAATGGCCATGAGACCACGAGAGGCGCTGGCGATGATGGTGCTCCCGTGAATGTGATCTTTCTCGGCGGTTGTACGACTCATGCGAATGCGATCGCTCCCTTTGCCGGTGGGACCCTGACCGGCTGGACCCCATTCCCCAGTGATCTCTCGAGGCTCCGGCCCTCTTTTCACGGTCGTCTCGCTCTCTCCTCTGTCGTCTGTTGTCCGCTTCTAGCTCAAAATCTCTCACCTGCCTGCGCAGTCGTTCAATTTCCTGGTCCCTTTCGTCAAACTGTCCTTGCCCCGAGGCGTCCGTTACCGTTCGCTACGTCTGATATGACCCCTCGCCAAGACCGGACAGATCCTCCCTTTCACGGTATCTGTCTTCACGTCTTTTTTGCCTTCTTTCTCGCCAGGAGGATCCTCGGGAGGATCCTACCGAACCACCTTCGTTCCCGCTCCCCGAGTGTCTCCCGGACATGATCCCGTAGCGAGTCTCGGTCGAACAACAGCTTTGTAGGCGATTCCCACAGATGGCGCCAATTATGCGCGGCAAAGATGGGACTTTTATGGGCCAAGTCTCACCTAGGCTCACAACCTATTTGTGTGGTGGGATGGTGATTCCTACACTGGGTTATTCGCAACTGTGAGACTCAATGAGATCACTTTTCTCTCCTTTTTCTCTCTAAATTTTTCAACCCCCGTTCCTTCTTCCAATTTCCTATTTATAGGAGATTGTTAGTGGGTTGATCTCGATTGTCTCAATGTTAATGGATTGAGAGGTCCAATCTCAGAAGGACTTAGTGGGTGTTTAGGTGGGAGTAGCTTTGGAAATGATCCCCACTACAGCAAACATGGACGGCAGCGATATTCCCAAGATACCACCGGACAGTCTCATAACTGTGTGCCCGGGCGAGTATAATAGTGTTCGGCAGAATAACCCAAACAGTCATATTAGCAGTTACATTCCTGCCCGGCATAAGGGGTTGGGTCCTCGGATGGCATTTGGGCCGGGTCTGTTCATAGGTGGGCCTTAGGCTGTGCCCCGGGGACACCGGATGTTAGGCCCATGGCCCTCTTCGTTGGCCCAAGGCCCAACTCACATGGGCAGGCCCTCGCCACACTGGCCCGTACAGGTGTATATCAAAAACTCAATTCCTAGACCAAGCAAGAAGACACCTTTTAGTCTTTAATATAGAACTTGAAACTTTTGGAAAATAACGTGCATTGAGAAGAATAAGATAGTCACTTATCTTCTTCTTCTTTTTTTTGATAAAGAACACATTTTGTCAAAATAAAGGTAAAAGTGGAAATTTTGATATCATCAAATAGGTCCAGTTGTTCTTTTTACAACTAGTTCATTACTAGGCCATCCAAACAAATCCTTGGAACAAAAAAACACATCCTTAAAGGCATCACACATCCATGAGATAATTACTTATCAAGAAAAAATTGACAAGATAAGTTGATATCATTAAGAAAAACTAGCACACAAGCATCAAATCCCAGATAAAGCCTTAATCAAATTACCAAGACTATGAAAACCTATTGACTATTGAACCAATTCAAACAAAGCAGCACTAAAGTTTTTGTCCAAGTCATAGGACACCAAATTACTCAATACTAATAAATTATATATATATATATATGTACACATGACTAAGTAACCATGTAAGACAACTTTCTTTGATCTCACCCTAATGATGATTAACAAATTGCCAATGAGATATACCATCTCGCAAACGAAGGTAAGAGAGAACGGTGGCAGCAAAAGCAAATAACTTAATAGCAATAAGCTCCTTGTCCTCTAATTCTTGGTTCTATTGTTTTACTTGGAGTTAGGAAATCTTGGCATAACTTAATAGCACTAGAGCCTAAACAAAAACTACAATTTTGCTCAAACAAGAAGCAAGGAATGCTAAACAAGATGTGTAAGTCTAAACAGCATGTATAGAAAGCCAAAGCAACAACTACAAGCAATCCAAAAAGAGATACCCAAAGTCCAAAAATGGATGCAGACAAATCTAAAGCTTCTAAAGGAACCAAAAACAACAGTTTCAAGACTCACAAAAATTCAATAGTAATAAAAAGAAACCAGAATCTTTCAACAAAAAAAAAAAAAAAAACAAGAATATTAGCTGTTTAGACTTACCTTTACATCAAAGTTATCATCAATAAGAATATTAGCTGCCTTGATGTCATGGTGTATGATCTCTGAAGAACATTTAGCTCCAAAGGAGAGTGAAACTATAACAAAAAAATATTGTTATTGTTTGCAATGTAAAGATAGACCATAAAGGAAACTCACAGTCCTCACGCAGATATGCCAACTAGAAAATATTGTTATTGTTTATTTAATTGGGATTAAAACTTAGTTTAATTGAGTTGCATCATTGGATGAAGCTATATTGCTTTGTAAAATTATGTGTTGTAATATAAGTAGTGCTAACAGCCTTATTTAGTTTCTAATTTTATTTTCTTTGGTTTGCAATAAAATCCCACCATACATGGTAGATCAAATGACTTTAGCCATATATGTTACTGCCTCATAAATGAAAATATGAAATATATACTACAATTCAATTTTTAATACTTCTATGATCTATCTCAATATATATTTCTCATCAAAAGTTTACAGATATCCAAGAAATTCTAACTTAATTATGATGCTAAATAATAATTATCAATGATATAGCTCAATTAAACTAAGTTTTAATCCCAACTCACAGTCCTAACTATCCTATCAGTTTATCACTGCAGTTATAGTACAATCTTCAGTCACTAAGTGCATTAACCAAAAACACAATAAATTAATACCAATTCAAACACCCAATGAATTAAATAAATTCATAAAATCACAGGAAAAACAAAAAAAACAAAAAAAAAAACAAACTGAGAGAGAGGGAGAGTACCTTTGGATTGGGAGATGGAGAATGGAGATGGGACATTCCTTGCACCAAGAAGGAAACCGAGAAGCACTAATAAAAAAAAAACAAAAAACAAAAAACAAAACAAAAAATGAAGGAAAGTTAAAATGAAACTTACCAGAAATGAGTGAAACCGGTAAGTGGGTTAGTCTTCAGTGAGTGGGTTAGCTCGGATTGAAAGCTTCGGCGGTGAGTGCAAAGATGAAGTGATGGCAGCGTTGGCAGATATGGAGATGAAGTGAGGGTTTTGGAGAGAGTGAAAGTTAATAAGTGGGAAAATGAAAACCTAATAAGAGGGAAGACAGAAAAAAAAATAGAGGGAAAGGGAAATTTTGGGGTTGGAGATTTAAAGGTCTATAGTGGCGGTCAAACTTGCCGCTATAACTAAGAAAAAGTGCCACAAAAAGGAGTCCCTATTGTGGCGGTCATACAAAACGCCGCTACTGCTCGCATATTGCAGCGTTTTTCTCTACTGCCGCTATAGTATCTGCTCAAAATGATATATTTATTGCGGCGGGTTTTTGGAGAGCTGCTATACATCAGTTACTGCCACTAAAACATATGTATTGCGGCGGTTTTATGTCCTGCCGCTGTAGAACGCTGCAAAAGACTATACCTATAGTGGCCGTTCCAAAAAGCACCGCAATAAACCCTATGTACAGTGACGGTCCCAAAAAACGCCACAATATGCGACATATAGTGGTGGTTTTTGAACTTGCTGCAAAAAACAACCACAATAGTCTAATTTTTTTATAGTGATTGCATGCTGATAATTTCTTTTCGTTGATTTTCTTTGTTTACATGCATGTTAATTAAAAATCCAACAATGTGTTTTAATGTGGATTTCCTTTATCAGGTTTTTGTTTTCATCATGCAAATTTCAGATTTACGAATTACATGCTAACCCCTATAATCATGCATTTACATGTTTACATGATTTCATCTATAGCATAGTAGATTTTATGGTTTGAACATGTTTTCATATAATCAGTGCATCAACATGTAGATTAGTTCGATCATGTAGATCATCCACATGATTTAGATATGTTGTAGTTAGGGTTGTTGTATGGTTTTATTAATTTCCTTTGTAATTAATTAAGTGACAATTATGTTATGAATTCCCTAGCTTAAAGGGAATTCATTGTCGACAATTGAATCACCACCTTAAAATTCACAATTGTAATGGTGGTAGGGGGTTAGGGGCTTTATCCCTAACCAAAACCAACATCCAATTTAATGTCACGGTTCTCACAATGGGCATTTGATGTTGTTTATTATATTACGAATTTTGAAAATTTTTTATCAGTAGCGTAAGATAGTCAACAGTTAAATAAATTAATATGATACATAAATTATTTTGGAATCACACTATAGACACCCTATCTCAAACTTTCATTTAACCTCATCCAAGGGGCAAAAGGACAATTTCACATTTCAAGGGTAACATTGTAGTCTTAACCGTTAAGTTTTCAATCACCTCACATAAAACAACTTGAAATCATAATATAATAGTTGATGCATTTGCATGATTGAGTCTAATAACGTGTGATTATGAAAAATTAATTTTAATTGGTCACAAGTGATTAAATTTAAAATCAATGACGTGTCAGTATCCTATTGGTGTGGACTAAAAATGAAAGGTATGATTGCAAACACTTGATTAATCTAACGGCCAAACATTAATAGTTCCTTAATTTTTGTTGTAATTAATTCTTAATTATGACTAAATTGATAAAAAGGGCATTGTAATGTTTGATTAAGTAAGGTGGGTAGTTGCAAATCGGGATAAATAAAAAAAAAATCAAAGCAATTAAGTGAAAACCAAGCGAAAAAAAAATGAAAAGTCTCAACTAGAATTAGGCCTATATATGCTTATCGGCAAACAATGCGGGGCAATCTAATTGCCGATTGACACTTGGACCATCAAATTTCAATTTCCTTCCTTTTTTGGTTTTGCTTACTCTCTACACATTCAACTCCGAATTCATTCACCTACCTCCCTCCAAAATTTTATCCTCCCACTTTAAAAAGGGGTTATTCTAAAGCACCCCACTTCCCTAAAATTCTAGAGGCAATAAAGAGTGCCTGTAATACACTAGTCCTCCAAAGATTTGACATATTGAGTGAATACCTCAATAACTCTCCTTTAGGATTCTAGAGTAATTCCCCTAAATGAAGAAAAGAAATATCGTCGTGAATATGGTTCTTTTTGAGTCTTCGAGTCGACTTCATTTCAATGCCACCACTCTAGGATTTTGGAGGAATCATCCCTCTCTTTTTCTTTGCCATTGTTAGATTTTTATTCAGGTTAGAAATGTGTTCATTTATGTTGTGATGGAAATTGAGATATAAGCATGCTAGTTGTTGCTATGTTCTTCTCATGTTCTTGAATGTTCTTCATATATTCATGCACACCACTAGGTTTTGATCTTAATTTTCTGTTAAAATTTTCATATTAGTTTTCAATTCTCTCCACCATGTTCAAATGATAGATTCAGGATTATCACCAGGCACACACAATCACACCATATTTATCTTGAAAGCTACCTGAGGGGATAGGTGCTAGGACGAAAACCTCAAAATTGTAGGAACAAGGGACAATTTTAATCACATTTAATTTGATTAGTGGATAAATATTGATATGAGAGAGAGTTAGTGACATGTGACGAGCTTTCCTTTTGAGGTAAAATTTATAGACTGACCTATCGAGGAGGAAGATGCCTTCGGGGGTGCAACTATGTCAGCCAGGGTAAGTTAATCATTAAGGGCCTTTGGGTCTAATGACCAAGGAATTTTTAGCCATCGAACATCTATTATGAGTACCCAAAGTCTTTCCTAGAACTTGGTTTGACACCCACAAGGGTTAGGATACCTTACTAGTTCAACCCTGGTAAACCCAAGAAGATGGACCTTGCCATAAGCTCATGGGCTCTTTAAGTAGGCTGATGTCCTAATCTATCACTTCTTATTTTTTTATTTATTTTTCTACCTAATTGATTTTCAACTTCTTTTAAAAAATCTTGAAATTTTTCAAAAGCATTACTTTTATTTTTCAACAAATAAATAGTTGTATATTTTGAAAAATCAACAATAAAAGTGATGATGATATATCTATTTCATCCACAGTTAAAATTCCCTCAAATTCACATAAATCAAAGTGAATTAACTCAAGCAATTCGATATTTCTTACAACACTTTTATGAGGCCTTTTTGTTATCTTAGCTTAACTAAAAGTTTCACATTTTTAAAAATCTTTTGACAGTTTTGGAATTAATCTGAAACTACTCATGATTCTTACATATCTACTACTTATATGACACAAACGAGCATACCAAAAATTAATAGAAGAAAGCATATAAAGTAAACTGGTATATGCTTTATTATTCTCAACATTTATTTTAAACATTTCAGCACAAGCATAACCCTTGCCCACAAATAATCATCTTTTAGTGATTACATAATTATCAGATTTCATAGTCTGCTTGAAGCCAGCATTGTTAAGCAAAAAGTTTTACATCAAATTCTTCCTCATGAACAGAGTGTAAAGCACATCTTTCAATATTAGCACACGTCCAGAAGTGAATTTCAAATCGACCCCAGCACTCCCAAGGACCTTGGTTTTGCTAGAGTTACCAAGCATAATTGTTTTTTTTTTTTTTTCTTCAAAAGGAGTGTATAACTTGAACCAATCTTTGTCATAGCAGATGTGCTTGTTAGCACTAGAATCTACCCACCACCCTTCAACATATTGCACCATATTGATGTCTGTAATCATAGCCACTAAAGGCTTTTCGGTTATGTTAGTTTGCGGAGCAAATTCACATTTCCAAAATTTGTAAAATCAAGTAATATGCCAACTCTTGCCACAAACAAAATAAGATCTATTAAATTGATTTTGTGAAGGGAGTCATTGGTTCTTATTGTAATTTTTTTTTGGGTTTGCCTTTTCTTGAGGTATATTATTTATTTTTGAAAACTCTATTTTTAGGCTTGAATTGACCATTTTTAAGAAAATGATTTTTGGGCATATTATTATTGGCAGAAATAAGGTTTACCTTTGTGGTGGAATTACCATTGCTCTCTTGTGTCATGAGTGCATTTTGTCCTCTAGCCTCCTCCTCCACATGGATGCGTGTGATTAAAGTCTCCAAGGATGTCTCATTTTGTTTGTGCTGCAAAGTCCTTTGGAACTCCCTCCAAGTTTGTGGTTGTTTATCAACTATGCTAGCTACCACCAGATTATCTCTAATCTTTATGCTTTCGTATCTCAATTCTACCATGATCATTTGGAAGTCTTGTGCTTGATCCACCATTGATTTTCCATCCACCATTTGGTAATGGAAAAATCTACTAGCAGCATACTTCTTTGCACCAACCTCTTTGGTATTATACTTGCTTTGTAAAGCTTTCCATATTTCTTGACAGAATTATAAGCTGTATCTTAATAATCATAGAAATGATCAACAAGGCAATTCAAAAGATATGAGAGACAATTGTATTCATCTTTTGTATACTTATCTTTTTTTTTTTTTTTTGGAGACGAAATTCTTCCTCACTCATCTCATTCGTAAAAACCTTTGAAGGATTCTTGCCAGTGAGGATGTAGGCGACTTTGAGAAGACTCAAATAGAAAAGGAATTTTTCCTTTCCACCTCTTGAAGTGGGCTCCCTTAAAGCGAAAAGGCTTGTTGAGATCTCCAAGTCTCATTTGGTTTCTCTTGTGTAGGCTCCATGTGCTGAATCTCCTTAAAATTGTTGGTGCAAACACATTAATAATGGAAATAATACAAAGATAAACTGAATAATATTTCTTAATATTATTAATTTGAAAATAAGAAATGCACAACACTATTTGGACTGATTTGCGGCACTCGCTTTCTTTAAGGAGATTCAAGCCCTTGGTTGACTAAAATTTGTAACTGGTGCAGACCTTCTCTGACTTATTTCCCTTAAGATATAACAGCCTAGCAAATGTCGTATGGAAAAACATTTGCATAAAGTGTTCAAGCCCAAAATTCTACCATAAAGAACACCATTTCTTGCCTAGAATCTCTCTATTGAGCCTCATGAAATTATTACCCAAATTAATCTAATTAATTAGGTCCATAATTCTGATGTAGTGAATGTCACAAGATTAATTGTTGGACATAAATCTGATAGGCTGGAGTTACACAATTAAATGTATGAGATAAGGAGTTTCTGACAAAATAAATAGGCTCAATAGCTAATCCATTAAGTGGGCGAATGACTCTTCATTTTCTTTAAGGAGATTCAAGCTCTTGGTTGACTAAACTTTGTAACTGGTGCAGACCTTCTCTGACTTATTTCCCTTAGGATATAACAGCCTAGCAAATGTCGTATAGAAAAACATTTGCATAAAGTGTTCAAGCCCAAAATTATACCATAAAGAACACCATTTCTTGCCTAGAATCTCTCTATTGAGCCTCATGAAATTATTACCCAAATTAATCTAATTAATTAGGTCCATAATTCTGATGTAGTGAGTGTTACAAGATTAATTGTTGGACATAAATCTGATAGGCTGGAGTTACACAATTAAATGTATGAGATAAGGAGTTTCTGACAAAATAAATAGGCTCAATAGCTAATCCATTAAGTGGGCGAATGACTTTTCATTTTCCATAACAAAAATGGAGTATTAATTCAAGCCATTTACTCACCAACAAATAAGGAAATTATATTCTGAATGTATCTAGCCCAATATTTGCTCAATACATATGAGTCCATTAATCATCACAACTAAAAAGAATAAAAGAGTTTCTTTTCTTTTCAATGGGAGATTAAATATTTTCACTAACTCCTTATCTTCTATATTAACTCACACATCTATACATCTATATTGTAATATAAATTTATTTTAATTAATTAATATTAAAATGGTCCAACAATATGCAATGCCTCGCTCGCCATACCCTAAAAGATTTATATTGAAGGACTCTAGTTAATGTTAACACAAGCATACCAAGGGCTATGGAACTTCAAGAAACAATATTGGGATTAGGATTTCATCCTCAACTGCGTATTGTGTTTATCTAGT
Source organism: Quercus glauca (assembly GCA_023736055.1). Lineage (NCBI taxonomy): Eukaryota > Viridiplantae > Streptophyta > Magnoliopsida > Fagales > Fagaceae > Quercus > Quercus glauca. Next base: position 44,893,565 of record CM043322.1, on the reverse strand, counting down.
ACAACTTATTTTTTCATATATTTGAAAATGGACTATTTGAGAAAGAAATACCTAAACAATGAGGATTTAAAAAATATCTTTATTTAAAAAAAGTGTGATTATAAAACAGACATATAACAGAGTTTGTGTTATGTAACTTACCTACATCTCAGGGTTTTGAACATTGTTATATTCATGAAGAGTGTGTGATCGGATTAGTTTTTTTTTTTTTTTTTTTTTTTTGGGTTATTTGTTTATATATAACGTTTTAAAGCTTCGCTTTTCAATGTACAACTATAATTTTATCAATGTTCAACAAATAAATAAAAAGTTAATTCAAAAACATGGTTTGATTTGTTGGCATGATTCTTATTTACATTCAAAAAATATCTGAGATATGACAAACTTGGGACATAGAGTTTAATAACCAAAATGGTAGGCTGCATTGAAGAATAATATGTATTAAATTCATGAGAGAGAGCAAATTTTAAACAAAATAAAATATATAACAATCATTTACATCAAAAACCGATCCCAGCCATTCCAATGGCCAGAAGGCTACAAAAACCATACAACACGAGGGTCGGGTAAACTTTTATTTCCACCTTGCTTTTTTGGTATTCGCTCGAGGGAACTTTTGTTGTCTTATGTGTCAAATTGTGGCTGTACCTCATTAGCATAAAAAGGTCATCTACCTAGAGAAAAAAGAATAATAATAAAAAGGTTATTTCTATTAAAAATAAAAAAGGCCATTACATTACATATAACTAGCAAAAGTAACTCTTGGAAGTTGGAACAGTGATATCAAAAGTGAAATCATATCATTAGATAGGTTGCAGCAACCATACTCTCATTTTAACTTTGGCATTAAGGACACCAACATCAAAACAAATGAACAAATACCCGAAAACAGAGATGATCATCAGTGAATCTCAAAGAGAAACAGTACCCAAAAGAAAAGAAATATATATACATACATTGGCAGAAATGAAAGTACCCAAATGAAAAGATTGAGAAAAAAAGGGGTGTAGTAGTAGGAGAAAAGAGGATAGCGTGTAAGAACCAAATGGGCTGGGCTCTTCTGTGTCTATTTGATTATTAAATACATGTACTGTGCTGACAGAGGAGATATGAAACAGCTTTATTGATATATAGATGGTGAAAATCTCTCTCATATTATCTTTCTCTCACACACAAAAAAGCCCCCTCTCTCATAAAACTACTTTCTGTTCCTTCCCTTTCATTTTCTTCACTGACAAGAGGAATACCTGCACACTTTCTCACGCACGCACGCATACTGAAAACAGAACCCCAGCAGAGCCCACTCCTTCAGAAACATACATCACACACACTCTCTCTCTCTCTCTCTCTCTCTCTCTAGCTATGTGGATATGATAAGAGCCTCTTGGCAGAGCTGCAGAGAGAGAGAGAGAGAGAGAGAGAGTGGTCAGGGAGAACCAGAAGAGGACAGAGCAGAGAAAACACAGATTTTTCCAGCCATATCATACCTTATTATTTCGCCTTTCCTTCTCTGCCACTCGATTCATCGAATCCTTAAGAAACCCATATAACTCTCACTTTCTCAACCAAACCCCCACACCTAACCCACCAACTAGCACACCCCATAAACCTCTTCTTCTCTCCCTTCATATAATAGGAGTTATGTATTTGAGAGTTCACTAACTTTGGAGGCTTTAATTTCTTGAGAAGTCTCACAGAATTCATCAAACACTTCTTCTTGAACTTGTTTCTTTCAACTGTGTTTGTTTTCCATGGAGCCCTACAACTATTTTGATAACAATGATGCCCATTTGCCTCCTGGCTTTCGCTTCCACCCTACTGATGAAGAACTTATCACCTACTACCTCTTGAAGAAGGTCTTGGACAGTAACTTCACAGGTAGAGCCATTGCTGAAGTTGACCTCAACAAGTGTGAACCTTGGGAGCTACCTGGTAATTAACTTTCTCACTAATCATTTAATCAAAGTTGATCTCAAATTTGATGAAGTTTGTGACTTTATGAATCGTTTTTGGCAGATAAAGCGAAGATGGGAGAGAAAGAGTGGTACTTCTTCAGCTTGCGTGACCGCAAGTACCCAACTGGGCTTAGAACTAACAGGGCTACTGAGGCTGGGTACTGGAAAGCCACTGGGAAAGATAGGGAGATCTATAGCTCAAAGACTTGTTCTCTGGTTGGGATGAAGAAGACGTTGGTGTTCTACAGAGGGAGAGCCCCTAAGGGAGAGAAGAGCAACTGGGTCATGCATGAGTATCGCCTTGAAGGCAAATTTGCTTACCATTACCTCTCTAGGAGCTCCAAGGTTCTCTCTCCCTCTCTTGCTCTTTAGTCCTTAGTCCTTTTGTGTTGAGAGTGAGACGACTTGTTTCACTTTCTAGCGCAAATGTCTGTCTGAATTCTCGTAACATCTCAGGTTTCTTATACAACATTGTGTCTATGACTAGGGTTCTATAAGCACTGTTGGATAAGATTAGGTTTTTTTTCAGTTAATTTGGCCGTTGATGAGCATTGTTCCTCATAGTGGTAGATGGTATAATGGTATCGTTTTGTTCCTTCAACTTCTACTCTTAACTTCAACATAAAGCTTAATCGTAATACTGTTGAGTAGTTAGCAGTACTACTACTAAGGCATTCAGGTAAGTTAATGGTAGTTGTATATGTCATCCATTAATGTCGAGTATTCTACTTTTCAGAGGGCTGAATTAAGTATTAAATTATTGAAATGCATTATGTTTTGTTGAGGGAAAATATTAAAAGCATCGGCGTCTACATTGATGTTTCGAATTTGGAACATATCAGACATTATTTCGATGCTAGTAATGCCTGCACCAGAAACATTGTAAATGCATGCAAATAATGTTAGCTACATGTTCTGTCCCATTGCAGCACTTCCTTTTACACGTTTATTTCCTTGGCTAAACTTTGTTAATGTGTGACCCAACATGCAATTATGATTTTTCTGCAGGATCGAACGTGGAATCTCGAGCAATTAGTTAAAAAAAAAAATAAAAAAAATCCCTTGTTCACTTATTCTTTTAAATATTAGTTTTTGCTAAGTGGAAATAATAACATGATTGCCTTATTCAATGCTAACTTAAACTTTGAAACTCCCTTACACATTAGGGAAAAATAAGACAAGAAAGTAGCTAAACCCATATCCTCCTATTGCATGTCATGTGATGTCCTCATTATGCACGCATGCACTATTATCTTTTATGATCCACTACATTATTCGATGCATATTATACATTTTTACTAACATCCATGTTTTTTTTTTTTTTTTCCTTCACATAATTAAAGGATGAATGGGTCATATCGAGAGTCTTCCAGAAGAGCGGCTCCGGTACTGGCGGCACCGCCACTAGTGGAGGAGGTGGAGGAAGTGGCTCAAAGAAAACAAGGCTCAGCTCTGGTATTAGCCTTTACCAAGAACCAAGCTCACCCTCCTCAGTCTCAATCTCACTCCCACCGCTCCTTGACTCTTCGCCCTACCCCAGCGCCACTGCCACCGCCCGTGACGGTTGCTCGTACGACAGCCCAATTGCCAAGGAGCACGTGTCCTGTTTCTCCACCATTGCAGCCACAACCACCGCTGCCACAAGCAACAACAACTTCAACCCCAGCTTCGAAAACCTCGTCGCTCCTCAGATTTCAAACGTGGACCCATTTGCACGCTTTCCAAGAAGCCTTGGAGTTTCAGCTTTTCCAAGCCTCAGATCATTGCAAGAGAATCTTCAGCTGCCTTTCTTTTTCACTCAGCAGACTATGGCTCCGCCGCCGCAGCAGCCACCTCAGCTTCATGGTGGCTCAGCCGCCGAGCTGGGTCTGGCTGGTGGGACATGGCCTATGCAGGAGGATAACTCAAAGGTTGATAATGGTAGTGGTGGTTGTGTTAGGATGGGCATGGGTCCCACTGAGCTTGACTGCATGTGGACCTACTGAGACTTTAGTATTTCAGTTTTATGATAATGACTGTTATGTACTAAGCGTTATTATTAGGGTAGGTTTGGAATTATCTTTGTTTTTCGCTATCAGAGTCAGAACTAAGATCAGAAGAAGGGTTTAAGCTTCAGCTAATGTTTGACCTTATTGCTAAGAAAGTGACTCATTTGTTGTATGTATGAAGTATGAACCAGCACTTATTATGTAATTTGGTTATGTTTCTATGATATCTTTAGCTTTTTTTTAGTAATTGAGTACGTTTTTCTATTGCAGTGACATGTATTTATTTGGAGTTATAGTCTGCTTCGTACGTCGATAAATGGACATCAAGAGGGTTTTTAGGACAGTGTGTAAATCGGAAGTTCATGTGTTTAGCAGCTTTAGCTTTAGCTGTTCTTTTTTAGAAGGTGAAATGGCACTTGTCCTGTTTCATTTCCAGGTGATGTTTACTTTAATCAATTGCCAGTATGAACCATGAACATATTTCGGCCATTAATGGGAGTTGTTTTGGAAAACTCGTATCATGGATTCAGATTGGTAAAAAGGTAGCATTGATTTTCCGTGTTTATAACTGCGTGGACGAAATGGTTTTTGCGATGTTTTTATGGTTTTATTTGTGTCTTGAAAAAGAACTCCACTATAATGAAAAAATGAAAAATTGAAAACTATTTTGGACTCAATAAAGATCTCTGAAAAGAGAAAAAATAGTAAAAATTAAGAGATTATAAAGTGCTTATACTTTCAACCTTCTAAATTCTCAAAAGGCGTTCCTTCAAAACTAATTCAAATCTCTGCGTGGAGGACTCTTGGGCAAAATTACTAGAACTTTTGTGATATTGTCTTATTTACAGTCTCCGATATTATGTGACAAGGAATACGTTTTTTTAGTGGATAAGGGATATAAATTTAATCCTTCAATAAAAAAGACTTTTCTTCCAAAATAAAGAAACTCAAATCAAATCGCGTATCGAAAAAAAAAAAAAAAAAAAAAAGAAAAGAAAAGAAACTCAAATCAAGTCAAATTAAGAATTTGAGATAATTTCTAACAATCGTTTTTTGAGTTAACTCTACACAATAATGAAATAATGATACTATTCCCCTAGGAAAGTAGTGGAATTGACGTTTTTGTGGGTTGATATAATCTCAGTTGTAGAAAGACAATCATCAAGGTATTGGCAGTGGCATAAAGATTAACTCGGTTTGTTTTGCATCACATAGACTAAAGAGCATTCCCATTGGGCTAATGAAAAAAGAAAAAGCATTTACATCTCAGTTTATTTATTTTACATTACCATTTTTGTAACACACCCTACATCTCATTTTTTATTTTATATTCCATCACATTAAAAAATATATATTTTCTACTCATAGTTCCACATCAATGGCAACAATAAAAACACCACCACCCAAAATCAACCACCCAACGCCACAAAAATCCAACGACTAAAACACCCCCCCCCCCCCCCCCCACATACCACTGTAACAACCACCACCAACAACACCAAATAAAAATAAAAATCCAAAATAAAAGATCAAAGAAAACCCACCCCCCATCGACCACTACTAACATCAAAACTCATCCGCAACCCACCACCATCAAAACCCATGAATCACCCTAGCTACCAAAATCCAACACCAAACCTAGCACTAACGATCCACCTAGCCACAATGACATCCTCTAAAACTGTAACAGTACAACCCGAATTTGAGAGGTATGGCCTAAAAAAAGTAAAGAAGAGGAGGGAGAGTGCAAGAATGGTCGACGATGACCAACCCCACCAACACCAACTCCAATGATGACAACAATCTGATGGCGAGGAGAGAGAGAGAGAGAGATTAAAAAATACAATATATATGTATAGTGCTTTTTTTTTTTTGGTTAATGTAGCCTTGTGTATTATTTTATATAATGATGCATGTGCTGATGGAGATGAGTTTTTGGTGTATTATTAACTACAAAATCATCCAAAATGCACTTTTGCATTACTTAATGAGCATGATATAACATAGATTTTACATGGACTACGCATATAATGAATGGCTCTTTTCATCACACAGTGTAGTATAACTACCATTGCAAGTGGTATGATCGAATTTACATTCAAACTACCGAATCCCGATACATTTCTACATTTTATTATAGTCTTGTTACCCTTAAGTCTTAACCTTCCCCTATCTTCAATGGACTTGCAGACCCATCCAATTCTTTACAAATCCGGCCTCTTTTATGAAGATTAGTTTGTGTATTGGAATTCTTTCGTTTTGGTGAAACATAATTGAACTATAAATAGCTTTCAACATTCCAAACAAAGGAGTTGAATTACATTATACTGGAGCGAATTCCTGATTCGTGGGGCTTCTAATTCCAAACACACTCCGAAAGGAGAGCTGTGACAAGTTGGAATGTTATTTGGGATTGTTTGATCGTGTTACCAGCTTACCGCTCTAGGGGATTTTTGCCGAGAATCACAATCTTTTATCACTCCATTGTTTTTTTTTTTTTTTTTTTGGTAAAGAGGAAATATTATAAAACTAAACAGGAACAAAACGGTCATAGGCCACCCCGGCAGAATCAAGACTCAAAAGCAAGGAAACATCCGCCGGGGGGTCTAAGAAAATTACAAAGTCTTGGGGGAGCAAAGCTCCCCTTCTAGCTAGTGCATCAGCGCATTTATTCGCCTCGCGATAACAATGATTAATTTGGACTCTAGGAATATTGCCTAATTCGGTCTTACAGTCACTTACTAAAGCATCAATGCAATTTCTATGGCCATCTTGATTTTGCAGAAGATCAACAATAAGCTTGGCATCCAACTCAATAATCACAGCAGGAAGCTTGAGAGCAACGCATAATCTGAGACCATCACGTAAGGCCCAAAGCTCCGCAACCACACTAGTCGAAAACCCCACATTTCTAGCATAACCTTTCAGCCACTCCATTGTTTCACAATTATCTTTACTATATCATTTTTCACATCTTAGACTATGATAGTCTATTTGTTACTTTAATATAAACACATCACTTTTCTCTACTATTCATCTTCTATTACGTCAAAATTATGGCAAAAGTTACATACACAAAACTGTGGTCCAAGATATTTTGTTTTTGCCCTTTACCAATTATAAATTACCATACATTTTTCCACAGCATTTAATGGGCGGTTGAAAGAGATTGAAGGGAGGGTCCGCAGCCCAGTTGGGTTTCCACATGGGGTCTGCAGGTAAGAGCTTTTGAGAGGACTATGGCTATCCTCCCTACTTGCGGAAGGGACAAATTTAATGCTCTTCCAGTGACATTATCTGTTTTTCTTGTGTGAGCGCAACATGTACTAGCAAATAGGGGATGGACCAGCTATGCAAACAAGAAGGAACACCTTGCAAGCAAGAAATTGTAATTCACACTGTGTACCATATTGTGTCCCTAAAAAGAATGATATGAATAATTTTATGAAAAAATGACAAGACACATAGTTACTTACTTAGGCACTGTACCTTTAACTTTTTGAAGCATTATCCAATAAATATATAAAAACCAATTAAATAATATTATTTTTCTTAAAAACAATTATATTTAACCATGTGATTTGTTAATAAGTGCAATCACACCTTTAAATTTAGAATAGTTCCACAATCACAAATTATTTCATAACTTTTTTGTCACAATTATGATGTACCAGACTGTGAGTGATTAACCGTCACACATGGACTCGCTAATTTTTCTTCATCAATCACACTCTGTCACATCACAGTTGTGACAAGAAGTTTTGAAAAATTTTGTGATCCTAGAATTTTTTTCTTAAATTTAATTAGGAAACATAAGATGCACACCTAAATTTAATCCTTAATAAACTATGCATTTTCACTCTTGCATCAGTGTTTTTATAATAGAAAAGGTATCACATTTTAGCTAACCAAGTCCAAAATTCATCCATATCATATTAGTCCATGCAAAGTTGTATAAAAGTACATAGTTGCTACAGTAACCATGTAAATTTATACTAGCATTATTCATTTTGCATGTAGTTTTTTATTCTTTCTTTTCGTATCTCGAGGATAAAGGAAGAGAGTGGATGATAGTTGTTGTGTCTGAAAAAAGAAAAAAAAAATTACACTTTGTCACCCTAAACTATACCTCTAATTACATTTTGCACCATAAACTTTTTGAATGCACGTTTTACACTTTAAACTATGATCTTTGATACACTTTGCACATTGACATCAAGTTTGTTGTTAACTTAGATGAAAAAATATAACACCACGTGAAAAATACCTAATTGTCCATCTTCTTAATGCTTTAAAACAAAAGATGAATTACATGTTACCACCCTAAACTGTACTCCAAATTTTACTTTGTACCTTAAACTTTGAACTTCCATCCAAGTTAACATTAAACTTAACGACAGAGAATAAAGTGTAACAATGGTCATTGTTTATGGTGTAAAACGTGCATTTGAAAAGTTTATGGTGTAAAGTGTAATATGATATATAATTTAGGGTGGTAAAGTATATTTTCCCCTTAAAAGAATAAAAAAAATTAATATTTTACTGAAATGTAATGTAAAATAAATAATCTGATGTGGGGTGCTTTAAAATGTGAGTATATAAAATAGAAAAAATAAGTATAGTAAAATAGACAAGAATTTTTGCATGAGCTTAATACGCTCTAAGTCTCCTGATCCGTGCACTCTCCCGTTTCCGTTTACATAGTTATAGTTATTACTTGAGTCAAAGTTTTTATGATAAACTATGCTCTACTTGTACTAATAATCATGTTAACCAATGACGGTTTGTAGTAAGTAATCATCCTTTTTTTTGGGTAGCATTTTCTGTGCTAAAATCAAGGCTGTGATCACAAAGATGATCTTAAAAAGTGCATGCACGTAAGAGATTAAATTTGGTTAATTTTGTTGGTACTAAAAAGACTAAATAAAAATCAACTAAATAAATAATTTTAATTTGTTTAAATAGAAAATAATTGTGAACATGCAAACATGAGATAATCCTAGAAGATAATGTGGAATTTCTAGATTATTAGATAATTATTTATTTTTGAAAATTTATAGAAAAGATGATCATAATCTAAAAACCTTGAATTTTCTCTTTAAAAAAATTCAACCAATTAGATAAAAATGCAAAAATTTGAGACACATGTATTGTAGGTTGGTCCCCCAAGAGAAATTGTAGGGTGTAGCTCCCCCCTGCCCTGCAATACAACCCTCAAATGTGGCGCACATATTGCACCGTGGGGGAAGCATCTTCTTTTGCTATTTGCTAATAATAAAGATGAGCAATGATTGTGACATGGAAGGTAGTCAACAGAGTTTGGTACACATGATGAAGGTTTAAATTGGAGGGGGCATAAAATAATGGATTGTGTTAATAGGCACATTGTCCGCTAAGCACACTTTTTTCTGACACAATTTTTGGCTTTTTTTTCAATTCATGTCACTTTTTCAGTTTTGTAAGTACAATTTTAGAATTTTTTTACTTTTTCTGACAATTTTTTTTTTTATCTTTTCTGCACTTACCCAGCACCAAGCGGCTGGTTAACATTCTCCTAAAATAAATCATAATAATTACTAGTTTTTCAAGACCAACACTATGCTACCATTTATATGATGCACAGAATAGAATAGATAGGACCACCACTTGGGTTTGGGACTGGGTAGGGTCCAGCTGGTTCATGGATATGGCACAGCACGCGGCTGTACCATATTGGTGTCATTTTTGGACTAACCTAGTACCTAAAGATGAAAATTGAAAATGAATCATACTTTCTTTCTTTTTTCTTCTGACAAGAAAAATAGCTGTGAGTCTGTGACGTAAGGTTAAAGAGGAACCCAACATCTAAACACCAAAAGCAAGAGATTGGAGTTTATGTACTTGAACCCTTTGGTGTTTTCCACATGTCCATTGCTCCAATTATTGTTGCAGTCTAGTTTTGTAATCTTACTTTCGATCAGTTTTTCAATCTTTTATCCTTTATTTTGGTTGGAGGTTTCATGTTAATTTAGCACTGAGCGGCCCAACCTGTTACTTTTACAATCCGATTGGTCCAACAGAAGGACATCACGGCCCAGAGTTGTTCTCACTTCGCAATATTTATGCACCTGATTTGCTTCCTGGACCAGGTAGGTAGAGTTCGCTGCTATGCTTTCCAGCTACTCCAGCCTATTAGCAAATAACATCTCGAGTTTCTTAGACTCGAGTTCACTTTAGTAATTTGAGTCTCAAAAACTCGAGTTTTATGTGCTGGCAAGTGAAACTTGAGTATTAAAGACTCGAGTTTTTCAAAACAAAACCAAAAGAACAAAATCCTTCATGCTCACGACTTCAGGCGACTCACTCTTATCTTCAATTTCTCATAGATCTATATAGCATCAGGTCTCATTCTTACCTTTAATTTCTCACCGGTCTCTATAGCATCCTTCTAGGTCTCACTTTCAAATCCTTCACAGGTCTTCACCAACAAGACCAAACCCAAACGCAACAAACGCGTCAATCGAAACTAGAAAATCAAACCCAACAAACACGCTGATTGGAACCTGGAAAACCAAACCCAAAAACCGCACCACCACCTCATCCCGATGCCGATCGCTGCTGGGTTTAGTCCAAGCTGCCGCTTGGAGCCTGGGTTTGTTGCTTCGTGCTACTGTTTTGATCTCACTAGGTTTGTTGCTTCATGATTCTGTTTTATATCTCTCTGGGTATTGTGGTTTTTTTTTTTTTTTTTTTTTTTTTTTTTTTTTTTTTTTTTTATCTCTCGGGGTATTGTGGTTTATGTTTTTGATCTCTCTGGGTTTTGTGGTTTTTGTCTAGGTATTGTGGATCTTCGTGTTTCTGTTTTGTTTTTTCTTTAGGAAACTCAAGTGTGAAAGAGTTGAGTTCTAAGAAATCGAGCTCCTTAGACTCGAGATGTTAGTTTCCGAAATAGTTTGGAAACATTGCTAATTAACGAAATTGTTTGGGAATTGGTGTTAGTTTGCAATTTTTTCCACCTATTGTTCAGGTACATTTGTTCTATTTAGATTTTGTAAAGTTCTATAGACCCCAAAAATTAGATGGGTGGGCCGGATGGCCATGCACTGGGTCGAGTATACCCATACCCAAACCGATTATTTCATCCATGGATACATGATTACTTTTTTCAATTAGTACCTATACTTGATTATTACTTGGATCATTTACCCATGGATATCCAAACCTGACTCGAACCCGATTTTGGGTTTTTTTTTTTAATTATTTAATTTTAAAATTTAATTTCAAGTTTTAAAAATTTGGGATTTCTGATTAGCTTTTGCCACTAGGACCTAAATTTGAATGTTAATTTTCATGGGTACAAAACTTGTTGCTACTACAAATATGCTGCATATATACGAGTATATGATATTATATCAAAATTGATTTAAAGATTAATGGACTTAACTCATGTACACAGGTGATGAAAAATCACCAACAAAAAGTAAGGAGTACCAAATCCAAGACAAAAAAAAGAGTAGCGTGATAAAGAGCCCATTATAAATAAATACAATTTAATAAGATAAAAGCTAGAACTAGGCCACAAAACTAACAAGTAAATATACAATTTGGTTCAACTTTTTGGTAGTGTGCTTTATGAAAAAGTGGAGGTTTAAAAAAGTGCGGAATGAAACTGGGCTTTTTGAAAAAATTGAGTATTTAGTAAAAGTTGTTAAAAAGTGCTTTTTGAAAAAGCTGAGTATTTAGCTAACACTTATAAAAATGGCAATTCAAGTGGTAAATTATAAAAAAAAAATGACAATGTATATATAAGGGAGTTTATTTCATACTTAAATCAACTACTTCAAAATACTTACTCAAAAAAAAAAAAAAAAAAAACTACTAAATAATTGTAAGGACCAGAAAAACTGGCAGCCTAAGCCCACTTAGAATAGTAGCTGGATTAGTCCAATTGTGGTCCAAAATAATGAATTTGTAAGAGAGGGAAACAAACAACTAAAGGGGGTTTCTGCTTGATGAGGAAAATAAGGAAGAAAAAGGCAGACTTGTTTAAATGGATGAACCACTTTCTCAATACAAGCTGGCCCGAGGAGGCCACATTTACATAAGAAACGTTATTGTTCACTCTCTTTTCTCTCAATGTTCTTCTCGTTTCTTCTCTATCTCTTGATGCTTGTGCTTGGTCCCCTCTCTCTGTAAACCCTAATTTTCTTATATACTTCTCCTTCTCTCATATCTCAACCACCCATCCTTACATAACATACCTTCTATCATGACACTTGTCTCTTTCTGTATCTGAAGAAGGTGGCCAAAGGAATCTGTTTAGTAGTGACTTGCACTATTCAGGTCACTTCCTTATCAATGCAGTTGATAAAGTTGTTGCTCACCAGTTAATGTGGAGGCGACAGGCTACTCCAAACTAGAAACTTCCCCTATGATCACAGATTCTCTCTCTTCATATCCTTCTTTCAACCTGGAACGCCTCCGAGTTCTATGATTCATCCCTTTCTCTCCTCGGGTGACCTTCCTCCTCAAGCCCGTGGCCCGTGGCATCCCCACACCAATACTGCAACTATTCAACTTCATTCTCAGTCCTCGAGCACCCACAATAGCCCCCTAAAACTTTTGCTATTAACCCTGAGGTAAAAGCGAAGTTTTAGTTATGCAAGTAGACTATATATGTGCCACGCGCATTCCCACGTGGTAACATCCTTTCACCTATCTCCAGCACGCTCCTGACGCTTTGGAATCCACAATCTCACATTTATGGCGTCAGGCGGCTGCTTGTCTCCCTATGTTCTATGACTCGATCAAGATCCTACAGTCCCTATTTTCCCTCACTTATGAGCGGGAAAATTACCGCTCACTTTTTACCTCTATATAAGTTTGGGGCTGGCTGAAGTTCATTTACGCATTGTAGCAATCTGAGTTAAAGCAACCTCCTGAGGAGAACTTTTCCCTTTGCTCGTAGGTGTGTTCATCCTCACATTTCTTTTTTTCTTTACACAAGTTTATTCTTTTATGCCATAAAACTTCATGGGTAGATACGCTAAGTTAGTGGATACTCCCGAGGCTAAGGCTGTCTTTAGGGCACAATATAGGATTCCTAACGATGTTGAAATCCAACACTATGAAACGGTGAATGGCGGGTCTTGAATAGACCTCTTGATTCCGTGGTCATTCCTATAATTGCCTTCATTAAAGGCGGGATGGATACCACATCGCCTGGGCTAAGCACCTGGTGAACTTCACAGACCTAAACCGAATCCTGAGGTCAGAGATCTTCCTGCACAAGGACGAGCAACTTCGAGCTACTCACGTCATCCTCGGATACAAGCCTTCTGCCAAACGTTTTCAGAGCCCAAAGAACGTCATTAAAGCCAGGGATGCTTGGTTGGCTTTAATAGACGTAGCTGTCCCAGGCTTCCTACTAAACGAACCTCCTCCCACGGGGACTCAAGACGTTCTACTCCCCGTACCCCTTGCAACCAAGCTCCTTTATTCACAAGAACCACCCATCCCCTCAAACGGCAAAGATAAGAAGCCTACACCAGACCCTGTCCAGTAGGAAATGACAGGTAAGGACTTTGAGGTCTTCTGCCAACAAGAAGACCCTGAAAACGCTCCTAGCACTTCATATCGCCCGTAACGCGGACCAACATTCCTAAAGGGATGGGTTTCGAAAAGAAGACCCCAAACCTACTTGCCCTGCTCACAACCCACGTAGGGGGCTCTTCCTTAGCCGTGGTGGTGGTGCCCCGACCACTCATTCCTACTGCGATGCGCGCATCTTCGGTTGATATCGCGGATAAGAAGAGGAAGAGGGCCCAAGGAGGCAAGGGCACCAAGGGTGCCGAGGAGGGAGAGGTCACCCATTCCTCTCACCAGCCCCCAACCAAGGAGGCCTATAGAAGAAAAGCACCTCCACTTGAACCTCCAAAGAGGCGGAGGGAGATCGTCTGCCCAAGCCTTTCATTTGGAGGCCTATTTTTACACTGAGCTCAGGCAGTCTCGTGCTGAGTGATGCCAACTTAAGATACCATCAAAAAGGCAACTCAGGCCTGGTAGTAGAGTGTTTAAAGAAAGCTCTCTGCTTACCTGAGGACATGCAAGAGCTCAAGTTCTTCAAGAAACATGAAGTTTTCCTGTCTTTGAAACAAGACCTTGCAAAGGTATGTAACCATCCTTCTTTCCTTATACATTTAAACCATTCATACATGAAAGCTAACTGGCACCAATTTTGTAGTCTGTCCAAGCTGCCTTCATTACCAAGGAGTGGGTGGACCACACACTGGACCAAGCCAAGTAAGTTGAAGGTAAGCTGTCAACAGCTGAAGGTAAGTTGTCAGTAGCTGAAAAAGCCCACTCGAAGGTGGATAAGAAGTTGAAGGAGTCTCTTGCCCACCTAATCAAGGCTGAGAAGGCCAAGAAAAACGCCGAAGCTGCCTTGGCTAACTACAAGAAACAGGTTGCTGAGTGCGTAGAGGCCTAGAGGAAGGCTGAGAACAAGTTGGCACTTAACATGGTAGAGCTAAAGCAACTGCAGAAGCAGTTGGAAGCCAAGGACGTCGAGAAGGTGAAGGCCGAGCAGGCGGCCTATGACGCAGGCATGACTAAGATGGCTGAAAGTCTTACTACGCAACTCAGGGACATCACTCGGGCCTTCTGCCTAGAGGTGTAGGGTCAAGCTCTCACTGCAGCTGGGGTTAGTGATGAGTCTGAGCTTAGGGCTCTTGACATGGTGTACTACCCTCCTGCCCTGCGCTTGGCCCCCAGCCCCTCCTAGCCTTCCTCGGACCCTAGCTTCGCCCTTACCTCCTCTTCAACCTAGCCTGCTTCTACTCCGCCTGCTGCTCCAAGTAAAGACAAAGGGAAAGAACAGTCCCCTCCAATCGAAGTGGTGGAAGTGGAGACTGATGCGGCAATAAAAGTGGCCCCACTGAATAGGAAGAAGAAAGAGAAGGAGCAGGAGAAAAATGGAGGAAAAGACAAGGAAGCCTCAGCATAGCTTAGTCTTAGGCTAGGAAATAGATTGTTGATTTTGTAATTAGGCTTAAATATAGCTAGTGCCTTCTTTTTCTTTCCATTGTACTCCTTAAACAGTAATGAAAAGAGTTAAACTTTATTTTGCAATTTTTCAACTGTTTAACTAGCACTTGTCAGTTTATACCTTTCAATATTCTCTTTTCATGGTAATGAATATAACATATTGACCTGTGACTCACATATTAAATACTTTGTATCACTTCATACAATCTGGAATGTTAATTGACTGACTTATATAACTTAAGGAAAATTCCCACTAAGACTTACCTTAAATTGGACTGGGAATCTCAAAGCACACCCATTGGCATTGATCCTAAAACTTGAGGAAGTACTTAAGACTCTTAGCTGCACCATTCACTTAGATAACCTCTTGCATGAGGAGCCACATCAGGCCTAAATTCTAGCCAATACTTAGAATTTCTCACACAACGTTAATTTACCCTAGGCTTGTGACCCGAGAAGCTGAACAAGGCCTAGATTTTGTTTAACATTTAGCATTTTTCATGCAATGTTAAATTACCCTAGGCTTGTGACTCGAGGAGCTGAATAAGGTCTAGGTTTTGTTTAACACTTAGCATTTTTCATGCAATATTAATTTACCCTAGGCT
This sequence comes from Quercus glauca, assembly GCA_023736055.1. Taxonomy (NCBI): domain Eukaryota; kingdom Viridiplantae; phylum Streptophyta; class Magnoliopsida; order Fagales; family Fagaceae; genus Quercus; species Quercus glauca. Next base: position 44,877,992 of record CM043322.1, on the reverse strand, counting down.
TGTGACCCGAGAAGTCGAACAAGGCCTTGGTTCTATTTAACACTTAGCATTTCTCATGCAATGTTAATTTACCCTAGGCTTGTTACCCGAGGAGCCGAACAAGGCCTAGATTCTGTTTAACACTTAACATTTTCATGTACTGATTAGTTCAGCAAATACATCCAACAATAAGACACAACTAATCAAGATATAAGTGGTAAAGGAAATTATAACATTAATAATAATAACGTCGTAGATTGTTTACATTCCAAGGTGAGGAATTACATTTTCATCCAAATCTTCTAGGTAATAAGCCCCAATGCTAGCAATGGAAGTAATTCTATATGACCCTTCCTAGTTAGGGCCCAGTTTTCCCAAGTAAGGTTTTTTGTTGTCCCCATCACTCTCTTCAAGATCAAGTCTTCAGGATTTAATGGCCTTGACTTCACCCCCTTATCATACCCTTACTTAAGTTTATGTTGGTAATATGCTATCTTTACCATTGCCACCTCTCTCCTTTCCTCGGCCATATCCAGGCTATTTAGGAGTAAGCAGTTGTTCTCTTCAACATTGAACTGATCAGTTCTCAAAGCTAGGAATCCAGACTCAAGGGGGATTATTGCTTCTGCCCCATAAATCATTGAAAAATGAGTCTCTCCTGTTGATCTTTGGGGTGTGGTACGATATGTCTGTTGGAAAATCTGGTTTTGCATCTCATACAAAATACACGCAGCGGAAGTAACAATCACGGATCTACTTTATTCATGAGAGATAACATGTAACTTTGAATTATAGAATAAAGAATAGAAAGTGTACCTTGGTGTGGTGAAATTCAAAAACCAAAACTTGATAATACTTTTAATCTTCACTCCAATTCCACTTAATGCCCAAGAAGTGTGGTCTCTCAATCAGTTTCCAAGGAGAGAATAAGAAAGTGTCCAACACTCACATACATAATTGCATTCCTTATGTGATCTAAATGAATAACCACCTATAAAATTATGTATGTTTCTCTCTTTATATACAACTGATTATCTAACAGGACTAGCTTTTTGGGCCATTCCAATTGGGCTTTAGTGTGTGGCTTGGAGTGTGACCAAAAGGGACCAATAAGACACTAGCTCCAATGGGCATTAGGCTTTTCTGTCAACTCTTGACAAGTCCAAAGTTACCATTAAATATATTCAATACCACTATAAGAATATAATTGCACTCTAGGCCTTATCTATAAATTATATCCCAAGACTTTATTATACATAGGGCTGTCTATGGGTCGGGTGGGTCGGGTTTGTGCTCAACCCGCCAACCGACCCGACCTGATCGGGTGGAGTCTGCCATTAACCCGCCACCGACCGAGAAACTGACCAGATTGGACGGTTCAGACATTCAGTTGGTTTCGGGCGGCTCGGTCGGAGTTAAGATCTGAGATACTAGCAAGAAAACAGTGAAAAATCAGTGAGATTTTGCCAGATCTAGAAGAAATCTCACCTAATTCGATGAGATTTCACTAGATTTGGACGAAATATAGATCTACTTGATAAGTTGCCGAAATATGAAAATTTGAAGTCGAAATCTGGAAATTTGAGGTCGGAATCTAGAAAATCTCGTCGAATTCTGGAAAATGTCACCGGAATCTAGGAAAAACTCACCGGAATCTAGAAATTTTGGCTGGAAATTCTTAAACCTCGGTCGGATCGGATTTTCGGGTTTTAGGGGAGGAAAACCGAGACCGACCTGCCAGAGTCAGTTTTTGGAACAAATGACCCGTCGCCGATGGATGACTCGATCAGGTTGGCCGGTTTCGGATTGGTTTTCGGTCGAGTCCTCCGAGTGGGTCGAGTCTTTGATAGGTCTAAACAAGCCTAATTATACATGCAACCCCTTTATTAAAATATTCGTAGTAATACAAAGTCATGAAATTAGATTGTCACTTTGAAAATTACTACATTTTAATCCTTGAATACCTGGTTTAATCCTTTATGTTATTCATTATATATTTATGAAATCCAATTTTATAAATATATACTTTAGTAACTTCTTACTAAAGTGGTTGGGCCCAACACTCTGAATAACTAAACCTATTAAATTTATCTCAAGAGAATATTTTATATCTTCGTTAAGAGATTATGAATTCCATCTTGAGAATATATGTTCCATCAACACTAAATATGGCTGCCCAACATACTGAGGTTTTGACCGTGACTTATAGACCTCACTCCTAATATATCAAAATAATCTACATCTCATGGTCATGTCCATTATTTTCTTAGGATTTAGAGTTGATGTAAATAGAAGTCGTGAGATTTATTATTTATTTGACAGTCGTTAGGAGAATAATAAATCTCACAGTGGTCTAGTTCAATATGTTTTAACTCTTAAAACATATCAACATATCAACTAAAAGTCTCCACTTCCATGACCAAGACAAATCATCTTAGTTGATATGTTATAATCTTCACAGATGAAATGCTCAATTTCATCACCGACTACGAAGTTAAATTTTGAGTTTACAAAGGACTTGTGATTTATATCTACTGTGACTTTTCACATAAATCACATACTATGCATCTCATGGACTAAGATAATGTCTCATTAGTTCATTTATAGATAATCTCATATAATGAAACAATTTAATTTTTTATGTCATGCCAATAAATTGGATTTTAGGGCATAAACTCCAACAATGTCCACAATATATAGGCAATTCATCCACCTATTTTCCTTTAGCATCATCCAACATTTTTTTGAGCCCAGATACTATAACCTTATTAGTGGCCTTGGCCTATCCATTCCCCTGAAGATAGGAAAGCGTAGAATACATGTTCCAAATCCCTGACTCCCCACAATATCTTCTGAATGCTTTATTGTTTTTTAATGGTCATTTTCATGACAAATTTTATGGTTTGACAGAATGACTAAGCCCAATTGCTTAGCGGGTCCGTCTAATGTATTTTGCTCTGTCGCATGGCCTAAGCTCATGCAAATGGTTGGGGAATTGAGTAGGAATGGTTTCGGTGGGTGTGGGTGTGGGTGTGGGTTAGTTCTCATTGGACCTTTTACATAGGCCCAGCCCATGTGTGCCATGAAGTGGGCTAGGGATGCTGAGGGCATCTAGGGCCCATGAAGTGGGCTAGGGATGCTGAGGGCATCTAGGGCCCATGAAGGAGGTCCAGTGTTAGAAATTTGTACCCCAGATTTGGCTCCATGCACTGGGTGACTATGCCCTTGATTTTCAGCCTAGCTCCATTTTCCACACCTAAGCATAGCTGACTCTAAGAAAAAGACTGAGCAGCCTGTCCCACTCAGCCACCCAAATGTAGTTTTTCAAGGCCTACAAAGACTAGAGACAACAGCTATGAAGAGGACGCAAACTTTGTTTCCAAAATCATGCAAAAAGCAACCAAACCTTTCCCTAAACATAAAACATAATACACCAAGTCATAGAAATAGCATCTGAAAGGTTCAAGGCCTTCCTCCCACCTAAAAACTGGTCACAAGCATCCCCTAAAGCTTGATATAAATATGCATTAACAGCCCACAAGAGAAAAAAAAAAAAAACATTTTCCCTACCAAAAACCCAAAACTTTAACACAAAACCCCAATTAGCTACCTAGTGTATGGGCGATTTGAAGGCCTGGAGGTAAAAATACTAATATAGGGGAACTCTCCCTCTCTTGCTTGGGACCTCCCTCCATTTCTTCCTCTCGGTGATTGCGGGCTGAAATTTCTGACTTATGAATATATAGTTTCTGCACTTTCTTGTGTTCTCATTTTTGTGTTGGTTTTTTTTTTCCATAAAACACCATTAGCCTTTGTGTACCTCACATTGTGAATTTTGGGTTTAGCTCTTCAAATAACTAACGAATTTAACGAACCCAAGGGGAGTTTTGGGCTCATTTCTGCAATCTCGGCCTTTGTCACAAAACTTTCCTCCACAATTGTCAAATTGAAGACCATTATCCAAGATCAGTGTGTAAGGAACTCCAAACCTTATGACAATATTCCTTTAGATGAACCTCTTAGCATCCACGTCTCTGATATTAGCAAGTGGCTTAGTTTCCACCCACTTGGTAAAGTAGTTCGTGCCGAGAAGAGTCATCTTTGGTTCCCTATAGCTCGGGGAAATGGTTTCCCTATATCCAAGCCCCACTGAGTGAACGGCCAAGGGCTAGATAATGGATTTAGAACTCTCCTTGGCTGATGAATATTTGGGGCATACCTCTGGCATTGGTCACACTTCTTTGCATAATCCTAGGAGGTTCTTTGCATGCTAGACCACCAGTATCCCTGGGTGAGGGTTCTATGTGCCAAAGACCTACCCCCTGTGTGACTCCCATATATGCCTTCACGTAACTCCTCTAACAAAGGCTCCACTACTTCTGGATGTACGCATAATAAATATGGTCTTGAGTAAGAACGCTTGTACAACTTTTGCTCTTAAGATAGCCAATGGCGAGGAGCACTTCTGCGCACCTTCTCTGCCTCACACTTGTCCTTGGGCAACAATCCCTGCTTTAGAAGGTTACTATGGGGTCCATCCAGCTCGTCCCCACATAAAGGCTATATATACCCCGACCAAGGATACCCTTATGAGACTAAAGCTATCCAAATCCTCAACAATAACAACCCAAGAAAGACTTGACCCCTGAGAAGTTGCTAGCATTGTCAAAGAATTTGCATGAGCGTTTTGCCCCCTGGGGACTTGCTTCAAAATAAAACTCTTAAACTGAGCTCAAGGACGTTGTACCTTAGCAAGATACCCCTGCATCCTTTTGTCCCGAGCTTCAAACTCTCCATTAACTTGGCCTATCACCAACCTAGAATCAGAATACAACTCCACCACATCTCCACCTAACTGTTTGACCATAGCTACTCCTGCTAACAGAGTCTCGTACTCGGCCTCGTTGTTGGTAGCTAGGAAACCTAGTCGTAATGATTTCTCCATTATCAGCTTCTTAGGAGTAATTAGCACAATCCCTATCACTGCTCCTTTTTGGTTAGGTGCTCCATCTGTATAAACCTCCCAAGGGAGGACAATAATGGCCGACGTGACCATCACCCTAATGCTTTTTCTTCTTTCTCTATTGCACCCTCGGCGAACTCCGCCACAAAGTCTATTAGGATTTGCCCTTTTATGGCAGTTCGAGGCATGTACTTGACATCATAAGCTCCGAGCATGGTTCCCCATTTAGCAATTCTGCCCGTATAGTCTGAGTTCCTTAGAAGAGCATGCAAAGGGAGCTGGGTGAACACCACCACGGTGTGAGCCTGAAAGTAATGGAAAAGCTTCTTCGTGGCATGCACTATAGCCGACACTGCCTTCTTTAAGGGTAGATAGCGTGTCTTAGCCTTCTGTAAGGACTTATTAATGTAATAGACATGCCTCTGGATCCCATCCTCATTTCTGACCAAGACGAGGCTAACAGCATAGTCCGTGACTGCTAGGTATGCGTACAATTCTTCCTCCTTTTCGGGCCTGGAGAGTATTGGAAGGCTTGACAAATACTGCTTGAGATCCTCAAAAGCCATTACACACTCCTCGATCCACTGAAAGTCCTTCCACTTGTGAAGAAGCTAGAAAAAAGGACAACAACACTTATTCGTAGACCGAGAGATGAACCTATTCAAGGCTGTTGCCATTCAAGTCAATTTATGCACCTCTTTGGGATTCTCAGAAGGATGCAAACTATTAATAGCCTTAATTTGCTCGGGGTTGACCTCAATCCTATGGTAAGTAATCATGTAGCCCAAAAATTTGCTCTAGTTGACCCCAAAAGGACACTTAGAAGCGTTCAAGCGTAACTTATGCTTTCTTAGAACCAAAAAAGTCTCCCCTAAATCAGCCAAATGCTTTCCTACCTGCCTGCTCTTTACTACCATGTCATCAATGTATGCCTCCATATTCCTCCCAATCTGTGACTCAAACATTCGCGTCACCATTTTCTGATTCGTGGATCCTATATTCTTAAGGCCAAAAGGCATCACCCGATAATGGTAATTCCCATTAGGAGCATGAAAGGCCGTCTTCTCCTGATCCAGTAATGATAGGGGTATTTAATGGTAACCCTGGAAGGCATTTAAGAAACTCATCCGAGGGTGTCCTACCATAGCATCCACCAACTAGTCAATTCTAGGAATGGGGAAGGGCTCTTTTGGGTAAACTTTATTCAAATTAGTGAAGTCCATGCAGACTCGCCACTTCTCATTCTTCTTCTTAACCACTGCAGTGTTAGCTAACCACTCAGGATAGAAGATCTCCTTAATAGCTCCAGCTTGCTTCAACTTATTTATCTCTATCCTTAGGTGGCGTTTGGTACGGGGGAATCCACATTACTTTTGACATCCAGATTCTCAGGAATATTTAAATTCTCAAATGCTTTATTTTTAATAATAATTTTTAAAAGAATTTAATCCATATGGAGAGTCCCCTTCAAACTTTTTTTTTTCCACACGTGAAACCTAAATAAAATTTTGTTAAAAAATATATCAACAGAGTTGTCTATCTTGTTTATGTTATTTTGGCGGGAAAAGATAAAGACCAGAGAAAAGATATTGATGATTTGTTTTATATTTTATCTTAATTGCTTAAATGATAAGAAAAAAAGGGTTAAAATTGTCAATTTATAAAAAATACAATTTCCTTTAAGCTTGGGAATCTGGATTCCACCTGTTTTAAAGGGAATCCACATTCCTACTGAGAGGGGTTTAAGGGGGGAATCCAGATTCCTCTGGTATCTGATTCCCTAGCGTGATTTGCAACAAAACATGAGAATCTTTAAACATTCCTAAGAATCCTAAAACATTACCCCGTACCAAACGCTACCTTACTGCTTTGGCATGATCTTTGGATGATTGTCGAGGAGGCTATTTATGTGGTATAGCCTCGGGATTAACGTTCAGCTAGTGACATATAAACTTAGGGTCAATCCCTAGAATATCGTAAGTACTCCATGCAAAGACATCAATGTTAGCCCCCAAAAACTTCACCAACTCTGCTTTTTCCAACGGTGGCAACTAGGATCCCACTTGGAAATATTGCTCCTGATCTTGTCCCATTATTACTTTCTCCAGCTCCTCAGACAACTCTCTAGATTCCCTGGTCTGCTGCCCCTTGCAAGGACCTTTAGTTGCTATGGGACTGGATATTTAATCACCGCAGTAGAATCTGAAGGCTGCCACGTAATTGCCGACACCAAGCACTGCATAGCCGTGGCCTAGCTACTCACCAACTCTCCCACTCTCCCCTGAGTAGGATATTGATGGAAATATGAACGTACGCAGTGGAAAATTAACGGATCTATTTCATTCGCAATTGATAACATATGCTATGTAAGTTTCAGAATATAAGATCAAGAGAGTGTACCTTGATGTGGTGAAATTCAAAACCAAAGATGAAAAGTACTTGAGAACACTCTTAATCTTCACTCCAATTCCACTTGATGCCCAGGAAGTGTGGTCTCTCAATCAGTTATATGTGTATGTTTTTTTAGAGAGAATTAAAGAGTGTCTAACACTTTCATACATACTCTCTCATGTTCTTACAAAAATTCTGTATGTTTCTCTCCACATAACTGATTATCAAATTGGGCTAGTCTTTTGAGCCTTTCTAATTGGGTTTTAGTGTGTGGCTTGGAGTGGGACCAAAAAGGAACAAATAAGACACTAGTTCCAATGGACTTTGGGCTTTTTTGTCAACTCTTGACAGTCCAAAGTTACCATTAATTATATTTAATACCACTATATAAATATAATTGCATTCTAGACCTTAATAATAAATTATATCCCAAGACTTTATTGTACATGCAACCCCTTCATAAAATATTCGTAGTAATACATAGTCATGAATGTGGACTGCTACTTTGTAAATTACTACGTCTTAATCCTTAAGTACCTGATTTAATCCTTTTAAATTATTCATTATATATTTATGAAATCCAATTTCATAGATATATACTTTAGTAATTTCTTACCAAAGTGGTTATGCCCAACTCTCTAAATAACAAACCAATTAAATTTATCTCAAAGGAATATTTTGTATCTCTGTTAAGAGACTATGAATTCCATCTTGAGAATATATGTTCCATCAATATTAAATGTGGCTGCCTAACATACTGAGATTTTGATAATTATTTTAGATCTCACTCCTGATATATCAAAACAATCTACACTTCATGATCAGATCCATTATTCTCTCAGGATTAAGAGTTCATATAAGTAAAAGTCGTGAGATTTATTATTCAATTGATACTCGTTAGGAGAATAATAAATCTCACAGCAGTCTAGTTCAATATGTCTTAACTCTTAAAACATATCAACACATCAACTAGAAGTCTTCACTTCCATGATTAAAACAAATCATCTTAGTTGATATGTTATAGTTTTCGCAGATGAAATACCCAAATTCATCACTGACTACAAACTAATATCTTGAGTTTACAAAGAACTTGTGATTTATATCTTCTGTGACTTTTCACATAAATCACATACTATGTATCTCATGGACTATATAATAATGTCCAAATATTCATGTTACCATCATTTTAGATAATAATAAAGCAACTTTATTAATCACAACATTAAGTCATACATAATGTCATAAATAATAACATACATAGTATCATACAATAGGATTTAAGGGCACTAATTCTAACAAATATTTAACCATCAGATTTAGGGTTGAGGACACGGCACCCATTGCATGAAGCTAGGGTCTGGCTAGGATGGTTGTGTAGAGGGAAAATGCTTCTACCACAATGAAGTCAACCTGCACCTCCTCATCCCTAACTTGTACAAGTAACCTCATCATTCCTCAGGGGACCATTATCCTACCATCAAAGCCCATCAACAATGAATCATACCTTTCCAGGTCCTCGTGCTTCAAGTTTAGCCCCTTGTACAAATCAGGGTACATGATCTCTGCTCTGCTTCCTTGGTTAACTAGCACCCTCTTTACATCATAACCCCCAATCCTGATGGTTACCATCAGAGCGTTATCATGTGGTTGGAAAGTTTCCTCCTTATCCTTTTCAGAGAAACCCAAGGTAGGGGTGACCATCGGCCTAGCTCTCTTAGGAGCCTGATCACCGATCTCCTAGTCACAACCTCTACTCACGGACATAACCCTAGTAGCTGAGCCCCTACTATTCCCTAGCTTGGCAAAGATCACATTGATAGTACTCAATGCTAGCCAATAAGCGCTATCCCTATGAAACTCAATCCCTGAGTGATCGAACTGTCCTGTAAGCTGATGTAAAAATCGATTGAGCTTCCCTGCCTTCACCAATTGGCTTAGGTGATCTCGTAGGGTTCTACAATCCTCCGTAGTATGTCCTTTGTTCTAATGATAGTGGCAATAGAGGTTTTGGTTTCTCTGAGATGAGTCCTCGCCCATCTTATTAGGCCACTTAAAATAAAGCTCATTCTTAATTTTCTCCAGTATCTGATACACTGGCTCTGTAAACAATGAGTTGACCAACCGAGCTCCCGCGGATGACGTTTGATTAGAAAACTCCCCTCGGGGGGCGATTACCCTGGTATCCTTCTCCTTGAGGATCCTTTTTCTCAGGGAACAATTTAGCTTTACCTTTTCCTTGTATTTGGTACTCCTCCATCCCCTTATACTTATCTATGCGTCCATAAGTTGGCGCATGTTCAAGGTGTACTTCATCGTCAACAACTTCCTCAACTCGTGCTTAGCAGGGAGCCCAACCTTAAAAGTTCTAATGGCCATATCCTCAAAATTTCCATCACTCTCATTATATGTTTCCCAATATCTATCCGAGTAAGTCTTGAGGGTCTCTCCTTCCCTCATCGCTATAGATAGCAAAGAGTCTATTGGCTTGGGGACCCTACTGCATGTTATGAATCTAGCCCCGAATGCCTTTTTTAGCTCCTCGAAAGACCCTACTGACCCTTCCACCAAGGCGTTGAACTAACGCATAGCCACAGGTCCAAGACTAGAGGAGAACACTTTGCACATAAGGGCCTCATTGTTGGCACAAACCGTCATCTTCTGATTAAAATGGCTGACGTGCTCCATGGGATCAGTCCTCTAATTGTAAACGGCAAACATCGGCTGAGAAAACCGATAAGGAAGTTTGGTCTTGTTAATCCTCCTAACGAAAGATGACTTAGAAATCTGCTGTAGGGCCTTACTCATTGCATTGGTCCCTATGACATGGTAGGAAGACCTTTTCTCACGCCTATTGCTTCTCTTTTCCCACTTGTCCTAGTGCGAAGTGGTTGAATAGGACTCGTTAAATGGGGTTCTAAACCTACGACGATATGAACGATCCCTGCTTCCCTTAGAACCATCACTTGGTGGGGAAGATGGACTTCTTCTATCACGTTCCCTTCGTCTGAGCTTCCTGCGCAGGCGATCTATTTCTTGTTGCAACTTCTGTGTCTCCTGATCATGTGAAACATGACTCTTAGTCCTTGAGTGACTCCGCTCAGTACACTCAGTGTGGTAAGACTCCACCATAACACTTGGATATAATGCCTATCCCTCCTTTGCTCCAAGTTAACAAGCTAGTTTTTCCTTTGTGAGCCAACTGATTCCTTCCTATCCTGGCCCATGTTAGCCATAAATACTCAGGATGAATCCATAACACCTTGTTGCTTGCCACAAACGGCGCCAATTGTAAGGACTAGAAAAATTGGCAGCCCAAGCCCATTTAGAATAGTGGCTGGATCAGTCCAACTGTGGCCTAAAACAATGAATTTGTAAGAGAGGGAAACAAACAACTAAAAGGGGGTTTCGCCCGAGGAGGAAAATAAGGAAGAAAAGGCAAACTTGTTTAAATGGATGAACCACTTTCTCAATACAAGCTGACTCGAGGAGGCCACATTTACATAAGAAACGTTACTGTTCACTCTCTTTTCTCTTAATGTTCTTCTCATTTCTTCTCTATCTCTTGAGTCTTGTGTCTGGTCCCCTCTCTCTGTAAACCTCCTTTTTCTTATATACTTTTCATTCTCTCATATCTCAACCACCCATCTTTACCTAACATACCTCCTATCATGACACTTGTCTCTTTTTGTATTTGAAGAAGGTGGTGGTATAAATCTGCTTAGCTATGACTTGCACTGTTCAGGTCACTTCCTCATTAATGCAGTTGATTAAACTATTGCCCACTATTTAATGCGGAGGCAACAGGCTACTCCAAACTAGAAACTTCCCCAATGATCACAGATTCTCTTTCTTCATATCCTTTTTTCAACTTGGAACGCCTCAAAGTCCTATGATTCATCCCTTCCTCTCCTTGGGTGACCTTCCTCCTCGAGCTTGTGCCTCGTGGCATCCCCACACCAATACTGCAACTCCTCAACTTCATCCTCGGTCCTCGGGCACCCACAATAATAATAATAAATATATTATTGGTATTATTTTGCAAGCATGGAGGATATAAGAAGAAGATATAATCCAATGGTGGGTTTGTTTAAATTCACCTCTAATGAAAAGATATTGAGTAAAGTTATAACCTTTGGTTACAACTAATTTTGTAACTAAACTTTTATATATATATATATATATTATAATATGGTGAATGATATAAAATTTTAATTAAAAACAAAAGTACTGATTTGAATTAATGAATTTAATATAGACTTTAAATAAAATTCCAAATAAAATTATCAGCTTTGTTTGAAAAAAAAATAAAACAAAACTCAATTATGGTTCTTTTGTAAATAAACCATATTGTAAAGATGTTTGCAAACTAGGAAGCTTCCTTTTTCACTCTTTAACCCCCCACCACATAATATCTGACCACCCCATCTTTTTATTTTTTATTTTCCTTTTTAATCTCACAAAATCACATTCTCTTTTTTTCAATTTCCTCTCATCGTGGTCTTTTCTCTTCATTTTCCTTTTTTTTTTCTTTCTTTTTAATCTTTTCCCCTGTCATGCTGCTAGAGCTCTCAAGTTCTTGTTTCTCCCTCTTCATCGGTTGTTTCCTTCACCTCCTCGGTTTATCAATTTTCACAGAGGAGAGGAACTTGGGGCTGCACCGTTGATCAAGCTTGTTTATGAATCTGTGATCTGCTCTGGTTCTCTGGGGCTGCTGCTGCAATCTTTAATTTGTGGTGCTCACTTTCACCGTGTAAAATTGTGTTATATCAAAGGGATAAAATTGGGTTTTAGAGAATAACTAGTGGGCAATTTGGGAAATTTGCGCAACTTCCAATGGAAACATGAAACGTGCTTTGACGCTTTTTTGCAATTGGAGCTCCTTGTTGCCCCAACAATTTGGGCTTCCTCAGTGTTTTGGAACAATGAACTTTTTATTAAAGCGTGTTTCCAAAACTAAACCAATCACCTGGTTTGGATTTTTGGTAGCAAAAAGCGTTTTTTGGGCTCCTAAAAGGTGAAACAAATGCACACAGTCTCTATCACACCCAAGAACACGTGGCACATCCCAATGCTTGTAAAGCTATAGAAGTCGAAATTGTAAATGAATAGTACAGAAATACATTTGAAAAGCTGACTTGCTTGCAAATAAATACATCGAGATAAGCCAAATATGGTGTGCTTAAGCACGTCTAGCTTTCCTGAAAAAAACAGACAGTCAATGAGAATCATAAAGATCAGGACATTCTCTTATTTTCATCAATATCAATTGCAATCACCTGTTTGCATCTTAAAATTGATAGATACAATGGCAAGCATAAATAATCAAATATATAATGCAAGAACATATTGGGAAAAAGAACCATGAGTTTCCACTTGATCCCTACATATGTACATGAATAAAAACAAATTGGGAAGATGAAATCTAAATTTATAGAGGTGCTTACAATTAGTTAATGTGGGTAAAAACACCAAACACAAATAGCTTCACAATGTTCAAAACACTTGGGGTAACAAAAACAAGAAGTAGAAAAGGCACCACAAAACCATAATGAATAATTCAAAAAATAGCTTGATGACAACATGAAAGCATCAAACAGAAGGTGACTCATATATTATATTTGACAATTTTTAGAAATCAAAAGTACAGATAAATACATTTACAATTTACATTAAGACAAAGCTATTGCAACTTACAAGTAGGAAGGCTATAATATAATATATGAGTCTTATTCACCTGGTGGATAAGTTGGTAATGTCTCATTGCCACGGAACAAGAGATCTATATTGAATTTTATCCACTGATGTGAACGCCACTGGCTTGGGATTGTTGTGAAACTGGTTGGGCTGTTAGTTCTGGGCCTAGGAGTATGCCACAAGCCTTATGGATCAAGCGGAGAAAAGAGTTGTCACTCAATTTTATATGGGTCAGAACCACTTTAAACTCCATATGTAAAGGTATGGACCTATTTGGTAAGGGATTTCAAACAACAGTTTTCAGTGTTTAAACACTAAAAACTATGGGCCAAAAAAAAAAAAAAAAAACGCTTTGGTAGGGAATTTCATTTAGGAGTGTTTGAGTTATATTTCTCATTTTAGGGTCAACATTGAATTTAAAAAACTTCTCTTACTGGTTTTCAGTTTTTGAGTAACAATGCTGAATGATTGTAAATATCTTGAAAAGCATGAAACCCACTAAATTGATAGCATTAAACCGTTTCTCTCTCTTTCTTTCGCACGCTATCTCTCTTTTTTCCTTTCTTTCTTTCACTCTTATCTTTATCTTCTCTTTCTTTCTTTATTTCTTTCTTCCACGCTTATCTAATCCTTTATTATTTTTCGGTGTGTTCATGTATAACGTTCTAGATGAGCGTAGTTTTTATGATTATTAATTAATAATTTAAGTTCATGATCTATTCCGCTATCATTCCCTTGATCTTTTGGCCCACTGATCCTATAACTATAAGCAGCCCCAGGTAACAAAGTTTGACCTTATCTTCTTAAAAAAAATATTTTATCTGGGCTTGGCTTTTTTTTTTTTTTTAAATCTTGACCTGCATTTGATTCTGCCAAAAAAAAAAAAGGATATATCTTCTCTCTTTCATGATTCTCTTTCTCACAAGTTTAGATTGAAAGTTCAAATATGGTGCCATTGGTATCTTGGGTTGTTTGTTTGTAGAGAAAGAGAGTGTGCGACAGAGATGTGTGCACTCAGTTTTGGTTGAATGATTTGGGTGTAATTTTATGACTTTTACAAAATAGGGCTTTGAAGCAAAGAGGGAGATGGGAAGAAGATGTGGGAAAAAGAGGAAGAAGAAGATAGGAAGAAGAGGAAGATGAAGATATGTGTGTGACAATGGGAATGGGTGGGCCTTGGGCTCTCATTAAAAAAAAAAAAAAAATCTTAAAAGTTCTATTCTTGTCTGAAAAACTAATAACTTCAACAACTTAAAAAAAAAACACACAAACACAGGATAAAATAGGTAACTAATTTTTTTTTTCTAACTATCTAGTTAGTAGTTAAGGTTTTGAAACTATATTTTTTTTTAGCATTTCGAGTCTAAGAGGCTCGATTTAGGGTCTATAAATCGAGTTTTTGAGACTCGATTTTCATGAATTGTTCACGTCTGATGTGGCATTTTATTCACGTGACATCTACATAGAAATCGAGTCTCTAAGACTCGATTTACAAAGCAAAAGAAAAAAAAAAATTAAGTCTCAAATCTCACAGCCATTCCCAGAAATACAAAAAAAAAAAAAAAAAAAAAAAAAAAATCCAAGAACTGCACAATCAGATCAGCCAATACAAATCATCCAACCAAATCTACCCAACAACCACCTAAAAACCAGATTAAAAAAAAAAAAAAAACAAAAAAACCCAAAAACCCATTAGATCAGAGAGAAAAAGACCCAGATCTGCCTAGGTCTGGGCCAGCGCGGCCTGGGCGCGTGCGGCTAGGCAGCGCTGATCTCGTCTTCTTCTTCTTCTTCTTCTTCTCTCTCTCTCTCTTTCCGCGTTTCTGTATTTTGGGTTTTGGGTCTATATTTTGTAATTATTTTTGTTGTAAATCGAGTCTTAGAGACTCGATTTCCATGTAGACGCCACGTGGATAAAATGCCACATCAGACATGAACAATTCATGAAAATCGAGTCTCAAAAACTCGATTTATAGATCCTAAATCGAGTCTCTTAGACTCGAAATGCTAGAAAAAAATATAGTTTCAAAACCTTAACTACTCACTAGATAGTTAGGAAAAAAAATTAGTTACCTATTTTATCCCACAAACACACATACACGTATCAAACACAAAATTCTATTTTTTCACATTTGAAAATATGTTATTACAACATGTTGCTAACATGTTGTAATAATCTCTCCAAAAAAAAAAAAAATGTTATTAGAAACATGGTGCCAAACACATTTTTTGCATTATGAGCACTATAAACACGTGTTTTCAAAATACTTTTTAAACCACAGTTTTCACATCATTTTGAACAACAATACTTGAACATCGTTACCAAACAAGCCTATAATTAGCCTAAACCAAGTCCAAGTTTAGGTACAAGCTTGAGAAGATGTTAGACACTCACCAAACCTGCCTAGTAGCACTCATGTGATGGGGCCATATTGAAAATACTTACCATATAAACCCCAACCTAATCACACACCTACTATCCCTAATAGATACCGCTATTTATTATTTTTTAAATAAAAGAAAAACAAAAATTCAAAATATGAATAAGGAATGCAAATCACCTAAACATGTTATATACACAAGGGCAAAGGTAAATTGCAAATTATGCCCCTAAAAATTGAGGGAGTTTAGATTTTACACCCTAAATTTTCAGAATTTGGATTTTACCTGAAGTTTGGAGTGATTAGATTTTACACCTTGGTGTTTTAGAATTTGAATTTTACCCCCTAAAGTTTGGGAGTGTTTGGATTTCACAACCTCCAAATTATAAAATTTTAGGGTGTAAAATCCAAATACTCCCAAACGTTATGGAGTAAAATTCAAACACACCTTAAATATAGGGGTAAAATCCAAATTCTGAAACGTCAGGATGTAAAATTCAAACACCCCTAAATGTCAAGGAGTAAAATCCAAATATTGAAACTTCAAGGTGTAAAATTTAATCACCCATAAATTTTAAGAGTGTATAATTTGCAATTTACCCTTAGGGCAAATTACAATTTACCCACTTGTGGTTTGACCGAAATTTAAGTGTCTACTTCTAGTTTAAAATTTGACACTTTACCCATCTGAGGTTTGATTGAAATTTAAGTTGTTTACTTATAGTTTGAAATCCTAAGATGAAAGTGTTCCGTTGAATTTTTTATTAATCTTATTTGATCTTGTATTTTTTTTTTTTTTTTTTTTTTTTTGTGTTTTTGGAGAAGAGAGACATAAAAATGGAGCAAAATTATATAATTAGCCCTATTTTTAACAGAAATGGGTTATAGAACTCTAATTGAGCTAACCTCCAGTGGATAAAGTGTCAAATTTCAAACCACAGGTATGTAACATAAATTTCGGCTAAACCACAAGTGGGTAACTTGTAATTTGCCCTAACATAAATTGCTAAATTGCAAATTACACCCCTAAGGGTCCATTTGGTTAGAAGGATGGAAAAGTGGGAAGATAAAAAATGGTGAGAGGATGAAAAAGTGGGGGAGGATAGAAAAAATTTTATTTTCTCTATTTTTTGTTTGGTTGGGAGTAGAAAAATGGAGGGATAAAAAAAATGAGTTTGTATAAATTTACGCATATACCCTTATTAAAAAAATGATGCCCAATAAAAACAAAAAAAGTGATAAAAAAAGAAAAAAATCAATTACCTAAATTTATTAAAAAATAAAAATCATATCCATAAAAAAATCACATCTAAACAAAAAAAGAAAAAAAAGAAAGCAAAAAAAAAAAAAAAAAAAAAAGAGTACTGGACAAGCCTGCCCAGTAAATCAAAAGAAAAAAAGAAGGAGAAGAAGAAAAGGTAGGCAACGCTTGCCCAGTAAATAAATAAAAAAGAAGGACTCATCTCACCCAGATCTAACCCGAGCACCGACTGGTTATTGGAATCCGAACCCGACCCACACACTTAAAATCGACACGTTACCAAAAGCATTTGCCACGACCCACGAGTAGCTTTAAATTGGGCGTCTGTGTCTTTTGTCTCTCGGAAATCTATTCTCTTCTCTGTTTCACACTGAAACTAGCAAACAAGCAAATCAATCAGCTATGGAGGAAGAGTACTCGGTAGACGATCCAACTCATCTACTCCAAGAAGCTTCAGATTTCGCATTGTATCCTGGTACCCATTACCTATTCTTCATTCTTTGCCTTTCGCTTCTTATTAAATAGTTATATATATATGGCTAATTTTCAGGTGCTCAAAACGATGCTTCAGCGAAGGACTTCCTCGACCGCTTCCCTCTTCCAGTCATAATAAAGTAATATTCATTCCACTTCAAATTTCTCCTCATATTTATTTGTATGTTTTTGTTGAATTAAAGTTGGCTATTGACTACTTCTGTATATATGTCTTTATGTATTATTGGGGGTACATTACATGTCTCTTTGTGCTTAATTAATATACTCACCACAAGTTTCATCTCTCTTGGATGTCGTTTACTAATCAATTCACGAACTTATGGTTCTTTTTAATATGTTTTCAAATTATTAAAACCTGGAACTTGAGCATATATGTTCATCATTTTGCTCACTTTCCCCAATGATTTTGTTGGTTTTGTAAATCATTGTAATCCAATTCTAATATTGTAGTTTTTTGCTTCCTCAGAAATTTGTTTTATGGTTTCTATTTCCCCTCAGTTCTATAGTATGGTAGTACCTGTTGGCTGTTGTGTTGTTGTATTTGTTTTTATTTAATGAGGAAATTTTTATTAAACTTGTCTATGTTATAGTTTTCTTTTGACATTATTTTTGGATTTTAAAAAAGAAAAATATTTTAGAGTAGTTTGTTTTTTTCTTCATTTTGGTTTCATGCAGCGCATTACAAACCAAAGGGGATGTGCCTGGTCTAGAGAATACTTTAGTTGCGTGTCTGGAAAGGATATTCAATACAAAATATGGTGCCTCTTTCATCCCCCAGTATATGGTACATAATAAACATTTTTTAAAGTAGAATAATTGTGTTTCTGTCACTCATAATATAACTTGCTTCTTTAGAAAGCACATTATGTTGAATAATCATATAGGGTGATTAGTTTGAGTTTGATTAGCATTAACTGCTCTTTTGCTCTTTCTTCAGCTTTTTGTACAAGTTGGTCTGAAGGCTGATTCCCAAATAGTGAGGTCTTTAGCATGTAAAACGGTATATACTTGCACTTCATATGCATCTCTGATTAACTCTCTTTGAAAATGCTGAAGAATATGCAATGTTTGAAACTTATGGCTTTAAATTTGTGGAGTTTCTTTTGTTGTTTGGAAACATGTTTTTATCATTCACTGCATAAGTAACTACTTTACAATCAAATATTCACCTTAAGGTTTATGCTACCGAGGGCAATATCTATTCCCTCCTTTTGCTCTGTAATTGTATCAATTGTCAGTGTTTTGTTCTTTTATTTGATTGTTTAATGAGCTCATTTGGCCTAGGCCATATGTGAGGATGTGAAGCCGCTTGCAGTTTGAGTTGCCTAACTGAAGTGAAAGAGCCTTGCAGACTTCTTTTGCTATCTTCTAAAAGGTGCCAAGATGACTAGGAACACTGTATGCCAATGGCAGCATAAGTATAGACAATTAAATCCACCCCCCCCCCCCCCCCCCCCCAACACGTCTTCTTCTTTTTTTCCTTAATTAGAGGGTTGAATCTTGAAATCCATCTTACACAAGCCAAGAGAAGAGGTAGCACTTGACATGGCTACAAAAACTGGTGGTGCTTTATAAAATATTTGGTGGGAAAGAAAGACAAGGGGTGCACCACATCAAACAAGGAGGGACAGCCATCTAGGTAATATTGTTGTGATGATGACCAAACTTCCCTTGCCAACATGCTAGAAGGTCAACCACAGACTTTGGCAATACCTAGTAGAGGCCAAACAACGTGAACAACATTGACCAAAGCTGGAATGCAATAGGACAATGCAATAAAAGATGATCTATTGATTCCCCACTGCATTTGCACATGTAAAACCAATTTAGAATCCATCGTTTTCTCTTACGTGAGTTATCAATTGTCAAAATTTTCCCCAATGTAGCTGTCCAAACAAAGAATGCTGCTCTAGAAGGAACCTTTGGCTTCCAAATGCTCCTCCAAGGGAAGAATTGACCACTAACACCCATCAATGCCCGATTATAGCTACTCACCTCAAAACCCCTACTCTTGGCATCTTTTGGTGTACGGAGGCTTGTCATCTATGGTGTTTTGTTTTTAAATCTTTTGGTGTTTCTTTGGTCTTAACCGGAAAATGTGAGAGATGTTTTATTTGGGTGGGAGGAATTGGTCTGGAAAACTGACGTAGGACAACCACACTATTTCAATAGAACAATCAAACAACAATGGGATCAAGACTAAACTCTAGGAGTCAGCACCTAAGGGTTGCTTGGAGTCAGCACCAAGTAAACTGGAGTCGGCACCAGTGTAAAAAGATTCAATACTTTTATAATTCTCAAAACTGTCTTACAATAATCAGAAAAAGTGCTTAAATAGCTAACAATAAAATGCATAAAGAAATCCTAATTATTAAATGCTCGGGCTTGCTTAATCTCAAGCCCAATTACTAACAGGCTCCATCCATAAGGCCATAGGTTGGGCCATCTTCTTTTTGCTCTTCCCCCCATACATGCGTATAATTGGGGGCTTGTACTTTGTGTCCGCACCAACTCCCCTCAGGTGAGAGGAACTCGACCCCGTCGAGTGGAAATCTGATAAACTCTAATAGTACTCAAGCAAGTCAGGATCCAGTCGATGTAGCTCATCTCGAGTAATCCATGTGCAATCAAAATCTGGTCGCCCTCGCCACCGAACTAGGAAACGGTGAACTCCTCCATTTCTGGTAGAAACAATCTGTTCATCTAAAATAGCATCAATAGATTCTTTAAGTGCATAGGGCAGGTTTAAGGGTAAAGGGGTAGAGATAGGGGCATCAATAGGATCAAGCAAAGGCTCATCAAAAGGGGTATCAGGAATAACTGTAGGGCTTTTATAAGCAACTAGATCTCCTATATTAAAGGAGGAGCTAATACCATAATCATGAGGAGGTCAATGACATATGCATTTGGGCCTATTCGTTTCAATACCTTGAATGGTCCGGCACTACGAGCTTGTAATTTCTTGACGGTCCCAGAGGGAAACAATTCAGGTCGAATCCGAATCATGACATAATCCCCTACTTGAAACTCTACATGACGCCGATGAGTGTCAGCATGAATTTTATATTGAGAATTACTTACCTGAATTTTTTTGTGAATCTCATTATACAAATCATGAATATGTCGTGCAAATGCCTTAGCAGATTTAGAAATTCTAACATGTGGGGACATGGGCAAAAGATCTAAGGGCTTCCTAGGTGTATACCCATGCACAACCTCAAAAGGAATGACGCCTATAGACCTATTGACAGAGCTATTATATGCAAGTTGGGCTGTAGGAAGAATTGAATCCCAATTCCGATTGGCTTCATCCACTAGACACCGAAGGAGGTTGTCAAGGCTACGATTAACCACCTTAGTTTGACCATCAGTTTGAGGATGAAATGCCGTGAAAAATTTCAATTTGGTGCCTACTAAATGCCACAAAGTCTTCCAAAAATAACTCATGAAGCGAACATTTCTATCAGACACTATGGTTTTGGGAAGACCATAAAATTTGACAATCTCATCACAAAGTAGAGCTTTGCAATCTTAAAAGCATCAGAGGTCTGTGCAACATAGGCATCAACAGCCTTATTCTCAACTCCCGCCCTATGTTTCACCACAAAGTAGTAGTGTTGCAAAAATTCAACCCAACTACTATACCTAAAATTCAGCTTCTTTTGGGAATGGAGGTAGCGCAAAGTTTCATGATTAGAGTAGATAACAAATTCTCGAGACAACAGGTAATGGCGCCAAAGCCAAAAAGCTTGAATAATGGCATAAAATTCTGTTATATGTGGAGTACTTTTGCTTAGCATCATTCAATTTCTCACTAAAATAAGCAATTGGGTGGCGCTTTTGATTAAGTACTCCCCCTATACCAATACCTGAGGCATCACATTCCACTTCAAAAGGCTTGGTAAAATTAGAGAGATGCATGACAGGTACCTCAGTCAACTTTTGTTTTACCTCATTAAAAGCCTTAGTAGCAGCTTTTGTTTAAATAAACTCCCATTGTTTCATGCAGTCAGTGATGGAGGACATAATGGTACTAAATCCTTTGATGAATCGGCGATAAAAGGAAGCGAGCTCATGAAAGCTTTGAATTTCATGGATATTTTTGGGCTCGGGCCAATCCACAATTGCTTGAACCTTTTGAGGGTTGGTAGAAACTCCCTCAGAGGATACTATGAAACCTAGGACGACGACTTTATTGGTAAAGAAAGAGCACTTCTTGAGGTTGCCATATAAACTCTCCTTCCTAAGGGTAGTACAAGCCTGAGTTAGGTAGTCTAAGTGTTGCTCCCTAGATTTGCTATAGATGAGGATGTCATCAAAGTACACAACCAAGAATTTCCCCCATAAAAGGCTTGAGCACTTGAGTCATTACTCTCATAAAGGTACTTGAAGCATTGGACAATCCAAAAGGCATGACCATCCACTCATATAAACCATCTTTTATCTTGAAGGCAATTTTCCACTCATCATAAGGACGAACCCTAATTTGATGATAGCAACTTTTCAAGTCTATCTTGGAGAAGATCGTTGCTCCAGCCATCATATCTAACATGTCATCCAATCGAGGGATAGGAAAACGATATTTTACAGTAATCTTGTTGATGGCACGACTATCAACAAACATCCTCCAAGTTTCATCTTTCTTTGGAGTTAAGAGTGCAGGGACTGCACAAAGACTCATGCTTTCACGAACAAAACCCTTTCTAAGTAGTTCTTCAACTTGCCTTTGCAACTCAACATGCTTTGCAGGGCTTATCCTATTGTGAGGCAAGTTTGGTAGGGTCGCTCCGGGTACAAAATTTATGGCGTGTTGTATGTCATGCATGAGCAGTAAATGATCGGGGAGTTCTTCAGGGAAAACATCCTTAAATTCCTGGAGCACTGACTTCACTTCTTTAGGTTGCTCCTCACGGGTCTCTCCATGAAGTTCCCTGGCAACTAAGACAAACACAACGAATTTTTGAATTGCTATCCTTTCAAATGCCTTTAGGCTTATGATGTTCAGGCCTTTCACTTTTGGTACTTCTGTCTTCTTGCTCATGTCGATTGGCTTGGGTTTTAAAGGATTGAGCACAATTTTCTTACCTTCAAACACAAATGAGCAAGAATTGGATCGCCCATGAAGGGTGACATCCAAATCATAAAGCCAAAGTCTACCTAAGATAATATGCCCTACATCCATGGGAATTACGTCACACCATGTTTCAGCCTTGTAGGTGAGGAATTGAAGTGGGACAACGCATCTTTCTTTTATGGTTATGGAGGAAGTATCCACCCAAGAAACTTTATATGGGTTAGGGTGTGGGATCAATTTCAAGCCTAGGCGGGAAACAACGTTAGAGGACACCGCATTAATGCAATTCTCACTATCTATAATAATCTTGCAAGTCTTGTTCCCACACTTAGTGTAAGTTTGGAAGATGACACTCCTTTGCCAATCATTAGTGTCCCTTTGTTCTGCCAAAGCACACCTTACCACATTCATTCTAGGGACACCAAAGACGTCCTTGAAATCATCAACCTCGGGAGAGATGGCTCTAATGCACGCGAGGTAGCTAGGATCATCTTCCCATTCTGCCTCAACATCTTGGATTTCTTCAACATTTGGATCATACACCAGCCCCTCAACATCTTCTACCTTTTTATCTCCCATCATACTTTTTATCTCTTTTTACTATTCCTAAAGCTGTGGCTGCTAGATTGGAAAGTATTCAGAAGAATTTTCTGTGGGGGTCTTCTAAGGGGAGTTTCAAGTATCCTTTGGTGGCTTGGGAAAGAGTGTATTTACCCATTGAGATGGGTGGTTTGGGGATAAGAAGTGTGGTGTCATTTAATCAAGCTCTATTAGGGAAATGGTTGTGGAGAATGGTCATGAAGTTACCCATCTCTGGCGGTCTCCACAAAATATGGTGAGGGTCAAGGGGGTGGAGTACTAAAGTTTGCAGGAGGACTCATGGGTGTGGCCTATGGAGAAGCATTAATGAAGGGTGGGAGAGCTTTTCTAAGCATCTGTCTTTTGTAGTGGGCAAAGGCACTCGTATCCATTTTTGGCATGATAGATGGATTGGTGACAATTCCTAAGCGCATAAAGGTCTTTTTGTGGACAGTTGCTCGTGGTCGGATCCTTACTTTGGATAATCTAATGCTTAAAGGTCGCCTCTTGGCTAATTGGTGTTGTATGTGTTGCCGTGATGGGGAGTCAGCAGACCACCTTCTTCTTCATTGTCCTGTTACTCATTCCCTATGGACTTTTATGCTTCAGGCTTTTGGTATTCATTGGGTTATGCCAGGTTTGGTGGCAAGTTTGTTGTCTTGTTGGCATTAGTGGCTTGGGAAGCATAATTTGGACATTTGGAATTTGGTTCCAGGGTGCTTAATGTGGATTGTGTGGTTGGAACGAAATTGTCGATCTTTTGAGGACAAGGAGAAGACATTGGATGAGTTAAAAGTTTTTAGCCAACGCAGTCTTTTGGAGTGGTCTCGTTGTTGGGGTTGTACTGATTGTTCTTCTCTCTTTGAGTTTATGTCTTCCCTTAGCTTAGTTTCTTGATTACCCTCTTTTTGTTGTGCTGTGTGCTCTTTTTTTTCTTGTTGTTCATCATCACGAACATCTTGTTCTTTTCTCTCATTTTTTTATCATTAATATTAATTTTCTGATTACCTGTAAAAAAAAAAAAGAGGGACATCTAGCTGTGATATGTCCAATCCCATTGCATTTGAAGCATTGGAGGCGAGAGCCTAATCTTGAAGGCTCATTGACCACACCTTTTCCCTTGTCCTCTTTTTCTATTGGGTGCTATTGGGGTTGACCTTAGGGGGTAAGGCAAGTCTAGATTTGCTACTGAAAGGTTGAGAGTTGGTAGGAATACTCTGGAGCTCAGAACGTCGCCAAAAGATAGATTTCGATGCTAATTCACAATTCCTGGCAAGGTCATAAACTTTTCCTAAGATAGTGACTCCTCGGGTGATAATCTCGCCTAGTAGGTTAGCATTTAAACCTCTCTTTAACCTATTGAGTGTGACAACCTTTTCCTCGACTATTCGAATTCGTCTTTTGAATTCCTTTAATTTCTCTATATTTTCAGCCACAGGAGTAGTGCCTTACTTTAGGCGATCCCATTCCTCAAGGAGGGAGCTCCTATAAGTTGGAGGGAGATAATTTCTTGAGAGTGCATCCTTCATCTTAAGCCAATCAGTAATGGGGGGCTCACGTCATCGCCTAAGGGTATCCTTTAGGTCCTCCCAGAAAAGGTCGGCTCTTTCAATTAACTTCATTTTGACATACCTCACTTTCTTATTCTCAGCCCAATGGTAATAGTCAAAGAATTTCTCCATCTGATGTAACCAATTAGTGAAAACCCATAGGTTTAGGCAACCATCAAAGGTGGGTGCTTCTATCTTTTCCTTGGACATCCTATCATCATAATCCCTTGAGCCATTGTGATTATAGTGATCATGTTCAAAGTTTGGAGCCCTGTTAAAGTAACTGTGGTTATTTTGCCTAAGCATGTTATCTCCTTCATGGTTAATAGGCTCTCTTTGAGATGCTTCAACTCGCTCTACCCTTTTCAGTAAAGCATGGACACTTTTTGCTAGGTCTTCTATGGTTTGCTCTAAGGAGGACCTAGGCTTAGAAGTGGACTGATGTTTAGGGTTTGACATGATGCGACCACTACATAGATGCATGCAACACTATATTTATGAATGCAGTTGAGATTCCCAAAAATTCAAGTAACCAATTCTCAATGTAAAATTAAGGTCAAGTAAGAGTGCATGTAGAGATTAGATCAATGAATCAAATGAATAAATTGCAGTCAAGTAGTGACAGTGTTCACAATATTGAGAGATAGCTCCAATAAAAGTCAAATTCCAATAAGCTCCACAATTAATAATGAGAATCAGATATTTCAAAGCCCCCTTTTTTTTAATGGGTATTGAAAGAAATAGATGGCCAACACAGCAACTAGCTAACAAAACAAGGTAAATTAAATAAACTAATGGTGGGGTATGCACGTTAAGAAACTAGAGATGTATTAAAAATGACAAATTGTGGCTACCAATGAAACAAAGAAAGAACCCGATCCTTGTAATGGAAGCCCACTTGGTTGACATGCTCTTGGGCTTGGGCTAGTCTGTCACGGGCCTAGAATCTGCTTGGTTAGAATTTTTTTTTTTTTTTAATGAAAGATAATAAAATAAAGTAATGCGAAGGACTTAAAAACTTAAAAGAAGCTACAGACTGAAAAGGAACTATAGAAACTAAAGAAACAAGCAACGGACTGAAAATTGAAAAACAATTTCTCTGCGATGGACTTGACTGGTGCTAGGGATCGACGACTGGTGGCGGCGCAAAGACGGGGAAGATAGTGGCGGCACGAAGCATGGAGGAGTGGCGGCTACTTGTCTCGGGTCTTGGCATTGGCAGAGGGTCAACGTCTTCAGTGGCCGCGGTTGAGGGTGATGATGGTGTCGGCGGTAGGTAGTTGATGGGTCTGCAGCGGTTGAGTGTTGATTTGTGGGTTTAGGCGACGGCTGGTTGTTGACGGGTTTGCATGTGTCACCCTTATTTATTTATTTATGTTTTTTACTTGGGTTCTGTGATCAAAGGCGGGCACGGATGGTTGTCACCGGCTTGGAAGGGTCTGATGACTTCTTTGTTGGTTTGGGGATGAAAAACTCGTGGCCAAAGGAGGTATATACGTACTGCAGGGTCTGGTTTGGGTTTGTTCAAGATCTCATGGGGCAAAAACTTGAAAGGTACTGTCATATTTGGTTGGCTTGCTCTTTTGATGGTTTTGCTTTCAAATGGTTGTCTACGGTGTGTTGTATGGACCAGAAGTCTGCTCTGATACCAAAACTGACGTAGGACAACCACACTATTTTAATAGAACAATCAAACAACAATGGGATCAAGACTAAACCCTAGGAGTCTGCATCTAGGGTTGCTTGGAGTCAGCACCAAGCAAACTGGAGCCGGCACCGGTGTAAAAAGAAACACAAATACTTTTATAATTCTCAAAACTGTCTTACAATAATAAGAAAAAGTGCTTAAATAGCTAACAATAAAATGCATAAAGAAACCTTAATTATTAAATGCTTGGGTTTGCTTAATCTCAAGCCCAATTACTGATAGGCTCCATCAATAAGGCCACAAGTTGGGCCGTCTTTTTTTTTGCTCTTCCTCCCATAGATGTGTATAATTAGGGGCTTGTATCTTGTGTCTGCACCAAAAACACTCATCCGATATTTGGAATTTGGTTCCGCTATGTTTGACGAGAGGAGGAATAGGAGAGCATTTGCGGATATAGAGAGAACAAGGGACTTATGACCAGAGATTCTATTCCTTTGTTTATTGAATCTCTATCTTTTTGTATATAAATTTCTGTATTTTTGTAATTGTTTAGGCTACTTCAAGTCTTTTTGCATGAAGTACTCTCTTTTCAATAAAGTTTTTTTACCTATGAAAAAAAACTATACTAGTTCATGTTGGTAAGGTGCAATTTATAATGTGGAAGGTGCTCTCTCCTTTTAAGTTTTAATTCAATATGCAATTTATATGATGTGTGTGTATCCACACACACATTTAATGGCTAGTTTGGATGGAGGAAGAATAGAGTAGAGTCGGCCAAAAATTAGGCTAATTTCCAGTCAGCTCAACTCTACTCCCCTCTTAATTTTCGTCTAACTCTACTCTACTCCCCCTCCATCCAAATTGGCCATAAATGTGTGGTATACCATTGCTAATTTAGGTTATTGTGGTGTGTACTTGTGATCCCATGAGTACTTGCTGCTTAGAAGAGATGTAACAACTTTTTTATTTTGTTTTTTTATTTATTTAAAGAAGAGATGTTACAACAATTAATAATTTTAAGTCTGTGAAGAAATTTTTAAGAGGTATTTTAGGATTTTGTATGGACTAGGAGGTTTATTTTTGATAGGTAGATAGCAGGAGAGGTGGGAGGTGGGGCTTGATCCATAGACATGGGACACCACAAAGAATGCCATTATTGCTGAGCTATCACTTGAACCCTTGGACTAGGAGGTTTATAAACATTATAGGAAGGCAAATCTGATTAATACCTTGAATTAATTACACATTTTCTGAGGGGTTCTTGGATAGAATAAATAATATATATACAAAATAATTGCAACAATGTAGCTGGAAAGAAGAAAAATAAATCTGTACATTGAGATCTATTTGTATTGAAAGAATTGAGATTATGCTAGTGTAGAAAAAAAGGTTAACATGAGCATGGGCTGAAGGTAGGACAGATGATAAGATAGCCCACGATTTAATAGAAATTTTGTTGCACTTAAAGAAAATGGTAAAGGAAGTTTGTGAACTGTAACTTATTCGAAACAGTTAGAACCCTTTGTTGAGAGGATCTTGCTTAATAATATGGCTTAATACTCGTCCATTATATATTTTCTTCTTTGTTCACACCTCTATGCCAGCTTTCGAGTTCCTGTCCATGCTTGAGCTGTGTTTGCACATTTTTGAGATTGCTTAATCCTAGCATTGAAGTTTTGTAAACATTAATGTACATACTTATGCAAAGTTATTAATTAATGCAAGTGGAAATACTTTTATGCAGGTTACATGCCTTTTGGAGCATTTTGATGACAATACTATTTCTCCTGCTCGGCTAATAGTTGACCATGATGTATATCCTCTTTTGCTTGATTGCCTCCTAAATGGGTAGGAAATACTGCTTTTTACAATTGTGGTGCACACTAATTGTTATATATACTTGAAATACTTGTTCAATTGCACCGTCTATGGGTAAGATATATAGCTTTTTGCAATTATGGTGCACGTTCAATATTGATTATTCTTTTTTTTTTTTTTTTTGATAATTAAAAGTTTATTGATCTCAAAAAAAAAAAGTGGAACACCCTAGTACACGGGGGGTGTACAAGGGGTCAAACAGTCAAGAACAAAAATTACAAGAATCTAAGAAATCAAGAAAGGATGAAAAGGATTGGTTCCGCAATGCAGCCAACCAATTCATTAAAGTTCTAAAGAAAAATAGCTTCAAGTCTGATATGAATCTCTCCTTATCTTCAGTATTGATTATTCTTTCCCGTTTGTATTTATCTTTAATTATTTCTTGTTTGAATTTATGTTAGTGTTGGTCATTGAGGTTGTTATTTACATGTCATTACATTTTCTCTTGTTCCTGCACCCCCCCCCCCCCCCCCTTTCCCTCTCTCTCTCTCACACACACACGTGGTTGACCCTAACTATCTATTGAGGATCCATAGGAGAACCCAAAAATTTGGAATTAAGGCTTCTTGTTGTAAGAGTTTAAAATAGATCAGTGGAAATACAAGGAGAGTTGAAAGATGTGATTCAAAATGATGAAATTAGCTTAAGGGGGTGACCCCTATTGATGAAAAGATGAGGGAGAGTCGATCGAGATGGTTTGGTCATGTTTAAAGGAGAGCAATTAATGTACCAATGAGAAAGAGTGAGTTGATTCAAGTTGGGGGAATGAAAAATGTAGCAGAAGACAAAAAATAACATTAATAGAATTAGTAAGAAAGGACATGCTAATTAAGGAAGTAATACAAAGTATGATTTTGAATAGAATAGAGTGGCAGAAAAGAATACATGTGATCAGCCATGACTAGTTTGTTGAGGATATATAGGTGTTTCCAAAATTTTGGAACTAAGGCTTGGTTATTGTTGAAGAGCTCAAAAAAGTCTTGTAGATGGGACTGTAAATGGCTTTTCTATTAAGACCATGGCATCTCTTTACCCCCAATGAATTTTTATTTTTTAGTAAGATGAGATATGATTGAGATAGGAAAGGTAATGTAAAGACAAAATCAAGGAAGATAATTCCTATGATGAAGGAGAAGACCACCAGAATCGAAGCAACGAAAATTTCCTAGAACACGAAAATGAAGCATACTAAGATTCATGACATCCATATCAAAGTTTCCAACAGCCCTCAGAGTCTGCCTCTAAGTCGGCCTATCTTAGTATCTACTTGAATGAGTTAAAATTGAATAGGTCTTTTGAGAATTTTGAGCTACTCAAGCTCCTACCCTTTTCCCCCATGCTCTACCCCACTACTTGTGTTACCATTACCTGTGATACCTCGGATTGTGTGAATCAATTGTATTGGATTGTATGGGTATAAGTTGTGTGGTGTATGTTGAGTCCCAAATTGGATGTGTACTAGGTGGATCTAGGCTATATAAGCAGCTATGAAGAGCTCTAATTGTAACTTGACTAGTTCTTTTGGGGGGTGTAGTGCAGATGTGGTTAGTACTTTTCTTGGGTCATGACATTGCTAGCTTTCAATATATGTTAAAAGTTCCAGTTTAATGCCTCCTTCAATCCCACTAATAATGTCACTAACTTCAGTTTTAATGTCTATAGTATTAGACAAAAAACCTAGTAGAATGGGTAAAATAATTTGGCCATTCTGGAATGTCAAAATATTCCCACAACCAATAGACCTAGATTGCCGGTATTGCAACATTAAAGGTTTCTTCAACTGAATTAGTTATGGTAAGTAGACCTTGTGTGTGTTAAAAATTTGTATTGGAATTCAACCTACCCAGAGGCTGGTAGTACCATTTATTGCACCTGGTAATAGAGAGTTGATGGCAGATTTATCTCCAACATAAATATAGGCAAAAGCCCCCCCTTGATAGAAGACAATCATTTCTATCTAACAAGATTTATTTTTTGATTAGTAAAAAAAATCTCTCTAACAAGATTTATTGCATGCAAACTCACACGTTAATGTCCTAACACCCTCCAATAACAAACACATCACATGCACAATTTGAAGGGCAATCATTGTGAATGTGATGTGTTTGTTGCTAGAGGGTATTATGGTCCTCATTTTTCATGTGATGTGCTTGTTATTGAAGGGTATTACAGTCATTAACGTATGGGTTAGGGCACATTTTTTTCCCCAAAAAAAGAATTTTTTGTTAATTAGACAGAAAATACTAATTGGGGGGGTGGGGTGGGGGTTATAGTGCTTATTACGAAGATATAAGGGTGGTCATTGCTACAGGGCAACATTGCAACTGCCCTATAATTAAGGGGGGGAAGTGCAATTTACCCATTAATATATTTTTGGAGCTACTTTTGTGGGGGCATAAGATAAACCATCTCTTCTCAAAAGACTCCTTCACTTCTATTTTTTATTAGGTATTGTC
Organism: Quercus glauca; assembly: GCA_023736055.1. Classification (NCBI taxonomy): domain Eukaryota; kingdom Viridiplantae; phylum Streptophyta; class Magnoliopsida; order Fagales; family Fagaceae; genus Quercus; species Quercus glauca. The sequence continues at coordinate 44,847,643 of CM043322.1, read as the reverse complement.
TGTCTGCATGCAATTGAAACGTGCTTAAGTTATGATATCTGTTTTGCCCTTAAAAGTTGTATATTGTATATAAACAAATTTGACAGTGGTTTATTTGATGTAGCAATGAACAAGTGGCAGCTGCATCAATGGATGCAATCAAGAAGTTAGCTGGCTCTCCTGAAGGGATGGTAGGGAAAAAAACCTATGAAGCCAAATTTCATTGTATGGCATTACTTTTATAATCTGCCAAAATCTTCATCGCCATATGTACCTGAAATTTATGTAGGATATCATCTTCCCAGCTAATAACAATGAAGCTACGCATCTTGGAAATGTGGCAGCCCGATGTTCATCACTGGTATGGTACTTTTTTATTTTAAGCATGGTCATGGGACTCTAGCCTCTAACCAGCTGACAATTGCTAACTCTCCCTCGTTCTCTCCTTTTTTTTTCCCCCCGGGGGGCTTGGGGGTGGGGGGGGGGGGGGGGGGTGGCGCCGGTGAAGAGGGGAGGAGGGGGGAGAAATTATGCAATTAACAAGCATGTGAGGTAGGAACATGCTGCCAAAGTGAGTGTTAAATGTTTCTGCTATTTTGTTTAGGCAATTTATAATTTGGACACAGCCCTTTTTTTTTGAGAAATAGAGGGGGGGGGGGGGGGATGGGGGTGGGTTGAGGACACAGATATTTTGTTAGTGTCTTTGCCCAATAATTTTAGTTTCACAAGTTTCACACTGGTTATGTAAATTTTGTTTCTATCAGGTGCCATATTTTGAGTTTATAAATGCCAATGAGTAATGCTGGCCACCATCAATGTGTGCTATCTCTGAATCATGATTATTTTCTTAGTGCTGGTATTCTTCCTTCTCACTCTATTAAATTTTTCAGGGACGGGTTCGAGTTTTGGCTTTAATAGTGAAGCTATTCTCTATTTCCAACTCTGTGGCATCCACCATTTACAATTCAAATCTACTTAATTTGTTTGAGGCAGAAATCAACAATACAAACGATACCCTTGTCACATTAAGTGCTTTGGAGCTGTTGTATGAGGTTGGCTGCTGATTATCATTTCATACTCTCTCTCTCTCTCTCTCTCTCTCTGTGCACTTATTGACTTTCACTATGCTGGAACATTTTCTATTGATATATTGACCGGAAATGTCTCAAGTCTTAACTTCATTTGTTTGCAGTATTAGTGCATAATTACGATGATTATGATTATCTGCAAGCATATGAAGTTATGAACACAAAATATATCAAGATGGAAAGATTATGGAAGTGATCTCCATTGTCCTAGGTGCGGTATATAGGAAATTAGATTGGAAAAATAGTTCTATATTGTGCGTACTGAAATAATGTAAGAAATTAGAAATTGGAACTATGGAATCACACATGCCATTGGCCATGCGACCAACAGCGATGTGGAGTCAAGTCATACATGACGTGTGAAAGCAATTTATGCTACCATGTATTTAATTACATTGAAATACATGGTAACTAGATGTTGCTGTCACCTTGTTCAAAATTTCATTACCTTTCTATTGGAATCGTTTTCCTGAAGAATCTCAGTCTTTTATCTTAATGATTGAGGTTTCATTAGTTTCAAGTCACTTAATTCTCTGTTTTATTTTTCATTTATTACAAAAATTAAACATAAATGTGGCACTTCCTTTGTTGGCACTGATTGCCTACTTACTTTCTCTCCATTCTTCACTTAACGATCATCTTTGTTTCTTGAATTCTTACCTTATGCTTTTTAATATGTCCTTATTATATGTACCCATGAATGAAGTTGGCAGAATTTCAGCATGGAACGGAGTTCTTGTCAAGAACCACCCTTCTTCATTTACTTTGTTCTATCATCAGGTACATGTTTGAGAGCATATTCAACTATAGTATTTTTTGTTTGTTTGTTTGTTTATACTTGTGTTCACAAAATATTTTCATGGCAGCAGCACATCAACCGAATCAATTTTAAGATTGAGGGCGATGATGATAAGTGGAAGGCTTCTGTCCAGGGAGAATATTTATACATTTATTGATGAATCTAGTAAGACTTCTAGTTTATCTGAAGTCACTAAAATTTTTTTTTCTGAAGAAATTGCAGTTTTGCTTCTATTACCCATGTCCCAACCTTTCTAGATATGTGAAGGGGCATGGAATAACCACCATTTCTTTTTCCTCCTGAATATTAAATATACTGCAGCCTGGTTGTTATGGATTGCTACTCTTATCTATGATCTAGGCACTCTGTGTTGCAGCTTCTGAAAGGACAAAAAAAGTCGTTGGGCATTCTATCTTCAAGAAGACCTTAAGACCGCTTTAAACATTCCAGTCCTGCCCGTAGGTCTTCCAACTAATTTTTATGTGGTGCCATAACTGGAAATAGTAGTTTCTAACTCTACATAAGCCTGCTCAGCATTTGGCATTTGGAAGAGCAATTTTAAACCTAGTTGAGCACTGGCCTAATGCTTCCTACCATTTTGCTTTGATAGTCAACTGATGTAGAACCTCTAGAATTCAGCACTAAAAATTTGGATCCTTGATAATTTCTTGAAGGGTTCTTGGATGGGACCAAGTAACAAAGAATAGTAATTAAAAGTTCTAGACCAAATAGAAAAGGACTCAAAACATAAAATAAATTCATGGGCATCTGGTACAGCCTATTTCAGTGGCATTCCAGAAAATCTGAAAATTAACAGATTGCCCTTATTCTTGTAAAACTTAATTAAGCTGATCCAGCAACTTTCTAACCTAAAGTAACATAATAATAAGATTCTATAATATCTATAGTAGCCCATGAAAGGTGCCAAGAAGGCCCATCGGAACGATTACCATAAATTTTGGTTCTTTTGGTGTTTGATCTTGTTTTTAGCTCTTTGTTAGCTGCATCACAACCAACCATGCAAAAGAGAGAGAATGGAAGGATATGATTGTCTGGAGGGTTGCTTGTTGGTTCAGTCTGGGTTTCAATTAATTTACTAGGGTCAGGACACATCATTGTTAAATTTCATTGCGTGTAGATACTTTCTTTGTTGACCTGATGTGGGATTATTAACTAGAAGTTTTACTTTTTGTGTTTTTTAATGATTAGACAAACATTTTGTTCCATTAGACTATGTAAGATTACTTGAAGCTCCTTATTGTGACTAATTAACCTTGAAAAGTACATAACTATTAATTGAAAGATTCCAACGTGTTCTCTTATTATGGTAATTTTTCTTCTGAATTCAGGTGTTAAGATTGTGATTTCAGCCCTTGATAAAATACTTGAGTTGTCAGAAAGTCAAGATACAGATGAAAGTGAATCTGCACTTGAAGCATTGGGTCAAATAGGGTCATGTAAGTATGTCACTAACTGCTATAGGCTGAGGTGTATGCCATTTGTTCAATTTTGTTTTGGTACATGAGTTGTATTTACCTACAAAAGAATACTGTTGTGTCTCTCATCTCTCTTCAATGTGCAAAGTTCACTAGCATAAAACATACATCTCTGTTTTTGTTCTGAGGCAAGAGGTTGTGTCCATGTCAGAGTGTGATCAGGGTGCAGCATTTGTGTCCATGACTATGCATAATGTGGTTGAAATTCTATAATCCTATCTGGTTATATATGACAACACCAACCTGATAGAAGATGGTATATTGAAACTGTATCTTGCCTTCTGTTTGACTTGTATTCAAAATTATGATCTTTTCTCATGGCTGGCTGTGTTTCTCCAATCAAACTCTCATCTGGCATTCATCCAGGAAATTGGTATTAAGCATTGTATATTAGGTCTTGTCAAGCATGACAAAAGCATTTGTGGTGAAACAATTTGTAATTCTGAATTTCTAGTTGAAAGTTGTCTATGGTTTGCTAGTAAGTTCTATGTGTTTTATTACATTGTTGGCCTATATCTTGACAACTCAAGCTTGTGGAACAAGTGGTTACTATCATGTATCAGTCTTGTTTGCCTCAAAGGTTGTTTTGAATAGTGCGAATCCCCACTTGTCTGTTTTTGTTTTGGGCCTGCCTCTATGGTGATGTGTTAGTTTCTTCTTGACATACACTGTTCACCCACTCCTCACTGCTTAAGCTTTTGCGGGAGATGATTTTTGACATGGTTGCTTGGGAGTAATATGGCAAACTAAACATTTAATACACTTTTCTAAAATAAAAAAAATAAAAATCAATACACAAGTGAGACATCATGTCTATTGTAGTATGTAGACTGTAGTTTTCTAAGATTGATGTGTAGCAGGAATTATAGCTTTGGGTTCTACAATATACAGTCACATGATCTATTTCGTGAATGAATGGGGCAGTTTCCTTTGATGTTAGCTTTTCTGAAATTATTCTGATTCCTCAGCAAGATTTACTTATGACTATTAAGTTAGGGTTTTCCCTTATTACTGCACATATTTGTGATGACTTTTTGCACATACCTTGCGGTAAATCTTAATTGAAATAGTTAAATTTCCTGAGTTAATGGACAACTTATCCTCCTTGCTCTGTATCTTATGTGAACATTTTCAATAATAGTCTTTGTTCCAGTTGCATGGTTTATATCTCACACACTTTTGTGCAATATTTTATTATGCAAATTTAATATTTGCTTCTTTTTGATGCTTTCAGTAATCCAAGGAGCTGTACTGCTACCACAGCTTAAGCCTATGTGGTAGATAATTATTGATATGATTACTTGAGTGTAGTATGGTAAATTAAACATTCAAGATGCAAGTGAGACGTCAATGTCTATTAGAGTATGTCAGTTTTCTAAGATTGACATGTATAGTAGGAATATAGCTTTTACAAGGGTTCTACAATAGGAGTGAGTCAATTTTGTACATTATCAGTTGGTATGGTTGGTACTTTCCGTTCCGGTACCCAGGCCAATACAGGAATGTGGCTGTTTCGTGCCACTCCGATTACCAGTCCATACCGGGTCCATTTGGTGATATTGGAGAAATTTTTATATTTTGGTTGGTAAATGCATAACGGGCTGATACAAAATAAACTGGTTTCTTTGCAAATTTCTGAGAAAGGAGAGAGTGTTCATGAAATTTAGCCCTCCAAAAGATGCAGAAACCCCCTTTTCTTTTGGCCCTCCTTCATTCTCCTCAAGCTCCCAGCCTTCAATCTCTCTTTGCCTCTCACTGGCAGCCTGTGTGATGAAAACAATTGCACCCACAGCCTCTGGTTCTGTTGCTGTAACGCCACTCACACTCACACCCCACACACCCACACCCACACTTACCACTTTGTTTTTTATTTGGCGTCTCCGTTTAAAAGTCATAACTGAATTTCTTCTTCTTTTATTTATTTATTTGATGAAATCCTACGTTAGATAAATATCTTGGTGGGTGTGGCTAATATCTAGCCACGCAATCTTATGATGGGTGTGGCTAACATTTTGCCATGCATGACCAATTTATTGTCCTTTTATGGTCAATTGTTGTGGCTTGAAATTTGTGTGCTTATTTGGTTGTCAAATGGGCCCAGGACATAGGCTTAAAAATAATTGGAATCTTGGCTTACATTTTTAAATAGGGTAGAGCTCTTGGACTCTGATTAAATATATATTTATATATATCGCGGTAACCCAAAACAGTACACTTGTATTAAACAGTATTTGAAATATCTCATTCCTAACTAAACCGAAATGGTATCCGGTACGATATTGACTACTTTGATATGCAGTCACATGGTCTATTTTGTGAGTGAAATGGTGCAGTTTCTTATGTAAGCATTTCTGAAAATTTTCTCATTCCTCAATAAGATTTAGGATTTTCCCAGACTGCACAGATATGCAGTCACATGGTCTACTAAGTTGGGATTTTCCCTTATGACTGCACAGATTTGTGATGACTTTTTGCATATACCTTGCAGTAAATCTTCATTAAAGTAGTTAAATATCCCAAGTTTCAGAGTTTCTTATTATTTATGGGCATGAGGATAAACTGCTTAGCTTGTCAGGGGTGAAAAGCCCTTGGATTACCCAGTACTGGTTCTAGTGGGTGGGTTTAGTTCCAATAGGAATTTGATTAACTGTGAGGATTGTTGTACAGTATGCTCTATGACTTGCAACTAATTTGATTGAAGTTCTCTTACGTCATCAAAAAAAAAAAAAATGTTGGAATAAGGGACAACTCATCCTCCTTGTTCTATATCTCCATGTCAATAATTCTCTTTGTTAAGTTGCTTGCTTTTATCTCAAACATCTTTTGTGCCATCTTTTAATATGCATTATGCAAATTTAATATCTGCTTTTTTGTAATGCTTTTAGCGATCGAAGGAGCTGTTTTGCTACTCTCAAGTTCACCGCCTGCTGCAAGACATGTTATTGATGCTGCTTTCGATCGGCAAGGACATGGCAAACAGCTGGTGAACATGCAGATCCTTTCACATTATCTTTGTAATTTTTTGGTTAATCTCCTCTTTTTATTTTTATTTTTTAATGCTGCTTATCACTTTTTGATTTGGTTCTAGAAATATATTTTAAGACAAGCAGAAGTTAGAGGGCAAAAAGTTAGTTATTAGTTGGTTGAGCACCTTTTGGCCTCTCTTTCTCTCTTTGATTAATTGATAATTGAGGGTGGGGGGATTTGAATCCTAAACATCTTTGTTGGGAACATCCGGTGCTAGTTGAGCTACAAGGATCTTGTTCTTTGGCCTATCATTGGTAGAGACATTGTAAAAACTCCTTTATAAATACCTGTAACTGGGCAATGCCAGCAATCTGAACCAGTCAATTCTTTAACACTCTCACTTACAAACCCCACCATTCTAAACACCTTAACACCATCCATTCCTTAGCAACGCAAGAAGGTTGACTTAATGTCAAGCTTTGTTTAAGATTTGTGTGACACAACCTTCTCTAAGGTGTGATACTAAAAGTTTATCATTTTTTTTTTCCATTCTTTAAATTCCCAGCAACTTTAAACCTTGCCAAACGCATCTTGATGTGTAACACATATTTTTTTTGATAAGTAATAAAAAAATATATTAAAAAAAAGAAGAAGAGAAATGTCACCTGAGTATACAGGTAGTATACATCAGGGCCAAAATACAACTCAAGCACATAAAGTAAAAAAGTTCATAAAACCATGATTGAAAAGAAAGAGCGAAAACCTAACACTACAACCCAGTCCAAAAGAGTCTTAAAAAGAAGGATTTAAGATCTGGAACTGTTTTTTTGGAATCCTCAAAATGTCGATTATTCATCTTCCGTCAAATGCACCACATCAAACAATGAGGAACAACCATCCAAATAGCACTATTCTGATGCTGTCCAAACTTTCCTTGCCAACAAGCCAATAGCTCCACCACCGTCTTCGGCATAACCCATTAAATGCCAAACAAGGTAAACACCATAGACCATAAATCAAAAGTGAATGGAGAAGAAGGTGGTCTACTGATTCCCCGTTTCTTTCACACATACAACACCTATCTAAAATCCATATCTTCCGTTTCCGAAGATTATCAATTGTCAAAATATTCTCCAAAGTTGCAGTCCAGACAAAAAAAAGCAATTCTAGGAAGGACCTTAGGCTTCCAAATATTTTAAACCCTAAAATCCAAAACTTCAGAACCCTAAACCACCCATCCATCAATTAGCCCCAAATACCCCCATAAAGTGCCTAAATACCGTTTCCCAAATCCTAGTTTTCTTTTTACTAATAAAAATCTTGTATTCCTAATTATATTTCAGCCATTTTCCCACCAAAACCTAACCATAAATCCTCAATATCCAAGATGTCTAGAATTGCCTAGAATTGCCGTTATTTGACTTTGTTCCCTTTGTCCTACGTCACTCTCACTCGATTTTCTCTCTTACTTGACCTGCACTCCAGTGACTTAGTTCAACTTTCATAGAAAGCTCATTGGTGCTGCTCAAGTTTATCAGCCTCCATCCAAGCCACTCTCACCACCATCAGCTTTTTTGACACAAATTTGAGCAGGGATTGGGACATACTGCTGCTCACCCTCAATTTTTTCTCTTAAGACATTATCCATATGAGTTGAGAGACTGAGAAAGAGAGTGTCTTGGCCGACAATGATGGGTCTTTCTTTGTATCTAACAGAGGGACCTTTGGGGTGGGGGTATGTGTCAAACTATGTATGCCTAATATATTTTATAATCAAATCATTGTTTACTATTAAATTTTTTATACTTATTATTTTTTTTAAAAACCTAAAATAAACACAAATTTGCATAGTATATAAAATATACCTATATATATATGTTTTTTTTTTTTCCATTTATTAATTAATTAATGGTGTGTTCACACCATGTGTTATCATAATTTTTTCAAGAATTTCCCTGTTGCTGTGTATTGCATCATGTCCGTGTGTCTTAGATATGAACTTTATTATTCCTCACCCCCCCCCCCCCCCCCCCCCCCCCCAACAAAAGAGATGTGACTAATCCAGTTCTAGGAATAATTTCAATTGGTGGTTATGGCGGTTGGGGCTGAGGAGACAAGGCTTTGGAAAGGGTTGTAGCTTTGAGGTTTGAGGAAGAGTGGGGGGATGACTTCCAAGCTAGGTAGAGGTGTACATGGGTGTGGTTTGTGGAGAGTATCCGAATGAGTTGGGAGGTTTTTAGCAAGAATATTAAGTTTGAGGTAGGGGTAGGGGTGGGGGATAGAGTGAAGTTTTGGACAGATCGGTGGTGTGGGGATTCACCACTCCAGTTGACCTTCCCGGTTGTGTTTGGGATTGCTTCCAATAGAGAAGCCTCTGTGGCCTCTTCTCTTAAACGGTTGGGGATAGAAGAACGGAGAAGTTGGGATGTTTGTTTCATTTGGAGACCAAATGATTGGGTGATAGGTGTTTGTGGATGAATTTCTTTGTACTTTGGGTTCTAATTTACCTCCAACTGAGAATGTAGACCGTATTAGATGGAAGTTGACGAAGAATGGGGATTTTGATATCTGCTCATTTTATAATAAGTTACAAGGTCCTTTGCCCATTATTTTTCCTTGGAAAGGTATTTGGAAGGTTAAGGGGCTGTTTGGTTTTAAAAAAACCATCACTCATCACTCCTCACTCAATTTTCGTCACTCATTACTCATCACTTAAAATACCCCAATTTTCTAAAACCCACACGTTTGGCACACTGTTTTCAGCTTCTCATTACTCAAATATTTCTACTTTTTGTAGGACCCATACCTGAACACTTGGTCAGAGCCTTCTGTTAGCCTACCCGCGGAACCCTTATTCCCCACCATTTTCTTCACTCCTTATTTCCCCTTCAGCCCTATTACTCTCTCAAAACACAAACCCGAACCTAGCTACTCTCCCAAAAACAAAAATCTGAACCCAGCTAAAATAGAAGAAGCTTGGACGCCGATCTCCACCGTCATGGATGATCTATCTCCTCCGACGTGGAGCGGCGGCGCAATCTCCTCCATCGTGACCCAGCAGTGTTGACGAAGTGTGAAGACACGTGACCCATTTCCCCAATTTGTCACGGACGATCTCCTACAACCCAAAATGGTGCTACTTCCCTGTTGTTTTTGGCGTTTGGGTTTTGAGAAAACAGTACTACTTCCCTGTTGTTTTTGGCATTTGGGTTTTGAGAAAACGGTGCTACTTCCCCATTTTTCGTTTTTTCGTTTTTCCCTATTGTTATGCTTACCCATTGATTGTTTTTTGTTTTTCCTTGTTCTTATGAGACAAACCATTAATGGTGCCGATGGGGGACTCAAGACGGATGGAGAACAGAAACACCAAACGCCTCACACATCCCAGCAAGCACGAAGCCCTCAAGAACTTCTCAAAACCCCCAACCTGAAGAAACGAAAACCCAAACATCAAAAAAAGGAAAAAAATAAAACAGAGAAGCAAACACCCAACCATCAATCACCCCTTATGGGTTGAAATAGATCTAAACCATGCGAAATACCACCATATTACCAACAAATCAGATGTATAAAATACCTTTGGAGTGGTGAAAAAGCTGAGAAAGAGGTCGGGGAGGAAGATTGGTGTAGCGGCGCGAGAAGGGTGTTTCCAAGGTCCGGGCGGCGTAGGTTGGCTGAGCTCCGATTAGTGACTACATGTGTGAGGAGGTGAAGGCGGGGCAGAGGCAAGTTCGGACTTGTGGTGGTATGAAGATGGAGTTGTGATCTAGTAGTGTGAAGTGTAAAGAAAGCCGTTGAAGAGAGCCATCAAAAGACGCGTTGGTGTGACTTTGCTCTGATTGTGGGTCCCACCCACGTGTGTTTAATTATGAAAACGCCATGAAAACTGAGTTTTGATAACTTGAAAACGCCTAAAATGTGTTTTCAGTTTCCATAAATCATCACTAAAAAATCAGAGAATTGAGTGATGGAAACAAAAACTGAAAACACATCAAAACACACTACTTAGCCGTGGGACCCGCCATTTTTTGAGTTATGAGTGATGGAAACAGAGTTATGGGTGATGGAAATTGAAAAACCAAACAACCCCTAAGACTCCTCGGCGTATTTCTTTCTTTGTTTGGATTGCAGTTTGGGATAAGATTCTTACAGGCGACAATCTGTGGGGTAAATTTGATTTTGTTGACTAGTGCATTATGTGTCATTGTAATGGAGAGACAGTGGATCATTTGCTACTTCATTGTGGAAAGGCTTATTGGTTGTGGAGTTTGGTTTTTAGATCTTTTGGGATTTCATGGGTCTTGCCAAGGTTGGTTGTAGATACTCTTTTTGGTTGGAGGAATTGGTTTGGAAAGCACTTTTCTAGCATTTGGAATGTAGTTCCATTTTTCTTAATGTGGTGTATTTGGAGGGAGCGAAATTGGCAGACATTTGAGGACATGGAAAGCTCCTACGACTAGCTGCTTGCTTCTTTCAGTGGCTCCCTTTTTTATTGGTTTAGGGCTGGGGGACACACCTCTGGTGATAGAGCCCTATGTTCTTTAGTTCTCTCATTTGTAATTAGTATTTTCTATTCTCTTCTGTAATCTTTGATTTGCCTTTTTCCTTTTTGAATATATATCTTTATTACTTATCAAAAATTTTTTTTTACTATATCCATGCTTAAAATCCTGTAATTTATTATAGACTGGGGAAGAGAGAGATGGGGAAGAGAGACGAAAAGGAAAAAAAAAAAAAGAAACTGAGATCTAACATGTAGAATTGTATTATCTCATTGAATTTTGGTTGTAGAGTGGAGAATAGGATATAACATTTATCCCCAGCATTATGACCTAAAATGCTTACGACTTGTGTAACAAGAAATCCTATTTTTAGAATTTTGAGCAAATCTTGACTTTACACATTCTAGGCTTCTTCTATAATTCTGAAATATTCTTACATGGCAAACACAGTCTGCACTGCATGCTCTTGGAAACATAGCAGGAGAATCAAGACCAGAAAATAAAATTTTACTTAATGGAGATGCAGAAGAAAGCTTGCGATGCTTAATGTATATAACGGCATCCAAGAGTTCAAAGTTGAAACCATCTGTAAGTATTTTCTTTTTAATATTCTTTTCGTATCTTCTGTTCATATCATTTCAATCATTGGTGTGTGTATATATATATAAGTTTTATTGGAACAACATTGGGTGATATTGATAAACTAGCACTTGTTCCAAAAGCTTAAATTTTTAGAAGCGATGAATTTAATCATTGAATTTTTATTCTAACACTCCCCTCATGATGGTCTCAAAATCTCCCTTAATAAGTGAGGCTCAACAAGGAAAGCATTTTAGTCTTTAAACGTAAGGTAGAATGGAAATGGGGTTTGAACTTAGTACCACTTGTTCTTATATCATGATAAACTCTCATTTGTGCCAAAAGTTTAAAATCTTAGGAGAGTGTGATTATAATCATTTGACTATTATTCTAACAGATATCATTCCTTTGACAATGAGGAAAAGTCAAGGAAAAAAATTCACTTAGATATCCCTCCAATTATGGGGGAAAGGTTAGGAAAAAAAAAGTTCACTCTTCCATTGAAGTATACTGAGTAAAAGCTTGTCACAGTCAACCTTCGTAGTTAAGGGTCCTGAGGTTTGTGTTTCAATCCTGTTGCATGAATTCAACTGTACTTTTCCCCTTATGCACTCACTTTGATTGCACTTCCTCAGATTTTTGTTTGGGAACTCGGTCATTTGGATTCCTTTTCATTTTTCACTTGCCTGATTTTTAAAATGTACACAAGTCTTACCAATTTGTTGGTTCTATTGGCAGGGTCTTTTGGTTTCAGTTCTTCAACAGGATTCAGAAATTCGTTTGGCGGTGAGAATTTCATACATTTGAGCTATGGTTTTCTTCCCTTACTGTAGCTATAGATATGAAATTTTACAGGGCTGATGTACAATAAAGGTTTTCTTTCAAAGTAATTAGTTGTACTGACCCCTTCAGGTTTCAAGGTACCATTCCATAAATTATTAGTGCTACAAAGCAAAAATGAATTGACCTTGTTTTTCTTAAATCATTTGACTTTATTTCTGTCATTCAATCTTACCTGCTTATATGCCTGGTTGTAGTTATGTACTACTTAAGGGAAGGTTCTTTCAATTGAAATCATTATGTTGAATTTCAATGTTTCCTTCTTTCTGTTAGATCTATGGTATTTTCCCTTTTTGGACGCAATCTATTTTAATATTGTGGATTTGTGGATGAGGATAGTAGGTAAACAACATCAAGTTACAACTTTTTACAAAATAATGAGATAGCCCTTAAGTGAAGTACTGTATTTTGGTGTTTGTACTTGCTAGTGACCCTTTATCAAAGAAATATGAGGTTATTTTTTGCATATAAATATTTTCAGGGTTATAGGGTGATAACTGGTATGGTGGCTCGGCTGTGGTTCCTGATGGAAATTTGCTTGAAACAAGAGATTATAAATATAGTGACTGACGCAAGTACTGAAACCACAAAAATAGGTTGATTTTCTTGCCTCTGATTATAATCTTTCTTAAATCATCACATTGTTTGTTTATATTAACATTATCTTTGCATGTTGCCGCAATCAATTATTTCTTAACAATAACAATAAAAAATATAAGTTAGATATAATTGTTTTGACATCTCAATTAGTTATTGAAATTGATATCTGACATGGTTAATTGAAAGAGACTCCATTTTTTGAAGGTCAAAGTTTAACTACAAACCAGTTTGGAGGAGATTCCTCCAAACTGTTAGTTGGCATCATCTTAATTAGCCAGAGAGAAGAGATTGGAGGGTTGGGAACGGAGGAGAGAGAATGGGCTGGGGGGCTGAGGCCAGAGGAGAGAAGGGGTCTTTAGTAGGGGAGGTGAGTAAAAGTTGTTAAGTTGCAATGGGTCCGATGGCAATAAATTTTTTTAAAAAAGTCATTTGGATGCACATGACCAGGACACTTGTCTAATTAGGAGGATTTTCCATCTAGCGGTTTGGGGGAGATTCCTCCAAATTGATTTGTAGCTAAACTTTTTCCTTTCTTGAATGAGTATTAATGGTTGAAAATTTGACTATTTTCTACAAGGACCAGTTAAGTGGAGGGTGTATTTGACTTTTGGTTGTGTAATGGCTTTTGTTTGGGCTTTGATGACGAAGGAATTTGATAGGGGGTTTGAACTCTTTCGCCTTCAGATTCTAAGGTGGTTTGATCATAGAAATTTCATGTTTCATTGTGGGATGCTGCAACTGTAGCAGATTGCTTGGCTTTTTGTGAAGGTTTGATGTTTGCAAGAGAGTGAAGAGCTTGTACTGTTAGATGTTCTGATGGTGGTGCTACAGTCATTGGGGGCCATGTGTGGTTCTGGATTCATCTGGACATGGAAATAGAGTCCAACTTAATGGCCTAACAGTACATTTAAATAAAAGAGGAAAAAAAAAAAAAAAAAAAAAAAACTCAACTGGGGATTGCATGAGATGGAAAGCTATTTGGGTTAAGGCTCATTGGTGAGTCTCATTTTTTTCTTGGACTGCAGCTTGGGGGAAGATTATTCACTAGTGACAATTTGAGGAAAAAGGGTTTTGCTTTTGTTGACTGGTATGTTATGCATTGTTGTTGTGGAGAGACAGTGGATCATTTATGGCTTTATTGTAAGAATGCTCATTAGTTGTAGCGTTTTGTCTTTATATCCTTTGGAGTTTCTTGGGTCCTATCAAGAATGGTACCAAATGTTCTTTTTGGTTGGAGGAATTGATAGGGAAGCACTAGTCAAAAATTTGGAATTTAGTTTTGTTATGCTTGATATGGTGTCTATGGGGGGAGCGTAAAAGGCGTACTTTTGAGGATGTGGATTGTTTTGGAGACCAGTTGCTTGCTTCTTTAGTGGTTATTTGTTTGATTGATCTTGGGCTAGGGGAGTCACATCTAATGATTCCCTCCCTTTGTTCATTAGTTATCTTCTCTCTTGTATCTAATTTTCTGTTCTTTTCTTTTTCTTGCTTGTACTATTTGATTTCTTTGTGCTCTTCTTGCATAAAGTAGTATTTTTAATATAGACTTATCTTACTTATCAAAATATATATATATATATGTGTGTGTATATATAAATCTGATTAGTAAGTTACACATGCACTTGTGGGTTTTGAACCCAAAGTGGAGTCCAAGAATCTTAATTTCAAATTAGGCATTCCTAGACTTGTTTAGGGTAATTATGTTATGGTACTATGGTTATGTTTTGTTGGTTTTTTCAGGCTTTTCTGTTTGGTGTACCTCATTCTTTTGTCTCTTCTACGAGGATTCTTTTGTTTTATGTTTTTTCTTGCATATCTTTTAGCTTTCCAACTATTAAGGCTAAAGGAAAAGAAAAAAAGAAAAAAGTAAAAGCTGTTCTATAATGGTTTGCTTAAAGATGGAATTATAAGAACTAGAAGTAAAACCAATAGTCTGTAACTATTTCAGTATTGAAATCCATAAGAACTGTCATTTACTTGACTTGTGTGTGCGTAGATACTTAAATCAATTGTCTTATTTCTTTTTCATTATTTGAAGTTCCTCTACACTTTATGCATTTCTTGAACTTTAGCTATTCTCAGTTATTTGATTTCTGGTTTCTTTCTGTCCTGGTGAAAAACAAAAAGGATCACTCTTATTTTAGAATATTTGTTCCAACTATGTTTTCCAGTAATAAAATGAAGAGTATATTTTCAGGCATGGAAGCAAGATATAAATGCTGCCAATCAATCCACAAGGCTTTTGTGTCCTCAAGTAAACTTCTCAATGATCCTGCTCTCGCTGGACTAGCGGCAAAGGTTAGATTTTTTTTTTTTTTGGGGGGGGAGGGGGGTTCTAGAATAACCAACCAGTTACTTTTAAAAATGCAAGAAACAGTTAAGGTTGCCAAGTCCTGTTGTTTTTTTGAGTGGTGACAATGCTGTTTCCTATTGCAGTTGCAGGAAGCTGTTAGAAGGGGTCCATATCTTGCCAGAAAGCAAGTTGGAGCTCAACCTGCAGTAGTGACAGCTGACAGATTTTAGATAATTCAGCTACTGTGAGCTGATCAATTTAACCATGTTTTTTTATAAAGTTCCTTTGCCAACCTTGGTGTACACAAGAACTATGTCATTTCAGTTTGATGATGACATAAAAGTATAGGACCTTGTAAATATACTTGACTCTTCGCTGTTGGTTGTCATGTCATGGGGCTATAGTTTCTACTTGCCAAATGAAAAAGCGGCTATAGTTTCATAGAAATGCCTGCCAAACAAATTGCAAGGGTACCTTAACATGAATGTGACTGGAAGGGCCGTAAAAAGCCTAGTAATACTAATGTTTGATACATATGAACTTCTGGTATCAAGCCATGTGAGATTAAATGACTTCTTAATGCTTCACATGGCATCAAGGACTCACTGTGTGAGTTCAGAAAAGCAGAATTGCAAGAGCTACGGTCCGTATTATTCACTCTCTGCCATAGTTTCCTGCATCCAAATACGAAATGATCTAATGGAAAATTATTTTATGAGACATCTCTCTTATGATGTGTGATATTTGTGGGTTTCACACGTGGGTAGGTCTCATGAGATACATTGTCGTCCAAATGGAACGCATTAGTATGCAATTTCAGCATCTTTTTCCAGTTGTCAACTTAACTGCAACTGCAAATCATGTACATATTTATACTACGTGTGCATGTTTATACTGCCTTCAATTATTACTTGTATGCATATTTATACTACGAGTATTTAACTGCAAAAAATAGAATTGTCATTAATTGTTCGATGGAATTTTCTGTTGATATTATGCCCTCAAACTCCAAGGATTTATGTTGTACTCGCAAAACTTGGCCTTTTTTGCCAAATAGTATAATTTTAGGAAAAAAGCACTGCGACAAACTCGAGCTCAAAAAAACATGTTACTATATAAGTTTGACCATGTGTTATTTAGCAAATTTTTCTCCCAATACTTTCCTTGGTCATTTTAGAATATAAAATTATGGACTATCAACATATATAAAAGTTGAGGTCTCTCTAGCTCTTAATATGTTATATAAGCTCAAGGTTTTTGGCCTGTTTGGAAGTTTAGAGAGGGAGGAGAGTAGAGGGGAGTAGAGAGAGTAGTGGGGAGGAGAGTAGAGGGGAATGGTCTCCCCCTCCACCTTGTTTGGATGCTTTTAAAATTAGTAAGGGGGAAGAGAGTAATTAGCCATTTCCCTTATTTGGATGTTTTAAAAATTAGGATGGAGATGAGAGGAAATGATTAAAATAGACAAATTTACCCCTATTTGAAAATAGACTTGCAACATTGGTCTATGATTAATTTGTTAGATTAAATAATTATGACTATAGCATGCAATATTTTTTTTTGATAATTTTTTTTCTAGTGTGAATTAAATAATCAACATTGGTCTATGATTAAATATTTTTTCTGCTTTTTTATTATACTAAAAAAAAACCATCCTTAATTGATAATAATTAAAATAAGAAAAAAATGTTTGGTTTGTTTGTTTATTGAAAAAATCAACAAAATATTAAATTTTGAGTGTTTCTTTCATTCATTATTATTATTTTTAAATTTTTTTTTATTTTGCTTAGTACGTGAATTTAATTTTTTGAGGATTCGGGGAAGAATTGAGACCCAAAAAACAAAAAAGTTGGGGAGAGTGACTCTATGAATTAACTCAAAAAATAGGATCTAACTATGTAATTTAAATTCAAGTGTTTGCCCACTTACTATTTAGAAAAGAAAGCAACTCAAAATTCTCAAGAGAATATTCCTGCTAAATACTGAGCAATAGCACACAAATTTCAACTAAAACAAATGACAATAATTTCTCAAAAAAATGCAGAATTTCACACTGAAATATTTTTTTTCATGACCATACTTATCCGTTTAGGAACCAATGCCATTTTGAATCATGACATGAGATACTGGAATTTGCCAAACATAGAACCTATTGAGAATGCCTTGTCCACCTAATTAATAAAGCAAAATCTTTTTTTTTTTTTTTTTTTAATAGAACAAGGTCTAAAACTTTCAATAAAAAATATCAAGATTCAAGTGGTCTAGCAACTAAGGCAAGTCCAGACCAGGCCGAAAAAGAGAGCCTAATCAGACATGTCTGATTAGGCTCTCTTTTTTGGCCTAATAAATAATTTTTATTAGAAATAATTTTGTCTGATTAGGCTCTCTTTTTTGGCCTAATAAATAATTTTTATTAGAAATAATTTTTATTGTCAGCTTGTAGTGCTATATGGCACTGATTTGATAACGACCTCATATTAAACAGACAAAGATGTATGAACAAAATTCCAACTCAAATCTAGCAATCAGTAAACTTCTTGTGGAATACAATTCCTTTGAAAAACAAATTGAATTTATGACGATGCACATTTTATAAAACTCCATTTAGCAATCAAATAAGCTTTACACAACTATCTCTAGAAGCTTAATATGTCAGAAAGCACCACTAATAGTTCCTGTTCATTATAGAGTACATATTTAGCATTCACAAATCCAATCAATTGTATGGCTTGCAGCTTACAGGATCTAGTTAAGGGAATCGGATGCTGTTAGAATTCACATAAGTTGTTGTTGAATAACTTGAAATATCTATATTCATAAGCACCTAATGTAAGATGCATTTCAAGTTTATTCACTAATGAACAAGCCGGTATACATGATGGAAGCTGATTTTATTGAGAAGCAAATTCAAATTGCAGTCCAGGAATTACAGAAACACTATAACAGTTAACTTAACTCTATCAAGCACCACAATATTTCCTATTATCAACTTGTATTTAATAAGATGCTGATTTGACAACAGCCATTTTATCAAACAGACAAAGATGAATGAACAAAAGTACAACTCAAGTCCAGCAATCAGTTAGCTTCTTGTGGAGTACAACACCTTGAAAACCAAATTCAATTTACTTGGATGCACATTTTATAAAACTTCATCAAGCAATCAAATAAGTTTTACATGAATATACTCTAGTAGTTCATCACCCTAGTAATTCTTCACTCTTAGTTGAAATTGTCTTGGAACATTTACTTGTCTATCTGTTAGAAAAATTTAAGGATCAGACATCATTGTGAACAATAGCTCCTTGCACTCCTCCACTGGATAGCCAATAAAAGCTCTCAACATATCTGGATTCGTAATAAGATAGAGATAAGCCCTCATTCGCAATCTAGAATCAATTCCTATCTCATCCAAGAGATGGAACACGTCTTGCTCAGGAATGGGAAGTCGTGCCAAGCTCCTCTCAAAAATTAAATTTCCTTCTCTAAGTGCTGAATTTCCTTCTCTCATTGCTAAAGCAACATCCTGAATTGCTCCCATAATTTGTTCCACGTCCTCATTTTTTGATGTTTTTCTCTTTTTCACTTTTGAGGAGGCTTCACCCACATTATTATCACCCACATTATCACAGCTCTAAAGTCAAACAAACACGATCAGCAACACCCTACATGCAGAAAAATAAAAAAGAATCAATCAGAGCAATCCATCTTCTTGTACATTAATGCATGAAAGAGCATATGAAAGGGTTTAGCAATAGACCTGACTCCACTGAAATACAACATTTTACTGATAAAAAAAAGTTAATAGACCTGACTCTATACTCCTAGATACAGTGTGGTAGTGATTCAAAAAAACACTCATTAAGTAAAATAGCGGAAAGATGAGAAAAAATTAAAAGGGAAAAAACTCTCTAAAGCAAGAACTCTGTCCAAACCTAATGAGTGTTTACTTATACTATTCTCACATAATTAAACACTTCTCACATAAACAATTCCTTTAACGGCAATAAATGAAAGCACAAAAAGAACTTTATTATTGATGAAACCTGCAGATTATGTATTGTTATGCGGTGAATGGAAGATGTACTAGCCCTTGTCATCTCTGGTTGACTGGATGCCAGGGAGAAATGGGAAGCCAATTGAAAAAACTCCCATGGTTTGATGATTGGATAATTGAGAAAGAAAATCGACCATATATTGAAGCATTGCAAGAGCAAAAGGAAAATTTGTATATCTCCCAGCAGATGTAGAAACTATTCTGGAGGAACTTGATCAAAAGAAAATATATATTGTTGGTGGATTAGTGGACCGTAATAGGTGGAAAGGGATTACCATGAAGAAAGCAAAACAGCAAGGAATCCAAACGGTGAAGCTCCCAATTGGGAATTACTTGAAGATGTCAAGTTCCCAGGTATAGTTGGTCTCAAACTCTCAATACTTGCTTTTTTGTTCTCTTGGAAGGTTGACTACCATAGCACTAGCGCTTGTTATAATAGAAATATATTTTGCGAGGATTAAGTTTCAGCTAGAGCTGCCTAACAATAAGGGGAGTTGTTGACAGCAAACATTCGTTACTGTGGGTGAGAAAGCCCAACGCCATATGCTGGGCCTAAGGCCCAGTTCGAATACGACTCTCTTTCCGAAGAGGCTAAAAGTATCAATACTCTGCCATCCTGGTGGAAGTGCAACCCATAAGGGACAAACGCTCCGTCCGAAGACAACCTGGTTGGGCCGAAGGGATCCTACCCAACGGAGCTGCCCAGAACTTGATCGAGTAGATATGCTGAAGATCTCCTTGCCATGGGCTGAGCTTAGGGCGTGTCTAACTGCGTGGCTATCATGAAATATCTTACCAATAAAGCTGCCACCGCCACATTTAATGCACTGCAGCAACTTTCCTAGCCGCATTTATGTGGAGAAGACACCTGAACAGTGTATCTTCACCCACCACCACTCACTGTAGGTTAAAGCAAACGGCTGATGTGACTAGTACTCAAGTGGGCGCCTAGATGGAGGACAAGTGTGCGGTGAAGATGGGAAAAGGGTGTATATATAAGGGAAGCAAGTCTCACAGAGAGGGGGGAGAAAAAATTGTATTCACTAAGTCTTTAAATAGTAAACCTCTTCGGACCTAAGGGATTTTTTCTTGTTGAATGCCTGACTCAATCCTTTTTTCTTTCATTATCGGTTTTGTTCATCTGGACCGTTGCTAAATCCACCACTAGCCCAGTTGTTTAACCCATTCTCTACAAATTTATTGTTGGGAATTTGTTGGGCTCATCATACAGAGAATTGGTGCCTGGCCCAACAAATTTGGACCCTACAATTGGCGTCGTCTGTGGGGAAACGGCTTGAGCAAAGGTGGAAGCAACACCTCAAAAGATGGCTGAACCATGGCAACGACCAGCTGAGTCCAGGTCGTCTAAGCACACCGATCCCTTCCTTCATCTGGAGCGGAGGCAGGATCGTGAGGGAAGTGTACACACCGCACGTAACGATCAAAACCAGTCGCATGGGGAGAGCCACATGTCTCATGCAGAGAAGAACAAAGACATGCAGAAGGAAATAGACAGGCTCAAAAGGGAGTTGCGCCGTGCAAAGAGGAAGCGCAGTCCCTCGTATTCTGACGAAGATTTTGAGGACGAACAGGATGTTGGCTATAAACAGAAACATCGAACGCCGGTCAGCGAATCCTTTACCTATGAGGAAATGCGTCATGACGAGAGGAACCCTCAGAATCCCTTACCGAGGGGCGCAGGGAACGATGCTATGAGCAAAGCTCTGGATCAGATCTCCAGGTCTCCTTTTACACGTAATATCGAGGGTGCCAGACTTCCCAGGCGTTTCCACCAACCTACATTCACTATCTACAATGGCCGGACCGATCCAGTGGAACACGTGAGTCATTTTAACCAGCGAATGGCAGTCCACTCCAGGGACGAAGCCCTGATGTGCAAAGTTTTTCCCTCCAGTTTGGGACCAATAGCCATGAGATGGTTCGATGGTCTGAAAGCAAACACTATTAGCTCTTTCCAAGAGCTAACCCAGGCTTTTGGGTCCCGTTTCGTCACTTGCCGAAGGGTTCCTCAGTCCGTGGCCTCGCTGTTGTCCGTCAGCATGAAAGGGAACGAGACTCTGAAGTCGTACTCGGATAGATTTTGGGAAACATACGGTAGAGGAAGACTGTGAATCGATGGCTGTTAGCTCTTTTAAACTGGGCCTCCCCACTGAACATCCCTTGAGAACGTCTTTGACGCGCAACCCTGCCACCAGTATACGCCAGTTGATGGATAGGATCGATAAGTACAAAAGAGTGGAAGAAGATCAGCAGCAGAGTAAGGGGAAGGAGAAGGTTATCCCTCAGGAGGGGAGGGATTTCAGGTCGGACAGGCAAAATCACAACAGGCCGAGGAAGGACTGGGCCGGACAGAGCACAGCGAACTTCCAGGCGGTCAATGCGGTTTTTCGCGAACCAGTACACCAAGTCCTGGATAAGATAAAAAACGAACCATTCTTCAAGAGGCCGAACAAGATGGTAGGAAACCTTGAAAGGCGCAACCACAATCTTTACTGTCAGTATCACCTTGATCATGGGCATACTACCGAGGATTGCAGGAGCCTGTGGGATCATTTGGATCAGCTGGTCAGCGAAGGCAGACTAAAGCACCTCCTACACCACTCATACGGACAGGGAAATCAGACAAGCACGGGGCCTAGGAGAGGCAACTCAGTGAAACCTCCCTTGGGGACAATCAATGTCATTTTTGCTGCACCTGGGAGGACGGGGTCCTACCCATCCAGGGTATTGTCAGTTGCCCAAGTGCCCTCGGAAAGTGTTAACAAAGAGCCGAAGAGACACAGGGTGGATATTCCAGTTCTGGGCTTTTCGAAGGAGGACAAAATAGGGACTATCCAGCCGCATGATGATGCCCTAGTAGTTACTCTAAGAATAGGCAGATACGATGTCAGGAGGGTAATGGTAGATCAGGGTAGCGCAGCAGAGATTATGTACCCAGACTTATACAAAGGGCTGAACTTGTCCCCCGAGGACTTGACTCCGTACAGTTCTCCTTTGGTCAGCTTTGATGGCAAAGTGATCATTCCGAAGGGGCAGATCAGATTGCCTGTGCAAACCGGTCCCGAAACGGTGGAAGTGGATTTCATAGTGGTGGACGCCTACTCACCCTACACCGCTATAGTAGGCAGACCTTGGCTTCATACCCTTGGGGCTTTATCCTCCACACTACACCAGAAGATTAAGTATCCGTCCGAAGGAGCAGTCGAAGAAATCCGTGGAGACCAGTCTACGTCCAGGCAATGTCTAGTGGCGGCCATCCAGCACCATCCTCAGGCTGAGACCTCGGGCTGTAACGAAGGGAAATTGTAGCAATTAAAGTCGTCGGTGCTGGACACCGAAGCTTCGGCCGAAGAGGCAGAGTGTGAAAGCTTGGTAAGGGTAGTTATCGATAACGACCCAGAGAAGTTCTTTCAAGTTGGATCCATGCTTCCCCCTCAGGAGAAGGAGGGGTTGATAGAGTTCCTCAGAGCCAACGTTGACGTATTTGCTTGGGACCCCGCGGAAGCCCCAAGAGTAAGTCCAGAATTCATCTGCCACCACCTAAATGTTAATCCCACCATTATCCCTAAGAAACAACCACTCCGACGACCGTCAAGGGAACACGCTGACGCGGTCAGGGATGAAGTGATGAAACTCAAGCAGGCAGGAGCCATTAAGGAGATCTTCTACCCCGAATGGCTGGCTAACACGGTGGTGGTGAAAAAGAAAAGTGGGAAATGGCGGGTGTGTGTGGACTTCACCAATCTTAATAGAGCTTGTCCGAAGGATCCGTTTCCAATGCCGAAGATAGACCAATTAGTTGATGCTACTGTCGGACATCCTCGGATGAGTTTCTTAGATGCCTTTCAAGGTTATCATCAGATACCCCTGGCTCTCGCCGACCAAGAGAAAACATCTTTCGTAACCCTGGTGGGAAATTATCACTACAAGGTGATGCCGTTCGACTTAAAAAACGCAGGGGCTACCTATCAGAGGATGATGACGAGGATGTTTGAGCCGTAATTGGGTAAAAGCATGGAAGTTTATATTGATGATATGGTGGTGAAAAGCAAAGTCGTGGCCGAGCACGTTGAGGATCTTAGGGCCATTTTCGAAATCCTGAGGGCGCACAGGTTACGTTTGAATGCATCCAAGTGTTCATTTGGTGTTGGATCAGGCAAGTTCCTAGGGTATATGGTCACTCATAGGGGAATCGAAGTTAACCCTGATCAGATAAAGGCTATCCATAACCTGCAAACTCCTCGGAACCCCAAAGAAATTCAAAAGCTTACTGGGATGGCCGCTGCCCTTAATAGGTTCATCTCCCGATCAGCAGATAGGTGCAGGCCCTTCTTCTCACTGATCAACAAGTGGAAGGGTTTCGAATGGACGGAAGAATGTGCTGCTGCTTTTCACCAACTTAAGGACTACCTGGCTAGACCTCCAATCATGTCCAGTCCCCAGCCAGATGAAGTTTTGTTTGCCTACATCGCTGTGGCACCTAACGCCGTAAGCTTAGTGCTGATCCGAACAGACTGTGGAGTGCAAAAACCAATCTATTATGTGAGCAAATCGCTACAGGAAGCTGAGATTCGTTATTTGCCCCTAGAGAAGGCCATCCTAGCTGTGGTACTCGGTACGAAGAAGTTACCTTACTATTTTCAAGCCCACACCGTCATAGTCCTCACACAACTCCCACTCAAAGCAATACTCCGAAACGCAGACTACACTGGAAGGATTGCCAAATGGGGGAGGATGCTGGGGGCTTTTGATATCAAGTACATGCCCCGCACGTCGGTGAAGGGCCAGGTCCTTGCCGACTTGGTCGCAAAATTCACAGAGCCCTCCTTAGAGGAAGTAACACCAACATTGGGCGCTGAGAGAAGGGCCGTTGGTATGGTCTCCTTGCGGGTCCCCTCGCCCTGGGAGGTGTACGTCGATGGCGCATCAAATCAAAGGGGCTCTGGGGTGGGGCTTGTGCTGATAACCCCAGAAAGAATCACCATCGAAAAGGCTTTGAGGCTGAATTTCTCAGCAACGAATAATGAGGCAGAATATGAGGCTCTACTGATGGGGATGAAGATGGTACGAAGGATAGGGGGAAAGTCGATTGAAGCATTCTCGAACTCTAGATTAATTGTCGGCCAAGTACAGGGAGAATTTGAGGCGAAGGACGAGAGGATGCAGGGGTACTTGAACCTAGTTAAGTCCCTGCAATCAGAGTTTGAATATTTTAACCTGCAGCACATCCCCAGAAGCGGCAACACACATGCAGACTCTCTAGCCACCCTCGCCACATCTTCGGCACAGGCATTGCCTAGGGTCATCCTCATTGAGGACTTGCAGGAGCCTACGGAAGTAAGAAAAAAGTCACTCCAAGTTCATTGCGTCAGAACCGACCCGTGCTGGATGGATCCCATCATCATGTTCCTGAGGGACGATGTCTTGCCCGAAGAGAAAGGGGAGGCAGACAAGATACGGAGGAAAGCTACGGGGTCCTGGTTGTCCGAGGACCACAAACTGTACAAACGTTCCTATTCAGGTCCGTACTTACTGTGCATGCGCCCTGAAGCGTCTGAGTCACTGTTGGAGGAATTGCATGAAGGGATTTATGGGAGCCATACGGGGGGTAGGTCCCTAGCCCACCGGGCCATTACTCAAGGCTATTGGTGGCCAAATATGCAAAGAGAGGCACATGAGTATGCTAAAAAGTGCGACCAGTGCCAACGTTTTGCGCCGAGCATACATAAGCCTGGGGGTACCCTTAATCCACTATCCAGCCCATGGCCTTTTACTCAGTGGGGGTTGGATATCGTAGGCCCATTCCCTAAAGCAGCAGGGAACAGGAAGTATTTGCTGGTCGGAATGGACTACTTCACCAAGTGGGTAGAAGCCGAACCTCTGGCAAATATCAGGGACGTAGACGTAAAGAAGTTCATTTGGAAAAGCATCGTCACCAGATTTGGAGTCCCCCATACCCTCATCTCGGACAACGGGCTTCAGTTCGATAGCAAAGCTTTTAGGAGTTATTGCAGTGAGCTGGGAATCAGAAATAGATACTCCACCCCCGCCTACCCCCAGGGAAATGGGCAGGCCGAAGCTGTTAATAAAGTCATAGTTAACGGGCTAAAGAAGAGGCTGGATGATGCGAAGGGTAGATGGGTGGAAGAGCTACCCCATGTGTTGTGGGCATATAGAACTATGCCTCGCAGGTCCACTGGGGAGACCCCCTTCTCAATGACCTATGGGGCTGAAGCTGTTATACCTCTCGAGACTGGATTCCCGACCTACAGGACCAGCTCTTTTGACCTAACCAACAACGATGGGCAACTGGAAAAGAGTTTGGATCTGATTGATGAGCGGAGGGAAAACGCAATGGTTCGGCTGGCGCATTACCAGCAGAAACTCAAGCAGGGCTATGACGCCAATGTGAGACTCAGACCCCTCGAGCCTGGTGATCTGGTCCTAAGGAAGGTGGTAGGCAGTGCAAAAAATCCAGCATGGGGAAAACTGGGACCGAACTGGGAGGGTCCATATCGCATTACTTCAAGGGCTGGCGTTGGAGCATACTTCCTGGAAGACCTGGATAATCATGTAGTGTCTCGACCGTGGAATGTAAATAACCTCAAAAGGTACTACTATTAAAAGAATTCTTCTTTCAGTCATGATGCCATCTTGTTATGCTAAGATTCTCATAAGTGTTTAAACTTAAATCCAATCATGCCTGTAGTCCTCGGACCAGATGATTGGGTTAGTTAACACTCCTTATCGTTTCTCATAAGTGTTTAAACTTAAATCCAATCATGCCTGTAGTCCTCGGACCAGATGATTTGGGTTAGTTAACACTCCTTATCGTTTCTCATAAGTGTTTAAACTTAAATCCAATCATGCCTGTAGTCCTCGGACCAGATGATTTAGGTTAGTTGACACCCCTTTACGATTCTCATAAGTGTTTAAACTTAAATCCAATCATGCCTGTAGTCCTCGGACCAGATGATTTGGGTTAGTTGACACCCCCTTACGATTCTCATAAGTGTTTAAACTTAAATCCAATCATGCCTGTAGTCCTCGGACCAGATGATTTGGGTTAGTTGACACCCCCTTACGATTCTCATAAGTGTTTAAACTTAAATCCAATCATGCCTGTAGTCCTCGGACCAGATGATTTGGGTTAGTTAACACTCCTTATCGTTTCTCATAAGTGTTTAAACTTAAATCCAATCATGCCTGTAGTCCTCGGACCAGATGATTTGGGTTAGTTAAAACTCTTTATCGTTTCTTACAAGTGTTTAAACTTAAATCCAATCATGCCTGTAGTCCTCGGACCAGATGATTTGGGTTAGTTAACACTCTTTATCGTTTCTCATAAGTGTTTAAACTTAAATCCAATCATGCCTGTAGTCCTCGGACCAGATGATTTGGGTTAGTTGACACCCCCTTACGATTCTCATAAGTGTTTAAACTTAAATCCAATCATGCCTGTAGTCCTTGGACCAGATGATTTGGGTTAGTTAACACTCCTTATCGTTTCTCATAAGTGTTTAAACTTAAATCCAATCATGCCTGTAGTCCTCGGACCAGATGATTTGGGTTAGTTAAAACTCTTTATCGTTTCTTACAAGTGTTTAAACTTAAATCCAATCATGCCTGTAGTCCTCGGACCAGATGATTTGGGTTAGTTAACACTCCCTTACGATTCTCATAAGTGTTTAAACTTAAACCCAATCATGCCTGTAGTCCTTGGACCAGATGATTTGGGTTAGTTAACACCATTACGTTGTTAGACTTAGAATTCATGTTTAAACTTAGAATTCAACCATGCTCACGATCCTCGGACCAGGTAATCTCACTAAATACACATTCACATTATTAATCCAATCTGATGCTTGGCGGAATACGCAGACTCAAGCTAAATTACGTCAACTTTTATTACCATAAGGCCATGTTTAGTTACGCATAAAAGAATACCATGGTTTTGATTTATCCTTAATTATCAAACTATCATTGTTAGCCGTGATGGCAACTTAACAAACACCAGAAAAGCAACAAAGAGTAAAAAGAATCCATTTCATTCATTAAAAAGATAATTTCGTTACAAAATGGATGATAAAGGGTCCTAGCTGTTACATGAGCTAAACATCCTAAGCCTTGTCTTGAGGCACTGGATTGGGCTTTGGCAGTTCACCCGCATCTCCGGTCTGAAGAGGTGCCTGGCTTGACTCAGCTGGGGCTGGAAGATCCTGACCGGCCGAGGGAGCTTCCGAGGCATCCGGCAGGTCGCAGATATCAGGGTGATAGTAGATGCTCTCGGGTTGCCTTAGGGCAGACTCTGCAAGGACTCCAGCCGCATCAAGGCCTTTGCCCCACGTAATTTCGCAGTAATTTCTGCAGACCTTGGCAAACTCCTCGGTCAGCCTCGACTGGGTCTCTTGCACCCCTAGCATGTAGGCAGCCTGCTTCTCGGCCTCAACTGCTTCCTTGGCCAACTGAGCGTTCTCCTTGGCCAATTTAACAGCATCTCTGGCCTTGTCTAGCTCGGCCCGGAGCTCTTTTACCAACGCCCTCTCTGTTTCCAGATTGAGTTCGGTGGTATACAACTTCTGGCGTTGGTCTTCAGCTTGCTTTTCAGCATTCTTCAGGCCTGCCTCCACATTCTTTCTCGCCTTTGCCTCCTCTTTCAGAAGCTCGGAGGTGCGGGCGCACTCGTCTTTTGCCTTGCCCAGTGCTATCTCAACATCCTCCCTGGATCGAGCTTCAGCTTGCACATCAACATCTTTCCTTTTATTCCACTCTTCAGCCACATAAATCTGTTGGGCAATCTGCATGGAAACCAAAGAATTCCGCGTAAAGCTATGAACGCACATAAGGGCTAAAAAAAAAGGGGCTACAGATGAACACCACTTATCTCACCATGCCTAAATCCCTTTTGAGGGACAAAAAGAGCTCCTTTTCGCTGAAGCGCCGATAGGACTCCATGTCCTTAGGAAGGAGGAGAGGCTTCTCCAGCGCTTCTGCTATATACCCGGCCTTCCCACCAGCGTAGTTTCGGAGAGAGGCGTCATAAGGGATGGTTGCGCCATCCAATGTCAGCTTCGGAGACCACTCTTGAGTCCCCCGCCGCACGTCTGCGACTATGTTGTCTTCTCTACCCTCAGTAGAAGAAGCCCGTTTACCTCTAGTATCATGGGCCTTCTTCTGCTGCTTGGGGCCTTTCGGAGGACCACTTCCCCTTCCTCAACATCCGTCACCTCTGTCACCACCCTTTTCTTCTTCAGATCAGGCAGTGGTTTTGGGCCGGGATCCTTTGGAGCTGGAGGAAGAGGACGTGCCAGTACCCTTAGCCGCGACCTTTGGCCTCCTGTTCTTCATCAATTGGTCTAGACTCTGCATGTCTTCTTCTTCAGAGTCGTCTGGCACGGCTATGTTCAGGAGCGGAGCAGCAGAATGCCTGTCAAGCACCTCTTCGGCAGCCAAAATTTCCACTTCCCCGGAGGTTTCCTCTTCGAACTTGAACTGGTCGATCTGCTGGTCAAGCGAAGGGGTAGAAGAAACTCCTTCCTCCTCTACTACCGATTCAAGAGGGACTTGTTGAACAGGCTGAACGAACACCAGTATACCTTGCGGATTAGGATGGGGCACCGGGGCGAGGTCGAAGGGGGCTAAAAAGGTCTTCTGTGCCACGTCAATGCGGTTTATGCGGCGATCCTCGAGTGTTATGGCGTTGCCTCTCGGCTGGAGTTCAGACTTCGGGGTATAGCCGAGGATGAAGGGAACAGACCTAAGCTGTCCGTCTTCACTCACGAAAATCTCCGACCGAAGAACGTAGTTCAAGGCCGCGGTATTCGTGAGACTCAGCCGAGGAGTTACGTACCTTCTATCTGTAAACATGGCAGTAGAATTGTCAGACGATCGCAATATGGTAAAAGGAAGTCCGAATAGCTAGAAGCAAAAAAGTTTGAAAAACTCAAGGGGGAATGTCCCACCTGGCGCTCCTGGCGTGGTTGGGCAATGAATCCCATCATGCCAGGCACCCGAGACGATCAGATAATCGTCCTTCATCCCTTTGTTGGACTTGGGAAGACCGGAGAGGAGTCTGACGACATCGGATCGGGACCTTAAATAGTATCCCGCCCCTTCTTTGGTACGACATTCTTACATGTGTACCACATCGTGCCAGGTTAATCCCAAGCCTAAATGGCGGTTTAGGTCATCAACTGCACCTAAGATTCTAAATGTGTTGGGTGCGCACTGGTCAGGACTAAACCTATGGGCGGTAAGGTAACTTCTGGTGACTGGACCCATGGGAATGGTCATCCCTCCCTCCAGGAAGGCGATAATGGGGATTATCACCTCACCCTCCTCTCGGTCCAGTAATAACCCCTTCGTGGAGCAATACCTCAAGCCCACCTCCCGAGGGATGCGATACGTCTCCCTAAACTTCTTTATCTGGGAAGGACTGTCCACTAGGTATTCAAATCTACCCATTGTTAATAAGGTTAAAGCGAGGGAAACGCGGAACCGCGACTGAAGAAAATCTACCAATGGCCGAAGAGGCAATCTGAATAAATTTCAAAAAATCTCGAAGAAGGGAACTTACGTAGGATTGAATCAGAGAATGTTTGTCTTGGCCTTGCGGGGAGATTGTAGCGGATTCTGGAACGGTTTGAAGCAGATGACAGGAAGGGCTTTGAGAGTCTGAACGCTTGAGTTCGCTGGGAGTTCTAAAGTTTGCAAAATGAGAAGACAGTCCCCTCTGGGACTTTATATAGTGGCAGGTGAAGTGGTGGGACTTATCCCGCCCGAAATTTTGAGGAGAATCTTGTCCGTTGATTTGAAATGAACCGCTAGATTTCAGGGACAAGACGCCGCCTGGAGCAATTAATGACGCCTCGGAAACGGCGCGACAGCAGCGGTTATAAAGAAGGCGCCCAAATTCATGCGCGCACATGTGTGGAGTCAAAATTCAATGCCCTCATTTGTCAAAAGATCAAAACCCCACTTTTTCTCTTCAGATGCGAGGTAAAAAGTGAAATTTTGAGGGGCTATTGTGGGTGAGAAAGCCTAACGCCATATGCTGGGCTTGAGGCCCAGTTCGAATACGACTCTCTTTCCGAAGAGGCTAAAAGTATCAATACTTTGCCATCCTGGTGGAAGTGCAACCCATAAGGGACAAACGCTCCGTCCGAAGACAACCTGGTTGGGCCGAAGGGATCCTACCCAACGGAGCTGCCCAGAACTTGATCGAGTAGATATGCTGAAGATCTCCTTGCCATGGGCTGAGCTTAGGGCGTGTCTAACTGCGTGGCTATCATGAAATATCTTACCAATAAAGCTGCCACCGCCACATTTAATGCACTGCAGCAACTTTCCTGACCGCATTTATGTGGAGAAGACACCTGAACAGTGTATCTTCACCCACCACCACTCACTGTAGGTTAAAGCAAACGGCTGATGTGACTAGTACTCAAGTGGGCGCCTAGATGGAGGACAAGTGTGCGGTGAAGATGGGAAAATGGTGTATATATAAGGGAAGCAAGTCTCACAGAGAGGGGGGAGAAAAAATTGTATTCACTAAGTCTTTAAATAGTAAACCTTTTCGGACCTAAGGGATTTTTTCTTGTTGAATGCCTGACTCAATCCTTTTTTCTTTCATTATCGGTTTTGTTCATCTGGACCGTTGCTAAATCTACCACTAGCCCAGTTGTTTAACCCATTCTCTACAAATTTATTGTTGGGAATTTGTTGGGCTCATCATACAGAGAGTTGGTGCCTGGCCCAACAAATTTGGACCCTACAGTTACTATTCTAGTTTCTAAGGGGGAATATATGCATATAAATAATTGAAATAATGAAGCGTGAGACACACAAAGAAAGACACATGTGAATATGCAACAGCATCTCAGGTTGTGTTTTATATGTCATTAATTATATAGAGCAGAGCACAATCTAATCATATGAAAATCTTTCATGATGTTGAGTAACTCCCGACAACTCGTTATCTAGTTTCAATCATTAGATTCCTTCACAATGACATATAAAAAAATAATAAATAAATAAAAATGCAAAGAGAAAGACAACTACACAGTGAGATGCTGTACAAACTCATGTGAGTTTGATCATACACAATCAAACAAGCAATTTATCAAACACATTGTGAGCAACTCTTTGAAACTTTAAAATTCTAGTAAAAAAAAAAACCCAAATTAGAAACCCATGCACAAAAAACAAGAAATTACCCAATAAAAATCACAAATACAAACACAAACCAATAATCAAAAACCTGACCATAAAATCAAACTTACACAGAATAAACAATCACAAAGCCTAGGTTTAACCATAGTTCATCCATATATCATGAACTAAAAGGATTGCAAGTGTTTAGATAAAAATAAACAACACAGATCCATATAAAGCTACAATATACAAATTTATGCAAGTTCACAATCTATACTCACTCAAGCACTTTATCAAACACGTTATGAGCAATACTTTGAAACATTAAAATTTAAGAAAAAAAGCCCTCAGATCCGAAACCCACCCACAAATAACATGTTATTACCCCATAAAATCACAATTAATAAGAAATTACCCAATAAAATCACAATTTTAAGAACATAGCTATTTGATCCAACTCAAAAGAAACCCATGAAACAGAAATTAAAACAGAATTTACCTTTGTGCGAGAATGCTAGGCGTGAGAGAGAAGAATGAAAGACAGTCCAAGAGTGAAGAAGTCGTGAGAGAGAGAGAGAGCCAGCGTGAGCTGAGAGAGCTGAGAGAGCTTGTGAGAAATTTGTGGGTTACAGAGCTGAGAGAACTGAGAGAGCTTTTGTGGGTTATAGATTTTGTTTTTAACGTTACAAAACATTGTAATTTTTGTAATATAATAAAGGTAAATTAGGTAATTTTCTTGGTCAATAATTTATATGCACTACTCTCCCTCCAAATCTCTCCAATTTTGGGGAATTAAAAATGGGGGGCTTGAGGGAGTTGAAACCCCTCCAAACCCCTCCCCCTCCTTTTTTAAAAAACTTTCAAACAAGGTAGTTGGATTACTCTCCCTCCCTTTACTTTACTCCCCCTCTTTTTTTTAACATCCAAACAGACCATTAATGAAATGGAGCATTCTTCTTTTTGGGGAAACTAGTAGGTCTCCTTGGAATGAAATTAGAGAGAGGATTGCTAAACAAGGATTCAAGTTGTTCTGTAGGAGATTACCAATTTATTTTTATATTTGCTCTTTGTGGCAGCATGTTTCAAGGTTAAGTTGTATTGTAGTTATGGAAAATGAGTGCAGTTGGTAATTCCAAGCATGACGGTAAATGAGTGCAGCTGGTGTCCACCACCAGCTTCTAGATTCAAACTAAATTTTGATGCAGCTATTTTCTCGGACTATAAGTGTCCAGGTGTGGGAGTTATTATTCGAAATGAGAAGGGAGAGGTGATGAGAGCCATGTCTACTAAAGGTCCCTGGTGTTTGATAGTGATGAAGTAGAAGCTTTAGCCTGTCGCAAAGCTCTAGAGTTTGCCATTGATATCGGTTTTTTTGAGTTGGTGATCAAAGGGAACAGTGCAAAGGTGATGAATTCTATTCGTTCCAGTGGTGCAAAGGTTGGGCCATGTGATTGAGGATATCCAGTCTCTTATTTTTGGTTTAAATTGGGCAGATGCAAGTTAGGTGAAACGGAGTGCAAAATCTGTTGCCCATAGTTTAGCTTGCTATTTGAAAAATGTCTCTGAAGATATAGTTTGGATAGAGGATTCTCCCCCACCAACCTTGGAAGCCTTGTATCGTGATTCCTTACCATTTCAATGAATGAAGTATTGTTTTGTGTTTTTTTTTAATATATAAAAAATTATTTTTTAAAAGTCCAGCTTATTAAACAAGTTTTTTAGATACAAAATTTTCAAATTGTCTATTTTAAATTAAAAAAAAAAAAAACTGCCAAAATAATCTCTACTAAAACTAGTACCGAGTGGGGGAATTCATTACAAGTTTTTAGCCCGATGGCACCTAACCCTCACTTTTCTTCTTTCTCATGTGTCATATATTTGACCTGCCTTTTTGATGTAGCGAGGTTTACATGTTTTTTTTTTTTTTTTTTTTTTTTACATTAGCCTTTTGTATACTGGTTTTGTGACTATTTATTTATGACATACATTGTACTTCTCTTTTCATATATATGATAATGTATGTTTTTTCTTCATCTATCTCTACATGTTTTGTTTCTTTTCTCTCTTTATATACATGTTTCTTTATGTATGCAATCTTTTTTTGCTTCACACATGATGCCTTGATAAGTTTTGTTTAAGTTTTTTAGAAAGATAGGCTGTAAAAGTCTACCATGCCATGAACTCTCTTATTGCAAAGTTTTTCAAGAGTTTATGTTAGGGTTAGATTTATTTTGTATTTCAACAAGTGTTTATGAGTTTAGTGATTTAAGACTTCTCTCATGATTATTTGTTTTGTTATGGTTTTGTCATGGATTGCCAAAAGGGGAGATTGTTAGGGAAATATTTATGTAATTGACTAATCTTTTGACAAAACGACTTTACTTGTAATTTAATAGATCTAGGATGGGTTTAGTACTTTAAGAAAGTGTTCAAGTTTACTGCTGAAGCTCGACACAAGCTTGACACAAGCTGTATCTGTCGAGAATTACGAAAACTGGTTTTTCAGATCTGATTACACACATATCCTTGAGTATTTGTGTAGGGTTTCTTATCTCACAACTCTAGACATATATAAGGATTATTTTAAGAGCTGTCACAGATGATGCAAGGTGTTGCAAAAGAATAATCTAGCATATTGTGACCGGAGGCAGAAATTACTCTAGTTCATCATATTCTCTGTAGAAGCTACTGCGTCTTTACGCCAAGGGTTTTGTGACCAAGGAGTTTCCTGATCTTCATTGTTGATGATCTAAAGAACTTTGCAGCCAACATCTTCTTAAAGTTGGTGTGTTAGTTACATACTGGGATTCGTGCATCATTGGTTAGTCACGTACTAGGATTCATGCATTGAACAGAAAGATTGCCGCTACAATACAAGTCCAATTGGGTATTGGGATAAGGGTTCAACTGTAGGTTGGTATTGGGTACTTGGATTCATTTTACTTGTAACCGCTTGTGATTGATAATAGTGGATTCTCGGGAGTGGTGACCTTAAATTTACGCGGTGGGATTTTGCCTCGGTAGTTTTCCCCATTCTTAAAAAAATCACTTGTGTCAAATTTAATTTTCGCTGCATCAAGAAAGAATAGAAGCATAGAAAGAAAATAGAAAGCAAAAAGGAAAAATAGAAAGGGTAAGCAAAAGAAAGAAAGAAAACGAGAGAAAACAAAAGTGTGATAAGGCATGCACCAATATGTTGCTCCCTTCTCTCCCTTTTAACAACTTACCCTCTAGTCAGTCTAGAGATTTAAGAATAAGCCACTTAGGTCCGTTCTTCCAAAGTGGGCAATTTTTACGGCAGGATCACCCTAAGATGTTGCCCACATTGGAGATTGGTTCCCTTCTTAGACTTAAATCTGCCAAGGAGCTAAGCCTAGCAGACCAATCCCCTTTCCCTCTTTTATCAAGACTGTTTTAGCATAAACACTACTTTTTTCATTGTTGCTAACTTATTTCTGCCATACTCATATTATTATTTCTCTTTCCTGTTGCAAAGTTGTTTAAATATTATCCTTGGTTGATCTTTTTATTACCCTATTTATGTGTCTCCTGCCATAATGTTTTTGTGACAACGCCCCCTGCCTAGGCTTGTGACCAGGGTTTTCTACAAAAAGGGGTCCTTAATTGTGTACAAGTTGACTTGAGGTGAGTTTCAATTGCGCCAGTCCTAAATCTTCTACCCCAGAATTATTGTGCCATAGTATGGTAGGAAACAGCCCAGTTCAGAATACAAAAATCACCTCAACATTCAAGCACAATCATCAAAGCATTTAAGCGCACAAACATCCAACAACGTGATCACTTAAGCCTCTAAGCATATAGACATATCATCATTCAAGTGTGTGCACATATGTGTGGATATCAAACATGTGAATATCAAAGCATATGAGCATGGGAGTATGTGATCATCAAAGCATATTAGCATAGGAGCATGGCATCATCAAACAAGTGAACATGAGAGCATGTGATCATCAAAGCATGTAAGCATGGGAGCTTGTGATGATTAAGGCATATGAGCAGAGGATGAGCATGGGAGCATGTGAGCGAGTAAGCATTCAAACATGTTAGCATTCAAGCATGAGGTTATACAAACATATGACCATACAAGCGTATCATCATCCAATTTTGTGCAAATGTGGATATAAACAAAGAGTTGATGCTTAATGAGAATTAATCAATAAGGATTATGAAGAGCAACATTTGATTGTACTTAAGCAATTATGCATAAGGGTATACAAGAATGTAAGTATGAAACCATACACGCATATAAGTATTTAAGCACTCAAGTACACATACCTCTTACCACCCAATCACCTTGGCATTCAAGCACAATCTTCAAAGCATTTGAGCATATGAACGTCCAACTGCATGATCACTTAAGCCTCCAAGTATATAGACATCATCAAGTGTACACGTGTGTGGATATCAAACATTTGAATATCAATGCATGTGACCATGAGAGCATGCAACCATCAATGCATATAAGCATGGGAGCATCATCAAAGCATGTGAGCATAGGAGCATGTGATCATCAGGGCATGAGCGTGTGAGCATTCAAACATGTGAACATCCAAGCATGTGAGAAATCAATCATGTGAACATAGGAGCATACGATCATTGAAGCATGTAGACATGTGAGCAGGCAAGCATGTAAGAATATGTGAGCATGAGAGCATAAGGGCATGTCAACATGTGATCATCAAAGCATCCAAACATATTTGCGTGGGGGCATATAGACGTGTGAGCATGTGATCGTCAAAGCATGTAGACATGGGAGCATACGCTTATTAAGGCATGTAGACATGGGAGCATACGATCATCAAAGCATGTGAACATATAAGCGTGTTATCATCAAAGCAAGTACAACAATGAGCATGTGATCAACAAAGTATGTGAACATACAAGCACATGAGAATTTAAGCATCCAAGTACACATACATCTTACCGCCAAATCACCTTAGCATTTATGCATGATCATCAAAGCATGTGAGTGCATGAGCATCCAACTGCATGAGCACATCAACCTCCAAGCATATAGATATATTGTCATCAAAGTGTGTGCACATGTGGATTCAAACAAAAGGTTGATGCTTAATGAGAATTAATGAATAAGTCTTATGAAGGAGTGATACTTCGTTGAACATATGAGCATTTAAGCATGAGAGTATACAAGTATGTAAGCATGAGTGCATACAAGTATGTGAGCATACAAGAATATGAGTATTTAAGGACCCAAATACACATACCTTTCACCGCTAAAAACCATTTTTCTTTTAACCTCTGTTCTTTCTTGTTGGCTCATCCTTTGTTTACTCTTCCCCTGTATTAGGTTGCACCCTTTTTTAGCCTTTTATTAGTTATGTTTAGAATTTATGTATTTATAAAAAACACAGAATGGGCAACAAAAGATAAATCACATGTATTGATCAATAGAGTTTGTGTTGAACAAAAAACAATAAGTTGAAAAGTGTGGTCATACATATGTACGCTACAATTTATTAAGGATTAGTAACCCAAAAAAAATTCCCATCACTGCTTCATCATATTACTACTAACACATGAAGACTAACAAGCAAAATTTAAATTAGTTTAGGATCAGAAAATATAAATCAAGTAAAAACCACTATATTTGATTTTTTTTCCCCATTGTATAATATAAGGTGTCAAGGTTGCCTACGCTAAGTTCCAACACCCTAAAAATTATATCATGTTGACTGGGCAATTATTTACTTTCTATTTACAATTACTTATGGCATAGTAGGAAAAGAGGAACCCAAAAGGAATGGAAGGAAGTGGCTGACATGGTATTACGAAAGAAAAATCATGTGATGAGCATTTTATATGAAAAAATCAGTAAAATAAGGCAATTTTTATAGGAATCATCATAGAATTCTTTCCCAAACTATGCTGCAGCATTTATATATCATCTTTGTGCATGCCATAAACCAAAATTAACAATGAAATCTGCATCCCTCTCAAATCTTACCTAAACTAAAAGAGAAACAAACACTGTATAATATGACATACATCCAAGACTCCAAACAAGTAAGACATATTTTCTTATATTGTATGTCATAATTCACAATGGTTCAATCAATATAAAAATAACCCACTCCCCCCCCCCCCCCCCCCCAAAAGTAGAGACAAATATGATTACTAATACATTCAAATGATTCACACACACACAGATCCTTAGTTAATTAGCATAAGGTAAAGAAAGGTTAATGCAGAGTTATAGAACTTAACTATGGTGTGAGGCACTTCATGTTGGTAGACTTGATAATACGGTCAAGAAATTCCTTCTCGTCTTGAAGGACAGTATTTACAGCAACCTTAGAAAGAACATTATATTTATATAAATTAGAATGCTGACCAATAATTACAAAATGCTAAGATACTACAAGAACAAGATGAGGAAGAGATGCTAAAACTAAAGACAAAAGAGATATAAACATTGTCTATTGGATATGAAACAATATATGCCATAGGAACTTAGACATAGAGAAATTTGGCCTAAAACACTGAAACCCAAGCTATACAGATGGGGAATTACCCAAAAGCAAATGCAAGCATAATGTCACAAACATCTTACTTGAATCACAGGTCACTAGCAAAGGTAATTGATTAGATAGCAAACATCCTAAAAGCATCACATATGAAAATCAATGAATGAAGATGTCCCCTGGCCTATTTATCAAAAACAGAGTTAAGTCCTTAACCTAACATACAAAAGCACCAGCTTCCAGTCAGTAAATTTGCTAGTGAAAAGAGAGCTCAAGCGCAACACCATCAAAATGGGCCTTGATATTTGCAAATAAAATGGAGTACAAGTTTTGTATCCAATAAGGAACAATAATTGATTTTAAATGATGTGGTGCCATGTATAACCTTGGATTCATGAAAAATAAATATTGACGATGAAATGGGCCCCCTCCATTTCAAAGACAAATAAGCGGATCATTTTCCTAGAATAATATTGAATAATAAGCTTTCCAGCATATAGACGTATCATCATCCACATGTGTGCAAATGTGTGTGGTTATCAAAGCATTTGTCCTATACCGCTCAAATATTAATGATAAAATGGAAACACAAGAATGTACGTTAGTTTGTAGTAGCATCATAAAATTATTTAATTTTCTGTATATATAAAATTAGCTATTTCAAAATAAGAAAAAATATTTTGTCGTGCATAAACACTAATGCCTGCACCAGTTGAGATTGATATCTTTCAAATTCTTATAAGAATAACAAGAAGGCCAAAAATGCAACTAATGACTATTAGCTAGAAAAATAGCATATGATTCCCTCCATAAAGATATGAAAATCAAATCCAGATTCATAGCCATAAGAGAGTAATGTAAGTTTTTGTTGGTGTAAGTCCACATTTCTATAAATTTCTAAATAACAATAAATATGTTAACATTAACATATTAACACTAACTTTAATCATGCTTCATTCTTCTTCTCATTCAACAGAGAAATGCATATAAGCCCTTGTAATCAATATAGGACTAAACCAAAGAAATCATATTCCAATATGTATAATTAAGTGAACAGTCTATGAATTTTAACCACATCAACGCCACACATAGACTTCATTCACAAAAGAAACACAAAATAGGAAACTTTTATCCTACTTAGGAACACAATTTGGGTATTTCTCAAAGTTCAAAGAAGTTTGAAATTTTACCCAAAAGAAATTATCTACAATGCATTCATTATCATAAAACAAGCTAAGTAAAGCAATTCCAGACAAAACTCTTTCACAAACTAAACTAAAGTCATTCATGATACAAACTATTCATAAAACCCCATGCACATATAAGGTTACATACATATATATATATATATATATATATATATATAT
The DNA here is from genome assembly GCA_023736055.1 of Quercus glauca. Taxonomy (NCBI): domain Eukaryota; kingdom Viridiplantae; phylum Streptophyta; class Magnoliopsida; order Fagales; family Fagaceae; genus Quercus; species Quercus glauca. The sequence continues at coordinate 44,808,402 of CM043322.1, read as the reverse complement.
TTGTCCTTTTGCTTGTATACTATATGCTCTACATTTGTTCCTGAAGTTATAAGCAGGGAACGAGAAACTAGCAATAAATATCAGCTCTTTAACTCTGCATGGCATTAAAAGATCATCTTATTATTGATTTTGCATGAATTACATCTAACCAATCTATCTGATCCTAGAGTAGTAAGAAAGAAGGTTTGAAATTAAATTCAACATCTCCTAGATACCAAAGGTTAAGTCATACTTATCAAGTAATCCAGATCAAGCAATTGGGACCCAATGGACTTGCTAAATAAAGCATGCATAATGAATGTATATGAGTAAATAACAAAACCAATTCTATGATTAGCGTATAGAAAAACAAAATGCTTGCAGTTTTAGGATATGTAGATAGCAAAACAAAATACTTACTTTTTTAGAATCGAGATTGAGTATTTTATGTATTAATGGCTTCACCTCTAGAGGAAAACAATATGGACAAGAGAATTCTGCTGCATTTATCTACACATCAGCCACAAGAGCAGTTAGTTAAAAGTTGCTAATCCTCCATTTGAACTACTAATTGTTATGCGACTCACATTCAGTCTCTGGAGAAAGTTTCCTCTTTCTTCGTGGGAGTAATAAAAGAATAGGATAAATTATGCTAACCACTCTTGAGTTTTGAGTAATGTTAGGGACTTCCCTCATGTTTTTAGAAATAACATTTTTTCCCTAGCACTGCTAATAGCTTACACTGTGGATGGAATAATTTAAAAAAAAAATACATATGAACAAATATTTCATATGACTAACTTAAAGCATCTTAAAACTAATCCTTTCGAGCTCTAGTTCTCCCTCTCTTGCAATGGCTATTGACTTTACTTATTTCAAAATAACTTAATTTTTTATTTAAGCTTTTCCTTCTTTGGATGCATAAGGCATCAATATACTGCATATGTGTACATGCATTAAGCACTATATAGCTTTCTCTGGCTAGTAGCTAAAGTACATTACAAATGAAAAATGGGTTGCCTCTATGTAGCCTTGGGCAGAATAACTAGTTTCTAAGCATAACAGATACACTGAAAAACTTTACCCCAGTTCTACCATCGGATTGATGTGACAGTGATCCTTCCTGCAATTATATTAGTTTCTTGCACCTGCTATCAATCATCAAAAAATTCTTACTTGAATTAATCACGTCCATACAAATTCATTACTCGAATATCAAAAATACAAAATCGACAAAAGAATAAAAAAGATTCTACAAAAAGAAAAACGAATGCAGGCTTTGTATTCATTTGAACAAAACAATAACAAATAAAAGGGGAAAAATAGATTACCAATTCCAAGCTTCATAACTTGAAAATGAATTTATATTATTCATAAGCTCTAGTGAGTTTTATAAACAAAATTAGTGTAAAAAATCTCTACCATGTGAAGCTAAACAGAGCCATTGAAGTGCCTTGGGTCGAAACCAGTCAATTTTTTTGTAGTGTATAGTGCTTGTCAACATGTGTAATGGACACAATGTAATATGCCCATCTCTAAAAATTTGATTATAGACATTAGATTCAACCTAACAAGATTAAGACAATAACAAGGGGACCATGGAAACAACTTTCATGCAGTAAGCATGCCATTTGATAAGTGGTGCACCACCAATCTCATCCACTTGTCATATTTTCAGAGGAGTATTAAAATAGCAAAAAAGGAAAAGAAGAAATACCTCATTCTTTACTAATTCTGAAAAGAATTTGAATTGGTGTACATCAATATCACCAAGGAGTGCTAGATTAAGACCAAATACCCACCACCTTTTAAGGAGTTGCAAAGTAGAATAACTCTTCTTTTGAGGCATAAACCACCTGCCCAACCAGCTTTTATTACATATAAACCCTATGAAGGTATTAAGACCATCAAACCAATCTGCATTCAAAAAGAGAATATTATTTCACCATAGTGACAATCTAGACGGTTACAAAGTTTAAGGGCTTCTCAATGAGCAAAAGCAGGGTCTAATATTTGATACAAGTTCATGTTATCAAATAAATGCAGAAATAAATTTATAAATGAAAACCAAAGAATCAGTTCCAAAAGCTTTTCTCTTTTGTGGAGGAACAAAAGTAAATCATGAAAAGCTTAGACTCAGAATTTATACAAACCATGGTTTCTAGGAATAACAAAACACTAAGGTCTATCATATTGCTTCAGTTCAGACACCCCATAAGGTACCTTAGGCTTGTTTACAACTACATGCTCTGGCTTATACCACAGAGGGGGCTGTAGATTATACTCAAAAGGGTGGAAGTTTCATATGTAAATGCTAACAGATTAGGGTACCTATAATAAAACCAGACAATTCAGCTTTGTTTTTACTTATATAATTAGAACTCACACAACAATATGGAATAAACATACCCTAGAGGGAAGGAGATGCCATTTAGACAGACTTGAGTGTTTATGTGAATAGTTTACCATATGATAATTAATTTTCGTTCTACGCTTGCCATAGAATTTTTTCCCTTCTTTTTTTTCAAACCCAACTGTTGACAATAAACACTCAGCATCAATACAAATTAGAGTGCTCTTAAGCAACCCCAACCTCCCTTCCCCTCCACCCCCCCCCCCCCCCTTAAATAAAAAAAAAAAAAAAAAGAATCAATGGCATAAGCAAAAAAATATTCAATTTGAGGCAAACGCCATAAATTGCCTACTTACATGTCAAATTCTGAAAGCAAAGTTACAATATGGTGATCCTAAAATTACCAGAAGATGTGGTCTACAACATGCTAAACAAGTAATCATTGAGTCCATTCCAAGAACTTCTAAACAAGTAATCATGGAGTAGCGCTCAAAAGAGAGCAAACCTTAAATCCAGCACACTTATAAATTGATGCCCGAGTGGTTGGCACTACAAAGTACGTAGAGGCAGTGATGCCAAAAGGGAGTTGATATGGTAGTTAAGAGGTGGTATACAGACATATGATAAAGGCTGTAGGGCTAGAGTGGTATGACTAATAGTATTATGGTGAGTTGAAAGATGAAACAATGGTGGTGGTGGTGTTGAAGATTTTTCCATTTAGGTCTAGTTACTTTCAGAGTTGGAAATTCAATAACGTTGTCTTTACATAAGAGATTTTTATGTAGGATTTTACTTGGTTGCAATTTTGGAATTTCCAACATTGATTTCACTTGTTTGCTTTAACAATAGAGTAAACTTGGTTTTATCCATAGCCCAAGTTCAAATTCCATGGAGGACATACAAAGCTCCAAAAGAGAAAATTGTGGAAGAAGCTATCATTGTACAAATTTCAACCACCATAATTATCTCAACCTACCATTGCTTTTTACATCATTACCAATGTTGTTGCTAATGCCAATACCATCACCACCACTGTCAATGCTACCACCACCATCATGTGTTGCTACCTTTGCCATTTGCCATAACATCCACCACCATACTACCGTCATCACCAAATCATTGCCACTACCATTACCATCATCATTGAAAAGATTATACTACTCTAATTTCTAAGTTCTTAGTTATACTTATCTTAACAATAGAGATTTAGATTAATAGGATTAAAATTCCCATCAATTGAAATCCCTTCAATTTGGAAATTCTAAGAATTTCTCAAATTCTTCATCCAATCACAACCTTAAAGATCAATTCAGCTCCCAACAATAGACATTAAGGTATCCAATTCTAAAATAAAAAATAAAAAATAAAATATAGTTCAACAATCATAATCATTTGGAATTTTCATTTTCAGTATTCTTTTTTTAATAATAATGACTACAGGATTCAAATTTTTTGTTATTCATTGCTTACTTTAACAAATCATTAAGACCAAAAAGGTTACATCAACAGTAAGCATTATATAAATTGGTGTCAATTTATAATTTCCAGTATACTTAATTACATGCATACACATCATGTTATGAATCATAAGTAAGAGTTTTCATCGTATGGATCATATGTTTCCCATCTCGACACCAACAAGATCTAGTATCTTATCCTTAAACCTTTATAGTGATGGAAAATCTGGTTTTGTATCTCATACAAAACACATAGCGAAAACAACAAACACGGATCTACTTCAATCATGAAAGATAACATGTAACCATGAATTCTAGAACAAAGAATAGAAAGCGTACCTTAGTGCAGTGAAATTCAAAACAAAACTTGGGAATTACTTGGGAAGACTTTTAATCTTCACTCCAATTTCACTTGATGCCCAAGAAGTGTGGTTTCTCAATCAATTTCCAAGGAGAGAATAAAAGAGTGTCCAAAACTCACATACATCATTTCATTCCTTCTATGATCTTAATGAAAACCACTTGAAAGACTTATAAAATTCTATATGTTTCTCTCATTTTATACAACTTATTATCTAATTGGGCTAGCCTTTTGGACCATTCTAATTGGGCTCTAGTGTGTGGCTTGGAGTGGGACCAAAAGGGACTAATAAGACACTAGCTCCAATGCGCCTTGGGCTTTTCCATCAATTCTTGACAAGTCCAAAGTTACCATTAATTATATTCAATACCACTATAAAAATATAATTGCACTCTAGGCTTTATCTATAAATTATATTCCAATACTTTATTATACATGCAACCCCTTCATTAAAATATTCGTAGTAATACAAAGTCATAAATATTGACTGCCACTTTGAAGATTACTACATCTTAATCCTTAGTACCAGTTTAATCCTTTATGTTATTCATAATATATTTATGAAATCCAATTTCATAAATATATACTTTAGTAACTCTTTACTAAAGTGGTTGGGCCTAACACTTTGAATAATCAAACCCATTAAACTTATCTTAAGGGAATATTTTATATCTCCGTTAAGAGATTATGAATTCCATTTTAAGAATATATGTTCCATCAACACTAAATGCGGCTGCCCAACATACTGAGGTTTTGACCATAACTTATAGATCTCACTCCTGATATATCAAAGCAACTTACATTTCATGATCAGGTCCATTATTCTCTCAGGATTTAGAGTTGATGTAAATAGAAGTCATGAGATTTATTATTCATTTGACAGTCGTTAGGAGAATAATAAATCTCACAGTGGTCCAGTTCAATATGACTTAACTCTTAAAATATATCAACATATCAACTAGAAGTCTCCACTTTCATGATCAAGACAAATCATCTTAGTTGATATGTTATAGTCTTCGCAGATGAAATGCCCAATTTCATCACCGACTACGAACTAAAATTTTGAGTTTACAAAGAACTTGTGAATCATATCTTCTGTGACTTTTCACATAAATCACATACTATGCATCTCATGGACTAAGATAATGTCCCATTAATTCATCAATAGATAGTCTCATATAATTAAACAATTTAATTATTTATGACATGCCAATAAATTGGATTTTAGGGCATAAACCCCAACATATAGTTGATACAAGCATTTCACCCGACTAACCTTTCTAAGGTGATGAAATATATGTAATTAGCTAAACAGCAAATGACAAAGAATGGCAAGTAAAATATAAGAAACTATTTATTGGATAAAACTGATTTTAGTTTTACCTTGTAAAGTTCAACTAACACATTGTCAAGAGATTCCAGAGAATCATAAGGGCAGAGATGATGAAAATATTTGATAGCCTCAATTGCCTCATTAGATTAATCCAATTGTTTCATCACAATTGCCATGTATTTCAAGGCATATAAACCTGGTCCCTAGCATTTATACGGCATACCACAATAGGGAAATTGCCTTGCTTGGATCCTTGTCTATCAACTGTAGTTGGAGAAACAAACATTTAATACTACACACACACACACACACACACACACACACACACACACACACACACACATATAATCAATACAGAATGGAAAATAACAAAAATTCCATATGGGTAATCTTCAAACATCAAAGCTATCAAATTTTGATGGGAGAAAGGTTTTGATATCTAAAATCTATATGATCAGCACACTTCAGATACATTTTCTTTGGCTATTCTTAATTTTTTTTTTTTATAATGTTTCCTTGATTACTACTTCTCTTTTCTCACAGTATTTTTAAGATAAGCTTCCTTAACAAGATCCAAATAAAGTTTCTTTGTAAACACAAGGAATTAGTTGGAGCTACAAAGAACTTTTTTTTTTTTTTTAAGTAGTTATACATGAAAGTTCATATTAATCAATAAACTTCACATGCCACAAATTTCAGAGGAGAAACATAGAAAATAAATTTAAAAAATCTTTTAAAACAATAGGAACATGAAAATTAATTCAAGTACCTGAATGCAAGAGTTGACAACTGGATCCTTACATTCTCTTTGTCAATAGAGTTTTGTTCATAGGAAGATGATGAAAATATTTGGCACTCCAATTATGGATCTATAGGAAGATGTCAACAATATTGAATAAAATCCAAAATTTTAATTTAGGGCAAAAAAAGACAATAATTACTAAATCAAAAGAAACAAAAATTTTGTGCTTTATTCAATCAGGCAATAATAAGATTTGAGGTAATCTACCACTCTCTTGAAACCTATTATGGGATTGCTTTCTTCTTCATTTTTCCTTGAGAAAGTTTGAGGATATGTTGCTACATTTTTTAGGGTGAAGTTTGAGGTAGTTGAAACGCATATGCTATTTGTTTTTTCCTAATATTTAATTATTTATAGGAATATATGGGAAGTTTTAAGCATGTCTTTACGAATAAGGATGTATTGTATTTTGTTTTTAAACCGCATGAGACGCAATTAAAAAAATAATTTGAGTTCAATAATAATAATAATAATAATAATAATTTGAGTTCAAATAGAACATTAGGATTATTTGAATTTTGAACAAAATGAAGGGAAACGTGAGGATTTAAAAATAAAATAAAAAAAAAGAGAAAAAAAAAAAAGAAGGGGAAAGAAAACGTGGGATTGTGGGTTTGTGGAAGAGTAGTAAAAAGAGTTAAGATAATTTTTTTTAAATTTGTTTTAAAGAAAATATAATAGAATCCAAAAATTTTGCAAAGAGAAAGCAATTTAGTTCTGCACGTTAAGAGTTATTTATTTATTTTAATGTCTACATTCTAGATGGGTTTTAAAAATAAAACCCTTAAAATTTGCTAAAATGTTGTGTAAATGCTTGGTAGTGGGGTTGTACATGGGATTTTTGTTTTTAAAAAAAATTCATTTTGAATTTAGCTATTGAATTTCCTTATATGCCCCATTTTTTATTTTTTAAGTGTAATGATAATAAGAGGTTTAGGGGTATTTTTGTCAGTAGAAGTAGAATTAACTAACTTTCTAAATTCTCTTAATACATAGAGATATATGTAATTAGCTTATATCGACCTTATTGAGTTTTGCTTATCAAAAAAAAAAAAAAAAATATATATATATATATATATATTGAGTTTTCAATGCACATAGTTGTTCTAAAAAAGATTGTGTTAGAATTAGAATTTTTTAATTTAGTAAGTTTAATTTAGTGATGAGTTATTTGGAATTTTCTTTACGGTGAAAATGACATTATTTTTACCCCATATTTTGGCTTTGTAACACCCAATGAATTCATGAGGCTTAGTAAGGAAAATTAAAGACAAAAGCGTATGACTATGGCAATGTTAAAAAGGTTTTACCTCCAAAAATAAATGATTCGATATTGATGAAGAAAGAAAATGATTGGAATTGTAAGAGAGAAATGAATTAAGACTTAAGAGGCTTGGTTTGCAAGGATTTTAGAATGCGATGGCGGTATTTAAATATACATCTTTGGTGAAGTTATTAAAAATGATCAAGGGAAATTGTTGCACTATTTATAGGAAGGGGACTTGTCTTTTGATGAGATGTTCACACCCCATAACGTATTTTTGTGGTTGACATTATTGTTATTTCCTTTTTCTCTCAAATCATACTCACGATGTATCTATATAAGTCCAATCAAATCAAAGTATAACTTTCCATAAAGAAAAGCCGACAAAGAAAGCTCCCACTTGGTTTGGGCGTATCTATATGACATTCTTTACATTAATTGCATGTCAATGTCAAAAGCAAAAGAACAATAAAACAAAGAGAAATGTTATGTGCATAATATTTTCGTAACATTTTCACAACAAATTTTAGGTGACAAGTTGTTACTAGTTTTAATTTGAATTCATAATTGAAATTATTTTTTTAGCTATCAATAACAACATGCCACATAGTATTTGTTGTGAAAGCATTTTGAAAATGTTGTGGGCAGAGTATTTCCCTAAAACAAAAGGCTTCGAGGGACTGACTTGTAAGAAGGACCTAGTACGTTAATGTGCCTAAGGTCCCCACATGTGACAGCGTGAATACTCCTACATGTTCTCAATGTGTTGATATGTTGGGAGAAAAATAAATATTTTTCTTATTAAAAAATATCATCTATTTTAAATATAGTTAAAAAAAAATTGACACTATTTATTTTGAAAACTTTAGATAATTATAAAATATTGAATAATTAAGAAAATTTGTAGAAGGAAATTGTAAGACTTTATGTGTTTTGCGTGTGTGTGTTTTTTCAATATATAAAATTCTATTTTTATTAGATTTTATATAATTTAAATTTTTTAATGACCACCTTCAAAATCTTCTTGGAGCCGCCACTGATCATGATACTTAGAACTTTACATGAAAGAGAGGCCTCGATGAAATAACGTCTTGACATTGTTAATAACATGCCACTATAGCCTTGATTCTTAATCAATTTGATACAATCAATAAGACAAAAATCTGGATGAAAATTATCTTCTGGTCTTAATGATAAAATTATCTTCTAGATGACAATTATTATTATTATTATTATTTTGAGAAGGAAGTTCTTTTTTTATTAATTTTTGTATAATTTAAATTTCTTAAATACTACCATAGAAAAAATTCCTTAAACAGCCACCGTTGGTATGTGCAATTTTATCTATTGAAAAATTATCTCATTTTCATAAAGCGAGTATTTGAAAGTAAATGGTTTCATATAATTAAAAAAAAAAAAAAAAAAGTAAATGGTTGAAAATTTTGAAATTGTTTCACTCTTCTTCACGTGAGTCAACTAGTCAAGGTCACAATTAAGCTAACGAAAAAAATTTTCAGGTATCAAATTTTCATATAGGCTTGGCAAACAAAATTAAGAAACTCACAAACCACAAAACAATATATATATATATATATATATATATATTAAAAACAGTATTTAGAAGAAAGCTGAGAATAGAGGCCAAGAAAATGTAGAAATGAAGAAAGAGGAAGCAGTCAGACAGATCAAAGAAGAAGAAAGAAAACAGTGACATAATGAAAAATTGCAGCAATATGGTTATGATGGCCGACAAGGTGAGCTATGGGTATCAAATAGGTCGTTCAAAAAAAATTATAAACTTTTTTTTACCAACTAATTTTCATTTTCTGGTTGAAACTAATGTTATTGATTCCCTGCAATTCTGACAGAAACAGCCAGATTTTTTTGTACCAGTATGCAAACCGATACGATAACTTCAGCATATTTTGGGGTGTTTTGGCCATTTTGGCCGAGATGAGGATTTTGACCGGTATCATATTTTGCCTAAAAAAAAAAAAATGAAACCTAAACTACATAGTTTTGGGACTTCCCTAAAAAAAAAACCTAATATTTTTTTGTTATTTCTTTCACTCTCGGACTCAAAACATCCAAAATCCAATAGTACATCAGGGTAAAATCGATATAACCTAATATTTTAAGCGTACACTTTAGAAGAGGTTTGGATACTAGTGCACCTTTCAATACAACAAATACCTGTTGTACTGTTCTGTACAGTACAATTGGTATTTGCAACAAAAGGTTGTGTTTGTTCAATCTGGCAATATAGATTGAATGCCATAAACACTTATTTGTATAGGAAATCTGCAGAGATAGGATTGTATACTTGGTCACACGATGCTATGACTTCATTGTTAGCTTCAATTTTTGCAACTACAATAGTAATTACTATAGCAAGGTGGTCACCTTTCCTACTGCTTTAATTGTTATTAATTTTGTACAAGCTATTATTTATAGAACAATCTAGAGAAAGTTATAGTTGATTCTACACTAGTCAATTAAGCTATACAATCTTTGCTAGTTTTTGCAGATGAAACAACTTCCCCTGTCAAAATATTTCTTCCTCGAAATTTTTTTGAATAAAGCAATCCCAAACAAGAAATATTTGATTATTTGACTGAGAAAAGTGAAGAGATTTCATAGTCTGTTAGCGACTGTTGAGTTAAGCACATTAAAGATGCAGAACAATTAAACGAAATAATCCAAGATCTTAAATAGAGAAGATACAATTCATCGTCCTTTTGTTCAATTTTTTTATGACTGTTCCCCACCCCCCCAACCCCCTCACCCCCTAATACTTAATCCAGTTTTGCCTAGAACATGTTATGACTTATGACAACAAATACTCTCTCTCTCTCTCTCTCTCTCTCTCTCTCTCTCTCTCTCTCTCTCTCTCTCTCTCTCTCTCTCTCTCTCTCTCTCCATATGAAGTGGAATACGATGATGACTTGATGAGTGATGACACACATAATCCCAAACACCAAAAGTAACATGGAATCGTACACCAAAACTACAGTTTTTTTGGGGTTAATTTATATATATATATAAAACCGAAGCCTTTGAAGCTCTCACATTTTCCACATCATCACTATTTTCTTTTTCTTTTTCTTTTAGATTCTTTTTATTTTAGGACAAAAATTTGAATTTTTATTAATATCAATAATATTGAAAAACGTATACAAACTTGGAGACCTATTTAAGGGCTCCATAAAACTTGATGGACAAGAAAATATATTCTAAAATAAGCTCTAATTAATACCTAACCATAATAGGTACCAAATTTGACCTAAAAAAACATTAAAAGAACCTAAAAACAAGGAAATAAATCACCTAGACCTAAAATAACGTTTTTTGCATAAAAATACAAAAAAAAAAAAAAAAAAAACTTTAGGATTAAGAAAAAAAGAGAAAGACTCCTGGTAGGATTAAGAAAAAAATGTTAATACCATATATATATAAGCATATATATATGGTATTAACATTTTATAAAAATCTTTCTTACAACCCAATAACATTCTACGTTAGACAACACTTCTAAATTATAGAAAAATATAGAAGTTAAATATTTATTCCTATTGTATTTTATTTAATTATGACAGATCCATTTTTTTTTAAACGCTAACTAGCAAAATGTCTATAATATGCATATTATTAACCCAATTTTCTATTTCTAAATTTCTTAGATTTTATTATATCAATCTTTTTTTCTTTTAAATTCTTGGTGGGTAAATCAGTCTCTTACTAATTCTTTTACTTTAATGTGATGTTGGTTAATTGTCCTTTTATTTAACTATCCCGTGCATCGCACGGGTTAGCGACTAGTTTAGTTAAATATTTGAGAAGATTGGTGTAAATGCTCTTAATTTGTAGATGAGTGCCTATGAGTTTCATAGAATAATTTTGGGAAACTTGTGAATGGTGCATCAATTAGGTTTGGTTTGGTAAAGGGAGGAATTATTGATGTTTCTGCAAAATTAATTTTGAGCCAAAATAGAATATTCAACTGGAAGGCCTTAAATCAACTTAACTGATTAGTTGGTTTTGTTTGGGATGGTTCAGTATTTAAACTGAGATAGAACAAGAGCTTGATTATGACAATTTGAGCACTAAAATGGAAAGTTCCTGCCATACCAACCGGTATGAAACGGATTTTAAAACATTGATTATGAGTGGTACCTTGAATAACATTTGAGAAAATCTCACTTTTCTTGTTTTCGCGAGTTCAAGCAAATCTTTTGAAAATTTTGTGCTTGGAGCCCTTCAAGCAAACCTCTTTCCAATGACATAAGATTTGCCCAAATTCGACATTGTTTAACCCTAGTTAAACTGATGTTGCATTTTCCCAACATTTAACTAAAATATGACTAAATATTGATTTTAAAAACTTCATTCTTTTTTGACAATTTATTTTAAAAAAAAAAGTATTTGAAAACTTCGTCATTTTAAAAAAAACCTCATTAAGAATTTCTTTGGAAAGAAAAATCCATTAAGAATTTAAAAGATTTTTAAATTTTTTTTTTTTGAAAACTTATTTGAGAATTGTTTTTGAAAAGTACTTTGATGCCTTCACTTTTTTGTTGTTGTTAATTTTTTTTTATAAAAAAAGTGGTCATGGATGCCCCAAAAAAGAGAAATAGGCTTATTGAAGGCCTTTCTTTATGGTTTATCACACATTGGGTCCTTGGCAACATGACACTTTGTGTGCATATGTTTCTAAGGTGAGGTGTGTGTGTGGGTCTCTTTTTCTTATTTTATTTTAGGAGTTGCCACCAACCATTTGTTTTGTATTGGGTGTGATTAGTCACCTATTTGTTTAATTCTTTTTTTTAAGGGTTTTTTAGTTAAGGTATACCAAAAGTCTCGAATCAAAGATTTTGGACTAAGAAGTTCGGTTGCTTGTAGGGAAGGTGTTAGGCGAGCACCCCATTTTAATTTTAATTTTAACATTATCCTTTTGATGACAAAATTAGATACTTGGCATTTTGTTTTCTGAAAAATGTTTTGTACAAACTATATATATATATATATATAGACACACACATGTGAGTATTCATTTATAATGTAGCATGTGAATATTTATTTCAAAGATTTGTTTACAAAGCACGTGAAGTATTTATTTCTAAGGATATTACCTTTTGGCAATGGAACATGTATGTTCCCACAACCACAAACATAACCAAGAATTAAAGAAAAATTTTTCAAAAATTCAAAAGATGAAAAACCCAGACTCTTAAAAATTTTCCAATTATGTACAAGAAAATTATTATAATCCCACCAAGATGTACTTAATGGTTAACAGAACAAACCCCAGTCCCTCGGCCAAAATGGCCCAATACCACTTTTTTTTGAAATTTTTAGCAAAAAATCACTGTTTCGGAAATAAATAGCAGAGTACCACTTTTTCTGGAAATCGAGTTTCAGAAACTCGAGTTCCCCTCAATTCTGCTACCGTGGCATTGCTGACATGGAATTTCTATGATTAAAAAAATTTATGTGGTACTCGAGTTTGAGAAACTCGAGTTCTATGCAACACGGTACTCAAGTTTGCAAAAAAGAGAGTGAACAATTTCTTAAATAATACTGAGTAAGATTTTACTAGTTTCTATTTTCATATTCCACACTGTATTTTAACCTTATTTTGAATATATCTATTTTGCTATTTACTTATTTATTATCTATTTTATCATTGTTTATGCTTCCATATTATTGCTGTGCTTTTTCCTGGATAGTCATTGCTATTAGAGCATCCAGATTGTTAGGTTCTAAGGTCTTAGGATTTTATGTATTTAGAACTCTAATATGTAATGTTGGCAAACCATGATCAAAACAATGTATTTAGTCTTGTTTAAGTTTGCTCAAAGTTGGTTTAATATTGTAAAGTTGGAATTGAGTGACTGCAGAAGCATTGGGGCTTCTCGGCCTGGCTCGATCGATCGAAGGTTAGACTCGATCGATCGAAAGTCGGCCCAGATGCGTTTTTCTGCAGAATTCCAACTCAGCCCTAACTCTTTAAACGTCTAGGTTTTTATGTTTTTGCCCTAGGTATATAAGGCAAACCCTAGCTACGTTTTTCAGAGTTGCACAAGTTGTATTGTTGCTCATACATTGCTGTTTTGTGTAAATCTCTTGTGAGATCTAGAGGAGCTTTCCTTTACACAAAGCTTAGGGTTTTCAAGATTGAGATCACATCAACATCTTGATGATCAACTAGGTTGCAGCCATTGAAGCTTAAAGAGAAAAACAAGTGAGGAGCTTGTACTTGAAGAAGGAGTTCAAAGAAAGAAGTAGTCCGTGGTCTCGGAGCCTGCGCGTGGTCGTGTCAGGAAGTTACTACTGGTGGGTAGCATTAGGAAGTCAAGCGGGGTGCTTGTAAGTCCTTTTGTAAGAACTTCAATTCTTTCTTAGTGGATTCCGTTTTGCCTTGAGGATCGGTGGGTAAAATCCTCCCCAGGTTTTTCCGGTGTGGTTTCCTGGGTGATCATATCATGTGTTATTTATTTTCCGCTGCTTTATATGTTTTATATGCTTGATATGATATTGTGATTGTTTTAACCTAGAATTGCTTAATTTGACTAAGTAACAACTTGGCTAATTAATCTAGGCTACGCAATCTGGTTATTGTTTAAGGGGTCTAAACCGTTCAACTTTCCCTCTGTCTAGGGGCTGAGAGAACAAAATCTGTATGTCTGGAAAAAAAAATGTTTGTAATAGAATCTATGTTGGTTTAATGGCTGCAATCGTGCCTGAAAAATAAAATAAAATGTAGCTCAATTTCTAAATTTTCTATTATGACTTTTACCTCAAAGCATGTTTTGAGTGTCCATTTGTGTGCGTGATTTTGAACTTGTTTCTGTGTTTTTTTTGGTGTTTGAAAGTAGTTGTGTCTGTTAAAAGTATTGAATGTTGATGTTATGATCCTTAACACTCAAAACTGTTTGTAAGATGGATTTTGGCTCAAGTAGAACATGATATACTGTTCACTATTTTCTGCATAAAATATTTCTAGTATTCTACATAAAATTATTTTCTGTTCAGCATTATTTAAAAAATTGTTCACTCTCTTTTCTGCGTAAATTATTCTCTGTTCACTGTTTAAAAAATTGTTCGCTATTTTCTCATAAAACACCTAGTGAAATCATGTTTTCATAAAATCTGTTTTCTATATTAATTCAAACTGTTTTCTGCATGTGGTTCGTATGACTATAGTTGGCGTCTGTGTAAATTATTTTATGTTCATTATTTAAAAAAATGTTCACTGTTTTCTCATAAAACATCTATTAAAATCGTGTTTTCTAAATTTAAAAGCCAAATTTGAATGCTTTTTCATGTTTAAATTTCACAATAATCGAATTGGTTTTTTTGCATTAATAAAATTTGCTCTTTGTACATCATGTTTACTGTATATTCAAATCTGCTTACTGCATTCATAAAATCTATTTTCTGCATTAATTAAAACTGTTCACTATTTTCTGATAAAATTTTTTACTGTTTTCTGCATAAACTATTTTTAGCATTCTGCATAAAAGTATTTTCTCTTCAGCATTATTTGAAAAATTGTTTACTATTTTTTCTGCATAAATTATTCAATGTTCATTAGGTGTTTTATGATCTGTGAACGGTTTAGACCCCTTAAACAATAACCAGATTGCGTAGCCTAGATTAATTAGCCAAGTTGTTACTTAGTCAAATTAAGCAATTCTAGGTTAAAACAATCACAATATCATATCAAGCATATAAAACATATAAAACAGCGGAAAATAAATAACACATGATATGATCACCCAGGAAACCACACCGGAAAAACCTGGGGAGTATTTTACCCACCGATCCTCAAGGCAAAACGGAATCCACTAAGAAAGAATTGAAGTTCTTACAAAAGGACTTACAAGCACCCCGCTTGACTTCCTAATGCTACCCACCAGTAGTAACTTCCTGACACGACCACGCGCAGGCTCCGAGACCACGGACTACTTCTTTCTTTGAACTCCTTCTTCAAGTACAAGCTCCTCACTTGTTTTTCTCTTTAAGCTTCAATGGCTGCAACCTAGTTGATCATCAAGATGTTGATGTGATCTCAATCTTGAAAACCCTAAGCTTTGTGTAAAGGAAAGCTCCTCTAGATCTCACAAGAGATTTACACAAAACCGCAATGTATGAGCAACAATACAACTTGTGCAACTCTGAAAAACGTAGCTAGGGTTTGCCTTATATACCTAGGGCAAAAACATAAAAACCTAGACGTTTAAAGAGTTAGGGCTGAGTTGGAATTCTGCAGAAAAACGCATCTGGGCTGACTTTCGATCGATCGAGTCTAACCTTCGATCGATCGAGCCAGGCCGAGAAGCCCCAATGCTTTTGCAGTCACTCGATTCCAACTTTACAATATTTAATCAACTTTGAGCAAACTTAAACAAGACTAAATACATTGTTTTGATCATGGTTTGCCAACATTACATATTAGAGTTCTAAATACATAAAATCCTAAGACCTTAGAACCTAACAATCTGGATGCTCTAATAGCAATGACTATCCAGGAAAAAGCACAGCAATAATATGGAAGCATAAACAATGATAAAATAGATAATAAATAAGTAAATAGCAAAATAGATATATTCAAAATAAGGTTAAAATACAGTGTGGAATATGAAAATAGAAACTAGTAAAATCTTACTTAAACTAGTAAAATCTTACTTGAATAAAAACTTCAGTCTTTGATAAACTTGAAAACAAATTGCTGTCTTTGATACAAGCTTGCAAATAAAACTGTCTAAAGAGAAAGGTTACAAGATTACAAGAGGGGAGAGAGTACAAAAGTCTTTCTGAGAGAGATGGAAGGCTATTACAAAAGGCTTTCTAAAACTTGGAACTTAAAAGCTTAGAATCTTAGAAACTTGTCTTCTGTCATAATAGTCCGTCTCTTTTATAGGTGAAATGAACCATGGTAAAGTAACTTGAGTAGGTAAATTGAACTCAAGTTAATCTGTTGGTGGTATGGAAATTAGTACTAATGAGTAATAGTCTGTCTGCGTCTGTCTGGGAATCTTTCAAATCTTGGGAATCTAATAGATCTCTTTTTACGCATGCTAGTAAACAGTTGTAACTTTTGAACATCTGTCTGTATCTATCTGGACTATCTAGCAAAATTGAGCCATTTGCATAGTGAAATATTGGTTAGTGAAGGATTTAATTCTTAATAATCTGTTTGGCATTTGCATAGTCTGTTTGGCATCAATTTCAACTTTTACCTTTTAGTTTTTGTGTACAGCTTTTTAAAACCTCATTTTTTCCTGCATTATTTTTCACCTTTTCAAATTTTTTCAAAGTACAAATATACTTTAGCACACTTTTAGCAGAAAGTTTAGCAAACAGCTAAATAAGCTATAAACGGAAACTAAGTTTAAAAATAGTAGAACCTTAGAAATTGCTATTATATTACCATTTTGTTTCAGTAGTAGCACCACATGTTCCACCTCGGGAATAATTTCAGGTCATTCCGATGTGTTTCAGGGTCATTCCAATGTGTTTCGGCCATTTTGGATTCAGAGATGGAGATAGAAGTTTGATTGAGGGGATTAAAATGTAAACAAAAAATGTGTATCATCTATTTAGTATTAAGAAACTATCAACAAATAAAAAAATACAAAATAATTATTTCTTAATATATTAAAATACAATTTATCTATTAAAAGAAAAAACGACCTTCTTTTAAATGACAAAAATCATCAATATTAAATTTGTACTAACTCATGATGTGTAGAGAGCAAATTTTATTAATGTAGAAACAGATTTTATCAATGCAGATCGATTATTGTGAAATTCAAAAATGAAAAAGCATTTAAATTTGGCGTTTAAATTTAGAAAACATGATTTTACTAGGTGTTTTATGAGAAAACAACGAACAATTTTTTTAAATAGTGAACAGAGAATAATTTACGCAGAAAAGAGAGTGAACAATTTTTTAAATAATGCTGAACAGAAAATAATTTTATGTAGAATACTAGAAATATTTTATGCAGAAAATAGTGAACAGTATATCATGTCCTACTTGAGCCAAAATCCATCTTACAAATAGTTTTGAGTGTTAAGGATCATAACATCAACATTCAGTATTTTTAACAGACACAACTACTTTCAAACACCAAAAAAACACAGAAACAAGTTCAAAATCACTCACACAAACAGATACTCAAAACATGCTTTGAGGTAAAAGTCATAATAGAAAATTGATTATTGAGCTACATTTTATTTTATTTTTCAGGCACGATTGCAGCCATTAAACCAACATAGATTCTATTACAAACATTTTTTTTTTCCAGACATATAGATTCTATTCTCTCAGCCCCTAGACAGAGGGAAAGTATATAACAAATCTGATATTGAAAGACTTTAAAAAAACAAAATATTTGGTCAAGAACCTGCTTCGAAGTTGTATGTGAAAACTAAAAACCCAACCTACTACCTTTATTTGATTAGGTGGATGTAGTTTCTGTTTTTTTTTTTTTTTTTTTTTTTTTTGGTTGGTTGGTAATTTATGTTGCTTGTGACAAATTATTTAAGTACAGCAACAATGCCACTCAATTTTTTATTTTGGCAGTTCTTTGGTCTAGATTTCCCACCATGTATTTTGTGGCATAGATTTTTGGATAAATCCAAAAATGTTTAACTTTTTCGATAACCTAAATAAGGAGTAATAGTAATAATAATAATAAAATGTAATAAAGGGAAATTTTCAATACATTACAATTCATTGTATTCAAATCGTCTCTAATTTCTACTCATTTTGTCACACTTGTTCTATACTTCTACATGGTAGACTATAGGTGAAGTAGAAAAAATAGTGAGTTTATTAGAAAGTGATAAACAACCAATCACAATCCATCATTGTTGAATAATTTTGACAAAGTATGTATCAAAATAGATTTTATCAAAGCAAAAAAAAAAAAAAAAGTTCGATTATTGTGAAATTCGAACATGAAAAAACATACAGATTTGGCTTTTTAATTTAAAAAGCACAATTTCACTAGGTGTTTTATGAGAAAACAGCGAACAATTTTTTAAATAGTGAACAGAAAATAATTTACGCAGAAAAGAGAGTGAACAATTTTTTAAATAATGTTGAACAGAAAATAATTTTATGTAGAATGCTAGAAATAGTTTATGAGAAAACAGTGAACAATTTTTTAAATAGTGAACAGAAAATAATTTACGCAGAAAAGAGAGTGAACAATTTTTTAAATAATGCTGAACAGAAAATAATTTTATGTAGAATGCTAGAAATAGTTTATGAGAAAACAGTGAACAATTTTTTAAATAGTGAACAGAAAATAATTTACGCAGAAAAGAGAGTGAGCAATTTTTTAAATAATGTTGAACAAAAAATAATTTTATGCATAATGCTAGAAACAGTTTATGCAAAAAACAATGAACAATTTTTATGAGAAAGCGGTGAACATGGTGTGCAGAGAGCAAATTTTATTAATGTAAAAACAGATTTTATCAATGCAAAAAAATAGATGATCTGTGCATCTAATGTAATTAATTTTCCATTAAGTTTACTCAATTTGGTATGTTCTTCAATTTTCATTTGAATTTTCACGATTTTACACACTCAATAAATTCAAATTTTTCAACAAATTCGTACTATCTGTACATCTAATGTAAACAATTTTTCCCTGAGTTTTCACAGTTTTGTACATTCAAAGAATTCAAATTTTTAAACAAATTCATACGATCTATACATCTAACGTACATACTTTTCCATTGAATTTTCATTATTTTGTACTTTCAATGAAATAAAATTTCTCAACAAGTCTAGACTATCTGTACATCTTATGTACACCTTCATGATTTGGTACGTTCATTGATTTTCCATCGATTTTTCTCGAATTTCTACATTCAACTAATTCGAACTTTTTTACAAATTCGAATTTTTCGAGGCATTTACCATTAGGTGATTTATACGAATCATTCATTTTTCTTTCATGGAGTTTGTCCATTATACATATGGTTACATATTTAAAAAAACACAAAAACCATTTAAGTGCAATAACTGCGCCAATGCTAGAAATAGTTTATGTAGAAAATAGTGAACAATTTTTATGAGAAAACAGTGAATAGTTTTAATTAATGCAAAAAAAAAAAAAAAATTTAATGAATGCAGTAAGTAGATTTGAATATACATTAAATATGATGTGCAAAGAGCAAATTTTATTAATGTAGAAACAGATTTTATCAATGCAGAAAAATATATTCGATTATTATGAAATTCAAACATGAAAAAACATTAAGATTTAGCGTTTAAATTTAGAAAACGCGATTTCACTAGGTGTTTTATGAGAAAACAATGAACAATTTTTTAAACAGTAAACAGAAAATAATTTATGCAGAAAAGAGAGTGAACAATTTCTTAAATAATGCTGAACATAAAATAATTTTATGCAAAATCGTAGAAATAGTTTATACAGAAAATAGTGAACAATTTTTATGAGAAAACAATGAACAATTTTAATTAATGTAGAAATTAAATTCATATTTTGAAATTAAAATCTCTATATTTTACAATGCTTCTGTTTAAATAAATAAAAACATAAAAAAGTCACTTATTTTTACATTTATGTTTATTTGTTCATTATCCCCAAACAAAAACAAAAACAAAAACAAAAAAAAAAAAAAAAAAAAAAAAAAATTTACACAGTACTCGAGTTTCCCAAACTCGAGTACTGTGTAAATTTTTTTTTTTCCTGCATTTTATTTATAAAACGTACTCAAGTTTATCAAACTCGAGTACTGTGTTGCATGGAACTCGAGTTTCTCAAACTCGAGTACCACATAAATTTTTTTAATCATAGAAATTCCATGTCAGCAATGCCACGGTGGCAGAATTGAGGGGAACTCGAGTTTCTGAAACTCGATTTCCAGAAAAAGTGGTACTCTGCTATTTATTTCCGAAACAGTGATTTTTTGCTAAAAATTTCAAAAAAAAGTGGTATTGGGCCATTTTGGCCCCAGTCCCTCAGTCTTTCGAAGCCCAAGCCCAAGCCCACCCCCCCCCCACCCCCCCCCCCCCCCCCCCCAAAAAAAAAAAGTACAACAGCACTGCCACAAGCCCACAGCCCCATTAGCGCTGCCTTTTGACCCACAATTTCTCTTAGGCATAGCGCCCATTCTCACCATCACTATAAAATTTAGTTTCAAATCGATATTTTTGAACTATATTCCTCCAACTCACTATGTGATGATTGAAGAAGTTATTTAGGTATAAATTTAGTCCAATTATTTTTTTAATAAGTTATATGACTTGTTTAAATAAAACATAAAAAATCTTATAAATCGTCATATAGTATGCTATAAAAGATTCCTCTAAACTAATTTGCAGCTAAACTTTTTGTTCATAATCACACATGAAAAAAATGACATTTTTGGGATTAAAATGATTAAAAAAAATTAGAGGACAAAAATGATAATCTACTAAATTTAAAGTGTAATTTATTTTTTTCCATAAAATTTTAAAATATTAGATATATTTAATTAAATATTTTAAAATTTTCTCCCAAGAATTCAGTTATGGTCCTCTCCAAAAGAATTTTCTTTTTTAACGTATAGCATTTTTAAATTTGTTGTTTTACGATTTTAGTATTTTATTCAACTGAGATAATTAAAAAAAAAAAATCCTAATCAACGAAAAATAAGGGCTTTTAAATAAGAATAATCTATATATGTGTTCAATAGTTTTTGATGGGCATATTACGTAGTATGTATGAAGCACATATTTGTTATTTTACCCATAATCGTTTTCTTCTGAATTGTGTTATGCAATTGGTTAGTATTAGATCAACAACCTACCTCATTGCAACTTATAATACAAATATCTTGTAACGCTAATATGTGAGAAGTGGTTATGCTCTCTCATGGTATTACCTTGCAATCTCTAAAACATCTACTTTCCAAATTTCAAATAACGATAATACCTCTTTAGCTAACATTGATACATATTTTTAAAGGTAATTAAGTGTGAATTTTAGGACCAAGTGTGTTCATCAATATCAAATCATATTCTATTGTGAAGCATGAATAGCATCTTATACCTCATTCCTTGTTCCATTATCTCCAACCTCCATGAAATCTTTCAAATACCTCACCCCCTTTTCTAACATAACCATTTAGATCTCCCCTCCAATAATTTTTTTCCCCAATTGGTAAAGGTGAGATGGAGGTTTGTTAAAAATTTGTGAATAAAATATTGTGGTAATTGAATTTCTTATATTTAATGTAATGTCATGATTGATCACTACCTATTGAATTACATAAATTAATGCAATGTTTTATTAAATTTCACATTCGTCAAGAATCAAGATAGATGTTTTGCCTTCATTTTAGATGATTATGAGCAAGTATGATCGAAATTCGGCCTAGTGCCTAAGGGTCCATTTGGATAAAACTTATTTTGCTGAAACTGAAAATATTGTAGACTGTAGTGGTGAATAGTACTATGAGACTAATTTTTAATGACAAAGTTGTTGAAAAGTGTAATTTGTAGGACTTGTGAACAGTGCAGGAGAGCACTGTTCACAATTGACTTGTCAACAATTGTGAGCTGAACAAAAAAAAAAAAAAAAAAACGTGTGAAACGTGAAACGCAGCGATGGACGTGGAATCCAAATATATACTAAATGAGGGCATTACTTTCTTATTTACGTGGCGTGCTTTCTTCAACCAATAGATTTCTTCTCTTGATTTAGTGCCTTTCCCATAGCTTCCGTGAAAATCCTATGTAATTTGCATGCTACTGAAAGTTTCACAATGTCAAATTTTGTGAGCTCCCGCTAAAAAAAGACAGAAAAGAAACAAAGATTGCACAAAATTATCAACATGATTCATTTTTAAATTTTATGCAAAAATTCAATTTACATCAGCTAACTTTGTCCAAAAATCATTTTGATCCTTCAAGTTTGAAGTTTCTCATTTTAATCATCTTAATCCTTTAAGAACATAGTCCTTTGGGTTAAAGTTACTCATCTAAAATTATCAATTTCAAACTTAAAAGAGTAAAATGATTTTTGGATTAAGTTAACAAATGTAAATTGCAATTTTTCCTTCATTATAAATGTAGGGACTCAATTTGTAATGGATCCATAACAATAAAATTTGTAGAGGGTTGGTAGAAGGGCTAGGCACCAACGAAACAAGCAATGGATGATATGAAATTCATAGGAATAATAACAAAGGAATATGACTAAGTGTTTTTGAGGATAATCACCATAACCTTGGTTAAATGTTTATGAGGATCTTTATAACGACTTTGGTTAAGTATTTGTGAGGATCTTTGTGATGATTTTGGTTAAGTATTTGTGAGGCATGCTCATCCTCGGCTCAGTCCGAGGACCTTTTTTCTTAGATCTGATAAACACAAGGGTTCTTCTTGAATGCCCTCCCCCCCCCCCCCCAATTTCTGGGGGTTCTATTTGTTATATATTCTTATTTAGTTAATCCTCAGCCGTCCACTTGTTGGTTATTCGAACTCTGTGTCTAAGGGTTTGTCCCATCATCTGCCTTTGCAGGCTTTCTGTTAGTTCCCAACCGCCTTTGCAGGCCTTCTATTAGTTGAAGTGACCAAGGCATCTGGGCTTGCCTGTCACTTCACCATTAAAGCGGCCAGAATGTTGGTGGCGTACATTTAATGGTTGAATGATATTTTCCCTATATCAACGTCGGTTGGCCGAGGAGGTGGGCATCCTCGGCCTTTGTATTATCCTCGGCGCGGGCCTTGGGCCGGATATGGAGTGGGCTGGGGTTGTTTAAGTATTTGGGGCCCCACAATAGCCCCTCAAAATTCTGCTGCCCGACCTCTCGGGCGGGGAGGAGGATTTTGACTTTCTCGGCGTATTTTCGCGCCTTGTTGAGCCTTACCTCTCTATCAATGTCACTGTCATCTCAACTGCTCTTGTAACTTTCTTTTGGCGCAAAGGGCCTGTCCGAGGAGTTTTTCCTTACTTTGGCAAATTTTCTTCTCTCCTTAATCTATAATTTTCCGCCTGAGTTCCTTGCCAATTCTTCTAGGAGCGATAGGTTTAAGTTTTGTTATGTTTTTAGTGCTCGTCTTCGCTTGGTTTTCGTCCTTAGCAGGATTCATCGCTTAGCACCCAAGGGTTTGGCTTTGCCGTAGGTTTGGACCTACGGTTAGTATAAAAGCCTATTTCTGCCCAGTGCTTATATCGCCGTATAGTGATTAGTTTTCCCATAGGTTTGAGTCCGAAGACCATGCAAGACCTTGGTTTTTCCTAGTACTTAATGTTTCATGCGGGAATGGTTTTTTTGTTGGCCCGAGTTCTTGGACCATGCAATGTCTATATTTTGTCTAACATCTAGTTTTCTCATCTGAAGTATCCGGTTTCCCTAGAGGCTTGAGTCCAAGGACCATGCAATGCCTTGGTTCTGTCCAATACCTAGTTTTCTCATTTTAAATGGTTAGTTTCCCCAGAGGCTTGAGTCTGAAGACCATACAATGCCTAGGTTCTGTCTAACACTTAGTTTTCTCATCTGAAGTATCTGGTTTCCCCAGAGGCTTGAGTCCGAGGACTATGCAATGCCTTGGTTCTGTCCAGTACCTAGTTTTCTCATTTTAAGTGGTTAGTTTCCCCAGAGGCTTGAGTCCGAGGACCATGCAATGCCTAGGTTCTGTCTAACACTTAGTTTTCTCATCTGAATTATTTGGTTTCCACAGAGGCTTGAGTCCGAGGACCATGCAAGGCCTTGGTTCTGTCCAGTACCTAGTTTTCTCATTTTAAGTGGTTAGTTTCCCTAGAGGCTTGAGTTCGAAGACCATACAATGCCTAGGTTCTGTCTAACACTTAGTTTTCTCATCTGAAGTATCTGGTTTCCCCAGAGGCTTGAGTCCGAAGACCATGCAATGCCTTGGTTCTGTCCAGTACCTAGTTTTCTCATTTTAAGTGGTTAGTTTCCCCAGAGGCTTGAGTTCGAGGACTATACAATGCCTAGGTTCTGTCTAACACTTAGTTTTCTCATCTGAAGTATCTGGTTTCCCCAGAGGCTTAAGTCCGAGGACCATGCAATGCCTTGGTTCTGTCCAATACCTAGTTTTCTCATTTTAAGTGGTTAGTTTCCCCAGAGGCTTGAGTCCGAGGACCATACAATGCTTAGGTTCTGTCTAACACTGAGTTTTCTCATCTGAAGTATCTGGTTTCCCCAAAAGCTTGAGTCCGAGGACCATGCAATGCCTTGGTTCTGTCCAGTACCTAGTTTTCTCATTTTAAGTGGTTAGTTTCCCCAGAGGCTTAAGTCCGAGGACCATACAATGCCTAGGTTCTGTCTAACACTTAGTTTTCTCATTTGAAGTATCTGGTTTCCCCAGAGGCTTGAGTCCGAGGACCATGCAATACCTTGGTTCTGTCCAGTACCTAATTTTCTCATTTTAAGTGGTTAGTTTCCCCAGAGGCTTGAGTCTGAGGACCATATAATGCCTAGGTTCTGTCTAACACTTAGTTTTCTCATCTGAAGTATTTGGTTTCCTCAGAGGCTTGAGTCCGAGGACCATGCAATGCCTTGGTTCTGTCCAGTACCTAGTTTTCTCATTTTAAGTGGTTAGTTTCCCCAGAGGTTTGAGTCCGAGGACCATACAATGCCTAGGTTCTGTCTAACACTTAGTTTTCTCATCTGAAGTATCTAGTTTCCCCAAAGGCTTGAGTCCGAGGACCATGCAATGCCTTGGTTCTGTCCAGTACCTAGTTTTCTCATTTTAAGTGGTTAGTTTCCCCAGAGGCTTGAGTCCAAGGACCATACAATGCCTAGGTTCTGTCTAACATTTAGTTTTCTCATCTGAAGTATCTGGTTTCCCCAGAGGCTTGAATCCGAGGACCATGCAATGCCTTGGTTCTGTCCAGTACCTAGTTTTTTTATTTATTTACTATCTTATCTATTTATCCATAGTCATTTAATTCTACATTGCTATAATCTATAATAAACATTAAATAAATACACTTTTCAAGCAAAATAATAACAAACGCATGCTGGGGTTGGGGTAGGAGAAGACCTTGCTCTGTTCTGCCTCTCCGTTTGGCGTGACTCTTCTGATTACGAGGTGTCTCTTGGGTTGTTCGAGTAACGCGTTTTGACACTTCGGTGCCTCCTCGTTAATGAGGTGCCTCCTCATTAATGTCATTTGTGGATTTATGAGGATCTAACGGTGGATAAGCCCCTTGGAATTTAGGCGGAATTATTGCCTCCGGAAATCTCTCCCTAGGATTTAATGCGGATTGGCTCTCACCAACTTTCCACCCTCTATATAAGGCGTTTCTAGGGCGACCTTTCCCTTCACACTTGACAAACATTCATCTTAAACTCTCCCAAAGACACTGCCTAAGGGTTCTATGAAAAATAGCATCTTGAGCCCCTCCAAATGAATTGGCCTTTGGAAAAGGCGTTCCCGAGGATGCCTAGCCCCTCTCAAGAGCCAAGGATGGCGCCCCGACCCTGGACATCATGTTGGGGTTGGGGTAGGAGAAGGCCGGAGATTCTCCTTCTTTTCAACCTAATCAGTGGTGAAACCCTCCTTGCTATCTGGAGGAGGATCTAGAAAGAACGTAACCTCTTTCCCTTGGATTTGGGTCTGTGACCCTCCAAGCTGGCAGCGATGAGGCTGGAAGGGAAACCAGGCGGAACCCAAAAGTGGAACCATCCGGTGCCGCGGCCTCTTCCGCCTTCAATGTTGCCTTCCCTTCCTCTTCTCTGCCTCTCTCCTCCTCTTTTGCTCCACAACGAGCCTTCCGTCCTTCATTTCCTCTTCTCTTGCTTCACAACTAGACTTCTTTTCTATCTTTTGTTCCTTTGCCAGCTTTGTTAGGCGTCTGTTTTTGTAGTTAGCTTTAGAACAAGCCCCACGGGCATCACTTGTAAGAGATGTAACTTTTTCTTCATATATTAATAAAGAAGTAGACTTGTTTTGTCTCTTTTATTTCTCGCATATTCTTGTTTCTTGTGATTGTTGACTTCTGAATGAATGTTGTTGCTGTAAACTGTATTGTTTTGGTGTGGTTTTTTTTTTTTTTTTTTAAAGGTGTTGCTCTTAATTTTTCACACCAATCGTCGCACTTGCTAGTGCACAAGTCCTCCCCACAAACGGCGCCAATTATAGGAACTCAATTTGTAATGGACCCATAACAATAAAAGTTGTAGAGGGTGGGTAGATGGGCTAGGCACCAACAAAGTAAGTAATGGATGATATGAAATTCATAAGAATAATAACAAAGGAATATGACTAAGTATTTTTGAGGATAATCACCATAACCTTGGTTAAATGTTTATGAGGATCTTTATAACGACTTTGGTTAAGTATTTGTGAGGATCTTTGTGATGATTTTGGTTAAGTATTTGTGAGGCATGCTCGTCCTCGGCTCAGTCCGAGGACCTTTTTTCTTAGATCTGATAAACACAAGGGTTCTTCTTGAATGCCCTCCCCTCCCCCCCCCCCCCCCATTTCTGGGGGTTCTATATGTTATATATTCTTGTTTAGTTAATCCTCAGCCGTCCACTTGTCGGTTATCCGAACTCTTTGTCTAAGGGTTTGTCCCATCATCTGTCTTTGCAGACTTTCTGTTAGTTCCCAACCACCTTTGCAGGCCTTCTATTAGTTGAAGTGACCAAGGCATCTGGGTTTGTCTGCCACTTCACCATTAAAGCGGCCAAAATGTTGGTGGTGTACATTTAATGGTTGAATGATATTTTCCCTATATCAACGTCAGTTGGCCGAGGAGGTGGGCATCCTCGGCCTCTGTATTATCCTCGGCGCGGGCCTTGGGCCGGATATGGAGTGGGCCGGGGTTGTTTAAATATTTAGGACCCCACAATAAATATTACACAATTCACGCACTAATTAAAACTTAAAAATTATTTTTCTTTCCCTTTAATTTTCAAGGACAACGATTTTGTCTCCTAGCCACCGTTTTCTTCAATGAAAAATTCTAGTAGAATTTATATTACAAGTTCGTTATATTATGAGATGTTCACAAAAAAATGCATCTAGATCTGTTTGGTGCTCCGCCTTCCTCAACCAATTTTTTTTTTTGGGAAAGGATTCAGGCACTTTTAGTTAGCTACCTCTTTACCCAAATTAACTTAAATTCATGTTTTTCAAATATATATATATATATATATATATATATATATATATATCATAAAACTAATTAGACACTATAATATCAAGGAAAATTTTAAAATATATGTAGATATTACGATAAGGAGTATAGTTAATATAATTTATTAGGATATTAACATAAGTGAACAATTGATTTTTTTTGAGCACTATGTGTTGTTACCATGATTTTGTCATATCATGAATTAATATTTTTTTGATTAAAATATCATGAGTTAAAATGGTTTTAGGGTTACCATATTTTTTTCATTTTTATATAAGATAGTGTCACAATTTTTGGTCACACTATCTCACTCTGTGTTTGTGAGACAATCAAAAGCCCTATGAATTGATAGTATGGTCGACAAAACTTGAGACTTTCGACTTTACGGCACATCTGTCGAGTCCATCAAACCCACCATCCTTTAAACCTATCAAACAAGTCTCTAGCAATTAATTGAACAGAAATGTTTAAAGCATGCATATCACTATATGACTAACAATGACATTAAATCAACGTTCTGACTAGAGCTCCAAAAATCATAAGAGCTTGTAGAGCAAATGACAAAATTTACCATTCACAAATATAAGTAATAAAAGTTCTTGTAAGTGCAAGTGGATGGTAGCAGGGGAAAAAAAAAGAACCAAAGATGTTAAAATTCTCAAAATTAAAGCACTACCTTTTATCATTTACAAAGCAAATTTAAAATTTTTAACACATTATTAGTTGTTAAATTACCAATTGTCCCAAAAGCTTAAATCCTTTCTTAATAAGTGAGACCTAACACATGAGACTTGTAACATTTTAAATAGGAGGTAAAGAGGAGACAGAAATGGAACACAAGATCTCCAGCTCTAATACCATGATAAAATGCAAATTCTCACAAAAGTTTAAGCTATTAAAAGAATAATGAATTCAATCACTTAACCATAATTCCAACATTGGCTGACATAAAGGGACAAGAAAGAATCTAACCAATTTGGGAAATCCAACTTTGCTGCAACAAAGGCCTTAAACAACAGCCTAGCACCAAAATTTGGAAAAATAAATTGAACAAGATATAGAATCATGTTAGATTGAATAGTGTATTGAACTTGAAAGACTCATTAGAAAAAAGAGAAATCAAGAAAAGAAACAAATCAATCCAGAAAGCACCTTCAATAAGAAACTATAAAATAGTTCAAACAAGGAAATATTGAAATATATAATATCATGTTCAAAGGAATATAATATTTGAAAGAAATTTACAAGAAAAACTGAAGTAAAAATGAATAAGGATCTGTTTGGTAGAAAGATTTTTGTTTTTGTTTAAGTTAAAGCAATTCAATTCCCAAAAGTCCAAATTCCTGCCAAGCACGATAGGATAAAGCAAAAACCTATATTATTATTCTCTTGGCAACAATATTTAGATCGCAATCCCAGTTAATATAACCATTGCACACCAATAAGATGCATTACCACATTCAAATTAGATATGAGCTTGCCAACATAGAATGACTAAAACAAGACAATAGGACAAAGGGTAAGAGAAAAACTGTAATCTATAATTCTTTGGAAATGAAGCCTAAGAAAAGCAAACACTGCCCAAGTTTTTGTAAGAAATAAAATGAGCAGAAACTATACATATAACATTGGGATTGTAAGACTAACAAAAATAGAAGGGGGAGAGAGAGAGAGAATCTTCGTGGACTGGCTTAACCAAGTGGAGAGAATTTTCGATTTCCATGAGGTACCAGACTACAAGAAGGTAAAATTGGTAGCAAATAAGCTCAAGGGCTTGACATTTGTTTGGTGGAAGCAATTGCAGGTCCAATGAGTGAGAATGAGAAAAGGAAAGGTGCTAGAATAGTTCAAAATGAAGCGACAATTACAAAAAAAAAAAAAAAAAAAAAAAAAAAAAAAAAAAAAAAAAAAATCCTACATTTTAATTACATGCAAACTATCTTCCAAAATTTGCATAGGAAGTCATTGCAATATGAACCTCAAGAAACCAAGTACCAACAAGTGCAAGTCCTTGGCAGCTATCTTGGCCAACCAAGAATGTTTATTGACAAACAAAGAAGGAGAAGGGAAATGCAGCAAAGTGTTTTTCAGTTAATGCACTACTTGGTTTATCAAATGCAGACATTACATGCAAGCTTAGCACAATCAATTGAATTTTCAAATGTTACAATTGTGGATACAAGTCTACAAAGCCCTTAACAGGTGGAAGTTAGCCATGCAGTTGGAAGGAAAATCCTTGGTGGTGGAAGGGACTGAAGAAGAAGGTATGACTTTGATCTTTGATAATACCTTGCAAGCACCTAAGGAAGATATGCTAATCAATGCACCCATGTAT
This sequence comes from Quercus glauca, assembly GCA_023736055.1. Lineage (NCBI taxonomy): Eukaryota > Viridiplantae > Streptophyta > Magnoliopsida > Fagales > Fagaceae > Quercus > Quercus glauca. The sequence goes on along the minus strand of CM043322.1, from coordinate 44,778,374 downwards.
AACCAATATGAAGAAGAAGTGAATTATAGCATATTTCCGATTGAAAACAATAAAAGATAAGGTATGCATTCAAGAACCCGTGTATGGTCAGTTAGAGTTTCAAGAGGGTGCTTAGGGTTCTTATCAATCATTAGCTTTCAAGATTGTGTTCTTTATGATAAGAAGACCATGAATGTTTGTCCTGGTCCAGTTTGGTTTCATTTGAGATCCTATTAAGTAGGGAAATTAGTCATGATTCTACGCAATATTATTTTGTTACGCGTCAAGTGTCATAGACTAACTAGGAATATGTTGAAATTAGTTTTTCTAAGACTATAATTTTTGTGTCACGACTTTTGTCACAGCTGTGATGTGGATCAATAGTGATTGATAGTTCACATGACCCGACCACTTTTTTTCCACCGCTCTTCGTCAGCCACAAGTTCACTGATTTTTCTCATTTTGTTAAGCATTAGTGTTCTTGTCCACCTAAGAATCTATTGGAATCTTTTAAAGCCAACCTCACTATGATTCTATATAATACCACCCCATCAAAGCCTGAATTTCCTATGCAGCCAGAGCCCTTCTTGATTTCTTCTCCTACTTGCAAGTGGAAGGCCATGTCTACATGATAGGCAAACCATCCATCGTAGAAGGTGTAGTGCACACATTATGTACAAGATGGTACAACCCTACTATTTGCAACCAAAGAAGAGGAAAGTAAACCCAAGCCAACGGTCAAGATGAAGGTCGGTTCAGTTGTGTGGGACTTCATTGTGCAGAAGCATCAGCCTTTGGTATGCTACCAAAGGCAACAAACTCATTATACAGGGAAACTGCATCATCCTGGAATGCTAGAAATTCATACAAAACTTGTGGCAACCAAGAGCACTTGAGGTCAAGTGCTTCTTAAGATAAAGAGTCCTGATGCTGGGCATTTCAAGTTGTTGCATCCTAATCCTCTTGTAACTAGTTAGTTAGTTAGTTAGTTAGATGATTGCTTAAGTATTAACCAATAGGATTTAGACACTTGTCAAGCATCTAGTATAAGTACCAAATTGTAGTTACTTTGTGATTAGTTTTTAATGCAATTACATAGATTAGCCTAGTGCTATTTTTAAGAGATGGATTTCCCCTAAGAAGGTTTTGTCACACCTTGTTCCTTGTTTTAAGAAACTCTCATTTCCCTAAATCAATTCTAAGCCTAAACAGCAACCCCCTTAGAATCCCTGCATCAAATAAAGACTTGATTGGACACTGACACTATCAACCCACCAACCGTCCACTGGAAGCGAGAAAACATTAGTAGAAACAAGACAAGAAGACAAATGTACAGGAGGAGGGTACGACCCTCAGTGGCACAAGCTTTGAATCTGCCACATGTAGCAAACAGAAAATTCACAGATACCCAGCTACATGATTCAGGAAAAGTTCAAGATAGTATCATGAAAAGCCAAGTTTGTTGCAACAAACTCCTTAAAAGTAGCCACCTAAAAACATGTTGAGCGTGAAGAAATTAATTAAATTAAAATAACACAAATGCAACCTAAACTCATAATTACCAGCTACGTGACAAAAATGGATAGAATAGTTTACATACTTGTGCTCCTATACAATAGAATCAAAACAATTTAGGGAGGACAACTATGCTGCAACAAAGGCCTTAAATAGAAGCCTAGCACCAAAATCTATAAAAGCAAATTGAACAAGGAATAGTATCAAGCAAGATAAAACAGTCCGTTAAAAGACTCGTAAGAAAAAAGTGAAATTAAGAGAAGGGAAGATTTTCTTATTGTTGCAGCCAACACAGTGCAAACACTGTTGCAAAGTCCAAATCACAAATTCTTCTCCTGTAAACATATCAACACTAAAAACAATCAAGCATTGTCCCCACAAAACAAACATCGGAATCTTACAAAAAAGCATATGTTGCTTAGTATATTTGAGTCCTAAATATCAAAAAACTACAGAGTAACAACGACCTACATAGAATATTGACAATATCTGCTCACTTTCAATGACTACGTAAGCAATGACCAACAATCTAAGATTACGAATTAAAATCCAGAGAAATAAGTTAAAACCAATAGAAATTTTAAATGCTCACTCACTGAAACTAAAACTAAACTAATAATCTGCCTAAAAGCCATAAACAAAACCTAGGAAAAGCAGTGAAAGACCCGAGTATTAGAAAGATCTAAACACGAAAAAAAACTATCTTTAAAATTCTTATGATTGTAAGAGAGAAAAATATGTTAGGAAAAAAGAGTTTATTGCCAAATCAGGCTCCATTGCAAAGCAACACAAAAATCTTGCTTCCTGTAGACAGGCAGTAAGTAGCAAATCCAAAATGGGCATGAAAAGCAATAGAGGGTAACTAGGCTAAAAAAATATGAAGAAAAAAAATTAACAAAACGAGACAATATCACAAATGTACAAGTACTACATGAAAGCACAAGCCCCCAGTGGCATTGGCATTCACTTCTCACATTATAAAACTGAAAATAAAAAAATAGCAGCTACACAGTTTAGAACAACTTTAATTTACAAGATTTAAAAAAAAAAAAGAAAAAAAAAAAAGAATAAACAACAAGACTACTCAAAAGCATTTTTCATTAAGCAACAAAAACAAATCAACCCCAGTTAAAGTACTACAAATGCATCACCTCTAGAATTAAAATTTAGATTAAAAAATGATAATAAAGAGAGAATATAAATACACACATATATATGAGAAAATCGACAATCCCAAAGGGTAAATCAAGTAATTAAGGGAGAATTAAGATCAAATGTAAATAAAATCTAAAACACAGCAGCAATATGAATATCCCTATACAATATAAAATTTTTAAGTCACAAAAACAAGAAATTTACCAACAAGTTGGGTAGTGCGGGAAATATTTAAAACCAAACAAATGGAGCCAGAAATACGCACAATCCAAGCACCAATTAGTGTTTACAAAGTGAATTTTAAAATTTTAAACCCATAATTACACCCATCTAGAAATAGAAGACAGTGCTATTACAGGAGCGAACTAAATCATTCTAAAAAAACCCTTCTTCACTGCAACAGATGCTGTATAAGAGCTGCTGAGAACCAAAATGGGTAAAGTAAATCGAAAAAAGAATAGTATAGTATCATATATGAGGAAACAGTTGATTAGAAGACTTGTAAGTGAAAAAGTGGAATCAAGACAATATGAGAAGAGTTTTCTTATAGCTGCAGTCAACACAACCCAAGTTTGAGAATCAAAAACCCAAAAAATGAACATCACCAACTTATATAAAAGCATAAGTTAGTGCTCAATATATGAGTCCAGAAAAGCGAAAACTTCATACTAATAAAGACTTGATTGGACATTGACACTATCAGCCCACCCACTTTCTATGACTAGGACAAAAATTGCAATGGAAATTTCAAAGCTTAGCCAAGTGAGTCAAGAATTTACAATACACCTGGAAACTATAGCATAAGAAAACCAGTAATAGACGCAAGTATTAGATTGAGCTCGAACAAGACTAAGCTAGGCGCATCCAAAAAAAAAAAAAAAAAATCAGTTCCCATAAACAAATCATGATTGAGATATTTAACTTGAACTGAGAATTGCAGTAGTTACAAACAAGTAGAGGAACTACTATTATGTCAATAGCATCCAACACATTTAAGGAGCATCCTATTAGGTTCTAAGGATTTAGGATCTAAATGTTTTAGATCTTCAATGTGTAATGTTGGCAAACCATAATCAAAACTTAGAATCTAAATTTAGGCTGCTCAAAGTATGTTTATTGTAAAGTTGAAATTGAGTAATTGCAGAAAATTACTGTTCACTTTCTACAAGGCTCGGTCGATCAAAAATTAGACTTGATCAATCGAAGCTCGTACATAATGTTTTTCTGCAAAATTTTCCAACTCAGCCCAAACCCATATGACGTGTAGGGTTTTATGTTTTTGCCTTAAGTATAAAAGGAAAAACCCTAGTCACGTTTTGATGTTGTTGTTTATGCTGTGTGTGTGAATCTCTTGTGAGATCTAGAAGTGTTTGTCTTCATACACACTTAGAGTTATCAAGATCAAGAATGATATCGAGAGCTTGATGATCGCTTCAGTTGCTGCATAAAGAGCTTAAGGAAAATACAAGTGGGAGTACTTGTGATTGCTGTGAATCCAAGAAAGAAGTAGTCCGTGGACTCGGAGCTATCATGTGGTCGTGGTAGTAAGTTTTCTACTCGATGTAGCAATAGGATGTTAGTGGTCTAAATTGCTATTGTAAAATTTCAATTTTTTCATAGTGGATCTGTTTTACCTTGAGGCTAGCTAGGTTAAATCCTCCTCAGGTTTTTTACCGGTTTGGTTTTCCTGGGTTATCATATTGTTGTATTCTTTATTTTCCGCATTGTTGATATGATATGATATATTTGTATTAACCTAGATTTGAATAATTTACCTAAGTAATCACTTGGCTAAATAACTAAGTTAATTAACTTGTGTTTTAAGGGGTCTAAAAACTTACACATCCATTTAACTTCAATAGCCTAGCTCACCCCTTCTGCTTGCCTAATGTTTGGTGCAAATTAAATCAATCAGTAAGATTCTAAATTAACATATATTACGGCACAAATCTACAGACATTAAATCCAATGGCCAAAAATTGAATAAAACAGAAAGACAAAGGAACAAGAAATGTAATAAAAGTTTCGATAGCAAACTCAATGAGATTGAAATTTATAATCCACCTCGAAATTGGAATTGTAAAGTTGTAATTTACAACTATGTGTTTTGTTGGCTTTTATTCCATGCCAAAATTAATTGTAATTCTATTCAATCTTTTGTACCCTGTATTTAATGTGGGATTTCATTGTAAGGGTTGTGTGAGAGAGAGAGTGTAAAGACTCAAGGCATGAAGACTAAAGTTGTTTTCACAGGTACACTCGCTGTGGTTTAATTACTTGAGTGTGATCCTTGACCCTTGTGTAATGGACCGGTCACAATCTCTCAATGCTCTACCATTTTTTGATGGGAGCAATTATGCATTTTGGAAAGTCCGTATGAGGGCTTTCTTGTGTGCTATAGATGAGTCGGTATAGGATTCCATTGAGAATGGGTATGTTAAACCCACGACAGCCAAGTTTGAATGGGACAAGGCAGCTCTTGCTGTGGCAAATGCAAACAGTAAGGCTATTAATGTTATATTCTGTGGTGTGTCTACTGATGAATTTCACAGAATTTCGCATGTGGAGACAGCCAAGGAAGCTTGGACTATTCTTGAGACTACCTATGAGGGTACCAAGAAAGATAAGGACACAAAGCTCTAGATGCTTACCACAAAATTTGAAGAGTTCAAGATGGGTGATGATGAATCTTTTGATTCATTCTATAGGAAGCTCAACGAAATTGTAATTGCTAAGCTCAATCTCGGTGAGAAGATTGAAGATGCTAAGGTGGTGAGAAAGATTTTGAGGTTCTTACTGGAGAGCTTCCAAACAAAAGTCACAGCTATAGAAGAGATTAAAGACTTGGATGAGATCAAAATCCAAGCGCTTATTGGATCTTTCCAAACATATGAGTTGGGACTGCCTTCTCATAAGTCGAGCAAATCTCTTACTCTTAAAACCATCACCGAGAGAATGGATTACTCCTCCAAAGAAGATGATGTGGAGAAGGAGGTAGCATTCCTGGCAAAGAACTTCCGAAAATTTCTAAAGATGAAGAACAGTAGGAAACCATTCAGCAGAGGGAAGTTTTCATCCTTCAAAGGTGATAGGAAGGAGCTCAAGAAGAAAGATAGGAAGGATTCTCAATCCCCTCAAGGCATCGTGTGTTACGAATGCAATGGTCATGGACATCTCAAGAAAGAGTGTCCCAACTATTTGAGAGAGAAGGGTAAAGTATTTGCCACTACCCTTAGTGATTCTAACAGCTCAAATTTAGACACTGAAGGAGAATGTGACAGTGAAGGGAATTATAGGGCTTTTATGGCTATTGCCTTAGTTGATTCAAGGGATGATTTGAGCAATTTGGTTGATGAACTTGGTAATATTTCTAAGGATGAGGAAATTGAAGAATCCGAAGATGAAGACGTGTGCCAAAATGAAGGGGAGAACAATCTCTAAGAAGCATATGATTCTCTGCTGAAAGATTGTGGCAAATACACCAAAGTTGCTAACCTTGTTGTGAAAAAGATGAAAAAGGTTGAAGAAGAGCATAAGTGTATACTTGTGCAACTTAAGGAATCAAAGTGAGAAGAAGAAAGGCTCAAGGGAGAGTTGGTTAAAGCTTACTCTAAGATCAAGTTTCTTGAACTTGAAATTATTCAAGCAAATGTCAAGGTTGAGTGCATCTCCACCAAGAAACTTAACAATGTGCTGTCTTCTAAAAAATCTTCACATGATAAGACCAGTTTGGGCTACACTGGAGAAAGAAGTTCAAACAGCGAACCCAAGAAGGAAGTGAAGTTCGTTTCGGCCAAGAATGTTGAGAAACTTAAAGAAGTGAAGCCTGAGATTAAGCCCCCTGTTGTAGTAAAGAGAACCATTGGTGCAAAGCCAAAGGAAAAAAGGAAGTCATTACCCAAAAATCAAAGGGGGCCTTAAGTAAAGCACTTGTGTCATCATTGTGGCGCATAAGGACACACCAGGCCGAATTGTTTCAAGTTTCATGCACTCAAGAAGGTTGATTCTATGCGTGGTCAAGAAAGTTCAAGGAGAAGACCAAAGGGAGCACAAGCTAAAGGAGATAGTGAATGACATCTCATTGGAGACGTTATGAAAATGCTGAAGAACATATCACTATGCCTTGCTAGCTTCACTCCGAGGTTTAAAAGTTAAGTTGGTCGTACTCCTCCATCTAAGGCTCTCACCCAAAACACTAGTAAAGTGTGGGTGTAGAAGGGTACCTATGCATGATCACTTCTTATGCCCATGCATTAATACTTCCAATGTTTAGGGTCATAGATTCATGCATGACATGCATAATTCAATTTGTGTCTATTGCTTCTGGTTTATAGCATGTTTCTTTTACATGTTTTGTTTTGTACTTGTTTTTGTTGATCTTACTTTACTTGTTCTGTTTTTTAGTGTGTTCAAAAATTCATAAACCCATAAAAATTGAAAAATCTCAAAAAAGTTTGATCGCTTATGTTGTGTATATCACATGTGAGTTTGGCCTAGTACCTTTGTACTAATGGCGTAGTGCATTTCCGAGCTTAGCTTGTTATGTATGCACATATATCTGTATGGGAAAAATCTTGAAAGCTATGTGTGATTATTGTAAATCGATCTTCAAACTTGTCATGAATGATTAGTCAATAGTCTTGATAGTCTTGATACTTGCATAAACTTGTGCCTATATCTCTTCCCACCTTTATTTTTATGTTTTTGCTTAAAGAGCTCAACAAATGTAAACTCAAAATGGAAAGAGATAATAAGCTGCAAAAACCGTCACACATACTAGTATTTGACTAAGAAAAAGAGAAAGCGACATTTTAAATTGAAATGTATGGTGCTCAAAAAGCCAAAGGCTAACTCTAAATGTTGAAATATAAAAAATTTCAAGCACCGATCTCAAAAATGAGATGTATTGTTCAAAAAGATCAAATGTTATGATTTGTGCAGAAGCCAAATGAAAAGCTTCTAAGATTTGTAATCATTTTCTTGTGGGAGGTCATATATGCTCATTTCTATAATTGAGATTGTTCACTTGACTTAGTACTGGCTGTGTATGACTTAATTGAATTGATCATTGAAGTTTCACTCTGGTCTAAGGATTTTTTCACATTTGATACTCACCCACGACACACAAATTTTAGTTCAATTAATACTTATTTCATTTGTATGATTGTACATGCTCAAATGTGATGTATATGCTCAATTACTTGCCGATCAAACCCAAAAAGATTTTTGAGTATTTTATATGTTTTGGAAAGTGATTTTATACTTTCGTGTTTTTAGTTTTTGTTGAAAATGCAAGTTTTGTGTTGTTTTACAAAAACTGGTTCAGAGGCATTTTCACGAGAAACTCGCGACTAAGAGCTTCCCGCGAAAAGAGTTTAAGGGAAATCTAAAAATCTCATTTTCATACAGAGAGTATCGCGACTATTTCGCAACCTATCACTTCCCGCGAAATGAGTTTTAGGAAAAAATTGGAAAAACACAAGTTTCAGACTGAGGCTATTGTGACTGTTTCGCGACTAAAAGTTTCTCGCGATAGCTTCTATGCTTCAGTGGTGTTTTCAGTTTTATAAGGCTGATGTGACAGTTTTTTCAAACACTCTCATTTCCCTCACACTGCCTCTCTCGAACCACTCTCAACCCAAAACTGATTTTTTTTCATAACCCCATCATTTTCAAGCACAAATCTCTGCAAAATCACTTCAAGGTATGTTTTCTTAAACATTCTTTTCATTTTTGTCTTAGATTATGCAGAAATTTTCTTAGGATTCTAAAATTGGGGATTTTTCGAAAAAGGGTTAGGATTCTTGATTTTAACCAAAAATTTTTCAAATTTTGATTGGGCTGAGTCCCATTTGGTTCATGTGTATTTGTGTGGGCCCCTTGTGGCATTTTACACTTGTATTTAGGCAAATTTCTTTGTGTTCATGCATTGTCCATTCATACAGTACAGTGTTGCATGCTAAGTGTTTGACAAAATGTTCAAATGACATTTTTGTGTTGAAATGGACTCAAATGAGTTCCAATGTTTGGGTTTACCCTTGATTGAACATGCTAGACATGCTGATCATTAGGTGTGTGTTTTACACACTTTACCCAATTTGTGCCTCACAATGCCATGCCATGCATCACCTAGGCACACACTAGACACCCTCTAGGCATACTCCATGCATCACCTCATGCACTCACATGCACAGTTGATAATTTCTTGCATTTTGATCATGTTTACATTGTTTAGCACTGATAGCATGTTGTTTTAACTTTGTTGTGTTCTATTTTACGTATTTTGTTTTGGACTAACTTGAATCTAATCAAGTTTTGTGGTATGTTTGTGATTTTGCGCATGTTTCTTTTCTTTGTTCTCTGTGTACATGTGCAGATGTCTCTTACCAAACATTCAGCGTCCAAGAAATCCTCCAAGCATGCTCGCACGGATTCTGACAACTTCAAGTCTGTTGAGGCAGATATGGCTTACAATGACTGCTACAAGAGAGCTACAATAATTATGGAGAGAGTTGTCCAATTGGATACCCTTGAAGACACTTTCATTCTCGATGTGTTCAAGGAGAGGACATGGACGAAGCTGTTAACTCCGAGTGGAAATGTGTACTTGGAAATCATTAAAGAGTTCTTTTCAAATGCTAGTGTGGACGGAGACCATATTAATTGCTGGGTGAGACACAAGGAATTTGTGATTACAAGAAATTCAATCCAAGACTTCCTTGAAGTTCGTCCTCCTTCTCAGCCGATTACCGTGCAATACGACGATCGTTTGGAATCCATTGAGGAAATGGTAAAGATTCTTGGCGGTACACCAACCAAGATGTCCATGAACACAATTCCATTCAGTCTGGAGATGAGGGCTCTTGCTTATGTGATGATCCATAATTTGTATCCGGTCACCAACCTGACGACATTGTCCGCTCCAAGGACAATCTTCTTGTACGATCTCTTCACTCACAAGGGGATTGATATTTGTGGACACATCTTCCACCTCTTGACCAAGAGCATTGAGAAGTGGAACTCCATGACAGTTATGCCATTCCCCTCTCTCATTATGGGTTTCATTGCAAAGGCGAAGCTCAATCTTCCGAGTGGTCTCATCGTGGTACATAGAGATTACCCCATTGGTGCACACACTGTGACTCGAAGCACAGCTCACATTCGAGGATCCAAAACTGGTGTGTCTCAAATACCGAGGGATCGTGTTGAGGAAGAGGGAGGAGATACAGAGGAGGAGATTGAGAGATTCACCTTTGCACTAGAGACTTCAGCTCAGCCATCATCTTCAGCACCAGCATGAGGACCCGACAGACTTGATCGCCTCATTGCCAGAGTGGAGCAGATGTATACTATGCTAGACTCCCATGTGTAGCACACCGTGGACTAGTTTGCATACATCTAAGGTCAGATCACTGCATTGTCTTCACAGATCGAGGATTTGTCCATAAAGCAGGGATCAAATTCAGAGTCCGAACAGTTCTAGCCTCTTTGGCCATTCCGGTCAAAAAGGGGGAGAAAATTTTAAGGGAGAGCTTGCACAGTTGAGGGGGAGCATAGCTTAGACCATAGATATTGGTTCATTTATGGCAGTTTAGCATTTTATGTTTGGTTCAAACTGTTTTAGTTTTTATAACTCTTGGATAGTTTTTATTGCTTTCTTTTAAAGCTTAAGTACTATGTTTTATATTTCAGTTTAATATTCAGTACTTGTGTTAATCTCATTGCTTTTGTAGCAATTTTTTTTGTACTTTTAGATATTGCAAGACTATCTTAAGTACCTCACACTTGTACCCTAGTAGGATTTTGTATCCTAGATGCAAATACTTTATATATTTTGCATTGGTTGTGTGTTGGACATGCAATTGATCCTAGTGATTGATCTTAATTGCATTGCGTGTCCGGATGAGCATTTACTAGTTAAATGTTCATTGTAGTCATTCTTTAATGACTGACCTTGTTTGATCAAGATATGATTACATGTTTTATAGTGTTTACAAACTTTATCGCACTTTACTTGCTCATGTACGTACCATGTATTCAACTTGTCATAAGTTTAATGAAAGTTTTGTTTGTGTGCGAGTGTTTCAGGTTACAGGTATATACGTGAAAGTGCTTCATAGCTTCTAGATTAGGTGCGAATGAGTTTTGCCACTGTTCCCAAACTCACGTCTAAGTCTAGAGTCTGTTTTAGAGGTTTTGTCACGGAATAGCCAAATGGGGAGATTGTAAAGTTGTAATTTACTATGTGTTTTGTTGGCTTTTATTCCGTGCCAAATTTGATTGTAATTCTGTTTAATCTTTTGTACTCTGTATTTAATGTGAGATTTCATTGTAAGGGTTGTATGAGAGAGAGAGAGTGTGTGAAGACTCAAGGCATGAAGACTAAAGCTGTTTTCGCTGGTAGCTCGTGACTAAGCTTCCCGCGAAGTGAAACATGTGCCCTGCACATGACTAGAATGTGAAGAGTTAGGACAGGATGGAGATAGCTGGTTTTCGTGAGTATCTCCTAGGTAAGGCCTTCCCGCGAGACACCCGCGAAATATTCTGTTTTGCCAGATTATCATTTCTAATACACACTATCTGTACCCCATATTACCCACAGATGTTGAAGAGTGCTTCTGAGAGAAAATCCTGGCCACAAACCTTGAGAGTTAGAGATTGTGATACCCACCTTTCTCTACACAATTGCTTGTGAATTTTCCTCAACTCCTACTTCTCCATTTCCATACCATTGAGAGGTTAATAGCCCAAACACTTACCTCACCCTTTTAGAGTGGTTAGTGAGGTTTTGGTACTACTAGGAAGCATTGGAAGAAGCCAGGCTTTAGCGGATGCAATCAAGCGCATTACGGAATCTGAAGAGCTAGACAAGACACGGTTCTGAGAAGTTTTGTTGGAGTAGGAGCTTGGAAGGTTTAGGTGCATCGGGTAGATTAGGCTTGGAGGGTCTCTTGCTAACCCATGTATCTCAACTGATTGTCTAGTGGATCGATTTCCACTTGGAGGGCGGCGGAGAGGTTTTACGCTGAGTACTTCGGTTTTCTCTTCGATAACACATCGGCGTGTTATCTTGTGTTTGCATTCTACTTCCCTACTCTTTTACCTTTCATTTTACTGCTATGTTATAATGATTATAGGTTAGAGTAGCTTGTTTGTTTATCCACTCGCATTTACTTTATTCCGCACTTAGTATTAAGTTAGAGTAAAATTAAACGAGCCGTAACTTTATTTTGGGGGTCTAAATAGCTTGTGTTTTCACACATTTTCGAGCATTTAGGAACCTAGGAAAAGCAGTGAGACTCAAGTATTAGATAGAATTAAAACAAGAAAAAAACTATCATTAAAATTCTTATGAATGTAGGAGAGACGAACATATTTATGAAAGGAAAAAAAAAAAAAACATATTGCCAAATGAGACTCCACCACAACACTCCAAATAAATCATGCTTCCTACAGCCCGAAAATAAATGGCATGGCAATCCAAACTTGACATGGAGTTGCTACCAAAACAGGATAACCAGGTTCAACTAAAAGCAAGAAAACGTCAACAAAAACAAGACAATAAGATTCATGTACAAGAACTAAATAAAAGTGCAAACCCTTGGTGACGTTAGCATTGGATTTCACATGAGCAAACTGAAAAACACAATCACAGCTACATAGCTTAAGACAACTTTAAATTACAATAATTTAACTTTTTAAATATAGAAAAGAAAAACCAACATGACTACACAAAAGTTTGGCTAAAATTCATTTTAGTCCTCTAATTTTAAAATTATTCAATTGATTCTGCTAATTTTTAAATTTATTCAATTTAGGTCTTCAATCCAATTTCGTTCAAAAATTCCCGTTAAGTATGTAATTAACTAATGAATAAAGATTTTTTGAAAATGCAAATACAACTTTTGAAAATGCAAATACAACTTCTAAGTTTGGTAGAAATTCATTTTAGTCCTCTAATTTTAAAATTATTCAATTGATTCTGCTAATTTTTAAATTTATTCAATTTAGGTCTTCAATCCAATTTCGTTCAAAAATTTCCGTTAAGTATGTAATTAACTAATGAATAAAGATTTTTTGAAAAAAAAAAATTAATGAAATTGGACGAAGGTAAATACACCTTCTAAGTTTGACAGAAATTCATTTCAGTCCTCTAATTTAAAAAAAAAAATTCAATTCAATCTGTCAATTTGTGACTTGTATATGATTTGTTCATATAATAAGAAAATATTGCAATTCTAAGTGAGGCTACTAAAGCAAGTAGCTAGCGGTATTGTAACATTAAAAATTTCTTTAAATAAACTGTGTTGCTATTGCTTCTTAACACAAATAAAGTTTGTTCATGGGATTAAAAACGGCCAAAACAAATTATAATTAATCATTGAAACTGTGCATCTTTTGAAGTATTGAAGGAACTACTTGGTTCTACCTAAATGCCATGCCTTGAAATTGACAACATACCTGAAGAGAAAATTACTTAAGTCCCAGCCTTGAGAATAATGAAATTGAGCATAGTTCTTTTTCATGCCAAAACTTGTATGGCACCATGAACCATTAAGAGATGGTTCCAACATGTACATAATGACCTACGAATTGACATAAAATAATTAACAAGCTAAGGAATCTTTTAAATAGCAACAGGAGAATCTAATTGGTTAAACTCGCTGCATTGTTGCAGAATGTTTACTTTGTTCGATAAATGCAAATATAACAAAATCTTAACTTTTAAAAATCCATGAAAACAGAAGTTATGTCACTTCTAGAATATTAAAATGTTTTGAACGAACCAGATGACAATTGATCAGGGACTTCATTACAAATTCATTCCCAACTGCCATATATGCAAGAAGAGCAAACACGCAATAAGGCAATGCAACTCAACCACCAAATACCATACATGTACAAATTAAAAACACGTGCAATTATATAAAACATGATCTGACCATGTATATTCCATTTTTGAGACTTCAGTGCTTTAACTCACTTCCATGAACTTACAGATAAATGTAATTGCTATACATCAAAACAAAGAACCATAAACTTTGCATTTGAAGAAAAATCCAACACATTTAGACAATATATATATATATATATATATTTCGTTGAAGATCTATTAAGCTCTTATAGAAGATGATCCTGAAAAACATTAAACAAACAATTATAATTATGAAAACAAAGAAAGTAATATATATATATATATATATAACCTCAAGCAAATTTGTTTCTTATCTTATTATGTTCCAAATTTCAATGCAAAAATTGAAACAAACTTAAGCAAACAATAACACATTGCCAAAATTTATGCATAAGGAGTGAATATTTAAATTTCAATAACAAAAATTTATTATTAAACAAAGATTTCAATGTCAAGCATTGGAAAATATAACTTAGAAAGAGAAAGGCTCGTGGTTGTAAATATGAAGGAAAGGAAATGGACTTATTTAAAATAAAAAGGTTCATTTTCCTTAAAAGACTAATCATGATTCATGAACTAAAAAAACTATCATCTCTGACTATAATTCAATCAAAATTAATGTCAAACTTAAAATTTAAACCCTTAAAAGATGGGATTTAAAATGATTAATCATTCAATTAGAACGTGAACAGCTAAAACAACATTTTGGAAGTTAGGAGTTTACCTGCTCTGAGCATTCAGCAACATTGTCACCATATGACCTGGCTATTGCCTCTGTTTTCTCTTTGATACCAATATCCAATGGATATAAAAACCTCTATTTTGGTTCCATATGTAATTCATTATATGGTGTTCTTATTGTCAAGGACCCTAACATAATAATAGAGAACGCATGAGAAGCAAGAATAAATATGATTCAATATTATTATTAAAGGAATTTTCTAAGTTAGGTTGAAGAAAATAACTGAACGATACAGATTACATAGGCTACATATAAAAAAGGCAGACAATGGGGGAAGTTAATAGAATGTTAGATATACTGATACTGAAGTGGCATGTTTTTAGAGTTCATTACAAAATTTCGTCTTTTAATGTGGGAATGTGATAGAATTTCAAACTTTTTATGAGTTGTGTTTTGAGACCTATGGAATTATACTAGAATAAGTATTAAAAATCGCTTAAAGTTCATGAATGATCTATGCTTTCGATTTAAAATTGTAGCAATCACTATATCCAAAAGAAGAAAATGGTAATCAAAACTAATTTCTTGAATGATCACTAAAGACCAATCCTATCTAACTAAAGCCATAACAAAACACCACCCCCCCCCCCCCCCCCCAAAAAAAAAAACCCTAAAAGTAGGTTGGAAAGAAAAATAAATATCATCAGCACAATGTTCAATTTAGTTTCTTTACCATGAACAACAAAAATTAAAATAATTCTATTTGTAATTTCTGTAATCTATAAATATAACAAAAAAATATATGTAACTTCTTACCAAAAGTATTTTCCTGCAGAATGGCAGTGGCAGAACGCTGGTGGTAATAGTGGCAGATAACATATTACTTTTTCATAAAACCAGATCAGATATTACTATATGAACTCTCATAACTATCAATCCATCATGATATTAAAGATCGGGCATAATTTTGTGGCAACACAAATATTCATTAACATCAAGATTCATCAAAACCATTTAAGAAAGCACCAATGAAATGTTCTGTAAAGAGATATTTGACTAATCACAAGTACTGAATTATTGTATATGACTAATTTTAAATCGCAATTTCATTCAGAATACAGTAATGAGAGACGGAATATAATAGCAAAAGAGAGTCAAAAAAGATATTTCATGTATAATTTTGCATAATCTCGAATGTATCAATTTTGGTACGTACACCAAATAACACAATGCAAACAAAAGTTTCAAGAATCATGGAGATATAAAAAAACATATAATAAAAGTAAAACAAAAGAAAGCAAAGCATTTACCATCTTGATTTATTGAGGAATAAGAACCAACAAGCACCAGTTGATAAAGGCGGCATCAAAGGTTATATCGAACACTTATAAAATAAAATTTCTGGTTAATACCATAACCCAAGTACTATTTTGGCTTTATTGATACTTTCTAAAAATTTTACCTGTTTAGTGCCTTATTGACAGATATAAATACATTTTAACAATTTTGGCTCATACTGTAAATAATTTTTATCTCCAAATCTCCTCTTAGTACCTAAATCAGATATAAATTTTGGCAGAAATATTTAAGAACCCCCTGTAACAAGTAGAAATACAAGGCAATATTATCTCATCAACAAGATTCAGCAATCAAACCAAATAAAGTGACAAAGCTGAATTCCCCTGATATGCATTTTTTTCAACAATCCAACTAAAATAACAAAGTAACATACACATCATTCATGTAGATCTTACTGTACTTAATGCCGCCATGAAATTAAGAAGACAGTATTTATCTGTTAACAATTTCCAAAAATCAAAACTAAAGAACGATAAGCATTCCATTGGTTGCTAAGACTTGGGAACCTGCACATGGATGAAATAAAAAGTATCAAGTACATAAATTGTAACAAGCCAAACAAAATATGAGTGAAAGAAAACTGAGATAAGAATGATTTCTATGACAGTAACCTATATAATAAAAGTATTCAGACTGTCCAAATTCACAAATAAGACAACGAGAAGCTATAGCATCATAATAATCACAGAATATAGTACGGTCAGTTGGAATGTTAGGGAAAAGGCCTGTGAAAGCTCTAAACGGAATGGATTTGTAAAAGTAGGCAGGCAATAGTTGCACTAGAAATAGAAAACAAAGCATTTATATATAAATAAGAATGTGATGTGGGAAGAAAAAAAAGGATGAATTATTTGGTAAGAAAATTGTTGGAACCAAAGCAACAGCAGTGGAAATTTATAGAAACACCTCCAAAAAATAGGGGTCGGAGGGGGGGGGGGGGGGGTGCAGAAAAAAGATAAGTAATCATAACCAACCAAGTATAATTAAGTTAGATCCGTTAAAACTTGAACATGAATCACAAAAAATAGCAATGTTGCAGGGGCAATACATGGTAAGTGGTAACTAACTAACAAACAACAAAAAAAATATTATATATTGCTCTAACATGAGTAAATAAAAAAAAAATGGAAAATTCTTTTTTGATCAAGGCTAGTGTTTTAAACCATGTCCTTATGATAGATTTCATCCTTCGTAGTGGTTTTTCGAGTCTATTGTTACCTCCCAGAATACAAAAATCTTCTACAAACAGAAGAAGCAGAGCAATATGTGTGCACATCTTATAAATTTGTGTTTTTCTCTCTTTCAAAGATTCTTAAGCACAAAATATGAAAATAAGAAGTGACCAGAATGAATGAGGGACAAAGTATTCATAGACAAAATCGCAACAATTCATAACAGATACAAGTTAAGCATTCACGCTTTTCTAAAAAAAATAAGCAATATTAGATAGATCCAAATAGCATGTGCACACACCCAACCCAACCCGCCCTAAGGTGATGCGTGCTAGAGTGAGAGGCCCATTTAAGTAGGTCATCCCCTGTTCCACAAAAGTGGGGTGCCCCTTAGGGCCCATCCAATATCCAACTCTATGGTATACAAACCCACAAAATATTTATAACTTTACCAATGTGGGATCAAGATTTTTCACTACCTTCATTCATGTTCAAGAAGACACATTTGTAGTCAATTTCTCATTGATTCCCTAGTGGTTTTGAGCGAGCGATAACATAAAGTAATTTTTTTCATGGAGGAAAACACAACCCAACTCACATTGCCTCAAAAGTGTTGTCTATCTTTTACTTTGACTCAAAGTTAACCAACCACCCACTTCTTAAAACCCAAATTTCTCAAAACTCTTCCACACCATTTTTCATCTACTCATTACGTTATTTCATAACCTAGGAGAAAACACAACGACAAGAACCAACAGACCATCCATTGGCAAGAGTTCCAGACTCAACACCCACAACAAACTTAAGTCTAACCACTAACGTATCAAATACCGACACGTGTACTAGCAACTAAAAAGGTCCAACCATATTACTTTGACAAAGTATAGTATTAAAAACCCTCCAAACTGAGCACGAATTGTACAAGAATATTAATATGTAAAGCATTTTCAAATTTCAAAATATTTAGAAAAAAAGGGGACAAATTAAAAGGAGAAAAAAAAAAGAGGAAAATTGGACTTTCCGTAAATTCTAAACAAATAAAAATAATTAGGAAATATCAAGACATATAAACTTTAAAGTACACAAAATGTCTATGGATTAGGACAAACAAGTGGCCCATTCTGTTACTTTGGTGGTGGTCTAATGAAAAGCAAACTATTTGTGTGTTTTGCATAGAATCTTAGAATAAAAAATTTCAGGACAATTAACATGGAGATCGATTTTTAATTACAAGCGATGTATTTTTAAAATACAGAAACCTAGGAAAATATCCCCCAATATTAGCAATATTTTCAAAATTTTAAAACCTTCATGTATTTTAAAGAATCATATTCTTGTGGTAAAAGAAAAAAGAATGAATACATTAATTTTTCTCATTTTATTTTAAATTATATGGTTTAGCAATATATAACTTTCAAAACTATATGCTTATGTTTGCAACTTTGCATATGGTCCACCCTAAGGCTGAATGCCAAAACATGAAAACTATCAGCAGAGGGGAAAAACAATTATATCCTACTCAAAGAATCTCGTGCTACTAGGTCATGTAAATATGAGTACGACATTAAGAATCTATAACCACAGGACAATTGAAGCTCAAAATTAAGCCAGAAATCATCTAATTTATTAAGCTTCCAAGATCTGAACCACCTAGTTTTAAGCTTGCTACTAACAAACAAACAACCACAACCTACAAGTTACATATGAAAAATTGCACCACATAACTTAAAATTCCTGGTCTCATGGGCCATGGCAGCATCATAAACCAAACATTGTAAAAAGAGATTGCGAAGAGCAACAAACCTGAAGTTTGAGACCACTGCGAAAGGAACTTTTCCTCAAAGGTAGACTTTGAGCTTGTGAAAGCACTGGTTTTCAAGGAAAGCCACCTATACTGATTTTTAAAACAAATACAACAATTAAAAATGCTTAAAAAGATCAGAATCCAATGATAAAGAAAAGAGTGGCCATGACAATGACATAAAAATGGCCATTTATGATATAAAAATTTACCCAAGCTGCCCATAAGAAAAAAAGTAACAATATGCTAAGACATTAGAAAATATGACTATGCACTATACAGTAGTGGAAGAGACCGAAAAAGCCTATGAAAACATCTTCAGAAAAATCTTTTTGATTGAAGCAATCAAATAAGTTATGAAGCACCTGCTGAAAGCTCTTGAAAATAAAATTTTTTGGAGGGTCAATAATATTACTCAAATGGAAGGCTCTGCATTTAGAAAGGAACAAAATGGTCTTTATATTCAGGGGTCAGGTCAAGCCAGTTTGGACATTATGTCAGTCGTCAGGTAGTGAAGGATGAGACCCATCACTATATAATATGCTAAGACATCAGAAAATATGACTTTCCACTATACAGAAGAAACTGAAAAATCCTACGAAAACGTCTTCAGAAAAATCTTTTTGATTGAAGCAATCTAATTAGTTATGAAGTACCTGCTGAAAGCTCTTGAAAAGAAAATATTTTGGAGGGACAGTAATATTACTCAAATGAAAGGAACAAAATGGTCTTCATATCATATCTAGGGGTATTAGTCGGGTCAAGTCAGTTTGGACTCAGAAACATTATGTCAGTCGTCAGGTGGTGAGGGATGAGACCCATCACTGACTAAAGAAACAACAGCTTGAATGTGTGGGTGTCCACAGGCGGTAGTCCAATTCAGTTGAAAGCGGTTAAAAAAGGCAGTGGAGAGCATAAATGTCCGAGATTGCAAGATCTCTATCTTATCTGATTCTTGAACCAGATTACGGAGATCGTCTCTACCAATCTGGGAAAATATTGTATTTTATCGGTATTGCATCTTCGTTGGACAGGTCAGTTTCATTGGATTCCCAAGTGGGAAAGCTGACATTTTGACCCGTTTGAGGCAGATTTTGGACTGTTGAACCTGTCGCCACCCTAAAAAAAATATAGATATACATTTTCTTAGAAAATTCTTTTCAACTAACAACATAAAACAACTGTCTTGAAAAGTGGAAGGCCATCTTCCCTCTCCAGTAAAACTGAATATAGTTCACAAGCAAAAACAGGAAAAGAGGAAGAAACACCTGATGTGGAAGTGAAAGTGGAGTTAAAGCCATCCATCAAGTTCTATAGAACACCAATTCTTGAGGGACACCACAGGTCAGCAAGCCCCACAAATTAAAATGTACATCACTGAACACCGACTTATTCTATAAACTTTGGATTGCTATGGTGAGTTGTCCACAAAAAGTAGATTCCAGAATTTGAGAAAACAAAAGATGTTGTGAGGTGTCTTGATTTTTGGACCTGGTTCTATCAAGTAATGCAAAAAGGTTTCTTACAGAAGTCAGAGGCCTAGAGTCACCATGGGCCATGACGCTTGTATCAGATAGAGAGAGAGAAGGGCAAGGTCTTCTCCCTCACATGTGGACATAGGCAATCATGGTGAACCATGTTAGATTTGTGTCCCTTTCTATTTTGGGCTTGTTATTTATTTATTTATTTATTTTCTATTTTTGATCGAATAACAAATATCAACTGAGATAAGCATTCATCTTTAAAGATGCTCCAAACGTCCAAGGGCAAGGAACATCAACTTGTTCCTGTCCTCATACTCGGACATTGGTATCCCCAATCTCCCAAAAGGAAATGATTTCTTTTCTCCAGTTTCATATACCAAGTTAAACTCTGTTAAGGTCTAAAAAGTTACAAACTAGGCCCAAAATGGCACAGTGAGTTAAACTCCATGAAAAAAAATAATAAAAAATTTGAGCTCACACTAAGGAAAAAGATTTAAAGCCTAAGATCCACAAATGGATAGGCCTTAGGGCCCATGAAACAAAGGAAAGAAAGAAAAAGCTTAGCCTGCCAAGATCAGAAAATTATTAGGAAGTCTAGTGGTAAGAACTAGGCCGGGATACCAGGGACTGCCAGGAGCTCGGGGTTCTCGGGACGTGCAGCAAAACTAGGATGAGATTAAGACAGCTCAAAAAGAGTGCCAAGAAAAACAAGGAACGAAGAACAGATGTATCCTTATTAACCACCCAATGATGCAGAAAGGAATCAGAAAGCTTAGAGACTAACAATTCATGAACAAATGGCTAGTACCTCAGGAACCCAAAGAGAAGAACCATGAAGGGAAGTAGCTGGGAAAACTTTCAACTTGGTAGGGATGAAATCGGCTCACTCTGGAAAAATGACAAAAGGAAAGACAGCCAAAAAAGCTGAGTTTGAAAAGATGAGGTTTAGAAGCCTTAAAGGAAAAGAGATTAGAGGTCAGCTCTTTAGGGACACCCCAGAACAAAAGTCAGCAAGAGGCTTTTGGGGAAAAAGTACCAAAAGAAGAAAATTATGAGAAATAAGGAAGGGACCAGCCACCAAAATTGCTAGCACAACATTGGCTCTGGTACCCATAGGAGCAAAGGAGGGAAATCAGTGGTACCTCGGAACCCCAAGATGACACTATAAAAAGGGGAAGCAGCCAACAGTGAAGAGGCATTCAACAACAGTGAATTAGAATAGAATCATTGAGAAAACTTTGTAAAAAACCCAAAGAAAGTAACAAAAAAAAAAGGAAAATACCGCTCGGTATCCTTAAACAGCCACTGTAGAACATATTTGGATTTAAAAGGATTCAAACTTTACAAGTTTTAAAGGTTTGAAGAGCCATCTAAGTCTGTGATTTTTGAGCTTATTTGGACATTGTAATACATCTTAGTGAGCATATTGTAATGCACAATTAAGAAAAGTAATGGAATATCTCACATTGTTTTAAGGATTCTTAACGTTTATTCTGTGTCTTTTGTTTATCACATTACTCCTTTACTGTTTCTTGCTGTTCCATGCATATATATTTCTTGCTTGTTAGTATGTATGTATTGTAGGATTCCTGCTCTATTCACCACTTGGTTTGTAATCAGCCCATTCAGCTGCGGTGAACCAAGCTTATTCTCTTAAAACAACAATTAAAAGGCACAGGGTCCTTGCTTCTACTTGGGCCTGGACATTGTCCAAAAAAGGACCCTCACAAACTCCTAAAAGATCCAATTATCTAGCCATTTCAAATTCTTCAACATCTTTGCCACAAAGTTTTAACAGTTTTTGAAAATTATCTAAAATAGTTCAATTGCATTCTGTCAATTTCCCAAAAAGGAAGTTGGGGTATTTACATTTTTGAAAGGCAAACCCTTCAAAACTATTGCTTTTACAAGCTATTGTAATATCTTTCTTTAGTTTGTCAATGAAATTGATTAAATAAAATAATTAAAAAAAGCCAAAGTTTTTCTTCGAAACCCTTCAAACCATTTTAAAATTATGACGTGTCGTTTCAACTTGACCCAATTAAACCCAACACCATCCATGGTTTGAGAATTAAAAAAAATAAAAAATAAAACTCATTGGGTTAAGTTGAAAGGACACATGACATAATTTTAAAGTGGTTTGAAGTGTTTCTCTTACGCTGTGTTCGTTTGGAGTGAAAATAGGGAGGATGGAAAATAGGGAGAGAAAAATAGGGTAGAAAATGTTGTTTTCTACTGTTCGTTTGGGGAAGGAAAATAGGAATGATGGAAAACCCAGAAGAAAGTTTTCTCTCCCGGGCCAAATTTTGTTTCCCCTATGTCGGGAGGAAAACGTGGGCTGAAAAGTGCTATAGCAGCACTTTGTCTAAAATGCCCTCTTTTCAATGGTTTTTTTTTTTTTCTTTTCAACGTGACTTGGACATTCTTCTTCTTCTTTTTTTTTCTTTTTTTTTTTTTTTAACGTGACCTGAACGTTCTTTTCTTTTTCTTTTCAACGTGACCTGAATGTTTTTTTTTTTTTTTTAACGTGACCTGATCTAATTTTTACATTATAATAATAAAAATATAAATATAAATTTATATATATGATGTGATAAATTTTATATTATTTAATGAGTACAAATAAATTTATTTCTTACATATTATGTAATAAGGGTATAATAGTCAATTTATATAAATTACATTTTCCATCATTTCCTTTTTCTTTTCAACCAAACAAAAGAGTTTTCCGCCTTTCCACTTTTCCACCCTTCCAACCGAACACAAAAGAGGGAAAACTAAATATTTTCCATTCTCCCACTTTTTTTATCCTTCCACAATTTTCCATCCTCTCACTTTTCCACCCCTCTAACCAAACGGACCCTAAGGCTGTGTTTGGTTCTCGTAAAATATTTTCCAAAAAATATTTATTTTCCGGAAATGCTATTTTCGGGAAAGAAAAATATTTTCAAGTGTTTGGTTGCATTATGAAAATTATTCTAGAAAATATTTTCATATGTTTGGTAACATTCTTAAAATGCTATTTTCCACCACCACCCACACAAAACCCACCACCACACAACAGGAAAACCACCAAAACACCACCGCCCACACCACCACAACAACAACAAATATCAAAATTACACATAAATCAAAATCACACATAGAGAGAGATCGATTTGTGGGTTTCCGGCGAAGTTGAAGGCTTTGGGTCGTCGGCGAAGTCGAAGGCTCTGGGTTCGCCGGCGAAGTCGAAGGCTTGTGGGTCACCGACGATGGGCTCTCTCTCACCGTCGCGTGGAAGGGTGCTCGTGTTGTTGCTTTAAGCTTGGGGCAGCGGTTCGAGCTCGCGGCTCGTGCTTTCTCTCTCTCTCTCTCTTTCTCTCTCTTCGTGCTCTCTCTCTCTCTGTTTTCCGAAAAATGAGATTTGAAGGTAAAATAAAAAGGGAAGTGATTTTCACCTTGACCCATGATCAACTGAAAAGCATTTCCGGAAAATTTATTTTCCATGCGCAACCAAACACCCACATTTACAGAAAAGCATTTTCAGAAGTGGTTTTTACTTGAAACAAACACAGCCTTATGGTCTGTTCGGTTAGAGGAGTGAAAAAATGAGATGATGGAAAATTGTGGGAGGATGGAAAAGTGGGAGGATGGAAAATATTTAGTTTTCCCTCTTGTGTGTTCGGTTGAAAGGGTGGAAAACTGGGAGGGTGGAAAACTCTTTTGTTTGGTTGGAGAGAAAAAGGGAAGGATGGAAAATGTAATTTATATAAATTGACTATTATACCCTTGTTACATAATATGTAAGAAATATATTTATTTGTACTCATTAAATAATATAAAATTTATCACATCATATATATAAATTTATATAATTATTTTTATTATTATAATGTAAAAATTAGATCAAGCCACATTGAAAAAAAAAGAAAGAAAGAAACAACGTTCAGTCACGTTGAAAAAAAAAAAAAAAAAAAGAACGTTCAGTCATGTTGAAAAGAAAAAAAAATGTTCAGGTCACATTAAAAAAAAAAAAAAAGAAAGAAAGAAAGAAGAAGAATGTTCAGGTTACGTTCAAAAGAAAAAAAAAAAAGAAAAAGAAAAGAAAAGAAAGAAGGAGAACAATCAGGTCACGTAGAAAAGAAAAAGGAAAAAAAAAAAAAAGAAGAAGAAAAGAACGCCCAGGTCACATTGTTAAAAAAAAAAAAAAAAGTTGAAAAGAGGGTATTTTAGACAGTGCTGCTGTAGCACTTTTCAACCCAAATTTTCCTTCCAATCTGGGAGGAAAAAAAATTGGCCTGGGAGAGAAAACTTTCTCCCAAGTTTTCCATCCTTCTTATTTTCCCTCTCCAAACGAACAGTAAAAAACAATATTTTTCATCCTATTTTTCTCTCTCTATTTTTCTTCATTCTTATTTTCACTCTAAACGAATACAGTTAGGGAAACTTTGTCCAAGGCGTGTTTCTGTTTAATATGGAGAAACATTAACATCAAAACAAAATTGGGCCAAGGGCTGGAAGTCTTAGATTACCAAATAACAAGCCCAGGAAAAGAGCCCATCTTACATATTACAAAGACAAAAGCGAAATCTTGCTAGTTCTCTCTCTCTCTCTCCGGTGGGTGTGGATAAAGGTGCAAAGACAAAAACAGCTGAGGAGGTTCTGAAGAGAGCAAGAGAGAAATGGCAACCCTATCATTATCTTGTTTAGCACTCCCTTCAAAACTCAGAAATCTTTCACTAACTGGCCCTTCTTCTTGTTCTTCTTCAAATCAGTCAAGTACATTCAAGTCACTCGGTTTCTCAACTAACCTCTCACACAATTATCTCTTCTCCAATGGTAAATGCACTCTCTACTCATAACCCATCTCGTTGTCTCTCTGAAACTGCATTTTATCCATTTTTTTTGTTAATATATCTTTATTTGGTTGCTATGAAAAAGAAACAAGCAATATACACGAAATGTATAGAAAAAGACTAGATTTTTATGATTCATGTTGTTACTTTCGAAAATTGAAAATAACCCAGTTGCTAAAGTACAGTTGAATAAAGTTTTTTATTTTAATTTTGTGTTTTGGCCTTTTCAAGTTCCAATGAATGACAATTCCTTGTTCATTTCTTTTCTCAGATCCCCAAGTTTTGGTAATGAGATTTTAAGAGGATTTGAAATTCTGGGTTTTGTGAATTTTTCAGGAAATTTGTCAATGAGGACAATAGAAAGGCCAAGTCGGCATTTAAGTGTAGTGTGTGAGGCGGCTCCAACTAAGAAAGCAGACTCAGCTGCAAAGAGGGCTCGTCAAGCTGAGAAAAGGCGCATCTACAACAAATCCCGCAAATCTGAAATCAAGACCCGTATGAAGAAGGTGCTTATTATACATGCTTCTAATTTAATTTCTGTATAAATTTATAGTTTTTTTTCCTCCTTAATTTTTATTCTTGTTTGTGTAAAATGGTTTTATTTTTCATTGTTTGTGTTGAGAACGCTCTAAAAAAGTTTGAGAGTGTGAAAATTTGTAAAGAGGACTATGTTTAATTCTATTTTTGTTGTGGGCTCGCACTTTATCTGGTATTAGGATAATTTTTAGGTTTGATTGTTCAGTAAAAGGCTTCTAGATATCAGTGATGATATATTGATATTAGAGCTAATGAGCTCTGGCTCGAATGGCTTCTTCCCTTGTAAGAGCAAGGTAGGGGGTGAGTTTGTGGGTTCAAGACCCATACAGGGTGTGTGTGTAAATTACCAATATATAGAAAAATTAATGGTGTAATGATGTTTTATATATTGTTTCAAACTGAGATTTTCCTTTTAGATTATGAAGCTATGTATCAAATCATCTTGATATGAAACTTCTCTTTTTGTTTAATAATCATTAACAGGGTCACGATAAAGATCAAAGATCTGCTTTTCTTCAAATTAGTGTGATCTATCTACTATAACATGAAACGCACTTCCTCCTATCCACATTGGCAGTCTGATGATTCTCAGCACAACTTTGGAGACCTAAATTCTTATGATTTTTATTTCTTGTTTTTGTTGTTGTTCTTCTTCTATATTTCATGTGTGGTTAAACTAAATTAAATAAAAGGGTAAAATTTATGCACAGTTTCTTAGGTGCTTAGGTGCAATATATGTTTCCCAATTATGTTCAAACACAGTTGCAGTGAAGTTACTTGTCTTTGGAAATATAATATTGTTTGTGTTTCATTGGTCAATGCAACTATGTGTTTGTATTTATTTGGGGACCTAATGTACAACACTTAACTTTACCTAAATTTTGTCCCAAATTAAAATATCCTTTTTATTTTTTAATTTTTGGTGCATATCTGAATGAAACATCCATGTCGATATCTAGATTGGTATCATTCCTATATCTTTAAATTATTGAGGTAGAATTTGGAGTTTCAATCCGTAGGCCTCGTTATTTGCTGACTTTCATGGACAGAACCTTTCATGAGTGAATCCAGAATTGAACTCTCTAAATGTTATTATAGTGTTATTCAGAGATGTCTTGGAACTCCAACTGAGCTTAAAAGTTAAAATTTGAAAATTGTGTGATATCTCATGGTCCTTTATTGGAACTTAGGCACTCTCAAAGTGACCTTAATTGTGACCCCTTTTTTTATTATCGCGTGTTTGGTTGACATGCCCATCTGTCCACTCTTTGGAGCTTTTTTCTGCAAAATTTCAGTGGTCTAATTCTGATGTTTAGCAATTCCATAGTTTTTGGTATGATATTCTTGCAACTTATATAAAAGAAAAGGTATGATATTTTTGTGTAAAATTTGCCAAAAGCCTCAATAAATAGTCTGTGTGTGTGTCTTTATGCACTCATGCAACAGAGAACTACAATTGTTGTTAGCCAGCAAAGACTCCATCTTGCTGCATGGTTGACCTAGAAGTCTTTTGGTGAACACTATTGTGGGCATTCAAATTGGTTTGATTTGTTGCCCAATTTTTTATTTTATTTTAAATGTTGTCTTCATGTTTGTCATATTTCTAAATGTGATAAAGAAGTGAATATTAGTAAGCTCTCCATTTAGTCTTTACTGGCTAAAATAGGCATGCATTTAGATCATAAGAAGTTTAATGGCTACAATGAATGAATGTGTTCTTCAGACGTGTCAAAGTCCATTACTGGCATCATGCAAGAGTCAGTTTAAGCAATTGTTTTCTTCTTTCTGGATAATGGATATAGTACATACATTGGACAAATTTGAGCACATTATAGAATTTGGATGTCAATAAAATGCTCATTACTTTACCAATAAATATTATTACTTTGCATTGAAGATGAAACGATTTGTCATCTTCAATTTCTTGATAGCTGTTATACTCAGTGTAGTGAAAGGCAAGCCGGGTGCTTGCCTAGGCACTCGGGCGAGGCGAGGCGCCACTAAGGCACCTTAAAGGCTCTAAGGAGAGGCACCTTTAGTGAGGCGCTTGCCTTTAGAGCCTAGGCGAGCATGGCGACTGCCTTAAGGCATGAAAAAGGCACTAAGGCAAGAGCCTCAAGTGTTGTTGTTGCTGTTTTTTTTATTTTTTTATTTTTTTTATTTAAATTTTTTATAGAAGTTTGCTGTGAAACCTATTTTTACGTTGTTAATTTCAAAAGGCATGCTATAAAACCTATTGTTAGTTAAATTAATTTACAAATTTGTTTGCTCCAAAAAAAAAAAAACAAAAAAAATTTACATATTTGTTTTGTAAGACTTATTGTTGTTTAGAAGCTTGTTGTAAAACGTATTGTTAGAACTAACTAATAGAGCCTAAAATGTTAATCCTATTTTGAAATAATTTGATAGACCTAATTTCTTCATGCTACATATTGAAAAACACTTCATTATAATATTATAATACGCTAGTTACATATGATTTAAGTTCTATATGTATAATAAATATGTTAAGAATTTGGCGCCTTGCTTTATTCGGGCTAGTGCCTTTTTGTTGCCTCATGCCTTGGGCAATACAAGGCCTGGGCGCCTTAAGGTTGCCTTCGCCTTTGACTGCCTTGGTTATACTATAGTTAATTATTTTGGCATTACAGTGGTAGCTGAAGGACAAACATACATACAGTTTCTTGAAATTTGTATGAACTCTCTTGAACTGGTTGTGTACCTTACAACAGAGAGCATAAGTGGGTGTGAGCTGGTCAGGGTACCCTGATTGTCTTTGGAGTGGCATTTGAAGTACAAAAATAATTACCATTGCTTGATATTTATCAATACCCTCTTTAAACATTAGGCATTCAATTGGAGACTCACCAAGCTAGCTGGTGACTAAATATGAGCCTCCTGTAATTTTTACTTGACCTCTTAACAAATAGTTCATCCTTTATATGATCTGTAAAATGTCCATGTAAAGACTATGAAGCACTTGAGTATATGCTGGAACTGGCCTTTTTTGTAAGTAGAACTGGAAAGCAGGTACAAAACAGAGAGAAAGAGGGAGTTTCCCTTAAAATGCTTGTTGATCCTTACCTCTCCATGTGTGTACATATATATTGTATCTATATAACCAAACACGTCCATGAAGCAGTTATATGTGACATCACTATGTCAAGTACTATTGGAAATTCTACGCAGACAATCATTATCAATTATCTGGGATGTTCATAGGGACTGCAGGAGGGAGCTAACATAGTTGAAAGCTGTGGGCAAGGAAAAAGATTTGGATGAAGTTGGTATGAAAAATAGAGGTGCCTGTCCAAAATAATAGAGGTGCTATTGCTTCTACTATATGTGACTTGACTGAAAATAGCGTGTTATTAATCCCAAGTCCCA
This sequence comes from Quercus glauca, assembly GCA_023736055.1. NCBI lineage: Eukaryota > Viridiplantae > Streptophyta > Magnoliopsida > Fagales > Fagaceae > Quercus > Quercus glauca. Next base: position 44,749,550 of record CM043322.1, on the reverse strand, counting down.
GCTAGCTGGGGGCTAATAGGACTTTTTATCGTTGGTTTTATTTATTTATTTATTTATTAATTTTAAGAATTAGAATGTGCTCAATGCCTTTTTTTACCTCCTTTTTGGTTCACCATGAAGGAATGTCTCATCGTCCTCGCACTCTTAATTGATCTCTTTGTTTGATAGTTTGTATCAGTAATTATTTCTTAGGGGAAAACAGGATATTAAAAAAAAAGGGAAAGGGAAGATGACTTGTTTTCCATAACTTGAAGTAATGGTTACAATAATGTTACTTTACCCGTTTTATAAAATAATCTTCTATAACAATGATGATATTAATGCTTTAACAAGAGAAAGGCAGAAGCTTAAGGTGATGTCCTGTAAAAAATCTATCAAAATCTTGTGACAAAGGTGTTGAATTGTTTCTAAGAAGTTCCTGATGTTTTTTGTGAAATTTATTTCAACTTTTCCAGGTTCTGGAAGCTCTTGATGTGCTCAAGAAGAAAACTGATGCAGCATCTGAAGAAATTGTTCCAGTTGAGAAACTAATTGCAGAGGCATATTCAGTTATAGACAAGGCAGTGAGAGTGGGAACGTTGCACAGGAACACTGGAGCACGTAGGAAGTCTCGGCTTGCCCGGAGAAAGAAGGCTGTGGAGATCCACCATGGCTGGTATACTCCGGCTGCCACTGTCAATGCAGTGTAGAATCCCCTGCAGGCTGTGAAAAATGATGTAATCCTATATTAAAGTTTCTTATTCAGAGTTATATGAATCCTATCATTCAAAATTTTGAGGATTCTGAGTACTTGTAGTTGTAGATTAGTTTATAGCTTCGTTTTTATTTTTTATTTTTGTTGTTGCAAAATCTGTTAGCTTCTTGTAATCTATAACCTCTGAGCTTGACAGTGTATTGCTTAATCTTGTTGATAAGGATTCATTGTTTTTATCCGATTTCCTTTCTTTGATGCCTATCTTCTGGTGATATAATTGCGAGTCGTGCCCAAAGCTGATAGAATGAATAAACAAAATGGATCCCACGTGGAATAATCAATAAAGTCTTTACAAATTTATTGATTATTCCACAGGAATTTACTAAAGAGTCATGATAAATAGGTGCTCTTAAGACAATTATTTATAAATTAATAAATTATTTTAAGAAAATTTGATAAAATTTTTATGAAAAATATAAAAAGTCATTAAAATTTTTTTTTTTGAATTTTTTTTTTTTTTAAGTATATTGTGGGGCCTGAAGATCTGGTAACTCCAGTCCACTTCATATTAGGTCCAAAGGCCCATGCCAAGGATGAAGGGACGTCCGAGGATGAATATAGGGCGCCCAAACCTCCATAGAACCTTGTCGAGGACGATACTATCCTCGGCCAGTCGAGTTCCTAGAGGAGAAGGGCAGCACGCCCTCAACGGCAGCCCCCCAAAGCATCCCAATGAATAGACAAGTATAACAGATCAGCCATAGAAGTATGATGGAGAAGCAATTCAAGGAGAAACTGTCACCTCCACATTAAATGCCCACAACTAACATTCTGGCCGCATTAATGAGGAAGTGACCCCTGAACAGTGTTGTCTAGGTTGCCGCAGCTCACAGAAAGCTGAGGAGGGTGGTTGATGGGACAACCACTCAAGTAGTAACCTGCACAATCAAGAGATGGACGGTCAAGATCAACTAAGAAGAAGTATATAATGTAATACGCCCTTTAGGATGAAAAAAAAAAAGAAAAAAGAGAGGAAGAGGAGGAGAAAACATGGTCGTAGTGGTTGAAACCATCTGATAAACCTTCGTAACCAGACATGGAGAAAACAATAAGAACTTTAAGTTCCTCAGGGGAGGGCCAAGGACAGAATTTTGCTCTTTAAAACTGTCTCCTTATTATTCAATACACTCGTAACCATGTCTAGTTGTTGTAATCCTAACTAAGGCCTACTTCTTAAACGCATTCTTTACAAATTCATTGTACAAGGCTAATTGGGCCTGAGTCCACTCATCCAATAGGGGAAGTACTCAAACCCAGTCTCTACAATTGGCGCTGTCTGTGGGGAAGAACTTGTGCGTTAATAAGGACAACAATCAAGCATGGTAGGATCAGGTCTCCATCAAGCAGGTTCCCATCAACCTGAGCTGGCCAAATCCCAACCACAGGGCAATTTTCCCAACCCCGAGTGTAATCGAAACGAAGAAAATGGAAGGTTTCGGGAGGGAAGTGTATACACCACTCAGACCAGCAGCAGCCACTCTCGTGGGGGTAGTCGTGTGCTTCGGAGATAAAATAACGACCAGACCATGCAATCGAAAGAGGTCAAGAGTCATGTATCCTAAAGGCAGGACAACAAGCTGGCCATGTAGCGAGAGACAGATGACTTGAGAAGAAAGCTACGCCATGCACAACGAAGGCGACCTTATTCTAGCCCTGACATGCCCTCCGACAATGAAAGTGACGACGATTATAGGCGAAGATCAAGAACTCCTCCAAACGAGACCTTCTCTCACAAGGAAGAGCACCACCGGAGGCGTAAATGTCTCAACCCATCCCCTAGGGGCTTGGGAAGTGATGCCATGAGCAGGGGACTGGATTAACTCTCCAACTCCCCCTTCACACACCACATAGAAGGGGCTATACTTCCTCGGTGGTTCCAGCAGCCAACCTTCACCATTTATAATGGCAAAACGGACCCCGTGGAGCATGTGAGCCAGTTCAACCAAAGGATGACAGTCCATTCTAAGAACAAGGCGTTGATGTGCAAAGTTTTCCCCTCAAGCTTGGGTCCGGTGGCCATGAGATGGTTCAATGGTTTGAGGGCGAATTCCATAGGCTTGTATAGACAGCTGACCCAAGCCTTTGGCTCTCGCTTCGTTACGAACAGCAGACCTCTTCGGCCTTTGAGTGCATTACTGTCTTTATCCATGCATGATGGAGAAACTCTGAAAGCCTACTCGGACCGATATTGGGAAATGTACAATGAACTGGACGGCAATTTTGATGACGTCGTCATTAGCACTTTCAAAAATGGCCTCCCAACTGGGTATGGCTTGAGAAAGTCTCTGACGGGCAAGCCTGCCACCAGAACTGATGGATCGAATCGATAAATACAAGTGAGTAGAGGAAGACCAGCTGCAAGGCAAGGGAAAGGAGAAGGTTATCCCTCAGAAGATGAGGGATTTCAGGTCGGATCGGTACAATAGCAACCGTTCGAGGAGGGATTTTGTAGGGCAGTCCGGAGCAACTAACACGCAAACTGTCAATGCAGTATTTCAAGAACCAGTTCACCAGGTGTTGGAGAAAATCCAGAGCGAGCCGTATTTTAAATGGTCAAACAAGATGACGAGGGAGCCCGCGAAGTGCAACCAGAACCTTTACTACCAATACCACTAGGACCACGGACATACCGCGGAGAATTGTAGGCACCTCTAAAACCACCTAGAACAACTAGTCTAAGAATGAAAGCAGAAAACCTCTTGCATCATTCCAGTGGTTATCAAAACCAGACCCATTAGGAGCCCCAAAAAGATGCTGCACTGAGGCCACCCGCAGGAACGATCAATGTGATACTGGCCGCGCCCGGAAGAACGAGCACACGCCCTTCACGAGTGCTTTCTATGGCTCAGCTACCTGCCGAGGAATCACAGCCAGAGCCGAAGAGGGCCAGAAGAGGCTGCCACCCAACCTTGAGCTTTTTAGAGGAAGATAAGATTGGAACTACCTAGCCCCATGACGATGCACTGGTGATCACTCTTAGAATCGGGGACTACGATGTGAAAAGGGTGATGGTGGATGATGGCAGTAGGGTCGAGATCATGTACCCTGACTTCTACAAGGGGCTGAACTTGAAGCAGGAGAATTTGATGCCCTACAGCTCCCCTTTGATGAGCTTTGACGGAAAACTCATTATCCCAAAGGGCATGATTAGGCTACCCATCTAGACCGGCTCAGAGATAGTGGAGGTGAACTTCATCGTGGTGGACACCTACTCCCTATACACAGTCATCGTCAGTAGACCCTGGCTCCACACCTTAGGAGCTGTTGCCTCCTCCTTACATCAGAAGGTGAAATTCCCGTTAGGAGACCAGGTTCTCGAAATCTGTGGTTGTCAATCAACGGCAAGGCAATGCAGGTGGCTGCCATTTCACACCGGCTTGATGTGGGGTCCTCGGTTCCTACTGAAAGGAGCTTATAGCAATCAAAGACCCCAGTGGTGTGTCCTGACGCAGTCGCCGAGGAGGCGAAATACGAAAGTCTAGAAGAGGTGGTCGTTGGTCACGACCCAGAGAAGTTCTTTCAAGTCGGGTCTCAGCTGCCCCCTCAAGAGAAGAAGGAGTTGGTCGAATTCCTCAATAGAAATATTGATGTGTTCGCATGGGATGCCTACGATGCCTTAGGGATTGACCCAACCTTCATCTGTCACCATCTCAATGTCAATCCGTCTATCACTCCCAAGAAGCAGCCACCTCGGCGCCCATCAAGAGAGCATGCTAACGTGATTAGGGAAGAGGTGAAGAAGCTTAAGCGTGCAAGGGCTATTAAGGAGGTTTTTTACCCCAAGTGGTTGGCCAACACCGTGGTGGTCAAAAAGAAAAGTGGGAAGTGGAGGGTCTGGGTAGACTTTACGGACCTAAACAAGGCATGTCCAAAGGACCCGTTCTCCATGCCTCGGATAGACCAACTGGTGGACGTAACTACAGGACATCCTCGAATGAGCTTCTTAGATGCCTTTCAGGGCTATCGTCAAATATCACTGGCCCTAGAGGATCAGGAGAAAACAGCCTTCATAACACCTATTGGGAACTACGATTACAAGGTAATGCCGTTCGGCTTGAAGAACGCAGGGTCCACTTATCAAAGGATGATGACAAGAATGTTCGAGCCGTTGTTGGGCAAAAACATCGAAATCTATGTTAATGATATGGTGGTGAAGAGTAAAACGGTGTCCGAGCATTTAGGAGACCTCGGCTGCATCTTCAACGTCCTGAGGAAGCACAAGCTGCGCCTAAATGCCTCTAAATGCTCGTTTGGCGTGGGATCTGGCAAGTTTCTGGGCTACATTATTACCCACAGGGGGATTGAGGTTGATCCCGACCAAATCAAGGCTATTCATAATCTAAAGCCTCTACAAAACCCCAAGGAGGTCCAAAAGCTCACCGGAATGGTTGCGGCCCTGAATCGATTCATTTCCAGGTCGGCTGACAGGTGCAGGCCTTTCTATATCCTTATCAACAAGTGGAAAGGATTTGAATGGTCCGAGGATTGCGCCGCTGCCTTCCAGCAGTTCAAGGAGTACCTATCTCAACCACCTATCATGTCTAGTCCTGAGGCCGATGAAGTCTTATATGCATATATTGCTGTGGCCCTTCATGCCGTAAGTTTGGTGCTAATACGGGATGATAATGGCATCTAAAAGCTAGTCTATTACGTGAGCAAGTCACTACATGAAGCTGAAGTCAAGTATCTACCCTTGGAGAAAGCCATATTAGCCGTGGTCCACGCTACTCGAAAACTTCCCCACTATTTCCAGGCCCACACAGTAGTTGTCCTAATCCAGCCACCTTTGAAGTCTGTACTTCGGTCTGCTGATTACACTGGTAGAATTGCCAAGTGGAACACAATTTTGGGGGCTTTCGAAGTCAAGTACATGTCTCGGACGTCCGTAAAAGGCCAGGTTCTGGCCGATCTAGTGGCTGAATTTGCTGAGCCGCTAGTAGAGGTAGTGGCAGAAGAGCGAAGTACGGATGGAAAATTAGTTGGAGCAATCTCTATTCTAGGGCCCCCATGTTAGAAGGTGTATGTTGATGGCACGGCAAATCAGAGAGGTTCTGGAGTGGGGCTAGTCCTAGTATCCCCTGAGAAGACTGTCATAGAGAAGTCCCTGAGACTTGGGTTCTCGGCCACGGATAATGAAACCAAATATGAAGGGTTGTTACAAGGGATGGTCATGGTGCAAAAAATGGGAGGAAAAGCAGTAAAGATGTTCTTGGACTCGCGACTGGTGGTGGGCCAGGTAAATGGAGAGTTGGAGGCCAGAGATGCGAGGATGCAAGAATACTTAAGCTAGGCCAAACGTTTGCAGTTAAACTTCGACCTGTTCAGCCTGACACATGTCTCCAGAAGTGGAAACACCCACACAGACTCATTGGCCACGCTCACTACTTCCTCGGCGGATGAACTGCCTCGGATCATTCTTGTTGAACATCTGGGAAGAGCAAACGAGGGGGCCAAAGGCATGGTTCACATCCATCAAGTTAGGGTGGGTCCCAACTGGATGGATCCTATAGTGAGATTCCTCAAAGATGATGTTCTGCCCGAGGATAAGTCCAAGGCTGAAGATATGAAGAAACGCTCCTCGATTTTGGCTGTTCGAGGACCACAAATTGTATAAACGCTCCTATTCTGGACCATATTTGCTGTGCATTCACCCCGATGCATCAGAATTACATCTTGAGGAGCTACACGAAGGGATTTGTAGGAGCCACACAGGGGGAAGATCTCTATCACACTGAGCCATTACTCAGGGATATTGGTGGCCGAGGATGCAGAAGGAAGCCCTAGAGTATGTTAAGAAGTGTGACCAGTGCCAGATGTTTGCCCCAAATATTCATCAGCCAGGAGGGGTCCTTAACCCTCTGTCCAGTCTATGGCCGTTTGCCCAGTGAGGCTTGGACATTGTAGGCCCTTTCCCAAAGGCACCAAGAAATAAGAGATATCTGCTGGTCGGCACAGATTATTTCACTAAATGGGTTGAAGCTGAGTCATTGGCTAACATTAGAGATGTGGATGCTAAGAAGTTCATCTAGAGAAACATTGTCACACGGTTCAGGGTCCCCCATACCTTCATTTCAGATAATGGACTTCAATTTGATAGCAAGGCCTTCAGAAGATACTGTTGTGAACTAGGAATCACAAACAGGTACTCAACTCCAGCTTATCCTCAGGGAAATGGGCAGGCCGAGGCTGTCAACAAGGTCATAGTCAATGGGCTTAAGAAGAGGCTGGATGACGCCAAGGGAAGATGGGTAGAGGAGCTACCACACGTCCTATGGACTTACCGGACTACACTGCGGTGGTCAACGGGGGAGACACCCTTTGCCATGACTTATGGGGCCGAGGCTGTTATCCCCCTGGAGACAAATTTCCCGATGCTGAGGACGAGCGCCTTCACCCCAAGCAGTAATGATGAATCACTAGGAGAGAGCCTAGACTTGTTTGATGAATGGAGAGAAAAAGCAATGATCCAGCTAGCCTATTACCACCAGAAGCTCAAGTAGGGATATGATGCCAATGTGAAGTTAAGACCATTAGCGCCAGGGGACTTAGTGTTGAGGAAAATTGTGGGCGCTGCCAAGAACCCATTCCATGGAAAGTTTGGGCCCAATTGAGAGGGACCATACCGGATTACCTCAGTAGCAGGGGTGGGTGTGTACTACCTAGAGGACTTAGACGAAAAACCTGTACCTTGTTCCTGAAATGTAAATAACTTGCGAAGGTACTATTATTAATGAAAGCATTTCTGTTAACTCCAATTCTAAGTCCGTTATGATTGTGTATCTCATGTTTTAGCCACCATATAAACACTAAACGGAACCAAGGTCTTGCATGGTCCTCGGACTCAAACCTATGGGGAAACTAGTTACTTCAAGAAGACTCTAAGTACTAGACAGAACCAAGGTCTTGCATGGTCCTTGACTCAAACCTATGGGGAAACTAGTTACTTCAAGAAGACTCTAAGTACTAGACAGAACCAAAGTTTTGCATGGTCATCGGACTCAAATCTATGGGGAAGCTAACTACTTCAAATAATATATAAGTATTGGGCAGAATTCGTTTTAGTAAAATTAACTCCGTGCAGAATTTGCCAAAGTATCAAATAACGAGCTAGCTTAACTTAGTTAACCACGACGATAAACTTGGTTATAACAAAATCTCAAAATTAAGCCCATGAGCATCACTTAAAGCATTTTAGGGCGCCGTGGACTTGGTTCCAATTCAACCCACACTTGGAGGGTTTCTTTTTCCATAACTTTGAATGCTTATTAAAGATCCAAAGGACCTAGTAACTTCGATCCATCCTGGTTCTAAAGCGAAAACAAAAGAGGGATAGATTTCCATCTATATAGACATCTTTATGTTATTATAATCGTTGCTGTGGTAAGCCGAGGCACAATTAGAGTTAAGATTGTACAAATGAAAAAGATAAACATACGCTTCATTAAGTCTGAAAAAGTTACATTGTAAGGGTCACATTACAATATATATATATATATATATATATATATAAAATAATAATAATAATAACAACATGATAATAAAAACAAAACAGATAAGGCAAAAGTGTCAAGGGGCCTATTTCTTCAATTTAATCTTCTTTCTCCCTGTGGGAGGCTGGTCCGCTGTGGCCTCGGGGTCCTCAGAACTCTGACCTGAAGAAATAGCCTGATGAGGTACTATGGAGGGAGCCGTCTCCTCGGCGAGAGGGGCTTGGGCGTCAGAGGGGTTTGCAACCTCCTGGGGCGCTTCCTTGTTGGAACCTTTGTCTATCTCAATTACCCTAGGAGGACCAGCTTCCTTGGTAGACTCCTCACAAGTGGTGGCAGCCAGAACATCCTCACTTGGAGTAGCACCCACTTCCTCGGAGACCACCTCAGCCTCAGAGCTAGATGGAGCAACCTCACAGATGGCCGGCGGGTAGTACACGTTCTCCACCTTCCACAGGTCAGATGAGGCCTCTACGTTAGCTTGCCTGAGGGCCTCATTCCAAACCTGGGAGCAGTAAAGTCGGCATACACCAGGCACTTGAGCCTTGAAGGCGGCTTCTGTCTCGGCCACACCTGAGGCAAAGGCCGCCTCCTCGGCCTCCTCTTTAGAAGCCTGGGCCTCCGCCCTGCCAAAATCTGCCTCATCCTTAGCCCTTAGAGCTTCATCTCTGGCAAATTTTGCAATGCCCCTAGCTCTCTGCTTCAGTCGCTTTTTCCTTCAGATTGGCGATTTGCTCTTTTGCAATCCTCAGCTGATCCTCTGCCTCGAGCAGGTGCCTCGTCTGGTCCTCGGTCTACTTTTGGGCACCTTCCAGGCCTGCCAAGGTGTTATCTTTGGCCCTAGTCATCTCCTTAAGAGCCTCTTTGGCCTTCACGAGGTCGGCCTTGGAGATCTTAAGGGTCTGAGCGGCGTCTAGGCGCTTGTCACGTTCATTATCCAAGGCCCTACTCTGGCTATTGGCCTCCTCCTCCAGCCTAAAAGTGGCCTGTACAGCCTGCCAATTGAAACCAACACACAATAAGTTTGAAACCCAGAAATGAGATCAACGAAGTCAAGTGTCCGAAGTCTTACCATGCCCAAGTACCTCTTAAGATCGAGGAAGACCTCCTTACTCTTCAGGCCCCCCCAATTCGGCCATGTTCGCAGGAAGCAACAGGGATCTCTCCAGTACGTTGGCCACATACGTACCTTCGCCCCCTCGAAAATCCCTGAAGGAGGCATTGTCCATCAGAAGTTCCCCATGGAGCATTGGGGCGGGTAGCCAGGCCTAAATCCCGGACTGAGTGGCCACATGTTCGTCTTGGCCTTGGCTCCCCATCCTCAGTTGTTTAGAAGGCCGCCCAACGTCGTCCTCCTCCTAAAAGGAATGAGACTCGCCACCCCCCATAGGCCTTTTGCCTTTGTCCTTCTTTTGCTTTGGATCAGTGGGCTTGGGCCTAGGCGGCAAACTGGACTGAGGTGGAGGAGGTGGAAACCCGGACTGGGCAGGAGTTGACGCGGTCTGGGCAGGCTGAGACTTGGGAGGAGGAGGAGGAAGCTTGGGTTGAGACTTCCCCGGCTGGCCCTCAATCAAGTCGAAAAGGTTGGTCTGTGGGCATCTCTTGAAACCCATCTCTGTCCGATGAGAAATCTCTGTCCGATTAGAAGTCTCTGCTGATAAGAAGTCTACCTCGGCTAGGTTGGGGTCACCTAAATCACTAGGGTGATCCTCGGATAGAAAAACTTGTTCGAATACGTCAAATTCCTCCTCGGATGGGCTCAAGTCAGCAACTTCTTCTTCTTCTTCTAATCTTCCTCCCTCAGCCTTCGCAGCTTGGTGGGGAGAAGAAGGGCCTACTAGTGAAACGCCCTCCGGAACGGGAGATCCCTCGGGAAGCGAGAACCTGTGCTCGGTTACAACGATCTTGTGAAGCCAAGGATCTTTAGCCCTGATCACATACTTTGGAGCTGAGAATGACTTTTGAATCGGGTCGTATCTAAGGATCTTGTGAGCAACTCTAACTTGATTGTCGGCTTCGTTCACAAAAACCTTTGCCCTCAGTACAGTTTGCAAATCTTCCCTGTTAACCAAATGGAAGTGACGTTTGAAGACGTGCGGATCTGCAAAAAAAAAAAAGGGAAGCATACTCTCATCAGCAAACAAACAGCGTAAACTGAAATAACATAGTAGATCAAACTCTCTTCTACTCTCAATATCCCACCTGGTGTCCCTTCCACTGTCAGACAATGAAGGCCATCGTGCCATTCCCCGAACACAATGAGGAAGTCCTTATCTAACCCCTTGTTGGATCTAGGGAGGCACTGGATAAACCGCATCCTGTCCTCGTCTTCATGTAGTAGGACTTACCCTTCAGATGTTGGAGGTTGTAGCACCAGTTCACATCATGGTAGGTCAACCTCAATCCCATCTTCTCATTCAAAGCATCCACACACCCTAGAATCCTAAAGACATTGACGGCGCACTGGGTGGGGGCTAGCCGAAAGTGCCTGAGGTAGTCCCTCATCACCGGACCCATGGGGATTCTCATACCACCTTCTAGAAAGGCGATTATAGGAATCGCCACTTCACCCTCCTTCCTCCTAAAGTACCCCTCCCCTTCCTCGCAGTAACTTAAACCTATATTATTGGGTATCCTATAATCTGAGACGAATTTCTCCATTGCCTCTTTAGAGTCGATCGATTTCTTGAATCTACCTATCTCTAGAAACGGCTAAAGGATTTAGGGGAAAAATGAAAAGAAGAAAGAAGGCTTGAGTTAGAAAGGGAAAAAAAGACTTACTGAAGTGAGGAAGAGCTCCTCGGACAGGCTTTTTATGTTAGAAGCATGAGTGCGGTTGGAGATTTGGCTGGACTCGGGATACGTACGCAAGAACTCTTGAATGTGAAAGTAAAGAGACCAACTGGTTCTAACGGGTATTTATACCTTCAGCTAAAAATAGCCGTATGGGTTTTCCCACTCATGAAGGTAGAAAGACCCTTACCGTTTGATTACCATCGCACTGTTACTCATGGGGAGCATAAAGCCGCCAGAATTTAATGAAGGGCGCACTTCACATACCGAAGCACCAGAAACGCACCTTAGACAGTTGAAAAGACTTTGGCATTAAGGGAGGACAAGACTTGACGAGACATAACAAAAGCCCAAGGACATCAAAACCCTCATCCCCGTCCGAGGATCAGGACAGCAGGATTTTAAGGAGCTATTATGGGGCCTGAAGATCTGGTAACCCCAGCCCACTTCATATTAGGCCCAAAGGCCCATGCCGAGGATGAAGGGACGTCCGAGGATGAATATAGGGCGCCCAAACCTCCATAGAACCTCGCCGAGGACGATACTATCCTCAGCCAGCCGAGATCATAGAGGAGAAGGGTAGCACGCCTTTAACGGCAGCCCCCTAAAGCATCCCAACGAAAAGACAAGTACAACGGATTAGCCATAGAAGCGTGGTGGAGAAGCAATTCAAGGAGAAACTGTCACCTCCACATTAAATGTCCACAACTAACATTCTGGCTGCATTAATGAGGAAGTGACCCCTGAACAGTGTTATCTAGGTTGCTGCAACTCATAGAAAGTTGAGGAGGGTGGCTGATGGGACAAGCACTCAAGTAGTAACCTGCACGATCAACATATGGAGGGCCAAGATCAACTAAGAAGGAGTATATAATGTAATACGCCCTCTAGGATGAGAAAAAAAAAAAGAAAAAAGAGAGGAAGAGGAGGAGAAAACATGGTCGTAGTGGTCGGAACCATCTGATAAACCTTCGTAACCAGACATGGAGAAAACAATAAGAACTTTAAGTTCCTCAGGGGAGAGTCGAGGACAAAATTTCGCTCTTTAAAACTGTCTCATTATTATTCAATACACTCGTAACCATGTCTAGTTGTTGTAATCCTAAGTAAGGCCTAATTCTTAAACCCACTCTTTACAAATTCATTGTACATGGCTAATTGGGCCTGAGTCCACTCATCTAATAGGGGAAGTGCTTAAACCCAGTCCCTACATATATCATAAACCAATGCATCTGTCAACTTTTCCTATTTTTATTTATATTTATTTTAGATAATATAAAATTTTAACTCATGACATTCTTCTAATAATGATTGCTTGTCATCATCATTTATTAAGCTAAAATATCAATTAATTTTTTTTGTGTAGGTAAGGTTTGAGTCTCGATAACAAAAGACTTATACTGCAAATTAACACAATTAATCACTTAAGTCCACCCAATTAAATTAAAATGCTGGAAAAAATTGTAATTCATTTATGGTTCGAATTTGAAAAGGTGAGGGATGATAACGATAATAAGGAGAATTATTCATACCATTCGGGATTCATAAAAGTAGTATCTTCACGTATGGGCGAACCGATTCCAATACCCTATGCTTCGGTGGGAATAGTTGTCTGCATCTCCAACACAGTGTGTGCGCCGTAATAATTTGCTCATACGGTCGTCCATTTTCCTTTCGTTTCTCCCAACCACAAGCATTTTGTCCACCGCCTCTCGTCCCAAATATTTACTTTTGACTATATTATATATATATATATGATAATTTTTAAGAGGATTTCAAATTCGTCGTCATCCGATCAGTTAAATAATCAGTACCATTTTGACTTGGGGCATATTTTGTTCAGGTTCGATCTGAAAATCGAGTGCAAAAGTTTAAGCTCAGGTGGCTGCATTGTTCTCATTGGGACCCAATCCAATCCTGTGTGCCGCGTGGCGTGGAACAGCTCTCTCTCTCTCTCTCTCGAAATTAGACTTGAGCAACATTTGGTATTACTATTGCCTATTGCCCCGTAGCCTCTTCAGTTGTACAAGTACAACACTAGTTGTTCTAAAACTAGGATTTGATCCACCTTCTGCTTCTTCCATTGCGTTGCTCTGCATCTTGTACGTGTCAAATATGCAAATGACGAATCTTTCTGTTGGTGGTTGCCCGATCCTCCAAATTTTGGTCGTAAAAGCAAAATTGGCTTGAAGAGCAAATGCAAATTTATATATTTGGATTACTTGTGAGGCTTACGTACTTAAGATAGCTCTCAGTGGTATGCTGTGTTCGGGCATCTTGTTGGAAAACTCATTCAACTTAGTTGAAGCGGACATTAATATTTATGGACAATTGCCATGGGACTTCATCAGACAACTCTATAACGTTAAATCCCTGCATTTGTCCAATGGAACCATGTGGGTAAGACATTTTTTTCCTGGGTCTATATTTAAATTGCTATTAATACCCTTTTTCTTTGACAAGCAATAATATTGTTGTGATTATTATGTTGTCTGCAGTGCCTCTGCGGTTCTTCTATTTATGAAGGGTCCGTTTGGATACAGCTGAAAACTGAAAATACTGTAGCAAAATAATTTTTAAATGTGTAAATAATATAGTGGGACCAATTTTTAATGAAAAAGTTGTTAAAAAGTGATATTTGTGGGTCCATAAATAGTACACGAATGCACTATTCACAGTGGAAAAGTCAGCCTTTGCGGCTGAAAGAAAAAAAAAAAAAAAAAAAAGCAGAATTGCGTTTTCGTCAAAACGCAGACGCTAAACGCTGAATCCAAACGGCCTCGAAGTTTCATAATTTGGCTTTGATGAAATTGAGTGTTAGTTCTTGTAATAAGCATGATATACTACGATTGCTTGACTGCGCTCCTAATCTAGAAGGGCTTGTCCTTGCACTGCCTTGTCCTTGTCCACCCTTATCTTCTGATAAACAAAGAAATGTTAGATGGCCACTGAATGTTCCTAAACGTCTGTCATCAATCATCATGCCTAACAACGTTTCATTTTGAAGGCTTTCGATGGTCCAAGGATGAGTTGGAACTTCTTAGATATTTACTAAAGAGTTCAGGATTCTTGAAGAAAATGACAATCACTTCTAAACCTCCAGATTCAGAGGAAAAGTTTAATCTTTTCAAGGAGTAGTTGATGTTTCCCAGGCACTCTAGAACTTGTAAAATTGCTTTTGTATATGATTAAGAGATTAGTAGCTGGATGGGTTAATATATCATTAAAAGGTCATTTCTTGTGTTTGTGCGAATCTATGTACCAACCATTTCTTGTGTTTTACCTTTTCTGATTCTCACATGAACCATCCCAACTCATTGACTCGTACTAATATTTCTGATGTAAAATGGTTTGACTGACAAATTCTTCCATTGCTTGGGTTTGCCAATGATCATTACGTCAAATGTTGTTTTCTAATCTCACATATAATGGGAGGAGGGTGAGATCATAGATTCAATCTTGTTCAGATATAAATAATGAAAATGAAACTTGAAAATACATCTGAACAATCTTACTTGCTTTTGCCACTTTTTTTCATTTGCTTCCCAACATTCTCCTTACTTCTTCATGAATTCCTCCTCTTGTAACCGATGCTAGCTTTTTGAGTCAGATTACCACGAAGTTTTGATAATTTATAAACAAAATGTTATCTGTGCTTTGGATCTGTACACTTACATGCACCTGCAACATTGTTCGCTTTTGTCCCTTCCCCTTTTCTACTCCTTGGTAACATAAAACATTGAAACTTTAAAAGGAAGCAAGCTTGAAATTCTGTTAGGTTCTAAGGTCTTAGGATTTTATGTATTTAGAACTCTAATTTGTAATGTTGGCAAATCATGATCAAAACAATGTATTTATTCTTGTTTAGGCTTGCTCAAAGTTGATTAAATATTGTAAAGTTGGAATCGAGTGGCAGTAGATGTATTGGAGCATTTCTGCCTGGCTCGATCGATCGAAGGATAGACTCGATCGATCGAATCTCGAGTCAGATGCGTTTTCTGCAGAGTTCCAGCTCAGCCCAAACTCTATTTAAACGTCTTGGGGTTCAAGTAAAACACTCCTATATATAAGGAAAACCCTAGAACGTTTTTGGGACTTTTTAGAGAGAGATTAAAGTGCCTCTTGTGCCTCCTTTTATTTTAGGATTTTGTACCCAAACCTCTCTAAGTCTTTGTTGCTCATATTTGCTGTTTATGTGAATCTCTTGTGAGATCTTTGAGGAGCTTTCCTTTACATAAACTTAGGGTTTTCAAGGTAGAGATATATCTACATCTTGATGATCAACAAGGTTGCAACCATTGGAATTTAAAGATAAACAAGCGGGGAGCTTGTAGCTGATTGAGGGATTCAAAGAAAGAAGTAGTCCGTGGACTCGGAGCCTACGCGTGGTCGTGTTAGGAAGTTTTACTGGTGGGTAGCATTAGGAAGTCAAGCGGGGAGCTTGTAAGTCCTTTTGTAAGAACTTCAATTCTTTCTTAGTGGATTCCGTTTTGCCTTGAGGATCGGTGGGTAAAATCCTCCCCAGGTTTTTCCGTATGGTTTCCTAGGTGATCATATCATTGTATTATTTATTATTCCACTGCATTATATTTTTGATATGATTATTTGATTGTTTTAACCTAGAATTGCTTAATTTGACTAAGTAACAACTTGGCTAATTAATCTAGGCTACGCAATCTGGTTGTGTTTAAGGGGTCTAAAACCGTACAAGTGGTATCAGAGCGGGTAGCTCTTCTTGTTGTAGATCTTTTGATCTAAAAGCTAATCCTTGACCTCTGTTGTCATGGATAATTTGAAGTGTCTTTCTGCTCATGTTTGTGATGTTTTGAATAAAAGGATACTATTGTTTCTGCTGATTTTTTTGATGCTTTTGAAACTTTTCGTAAGGAATTATCTAAATCTTTGAAAATTTCTAAGAGATTCAAGGAAGAGTTAAAATTGACTAATCTTGAAAAAGAGGAATTGCTTGTTAGATTAGATGAATCTAATAAAAAGAATGAATTTTTGAGAAATCAAATTTCCTCTCAAGATGAGAAGATGAAAAGCTTGGAACAAGAGTTAGTTGAAACTAAAACTAAAAGTGAAAATTTGACTAGTACCAAGCGTGCTGTTGATAACAGAAGTGTTTCTGTTTCTCTTAAACCTAAAACTGAAAAAGTTTATATCCCTCATTTTAAGAGGAATAATAAAGAAAAGACTTATTTTGCTAAGTTAGACAAAGGTAAAAGTTCTGATGTTAACGCTGAAGTTTCTAAACCTATGTCTAATCCTACTGTTAGAGAGCATAATAAATCTGTTTTTGTGTCTACTTGTCACCATTGTAGTGTTGTTGGTCATATTAGACCAAATTGTTCTTTGTTGAGGCAAAAACAAAAATCTGAGACTAGATTTGCTGTTAGGAATACTGATATTCCTAAATTTGTTAATGTTTGTCACTTTTGTGGTGTCTCCGGTCACATTCATCCTAATTGTCATAAGTTGAAATTTAAGCATTCTGTATGTCAATCTAGGATATGTGATGATATTTCTCTTGCCATAAGTCCATATAAATTGTTTCATATGCTTTTGAAGAATTTGAGCTTGTTGGCTTATGAAAGGAATTTGCAGGATTTCAGTCTCTCTTAGAAGCTTAGTGTAATCCCTCAAATACACTCTGCTTCTCATGGATTTTCACCTACAAAGCCGAAAACTCGTGCTATATGGGTGAGAAAAGATCCTTTAAGGTGAGTGTTGCTGACTTGTCCCTGTTTTAATTCTTTCTATTGTTTGTGGACATGTCTTGTTTCTGTTTTTGGTTGTTTTGTTTTTTCTAGGTTTTGTTTATTAAAAAAAAAAAAATCCAAAAACATTGAAAAATTTTAAAAAGACAAAAATATTTTATTTTGTGTCTTGTTTTATTTTTCTTGAGGATTACATGAGTTTTAATATCTCTTTTGATTTAGAACATGCTTAACATTGTGGTGAAACTTGAATAGCATGTGTTATAAATGTACTAAGCTATTTTTGACTTTATGTACTAGTTTGTACATGTACTCATGGGTTAATTAAGAAATTGATATTTCTTGTTTGTGTACCCTTTATAGCTTAGTTAAGCGCTGTCATGCATTGCATTTGCATTGATCATTTAGCACAATGTGTGTTTTTGTTTTTGGTCATAAATTTTTTTTCAAAATCTCAACAAGTGGTTATAATGTTTGTTAAAACCAAAAAGATTTTTCTGTTTTGTATTATAGATCTTGGATTTATAATCAAGGATTGGCCATATTATTTTTACATAACTTGTTTATGTACCCTGTTTAGCTTGGATGAGCTTATTTTATTACATTTTACTAGTTTGAGCTGTGTAGTGCATGTTGTGTGGGAAAGATGTTTGTGGTTATTAATCACTTTGTCTTGATCTTGAAGTCATATGTTATTTGACTGTCGGACTTGATCCTTTTGAGAAAGGCATAAATAACCATCTCACCACTGTTCACTAGCCAATCATGAACACCTTAGTGCATATCATAAGATTTTGTGCTCGAGAAAGTGTAGCACATGCACAAAAAGAACATAAGGTGTAGCCTTAATTAAATTAAAACTGGTGTGTATTATTAGGCTTGATGCCAATTCACTTAATTCAAACCGGTGTGTACTATTAGACTTGATGCCAATTCACATATATTATGAGGCAAAAATTCAAGAAACTTACATGATTGCAAGCTTTTGTTCTAGGAGATGTGAGAGTTATATGATGTAACTCTTTAGGTGATAGTCTTTTTTAAATTTTATGTGATGAATTTTGTAGATTTTGTGATTGATTACTATTCACATATCACCTCACATGTATCTCAAACTTTTGCTAGTTGCACACACTACACAAGTTACTCTTTGTTAAACTTGGTACATTATATTGTGTGTGATTTTGTTGTGGCCATCCAAGATTAAAAGTTCCTTGATTTTAATGCAAAATGTGTTTCAAGTTTGAAAATTTTGAAAATATCTTGAGATTTGTGCACAACATTTTTGTTGCTTAAGAAAATTCAATGGGAAAATGATTGAAACTAGCTTTTTGAGAAAATTGGGTTTAAAATTTGGGTTTTTGAAAAAGCATTCCATCTCATACTCATGCATTTTGTTTTCGTTGTTTAATGCTTTGAGGAGTTGTTTTCAAAATTAGGTTTGTGTTTTTCAAAACTGTGTTTTTTCTCAAAAAATTTTGTGAGCCTCTGCCCAGTTCGATCGATCCATTCTGATTTTCGATCGATCGAAAAAGTGCTTTAATTTGTTTAAAAATGACTGTTTCATTCGATTGATCGAATGTATTTTTCGATCAATCGAAAGTCGCAAATCAGGTTTTTAAAAAGGGTTTGTTCTTGATCCGAATTGGGCTTTTGTGAAATTGAGTTGAATTTGATGAAATTGGCTTGTTGTCTTGATGAAATTAGGCATTATAATCTATGTGCTATGTTTTGTAATGTTTAATTCATCAATTTGTTTAAAAAATTTCAACAAGTGGTTTTCAATTTTTGGGATTTTTGTTAGAAATTCCCTGCTCAAGCCAATTTTGTCAAATTTAATCTCAATTGCACTTAATATTTTACTGCATTAGTAGCATGCATCATGACATTGTGATTGTTTATGCATTATTTGTGTTTAGGATTCACATGCATTACATTGATTTTTGTATCCATCTTGCAGTTTTGCAGTCATATCTCTCATTATTTTTACACATAGCATGCATACACTTTGCTACATTGGGTACTCAACTTGATCAAAAAATTGATTGATTAATTTTTGAGCTATGTACTTTCTAGTATATGCCTGTTTTATGTGTGAACTGTAGAAAATATTTTTCTTAAGAGATATGATTGATAATTAATGTGCAAATATTTTCTCTACTCATGCAACTGTTTATGGGTTACATAATGCCATGTTTGCATTTTATTGAAAGAGAGAATATTTTTTCTTCATGTGTATCCTCACCTTAGTTTTTAACTTTGGTTTGTGTGATTTTTACTTTGGTCCTGCTGGTGAGGATGTTCCTGATCTTGCTGCTGCTGCTGCTGCTATTCCCCACCCCCTTTATTTTTCCCAAAAACTGTTTTTCCCACAACTTGTTTTGTTTTTCCTATTTTTATAGGGGGAGAAAAGTTTTTTTTTTAACATGTGTTGTTCATAGGGGAGCTGTCTCTATTTTCTATAGAGTTGAATTGTTTTGTGTTCCCCTTGATTCTCTATTTTCTCTTATCATTTATTGCGTATGTTGACTGTTTACTCTTTGTATGAGTTGTCTTTGTCAATACGTGACAAAAAGGGGGAGAAATTATTGATTTATGGGTATCATGTTTGTCTTGTTTAGGGGGAGTGGAAGTTATTTTTGAAAGGGGAGAATATAAATAAAAACTTTTTGTTGTATCTAACTTAGGGGGAGAGTTAGTTTACCTTTGTTTTTATTTCTGTTTCTTGTTCACTGCTCATTGATTTATATTTATGAGTTATTCAAGATATATGTCTTTGTTTTGTGTTTTGTGAAATCAAGAATTTATTTTTGTTGATTTACTGTTTTTCTGTCACACATGTGTTTATGCGTTTGTTGAGTGTTTCAGGATTATACAGGTTAATTCAATTGATCAAGAATTTATTTTTGTTGATTTACTGTTTTTCTGTCACACATGCGTTTATGCGTTTGTTGAGTGTTTCAGGATTATACAGGTTGATTCAATTGAGCTGTTGTCTACACTTGCAACTGATGGATAGTAGTTAGGATTGAATTTGAGTTTATGAGCATTTTTTTTGTAAAGGGCTGTTTACTTGTAAACTTTGAGCTTTTAATTTGTGTTTTGTCACGGATTGTTAAAGGGGAAGTTTGTTAGGTTCTAAGGTCTTAGGATTTTATGTATTTAGAGCTCTAATTTGTAATGTTGGCAAACCATGATCAAAACAATGTATTTAGTCTTGTTTAGGCTTGCTCAAAGTTGATTAAATATTATAAAGTTGGAATTGAGTGGCTGCAGATGTATTGGAGCATTTCTGCCTGGCTCGATCGATCGAAGGATAGACTCGATCGATCGAATCTCGGGTCAGATGCGTTTTCTGCAGAGTTCCAGCTCAGTCCAAACTCTATTTAAACGTCTTGGGGTTCAAGTAAAACACTCCTATATATAAGGAAAACCCTAGAACGTTTTTGGGACTTTTTAAAGAGAGATTAGAGTGCCTCTTGTGCCTCCTTTTATTTTAGGGTTTTGTGCCCAAATCTCTCTAAGTCTTTGTTGCTCATATTTTCTGTTTATGTGAATCTCTTGTGAGATCTTTGAGGAGCTTTCCTTCACATAAACTTAGGGTTTTCAAGGTAGAGATATATCTACATCTTGATGATTAACAAGGTTGCAACCATTGGAATTTAAAGATAAACAAGCGGGGAGCTTGTAGCTGATTGAGGGATTCAAAGAAAGAAGTAGTCCGTAGACTCGGAGCCTGCGCGTGGTCGTGTCAGGAAGTTTTACTGGTGGGTAGCATTAGGAAGTCAAGCGGGGAGCTTGTAAGTCCTTTTGTAAGAACTTCAATTCTTTCTTAGTGGATTCCGTTTTGTCTTGAGGATCGGTGGGTAAAATCCTCCCCAGGTTTTTCCGTATGGTTTCTTGGGTGATCATATCATTGTGTTATTTATTATTCCGTTGCATTATATTTTTGATATGATTATTTGATTGTTTTAACCTAGAATTGCTTAATTTGACTAAGTAACAACTTGGCTAATTAATCTAGGCTACGCAATCTGGTTGTGTTTAAGGGGTCTAAAACCGTATAAATTCAATTTCTTAAACTTCTGTTATAGAATCAAGAAATAGTGTATTGAGGTTTGGTGTACAGAAGCATTGGACATGCTTACTATTTTGCAGACTATGTAAGCTACTTTATAAAATCTTAAGTAATGTTGAGTTCTATATCGCGTGTATTTCAGACTTGTTTCTCCCTGTTACCAGTATTTTTCTTTCCTTTTTCTTCTGTTTCTCAAAAACCAGAGGGTACGACAATGAAGACCATTTGTGATATTCTTGGACCTTTTCCTAGCAACCAAATGAACCATAATGTCCCATCAGTAAGAAAAAAGAAAAAAGAACCATAATGCAAATTTACTGAATTTTGGGTATCTGGACCTTGCAAATGTTAGGTTGTTTGTCAATGAGCACTCTTTAAGAGGCGAATCGTTTATCCTGTTTTTTTCATGCCAAAAGAATGTGCTCCGAACACTGCAAAGAAAAAGATACTTTGGCATTTTCAATTTTTTGGGCTAGCTACTTTTTGATGAATCATAGGATACTGATTTTTTTCTCCCTTTAAGCTTCTTTGCTTAACAAATTGCTTTTCTGAGATCATGATTTTTTCTTGTTTGAAAAGAAATCATGAAATTATCCATGAAATCTTGCATTTAATTATCAAAAAGTTTTTCAAAGTTTTCACTGTGTTTTGGTTTCTTGGAAAAGCAAAAACGTTTTTGTTTTAAAGTTGTGTAGGTATAAATCCCAAATTGTTTCAACTGCAGAATTTGAGTCGAAAAGGAGTGGTAACTTAAATAAGAAGAGGAGGAGGAGAAGGAGATGTGGGGAAAGAGAAGATTTTTAAACATTAAAAAAAAAAAAAAATTGTCAGCTTGTATCTGCTCCTGGCACTGGATTTTTCTATGCCAAGAAGAAGAGCAGGAAGATTTTTACTGATAAGCTCCAGCTTTGGAAATCCTTGAGTAAAACGTCATGTCCAGTTTATAGAAGTAAAGTGAAGTGGGTGAGACTTCCTTTGTTATAAATCTACCTATTTGGATACACTTTTGCAGTATCAAGGTCATGTGATTATTTATGGTGCCAGATTAGTATGATAAATTGACCTGTGTGAGTCCACTGTGTATCAATATGACTATTATTTCTTGTAACAGTTTAAAATCAAGTAGAGCCGAAGGCATTCAATTACCTTATGGTCTATATAATGCATTGCTTGCTTCTTTTGGGAAGGAAAAAATTATCGTGTTCTTCCATCTTGGTTTCGTAAAACTGTTTAACGAGCCAAACTCATTTAACTTAGGTTTCAATTTTTCAATCAATATTAGAAGAATTCAGGAACATAGTCAACATTTTCAATGATCAAATACAACTTCTGCTGCTGGTATCATGGATCCCCATTCTCTCTGTTTTCATTCTTAAATTATTTCTTGGATTTTCCTAATGTGGAATTTGTTTGTGATATGAAATCAACATTCAGCTGTATACTCCTCCCAGTCAGCTCCTGCAAGAATCCTAAGGAAAGCTGTTTTATATAGATATACACTCAGTTTAATGAATCTGGAATTTATGGCATGATCTCAAACAATATTGAGAACCACCGTTATTTTAAAAATGGTTAAAACCAATCATAATTAAAAAGCTTTTTAAATCTTTCACTTTGTTTTGATTTAAACCAATTGAATTGTGTAGGTCTAAGGTTGTGATTGGATAGATTGGCAGTTTATTTTACTATTCATCTTATTTTTGTTATTATTCAGGGGTCCCATTGCACTTTTTAGAACTATTCATAA
This sequence comes from Quercus glauca, assembly GCA_023736055.1. Taxonomy (NCBI): domain Eukaryota; kingdom Viridiplantae; phylum Streptophyta; class Magnoliopsida; order Fagales; family Fagaceae; genus Quercus; species Quercus glauca. Next base: position 44,726,971 of record CM043322.1, on the reverse strand, counting down.
GTTTCACTGTATTATTTCAGCTAATTTTTACCTTTATCTATAGTATTTTCAGCAAAAAGTTTTCAATTTCAGTAAAATAAGTGGATCCCAAACAAACCCTAAATCTCAATTAGTTTCAACAGCAGAAGTTGAATTGAAAAGGGCTGGTAACTTAACTAAGAGGAGAAGGGGGAAAGAAGAAGGTTTTTAAAATTAGCAGGCATTTTTTTATTTTTTTGATTTGATAGGTAATACAAGTTTTATAAGAAAAACAAAATTGTCAAGCTAGTGAAGTTTGAATATATATATATGTACACACACAAGCCAGATTTCCCCATATTATTATATAATGAAACTAACTGAAGTCGCAATGCTTTGCTTTAATTAAACAGTCAGATTCTATTTGTTCATACCAGTTTTGAGTTGACTGTTCGACGCTCGGGGAAGACCGTCGAGGCGGTTGTTCCTAGTCCATCCCTCGGCTGGCACACAGCAACCTGCTCTCGCCGCGGGAGCAGCTCGAGCAATTCACCAACAACTGACGAGTTTGGGACTGGGACCTCATGCCTAACCCTTAGAGTCAATTATTTTCTTAAGATTACAGATCCATTTTGCCGACTTCCCTTACCTACATTGTTTCATCAACCAGAGGTTGTTCAACTTGAAGTCTTTTACCAAAAAAAGAAAAAACAAAAAGAAACTAACTGAAGTCTGAATATATATACACACAAACCATATAAAAATGAAATATAATTTATCGTTTTCTTTTTCTTATAATAGCATATTTCCAGCACAATTGGGTTCTTTTTTTTGACTTATTTAATGACCAACCGTGTAAATAAAGTTGAAGAAAACAATGAATCCGTCAAGAGTAAAATGGGTTAGTTGGATTTGAGCTGCTTCACTCGGGTTGGAGCATTCCCAAAAAAAAGTAAAAAATAAAAATAAAAAACTAAAAAAACGTCATTCTAGCTTCATTTATAGAAAAACAAGGCCGGGATGGGACAAAAAATTGAAAAAAAATTTGTTCTGGGTACAGTTTCTACCCGACGCGGGCTAAACCATTCCAAAAAAAAAAAAAAAAAAAAGAGTAAAATAATTCAAAAAATTAAAAAACGTCATTCTTGCTTCATTTCTAGACAAACTGGGTAGAGACAGGCTGAAAAAGAGAAAAAAAATTTCCGTTCTCGGTACCGTTTCTACCCGACATGAGCGCATTTCCAAAAAAATTTTAAAAATAGTAAAATAATTCAAAATTTTGAAAAACGTCATTTTGGCTTCATTTCAAGCGAAATCGGGCTGGGATAGGCTGAAAAAGAGATATAAAAATTTTCGTTCCAAGAACCGTTTCTACTTGACCCGGGCTGGAGCATTCCCAAAAAAAATTAAAAAAAAGTCATTCTGGCTTCATTTTGAAACAAACCGAGTTGGGACAGGTCAAAAAAGATTTTTTTTTTTTTTTTTTTTTTTTTTTTTTTTTTTTTTTTTTTTTTTTTTTTTGTTCTGGGTACCATGTATGCCTGATGCGAGCCAAAGCATTCCCAAAAGAAAAAAAAATAGTAAAATAACTCAAAAAATAAAATAAAATAAAAACTTCATTCTGGCCTTATTTCTAGCCAAATTGGGACGGGTAGGGGTGTTCACCAAATCGCATAAATCACACAAACCACAAAAACCGCACCAAAACCGCTCACAAAATGACATAACCTAACCGCACCGCACCGCAAGTAACAGTGCACCACACCGCATGGTGTAGTGCGGTTTGCGGTTTTATAATAAGAAAACCGCATAAACCGCACCGCACCATCTTTATATATTAATATATTTATTTATTTTTAATATTAAATATATTATTAATATTTTAATAACCTTAGTTTAAAAAAAAAAAAAAAAATTTTGATAGTCCTAGCAAGTGTTGATTAGAAAAGTCACCCTAAAATAAAGAAAAACTAACTCAATAATTTAAAACTTTGCCCAAAAAAAAGAAATGAATTAGTTTTTGGTTGGGTAAGAAAAGCCCAAAATTTGAAAAATATACTGATTTCAAACCACATCTTATACATAGCACCCTACATGTGACCGCAAAAATGAGGTGCGGTGTAGTTATGGTTTTAGCTAAACTGCACTACAAAGTGCAGTGCTAAAAATGGCCCAAAACCGCACTGCGAACACCCCTAGGGATAAGACAGCCCAAAAAAGAGAAAAAACAATTTTCGGTCTGGGTATCGTTTCTGACCCATGCGGGTTAAAGCATTCCCAAAAAAATTCAAAAAAAAAATTGAAAAACGACATTTTGGCTTCATTCTAGACAAACTGGGCCAGGACAAGCTGAAAAAGGGATGAAAAAAAATTTCATTCCGGATACCATTTCTACTTGACCCCAGCTAGAGCATTCCTAAAAAAAATTCAAAAAAAAAAAAAAAAAACGTCATTCTGGCTTCATTTCTATCTATACTGGGTTGAGACAGGTGCAAAAAAAGAAAAAAAAAATTCATTCCGGGTATCGTTTCTACCTGACTCGGGCTGGAACATTCCTAAAAAAATAGTAAAAAAATTCAATAGAATAAAAAATGTCATTTTGGTTTCATATTTAGACAAACCAAGCTGGGACAGGTCAAAAAAGAGATAAAAATTTTTTTCGTTCTGGGTAACGTTTCTACTTGACTCGGGCTGGAGCATTCCCAAAAAAAAGTAAAAAAATTCAAAAAATTAAAAAACATTATTTTGGCTTCATTTTTAGCCAAATCAAGTTGAGACAGGCTGAAAAAGAAAAAAAAATTTCATTCTGTGTACCATTTTTACCCGACACGAGTTGGAGCATTTCCAAAAAAAATTAAAAAACGTCATTTTAGCTTCATTTCTAGCCAAACCGGGCCAAGATAGACCGAAAAAGAGATAAACAAATTTTCATTCTAGGAACCATTTCTGCTTGACCCGGCATGGAGCATTCCCAAAAAAATTCAAAAAATTAAGAAACGTCATTTTGGCTTCATTTCTAGCCAAATTGGGCTGAGACAGGCTGCAAAAGAAAAAAAAAATTTCATTCCAGGTACCGTTTCTACCCGTCCCTGGCTGGTGCATTCCCCAAAAAAATAGTAAAAAAATTGAAAAATTGAAAAAACGTCATTTAGGATTAATTTCAAGTCAAACCGGGCTAGGAGAGGCCAAAAAAGAGAAAAAATTATCTTTCCAGGTATCGTTTCTACCGGACCTCGGCTGATGCAGTCCCAAAAATATATATATAAAAAAACAATAGTAAAAAAATTAAAAAATTAAAAAACGTCATTCTGCTCTCATTTCAATCCAAATCGGGATGAGAAAAGTGGAAAAAAAAAATTGTTCTGAATATCATTTCTGCCTTACTAGAGATTGTGCATTTCCAAATTTAAAAAAAAAAAAAGTAAAAAAATTAAAAAATGCCATTTTGGCTTCATTTCTAGAAAAACCGGACTAGGGTAGGGCTGTAAATGAACCAAGCTGATCATGAACAATTCGGGTTTGGCTCGATTAAAAGCTTGTTCATGTGTGTTTATTTATAAATAAGCCAAGCTTGAGTCTTAGTTTTAGGCTTGTTTAATAAACAAGCCGAGTCCAAGCAAAAAAATTTGTTCATGAACAAGCACGTGAGCTATTAGGCTTGATACACAACAATTCAAATATAGACTCATTTATAAGTTTATATGTGTTAGTTAAAATGCTTATTACACATATTTTAATAATGACATGGCTAACATAAAATCACTACCTATATTACCTTAATTTTTTCCTTCACTTTAAATTGATCAAGAACCACTTTAGACTATAGTTACATTTAAAAATAAATAAATAATTAAGTAGGCCACATATGATCCTTCCCTATCAATCATCTAAATTAAAGTTGTGAAACATGTTAGTATTTTCTCATTCATAATGGTTACAAATAGGTATTTTTTTAGTCCTTCACCATCTAATGTAAATGTAAAAATTGTATTTTGAACAATTGTTGAAGCCGTAAACAAGGAATGATGAATGAATGAATTTAATTATGTAAATTATTAATTTGAATAATGACTAATCATAAATAAGACTAAATGCATGATAAAATGAGTATACTATTTTCTTTTTCTTTTTTCTTAATTTTAAAGATCTAAGCATTTTTTTAGATCTCAAGCTCAAAAACTTGACATGAGCTCGACTTTGAGCTTGATATTAAGCTTGAGTTTGGCTTGACTAATTAATCAAGCCAAGCCAAGCCAAGCTCAAACTTTTTGGCTTTCCCATGAGCTCAAGCTCAAACACTATTTTTAGGCTTGTCACAAGCTCAAAAAACGTCATTCTGGCTTTATTTCTAAACAAATCGGGCTGGGACAGGTCGAAAAAGAGAAGACAAATTTTTTTTTTTTTCGTTCTGGGTACCGTTTTGCCCGACGCTGGCCAAAGCATTCCCAATTTTTTTTTTAAAAAAAATAGTAAAATAACTCAAAAAATTAAAGAAAAACTTTTATTTTGGCCTCATTTCTAGCTAAACCGAGATGTGATGCGAACCTCAATCGACACGCTTTGAGACCTAACGAATAATATTGGAATAATTGCCCAAGAAAGCTAAAATTCAGATTTTAATAGAACCCTGACCCAACGTTTATAAGTGAAACGCGAACTAAAAGTATAAGTAACAGACCTTGACCCAATGATTATGATTGAATCACGATTTAAAGGTATAAAGTTTGAATGCCACAAGGAAAAATCCCTAATAATTCACAGTTCTTGAAGAACTAAAAGAAGAGCAAAGTCTCACTTTTTTCTGATATTTTATTCAATAACCCTCTATTACAATGAGTGCATGCTATTTATAAGACATGACTTGAAAATAGAAAATATAAAAAACGTATTAAATAATAAAACCTTAAATAAAAGTTGATTTGGTATGAAATTAGCAGATCCAAAATAGGAAAATAGCTAAAAAACGTTCTAAATAATAAAAGCCTAAAATTAATGTAGATCTGGTTTGAAATTAGAAGCTCCAGAATAGAAAAAATGTCTATTAACTTATATGGAGCTGGAAAGTCAATTAGCCATTAATCCATACCATAAATCACGTCCAATAAAGCAAGATCAGCCCTCAATAGCTTGGATTAAATTTATTACGCTTTCATCTTCCTTTGGGCCAAGATTGGAATGTCCTGCGTTAGAATCAACAGCCCAAATCTCTTGAATCAGCCTATTAAGTGCTTCTTTGATCTTCTTGGATCTTGCTCTAGTAATAGTAATAGGCCCAACTAGAACATGTAATGGATCCTTGAATGCTTGTTGATTCTTATCAGGATGGGACAGCCTAAAAAACAGAAAAAAAAAAAAAAAAATTTCGGTCCGGGTACCGTTTCTACCCCACGTGGGCTAAAGCATTCCCAAAAAAATTCAAAAAAAAAAAAGTAAAATAATTAAAAAAATTAAAATACGACATTCTGGCCGAGACAGGCTAAAAAAGAGATAAATTTTTCGTTCCAGGTACCGTTTTTGCCCGATGCGAGCTAAAGCATTCCCAAAAAGTTTTTCTTTTAAAAAAAAATAGTAAAATAATTCAAAAAATTTAAAAACGTTATTCTAACTTCATTTCAAGCCAAACCGGGCTGGGACGGGTCAAAAAAGAGAAAAAAATATTTGTTTCGAATACCATTTCTACTCAACCCGAGTTAGAGCATTCCCAAAAAAATTCAAAAAATCAAAAAACGTCATTCTGGTTCATTTCTATCCATATCGGGTTGAGACAAGTGCAAAAAAAGAAAAAAAAAATCATTACGGGTATCGTTTTTGCTTGACTCGGGCTGGAGCATTCCTAAAAAATTTCCAAAAAAATAGTTTAAATATTCAAAATTTTAAAAAACGTCATTCTGGTTTTGTTTCTAGATAAACCGGGTTTGGACAGGCCGAAAAAGAGATAAAAAAAATTTCGTTCTAGGTAACGTTTTTACCTGACCCAGGCTTTGATAAGTTCACAGTTCTTGAAGAACCAAAAGAAGAGCAAAGCCTCACCTTTGTCTGATTTTTATTCAATAACCCTCTATTACAATGAGTGCATCCTATTTATAAGACATGACTTGAAAATAGAAAATATAAAACACGTACTAAATAATAAAACCCTAAATAAAAGTTGATTTGGTTTGAAATTAGCAGATCCAAAATAGGAAAATAACTATAAAAAAAACGTTCTAAATAATAAAAGCCAAAAATTGTGGTAGATCTGGTTTGAAATTAGAAGCTCCAAAATAGGAAAAATGTCTATTAACTGATATGGAGTTGGAAAGTCAATCAGCCATTAATTCATGCCATAAATCTGTTAGAATTATTTACCCTCAAAAACAATATTATGCATTTTTATTTGATAATAAAAATTGATTTTCACATTCATAATTTTATAGGTATATTTCATTGTTTCAATGTGGCACATGATATCACCTCTGTAGAAAAATCATGTTAATGGTTAAGGAACCAAAGACAGGGAGTAATGATTTTTCATAGATTATTAAATTGTTCTAGGCTGTGGATATTAATTGAATATTACCACTAAAGCTTACACTTGTTGTGCTGCTATATGATAGGATGATTTACTCCATCATTGAGGTAGTGACTTTAAGTAGACAAGTGGGTGTAATGTAACAGTACATACACTGAATTAGATTCGATCAAGGACACCTTATGGAGCGATCATTGTTAATTAAAAGGTTGTCCTATCATAATTTTTCTATTGTCCTTAAATATGAGGGGTTTGTGTATATTTATTTATTATGCACATAACTTTGACAATGTCAATTGGTGATGCCGATTTTAAAGGCTATATACAGACACGTTGGGTTATTTGTGTAATGAGTAAGATATATAAATGCTCAACAATGAATCCACCAGTCTCTAAAGAAGATAGTATATTCAGTTGATTTTCATATTGAAGTTGGACTCAAAACAAAACTGGCCGGTGACATTTTTCGAAAATGTTTTTCATATATATAATATTTTTTATATATATTTAAAAAGTTTTTTTTTTCAAAAATATTTTGGAGTCCAATAGAAATTATGAAATCAAGAAATTAATGGTTACATAAGTTAGGGACATGACAGTGATATTAATCTAGTTCTAGTGGCTTGTGGGAATATAGTATGGTGGAAGGACATAAATATAAAATTATATGTAATGGGACCTCATTTGTAATTCTCTAATCTTTCGGGGTCAATTGCAATGTGTTGATGGACATTATTGCAATCTGTAGAAGTTCAAATATTTTCCTAATATGATTAAGAAAATTAAGGAATAATTTTGGAAAGAGTTTCAAGATAAGTCAATAACGTTCAAAAAGTTATTGATAAAATCCTACGACTGAAGATTAGGATCCCTAAGGATCCCACGTCCAATCTCTCTCTAGGGTTTTAGAAGTCTACTATAAAATAAGATTTTATAATATCATATTTAGTGGTTGGCCATTAGAACTATTGAGTGATACTGCAATCTTCTGAAAACTCAAAAAGAAACAGAGAGAGAGACGTGAATACCTTGGGAGGCAACACACTTGGGTTGCTAAGAGAGGTACGCAATTTTGTTCTATTTAGAATCTATGGTTGTGTGGTACAACGATCTTTAAAAAATATATATAAATATTTGTTCTATATTGCTTCCGCAAAAGTTTTCAAAATTTATTACGCCTTCATCTTCCTTTGAGCCAAGCTTGGAATGTCCTGCGTTAGAATTAGCCCAAATCTCTTGCTCTAGTAATAGGCCCAACTAGAACACGCAATGGATCCTTGAATGCTTGTTGATTCTCATCACGACCCGGGCTGGAGCATTCCCAAAAAAATTCAAAAAAAATTAAAAACGTTAATCTGGCTTCTTTTCATGCCAAACCGGGTCGGGACAGGAAGAAAAAGAGACAAAAAAAGAAATTTCGTTCCGAGTACCGTTTATACCTGACCCAGGCTGTAGCATTCTTAAAAAAATAGTCAAAGATTGCAAAAAATTAATAAATGTCATTTCGGCTTCATTTCTAGCCAAACCGAACTAGGACAAGTAGAAAAAGAGATAAAAAGTTTTTTGTTTTGAGTATCGCTCCTACTCGACCTGAGCTAGAGAATTCCCAAAAAAATAGTAAAAAAAATTCAAAAAATTAAAAAAGTCTTTCTGGATTCATTTCTATATAAAATCGCATCAGGATAGGCCGAAAAGATATAAAAATTTTTTTGTTTCAGGAATCATTTTTGCCCGAACTAGGCTAGAGCATTCCCAAAATTTTTTTAAAAAAAATAGAAAATAATTCAAAAAAATAATAAAAATGTCATTCTAGCTTCATATCATGCCAAACAGGGCCCGGATAAGCCAAAAAAGAGAGAAATTTTTTTTTTTTTTTTTTTTTTTGTTCTGAGTACTGTTTATACCCGACTTGGGCTGGAGCAATCCCAAAAAAATAGATAAAAAATTAAACAAAGTCATTCTGGCTTCCTTTCTACACAAATCAGGCCAGGATAGGCCAAAAAAGGGAGAAAAAATTTTCATTCCGAGTACCGTTTCTACCCGACCCGGGTTGGAGCATTCCCAAAAACATAGGAAAAAAATTAAAAAAATTAAAAAAATATCATTCTGGCTTCATTTCTATACAAATCGGACAAGGACAGGCCAATAACAAGAGAAATTTTTCGATCCAAGTACTGTCTCGCTCCTAGCATTCCCAAAAAAATATTAAAATAATTCAAAAAAATTAAAAACGTCATTCTAGCGTCATTTCATGCCAAACCGTGCCGTCACAGGAAGAAAAAGAGATAAAAAAAAAAAAAATTTCATTCCGGGTACCGTTTCCCCTGACTCAAGCTAGAGCATTCCTAAAAAATAGTAAAAAATCCAAAAACAATTTAAAAACGTCATTCTGGCTTCATTTCTAGACAAATTGGGCCGAGATAGGCCGAAAAAGAGAGATTTTTTTTTTTTTTTTGAGAATAGTTTATGCCTGACTTAGCTGGAGCATTCCCAAAAAAATAGTAAAAAGATTCAAAAAAAAAAAAAAAAAAAAAAAAGCCATTCTGGCTTTGTTTCTAGCCAAACTGGGCTTGGACAAGCCAAAAAAGAGATATATATATATATATATATATTTTGTTCTAGGTACCTTTTCTACCCGACCCGGGCTGGAGAATTCCAAAACATATGGTAAAAAAAATTAAAAAAACTTCATTCTGGCATCATTTCTATATAAATCGGGCTAGGACAAGGCAAAAAAGGGAGAAATTTTTTTCGATCCGAGTACCGTTTCTACCTAACCCGGGCTGGAGCATTCCCAAATTTTTTTTAAAAATATGAAAATAATTCAAAAAAAAAAAATAAAATAAAAACATAATTCTAGCTTCATTTCATGCCAAACAGGGTCGGGATAGGAAGAAAAAGAGATAAAACAAAATTTCGTTCCAGGTACAATTTCTCCTGACCCAAGCCAGAGCATTCCTAAAAAAATAGTAAACAATTCAAAAACGTCATTCTGGCTTCATTTCTAGCCAAACCAAGCCGGGACAGGCCAAAAATAAGATAAAAAAAATTCGTTCCGAGTACCATTTTTACCCGACTTGAGCTGTAGCATTCTCAAAAAAATAGTAAAAGAATTCAAAAATTTAACAAACGTCATTCTGGCTTCCTTTTTAGCCAAAGCGGGCCAGGACAGGTCGAAAAAGAGAGTTTTTTTTTTTTTTTTTTTTCGGGAGCTGTTTCTACCTGACCTAGGCTAGAGCATTCAAAAAAAAAAAAAAAAAAAGAAAAAAATTCAAAAATTTAAAAAAGTCATTCTGGCTTCAATTCTATATAAATTGGGCCAGGATGGGCCAAAAAAGAGGGAAAATTTTTTTTCGCTCCGAGTATCGTTTCACTCCTAGCATTTCCAAATTTAAAAAAAAAAAAATATTAAAATAATTCAAAAAAATTAAATACGTCATTCTAGCTTCATTTCATGCCAAACCGGGCCGGGACAGGAAGAAAATAGATTAAAAAAATTTTGTTCCAGGTAGCGTTTCTCTAGACCCAAGTTGGAGCGTTCCCAAAAAAATAGTAAAAAAATTCCAAAAATTAAAAAAACGTCATTCTAGCTTTATTTCTTGCCAAACTGGCTGGGACAGGCTGAAAAAGAGATAAAAAATTTTTCATTTCGAGTATCATTTCTACCAGACCTGGGTTGGAGCATTCCAAAATATATATATATATATATATACAAAAAAATTAAAATATGTCATTCTATCTTCATTTCTGGCAAAACCAGGCCAAGACAAGCCAAGGCTGGAGCATTCCCAAAAAAATAGTAAAAAAATTAAAAAAATTAAAAATCATCATTTTGTCTTCATTTCTAGACAAACCAGGCAGGGACAGGCCCAAAAACAAAGAAATTTTTTTTCGTTATGAGTACCATTTCTACAAGACCTGGGCTGGAGCATTTCAAAAAAAAAAATTGAAAAAAATTAAAAAATGAAATTCTGGCTTCATTTCTAAAAAAAATGGGGCCGGGACAAGCCCAAAAGGGATAACAAAGTCATTATGGCGTCATTTCTATAAAAATCGGGCCAGGACATGGCAAAAAAGAGAGAATTTTTTTTTTCGATCCAAGTACCATTTCTACCCAATCTAGGCTGGAGCATTCCCAAAAAATTTTTAAAATAATTCAAAAGAAATTAAAAACGTCATTCTTGCTTCATTTCATGCCAAACCGGGCCAGGACAGGAAGAAAAAGAGATTAAAAAAATTTCGTTTCAGGAATCGTTTCACTTGACCCAAGCCAGAGCATTCCCAAAAAAAAATAGTAAAAAATTCAAAAACGTCACTCTGGCTTCATTTCTAGCCAAACTAGGTCAAAACAGGCCAAAAAACAGATAAAAAAATTTCGTTCTGAGTATTGTTTCTACCCGACACAGGCTACAACATTCTATAAAAAATAGTAAAAGAATTCAAAAAATTAATAAACATTATTCTGGCTTCGTTTCAAGCAAAACCGGGCCTAGACAAGTAGCAAAAGAGATAAAATTTTTTTTGTTCCATGTACCGTTTCTACCCGATCTGGGCCGGAGAATTCCCAAAAATATAGTAAAAAAATTCAAAAAATTAAAAAAGTCATTCTGGCTTCATTTTTATATAAATCGGGCCAAGACAGGCTGAAAAAGAGAGAAACAAATTTTCGTTCTGAGTACTGTTACTACCCGACCAGGGTTGGAGTATTCCCAAAAAAATTCAAAAATTTAATAAATGTCATTCTTGCTTCCTTTTTAGCCAAACTTGCCTAAGACAGGCCGAGAAAGGTAGAAAATTTTTTTCGTTCCGTGTTCCGTTCCTACCCGACCTGAGTTAAAGCATTCCCAAAAAAATAGTATAAAAATTCAAAAAACTAAAAAACATAATTTTGGCTTCATTTCTAGAAAAAAAATTGGGCTGGGACAGGCCAAAAAAGAGATAAAAAAAATTTCGTTATGGGTATCGTTTCTTCCAACCCAAGCTAGAGCATACCCAAAAAAAAAGTAAAAAAATTCATTTCTAGCCAAACCGGACCAGGACAGACCGAAAAAGAGATAAAATTTTTTTTTTCGTTTCGAGTACTGTTTCCACCTGACCTTGGCTACAGCATTCTACAAAAAATAGTAAAAGAATTCAAAAAATTAATCAATGTCATTCTGGCTTTGTTTCGAGCCAAATCGGGCTTGGACAAGCAGAAAAAGAGATAATTTTTATTTATTTTATTTATTTATTTATTTTTGCTTTGAGTACCATATCTACCTAACCCGATGCTGGAGAATTCCCAAAAAAATAGTAAAAAATTCAAAAAATTAAAAAAGTCATTTTGGCTTCATTTCTATATAAACCAGGCCAGGACAGACCGAAAAAGAGTGAATTTTTTTTTCGAGTACCGTTCCTACCCCGACCAGGCTAGAGCATTCCTAAAAAAAATTGAAAAAAAATTTATCTAATTCAAAAAAATTAAAAACGTTAACTGGCTTTATTTCACGCCAAACCAAGCTGGGACAGGAAGAAAAAGAGATAAAAAAAATTTTGTTACGAGTACCGTTTCTACCCGACCAGAGCTGCAGCATTTTCAAAAAAATTGTTAAAGAATTCAAAAAATTAATAAATATCATTCTGGCTTCGTTTCTAGCCAAACAAGGCTATGACAAGCAAAAAAAGAGATAAAATTTTTTTTTGTTTTGAGTACCATTTCTACCCGACCCAGGTTGGAGCATTCACAAAAAAATAGATAAAAAAATGAAAAAAAAAGTCATTCTGGCTTCCTTTCTACACAAATCGGGCCAGGACAGGCCAAAAAAGGGAGAAAATTTTTTCGTTCCAAGTACCGTTTCTACATGACCCGAGCTGGAGCATTCCCAAAAAATAGATTAAAAAAAAAAAGTCATTCTGGCTTCCTTTCTACACAAATCGACCCAGGTCAGGCCAAAAAAGGGAGAAAATTTTTTTGTTCCGAGTACCGTTTCTCCTTGACCCGGGCTGGAGCATTCCCAAAAATATAGTAAAAAAATTCAAAAAATAAAAAAAAAACATCATTCTAGCTTCATTTCTATATAAATTAGGCCAGGACAGGCCAAAAAATAGAGAAAACATTTTTCGCCCTAAGTATCGTTTTGCTTGGAGCATTCCCAAAAAAATTTTCAAAAAAATATTAAAATAATTCAAAAAAAATTAAAAACGTCATTCTGGCTTCATTTCATGCCAAATCGTGCCGCGACATAAAGAAAAAGAGACAAAAAAAAATTTCATTTCGGGTACCGTTTCCCTTGATCCAAGCCGGAGCATTCCCAAAAAAATAGTAAAAAATTCAAAAACGTCATTTTGGCTTCATTTCTAGACAAATTGGGCCGGGACAGGCTGTAAAAGAGAGATTTTTTTTTTTTTTTTTTGGTTCTGGGAACCATTTCTGCCAGACCTTGGCTGGAGCATTCCTAAAACAATAGTAAACAAATAAAAAAAAAATGTTATTCTGGCTTTGTTTCTAGCCAAACCGGGCTAAGACAAGCCAAAAAAGAGATTATATATATATATATATATTTTTTTTTTTTTTTTGGTTCCAGGTACCTTTTCTATCCAATCCGGGCTGGAGAATTCAAAAAACAAAATAGTAAAAAAATTCAAAACAATTAAAAAAGTCATTCTGGCGTCATTTCTATATAAATCAGGCTAGGACAGGGCAAAAAAGAGAGAATTTTTTTTTTTCCCGATCCGAGTACCGTTTCTATCCAACCAAGGCTGGAGCATTCCCAAATAAATTTTAAAATAATTCAAAAAAATTAAAAACGTTATTCTGGCTTCATTTCATGTCAGTCCAGGCCGGGACTAGAAGAAAAAGAGATAAAAAAATGTCATTTCGGGAACCGTTTCTGCCCGAACTAGGTTGGAGCATTCCCAAATAAGTTCAAAAAAATAGAAAAATAATTTCAAAAAAATTAAAAATGTCATTCTTGCTTCATATCATGCTAAATCGGGCCTGGACAAGCCAAAAAAGGGAGAAAATTTTTTCGTTCTGAGTACCGTTTCTACCAGACCCGGGCTGGAGTATTCCCAAAAAAATAGTAAAAGAATTCAAAAAAATAAAAACGTCATTTCGATTTCAATTCATGCCAAACTGGACCGGGACAGGAAGAAAAAGAGATAAAAATAATTTCGTTCTGGGTACCGTTTCTCCTGACCCATGCCGGAGCATTCCATAAAAAAATAGTAAAAAAATTCAAAAAATTGAAAACATCTTTTTCACTTCGTTTCTAGCCAAACTAGGCTAGGACAAACCAAAAAAGGGATAATTTTTTTTTGCTCCAGGTAACTTTTCGGCCCGAAAGGGTTGGAGAATTCCCAAAAAAATAGTAAAAAAATTTTAAAAATTAAAAAACATCATTTTAGGTTCATTTTTATGTAAATCGGGCCAGAACAGGCCAAAAAAGAGAGAAGTTTTTATTATTTTTTTTATCCGAGTACCGTTTCTCCAGACTCAAGTTGGAGCATTCGCAAAAAAATAGTGAAAAAATCCAAAAAAAAAAAAAAAAAAAATTCTAAAACGTCATTCTGGCTTCATTTTTAGACAAATTGGGTCGGGACAGGCCGAAAAAGAGAGAAAATTTTTTTTTTTGGGTAACAATTTCTGCTTAACCTAGGCTGGAGCATTCCCCAAAAAAAAAAAAAAAAAAAATGTCATTTTGGCTTCGTTTCTAGCTAAACTGGGCCGAGACAGAAAGAAAAAGAGATAAAAAAAAATTTCGTTCCAGGTAGTGTTTCTCCCAACCCAAGTTGGAGCTTTCCCAAAAAAAATAGTAAAAAAATTCTAAAAAAAGAAGAAGAAGTCATTCTAGCTTTATTTCTAGCCAAATCGGGCCAGGATAGGCCAAAAAAGAGATAAAAAATTTTTCGTTCCAAGTACCGTTTCTACACGACCTGGGTTGGAGCATTCCCAAAAAAATAGAAAAATATTCAAAAAAAATTAAAAAAATGTCATTCTACCTTCATTTCTAGCAAAACCAGGCCATGACAGGCCAAAAAAGAGATAAAAAAATTTCATTTTGGGTTTCGTTTCTATGCGACCCAGGTTGGAACATTCCTAAAAAAATAGTATAAAAATTCAAAAAATTAGAAAACGTCATTCTACCTTCATTTCTAGCAAAACCAGGCCATGACAAGCCAAAAAAGAGATAAAAAAATTTTCATTTTGGGTTCCGTTTCTATGTGACCCAGGATGGAGCATTCCTAAAAAAATAGTATAAAAATTAAAAAAAATTAAAAAACGTCATTTTGTCTTCATTTTTAGACAAACCGGGCTGAGATAGGCCCAAAAAGGGAGAAATTCTTTTTTTGTTCTGAGTACTGTTTCTACCCGACTCGGGTTGGAGCATTTCGAAAAAAATTGAAAAAAAAAAATCAAAAAACTTAATTCTGGCTTCATTTCTAGAAAAAATTGGGCCAGGATAGGCCAAAAAAGAAAAAAAAAATCATTCAGGAAACCATTTCTAGGCTGGAGAATTCCCAAAAAATAGTAAAAAAACTCTAAAAATTAAAAAAACGCCATTCTGGATTCATCTCTGTATAAATCGGCCCGAGATGGGCCGAAAAAGAGATAAAAACATCATTCTGGCGTCTTTTCTATATAAATTGGGCTAAGACAGGGCAAAAAAGAGAGAAAATGTTTTTCAATCCGAGTATCGTTTCTACCCACCCTAGGCTGGAGCACTCCTAAATTTTTTTTTAAAAAAATATTAAAATAATTAAAAAAAAATTAAAAATGTCATTCTGGCTTCATTTCTAGACAAATTGGGTTAGGCCAAGCCAAAAAAGAGAGAAAAAAAAAAAAAATTTGTTCCGGGAACCGTTTCTGTAAGACTTAGGCTGGAGCATTCCCAAAAAAATAGTAAAAGAAAATTCAAAAATTAAAAAAAGGCCATTCTGGCTTTGTTTCTAACCAAACTGAGCTAGAACAAGTCAAAAATGAGATTTTTTATTTTTATTTTTTTTTCTAGGTACCTTTTCTACCCGACCTGGGCTGGAGAATTCCCAAAAAATAGTAAAAAAATTCAAAAAATTAAAAAACGTCATTCCGACGTCATTTCTATATTGAATCATAAACCGAAGGTATAAAGTTTGAATGCAATAAGGAAGAATCCCTAATAAGTTCACAGTTCTTGAGGAACCAAAAGAAGAGCAAAGCCTCATCTTTTTTTGATTTTTATTCCATCATCCTTTATCACAATCTGTGGGCGAAACATATGATTAACCAGCCTTTGATAAGTTACCCCCGTGTTCTTCAAACTGAATGGCATCACCTTATAGCAAAACAGGCCTTGACTGGTGACAAAGGATGTCTTCTCTTGATCCGCCTCATCTATTCTTATTTGATTGTAACTTGAGAAGGCATCCATAAAACTTAGCAGCTTATGACCCGCAGTTGAGTCCACCAACTGATCAATACGCAGTAACAGATAGCTATCCTTGGGGCAAGCCTTATTCAGATTGGTGAAGTCCACACACATCCTCCATTTGCCATTAGCCTTCTTGACCATCACTACATTAGCCAACCAATCCGGGTAATAAACTTCCCGAATAAATTTTTCTGTAGTTAACTTTTGAACTTCTTCCTTAATGGCATTATCTCATTCAGGAGCGAATACTCTCTTCTTTTGACGTACGAGTTTAGAGGAAGGATGTATGTTTAGACGATGGGTGATGACACTAGGGTTTATACCTGGCATGTCTTGATGACTCCATGCAAACACATCAATGCTCTTCTTTAAGAACTGGACAAGGTCTTGCTTCGTCTTCTTTTTTATACTTGCTCCAACCCTTGTATACTTCTCGAGGTTATTCTCATCCAAAAGGATGTCTTCCAGCATTTCGGTGGGCTCTGCAACAACTCTCCTTTCCTCAATGCTCATGGTTTGAACGTGCTTGTCCATAGCCAACATGGCCAAATAACACTCTCTCGCTGCTAACTGATATCTTTGCACCTGCCTTATCCCATACTTTGTAGGGAATTTGACTGATAGGTGGTAAGTAGATGTCACTGTTCTAGCTATTCAGAGTTGGTCTTTTGATGACGGCATTATAAGAAGACGAATAGTCTACTACGAGGAAGTTCACTTCCTTGGTTATTTGCTGCGAGTATGATCCTACCACCACAGGTAATGTAATGGTTCCCACGTGTTGCACTTTCATTCCTCTAAATCCCACCAAGGGTGAACATACTGGACGAAGTTGATCTCGTCCAAGCCTAATTTGCTAGAAGGCGGGGTAATACAGGATGTCTACTGAACTTCCATTGTCTACCAACACCTTTCTAGTCGTATAATCAGCAATGAGCAAAGTGATAATGATTGCATCATCATGCGGGTGGTGAACTCTTTCAGCATCCTCATCTGTGAATGTGATGGCAGGCTCATCCATCCTCATCCTTGGTGATCATCCAGAGAGTTGGATGTTTTGCACCACCTTGAGATATGTCTTTCTTGACTTGGAAGATTGTCCTGTTGAAGTATCTCCTATAATAACCCTTATTTCTCCAAGTGGAGGTCGTGACGGCTCTTCTAGCTTTCCTTTCAACTTCTTGTCTTTGTGATCTCGTTCAAGGAAATTTCTCAATTTTCCTTGCCTGATAAGATTTTCTATTTGCTACTTCAAATCAAAACACTCGTCCGTGTCATGCCCATGGTCTCTATGGAAGCGGCAATACTTGTTCCTATTACGCTTCTTGGGATCTCCTTTCATTTTTTCCGGCCACTTCAAGGAAGGATCACCCTTGATTTGCATAAGCACTTGTTTAAGCGGCATGCTCAAGGGCGTGTATTTCTGACTCTGTGCTGAAGAGCTTGCCTTCTTGTTGTCTCGATCTTTCTTCTTTCCTGTTTGTCCCTTCTTTAAAAGAGGACCTTGCTCAGAATGGCCGGGAGATCTACTTCCATTCTCTCAACTCTTTTCCTCCTTTTAGCTATAATTGCTTCTTTTGCATTCATTAAATTTTGAGTCGAATGGACAAGTTTAGCCATGATTTGAGGCTCTTGCTCATAAAGCTTGTGGATGAATAAATCAGAGTTAACTCCATTATGGAAGGCCACCAATAATAACTTGTCATCCATCTCATCCACTTTTAGGGCTTCTTGTTAAAATGAGTAATAAAGGACCGCAAGCATTCATTTTCTCTAAGGATGGCATCTTGAACTTTGGAGGCAAGGGGTGACCGTTAATGGAAGCTGTGAAAGGGGAGTCTGTTCGATGAACTAAATCCTCTACGGGATTTTCCCTTCTCATGTTCTCCTTCATCTGGTCCATAAACTTCTTCATCTGGTCTATCTCCCTCTCCAAGTGTGGCACCCTTCGTGAAGTGATACCCTTTGACTGCCTCTCAGGCTCAGCATTTCCTCCTTTACCTTCTTGACTTTGGGCTTGTCCTTCAGCGTATCCTTCATGACGTTGCCTCTTTAAATTAATCTCCTTAGTCAACTCTTGGTTTTGATGGGTTAACTCCGCCATGGCGGCTGCCATGGACTGCACGTGTTGAAGGTAAGACAGTTGCATGATAGACGCTAACTGACGATCATGGTGGGGATTGCTAGAAGCATCCCTACTCTCCTGGTGGCCTGGGCTAGTGGCCCTCGATCTTGTTTGAACCATGCAGCCTTTTTTTGGAGAAAGATAAACTACAAAACATGAAATTAATCTTGTTTCCCACAGACGACACCAATTGATGATGCGAAGAAAATTAGTAGGCTGAATGCTTTGGGCTTCAAAGATCTAACCACTTTTTAGAAGGCTTGAAAAGGAAAAAACACGATCAAAGGTGACCGAGGTGCACCGGCCAAAAACCCTCTGTTGGTTAAGTTAGTTTCTCTCTTAAATTCTGGAATTCCAACTTTTTTGGGAATTGTGAAAAACTTACCTTAATTTGATGTAAATGAGCGTTTATATAGTGTACACTTGAAGCGGTTACTTGTCTAGTAACTTCCCTTATTTTTGAGGAGTTCGAAAGGTTTAGGGTTAACTTCCACAACCGCTATGGAAGTTAGACTATTTGATCTTATCTTCAATAACCGTTATTGGAAGCTAGGTACTTAGTAAGAAGTTATGGCAATGAACCTCGATTTTCACTCATGCCTCAGAATAGGAACGTGTGGTCCAATTCATTGACTCTTATAGAGAAACACATTTGGAATTTCCTAAGTGTCTGGGGTCGTCCAAACGTTTTCTTAATGGACGAGCCTTAAATGCATGGACGACCAGTTCTATAAAGGAGGTCCATTCTTGCCTTCTTAACATAGACGACTCTTATGGACGAGATTGGAGTTGGCTAAATTCTTAGTTCACCATTAGAACCATTCTCCCCGACAATTGAGGAAGGGTTAGGAGGTACTTTACAAGATTACTCTTGGTCACTAGATGTATACAATGCCCTGGAAAGTAATGATTAATTTTAACATAGTGGAAACTAAGGATAAACATAACTTTTTTGCCATGGAATATCTCAGCTCTAGTCCCTTCATGAGCCTGCTAACGTAATATAATAGCTTCTCCATACCTCCCTGCTTCTAAGACAACAAAGTCCCTAGTGATTGCTCACTGTTAGCTATGTACAATAAAATAGGCTTGCCAAGTGATAGAGCAACCATGGTATGAGGATCTGCTAGAATAGCTTGTATCTTCTTAAATGTCTTCTCAGACTCCACGCCATACAAAAGCTATCCCCTTTTTAATTTTCTCAACCAAAGGTTTCAAGATCTCAGCCAACCCTGGATAAACCTTCTCAAGTAAGACACCTTTCCTACAAAGCTCCTTAGTTCTTTCATAGTTGTTGGTGGAGTTAGTGTGGCTACTGCCTTAGCTTTTGTGGGATCTAAATCGATCCCTTTTTGATGGACAAGGAACCCTAAAAATTTCCCCAAAGATACCTTGAAGGCACACTTCATAGGATTCATCCTTAGGTTGAATTTCCTGCACCTTTCAAAAACTTGGTCTCAATTGCAATAAGTGCTCAACTAGACTCTTCACTTTTACCACCAGGTTGTTAACAAAATCCTCCACCTGCTTATGCAACATGTCATGAAAAATCAAAGTCATGGTTCTCTAGTATGTAACACCAACATTCTTCAATCCGAAAGGCATCATCTTGTAGTAGTAGTTCTCGAAGGGTGTCCTAAAGGCAGTTTTCTAGGCACTTGTTGGTTCCATGATGATATGGTTGTAACCACTATAGCCATCCATAAAAGGAAAAGCATTCGTGACCAGCATCTGCATCCACTAGAATGTCAAAATTGGGCAGTGAAAACTCATCCTTAGGGTAAGCCTTGTTAAGATCTTTGAAGTCTACACAAATCCTTTTCTGCCCGCCTTTCTTCTTTACAAGAACTATGTTGGCCAACCATTCTGGGCACTTGATCTCATCTATGAACCCTGCCTTTAAAAGCTTGTTCACCTCAACCTTGATCTTTTCTTCAACATCCAAATGATACTTCCTAGTTGATTGCTTCACGAGCTTGGCTTTAGGATCAACATTCAGCTTGTGTGTGACTAGCTTAGGATCCAAGCCTAGCATCTCTTCAAAGTTCCAAGCAAAACATCTTTATATTCCACTAATAAAGCTACCAGTTTTCTCCTTTCTCCCTTTGGTAAACCTTTACTTATTTTAACTAACCTTTCTTCTCCTTCATCATTCAGATTAACATCAATGAGTTCCTTTTGAACATTCTTCACAACATCATTTATACACTCAGGGGCGTCCTTCGTAGGCCCTTCAACTATGTGCACCTTTTCTGGTTGTTGAGTAAGGCTAAAGGGGTTAGGCCCGCTATTCTCTCGACCCCTTTACTTTAACCGTCAGAACTCATACACCACCTTGCCATTAGGCTTGGTGATCCTTCTTATCTTAAGAGGTCTTTCCAGCTCTATAACTTCTCCATCATCTTCCTCCCCCCTTTCTAAGATAGTGGCATTGAAAGAAAGGATCCTATTCTTTCCCTCAGGTTCAAACTCTTGGTACAAAGCTGCCTTAGCGTAGTGGAGTTCTGCCTTGTCATAAGGCATCCTGGTGGCCTCAATAGTCACAGGCCTACCTCTCCAAATAGCCTTTACACATTGGTGATACATGGAAGCCATAACTTTATGCACTTTAAGCAAAGGATGGCCTAAAATAACATGGTATGAAGTATCACCATCCATTACATGCATAAGGGTGCATGCCTTAATAGGCCCTACCCTCAAATGCAAGGACACATGCCCCAAAGTGCACTCCTGCAACGCCCCTATCCCTACCACTTGTAGTGGCTCTCGGATGATCCTTTCTTGCGAGATATTGGTGGCATCCAATTTTCAAAGGGGTAAGATATTGGTGGAAGTGCCAGTATCCACTAAGGACCTTTTGATTTGAGAGGCTCCCAAGAAAGCAGTGACATATAAGGGTCTTTCGCCATTAACTACTCAATTGGCTAAATCCGTGGCAGAGAAGGTCATCGATTCCCTAGTTTCTTGACATGCCACCTGCAATAAGCTTACCTTAGAAGCAGTCACTCCTTGGCTTCTTTTCACCACTCGAGTCAAGGCCTATGTTGCCTCCTTTATAGTCGACAGTCTAAGGCCTATTCCTTATGGAGAGGAATGGACTTTCTCATCCTACTAGATCCTCAACACCATCTCTTTATCTTGCAAAGGCGGGGTGCAAAGCCACTACTAGGCACACTCCCAGCCTCTTCTTCCATAAGGTCCTCACAACCTATAAAAAATGCCATAGCTACCTCTGGTCTGTGCATCCTTTGGTTTGTACGCTTTCCATTTTTGATGACCAAATCACCCTTGGCCACCTTCTCATGGAATATTTTCCTTAAAGCGTAGCAATCCATGGTGTGGTGGTCACTTCTCCTGTTATACCTACAGTGAAGCACACCTCGCTTTTCCTCCTCTGTTGGTTCATGTTTGCATTCGGGTAAGACCACCTTGCCATCCTTTACCTAGGCCTCTAGGATGTTGTACAGCTCTTCAGTTGAGACAGAAAAAGGAGGAGGAATATTGATTCTCTCCCTTTTCCTACCTTTGGTGACCTTCTTTGGCTCCTATACAACAATTACTTCCACCTTTTTGCTCTCCCATTTCAAAGGCTACTTGGGACCACTCGTAGTTTGCGAAGTTGAGCTCTTGGAAGGCTTTCTCACTGACATGCTTGTTCTCTTGGATGCTTCAACTAGCCTTGTGAAAATTGGGATCTGTAAGTTTTCTAAATGAGGGCAGTACTCATATAACATACTATTGATGCCTCACTGCGGTTAATCACCTATCGCGGCGATGGTCCGGCAACATTTCGCCTTATTTTTGTGGTGGAAATCCGACAACATTTGTCTCTAGTGCACCATAGCACACAAAACACTATCCTCACCAAGCATTCACTGTGAGAATACAGCAATAAAGGTGCCCTATTTTCAAGGTGAAAATCCGGCGAAATTTCATGTTTGGTGTGCTATGGCACACCGATAGGGTTTCATGCCTATGTATATGGCGCGCGTTAATATGTTCATACAAAGGTGAGCCGAAGCTCTACAAAGCATCAAACGCGTTGATGTGTGTCGCATACATGGGGAAACCAATGTCACTTAGCTGACATGGATTAAGACAATCATGCCATGATGATCATACACAATATGGCATGAATATGCACCGACAACAAATGCCTTGAGTGCATACCCACACCATAAGGTCAAGAGCACCTACAATCATGAGAGGGTTGCTCTCTTAACCATGGGAGTCCATCATACAAAGTGCACGATCATCCATAAACAAGCATATATATATATATATACACCAGACATTGCCAACGTTCCAAGGGTATGGCCTAGCAAGGTACAAGAAATATAAATCAAACATTGCCATACCCAAGGAACGCGGCCCAAGGAAAGTACAAGGAAAGAAAGCCTAATCGTGGTACAGATTCTAAAGAAAGAGGCTAAGAGAGAGAAAGAAACCACTCGGGGAGGCTAAGCCTCCTAATCTACTGAACATTGCCTTTTTTAGGCATGCGTCTTCTAGCTTACGTTCACCCTTTTTTTTCTAACTTGTGTCTTGAAAGTTGCACTCTCGCTCCAAGCGTGTACATGAAACAACGAAAGAAACACAAAGCCAGCAAACCCAAAGAAAGGAAAGCGCACAAAGGGACAAACAAAGTGCACAAAAGGACAAACAATCATGTTACCAAACAAGCGTGTTATCAAACAAGCAAGCAAGAAAGGGTGTCCTAGAAGGAAAAATGTGGGTTTGGATTGGGGTCCCTAGTTCCATTATATTGGAGTATGGACGACACATATGTGCCATCAAGCAAAGTTCCCGAAAGGGACTCGAGATCTTGTGTACAAAAGACAAGTATAAACCCGCACGAGATTATATGTGGGAACTAAGCTTAATGACACAAACAAGCACACAAAGACACATGCATAAACATATAGGCAAGGATGCAAACAAAGCAAAGAAAGCCAATTAAGATGGCACAAAGTAAACAAAGCGAGCACAAATGGAGCAAAGCATGTCATCACACAAAGGGGAAGGGTAAACATGTTATGAGGCACATAGAGAGGCTAACATGAGAAACCCTAACATGCAAGGCTAAACAAAGGACGAAAAAGGCAAAAGGAAAGCTAGCCAAATATCACGAAGATGTGTCCTCACACATGATTGCATCCAAACAACCAACCAAAAGGGACAAATGCAACCAAACAAGCAAGTGGCCTTAAAAACCAACAAGCAACAAACCCACAAAGGGAAAACAAACAAGAATGTGGCAAAAAGCCAAGATCTAAGCAAACAAGCATGGATCTAAAGCAAAAAGCATGGACAAGGGCAAACCAAGAACAAACATGCATAAAGGAAATAATCCAAACCCTTTGTTGTAGGTCTAGGTTTATGGATATAAGCCTAGACCACAAGATCTAGATCCACATCCTACCCATTAGCCAAACACAAGAAAAAGGTATAGGCAAGAGATACAAAGACATAAGCAAACACTAGGCATAACATCCAAACATGTAGATCTAAACATAAACATGGCCAAAAGCACATAAACATGTAGATCTAAGCATAAGTAAAAAATTTAGGCATATCTTAGCCCAATAAGGCTAGACAAACAACATCAAAGCAATAAAACATATTATAAAGCAAGTAGACATGCTAGGAAAGTAATGAAACATGCTAGGAAGCAAGATAAAGCAAGAATATACTAGGAAAAGCTATAAGGCAAGTTATAAAGTAAGAAAAAAAGCAAGAAATTAAATGGGTGTAGATAGTAGCTAAAAATCCACATCTACACCTTTAAACCTCAAATCCAAGGTTCTAAAACCAAGTTGAGGAAGATGAGAGCAAGAGCACTACCTATTGATTGTTGGAGAAAAGCAAGAAATCAAAGAATTGTGTGTGTGTTTTTGGAGAGAGAGTGAGAGAAAGAGAGAGAGAGTCTGCCCATAACAACTCCAAGAAATCTCAAGAATTTTTTTTTCTCATTCTAGGGGATCAAGGAGTATTTATGCTGAACAAATGACCCTTCAGCTGTTGGCACACCTTTTGGGGCCATTGGTCAGCTTCGGTGGCCCTTTAGGGTGTGCGGGGTCTAATGCTGATGTCAACAGTTCTGTCTTTTCCCTGGTTCAAATTTGAATGCATATTTGAATACCTTCCTGAACTTCGATTGGGCTGATCTTGGTGTCCTTGGAAAGGTATGGATGTCTAGTTTCCATACCACTAAATAAAATGAAATTCCAATAGTCAGATCAAAAGGTATGGCCTCAGGAAGTGAGTTGACGTGCTTGGCACGGTTTTCAATATATCTCAACCGTTTTAACTCCGATTTTGACCCATGAACAGTCGTTGGAAAGGAAATTAAATAATCTTTGCAATGGCACTAGTTTCAACCAATTCTAATGGTTGGATCAAAATTAGGGTTTCTGAGGCCCTCAAGAGTCAACTCCGGGTCAAAATTGGTCAAATGTGACAAAAATCCATGACTAGCTCAGGTTTTATGTAAAAACATGAAAAAAGTGGTTTTGGAGTGATTTTGACCAGCTTTCACTTTCAATCAATGCAGGGTTGATTAGGGGCATTTTGACCTAAAATAGCACTTTGAGTGCTCTGATGCTCGGACGGGTTATGCCATGTCAATCTAGATGTTTTTGCGGTCCCATGGTGAAAAATTAATATTTTTGGATTTTTATGGGTCCAGCACTCAAATCGAGGATGGACAAAATACGGTATCCCAGCAATGCAAATATCCACCAATATTTCTTCCTCTACGAGATCGTAACTTATCAAAGAGAGGTTCCTGAATCTACAAATGTAGTCTAGTAACCCCTCAGAGATCCTTTGCCTCTCTTGTTATAGATCCGATAGAGTAAGCTTTTCATCCAAAGTAAAAAACTTCTTTGTGAACTCGGTAGCCATATCATTCCAACTAAAAGCTGAGCCTAGTAAAAGGATTGTTACCAAGTAAAAGCCTGACCTTCTAGGGATTTAGAAAACTCCCCAAGTCTCAACTCCTAGTCATAAGAGTGAACGGTCAGAGCATTTACATACCTCCTGATATGCCCTCTAGCATTCCCAACCAAACCATCATACTTAGGGAAAATAGCAAGTGTGTAGTTAGTAAGATAAGGCTTTCTAGCCATCTCCTCAAAATAAAGGAGTCTTATGTCAATGTAAGTAGAGCTCTCCGCCTTCCTAGCCTCAAGTAAAATGGCTGCAACATCCTCCCTAGTTGATAGGAGAAACTTGAGGTCCATTGGGTTATGGGGGTGTCCTCTGTACCTAATTGAGAGGTAGATCTTGGTTCTGAGGTGGAACATGGTTCGACTTTTCGATCTCTCTCTGAGGTGCTTGGCCTCCTTGTGGATTTTGAGGGGTGGATGTCCTCTAGTGCAAAGACTGAAACTCTGCCCATATAGTTGCTTGAGAACGTTGGAGGTCCTCAATGGCTGCCACTAGATCTCTGTTATCGGGCTGTCTAACCTCCTTAGAGGACTTGTACCCTCAACGTGCATGGAAACATGGTCCACACTGGCTTCCAGTTGTTGTTCTCCACCTGAACTTGCCTGGGCAACTGTGTTCTTCTTTCTCGAAGGAATCGAATAACCAGAGAGAAAGACAACCAAATATATAAAAAGGGAATGACTAGAATATAACAAAATAACCAGAGATTCTCCCTAGTGAAGTCACCAAAAATATGTACGTATAAGATAGATTATCAAAACTATGTAAGAGAATGATTGAGGTGTCTAACCGTACATTTAAGTGAAAAGGCTTAAGAATAAAAAGAAGAAGAAGGAAACTTTAACACTTTAATGTCAAAAGAAATGAAAAGCATAACATGGAAAGTAAAGAAGGCCGAAAATACGTGGAAAAGCCTTTAGAATGGATGAAAATCATAGGTGAGAAAGGGAAGAATGTCCCTCACTCTTTAGAGCTCTCTATTATGTGAAAGTTAAGGTCTTTGTACAATGCTGATGTTCTTCCCAAAGAAAGTCTTTTTCTTTGCCTCATTTTCCTACCCAAACTTTCTGCCTTTTTCTTTAAGTGCATTTTAATAAAAGCTCATGAGAGTAAGATGAGAGTTTTATAGTAAATGAACCAAAGCCCAATGCAACAAGGGGCAAAAATCCTTGAGAGGGAAGGGAGTGATATTGTAATTGGGCCTTCATTAAAATGAACTTAAAAATTTTCTAAGGACATCTGAAAAGTTAAAAAACCGTTAATTGGGACATGAACATAATGAAAATGAGGCTTCTTTTTAGGTATCATTGCACCATCAAAGTCAAGGAAACACGACCCCACTCTCATTTGGATTTGAGAGAAAGGAAAGTACTTGATCAAGATTGAGGACACATACCAAGAAGAGGAAGAGACCCCCCAAGAAACAATGACTACCTCCATGGAAGACTCAATGGCACAAAAGATCCTTAAGGCTTTGGATGAACATGGAGAGGCCCTTAAGAAAATAGGAGGGCGTCTCACTAGATTGGAGGAATCTAAGCTTAAGAAGCCTTCACATGTGGAAATCCATGACAATGAGGAGGAAGTGGAAGAATGGGACGAAAAGGACAAAGCAGAATATGAAAGGAACAAGCAATTTGAAAAGCTCACTGCAGAAACCATAGCTATGAGGGAAAAAAAATGGAGAAAATGAAACTCGCTTTCTACAAGGCACAAGGGATGGATGATTACCTCTATAACATGGGCGGAGTGAGTTCAAAGACTCCTATTGCATTGCCTCCCAATTTCTAGATTTTCGATGCGGAAAAGTTTGATGGGACTGGAGATTCGAAGCAACACGTAAGAAGATACCTAAGCATCGCTGAAATGAAGGGGCTAGATGAGAAGCAAACTTTGCGTGCATTTCCCACCTCTCGCTTTGGAAAAGGATCATCCTGGTAGAGATTTCGGGGAAGGGTCCAATCCCACAGAACCAAAAGGAAAAGAAGACAAAGAAGAAGAAGATAGGGTTTTGGGATAATTACATTTTACCCACCTGTGGTTTGCCTCTAATTCTATGTGCCTACCTGTGGTTCAAATTTTGACACTTTGTCCACCTGTGCTTCTGACCGTTAGCCCTCCGTAACCCACCTCTCCACTCTCCATTACTCTAACACAAAATAAGTAAAAAACAAACCCCAAAATGGATCAAAACACTCTCACGCAAATCTTAAACATGAAGAACATACCAAAAATCTGAAAAATTATAGGAAGTTGAACCTAAAATAAAACATCTAAATCATCAATAATAAAACATCTAAATCATCCAAAATAACCAACAAAGCTATAAACTTCACAATCAAACACCCCAATGACTGTTTGGTTTGTTTCCCGTGGCCATGAGTGACTCCAAATCCAATCAATCATTCATCACCTTCACCGGCCACTCCCTGAACTTCTTCTCGATCCAACCCAAGAACAGATCTCCATCCAATTCCCGAGTAATGTGTTAGAAGCAAAACCCAACTCGAAACCCAGTTCGAAACATGGGTCCAAAACCTCAAACCCGGGTTCACTCCATCCGATGTTGAGCACACCCTTTCGTCCCAATCCGACCCAGACCTCGCTCTCGACCTCTTCCGCTGGACTGCCTTACAACGTGGCTACACTCACACCCACGCCACCTACTTCACCATCATCAAAATCCTCGTCTCCAACAAGCGCTACGGCCACGCGGAGACCCTCATCGAAGAGGTACTCTCGCGGAGACACTCACACCCACGCCACCTACTTCACCAGTTGAATGTTTGTTATATGTATTTGCAATCGGCTAAGTCGTTGTCGAAGCAAATGAAGGCTGCGGGTGTGATTCCAGATCTCCATCCAATTCCCACACCCTTCTTCGGGTTCCTGGGAGCGACGTGGGTCAATTGCTTGGAGTTCAGCGTGGGTCTCTGATCGGCGCGGGTCTGATCGTTCCACCCAAAACACCTAGACTCCGAATCAGAACCCAACAAAGACGCCAAATCCCGATGCCGCCACTCAGTTTCACTGCCTGTCGTCGACCGATCAATTATGTTCTTCGTGGGTCTGAGTATGTAAAATTTTTTCTTCGTGGGTCTGAGTTTGTGAAATTTTTTCGTTCATCGTGGGTCTGGGTTTGTGAAATTTTTTCTTGGTGGTTCAGCAGTTATGGGTTAGAGTTTGTGACTTGTTTGTGATTTGATTTTAGGTTTGTGATTTGATTGTGGTTTGATTTTGGGTTTGTGACTTGTTTGTGGTTTTGGTGGTTGGGGTTTGAGGTTGTGGGTGGTGGTGGCTATGGCAGTGGGTTGTGGTGGCTGGAGGCAGGGGCATAGAGTTTGAAACTTTGTAACTGATATTCTTAAACTGAAATATGCGGTGACATGAGGTGAAGTTCTGTTTGGCTGCGGAGAAAATTGAGAGACAAGTTTTTGAATTTCTGCATTTTGTACTGTGAAATATTTGATAGAAATTAATTTTCTTCGAATTAAAGATTTTTCTTAGTTACTGGAGAACTTAGCTGGAGTTATTTTCTGTTGAAACAAATGGAACTAACGAAGCAAAAATCTCAGCTCAAGTGCTCAACTCAGCAAAAAGCTTGGATTTCTCTTTCTTTTTGTTGTTGAAGTTTTCGTTTGCCTTCTGATCAATCAAAACAGAGCTTAAAGCATAAGAATGATTTGAATTCAGCATCCATATGAGGCAGAGATTACAGCCTTGTTGGAGGGACTTGAATTCAACTTTATAAAAATGTTCTTAAGCAATCAAAAATCCTAACTTTTTGATTTGTTTTGTGTTTTGATTTTGAAAGAAAACGTGTTAGAGTAACGGAGAGTGGAGAGGTGGGTTACGGAGGGCTAACGGTCAAAAGCACAAGTGGGCAAAGTGTCAAAATTTGAACCACAGGTTGGCACATAGAATTAGAGGCAAACCATAGGTTGGTAAAGTGTAATTATCCCTAGGGTTTTAATGCAATTGAAGAAGACTTAAGCTCAATGTGTCCGTATGGGGCTTACTCATAGCCTCTTAAAAGCATTGTAAGGTTCTCTTGGAAGCCTTAAATGGGAAAGAAGTAACTATAGAAACTACACCATAAAAAGTTTCGTCTCTCCTAGGAGTCAAGGGTTCCTTAAACCCCTTCCTTGCCTTTTCTGATGAAGATCTCCGTCCCGAAGGAGCTACTCACACTAGACCCTTGCAAATCACCATTAAATGCATGGGTGCCAAGGTTCTGGTGGTACTTATTGACAATGGGTCCACCTTGAATGTTTGTCCTTTTAGGACCGCCTTCACTATTGGCCTAGATATGGAGACTATCATCCCTTTTCCCTTGACCCTAAAGGCATATGACAACACTTTAAGGAAGATCATGGGTACTTTCAAGGCTCCTTGCAAGATTGGGCCAATAGAAACCATTGTGGAATTTCATGTCACGAACATCACCCCAAATTACAACCTTTTCTTGGGAAGAGCTTGGCTTCACCTTAATGGGGCAATCCACTCCTCACTACCCCAAAAGATGAAGATCCCACGAAAATGAGGGATTGTCATAGTGGTTGGAGATGGTAAAATTCTAGCATCGGTTTGTGGACTTGAGGAAAGAGAAAGTGAGCCTCAAATAAATGGCTTTGAGTTCATAAACATGGCTGACTATGGGTTGAAGGATGAAAGGTATACTACTGACTTGTTCCCATATTGTAGCCATGAGGTGATTGCAATGATGAAGAACATGGGATACATGCCTGGTATGGGCCTTGGAAAAGAAGGAAAAGGGGTAGTTGAGTTCTCCAATGCCAAGACTCAAGTGACTAAGGAAGGTTTAGGATTCTTTGAAGGCTACGACGATATCAAGAAAAACCTTGGCACTCTCAATGGGAACTTCGTGAAGAAGGGGAAAACTTCCCTTATTGTGGCTTCCTTAAACCTTAGGTAGGTAAGGATGGAAAGGTGTATCTGGGTTGGGAAATGTTCTTTAATGAAAAACTCACCTTTAAGGAGAAGCCTACCGTGGTGATCAAAGAGATACAAGAAGAGGTCGATTGGGTGAACTACATAGATGCTGAAGCAATGAAGACCATGATGAAGACGAGTGGGATGCGTTCGCCTTAACCAATGAAGAGCCAAGTGATCTTTCCAAATTCATCACACCTGTTGTGGGGCCCATTAATAATTGGACTTGGGTTGGGTTTTCTGAAAACATGGGGAAAATGTTTTGTAATGCAAGTTCCGATGTACTTTTCAATATTTTTAATAAGATGAATTCTAATTTGGCTTACTTTGATGTGTCCCATAACATTGAAATTTTGCACTTAAATGATTCAAATGAATTTGAAAATGAAATTAATAAATAATTGGAAAAGAAAATTAAACCTATGGAACCAACTCTTGAAACTATTAATTTGGGCAATAACGAGAATCCACGCTTAATTAAAATTGGCTCAACTTTAAATGAAAAAGAAAGAAAAGATCTTCAAGAGCTCTTCATAGAATTTCAAGAGGTGTTTGCATGGTCCTATGAAGATATGCTAGGAATTGACCCTGAGATAGCTCAACATCTTATTGATACTCATGATCACATAGTACTCGTCAAACAAAAGTTGAGAAGAATGAGGACTGAATAACTCTTAGAAATCAAGGAGGAAGTCACTAAGCAATTAAAGGTAAGGTTCATCAAACCTGTACACCAAGCCAAATGGATAAGCAATGTCATGCTCGGACCTAAGAAGGATGAGAAGGTGAGGATGTGTGTGGATTTTAGGGACTTGAATAAGGCATGCCCTAAGGATGACTTTCCTCTCATTCACTTTGACGTCTTGGTGGATAACATAGCGGGAAGTGCCTTGATGTCTTTCATTGATGGTTTCTTGGGGTACAACCAAATCAAAATGGCTCCCAAACATATTACTAAAACCACTTTCACTATCGAATGGGGAATCTATTGTTACACAGTGATGACGTTTGGCCTCAAGAATGTCGGGGCAACCTACCAAAGGATGGCTACGACATTGTTACTTGATATGATGCATATTGAGGTGGAGGTGTATGTTGATGATATGATAGTGAAATCCAAGGATAGAGAAAGCCGCACCGTAAACTTGAGGAAGTTCTTCGAGAGGATTAAAGAGTATAGGCTAAGATTGAACCCACAAAAATGTACCTATGGAGTAACTGCCGGAAAATTGCTAGGCTTCCTAGTGAGTGATAGAGGGATAGAAGTTGAACCATCCAAGATCAAATCCATATTGGAGATGCCTCCACCCATAAGTGAGAAAGAGAAAAGGGGTTTCTTAGGTCGATTACAATACATTAGTTGATTCATTGCGAAGCTCACCTCCACTTGTGAGCCTATCTTCAAACTCCTAAGGAAGAATGAACCACATACATGAAATGATGAGTGCCAAAAGGCCTTTGAACTTATCAAGGAATATCTCCTCCATCCACCTATCCTAGTGCCTCCACAACATGGAAAACCCTTACTCCTATACCTCTCTATCATAGGGGATGCGGTTGGAAGTATGCTTGCACAAGAAGAAGATGACAAGAATGAGAAGGCCTTATACTACTTGAGCAAGAGGTTCCATGATTATGAGACTAGGTACACTCCTATAGAAAAGTCATGCTTTGCACTTGTTTAGGCCATACAGAAGTTAAGACATATCATCTTACCTTTCCAAATATGGGTGGCAACAAGAATGGACCCATTGAAGTATCTCTTTGAGAAGCCTGCTTTGAGTGGAAGATTGTCAAGATGATTGATCTTATTGGCATTATTTGATTTAAAGTATGTGGCGAGAAAAACTATCAGAAGGAGCGTCGTGTTAGATTTTTGTGCCAAGAGTCCTATAGAAGGGAAAGATGGTAAAGAAGACTTTCTGAATGAGGACATTTTGGATGTTGAGTTAGGGACATGGAAGATGTACTTTGACAGAGCCGTAAACCAATATGGGAATGGGATAGGAATACTCTTGATCACCCCAAAGGGATTTCACATACCTTTGGGAATCAAGTTGAACTTTGAAGTAACTAATAACATGGCTGAATATGAGCCTTGTATTGCCTGAATGGAAGCTCTTCGAGAATTGAGGGTAAAGGAGGCCGAAGTCTTTGGAGATTCAACTTTGGTTATAGCCCAAGCACAAAAGTTGTGGAAGGTAAATGAGGAACACTTGAAACCTTATCAACAATACTTGGAGGATTTGACCAAGACCTTTGACAAGATTGAGTACACAATCATCCCTAGAGCTCAAAATTAATTTGCAGATGCCTTAGCTACCTTAGCCTCCATGGTTGAAATACCCGAGCGAGTATGGACATGACCCTTGGAGATTGAGCAAAGTTATTAGGAAATGCACAAAGGGAAGACTGAAGCTTCAGTAATGACCATAGAGAAAGAGGAAGTTCTGTGGTACTATAACATAATGAAGTTCTTGGAACTAGGGGCATATCCCGATGGTGTCGATAAAAGAGAACGTCGTTCCATTAGGATGATGGCAATACAATACATCCTATGTGGAGGACAACTCTATAAAAGGTCCTACGATGGTATACACCTTTGTTGCTTGAAGAAGGAAGAAGCCAAGAAGCTAATGGAAGAAGTTCATCAAGGGATTTGTGGCCTTCATATGAATAGGAGAATGTTAGCGAAGAAAATCCTAAGGATGGGGTACTATTGGAATACGATGGAGACCGATTATGTGGACTATGTGAAGAGTTGCCATGATTGTTAGACACACACCAACTTGAACCATGTACCACCTAATGAGTTGTATAGCATGACTTCTCCATGGCTATTCTTGGTTTGGAACATAATTGTGATCAGAATGATAGCTACTAAGGCTTCAAATGGGCATGAATACATCCTAGTGGCAATTGACTATTTCATCGATTAGGTGGAAGCAACCTCCTACTCCGTATTAAAGGCTAAGCATGTGGCTCAGTTCTTAAAAAACAATATCATATGTCGGTTTGGGGTGCCCTAAGAGATCATCTCCAATAATGGTTCCCACTTTGAGGGTGAAGTTTGGAATGTCATGGAAGAATATAGCATTAAGCATCACAAGTCTTCACCTTATCGACCACAAGCTAATAGGGCCGTAGAATCAGCTAATAAGAATATGAAGAACATCCTAGCCAAGATGGTAGTGACATACAAAGATTGGGCCGAGAAGCTTTCATTAGCCTCATGGGGTTATAGAACTTATATCAGTGTGTCGACTGGGGCAACACCTTACTCTTTAGTTTATGGCAGTGAGGTGGTTCTTCCTATTGAGGTGGAGTTACAATCTTTGAGGGTATTAGTGGAAACCAAGGTCTTAGAAGAGGATTGGGCTAAGGTGAGATATAAACAATTGGCTTTGATAGATGAGAAGAGGGATAGGGCACAGTATCATGCACAGAGGTACCAAAAAAGGATTGCTAGAGCATTCAACAAGAAAGTGAAACCGAGAAACCTTAAAGAAGTTGACTTGGTCCTAAAGGTGCTTAGAGATGAGACTTTTGATCCAAGAGGAAAAATGAAGCCTAGGTGGTCTGGGCCTTTTATCATTAAGAAGATCATGTCTAGAGATGCTACGAGGATCACAGGTTTGGATGGGGAGGAGATGCTTTGCCCAATTAACATGGATAGACTTCAGAAATACAACATTTAAAGAAAAAAAAAAGAAGAGAAAAGCTTGCTAGGTTGAAAACCTAAAAGGGTGGCCTAGGCAAAAATTAAGGCAAAAGAACCCCGTTAGATTGAAAACCCAAAAGGGCAGTCTAGGCAAAAGTTAGGGGAAAAGAACATGGGCATGGCAAAAAATCCCGAATGGACATCATGGGCAAAAATTACATGGCAAAGGAAAAAGAAAAGAAAAAGAAAAAACAAAGGAATGAGATGACAATAAGCAAAGATAATAAAAAAGTGATTCTCTTATTGCTTAAATTAAAAGGTAATAAGATTGTTTTCATAGGGGATTTGGAACACTCCAATCCTTTATTAAATTCAAAAACAAAAACATGAGATCATAAAGTTCTAAATAGTAAAATATGGGACATATCAAGGTGGTCACTCAGCCCTCCTTGCTTTCTTGCTAGTCTTCATGTAAGCTTTCTCATCCCTCAGAAACCACTTCATGTCATCCTTTAACCATTGCTTGTACCTCACAGTGGGATAGATGTATCGAGGAGAAGCAATGCCTTTAGTCGCCCTACGGTGTGGCCAAGCCCTACGAAGCCTACCCAAGATCCTATTAGTAAACACCTCGGTGTGGAAGACACCTTCACCACTTGGAGCTCCTTGACGCTTTCCAAATTGCCTAAAGATACGACAAGTGGAGTTGAGCAACAACAAAGTCCAACTAAAGGCACATAGTAGTCCTTGTAGCGACGGTGAACCATGCTTGAGATGTGCCACCACTCCACAACCCATTGAATGTCGGTCTCCTAAGTGCAACCCATAAGCTCCATGTACGCCTCAAAGCTTATGTCATTTTGATGAAGCCGGCGGTCCCTAAAATGCCTAGGGAGATATGTGCTGAAGGGTACGGTAGGATGTTGAAGCAACCAAAACCTCTCTTGTAGCCATATATGAAAAACAAGAAGAGGAGGGAGTAAAAAAAGAAAAAGGAAAGCAAAAAAAAAAAAAAAAAAAAGAGAGAGAGAAAAGCAAAAAGAAGAAGAGAGAGCATGAGTGAAAAAACAATATATAAATAATAATGAAAGATGATATAAGGTGCCTTAGGGATTCTACTTGAAGAAGAAGAGGACTTCCCGCAAAGAAGCTTGCTTACTTCCAATGAAAGGCATCCAAACCATTGCGGGTTTTCGCCAAGATCAAGCCCACTGGGTTACCTCTCTTTAGCTCATAAACCACCATGCACATTTGGAGGTCCACACAATATGACCTTTGGACCAAGAAGTACCTTGCACGAGCACATAAGCAAAATGCACAAAGAAAGTATGAATGTGGCCTCTTATCTACGGAAATGGCCAAGTTAGAAAAGTGTGCAAACACCAAGCTAAGGTTGAGTTTGTGAAAGACATAACGTGTATTTGTCATAGCAAGAGGGACGCCCAACACAACTTGCAGCAAAGAGGGGAGATCCCCACCCATGGTAGGGAAGACGAGATTGTCAATCTCTAGTTCACCCATGATGGCACTAAATTCTAGTGGGGCATAGTTCTACTTCATTGAAGC
The DNA here is from genome assembly GCA_023736055.1 of Quercus glauca. Taxonomy (NCBI): domain Eukaryota; kingdom Viridiplantae; phylum Streptophyta; class Magnoliopsida; order Fagales; family Fagaceae; genus Quercus; species Quercus glauca. The sequence continues at coordinate 44,691,857 of CM043322.1, read as the reverse complement.
GAAAAACATACCAAATAAGTACCCAATAGTTGGTAGCAACATAAAGAAGAGGCTCATCCACCCTTATTTGATGGTATGGAAAGACATAAGAATAGGGGCGATGGAATCCTTGAAATCAGGACCAAGCCTCCTAATCCAAGCCGACACATCGAGTGAAAAGTGCTCTTTGAATTGAAAATACATTGGTGAGGTTCTTAGGACCTAAACGATTACTTTTATACATAATTAGGGCGGCTAGGGTTTCCTCTAATTTGCGGCCCATGTATGCAAGGTCAACCTTGCGTACGCGAAGTCAAAGCTGTATACGTAGGCCCATCCCCACGTACGCACATCGCTTGGCAGGAACTTATTCTCCCTTGTTTTAAACATGTTTTTTCCACTCCAAGGCATCCCTAGGGTTCCTACGACCTAAAGGATCATTCAAGACATATTTCAAGCACAAGATTTCAAACATCAAAGAAGCAATATTGTATGGAAACATACAATTAACCATATATCTTGTAAATAAAGTACTAGTCCCAATTAAAAGCATAAATGTAAAAAGATGTTCTTAAGTATAACCTTTTGCCTCAAAATGAATTCAAATATCTACTAAAAGAAATAAAAAAACAATTAAAGAAACAAAAAGATAGAAATATGTCTGTTGTATGCCTATATGTCTTGACAACGGGTAATCTATGGTGTCGCCTTTTCTTTGGTTGGTAGCTAAGAGTCACCTCTGACTCCTCCTCATCACTGCCACCATCATCATCATCCTCATCACCACCACTGCCCGAGTAGGCCACCCTTCCAAGACCATACGAGCTCCTTAAATAGTTGGTCACCTCCAACTTGAGATTCCTAACCAACCATACCAACTCCTCACGCTCTTGGCTAGTGGGTTGCAGTTTGAAGAAAGAAGGGTTAGTGACAGGAAAAAAGGAGAGATAGCAAGAAGAAAAAAGAATAAAGGGAAAAAAGAACTCACAGCCTGGGTGTTTGGAGGAAAAGGGTAGCCTATAACATTAGGATTATGGGGCACGGCGCACTCCCGAGCAAAGCCATCAGGGCCAGAAGCATAGACCGTCCAAGGGAGATATGGAGGATCAATTGGCTTATCGGCAGTCAGCTTCTCCTACTACAAGTTTTCCACCATTAGAAGCCATGACAAATAAGGTAAAGGAAAAGGAAAAGAAGAAGAAGAGATTGAGCATATACCTGAATAGTAAGGCAAGGCATGAGGCGAGTGATGCTGAATTCCTTATCGTCCAATCCATCAAGGAGCTTCTCGGCATGGGGAATGCCACTCCTCCATAAGCTGTACTTAGCATCAGTCATGGAGCGTGGGGAAAGCATGAACTCCAGAGGATCCATCAAAATCTGTGAGTCATCTCTACCCACCAATTGACACCACACCCTCTCCGCCAAGTAGAATGCCCTCAAGCCCGCTCATTCGAAAGGCAGGTAATATCTGAAGTAATGATGGTAGCAGCTTCCAAATCCAGAGAAGCATGAAGGGGCTAGAAGCCCATGGAGTCTAGTTGACCTATAATGATACAAGGTTAGAAGAAGAGTATCCTAAGGGAAATGCATGAAGAAACATAAAAACTGGAACTCTAAAACTTACCTCATCCAAAGTTAACCCAACAAGGTGGGCCCTCACATGAAGGAATTCCCTCAAATTTTAGATTGGTGCCCAAAGTTATGAGGCCATACTTAACAATCCACCGCTACAAAAGGAAGCACAAGCCACAGATTAGATACAAGATGGTACAGTTTGCAAAATGGTACAGTTTGCAAGATGAAATATTTTGCAAGACTGCAAGCTACAAATGAAAATACAAGATATGGAAAGAAAGCTAAGCTCAAGGAGCTTCCAAGGCCCAACAAACTGCCGCAAGGTGCCCTGGCTAAGAGTGTCGAGGCTAGAGTAAAAATAGGCAAGACATGCCTGCCCCCAGTTGGCCCTTCGTGCATCCGCAAAGTCTTTAAAGATGGTCAACCACCTTAAGGACATCATTTTCCCACCATTAGTTAAGAGATAAGCTCACAACAAATGTAGAAGAAAAGCCCTAGCCATCCAGATGTGCTCCTCCGTAGTCCTTTGTGAGAGAAGCATGTAATCCGACACAAAGTTAAAGTAACAGATGGTCTTGGTGGGGTACTTCCTCCCTGACATGTCAAGACCTAGTTGGATGCTCGACACGTCATCCAAATTAATGATAGCCCCTTCGAAACCAAGGCCGATCATGCGGTGGAAGTCATAAGGAGTCACCGTCATCTCCTGCTCAGCAATATGGAAGGTGTGAGTAGTATCCCACCACCTCTCTATGAGGCATTACACCAAATGAGCACTTACGGGCGTTTCTGGCAGAAGGCTAAGGATAGGCTCGAAGCCTGCTTCCCAGATGTAAGCATTGGTTTCGAGAACAAGGAGGTTGTACCAGTCCACCACCTTGTTAGTGCTTCCCCTGCCAGTATAAGCGAATGAGGACTGTAGGTAGGACCCCGTGTATGCAAGGCAGAACCCACGTATGCAGAGCCTCAAGAACAAACCTGTGTAAGCAAGAACAGAGTTGCATATGCATAAGTCCAAGCTACATGTGAAAGCTCAAGCCCACGCACACAGAAGCACAGATAGAAAGTGTCCTTAGACATTTTCAAGCATATATCATCCAAATTCAATCCTAAACATGTTCCTACCCCTCCTAATGTGTTAGGTTTTCATCTAAACCCAACCCACAACAAAAACCAAGCATTTACACGGCCAAAAAAACATCAAAACGGAAGATCAAAAAGAATCTTGAAAATGAGAAAAGTTTGAAAAACTTATAGATTCAGCCATAGTGATGTGATTCTCTAACCGGTGTGTCAATGAAGGAGACTTTGTTAATCTCACTACTCCACTCTAGCGGGTGAGGAGAAATGCATCTACGGAAAGGACGTAAGAAGTCTTCTTGGCCTTAGGTGCCATTAAAGGAGATGAAGAGAGTCTAGAGAGAAAATGAGAGAATAAGGGAGTTTTGAGAGAATGGGAGAATCAGATGATGTGAGGAAAAGAGAGATGAGGGAAGTTTTTGTAGAGAAAAAATGGGAAGTTGATGAGTTATAAATAATGTGAAGAGATGAGGGAGATGAAGAGAATGAAGAAGAAAAAGAAACGGTTGGTAACCATTGGGAAAAATGAATAGGCGGGAACACACCTGATGGCTAAACTATGTGTAGTTTAGGCCTCACCACTAAAATACGTGTAGTTTAGTCAAAAAAAAAAATTCAAAAAAGAAAAACATCTCAAGATTGCCCTGATTAGGCACAAAGTCACTAAGGACCCCTAGTGAGCAGTAAAGGAAGCAGAAGACTCTTCCCCCAATGAAGCATGTACATCCCAAAACCATTTCCCGCAGTTCACATAAACTCAAGAACACTATCCCCAGTAAGGAAGTAGAAGATTCTTCCAAAGTGGATCAAGCATATCTAGAACATCATCACCATAGAGGAGGCAGAAGATTCTTCCCCGATAGACCAAAACATATTTAAACAATCCCCAGTGAGGAAGAAGAAGATTCTTCCCTAGTGGATCAAGTACACCTAAAGTATCCTAGTAAGGAAGTAGAGGATTCTTCCTCATAGTCCTCAGCAGACCATGAAGGAAGCAGAAGATTCTTCCCCAGTGGATCACACATCTACAAACCTACACTACTCCTTAGCGAGTCCATTTATACCACTCCTCAACGAGTTTCTCATCCCCAAGTAAGTCATGAAAGAGGTAAAAGATTCCTCCCTATACATACCTACTCCTCAACGAGTTTTCACCACCTCTAGTGGATCCAACAATCAAGACTACTAGTGCACATATCCTCCGGGAATTAAACATGCAGGCATGGTAGACAAAGGTAGAGATAAAGATAGAGAAAGAGACCAAGGTCATCCCAAAGCAAGAGCCTTACTAGAAAAGGTAGGGAAAGAAGTGAAGAAGACAAGAAGAGCAAGTCACTTGGAGAAGTTTGAGGCAAGAGCCCCGGATGGACACCATAGAGACTGTATCCTTTTGTTGTTTGTTGGGTTAGCTAGAAGAGCGCCCTTGTTTTTTTTTTTTTTTTTTTTTTTTTTTTCTTTTTCTTTTTAAGTGACTCTAGGATAGTGAGTTATTCACCATTTGCTTACAAGTGGCAAAACAAGTTCTAGGATAATGAACCTGTCGTTGCTCATTTCCCGAGCAACAAAGGTGGGACTTCGGATATACGAATCCCACATGGCTCTCCAGAGTTGTACCTTACCCCATGTATGCGTTATTGGAAAAGTAAATGTGCGCAGCAGAAAAATTAACGAATCTACTTCATACATAATTGATAATATGCACTATGTAAGTTTCAGAATATAGAACAAGAGAGTGTACCTTGGTGTGGTGAATTTCAAAACAAAGATCAGAAGTTCTTGGGAACATTTTCAATCTTCACTCCAATTCCACTAACGCCTAAGATGTGTGGTCTCCTAATCAGTTATATATGTATGTTCTAGAGAGAATGAGAGTGTCCAACACTCACATAGAAAACATTTCATGCACTTGTGATTGTTCCAAAATTCTATATGTTTCTTTCCTATAACTGATTATCTAATTGGGCCAGCCTTTTGGGCCTTTCCAATTGGGCTTTAATATATGGCTTGGAGTGGGACCAAAAGGGAACAAATAAGACACTAGCTCCAATGGGCCTTGGGCTTTTCTGTCAACTCTTGACAAGTTCAAAGTTACCGTTAATTATATTTAATACCACTATATAAATATAATTGCACTCTAGGCCTTATTAATAAATTATATCCCAAGACTTTATTGTACATGCAACACCTTCATAAAATATTCGTAGTAACACAAAGTCATGAATGTGGATTGTCACTTTGTAGATTACTACATCTTAATCCTTGAGTACCCGATTTAATCCTTTAAGTTATTCATTATATATTTATGAAATCCAATTTCATAAATATATACTTTAGTAACTATTTACCAAAGTAGTTAAGCCTAACTTTCTGAATAACAACCCATTAAACTTATCTCAATGGAATATTTTGTATCTCCGTTAAGAGATTATGAATTCCATTAACACTAAATGTGGTTGCCCAACATACTGAGATTTTGATTATTACTTTAGATCTTACTCCTGATATATCAAAACAACCTACACTTCATGATCAGGTCCATTATTCTCTTAGGATTAAGAGTTCATGTAAATATAAGTCGTGAGATTTATTATTTATTTGACAGTCGTTAGGAGAATAATAAATCTCACAGTGGTCCAGTTCAATATGTCTTAACTCTTAAAACATATTAACATATCAACTAGAAGTCACCACTTCCATGATCAAGACAAATCATCTTAATTAATATGTTATAGTCTTCGTAGATGAAATGCCCAATTTCATCACCGACTACGAACTAAAATTCTGAGTTTACAAAGAACTTGTGATTTATATCTTCTGTGACTTTTCACATAAATCACATACTATGCATCTCGTGGACTATATGATAATGTCCAAATATTCGTGTTACCATTATTGCAGATAATAATAAAACAACTTTATTAATTACAATATTAAGTCATACATCATGTCATACATAATATAATACATAGCGTCATACAATAGGATTTTAGGGCACTAATCCCTACATGCATGATATGTGTCGTGCGTGGGTAAGGCTTGAGCTATACGTCAAAACAAAATGTTTTGTCTCTTATTCTTTTGATTCCATTAGCGAAGCTTATGAATCAAAAGAAGGGCATCTGTAGACACCGTATTTTATACCCCATACAACTCGGGCCCCCATTCCCCAATGATGCCCAAACTTTAAGGTCTAAGGCCAGTTTAGAGCCCAATTAGATATCAAATTGACTTGAGGAGTGTTAAAATGGAAAATATAACCTTTTAAATGAGCAAAAACTTATTTTTGGAAATAAAATGACCAAAGTGGCCCTTGGCCCACGTACGTGGGCAGCAGCCTACATACGTGGGCCAAAGCATGTGTTCTCAAGCACAATCTTGCATACGTAACTAGGGTTTTAGAGACATAAAAAAGGCAAGTTTTCTGCAATAAATGTTGAGGTTTGGAATGAATCCCACATTGTCTTGGAGCTGTTCCAAACCCCATCTCTTCCACTATGTAAAGCCTTACATGGTACATTTTCAAAACACACAGAAATCCCATGGGAAAAATACAAGATTCACTAGAAAATAGTGAATCAAAAGGGAGTTTTTCACAAAACACCCTCAAGTCAATTGTGTTTGATTGGGACATTTTCTAGCTCCAATCCTTTTACTTTAACGTTGCTAATCACATTTTTATTGAATTGTGATAGATTTGACTGTGGGGAATGGTCAAAATCATCTCATAGAGCTTCTCATTTGAGGTATTGAGTCTAACTTTTTCTTTTCGTTCCTTTTTCTTTTCTGTCGTTCTTTCCAGTTTTAATCTTGTTTGTTTGCTTTATTTATTCTTATATAAGTTTGTTTTAGTTAGTTTTATAGTGTTTTTTTTTAAATATCCTAAGCATGTTTCGTTTTTAAAATTAGGATTTTTATTTGTGCTCTATTTTTCTGCTTTGCTGTTTCTAGGTTAGGGTTTCGAGCAGAGCTACGCACGTATGCCTTATGCATGCATACATGAACCTTCTCCTGTGTACGTAGGTGCTTGGCTTGTGTACACAACCTTCCGTATGCGTACGCAGGCCGTTGCGCAGAAACCCTAGTTTAGTCTTCTGTTTCTATCTCATTTTATTTTCTTATCTCACATGTTCTTATTTAAGTTTCTTTTTATGTATATGTGTATCTGATGCCTCTGTTTCACACGTTTTATTGTTATTTACCTTTGATATGCTAGATTAGGTTTTCATCTCTTGTTTCTTAGTTTGATACCACGAACATGCATTCACATGCCCATGCATGATGCCATAGGTGTTGAGTTGCTGCAAGTTGAGTAAAGGTAAGTTATACATTCACATTCACATGCATATTGTTGTTATGTTTTGTTTGATGAACATGTACATGTGTTGTTGTGTTGCATTTAGTGTTTAATTGATAAATGATTTACTTGCTGCCTTATATATGACATGATAGGGATTTCACATGTTAGATGAATGCTAGGCCTGTATATGTGTGGTTTGGTTTCTTATGGTTTATGGATGGATATGTATGTGTTTTGGGATGAGGATGCCATGTTGTATACTTAGATGTATGCTAGTGTATGTGAATTTAGGACATAAGTGTTGGACATGATTTTATTGAGTTTAAGATGTAAAACACAATGATGGGAGGCCAACCTTAGGGTTAGGTGGTCTTGGGTAAATAACACCTTCCCAAGAATATAACTAAACTCCAAACCCATATTTCTGGTAGTAAGATCAATGGTCCTTCCTCGAAAGGACGCTACATTCATGGTTCCTAGGCCATTGCAAAACTAGGTGGGGACTTTTCCCTTGTGTCCACACCTAGGAAAAAATTAGGGATTGAGAGAAAAAAAAATTCATTCAAATTAACTTGGTGATGTGGGAAGGTACAAGGGAGGGACTAAAGGGACTACTCAAGGAACAATTCAAGCACAGAGTTTCCAAGAACAAGAAGATGGCATAAAGTTCCCACAAATTTGTAATTTAAGTACATATACCAAATAAAAGCATAAAGGTAAAAAATGTAAAAGGTTTTCTTAAAATACTACCCAATGTCTCAAACTAAATTTTAAGTGCAAGCATGTGTGCTAAAACGAGAAAAGTAATAAAAGCAAGAAAAAGAAAAAAAAAAGAAAAAAAAGTATGCTATGTTGTGTCTGTGTCTGTTTGTATGTCTATCTGCAAGATCACCAGAAGCGCCTCTTCCTCAGTGATGGCTCGGAGTCGACTTTGAAACTCCCACACCATCATTGCTATCATCATCATCCTCATCATCCCCGTCTCCATATAGTTGCCGAGAGTACTCGGTCAACTCCAGCTTGAGTTTTCCCGCAAGCAAAACGAGCTCCTCATTCCCTGAACAGTAGGCTAAATTTTGAAGGAAAGGTTGTTAGAACAAGTATTTGAATGCAAGAATAGAAAGGAAGAGGAACAAGGATGAAAGAGAACTCATCGCCCAAGTGCCTTCAAGAAAGGGGTATCCCATAACGTTTGTGTTATGCCCAACAGGACGCTTCTGAGCAAAGCCATCAGGGCCGTAAGCATAAACTAACCAGGGTAAACGAGGAGGATCAATAATAGCACCAACAGCAGGACCCTCCTAACACGTGTTATATTGAGTGTTACTAATGTACAAAAATGTAGGTGATGATTGATTAACAGAAATAAGAGAGCAAGAACACATACCGGAGCAATGAGACAAGGCATGAGGCGAGTCCCATTGAACTCGTCATAATCTAGCACATCTGTGACCTGGTTGGTGAAGGGGATACCCAGCCTCCATAGGTTGTACTCTGCACCCGTCATGGAACGAAAAGCAAGCATGAACATTAGAGGGTCTATGGGGACCTGAGGAGCATCCAACCCACCAGCTGGTAGCACACCCCCAATGCCAAGTAGATCACCCTCAATCCACTACCCTCTAAAGGGCTAAGAGAGACTAGAAGCAAGTATAGCAGCTACCTTTGAGCTCGCATCTGCTACAGTGGCAACTCCGGCCCAAGGACTCTACATGACCTGTGACAACACATGGGGTTAGAAAGAGAACCTTAAGGAGCATACGAATATTGAAAGCAAATGTTTCTAACTTACATCCTTAGAAGAAAGCTTACCGAAGTGAGCTTGAAGCAGAGTGATCCTCCTTAAATCCAACCCAGCTCCTTTAGCAACGAGACCATACTCCAAGGCCCAATGCTAAAATGGTAGTATACAAAATTCAGAAAAGAGCAATTTGCAAGATGGCAGTGTGCAATATTCAGAAAAGGCAGTTTGCAAGATGACATTTTGCAAGATGCAGAAATGGTAGTTTGTTAGATGTTAGTTTGAAAGGTTCAGATATGGCACAGTTTTCAATATACATAGGGCAAGGTGATAGTTTGCAAGATTTGGGTAGGGATGTACTTAACAAGAAAATGGTACATGGTCCTAATCTAGATGGCATGTAGATACATGATGATAAGAATGAGAATGCATAAACTACAAGAGAAAGAGAGAGAAACGAATCTCAAGGAGCTTTCAAGGCCTCACTAGCTAGTGCAGTGTCCCCCGACTGAGAGTGTCCAGGGAGGAGTAGAAGTAGGCAAGGCATACCGACCCCCAGTTGGTAGCCCAAATCCTCTCAACATCTAAAAAAAGGGCCAACCACCTCAAAGACATCGTCTGTCCACCATTGGCGAACAGATATGCCCCTAACAAGTACAGCAAGAATACCTTGGCCATCCTGAGGCATTTTTCAGCCGTCCCTTGTGGACGATGCATGAAATCTGCCTCAAGGTCAGTATAGCAAATCGTCTCAGTAGCATAACCCCTCCCTAGTAAGTCTATGCCCAACTGAATGCCTAACTTGTCCTTTAGACTAATCTGGACCCCATCAAACTGTAAGCCAGCCATGCGGTGGAAGTTGTGAGGAGTGCTAGTCATCTCCCGGCTAGCAATGTGGAAGGTATGGGTAGTGTCCCACCACCTTTAAGCCAAGGTCTGTGCCAAGACAGCACTGGTAGACCTTTCAAGCATCAGACGGACGATGGTCTTGAAACCCACAGCACGGATATAGCCTCAAGTCTCCTCGGTTAGGACGGAATACCACACCAAGACCCAACTGGTGCTATTCCTACCAGAATATGGGGCAGAGACCTACAAAAGAGAGTGGGATTTAAATTCCTGATTAGGAGAAAAGAATGATGAGAAAATGATATTGGGTGCATAATAGGATGAAATGTGGCACGAGACATACATTTGAGTTCAAAAATGGTGAAGGATGATGTTAAAATTGCAAACAGATGAAAAACGAGTGAAAAAGGAGCTAAAATGTCCAAATTAAGGTTTTTGTCTAGTGCCATGTGTACGCAGGAAAGACCCTGCGTACGCAAAATTCTTAATGCGTACATGGAGAGGATCCTACGCACACATAAATTGAAGAACAGATAAGTATGCAAGAACAAGCATGTGTACGCATAAATCAAGGTTGCATACACCAGAAAAGTCTACGCATGCAGGTCAAAATCTGCGCACACAAGAACGAACACAAAAGGTTTTTCTTTGACATTTTCAAACATTTTCAACCAAAACTCAACCTAAACATGTTCCTACCCCTCATAAAGTGTCAAGTTTTGATCTAAACCCATCCCAAAGCAAAACCCAAGCATTTACAGGCCTAAAAACATATTTAAACAGAATATTAAAGGAAAATGAGAAAAGTTTGAAAAACTTACTGATCTTGCCCTTACAACCTCCGAAAGGTGTTGTTGTGATCTGTAGGTTAAGGGAGGAGCTGCCATTTGCCTCACTACTCCATTCTAGTGGGTAAGGTGGAAAGCATCGGTGGAGAGGACGTAAGAATTCTTCCTAGACTTGGGTGCCATTGAAGGAGATGAGAGAGAAGTTGAGATTAAGAAGAAAATGAAAGTCAGATTGTGAGGGAATGAGAGAGAGGCAGAAGGCTTTTGTAGAGGGAGATAGAGAATGTAAAGAGATGAGGGAGATGAAGAGAATGAAAAGGAAAAGAAACAGTTGGTAACTGTTGGAGAAAAAAATGAAGAGGCGGGAACACACCCGATGGCTAAACTACGTGTAGTTCAGGCCTCCCCGCTAAACTACATGCAGTTTAGCAACAACAAAAAAAAAAAAAAAAAAAAAAAAAAAAAAAAAAAAAATCCCCACGGAGTTCCCAGAAGGCTGGAAGTGCAAAGGAAAATTCAAAAGTACATCCAAAAATGGCAGAAATATCCCCAGTGGATCAACATACATCAAAAGCATCAAAGATCATTCCTTAGCGGATCGAAACTATCAAAATATCCCCAATAGATCGAAAGCATCGAACATCCCTAGTGGATTAGAAATCATCATGAAAACTCCTCTGTGAGTCAAGATCATCAACTAAATCCTAAGTAAATCTAGTATCATGAAAGGACTCCCCCGTGAGTCTAAGGCACAGAAGTAGCTCCCTTGAGAGTTGCAAAGCAAAATTTCTCGGTAGAGTTTGGCAAAACCCCCTCGAGGGTGGAGCCAGCATCAATCCTCAGTAAGTCACAAGAAAGAAGAAGATAATCATTCCCTAAATGTGAGAGACCGGGAAAATTAGGCCTCTAAAAAAAGAGAGATTTTGGAGTGCTTTTTAGGGCACCTCTCTTTTTGGGTAAGTGGTGTGGAGTTGCCACTTATTTTTTTTTTGTACAAAAAATAAGAAAAAAAAATACATGATTGAATTGTTCTCTTCATTGATTGAATAAAATTACATATTTGATAAACTTGAAAATTACATAGCTTTTTGTCCTAGTTACAATCTACCAAAATACATGGCCTTTTGTCCTAGTTACATTCTACCCAAATAAAAAGTAAAGACAAGGTTAGATCTACTTAACCAAAAACCTAAATCCGGAGCCTAGGTTAAAGAATGGGAAGGTGTTAGGCACCCATTCTGCCCAGACAAAGTTTGGTCTTCTAGACTCTTGTGAACAATGTACCTTTTTATGCATGTCATGAATGATATGTTGAACATGTGACACCAAAATTAAATCACACAAATTTATTTATGAGTGAAGTCTTTTCTTTTGAAAAGAATCAGATTTGTTTTTAAGAACTAAAAAAATGTTCTTTTGGTTTGTAAAAGATCAGATCTGTTTTGTGGTAAGTGGAGAAAAGTGGTTTTCGGAGATAAAAATTCAGATCTGTGTTTATTTCATAAAATAAAGTCTTTTGGTTTGAATAATATCAGATCTGTTTTTTAAGAACTAAAAAAAAATTTCTTTTGGTTTGTAAAAGATCAGATATGTTTTATGATAATAAAAAAAAAGGGTTTTTGACAATAGAAAAATCAAATCTATTTTTTATATGTTTAAAAGAATGAAAAAAAGATTTTTTAAGAAGAGAGTTTCACTCATAATTTAAATTCATGAAACATGAATTAAATAAAACAAACACAAACACAATCATGTTTTATCTTTTTCTTTATTTCGAAAATTTGCATGCATCAAAAAATCAAATCTGTATCTAAGGAAGACACAAATCAGTTTTTTTTTTTTTTTTTTTTTTTTTTTATTTTTTTTTATTTTTTATAAAAAATGTTCAGATTTGCATCTAATGAAGACACGAACCAGTTTTGATTAAGAAAAATCCAGATCTACATCTAAGGAAGATGTAGATCCATTTTATTTTGAAGAAAAATTCAAATCTACATCTAAGGAAGATGTTGATCTGTTTTATTTTGAAGAAAAATTCAGATCTACATCTAAGGAAATTTTCAAAGACTATCTAGCCCTTGAACCTAAAACCTTGGAACATAAAACTAGCCTTATCTTTTGACAAAAAATGAAAATACTTGACTTAGTTGGTAGTTGATGACTCTAGAAATGATTCTTGACAAATGGGATGACCAAGAGGCATTTCAATCTTGATCTTGAAACTGGAGCGGTCTGCGACCCAAGGGCTTATCTACCTCGATCTTGATGAAAGGTAACCAATATTGAAACTGGAATTGCTAGAATGCTGGTCAAAGGTTGTCTCCACTTTGATTAGAGTCTTTACTTCAATATGAAATAGCTGAAACATTGATCAAAGGTGTACTTCAATCTGGAATTGGTGAAATACCGATCAAGGTCTTCTCTACTTCGTTCTGGAGTTGTTGGAATATCGATCAAAGTCTTCTGTACCTTGATCTAGAGTTGTTGAAATGTCGATCAAGTTCTTCTCTACTTCGATTTGGAGTTGTTGTAATGTCGATCAAGGTCTTCTCTACTTCAATCTGGAATTGGTGAAATGTTGATCTAGGGCTTTTCTACTTTGATTTGGAGATGTTGAAATGTCGATCTAGGTCTTCTTTACTTCAATCTGGAGTTGTTGGAATGTCGATCAAGGTCTTTTCTACTTTGATCTGGAATTGGTGAAATGTTGATCTAGGGCTTCTCTACTTTGATTTGGAGATGTTGAAATGTTGATCCAGGGCTTCTCTACTTTGATCTGGAAAACACTGAAATGTCGATCAAAGTCTTCTCTACCTCGATCTGGAGTGATGCAATGTTGATCTAGGGCTTCTCTACCTCGATCTGGAGTGCAACCTGCAAAAAGTCAATTTGGGGCTAGACTTCTAAATCATGAGAGCTTTTTGATCCCACTATTTTTGAGATGTGTGATTTTCATTTGTCCCTTCTTGATTTGAATTTTTTCCAAGAAAATTTTAATTGACAAAAGATTCTATTTTTGAGAAACATTTGATTTTTGAAACTTGGAAGTTTTGAAATTGACAATTAAAAATTTGAGATTTTGAAACTTTGGGATTTTGATTTGAAATTTGGAACTTGAAATCTAAAATTTTGAAATTTAAGATTTTGAGAGTTTAAAATTTGGGCATTGAGAATGTTGAATTGAAAATTTGGATTTGAAAATTTGGATTTTGAAAGATACTTGAAAACTTTGAAAAAGATTTTTTTTTTTTTTGGTTGACTCAGCTTTCAGTTGAGTTTTAAGTGTAAGGGCTAAAATTTTGGCCCCTCACTTTCTTGTCTCTTTCTTTTTCCTCTTTTGCTTCATCTTCATCAACTTTTCTTCCTCCATTAACACTATTTATCTTCTTCTTCCCCTTGATTTTTCTTTTTCATCTCACCATTTCGTCTCATAAAAAACACTTTTCTAAACTTCTTAACCTTCCCTCATCCATCACTATCAATATTTCTTTACATCCTTGTGTTTTGAGCATTTTCATCATACACCCATTTTTGGTGAAACCCATTTTCTATGCATCAAAATGGCTTCTTCCTCCAAGAGATCTTCTTTTCTTTCTTTTCATGGTAAGAAATATGATCCAACATTTAAGTGGAATGATGATGGTGGACTTCTTCAAGACCCTAGGACCCATGCTCCATATTGTCATGTGGACACCAAGGTGAGTTTTTCTTTGGTTTCTTTGCTTGGAAAAATGTTGTTGCATGTTTCATTGAAAGTTTAATGGTGAGATATTGTCATTTGGTTATTTTGAAATTTTTGGGGCATTGCATGATTGGCCATGTTGGAGAATGTTGGTTTTGGAGCAGTCTTGAAGTATTGTTTTTTGATCATGGTGCAATTTGGACAATATTGGTGGCTTAAGGAATTTTGACAATGTAGGTAGATTGAGATGTTGTTGGATGAATTTTGGCTTTAAATTTGGGAGTATTGGCATTGTGAAAAATTTGCGTTGTAGGCTTAGATGAATATTTTCATGATGTATGTGGGAAAGGTTTATTGGTATGTGTAAACTTTGTTTTATGGACATTGCAAAATTTTGTGGGTATGGAAAGATTTATGGAAACATTTTGTTGGATATGTGATGTTGGTTCATGGAAAATTTGTATGGTTATGATTTTGGCTATGTGAGAATTCATTTGTGCATGAGCTTGAATTTGTGGGAAATTTTTATGGCATGTAGGAATTTTTTTGCATGACTATGGAAAAATTTGGTAGTTGTATGGATATGTTAAAAAAAAAAAAAAAAAAAAAAATTTGATTCTGGTAAAATTTTGGTGGGCCATTGATTTTTTTGTGGTGGTGGGGCATTGGTTGTAAGAATTTTTTTTTTTTGGGTATGGAATTTTTTATTTTTATTTTTTGTCATGTGGGTTTTGGTCATGGAATTTTTTTGTTATGTGAGTTGTGGTCATGGAAATTGATGAGCTGAACTTTTGTGTTGTAGAGCCTCAAGAGTCGAGGTAGTCTCCAAATGTTGAAAAGCGTATAGGCATCGTTGTCTCCTAGCATCAAAAACATCATCAATGAAGCGGGCTTTGGCACTTTCTTCGAAACTTTGTTAAATCATGAGACACATGAGCACAAAGATCTTCAATTACTTCTTGCCTTGGCAGAGCGCTTCTGGGACACTACCTGTACCTTCCATTTTCCAAGTATTAGGGAGGTAATGTTGACACCTTATGACTTCTCTGTTATCACTGGTATGAGGTTGGGTGGTAAAAGAATTCTTGTCAATGATTCCCTTACTTCAGCTGAGCTCAAGAAACTTCTAGGTGTAGTGCCTTCTAGAATGAAGAGTAACAATATTCCTTTGTCTTGGCCATATGAGAATATTCCTCAATGTGAGACTGTGGCAAAGGGTGCCCGCATGTTCATGCATCTTTTTATTGGGACCTTTTTGTGTCTAGATTTAGGCAGTATTGTGAATTTGCGCTACTAGGGGAGCTGGAAAAAAATTGAACAAATTCAGAATTATGACTGGGGCGGTATGACTTATGCTACTCTGATACATTTCATGACCCAACTCTCCATGCGGAGCCTTTCAAGCTTGGGTGGGGCTCCATTTGTATGGTAGGTGAGGTTTGGGATTTATTTAGGCTATGTGTAGGTTTTGGAAAATCATTTTGGCTATGTTGTAACAGTATTGTGAATTTTTTAGGTCTAGATGTACGAGTACTTTGGAGTTTATCCTGAAATCCGGGAAGAAGTTGCTGGCATCTTTCCTAGATTTTTGCGTTGGTTACCCAAACATCGTTTGTCTACACCTTCTAGGCATTCTTTGGAAATTTGGCGCTTGGTGATTGACAATTTGATTGTTGATGATGTGAGTTCTCCCTCCTCTCACTTTTTGAATCTTTGGCCCTTGGCTATGGTTCAGTCTCTTCTCTTTCTAAGTTCCTTCGTGATTTTTTAGATGAACTTAAATCCTTGGGTTGGATGCGAGGGGTATGTTGAGTTTGAGCGGGCTCTAAAATTGAATGGTCACCAGGTGTTGTTTGACTGTGGGCATGGAAAGTACTAGTACCTTGGTGATCGGGTGTTGCCCCAAGTTGAACATGTGTATCCTCCTACCACAACTCGTTGCCTCCTTGTCACATTATTTGGTTAGTTGGCTTTCTGACTGATGAAGAGATTGCTTAGGCCCGTGATGGCTATATCATTGTAGGAGTAGAAGGAAATTATTCTGAATTTGTTTGGGATCATCTGCAAGGCTGCTTGGTTGGCAAAACGGTACTTTTCTCTTCCTTTCTAAGTTCAAATTTTTGTTTTGCAAATTCCTTTTCATATTTCTACTTGGTAACAATATTTGCATGTTGGATTTTCAGCCTCCATCTTCTAAAGGAGAGGAAGGGGGAGAGGAAGAGGAAGAGATTCCCTGTCCTCACCATGCTAGACCTTCCTATCTTTCTTCGGTATTGAAACCACATTAGCTAACCACTTTGGATAGTTGACCAATCTTAGGAATCCTACATTGTACTATTTCTGCACTTCTTCCTTGATCTTGAGAGTCCACTTTGGCTTTATTCTTCTTAATTTATGCTTGACTGGCTTCATGGTTGGATTTATTGGAATGCAGTGATGTACTATATTTGTATCAATCCCAGGCATGTCTTCATATAACTAGGCAAAGACCTTGAACTCTGTCAGCAGTGCCACTAATGCATCTTTCTCTGAAGTGGTTAGGGTATTGCCCACTTGGATCATTTTGGGATCATCATCAGTTCCCAAATTAATGGGTTAGGTTTCTTCTTTTATGGGTTCTAGGTATCCATGTATTAATTCCTTATTATTAAGAGTTTCTTTACCAATTTCAAAAATAAAAACATTCAAAGCCAGCAAATAAGCAGAATCAGAATCATATTAAAAGGGAACGAGTTTTTAACAAACTCTACGGACTCAACAGACTCAACTGGAAAACTATCACAAACAGATTTAATAGGAATAGAAACAGTAGTAGAAATAGACTCAATAGGAACAGAAACAATGTTCTTGGCAGGAGTAACTGGCTCGGTGGTCTTGATTTTCTTGGCAAAAGTGACTGACTTGATGGTCTTGATCTTTTCCATGCCTAGTTCTTCAACTCGGTCTTAGCTTTCACAATGGTAGGTGGCTCCTAATAAGCTCCTTCTTCCCTCAGCATCAGTATTGTGGGATCTACATCCATATAATCTGTAACTTCTTCTTTAACCTCCATGTCTATGGGCTTATTGGTCATAAAAGCATCCAGGCAATCTATGCTATCCATCAATTCATCAAATAGATCGTGTTTGCCTTTATTGCCCAAGTCAGTGGATTAAGGGAGATGCTTTGACTTACTTTCTTCCATTCTCTCCTTATTACGTTCAACATTCTCAAGTGTTATGATTTTGAGACTGTGTACCATCAGTTTTTGGTCTAAAGCAGCCAACCTGGCATCTATGTCATCCTCCACTTTAGTAAGTAGAGTTGGTGAACTTGTTTCTGAATCATAATACAACCCCAACTCTAGAACTTCTCTTCTATGCTTGTCATACCTAGGGCCAAACATTGAGCTAACATTAGTGATATCACTCCAATATGAAAGATGCCCATAGGGATATTCATATTGATACATTTAATTGGCTTGTGCATTCTCCTCTCTTGCATTCTCTAACACATTTATCAGCCTGTATTGATCACTATCAATGTCACTCCACCTGTTAGCTTCAACATCATCTTCAATATCTTGATCATAGTAGTCCACATCACCGTCATATTCCTCATAGAATAGGTCTGCATCTTCATCTTCTCTATCACTAGGGGGTTCACCCCAATCATCTCCACTGTATGGACTATCATAACTTCTACTGCTATTTTCATCACTATTGGTGTTGCTGTCATCATCATCATGTCCA
The DNA here is from genome assembly GCA_023736055.1 of Quercus glauca. Classification (NCBI taxonomy): domain Eukaryota; kingdom Viridiplantae; phylum Streptophyta; class Magnoliopsida; order Fagales; family Fagaceae; genus Quercus; species Quercus glauca. The sequence goes on along the minus strand of CM043322.1, from coordinate 44,674,132 downwards.
CTGTCACTGCTGCTGTTGTCACTACTACTATCAATCTTGTCTTCACTTCCATCTTCATCATCACTAGGGGCTACTCCCCCTTCCTCTTCTCCATTATTGGCTCTTAGTTCATACGGGTTCTTCAATGTATGCTGGCAAGCCTCCCAATATTCCTTTTCTTCTATGTTGCAAATATGATCTCCAAGGAGTGTAGTCATGGTGTCAGGGTCCATGTAATCAGCTTAAATATTAGGAACTCGAGTTGCATCTTCCTTCTTCAATTCTAGAATTTTATTGTTACAATCAAGCAGTATCTCGAACCCGGGTACCATTGTCTTTGTTATAGGATCATATCTTGGTTCAAGGAATCCCCAATATCGTTGACTCTCACTAGCTTTAATAAATTTTCCGTTCAATGTAAGAGTGTAGGGTTTCAAAGGTTTTGGAGGACAAGGAAGTCCTTTTGCTTTGGCTTTGGCTCAAGCCATCTTTCTCACTTCCATCTCTAGCAAATCATCATCAGTGGGCTTATAGCCTAGCCCAAAAGGTGGTGTGGTAGTAGGAATTGCCACGTCTGGAACAATTGGCTTCTTCACAGCTTTCCCCAAATTCATCATAGGAAGGTAGTTCATTCTCCTCATCATCGCTACCACATTGTTGTTACCATAAGGAACGAAGTCCATTAGAATCTTCTCAACTTCTCCTTCTCTCTTTTCAAAGCTAGGCCTCTCAATCTCAAAGCCATCCAAAGTCAACAGCTCTTTCTCAGAATCAATACCATACACAGGTTTAGGCACAGTCAAAGAATCCCCATAGATAGTCACAATAGCCCCTTCATGTGGAAACTAAACCTTTTGATATAGAGAGGAGGGTACGGCTTATGTGTCACGGATCCACGGTCACCCAAGGAGCATATTGAAGCATAAGGCTATATGTCAACTTGTTGTCTATTAGGTTTTGAATTGCATGATGAAGGGTGAAACAATGGTCAGTTTAATGACAAGGGCCTTGGTGATAAGCACATCTTTTATTCACATTAAACCTCGAGGGCAAGGGGTTTGGAATTGGTCTTAGGTCTAAGGGCTTTAGTAACCCTTTTGCATTTAGCTTGTCATACACTTGGCTTATAGGCATGTATAACTCATGAAAATCTCTCTTGGGTCTAGGACCTTGGGGTACTTGCACAAGTGCAATGGGTGTAATCAATTGATAAGGATCATTTTTATGGATGTTGGAAATTTTTGCAGCCTTAGAATTAGACCCTACATTCTTCCTACACCTTGGAAGGTCATCAATCTTTATAGTGCCACTATTTATTGCATCCTCAATTTGGGTTCCAATAGCAATTAAAGTTTTAAAATTGGGAAAATATTGTGCAAAGAAATATTTGTGGTATACAGACAATAAATTCTTTACAACCATGGCTAACTGTTCTTCCTCACTTGGCCTACTCATCATCTATGCGGCCTTGGCTCTCCACTTGGTAATGAAAGTAGAGAAGTATTCTTTCGGCTCTTGCTTGGTAGTCTCAAGGTCTCTTTTTGTGATATCCACTTCCATATTGTACTTGTATTGGTTGTGAAACTTTTGGAAGATGTCCTCCCAACTTCTTGCTCTTGCATCATCCAGATTGAGGAACTATCTAAGAGTGGCTCTGGTTAGTGTGTTTTGGAACATCTGAGCAAGTACTTCCTCAGTCATGCCTAAGGGCTACATAACCCTCATATACATCTTTAGATGGGACTTTGGGCAACTAGTCCCATCAAATTTGTCTAGGGTTGGCATCTTAAACTTGGGTGGCAACCTTGCACTAGGGAACAGGGAGAGAGAATCATAGTCCATAAGTTTCTCCATCTTATGGGCTCTTCTAATCATCTCTTTCATTTTATTCATCCTCTCATTGATCTTCTTCTCACTCTCTATGACTGGTAGATCATGATCAATCTTGTCCTCCCCTTGATTACCTTTCGAATTCTGAAATTGTTGCATCATACGGTTCATGTCTTCCCTTAGCTAAATCAGGCTAGCTACCATAATGTTGAGTAGCTCTTGGGTGCTCATAGGTTCCTCTATGTTCGGGTGTTCTTCTTTAGCCATAGTATTAGGAACTTTGAACTTTTTGTGGCTTGAACTATCTTGGAGGTCGAAGATGGGGTTGAGATGTTGCAGCAGTGGACTTTCTTCTATGCTTGAAGGTTTTAGTATTCTGATGGGAGTGACGGGATTGGAACTGGAGCTACTGGCTTGAGTGTCGAGCTTAGGTTCTCTTTGTAGCCTTCCTTCAGATTTTGACCAGATTCTCCCCTACTGACAAGCTTGGTCAGGTTAATCAAAGCTAAGACCCCATCCACATCCATCAATCAACCAAAACAAACACACATAACATGCTATGCAATTTTAATCGGGACCGACCTAAAGGTAGGTTCTAAGTCATTATGTTGTAAGGTGGGTTTGTTGTTTTATTATTTCCTATAGCTAGGACATTACACCTCCCAACTTGTAATGTAATGAACATTATGTTGGTCTGAACGACATGGTTTGTCCTTTACAATCAACAAGAAATGATCCAGTGACTTTAGGCTATGAGTTGGTGAGTTCGCCACTGGGTACCCGAATCTAATGAAGACTGGTGATCCATGGTTACTACCACCACAAAATTGTTGAAAAGGGGTGCATACATTGTTGTTTGGATGGCACACACTATGACAGTTAGGGAAAGATTTTAGCAAACAATACAAATAACAAAATATCATACAACAAAATATTATACTGATGGAAAAATACAAGTTTGTATCGCATACAAAACATACACAACAGAAAATTAACAGATCTACTTTATTTGTAATTGATAACATATACTATGTAAGTTCCAAAATATAAGAACAAGAGAGTGTACCTTGGTGCGGTGAAATTCAAAACTCAAAGATCAGAAGTTCTTGAGAACACTTTTAATCTTCACTCCAATTCTACTTGTGCCCAAGAAGTGTGGTCTCTCAATCAGTTTCTATGAATATGTTCAAGAGAGAATTTGAGAGTGTCCAACACTCACATACAAACTATTTCATTATCTTCCAAAATTCTATATGTTTCTCTCCTTATAACTGATTATCTAATTAGGCTAGCCTTTGAGCCTTTCCAATTGGGCTTTAGTATGTGGCTGGAGTGCGACCAAAAGAGCACAAATAAGACATGGGCCTTGGGCTTTTCTGTCAACTCTTGATAAGTCCAAAGTTACCATTAATTATATTTAATACCACTTTATAAATATAATTGCACTCTAGGCATTATTAATAAATTATATTCCAAGACTTTATTGTACATGCAACCCCTTCATAAAATATTCGTAGTAATACAAAGTCATAAATGTAAACTGCCACTTTAAAGCTTACTACATCTTCATCCTTGAGTACCTGGTTTAATTCTTTAGTAACTCATTACTAAAATGGTTAGACCTAACTCTCTGAATAACCAAACCTATTAAACTTATTTTAAGGAAATATTTTATATCTTCGTTAAAAGACTATGAATTCCATCTTGAGAATATATGTTTCATCAATACCAAATGTGGCTGCCCAACATACTGAGATTTTGACCGTGACATTAGATCTCACTCCTGATATATCAAAGCAACCTACACTTCATGATCAGGTCCATTATTCTCTCAGGATTAAGAGTTCATGTAAATAAAAGTCATGAGATTTATTATTCATTTAACAGTCGTTAGGAGAATAATAAATCTCACAGCGTTCCAGTTCAATATGTCTTAACTCTTAAAACATATCAACATATCAACTAGAAGTCTCCACTTCCATAATCAATACAAATCATCTTAGTTGATATGTTATAGTCTTCACAGATGAAATGCCCAATTTCATCACCGACTACAAACTAAAATTCTGAATTTACAAAGAACTTGTGACTTATATCTTCTGTGACTAAATCACATGCTATGCATCTCATGGACTATATAATAATGTCTGAATAATGTTACCATTATTTTAGATAATAATAAAACACCTCTATTAATTATAACATTAAATCATACATAGCATCATGCAATAGAATTTAAGGGCACTAATCCTAACATAACATCCCATCAAACATAAATAAACAAACAAACAACTATACCATGCAAGACTATGCAAAACAAAGATACACATTTGGTCACTTAAGTCTAATTCGAAACTTAGCCCTCGACATCCCCGGTGGAGTCACCACTATGAGAGACTAGGAAAATTAGCCCTCTCAAAAAAGAGAGAGATTTTTGGAGTGCTTTTTAGGGAACTTCTCTTTTTGGGTAAGTGGTGACGGAATGGGAAGGTGTTAGGCACCCATTCCGCCCAGACAAAGTCTGGTCTTCTAGACTCTTGTGACTAATGTACCTTTTTATGCATGTCATGAATGATATGTTGAACATGTGACACCAAAATTAAATCACACAAATTTATTTATGAGTGAAGTCTCTTCTTTTGAAAAGAATTAGATCTGTTTTTTAAGAACTAAAAAATGTTCTTTTGGTTTGTAAAAGATCAAATATGTTTTGTGGTATGTGGAGAAAAGTGGTTTTTGGAGATAAAAATTCAGATCTGTGTTTATTTCATAAAATAAAGTCTTTTGGTTCGAAAAATATCAGATCTGTTTTTTAAGAACTAAAAAAATGTTCTTTTGTTTTGTAAAAGATCATATCTGTTTTTTATGTTTTAAAAGAATGAAAGAAAGATTTTTTAAAGAAGAGAGTTTCACTCATAATTTAAATTCATGCAACATGAATTAAATAAAACAAACACAAACACAATCATGTTTTATCTTTTTCTTTATTTCAAAAATTTGCATGCATTAAAAAATCAGATCTATATCTAAGGAAGATACAAATCAGTTTTTTTTATAAAAAATGTTTGGATTTGCATTTAATGAAGACACAAACCAATTTTGATTAAGAAAAATCTAGATCTACATCTAAGGAAGATGCAGATTGTTTTATTTTGAAGAAAAATTCAGATCAACATCTAAGGAAGATGCAGATCTATTTTATTTTGAAGAAAAGGAATTGCTCACATGCAGATTATTGACATTCAAGAAAGAGATTATGACAATCACATAAAAAAAAATTATGCTTTAAACAAAACAATGATGAACCATTCATGTTATAGATAAAACATTCATCAACATAAAAAGAAGCATAAAAAAAAAAAAAAAAGAAAAAAAAAGATGGGGTGATGGAAACAACCTCTTGCATGAGCACTCTTTGTTCTTGAGAGGATGTTTTAGGGTTCAAAGAAAAAAAAAAAAGAAAAAAAAGAAAAAAAAAAAAAGATGGGGTGATGGAAACAACCTCTTGCATGAGCACTCTTTGTTCTTGAGAGGATGTTTTAGGATTCAAAGAAACTTATTTAGTTATCTTTGAAACCTAGAAACCCTAATTTAAGTAGCAAATCTCAGAGATGATCAGTAAGTATCAGTAATTTGAGAGCCTCAAAACGTGTGCCTTCCATAGCATAAAAAAGGTTATGAATTATGAGGTTTAGTCTCTATTTATAGAGGCTAGAAGACTCTAAAAAATAGGCACGAATGATTAGGATGTGAATCCAGATGCATCCTTTTGCGAAAAGATTGAAAAGTGTGTGCCTTATCGTCACCCAAAGGCCGTTGGGCCAAAGCCCAAAAGGGGGAATTTCGGCCTTTTTAGGGTGCCATTCGACACTCCAAAAGTGCTGAATTGGCTCTTGGACACCGAACGCTCTTTTGTGATCGGGTGCCATTTGGACTCCTCTTCTAGGGTTTTTTGATCGGTCCTTGTACCTGGACGTGTTTTCATCCTCCGTCTATGATTTTTTTTAATCTCTTTTCTGGATAAGTCAGGCTTTTTTAGGAACAATTATCTTGTAGATAAATACCCTAAAATAAATCTTGATAAAGTTTAGATTATCCACAATTTTATTGTTATCCAATCATCCCTTTTATTCCTATGCATGCATCCCTATTTTAAACACTAATTTTCAACCAATCACAAAATTATTTAATTAATTTTAATTAATTAACCAATCAGAATTAATTTAAATTGATCATGTGTGGTCGACTCTACCTAGACACAATGTATGTTGACTGTGCAACTTGATCATGTGATATCTTTCGATCCGATGGTCCGATTTGGAAACCAGACACACCGTCGTGACTGTTAGAATCTCAAGATCATTTTTATGATATGCAATGAATGAATTAATGCATGTAATGCAAAGGAAAATTAATGCAAGTAATGCAAGAACAAATTGATTAATGTAATACAATCATGTTGGGGTACATGAATGGTCATTCAAGTCATTCTCCTTGATTAAATCATGGGTGCAAAATTGAGTGTCTACACTAGTGGAAGGAAGTTTCCCAGTGAACAACACATTATCGAAAAATCCCCAGCAAGCTACCCCCCTCCTTAGTGGGCCATACATCATCAAGACTTCATGGTAGGTCGAAATCATCATCAAAACACCTTTCAACTGAATCATACTCCCTAGTAAGACCTCAAGCATCCCCAGTGGATCTTTCATCCAAACAAAGTCAAGCAAGTTAGAAAACAGACTTTGTGCACATATCCTGCGGCAATTGAACGTGCAAGCATAGATCTTGTACAAGTAAGAGTGGTGCACATATCCCCCAGGAATTGAATATACAGGCACTAATCCCATATAACACAGAATTTTTGCACATATCCTACGGGAATACACCATGCAAGCAGAAAACCCTATACAAGTTGAAAAGTCGGAATGCAGATCTTGTGCACATATCCTACTGGAATTGAACATGTAGGCACAGATCTTATACAAGTCAGAATTTGTGCACATACCCTACGGGAATTGAACATATAGGCACGAAATCCCATACAAGTCAGAATGTTAAAATGCAGATCTTGTCCACATATCCTACTAGAATTGAATATACAGGCACAGATCTTATACGAGTTAGAAATTGTGCACATATCCTTCAAGAGTTGAACATGCAAGCACATCATTACCAATTTCGCGCATATATCCTATGGGAATTGAACATGCAGGCGCAGTAGAAAAGGTAAAGATAGAGATAGAGACCAAGGTCATCCAGAGGCAAGAGCCTCACTAGAACAGGTAGAGATGGAGATGGAAGACAAGTACCACCTGGAGAAGTTTGAGACAAGAGCCCCAAATGAACACCATTGATATATATATCCTTTTAAGCTCGTAAAAGCACCTTTGTTTGATTGTTTACACTCATAAGAGCACCCTTGTTTGTTTGTTTAAGCTCGTAAGACCAACTTTGTTTCCCTTTTTTTAGTGACTCTAGGATAGTAAGTCACTCGCCTTTTGCTTGCAATTAGCAAAACAGGTTCTGGGATAGTGAACTAGTCATTGCTTGTTTCCCGAGCAACAAAGGGGGGAATTTGGATATACAAAATCCCACGCAACTCTTCAGAGTTGCACCTTGCCCCATGTTTGTGCGATATGTGTCATGTGTGTGGGTTGGGCCCGAGTCATATATTGAAAAAAAATGTTTTGTCACTTATTGTTTTGATTTTGTTAGTGAATCCAACGAATCAAAAGAGGGGCATTTGTAAACACTACATTTTGTACCCCTTACGACTCGGGCCCCTGTTCCCTAATAATATTGAATTCTACGACTCAAAGGTTGGTTTAGGTCCCAATTATAAGTTAAAATGACTTGAAAAATGTTAAAATGAAAAATATAACTTTTAATGAGTAAATAAATCCATTTTTGAAAAATAAGACCAAAGGAAACCCTCGCTATGCACATGCAAGAATCAGCCTGCACACGCAACTTTCTACATGCGTACGCAGGCCCAATCTTGCTCACGCATAGCGATTTCTAGAAACTATACAAGGCAAGTTTTCTACATTAATATTGAGGTTTCGAACAAATCCCACATTGTCTAGGAGTCATTCAAACCCTTTTTTTCACACTGTAAGTAGCCTTACATGGTATATTTTCATGACACACAGAAATCCCATGGGAGAACACTAAGATTCACTAGAAATAGAGAATCAAAGTGGGAGTCTTTCACAAAACATCCTTAAGTCAATTTTATTTTGATTATGGCCTTTTCTGGACTTGATCTTTGAATTTAATATTGCTAATCACTTTCTTATTGGTTTATGAATAGATTTGACTGAGGGGAATAGTCAAAAATCAAGCTTGAAGAGCTTTTCTTTGAGGTATTAGTTTAAACTTTTCATTCCTTTTCATGCTTTAAATCTTTCTGTTTGCTATAATACGTTTTAATATGTCTATCTAGATTAGATTTATGTAGTTGTATGTTTTAAAAGCATGTTAGGATGTTAGATTTCTCGTTTTGAAGTTTTATTGCATTTGTTGTGTTTTTAGGGTTTTCTAGGCAAGACTTATGTACGCATAATCTTTCCTGCACACGTAGGCTTGATTATGTGCACGCAGTGCACATGAACTTGCCCAGAAACCCTAATTTTTATTTTGTTTTATTTTGTTATTGCTTTCACATGTTTGTTTTGTTTAGCTTCTTTTCCCATGCTTTTATGCTTTCAATGTCTATGTTTCACACATTTGTTTACTTGTTTGCTATCACATGTAGAATTAGGGTTTATCATGTGTTTCCTTTGTTTCAATGATATGAACATGCATTCACATGCTCATGCATAATGCCATAGGTACTAAGTTGCTGCAAGGTAAGTAAAAGGTAAGTCATGCATTTGTAATGTTCATGCATTTGTGATATGATCTTGCTTTGATGATAGAGATGAATATGCTTACTTCGATGAGTTACGCTTAATCACATGTTTTCTTGGATCTTTTCTTATACTTATGATTCTACCTTGGTTTAATGTTACATGTTGCTGCCTTGCATATGATATGATGCCATGCTAGATGAATGCTAGGATGATGTGATGAGATGTATGTTAGGGTATGCTATGATGTAATATGATTTGTGATGAAGCATGTTTATATGTATGATACTAGGGTTTATGTTAATGCTTTGATGCCATGATTAGATGAATGCTAGGGTCTATGATGATATGTTGTGCCATGATTAGATGTATGGTAGGCTTTGTTTGCAAGCATGATAGATGTATGGTTAGGGATGTTTGGTGCCATGTTGATTGCTAGATGTATGCTAGTGTGTGTGTGAGTTAGATACAAGTATTGAGTGTTCCATTAATAGCGTTAAGACATAAGGCACAATGATGGAAAGCCAACCTTCAGGTTAGGCGATTTTGGGGGCCTAACACTTTCCCAAGACCATACCTTAACTCTAACCCCATATCTCTAGCAGTAAAATCAAAAGATCCTTCCTCGAAAGGACATTATATATATGGTTCCTAGGCCATTGCAAAAACTAGGTGGTGACTCCTTAAAAAATGACTCCCCCCATGCGTCCATAGAGGGGGAGATAATTAGAGAGTCAGGCTTATGCATTATTTATGTAACATAATGCTTTATCAACCATGTTTTTCAATTAACTCTTAGTTTAAAGAGAGAGAGAGATAGAGAAAGAGAGGGGGGGATTGAAAGGGGGAATTTATTTGTATCAATTTTAGTAGTTCCCTTTAGAATTCTGACAAATTCATGATTTATGTTTGGTTGTTGACAAAAAATACAAGTAGAATAGGGGCTCATGGTAATGCTAAACTTCTATCCAAGTCCTCTGTTGTTAGGATTGCTGCTGTTAAGAAATCGGCTTCTAATGTTAGTAATTCAACGAAATTGGAAGTGAACCACCAAGGGACTCAAGCCAATAATACAAGTTGATAAAGGTATTTTGGTTTTTGAAACTCATCGCCCTTCAGGCTGTACCTCCCTCTAGTGGGCCTATAAGGGTCTAAAATCTATGGTTTAGAAGGATAGGTCCCGACAATGTAGCCACCCAGCGTCTCTAAGGCTGCTATCAGCAACTACTTGAGTAGGAGATAAGCAAGAATATTAGCTTGAGTTGACGGATGAACATGGGACAAGGCCGACGAATGGAAATGGGACCATACCGATGAATATTGAGAAACCATGTGTAAAAGGCAGATGAATCTAATGGACGAAGTGCAAGCCTAACAAAGTAATGCCCCTAATCCTGATGATTGATCCATAGGTCCCACAAACCTTTACGTGCACACCACTTATAAATCACTACTTGGCAATAACTTGCACAACATGTCCAAAGACTCTTCTACACGCTTGTATCCTCCTAATATGGGAACTAAACCCCTAAATCTTGAGACATTAAACTTCGTATTCTCTGTACAAGGAAAAATTCGATATCCATGGGATCCCGGTCATTCCTACACCACTATATAAGCACCTAAACTGCTTTTGCCTAAGGTACATAGAAAATCCCTAGCTCTCACACTACTGAGTTTTAGGTGACTATTCTCTCACTAACTTAACCTTTGGAGGGTCTTTGGCCAGTATCCCACCGATGCTCTCTATTGGTTCTTGGTTTTTTCTTTCTCAGGTACCCCATTGGAGCACTCATGGACAATTAGCTCATTGGCGATTTTTTTGCATTATCAATTGTCACCATCTGTGGGAAAATGAGTGATTAGCCATATCACCGCACCTAAGACAAAGAGTTGCATGGTCTAGACACGATCGATGACCACTATCAACCAAGAGACGGGAAACCCCTCCAGCACCTTGGAAAGACAAGTGCAAACCCTAGCCGTGGCTGTTAAGCGGCTCACCCAGCACAACCAAGAGTTGCAATAGTAGTTGAATCAAAGGAATGAATGGTGTCTTGATGGTCAGCACGACAAACGCGACAACGAAGAGCAAAATGACAGCCACCTCCCGACAGGAGACCGACGAGAAAGGAAAGATCAAGAAGAAAGCAACATTCCCAGCAGGTGAGATCGACAGGAAGATACTGACCGCCCATCTGAGTTGAAGAGTAGTGCAATACGCATGGCACAAGACATGCAAATGATGAAAAAGAAAATGGACATGATAATGAATGCTATGAGGGGGTAGCTGTCCACCAACCTGGACAAGCTAGTCCAACGGACTTGTAAGGGACATATTTTTATGTAATTGGCATATCCTTTGACAAAACGCACTTTACTTGTATTTGGGTAAATCTAAGTAGGTTCAAGATGATCATTACAAGTGGTTACATTGAAAATATAAAGATTACTCAAGAATTGCTCAAAGAAAGTGAAATTTGCAGGTCTTGATACCTCCTCGACAAAAGCTCAATCTATCGAGATTCATTAAAGCTCGACACATGTCTCGATTTATTGAGCTTATGGGATTCAAACTATAGCCAGCAACGTTTTTATTCTAAAAGGCAATTTGTTTATGGGTTTGTATAATCCTTATTGGACTAGGAAAGCCCAGCATTTGTGTAAACCTATTTGGACTAGGAGAGCCCATTGAGCTCCTATTTAAACAAGGAGGTGGAAAAAAAAAAAAAAAAAAACCTAGAGAGGTTCATAAGGTTTTCTTTTGCAAACCCTAGCCTCCTCCTACAAAAGAAAGAGTTCTTGTTGCATTTCTTGTACGCCTTTGGGTTCTGTAACCAAGCAAAGTCTCTCACACCATCATTGAAGATCTTATTGGTATTTCTATGTGAAATTGTTGCAAATCATCTACATCAATCAAAGGGTTGCTGCGGAGTTAGTCATGTACTGGTATTAGAGCCAAGGACATGGGTTCGAGTCACGGGAGTGTCATTGTGAGGGAGGGATTTTTGGGGGGATCAAAATTTGATTCCATATGACCACTCTAAAAACATGCCCACGTGGAGTGATGTTGAATGCCAACAGATAAGTATATGTTACAAACCAATCCTTACTCAAGATAATCAAGACTTGGCTTAAGAAGGCAAAATGGATATGACCAAACGAGCTACCAAGCGTTTTATGAGCATACAGGATGACGGCTCGAACACCTATAGGCGAGACGCCCTTCCACCTTGCATTCAGGAGCGAGGCCGTCATTCCAGTAGAAGTTAGGCTAACAAGCTATAGGGTAGCTCATCATAATGAAGAGAATAATGAAGAAGGAATTCACCTACAATTGGACCTTCTAGATGAAATTAGGACGACAGCTAAGCAGCGAATCGTACACTATCAAGATCTTATGGCAAAGCATTACAACACCAAAGTCAAGCCTAGACGGTTCGAGATTGGAAACCTAGTCTTAAGAAAGGTGGCAACAGCTACCAAAGATCCCATGCAAGGCTAGTTGGGGCCCAATTGGGAAGGACCTTACAAGATCATTGATTGCTATAAACGAGGTGTCTACCACCTAGAGATGCTAGATAGACGAAGGCTACACCACCCTTGGAATGCCAAGCACCTAAGGAGATATTACTAGTAGTACAGAAATTACGAACTATGTTATTGTTTTCCTTTTTAATTCTGCTAAGTAGACCATTAAGTTTTTTGGTTTTCATTAAGACTCCTAAAGCCCGTCGGGCTAGGTTATTTACATATCTATATTTAGGTTATTTTAATAAAAGAACTATTCTTGAGAAATGATGTATCTACAGACGAGAAATTGAGTGGTCTTTAAAATCCCAAGACAATCCAGAACACCGACAGGTGCTTGGTCACTTAAAAAAACCCCTAAGTCTAACCCAAAGGGAAGACTGACGATGAAGGACACTGATGGGTGCCAAGTCACTTCAAAAATTCTAAGTCTCACCCAAAAGGAAGACTGATGATCAAGGACACCAATGGGTGCCTAGTCACTTCAAAAATTATGATCAAGGACACCAACAGGTGCCTAGTCACTTCAAAAATTCTAAGTCTCACCCAAAGGGAAGACTGATGATCAAGGACATTGATGGGTGCCTGGTCACTTGAAAAAATTCTAAGTCTCACCAAAAGGGAAGACTAACAAATAAGGACACCGACGGGTGCTTAGTCACTTGAAAAAATTCTAAGGGTCCGTTTGGATACGGCTGAAAACTGAAAACTGAAAACACTGTAGCAAAATAATATTTAAATGTGTGAATAGTACCGTGGGACCCATTTTTAATGAAAAAGTTGCTGAAAAGTGAAAATTGTGGGTCCATAAACAGTAAAAAGTGTGGAGAAAAGTCAAAAGTTGCGGCTACTGTTCATTGAACAGTAGCCGCAACAGTGATGAACAGTGAAAATTTGGGCTGGAACGCGTGAAAAAAAAAAAAAAAAAAAAGTGTTGAAAACGCAGACGCAGACGCAAGAATTGCAACCCAAACGGAGACTAAGTCTCACCCAAAGGGAAGATTGACAATCAAGGATACCGATGGGCACCTAGTCACTTAAAAAAAAAAAAAAAAAAAACTAAGTCTCACCTAAAGGGTAGGCTTAGATTTTGGTTTTCACTAAGACTCCTAAAGCACATCGAGCTAGGTTATTTACATTTCTATGTTCAGGTTATTTTAATAAAAGAACTATTCTTGAGAAATGATGTATCTACATATGAGAAATTGCGTGGTCTTTAAAATCCCAAGAAGATCCAGAACATCGACAGGCACTTGGACACTTAAAAAAACCCTAAGTCTCACCCAAAGGGAAGACTGACGATTAAGGACACCGACGGGTACCTAGTCACTTCAAAAATTCTAAGTCTCACCCAAAGGGAAGACTGATGATCATGGACACTAAAGGGTGCCTAGTCACTTCAAAAATTCTAAGTCTTACTCAAAGGGAAGACTGGCGATCAAGGACACCGATGGGTGCTTGGTCACTTGAAACAATTTTAAGTCTCACCCAAAGGAAAGATTAACTATTAAGGACACCAACGGGTGCCTGGTCACTTGAAAAAATTCTAAGTCTCACCTAAAAGGAAGATTAACAATCAAGGATATCAACGGGCACCTGGTCACTTAAGAAAAGAAAAGAAAAAAAAAAAAATATATATATATATATATATATATATATATATATAAGTCTCACCTAAGGGGCACGCTGACAACCATGACACTGATAGGTGCTTGGTTACTTGAGAAAATGTTAAGTTTACTCAAGGGGTAGACTGACGACCATGAAACCGACGAGTGATTGGTTGCTAGAAAAACCCAAAGCCTCACCCAAAGGGTAGACTAACGACTATTGCACCAACGGGTGCAAGATTACTTAAAATATCCGAAGTACACAAAAGGTGGACTGGCAATTGGGACATCGACAAGTGCAAGGTTACTCGAAAAGTTTCCAAGTCTCCCTCGAAGGGTAGACTGACGGACCCTAATATCCATAGGTACTTCATCGCCTGAGAAAATATTAAGTCTATTAGTACTAACGGATGCAAACACTTATTAAAGAAATATACTATCAATTGAAACACATCATAAAAAAAATAAAAATAAAAACTGACGGAAGCATCAAATATACATCAATAGTGACGGGACTGACGAGTCCATTTGACATGGACGATACCACCAGCACGGACGAAACTAGCCTCTGGCTAAGAGAACCGGTTACAGGCGTTGCTGACGAAGGTATCCAGGCTATTCAATGCAGGTAATCAAACCTGAAGCAGTTACAAGGACAACTGTACAATCCGTTGGAGAATATTGATGACACACTACACAGCTCCGGACGTTACGAGGAGGAGCATTAAGATCTCCATAACTGCTCCAACGGCTAGAGACCTTAGAAACATATATAAATCCACACCTTGCCAAGAGAAAGGTACATAGACACATACCAGTAACAAGGGATTTCTTTTCATTCTGTTTTATTTCACATTGTTTTATTCTAAGAAAAGTTCTATACACTGACTTTGGCATCGGAGGTGTTGTGGCAGGCACCACACCGGTGTTCATCCTTGAAGGCTGAAGAACCTTCTCTATCTGACGAACGTGACTGACGATCTTACACATCATCAAATAGTATTCTTGTGTTATAGGCCAAAACAAAGCACCTTCATTGTCTTTAAAAAAAAAGAAAAAAGAAAAAGAAAAAAAAGAAGGTAATAATAAGTAAGACAAAATAAAAAATTTTAAGATTAAACGTCGTCGGCTGGCTCAGTTGGCTATGCTGGATTAACTGGCAGGGTTGACTGAGTTGGTTGCTCATTAGCTTCTTCCTCCCTTTTACCATCAGTCCCACCAACCACAGGGGTAGTGGCCCCCGTCTCTCCAATGTTAGTATCCTCCTCATCAGGAGCGTCCCTGCCAAGAGGGGTCATTGGAATAGGGGCATCAATTTGGACTTGGGAGACATTCACACCAAGGAAGAAAAGGGTCGCTTGCTTACAGAAGTCCTTAAACCCGTTGCCATACTGGACGCCCAGTTCTTCGAAATAAGGTTGGGATGTCTAGAATTTAGCAAACACATTGGCTTTGACCTGATCCATCTGTTTGCGAAAGGGTCGTCAACTCTATCACCAAGTTGGCATTCACTTTCTCAAGCTCTTTAGCTCGAAGGGCGCTTCCCCTAAGTTGGGTTAGCTTCTCCCTCTGCTCTTTAACTTCAGCATTTAGGGTTCTCAACGCCTCCTTATGTGTCTTCACCTTCACTTCCTCATTAGCTAGACGGGTCCTCAATCTCTTGGCCGATGCCTTCTTTGCAACACACTTGATTTGGAGTGCCCTCATTCTTACCAAGCCTTGAAAACAGACGGGCAATAAGGTTATACAAGGGTTAGCACAAAAATGACTAGACCATTAAGAGGAGTCACTCACCCTCATCATGTCAAAAAGACCTAAGTCCCTAAAAGCTTTGATCTTGTGCTCAGAGCACTCGTTGAGATCAGGGTCACGAACGAGTGAGTGGGCTGTGTCAACTGCGAACTCTTTGCTCTTCACCAGTAAGGGAATTGGGGGATGAACGAAGGATGGGCCCTAGGAGGTCATCAAACCTTTTCTTACGCCATACCAACAAACCTCAGACATAGGAGGAGTGGGATCCGAGGGGATGGTTGGAACAGGGGATTCATGAACCCTTTGGTGCTCGGACCAACTTTCGACATCGGTTTCCTTTTTAGGCTGACGGTCACAAAAGTAAGACCGTCGACCACTTGTTTAGTGCACAAGGCTACCACCTTTCTAACCTGAGCTTGCTTTCTCTTGATAGATTCCATCTCTAAAACCAACGATAGAGTTAGTGATGACAAAAGGAAGGCAAAATTAAAAGAACAGAGAAAAATATTTACGTATTCTAGAAATTTTGTCCAGGCATCTAGCCTTTAGGGTATGGATGGGTCCACTACAATAAGCGTGGATGGTGTCAAGAGTAACAAGCCTTTTCCAAGACCTCCGTGCAAAGGGGATCTCCAACACACGGTTTAAAAAATCCTCCTACTCTAGGGTGATCATCGGGCATTTCTTAGCTGAAAATAGCATGATAAAAGGGGGATTAGTTAAGTATAAGTAAGATAGATGAATAAAATAAAATAAAAACAAACAAACAAACAAAAAAACAAAAAACAAAAACAAAAAAAAACAAAAAAAAAACAAAACAAAACAAAAGAGACGAGCGGCCTACCAGATGGGTGCAAAATTCCCCAAGCATGATCGTAAAAATCACCCACGCTATCCCACTCATCGGGCTTGCAAACCCAATTCACCCTTTGGACAAATAAAAATCTACTTTTCCACGTACGATTGGAGCCAGGCATCCCAAACACCAAACTCAACGTAGCCCAATGAAACACAAAGTTGTAAAAACCCTGAGACATGGCTATCTTCTGCAGTTTATAGCAGTAAAAGAACTCCTCAAATGTTAGGGAACCGTTGCCCCCACTTAATTTCCCCCATAACACCTCAATACCTATAAAGATCCTCTAAGCGTTAGGGGCTATTTGACAGACGAATATTCCCAAAAAATCCGCTAGCCGACAGTGGAGATGGCTAAAAGGCAGCCTCAACCCCGCGATAAAGGCCACCTCATAAAAGCCAACTTCGGGCAACAGGCTCGTGTAACACTTCTCCCCCTTGTTAGCCTTCCTTATGGGGACGTCGTCGGGTATTTGAAAACAAGTCCTAAGCCTGCTGAAAACCTCCTTTGTTATGCTTACAGGGAAGACATTGACTGACCATATGTCCGGGAGGATGACTTTTCTGCTAACCTATCTCGATGGACGGGTCTTTGCCTCCTCCTCTCGGACAACTCGTTAGATGTATACTCACGTCCTAATGAATAAGACTCCCTATCGCCCGATTCCATGCAAACAGACACTAGAAATTTAGTCGTCACTTCACTACTTCCTAACATTCTCTCACCTACAAGCGACGAATGAAAACTAAGAATCTACTCACTCGAACTCCCAAACATAAGACCAGATATTGCTTATCAAAACAGAGTAGAATAAAATGGTAAAAGAACAAAGAACTTACCAACGAAAGGAGTAGACCAACGAGCATCTATGGGCGATGATCCTCTTAGAAAGACGAACAAAGGAAATCAACGAATGCACAAAACCTCTAGTTTGAACAAGAAAATGAGGAAATGGCAAATGAGGGGCTGGGTTGAGCTATTTATAGGACAAAGAGGCACAGGAAACGAAGCGATGCGACTATTCAAGTTAGCCAATCATAAATAGCCATGTGTCACATAACCCCTTCAAAAGATCTAATAAAAAAAAGAGATGGCACATTCCTTGAGGAGGGGTAAGTAATGACTTGAAGATTCCTCTTTAATACTCCATGGCCCATCGACCATCCCAACGAACGATGAAGCAGGGGGCAGCTGATAAGTGTATTTTTGATCTTTGAAACTTGTCGCCCTTTAGGCTATACCTCCCTTTAGTGGGCCCATGAAGGTCTAAGATTTGTCAATTTAGAAGGATAGGTCCTGACGATGCAGCCGCTTAGAGTCTCTAAGGGTGTTATCAGCAACTACTTGAGTAGGTGACGAGCGAGACTATCAGCTGGAGACGAGAAATGAACATGGGACAAGGCCGATGGATGAAAGTGGGACATACAAACGAATATTGAGAAACCCTGCGTAGAAGGCAGATGAACCCAATAGATGAAGATACAAGCCTAACGAACTAATGCCCCTAACCCTGACAATTGATCCATGGGTCCTATAAACCTTTACGTGCACACCACCCATAAATCTGTACTTGGCAATAACTTGCACAACACATCCAAAGACCCTTTTATGCGCTCGTATCCTCCTAGTATGGGAAGGAAATCCCTAAATCTCAGGACATTAAACTCCATATCCTCCATACAAGGAAAAATCTAATATCCATGGGATCCCAGTTGGTCCTACACCACTATATAAGCACCTAAACTCCTCTTGCCTAAAGTATATAGAAAATCCCTAGCTCTCACACTACTAAGTTCTTGGTGATTATTCTCCCACTAACTTAACCTTCGGAGGGTCTTTGGCCGATACCCCACCGGTGCTCTCTGTTGGTTCTTGGTTTTCTTGTTTCCTAAGTACCCCATTAGAGCGCTTGTGAACAATCAACTCACTGACAATTTTTGTGCAATACCACAAGTCCACTCTTAACGGTAACAATTTAGCAAGCATCGAACTACTCTCACTCTGCCAAAACTATGATAGTGAATATGATTAGTGAGTGTTTGTAAAGTGTATTGTATGATAATCATTTTCTTTCCCAATGTATCATTGTGAGGAAATTCATTTACCTTCTTGATCACCTGACTCCTTCAATTGATACTCAATCGCCTCTCGATCGATCGAAAAACAAATTCAATCGATCGACTAGCAATCGAAAATCAATCAATCTAAAAAGTCTAATCATTGTCTCATTCGATCAATCGAATGTGATTTTCGATCGATCGAAAATTGTGAAACTGGAATTTCCAAAATTTTTCTAAGGCAGTTTTCTACAGTTTTTCTTGAACAAATGACTAACATATGAGCATGAAAGTCAGAGAATGATATCAAAGCTGAAATTCATTGATGCTATAGCCTTAAAGATCAATTTAACATACTTAAATTCAAATTAAACAACATCACAACATCAATATCAGTTTTTATCAAATCATAGTTTCATCAACCATGCAGAAAATTAAATGCATAATCTTCAAACAACATGAAACTATTATCTTTAATTCTAAAACTCACAAAACATGTTATACAATACGAAATTGAAGACCGCTCTGATACCATTTGATGGAATTAAAGATGAACGCAGCAGAAAAATAACGGATCTACTTTTATACAATACGAAATTGAAGACCGCTCTGATACCATTTGATGGAATTAGAGATGAACGCAGCAGAAAAATAACGGATCTACTTCATTTGCAATTGATAACATGCACTATGTAAATTTCAGAATACAATAACAAGAGAGTGTACCTTGATGTGGTGAATTTCAAAAAAAAGATTGTAAGCACTTGGGAATACTTTTAATCTTCACTCCAATTCCACTAACACCCAAGATGTGTGGTCTCTCAATCAGTTATATGAAATGTTCAAGAGAGAATTCAAGAGTGTCCAACACTCACATACACCATTTCATGTATTGTTCTTCGTTTTAAAATTCTGTATGTTTCTCTCATTATAACTAATTATCTAATTGGGCTAGCCTTTTGGGCCTTTCCAATGGGTCTTGGACTTTTCTGTCAACTCTTGACAAGTCCAAAGTTACCATTAACTACATTTAATACCACTATATAAATATAGTTGCACTCTAGATCTTATTTATAAATTATATCCCAAAACTTTATTGTACATGCAACCCCTTCATAAAATATTTGTAGTAACACAAAGTTATGAATGTAGACTGCCACTTTGTAAATTACTACATCTTAATCCTTAAGTACCCGGTTTAATCATTTGAAGTTATTCATCATATATTTATGAAATCAGATTTCATAAATATATACTTTAGTAATTTCTTACCAAAGTGGTTAGGTCTAACTCTTTGAATAACAAACCCATTAAACTTATCTCAAGGGAATATTTTGTATCTCCGTTAAGAGACTATGAATTCCATTTTGAGAATATATGTTCCATCAACACTAAATGTGGCTACCTAACATATTGAGGTTTTGACCGTTACTTTAGATCTTACTCCTAATATATCAAAGCAACCTACACCTCATGATCAGGTCCATTATTCTCTCAGGATTAAGAGTTCATGCAAATATAAGTCGTGATATTTATTATTCATTTGACAGTCTTTAAGAGAATAATAAATCTCACAGCGGTCCAGTTCAATATGTATTAACTCTTAAAACATATCAACATATCAACTAGAAGTCTCCACTTCCATGATCAAGACAAATCATCGTAATTGATACGTTATAGTCTTCGCAGATGAAGTGCCCAATTTCATCACTGACTACGAACTATAATTTTGAGTTTACAAAGAACTTGTGATTTATATCTTCTGTGACTTTTCACATAAATCACATACTATGCATCTCATGGACTATATGATGATGTCCAAATATTCATGTTACCATTATTTCAGATAATAAAAAAAAAACTTTATTAAACACAATATTAAGTCATACATAATGTCATACACAATGTTATACTTAATATCATACATAGCATCATACAATAGGATTTAAGGGCACTAATCCTAACACTTTTGAACACGAGCGTCATGATAGGAAGGATCAGGAGCTAGAACACCTGCGTAGAATGGTGAGCGATTTAAAGTTGGAGGTACGAGGTGGGCACTGACGAAGAAATCATGAAGAGCATGTTGAAGGGTCAGCAAGTGTAGGGGGTAGTCATAGAGAAGCATCCCGTTAGCCTGGCTTTCGTCTGTCTAGGGATCAGTCTCGGGAATATGTAAACTGAGATTCAGTTTTCCTTGAGGGGTGGAGACCCCGGAATGCCACCATGGATGTTATGAGCTGAGCATTATGCAGAGCTACTCAGTCACCATTCTCAAAAGAGATTGAACGGGCACCAATGTCGGGCAGATTTACCAGACCCACATTTATCTCTTATAAAAGGAAGACAGACCCAATAGAGCATGTAAGTCACTACATCCAGATGATGTCTCTGCATAATCATAACGATGTGTTAATGTGTAGGGTGTTCTCCTCTAGTCTCAGGCCTATTGCTTTGAGGTGGTTCAACAGGTTAAAAAAGGGCTCAATTCATAGTTTTGGAGAGTTGATTCAAGAGTTTGGGATTCGGTTCATGACCTGTAGCTGAGTACCACAACCAATAGATGCGTTGCTATCTATGAAGATGGGAGCCAGGGAAACCCTTCGAAGTTACACTAGCAGGTACTAGGAATTGTACAACGAGGTCGGTGGGGGTAATGAAAAAATCTTAGCAAGCACCTTTAGGCTGGGGTTGCCTGAGGACTCTAAATTATGAGAGTCGCTGACGAGAAGACCTATCGAGGATATGAGGCAACTTATGAGGCATATCGAGGAATACAAGAGGTTAAAGGGTGATCGGCAGTAGAACAAGGGGAAGGCACCGGTCACGGCTCAGTATTCAAAGGATTCTCGGCAAGGGAGTCTTTAGCTAAGACCCAGAAGGGACCTAAGGATCGAAGAACCCAGCGCTTGGGCAATAGAAGTAAACATAACATTCAAGGAACCCATGCACAAAATTGTGGACCGAATTAAAAACAAGCCGTACTTCTAATGGCCGAGCAAGATAGGGAGTGACCCATCAAGAAGAAATCAGAATCTGTATTGCACTTATCATCAGGATAAAGGGCATACCACCGAGCAGTGTAGAGTTTTGAAGGATCACTAGGAGCAATTGGTGAGGTCGGGGCATTTAAAGGAGTTTGTTTTGGAGCCTAGGGGTCAAAAGATCGGGAAAAATGCAAGACCTCGGGGGAACCTATTAGGATTAGTGCCCTTAAATCCTATTGTATGATGCTATGTATGATATTAAGTGTGACGTTGTGTTTGACATTATGTATGACTTAATATTATGTTTAATAAATTTGTTTTATTATTATCTGAAATAATGGTAACATGAATATTTGGACATTATCATATAGTCCATGAGATGCATAGTATGTGATTTATGTGAAAAGTCACAAAAGATATAAATCACAAGTTCTTTGTAAACTCAAAATTATAGTTCATAGTCGGTGATGAAATTGGGCATTTCATCTGCGAAGACTATAACATATCAACTACGATGATTTGTCTTGATCATGAAAGTGGAGACTTCTAGTTGATGTGTTAATATGTTTTAAGAGTTAAGACATATTGAACTGGACCGCTGTAAGATTTATTATTCTCCTAAAGACTGTCAAATGAAAAATAAATCTCACGACTTACATTTGCATGAACTCTTAATCCTGAGAGAATAATGGACCTGATCATAAGGTGTAGGTTGCTTTGATATATCAGGAGTGAGATCTAAAGTAATGATCAAAACCTCAGTATGTTGGGCAGCCACATTTAGTGTTGATGAAACATATATTCTCAAGATGGAATTCATAGTCTCTTAATGGAGATATAAAATATTCCCTTGAGATAAGTTTAATGGGTTTGTTATTCAGAGAGTTAGGCCTAACCACTTTAGTAAGTAGTTACTAAAGTATATATTTATGAAATTAGATTTCATAAATATATGATGAATAACTTAAAGGATTAAACTGGGTACTCAAGGATCAAGATGTAGTGATTTACAAAGTGGCAGTCTACATTAATGACTTTGTATTACTACGACTATTTTATGAAAGGGTTGCGTGTATAATAAAGTCTTGGGATATAATTTATAGATAAGGCCTAGAGTACAACTATATTTATATAGTGGTATTAAATATAGTTAATGGTAACTTTGGACTTGTCAAGAGTTGACAGAAAAGCCCAAGGCCCATTGGAGCTAGTGTCTTATTGGTTCCTTTTAGTCCCACTCCAAGCGACACACTTAAGCCCAATTGGAAAGGCCCAAAAGGCCAGCCCAATTAGATAATTGGTTAGATACAAAGGGAAAAACGTTCAGAATATTATGTGTAAGAAACATCATTGTGAAATGGTGTATATGTGAGTGTTTGTCACTCTCAAATCATCCCTTTGATACCAATTGAGAAATCACACATCTTGGGCTTTAGTGGAATTGGAGTGAAGATTAAAAGTATTCCCAAGTGCTTCGATCTTTGTTTTTAAAATTCACCGCTTCAAGGTACGATCTCTTGTTCTCAAATTCTGAAATTAACTTAGTGCATGTTATCAATATCGAATGAAGTAGATCCATTTAAAACTTATTTTTCCGCTGCATTCATCTTTAATTCCATCAGAACCCTCTCCTACGGGTTAGGTGTAATAGAGGTTATACATGCTGCTTCAAGGGGTACCCTGGTGACCCTAAGAAAGGGGGTTGCTAACCATGGTACTGGCGGAGAATTGTCAAGAAGAACAACCGTTAGGGAAGAGGGTGAAATATGCCCGGGAATCCATTGCTTTCAATGATAATGTTTTGGAAGGAACGACCCAGCCTCAAGATGATGCGCTGGTAGTTACGGCCCGAATAAATGGCTTTATAGTGAAGAGAGTATTGGTGGACCAAGGAAGTGGAGCTGAAGTGATGTATCCTGGCCTGTTTAGGGGGCTTGGCCTAAAGAACGAAGACTTGTCCAAGTTTGATACACCTTTAGTTGGATTTAATGGCCGCATGGTAGCCCCTGAAAGGCAGATTTCGCTCCCTATAAATATGGAAGGGAATGAGGTGATGGTGACGTTCATAGTGGTTAATTCATTTTCCCTATATATAGCCATTCTTGGTAGGCCGTGAATTCATGCAATAGGAGCAGTCCCGTCCACGTTGCATGTCAAGGTCAAATTCCACACTGAGCATGGTATCGTAATGGTGAGGGGAAATCAAAAGGTGGCAAGGCAGTGCTTGGTGGCTGCCGTTAATCGAGAGACAAAACAGAAGGATTCTGCGAAAGAGGGTTCTTTATAGCAATTATAGAAGCCCCTAGGGGAAAAGAGGGCTAGTTGTTCCTAAGAGCTGATTAAAGTAAGCATATTACCGGATGAGAATAGGAGTTTCCAAATAGGAGTAAGTATGCTGAATAAGGATAAGGTAGAAATGTCATTATTGTTGGTGTAGAAAGTGGATGTTTTTGCTTGGAGTCCATATGAGGTGCCCAAGGTAGATTCGGAGTTTATAGTTCACCAACTTAATGTGGACCTTTCGTATCCCCCCAAGAAACAAAAGTCGAGGAGGTCGGCCAAAAAGCACGTAGAGGCTGTTAAGCAGGAGGTGAAAAGACTTAAAGAGGCGGGGGCGATAAAGGAGGTTTTCTTCCCATAATGGTTAGCAAATACAGTGGTCGTGAAAAAGAAGAATAGTAAATGGAGGGTGTGTGTGGACTTTACCGATCTTAACCGAGCATGCTCGAAAGATCCAATCCCTATACCAAAGATTGATCAACTGGTAGACACAACATACGAACACTTGAGAAGAGTTTCTTAGATGCCTTTCAGGGTTACCGAAGACCAAGAGAAAACATCATTTATCTCTCTCGAGGCTAATTATCACCACATGGTAATACTGTTCGGTCTGAAGAATGCAGGGGCCACCTATTAAAGGATGATGATTAGAATGTTTACGGAGAAGCTCGGTCGTACTGTCGAGGTATACATCAATGAAATGGTGGTGAAAAGCAAAGAAGAGCAAGAGCATGTTAACAGCCTCATGGATTTATTTAAAGTACTCAGATGGCACAAGTTGCGTCTTAATGAAGACAAGTGTGTCTTTGGTGTGGGGGTTGGCAAATTCTTGGGGTACATGATCACTCACCGAGGGATAGAAAGGAATCTCGACCAGATCAGTTCTATAGAGTGCCTTAAGTCACTGGGTAACCCAAAAGAAGTACAAGTCTTGAGGCATGTTGGCCGCAATGAACTGATTTGTTTCAAAGTTTGTTGATCAGTGCCGCCCATTCTATCAGTTGTTGAAGAAATGGAAGGGTTTCCAATGGACCGAGGAGTGTGAAGAGGCTTTCCAGGATTTGAAGAAATTTTTGGTACGAGCACCCATATTGTCAGCCCTAGAGACCGATGAGGATTTATTCTTGTATCTATCGGTGTCCGAGCACGCTATAACTGTCGTATTGTTGAGAGACCGAGGCATACAACATCCGATTTATTATATTAGTAAGACCTTGGTTGACGTGAAGACAAGGTATTTACCCATAGAGAATGATAGGCCAAAAACCTATTGACCCCTTGTAATGAAATTAATTAATTAATTAGCCAAATTTATTAATTAATCAAATTAACATGCAAACGCGTGGTAGCACAAACAAATCACTAATTAAACTAAGTACGCAGCGAAAAATAAATTGACACGGTGATTTGTTTACGAATAGGGAAAACCTACACGGCAAAAACCCCACTAGGTGATTTTAAGATCACTATTCCCGAGAATCTACTATTATCACAACAAGCGGTTTCAAGTAAAGGAATCTCAGTACCTTGTACCAACCTACAGTTGAACCCTTACCCCAATACCTAATTGGACTTGTTCTATAGTGATAATCTCTCCTTTCAATGCACGGCTCCCAGTACGTGACTAACCAATTGCGCGGATCCCAGTACGTGATTTCAATCACCAACTAGAGAAGGTTGTTGGCTGCAAAGTTCTTCAGTTCATCCAGACGATGAAGATCAAGAAGATGCTTGGTCACAAAACCCTACAGTGCACAAATATAACAGCTTCTTCACAAGAAAGATGGACTAGGGCAACAAACTTTGCTCAACACTTGTGCAACTTGTGTCTCTGTTTAATGCCCTTAATATAATCCTTATATATGTCTAGGGTTATGAGAAAAGAAAGCCCAAACATATAATCACGGATTGAATGAAAAACATACTCGAAAATCTGAGTTTCATAAACCTCGACAGATACATTATCTGTCAAGCTGCTGTCGAGCCACGGGCTGGAACAGCTCTTCAAGTCTTGATACATTACTAGCTGTCGAGCTTTAATGAACAGCACTTTCTGCACTTGAATCTTGGATAAACTTTCATGGCTTTAACACTTGAACTTGAAACAAGGTTTCTTGAAGCATTAAACACATCTTAATTCTACCCAAATACAAGTAAAGTGCGTTTTGTCAAAGGATTAGCCAATTACATAAAATAGTGACATATGTTCCTAACATGTGAAACACATATGTCCTAACAGAGAAGTTAGCATTGGCTTTGGTGCATGCTACTAGAAAGCTGCCTCATTACTTTCATGCCCACACCATTTACGTACTTACTAAGTATCCATTGCAGTCTTTATTAAAGAGATCTGATTTCACGGGCCAGATAGCCAAGTGGAGGACTAGGCTTAGGTCATTTGATATACGGTATAGGCCTAGAAGTTCGGTCAAAGGCCAAGTTCTCGCAAACTTCGTCGCAGAATTCTCGCCGAGAAGAGAAGTAGGGATTGTGTGCCGTGTGGACGTTCGGCCATGGAAAGTATTTGTGGATGGCGCATCCAATGCCATGGGAGTGGGCGCTGGGATTGTTATAATCACAACAAAAGGAATATGGGTGAAGCATTCTTTCATATTGGGTTTTAAAGCATCCAACAACGAAGTCGAGTATAAAGCCTTACTCACTAGAATGAAAGCTATTCTTGATTAACCAAGTGGAATTTGAGGCCAAAGATCCCCGGATGATCGAATACTTGCAGCTGGTAAAACGAACCATGAGCCAGTTCCAAAAGGTGAAGGTGATTCAGATTGCTCGGGGATAGAATAGGAATGCAGATTCTTTGGCCACGTTGGCATCATCGTTAACCGAGGAAGTGCCCCATTTGATTAAATTGCAGGTTGTAAAAGAACCCAGTATAGATGTAAGAGTGAATGTCTCAAATGTCAAGGTGTCTAAGGCATGTTAGATGGATCCGATCATTGACTTTTTAGCCGAGGACCACATACTGAACAATGAAAAGGAAACTGATAGGATACGCAAAATGGCTCCGCAGATTTGGTTGTCTGAGGATCACAAGTTATACCGGAGATCTTTTAGGGAGCCTTACTTGCAATTCTTGCATCCCAGCAAAGTTGACGAGCTCTTGACCGAGCTTCACGAAGGGATATGTGGTAGTCATTTCAGGGGACGGTCATTAGCCCACCGAGCAATAACCCAAGGGTTTTGGTGGCCTTAGATGCAAAAAGATGCCGCTGACCATGTCTAGAAATGTGAGCAGTGCCAGATTCATGCCCCATTGATACACCAACTACCAGGAAGTTTGAATCCTATCAATAGTCCATGGCCTTTCACCAACATTTGAGATGTAGAAGTTAAAAAATTTGTGTGGAAGAACATAGTAACCAAGTTTGGAGTGCTGGAGTCCCTGGTATCTGACAATGGGTTGCAATTTAATAGTAAAGTCTTCTACAAGTTTTGTAGCAACCTCGGCATCAAGAACAAATACTCAACCCCGGCTTACCCACAGAGCAATGGTCACGCTGAAGCCACCAACAAAGTAGTCGTTAATGGACTGAGGAAGAGGCTAGAAGGAACCAAAGGCAAGTGGATCGAGGAGTTACCAAACGTTCTATGGGCGTACCGAACAACCCCAAGAAAGTCCATGGGGGGAACCCCATATTCCTTAACATATGGAGCAAAGGCTTTCATACCTGTAGAAATAAGTCTATGTAGCACTCGTGTTTCGAGATTTACCTCAGTCGAGAATGAAGAATTAATAGTGAAGCAACTGGACTCATTAGAGGAATGCCGAGAAGCTGCGGCCATACGATTAGCAAATTATCAACAGAAACTTACACGACGATACAATAGGGATATAAGGAGAAGGGAGTTCAACGCTGGAAACCTAGTACTACGGAAAGCAGTGGGGAACACACAAGACGTCAATGCAGGGAAGCTCGCCCTGAACTGGGAAGGGCCATACAGAGTTACTGCCATTGTTGGAGTAGGAGCATATTATCTAGGAGACATGAATAAGAGACCACTTCCCCAGCCATGGAATGTTCACAATTTGAAAAAGCTTTATGACTAACTATGGGCGTATGGTAGCTTGAGTTGTATGTAATTTAATATGTGAACAATGTTTATGTGTGTAGTTTTACTCAAATTCTTGGCTTTGTTGTTATTAAGTTGCGAATTAGCTAAGGATAGAAACCTGGTTCAATTCGATCCCGATCACCGACCAGGTGAAAACCATCTCAAATTAACTAAGGACAAAAACCTAGTTCAATTCGATCCTGGTCACTGACCAGGTGGAAACCTTCTCAAATCAATCAAGGACAGAAGACTGCTTCGGTTCGATCCTGGTCACCAACCAGGTGGAAACCTTCTCAAATCAGTCAAGGATAGTAACCCAGTTCGATTCGATCCCAATCACCGACCAGGGGGAAACCTTATTTCTTATAGTTATGGACAAAAGTTTGGTTCGGTAACATGACATCTACAAATAAACAGAACAAAAACATGGCAAAAATAATTCATCTCCAACAAGAAATAATAGCAATAAGAGTTGTTCACAAATATAAGAGTTATAAAACCAAAGTAAATATGTCTTGTCACCACATCTCAGTGACCATAAGCAAACTAAGTAAAGCAAAAAAAAAAAAAAAAAAAAAAAAAAAAAAAAAAAAAGCAAAGTTAAAAGATTTCTTCTCCAAGTAGCAGGGTTCTGAGGTTGATCCGGCTGAATTGGAGTCGTGTCCACAGCTGGCTGGGTAGTAAAGTCTGGGAGTTGAGGTTGAGCTAAGTTCTACACAGCATTGGGGTTGCTGGTGATTTCAAGATCGATCAACTCCACATGGGAGTCAATCTCTTGCACCAACTCCCTCATACTGGGAGTATAATCTTCCTTAGCACCAGTGGGGTTTTGAACCAAGGGAGCGGCATCCAAGTAGTGTATTTTATAGGGGTTCCTGAGAAGGGAATCATCGGGCACTCCCATAACTTGTAGGGCCGCCATCCACCCTTCACTGAACCTGTATCGCCGAGATTGGTATATGATCAACTCGATTGAGTTCTCGACATCCGCAAAACCTATGATATACCATTTGTCCTCACTGGCCTCCAAGGCCACTTTCTGCTTAGCAATGTCCTTAGCATTTTCCAAATTCAAACTCTCAGCTTTGGCCAGTTTGAGCTCTGTTCCCCCTAGTTTGACCTCCAATTCCTCCACTTTTTGCTTTGCAAGTGCTCGGGCCCTCTCAGTCGTCCTTATCCGTTCCTCGGCATTCTCCACGACTTTGTCCTTGTCTTTCACCGTGGCCTTAGCAACCTCTTTTAAGGCTCTCTCCTTGTCAGCCTCCTATGCAGCATCCCTCAATCTGTCTTCCATCATGTATGCCAATTGTGCTGCCTATTATAACAATATCAATGATTATACCAAAAATAATAAAAAGTAAAAAGTATATATATATATATATACATAAAAAATAATAAATAAAATAAACAAGTAAGGCATGTTACCATAATAGCCATTGCAACCAAGTAGCCAAGGCTTCATCACTCCCGCTGAAGAAATAGTGCACATCCTCGAGCAGCTACAGGCCCTACCCGAGGCTTCGGGCAATCCGTCCACCCTCACTTAAAGCCCAGTTCCATACACTAGAGGTCACAGGAAAAGGTCTGCTCTCAAGCCTAAAAATTGTTTGCCGTCCAATGGCGGGGAGGGAGGAAGAGGACGCCAAATTGGAACCAACCTGTACGATTGGGCGTGCGTAGCTAGTTGGTTCCCGAATGATCACGGCAGCCAGGGTAGAAGCTGGAGGAATCCTCGGGGGAGTTTCTTCGGGCCTTCTAGGGACCTAGTCAGTAATACGGGGCCTTTTTCGAGCATGGGCAGCAGGAAGGGGCTGATCTCTGCCTTGGGCTTGTTGCTACATAGGGCGATCGCCGAGCAGAAACCAGTCAATGGTCATGTTTCGCCAGACCACCATCTCGTCCTCTGTGCTTTTGGCTTCAGCTTCTGAAGAATCTACCAACTCGACCTCTACTTGGTTGGTAGGTTAGACTTCAACAAGGGGTTCCTCAACAGGGTGTGGATAGCGCGACCTTGGAAACCTAAATCAGCAAACTCGTCCCTTATAGGTACCAACGAGTCTGCCCTAACCAAGTAGAGGCCAAGGTCCTGAGCTTCGCCTACTGTTAGGTTTAGGGGAAGGAAGTTTGGATGTCGTATGTCGATATATGACAATAGTGAATTGTTCGCCAACAAAGCCTATCCAAAAGGTTGGTAGCTTGTATAAACTGGGGTGTAGCCGAGTATAAGATGGGACGCTCGAAGTTGCCTATCAAAGTTGATGAAAATCTCTGACTGAAGTACAAAATTCAAGTCCCTCACATGCACGACCTGATGTCCGATTTAAACTTTTTTCCATCTACATCAAGGCAACAAAATTGGTTAGTACATGCTTAAACGATAATAAAGACAAACAAATCACACTAAGTTTAAAACATAATTAAATGTGCATAGTATCGACCAACGTCCTGAGGCAAAGTCGGGCAGGTGAGTTCGTTGGCATGCCAATTGCCGCTCACCCGAACAAACTCTCTTGCTGAGTTTCTGTTAGAATCGGGAAGGCATGATATCGGTCGTACCTGTACATCCCTAACCTTTAGGTAGTATGCTGATCTTAGGTTACCACACAAGCTATACATATAGTTTACATCATGGTGGTCTAAATGTAACCTGTACAAGTGATTTAACCGGTTAACACAACTCACTACTCAGAAAAAATTAGGTGGGAGTTGGTCAAGACACAGACCTTAAAACCTAAGGGTCCTAAGTATTAAAGGGTCCACGGGAAACCTAACCCCTCCTTCTAAGATGGCCATTAAAGAAAAAAACACAACATGAGGATGCCGTTCAAGGGCAATGATGTCGTCATGACAATATGATATCTCTATATCATTAAGGACAGCAAACCTAGCCCTAAAATTGGCTAAGGTTGCTTCAGTGTCAAGAAGGTGAGCAAATCCCATTCCTAACTATAGAATAGAAAAAGAAAAAGAAAGTAAATAAAGGAAGGAAGTGAGCAAGGAAACTTACTGTGGGCTCTAGGAATTTTTTTGGGGAAATTGCATATTACCCACCTGTGGTTTGGCCCGTTTTAACAGTGCCTACCCGTGGTTTGAAATTTGTCACTTAACCCACCTGAGGTGGCCTCCGTTAGACCCCCGTTACCCACCTCTACCATTTCCGTTAGAAAATCCTCTTTACTATATAAGCCAAAATTATATCTCAAATAGAACCTAACAAAAGGAACGAGCTCTCTCCCTCTCTCACCACTCTCATCGAATCCTTCAATAACTCATCTGGAAACTGAAATTCAAACAAAATGCAGTTGGATTTCGACTAATGAACATTGAAAGTCAGCCCTAGTCCTTTCTCTTTGATCACAGATAGAAATTTAGGAATAGAATTTGAACGTAATTTCTGAATGAAAAATTAAAGAAATTCACTGAAACTAGTAAATTAATCGGAGAGAATCAAGAAACAGATCTCAACAAACAAACAGAGAAATTCACTGAAACAAAAAATCAAAAACAAAATCTAGCATCCCAGACCACGACCACGATCCACCCATCAAAAACAAAATAAAAAACAAAACCCATTAAACCACAACCATGAGGCAAGGTGGCGAAATCCAGCAACCCAGCTACCACGAAACCCAGACAAAATCCAGCCACACCACCATTGACCCACAATCCACCACAAAACAAACCAAAATCCACTGCCAAAAACCCACTACCACGACCAAAATCCACCGCCATCAAACCCACAAACCATTAAACCCGAAACCCACATTGAACACGGTGAAACCCACGGCTTGGGTTGGCGAGAGTGAGGAACTAAAGAGAGAGTGAGGGTCGGCGGCAAGTGGAGGAATACGTTTGGGTAGGTGAGTTGGGCCGGTGAGGAGTGGAGGAAGATCGGTGAGCTGGGTCGGCGGAATGGGTTGCGGAGATTGGCGAGTTGGGTCGGCGGAAAGGCTGGATCGGAGCTGGGGAGGCGAACTGGGTCGGCAGAAGGGCTAGATCGGAGCTGGGGAGGTGAACTGGGTCGGCGGAAGGGCTGGATCGGAGCTGGGGAGGCAAGCTGGGTTTATGGTGGATGGGCTTGTGCAGATCGGCGATGGAGGAAAAGAGAGAAACTCAGAGGGAAGATGGAAAAGAAAACATGAGAATGGAAAAGAAAACGTGAGAGACAGCTGGGATGAAATGAAAGAAAAGGAAGAAAAAAATAAGGAAAAAAAATCATTAAAATAATTAGAGTAGTGTGAACGTGCGAATAAAATTTTTTTAGGTATGTTCTTAGGTTCAAAATTTGTGTGAATGAAGAGACAATAAATACCACTTTTTGATCTTGTTTTTCTTGCATTTTTGTTCTATTTTTTGTTTTTAGAGGAGAGAGACATAAAATATAATGAAAAAGACACATTTACCCCTATTTTTAACGGTGAAAAGAGAGAGGTGGGTAACAGGGGTCTAACGGAGGTCACATCAGGTGGGTTAAGTGACAAATTTCAAACCACGGGTAGGCACTGTTAAAACGGGCCAAACCACAGGTGGGTAATCTGTAATTTCCCTTATTTTTTTTTATCTAGGGGATCTATGCTCGGGAAGAGGAATATGTTTGGCAGTGAAGAACTTAGAGAAGTGAGAGAATGAAAAGATAATTTGATGGGAAGGAAGTCACTATTTATAGGGAGTAAGCAGTTAATGAAAAAAGAGGCGGGAAAGCCTTTTCGAATTATTTTTTGTAACCCCACACGCATGGCCTCGGTTCATGAACTGTCAATAATGATTACAGCCGGATATGACAAGTTATCATAACGCTACTTTTAAGAACATTAATTATTGTCTTATCCCGCATTAATAATTGACGGTTACTCTTCCCGAGAAATTGTTGGCACACTAATACAAGTCCTTGATTTGTTCCTGTTACCGAACATGAATCAAGGGGGGCTATTGTACGGTGTACGGCCATAGGCCCACTTACTTTGGGCCCAGGCCCAAGGAAATTTGAATATCACCAACCCCAAGACCAAAGTTAGGATCGGCCCATTGCTCATAAGCTCGGTATACGAATGTACCTCGCACATAAGGTGCTCAGGGAGTATCCTTACTTTGTTCGACAATACACCGATATCCCAAGAATGCCCTTGGGAACCACGCTGCCGAACAGGTTTTGGAGGCTAGCACCAGTTCCAACGGTTTCAACCCCATTTTCGATGGAGCATATCCCTTGTCAAGAATAATCAACTTGGGCCCCTCTCACACGAGTGGGATCAGGGGGCAATGATGATCCCTCCACTATTCTAAAACTATAAATAAGAAAAAGCAAGGAGGAAAAGGGGGTTGGACAATTGGGAGGTAAGAGAAGAGAGAGAAAGAGAGAACAAACACACAAGCACGAGAGTATAAGGAAGAGGAAAGACATCACGACAAGAGGGTAATCCCTCTTTAAAGCTCGCTCGGGAGCTACCCAAGGTAGGAAACCTAATACCCACAATATAAGTAAATTGTAAGCCCAAAACACTAGACCCAGTTAGGAAAGAGGAATCTTGGGTACGTAAAATAACCATTAACACATGTTACTAAATGTTTGGGAAAACATTATCTATTTCTCTGTCATAATACTTTACAAATATGTGTGATGAGAAGCATAAAATTATTTTATGCTCAAAATCAATGGTGGCCCCCGCTCACCATTGGAATAACAGAAATTTCTTTTCTTATTCTCCTAAGAAACTACAAAGTTTGGTATTTTAAAAACAAAATTCCTAATCTGCATGTCAAGTACCTAAGCTTTTGAATTTACAGAAAGTTTAAATACAGCCTTACTATTAATTTGGTGTTGTTAATTTCATCTAAGAATTTTATGACATCACATAAAAAAATCTAATTGCCCATCTTCTCAATCCCTTAAGAAAAAATGGAAAATTATACTTTACTACCTTAAACTATACTCTCAATTACACTTTGCACCATAAATTTTGGATTTCCATCCAAGTTACCAACAAACTTGACATCGGGGTGCAAAGTGTAACAAGGTTCATGGTTCATAATTTATAGTGCAAAATGTGCATTCAAAAAAATTTTTAGAGTGCAAAGTATAATATAGAATATAGTTTAAGGAAGTAAAGTAATTTCCCCTATTTTTTAAGACGGATAACTTACGCATATTTTATGAATTTTTTTTTAAAGAACTATTTTTGACTAATCACCCACTATTCCATTGTAATTCCCCCCCTAAATTCTTGGAAACTTGAAACCTCTTGCACCAAAAATAAAAAGACCATTAAGCAACTGATATCATCTGAAGGGTTATTCTATGGTACCCGTGCTACCCATATAAATTTTGACCATAGATCTTACTTGTTTTAATCTAGGTCATTTACTTATTTTAACAAAAGACTTGTCACCGGTCAAGTAGGTAATGTATAAAAAAATAATAATAATAAACAAACAAACTCTTTGCTCTCGCGTTTCCTCTCAAATCACTTTCCTCTCTTGGGTTCGGTGAAAGCTTCTCAGAGAAAAAGGAAAAAAAAAAATTAAATAAATAAAAATAAAAGAAGAAGACTTTATCCCCATTCTCTCTTGCATTATCTCCCTCAAAATTCTTTTCTCTCAAACTTGTTTGATCAGAATCGGTTTGTTATAGTTGAAGGGAAGGATTAAAATGATAAAACCCTAATTTCATGCAAGTTGTGAAATCTCTTAATTAATTATTAGCATGTTTGTTTTCTTTCCTCAAATTGTTTGTTAGTTTTTTGGATGCAAATTTTTTTTACTTCAATTGATTAGAGTTTATTGCACTTCTGATCATTGATCCCTCTCTCTCTCTCTCTATTTGATATGGCCGGAGTCTAATTTTGTATCGTGGGTATTGTGTACGGTGTGGGTAGGGAGGAGGACTGGAGGCACAAGTTCTGGCAATAAAAGATGGTGCTATATTTGGTTAATTAAAATTATCTCTACAAATTCTACTTTTTTGTTTTTCATTTTACTTTATTTGGTTAATTAAAATTATCATCCAACAGTAGCAAAGATGCCATATCCAACTATGCCAAGAATTTATATGTTCTTCAGTTTTCTAAAGTACATGAATTACATTGACTAGGACATCTAAGTAAAGTATTATGAATTTATGATTCATGTTGCTTGTTAGGAGAAATTGCCTTCGTAGATATATTTGGATTTATATGTTCTCTTTACAATTAAACTATATACCCTAATTTTCTTTGTAATATTCTAGATTTGTGTTCCTATAACTGCAATAATGGTCTATACTACCCATTGGTAACTAGAGGAATCCAAACTCATTGACTACCAAATATCTCAACCCTATACTTAAAGACTGTTAAAAAAAAAAAATAAAATAAAATAAAAAAAGAAGAAGAAGAAGAAGGTAAGACTCTTTGAATTTATGCTAGATTTCCCCTGCTCTTGTGTAGGGGTTTATTTTGCTTTAGATTGGTCTTTGTGATTTAGAGGTCTGATGGTTTGGTTGTTTTAGGTGTGAGCTCTGATGGCCTAGACTTTGTAAAGTTTCAAATTGATACCCTTTTGGTTAATGAGGAGAAGAAAGGCCTAAAGCTTTCAGATTGCTTTCTGCAAGTGTTATCTGCGGACCTTGAATGTTTTGATCTTTAGGATGCAAATATGATAAGGCTTTTGGTACATAGCTACAACAAGCCAACTCTAGTTATTATGGAGATTCTTTCCAAAGACCATCCTTATGATCCTGCGCACGATTTTGTTTTTTTAGGAGTAAAGTACCTATTCTCTGCAGAATCAATGGTATCTAGGAGGCACTAGTCACAGATATTTGCTTGATGCATCACTATCACATCATGTTTTATCCCTCTTCCTAAATTGTACATTAAGATGTTGTCCTGAGTTACACCATGCCAGTTACAAAATTCCAATTTACATTTCTAATAAATGGCTTTTCGTAAGTTGTTGCTGTTGTTGTTGTTGTTTTCTTTTCTTTTCTTTTCTTTTTTTTCTTTTTTTTTTTTTTTTTTTTTTCTCTAGTTTCTGGTCTTTGGGTTATAAAAGCTTACACCTAAATTTTGGCTGTTACTAAGTTGTTCCATTGTTTTCCTTGAAACCCAATCAGGCACCTGATGCATTTTTAGAGCAATTTGGGTGGAAATGGTAGCAACTGGAGCTTCATTTGTTAAAGTAAAGAGGCATATACTCGGGTTTACAACTTTCTTGAAGTCTGTAGATTGTGAATTTTATTTTTCTGCTACTCGTTAATGTTGTATTATCAAATCTGCTGACAAAATTTGCTAGTTATTGTAAATTGCAACGCCTTGTATTTTGTGTTCCAGGCTAGATCATCTCTTGGGCCATGAGAAATTTGGTTAGTAATTTTAGTTTCAATTGGGCCAGGTTCATTTGCTCTCTCTCTCTCTCTCTCTCTCTCTCTCATTTGTAGTGAAAGTGTAAAACCACTCATAATTTAATAATATTAGCATTTACTAGTTATTAATGTGATGATTAGCTCTAAATTCTGTGAAGCCCCTTGTTTTTGTGAGCCAAAATGACTAATTCAAAATAGTAGAAGCAGCAAATAGCAATACAGAGAAAGCACAGGTTATAATGTCACTTCTATAGCTTTCTAAAAAGCTAGCTTGTTGCATTCGATTATTACTTGTTAGTTTGCTACGATTTTAAGTTAAAATAGTACATAATAAAATAAAAAAAAAAAAAAAAATCTCATCAAAAAAAAAAAAAAAAAAAAAAAGCTATTTCAATGGGCATTTTGATGCCTATGGCATTATGTCAAAACCACATCTCAGATTGGTTTTTCTAACAAATTAAAAAAAGAAAAATTAAGGAACAGACCAATCATCAAAAAGAGTGTAAAATAAGAAAATTTAAATCACCTTAAGATAGCTAGGTTGTGTTGACTTTGCTAGCGTTTTTTGTACGTCTTTGCTTGAAAAAAAAAAGTTCTTTGTTAAATAACCTTTAAAATGTTTTTTTGACCCATTTGTCCTTTAATTTTATTATAAAAAAATAAATAATCTTAAACATTTTTTTAACTTTGAGATCTGAGATGAAGATGATAATATTTTGGAACTTATATGAAATCATTGTCATGGGTTTTATTAAAATTGATTAACAATGACAATTTGACTCACCCACTCCAATGAGTTACCTGAAGAGGTAGAGAGAGCGAATGAATGGTACACATACCAAAACTATTTATACAATCCAATATATTTTGATAAAAATATGAAATTTAAATTTTCATAATTTTTTATAAATATCTCAAATGCAAAGAGAGCAAGAGAGATACTCACTAAGAGAGAGAGAGAGAGAGAGAGAGAGAGAAAGAGAATTCAAATAAGTACTAATTGTTAGTCTATTAGCCACGTCAATCTTTAGGCACATTGGGTGGTAATACTAAATATCATTTAGTACTAATTGTTAGATTTCAAGGGTCATCAGTAATTTTTTAGGTTCTAAAGGTAATTGGTCATTTTTTAGGTTTCAGATGTATTTTGGTAATTTTGTGGGTCTTAGGAGTATTTTAGTAATTTTTTAGGTTTTGGGAGCATTACTATAGTCATTTTTTAGGTTCTAAGGGTTTTTCAATCATTTTTTTAAGTTTCAGCCATCTGGGTCATTTCGGTCATTTTTAGGTTCTAAGGGTATTAGAGGGTATTTTGGTCATTTTTTAGGTTTTAAGGTCATTTCGGTCATTTTTTAGGTTTTAAGGGTATCCCAATAATTTTTTAGAGTTTCAACGAGTATTTTTGTCACATGTGATGTTGATACTGCCTAAAATAACAATAGAACAGTCAAATATGAAAAAAAAAAAAAAAAAAGGAACAATTGAATGTGATAAAAGTACGATCATATATGATGTTAGTACTGCTTGATAGTGCAATTAAAGCACCAAGTCTTAGCTCGTCCGTGTGGGGTTGTCCGTAAGGAGTAATGGGATGGACGAAGCTCACTCGTCCATTCTTTATTAAGAACGGACGAGTACTAAAATCTACTCGTCCCTAGACTTGCAGATACATTCGTCCATCCTAATTAAGGATGGACGAAGCTAGTCCGTCCGCAATAATGGGTGGACGACCGTATTATATTAATAAACATCAGTTTGCAACGGAGCGATGTTTCCTAGGTTTATCATTACGATGCACCGATACAAATAAGGTAACTTCCCCGGTGGTTATGGAAGTTATCTCCGAATTCTCTAAAACCTCACGATGGTTGGAGAAATAACCGCTTCAGATAGATACTATATAAAGGTCATTCTACGTGAAGGTAGGTATTCAGACACTTCCAAAAAAGAAAAATTCTCATTACTTACTGGAAATCCACATTTACTGACTTTGTCATCGGAGGGTTCTTGACCGGCCCCCACCGGTCCCCTTTGATTCTTGTTTGTTTTTTCAGTATTCACTCAACGGATTACCAACACCCGGAGCTTTCAGTCCACTGATATTTGAAGAATTATCAGTTGGCGCCGTCTGTGGGGAACGATTTAGAATTTTTTACATTTGAGTTTCATTGTTGAATTCTGTAATTTCTTTCTCCGACAAAGGGCTGAAATGGTCCGGACAAGATCAAGGGTCACCAGTCCAAGCCCTCAACCGAGCAGAGATGCTTCTAGTAATCCTTATCATGACCGTCAATCGGCTCCTGTCATGCAACCTTCATCAGCCCAACACATGCAATCCATGGCCGCTGCCATGGCAGAACTGACTCGCCAAAATCAAGAGTTACGGAGGGAGATTAATCTCAGAAGGCAACCCCATGAGGTCCATGGAGAGAAGCGAGAACAAAGTCAGGAAGATGAAAGAAATGTCGAACCAGAAAGTCAATCAAGGGGCACTACTTCACGGAGGGTACCACATTTAGAGAGGGAAGTGGACCAGATGAGGAAGGTTATGGATGAAATGAGGGAGAATATGAGAAGGACCAATCCTGTAGAAGATTTGGTTCACAGAACTGATTCACCCTTTACAGCGTCCATCAATGGCCACCCTTTACCACCAAAGTTTAAAATGCCTTCCTTGGATTCATATGATGGCACGCGTGACCCCTTTGACCATATTGCTACCTTTAAGACTACCACGCATCTTCAAGGAGTTCTTGATGAGATAATGTGTAGAGCATTTCCAACTACCCTCAAGGGGCCTGCGAGAGTTTGGTTCAGCAAAATTCCTCCGAATTTAGTAAGTTCTTTCGAGTAGTTGAGCAAACTGTTTGTAAATAATTTCATTGGGGGACAAAGACATAAACGTTCCTCGTCTAGCTTACTAACCATAGAGCAAGGAGAGTACGAGAGCCTGCGTTCCTTCATCACACGCTTCAATAGGGAAGCACTGACTGTGGACGTGGTAGATGACAAGCTACTGCTGGCAGCCTTCCATAATGGGGTTAACTCTGATTTGTTCATACACAAACTTTATGAAAAAGAGCCTCAGTCCATGGCCGAACTTGTCCATTCAGCCCAAAATTTTATGAACGCAGAAGACGTGATCATAGCTAAGAAGAGGAAGAGAATGGAAAGAATGGAGGCAAATCCCGTCCGTCACTCTGAGCAAGCCTCTCGTCCAAAGAAGGGACGAACAGAAGATAAGAGAGATCGAGATAGCAAGAAACCAGGTTCTTCAGGACGAAATCAACAATACACCCCTTTGAACGTACCACTTGAGCAAGTCCTTATGCAGGTTAAGGATGAGCCTTCCTTGAAGTGGCCAGAGAAGATGAAGGGAGATCCTAACAAGC
Organism: Quercus glauca; assembly: GCA_023736055.1. Classification (NCBI taxonomy): domain Eukaryota; kingdom Viridiplantae; phylum Streptophyta; class Magnoliopsida; order Fagales; family Fagaceae; genus Quercus; species Quercus glauca. The sequence continues at coordinate 44,634,592 of CM043322.1, read as the reverse complement.
GTAATAGGAACAAGTATTGTCGCTTCCACAGAGATCATGGGCATGATACGGACGAATGCTTTGATTTGAAGCAACAGATTGAAAATTTCATTAGGCAAGGGAAGTTGAGAAATTTCCTTGGACGAGACCAGAAGGACGAGAAACTGAAGGGTAAGGTAGAAGAACAACCACGACCACCACTTGGGGAGATAAGAGTCATTGTAGGGGGAGATTCAACAGGACAGTCGTCCAAATCGAAGAAGACGTACCTAAAAGTGGTGCAGAGCGTCCAACTCTCTGGACGATCACCGAGAGCATAGACTGCAGATGAACAAGTAGTTACTTTCACAGATGAGGATGCAGAAAGAATACATCACCCTCATGACGATGCCATTGTCATTACCCTCCTTATTGCGGACTACAAAACTAGAAGAGTGCTAGTAGACAATGGAAGCTCGGCTGATATTTTGTATTATCCAGCCTTTCAGCAAATGAGGCTGGGATGAGATCAGCTTCGTCCTGCTAGTTCTCCTCTAGTGGGATTTGGTAGAATGAAGGTACAACCCATAGGCACTATTCTTTTACCAGTGACAGTGGGGGCGTACCCGCAACAAATCACCAAAGATGTGAACTTCCTTGTGGTAGATTGCTCATCTTCCTACAATGCCATAGTTGGAAGGCCGACTTTGAACAGTTGAAAGGCGGTCACATCAACCTACCACTTGTCAGTGAAATTCCCAACAGAGCATGGGGTGGGGCAAGTACAAGGAGACCAGTTGGCAGCAAGAGAATGTTATCTGGCCATGTTAGCCATGGACGAGCAAATCCAAATCATGAATATTGAAGAAAAGAGAATTGTGGCAGAGCCCGTTGAAATGTTAGAAAATGTTTCCCTAGTCGAGAATTACCCCGAAAGGTGTACCAGGGTTGGGGCAGGCCTGAGAGACGAAGTTAAGAAGGACCTCGTCCATTTTTTGAAGAAAAATGCTGATCTGTTTGCTTGGAGTAGCGAAGACATGCCAGGTATAGATCCCAGTGTCATTACTCACTGTTTGAATGTAGATCCTTCCTCTGAGCCAGTACGACAGAAGAAAAGGGTGTTCGCTCCAGAAAGGGATGCTGCTATTAAGGATGAGGTACAGAAATTGTTGGCCGCGAAATTCATACGAGAAGTGTACTACCCCCAGTGGTTAGCCAATGTAGTAATGGTAAAAAAAGCGAATGGCAAGTGGAGAATGTGTGTGGATTTTACAGACTTAAATAAGGCTTGCCCCAAAGACAGTTATCCACTGCCACGGATTGACCAACTGGTGGATTCCACTGCAGGCCACAAACTACTAAGTTTCATGGATGCTTTCTCAGGATACAACCAAATAAGGATGGACGAAGCAGACCAAGAGAAGACGTCCTTTGTCATCAGTCAGGGACTATTCTGTTATGAAGTAATGCCCTTTGGCTTGAAAAATGCTGGAGCAACATACCAACGACTGGTTAACCACATGTTTCGTCCTCAGATTGGGCGGAATGTGGAGGTTTACGTCGACGACATGCTGGTAAAGAGTCAGAACGAGGAAGGATATCTGGATGACCTGAAGGAGACGTTCAACACGTTGAGGCAATATCGCATGAAGTTGAACCCTAACAAATGTGCTTTTGGGGTATCGTCAGGGAAATTCCTTGGGTTTATGGTCTCCCATAGAGGAATTGAGGCGAACCCCGATAAGATTCGAGCAATATTGGACATGAAGCCTCCATGCAATGTTAAAGAAGTTCAATCCCTCACCGGGCGGGTTGCTACCCTCAACAGGTTTGTTTCAAAAGCAACTGACAAGTGTTTGCCGTTTTTCAAAGTTCTGAAGAAAGCATTTGAGTGGACGGACGAGTGTCAGGGAGCCTTTCAAGACTTGAAAGCATATCTCGTTACAGCTCCGTTGCTAAGTCCGTCCGTGGCGGGAGAGGAGTTATTTTTGTACCTGGCAGTAACCCCGCACGCCGTAAGCTCAGCACTGATAAGAGAGGAAGGAAAGATTCAAAAGCCGGTGTACTATACAAGCAGAGCACTGAGAGGAGCGGAAGGACGATATCCCCTAATGGAGAAGTTGGCTTTCGCACTAGTGACAGCCTCTAGAAAACTAAGGCATTACTTCCAGGCCCATGTCATCAATGTCATGACAGATCACCCACTTAGAAAGGCAATGAACAAATTAGAGGCTGCAGGACGATTAGTTCAATGGGCTGTCGAGCTCAGTGAGTTCGACATAAAGTACCAACCTAGACATGCCATAAAAGGTCAGGCTCTGGCGGACTTATTGCAGAGTTCACCCCTAGTCATGACGATGTAATTAAGATGGAGGGCAACCAGAAGTGGACCGTCCACGTGGATGGATCGTCTACACAGCACGCTGGAGGCATAGGTGTAGTTTTGCAATCCCCAGAGGGGGATAAACTGAAATACAAAGTTCGCATGCAGTACCAAGCAACCAATAATGAAGTTGAGTATGAAGCTCTTCTCAAAGGGCTGGAATTAGCCAAGTCCGTGGAAGCAAAATCAATACTCGTCCTGGGAGATTCTCAACTAATCATGGGCCAAGTGAATGGGGTGTACGAGGCTAAAGAAGAACGAATGAAGAAGTATCTTGGCAGGGTAATGAGACTTGTGAAAAAATTTGAGGAAACTAAATTCGTTCAAATCCCAAGGGAGGAGAACATAGAAGCGGATACACTAGCCAAAGAAGCTTCGACAAGCGAAGCCCATGACAAGTTTGATGAGATTCAGTACATGCCAAGCATAGACATCCCAGAGGTGCAACAGGTGCAATGCGAAGTAAATTGGATGGTTCCCATTATATCATACTTGAAAGATGGACGACTTCCAGAAGAAAAAGACGAAGCAAGAAAGCTGAGGGTAAGATCGGCCAGGTACGTTCTTATGGACGAGGTACTGTATAAGAGGGGTTTTTCTCGGCCTTATCTCCGGTGTCTGGCACCAGACCAAGCAAACTATGTCCTTAGAGAAATTCATGAGGGAGCGTGTGGCAATCATTCAGGAGTCAGATCACTCGTCCACAAAATCATCCGTGCAGGGTACTACTGGCCAAACATGCAAGCCGATGCCAAGGCCTATGTCAAAGTCTGCAACCAATGCCAACGATTTAGCAACATCCCTAGACAACCATCAGAATACCTAACCCCAATGACGGCCCCATGGCCTTTTGCACAATGGGGACTAGATATTCTGGGCCCTTTTCCAATAGGTGTGAGGCACATGAAATTTCTTGTGGTGGGTATTGATTATTTCACCAAGTGGGTAGAGGCAGAACCTTTAGCTAATATCACGCAGCAAAACGTCAAGAACTTTGTGTGGAAGAATATTGTGTGCAGGTTTGGCGTGCCCAGGGTGTTGATATCGGATAATGGACGACAATTTGATAACGCACTCTTCAAAGATTTTTGCATACACTTTGGAATTCAAAATCATTACTCCTCACCCGCCCACCCACAAGCAAATGGCCAGGCTGAAGTTGCAAACCGATCCTTGCTAAAAATAATCAAGACTCGGCTTGAGGGGGCAAAGGGAGTATGGCCAGACGAATTACCAGGAGTTCTATGGGCATATAGGACGACAGCAAGAACCCCAACAGGTGAAACTCCTTTCAAGTTAGCTTATAGAGCTGAAGCAGTCATACCCGCGGAAGTGCACATGGGTAGTCATAGGGTGACAACCTACCAGGATGAAGCTAACGAGGAACAACTCCGTTTGAACCTCGATTTAATAGACGAGGTAAGGACAGATGCGGAGCAAAGGATGGCAAGGTATAAAAACCTTATGGCAAGGCGGTATGATGCAATGGTCAAGCCAAGACGATTCAACATAGGGGACCTCGTCCTGAAAAAGGTTTCCTTAGCAACAAAGAACCCAGCCCATGGGAAGCTGGGACCAAATTGGGAAGGCCCCTACAGGGTTGTCAATTGCAAAAGACAAGGATCCTATTACTTGGAGGCCCTTGATGGAAGAAAGCTGGAGCATCCCTGGAATGCAGAGCACTTGAGGAAGTACTATCAGTGAAGTACCAATCTAAAGGAGCGTAACTTTGGACGATATCAAGGGTTCATGTTTGTGTGACTTTATTATTATGTGTGGCTTTATTATTATTATGTTAAAATTGTGGACGAAGTTATAATTTGTGTTGTTTAAATAAAGGCATTAACCTCTAAGGTACATGCCTCGTCCATGAACAGTATCTATGTTGTGAACAATATTTATGAAGTGTACATAATGTTGTGTGAATTAATGATTTCCATAGTACTTCTGTTCATATTAACTCTTGAAGAAAGCTGAAAAGCTCAAGACGAGAAAATTCTCTGGATTCGGAGATGTGATCTCAAGCTTTCCTAGAAAGTAAAAAGGCATGCTCGTCCGTCCAAGAGAGGGACGAAGAAAATCCCATGCCTAAAACCAAATTACCAAGCATGCTCGTCCGTCCAAAGGAAAGGACGAGGTAAATTCCATGCTCAAGGGAAAATTATTCTAAGGCATACTCGTCCATAATATGGGCCAAGTAAAACTTAATACTCAACCATTCTATGGACGAGGAAAAGCATAGATGTTTTTAACTTGAGCCGTCCGCTAAAAAGCTGTCCATGGACGAGTGAAATGCAAAGACAAGTCCAAGGACGAGAAAAAGCAGACAGTCTAGGGACGAGTGATGCTTACACTTAGCCATGTCAAGAGAGGTTTTTACTGACCATTTCTCATGAACAAGTCACAAGTAAAACTTCCATAAAAAATGGTTAAGTACGTATATGAAATGTAGACGAGCAAAACAAAATACCATACATAAAATTAAATATTCTCGTCTATACATATATAAAACAAAAGGTACTCATTTAGTTGTTTAAGGGCGGACTACTAACGTCCAAACACCCTTTAAAATAACTGTTTAAGAACTCGTCTCAAAACCACAGACGAGATAATTGTATTTGGGTTACATAAAAAGGTCCTAAAACAATGGACCAAATGGATAACAAAAATAAAGAAAAAACATGGTAAACACTTTAAGACGGAGGGGCGTCCACGATAGAGCCGTCCTGAGGGGGCAGTGTGCTTGCATCGTCTTCAATATTAACATCCTCGGAGGTGGTCTGGAGAAGGGAGCTTGTCGCAGCATTTAGGTTCAGTTTAATGGAGCTGAAGTCCACTTCAGGGAAGTTTTCAGCAGCGTCCATCCTGAAATCCTCGAAGCCCGCTGCGTAGTTGCTATCCAGTAAGTCCTTAAAATCTTTGGACGACTGGAATTCAGCAACTGCATCTTCCTTGGCCTTAGAGAGAAGGGCACTCAACTCATTGTTTTTCTTCTTTAACTCCTCAAGACGAGCATCCTTCTCAATGGCTCCAGCTTTCAGCTCCTCAACTTGGCTCTGCAACTCCTTGACTTCTCCCTTGGCCTTGGACGCTATCTCTGCCCACCTCTCACTGTCGTCCCTCACCTCCTGGATCCTCTTCTCCAGCAAGATCCTCGTCTTATCCAGCTCCGTAGCTTGCCTGGACGTGGCAATGAACTTTGACATTCCCTATGAAACGATGGACGAAGAGTGATCAGAAGAGGAAAATTTAAAAAAAATATATATATATATATATATATATATATATATATATAAAATAAAAAAGAAGGGAAAGTGAAAACACATACCTTGAAAAGATCATGAACACCAGAGTGTTCGAAGTCTTTCAAGGACATGTCATAGCACACAGTTATGTCCTCCTTCAGCACAACCTTCTGAAAACGTTCCCAAGCCACGTCTTTATTCTCAATGAGGTTCATTGAAGCACGTTGAGGCTGAGACGAAGTAGGCCCAATGGACTTGGACGAAGGAGCTTTAGATGAAGGCGCTTTGGACGAGGGAGATTTGGACGGAGTGATCTCAGTTGGAGTGGACGAATCCACATCGAAGATCTGGAGGGATGGCTGAGGTGAGGGAACATTTGTCTGGACGATTCCCACCTTGGATAAGCCCTGCTTGGCCTTCTTGCTCCGACAACTGGGAAGATTTCCCAAGTCAAGGTTCTTTGACAATGATTTCCGCTTCTCTCCAGCAGCAGGCTGGCTTCCCTCGTCCACAGTTCCTTTACCCTTGTTTTCTTTTAAAGTTGCCATTCCTGAAAAGCAATTAAAGTTGAACATATATATATATATATATATATATAAAGAAATTGTTTGCTAAGTACAAACTTACGTCTACGGATTGTAACCTCGTGTGCGATAGCCTCGTCGGTTGGCTCTGGACCTAGTTTCCACCTAGCAAGACGTCTAAGGGTAACCAAAGAGTGAAAGTCCCTTTCCACGTGCAAACGAGCTCTGTGGACGCGGTCACGGTAAAGCTTGCTCAAGGTAGGACGTCCAGTAGCTGTAAAACAACAAACAAGTAAAGGTTAAGTACATGCATAAATAAATAAAAAAAGTGAAATAAATGATGAGAAATGAGGAATAAGAGAAAGGGCATACCTTCAGGACGAAGGTTCCCCAAGTCCCCAGTATAAGGGGGAAAAGGATCCCTACCCATGTTCACGGGGTTTCCAGCCCAAAAACCGGAGACGAAGATAAACTCTGTCTTCCAGTTTCTGTCAGACGAGGGTAAAGATCTTATTAACCTACAGTTTGCGCCCCTAGCTGTAAACTGGTAGAAACCTAAGGATTGACTAATTTCAGAAGGTTTATAACAGAAGAGAAACTCGTCCACAATGAGAGGACGACTCTCCCCAAATACTTCTTTCCACAATATCTGCATAGAAATAACCAACCTCCATGCATTGGGATTAAGTTGACACACAGCTAAACCTAACTTTGTGAGTAATTCCCTAGTAAAAGCATTCAAAGGTAATCTCAGCCCACCCAAAAAATAGGCTTCATAGACACCAACCCCAAAACGAGGATTACAGCACCATTCTCCACGGACGGCTAACCTAGGGTTAATCTCGTCCGGAATTTGGTACCACTTCCTTAAATTATTTAGCCTCTGTTCATCAGATTTTGAATTGACACCAACTACACAACTGTAAACGGTCTCCTCCTCGTCCAAAGGGTTAGACGAGGGAACACTCGTCGAGGTGCCAGCTTGAAGCCCAGAGGCTGTCCTCTCCCTAAATTGTTCACGAATGACTTCAATAGGAAATCCAGGGATGCCAGAAACATATTCCTCGTCCGTGGTATTTCCCTTACTACTATTGTCAGAGCTATCACTAGAGCCACTATAACTAGTGGAATCATGATACTCGTCTATAGCCTGATCTAAACTATTACTAGACGAAGAATTCGCGTCTGAAGACATTTTAGGGAAAACAAGGAAAACCTAAAAATGAAAGGGAAGAGAATACCTGGCTCTAGACGAAAGAGGACTAAGGACGCGGAAACTTCTAGATGAGGCTCTAGACGAGGAAGGTCAGAGAAGAAAATTTGAGAAAATGTAGAGGGTATCAGGGGGATTCCACTATTTATAGAGAATGGACTATAACCTCGGAAATAGCACCACCAAAAAAAAGCTGCCACGTGGCAAGCGTCTCGGGAAAATGAACCGATGTGACTAATCCCCGGTAAAACCGTGACACATGGCATATCCGGTCTTGCCCAACACGTTGTATCTACTTGGACGACCCACGGACTGGGGGGCAACTGATAGTGCAATTAAAGCACCAAGTCTTAGCTCGTCCGTGTGGGGTCGTCCGTAAGGAGTAATGGGATGGACGAAGCTCACTCGTCCATTCTTTATTAAGAACGGACGAGTACTAAAATCTACTCGTCCCTAGACTTGCAGATACATTCGTCCATCCTAATTAAGGATGGACGAAGCTAGTCCGTCCGCAATAATGGGCAGACGACCGTATTATATTAATAAACACCAGTTTGCAACGGAGCGATGTTTCCTAGGTTTATCGTTACGATGCATCGGTACAAATAAGGTAACTTCCCCGGTGGTTATGGAAGTTATCTTCGAATTCTCTAAAACCTCACGATGGTTGGAGAAATAACCGCTTCAGATAGATACTATATAAAGGTCATTCTACGTGAAGGTAGGTATTCAGACACTTCCAAAAAAGAAAAATTCTCATTACTTACTGGAAATCCACATTTACTGACTTTGTCATCGGAGGGTTCTTGACCGGCCCCCACCGGTCCCCTTTGATTCTTGTTTGTTTTTTCAGTATTCACTCAACAGATTACCAACGCCCGGAGCTTTCAGTCCACTGATATTTGAAGAATTATCACTGCTCAATGTGATGATGAAACTATCAAATGTGAAAAAAAATAATAATAATAGTCCCATCGAATGTGACAAAAATACGATTAGATATCATGTTGGTACTACTCGATGTAATGATGGAATTGTCAAATGTGAGGAAAAAAAATGAGAGTACTACCGAATATGACAAAAGTGTGGTTAGATGTGATATTGGTACTACCCTATGTAATGATGAAACTATCAAATGTGTGAAAAAATAATAGTATCATCAAATGTGACAAAAGTATGGTCAAAAGTAATGCTGGTATTGCTCAATGTGACAATGGAACTGTTAAATATGATAAAAAAAAAATAAGGTACCACCGAATGAGACAAAATACATTTAGAAATGATGTTGGTATTGTCTAATGTGATAATGAAACCATCAAATGCGAGGAAAAAAAAATAAAGAAATCACAAAATGTGACAAAAGTATAATCATATGTGATGTTGGTATTACACAATGTGGGGATGAAACCGTCAAATGAAAAAAAAAAAAAAAAAAAAAAAAAAACCACCAATTGTGACCAAAGTATTGTCAAATATGATGTTGGTACTGCCGAATATGATAATGGAACCATTAAGTGTGAAGGAAAAAAAAACCACCAAATAAGGCAAAAGAACAGTCACATGTGATGTTGAAACTACACAATGTAAGGATAAAACTATCAAGTGGGTGAAAAAATACAGGAACCAGCGAATGTGACAAAAGTACAATTACATGTGATGTTAATACTGCACAATGTGAGGATGAAACTGTTAAATGTGAGAAAAAAAAAAAAGAGAACTATCAAATGTAACAAAAGTACTATCAAATGTGATGTTAGAACCTCACAGTGTGAGAATGGAACCATCAAATGTGAGAAAAAATAAGAAACCACCAAATATGACAAAAAGACAATCACATGTGATATAGGAACTGCACAATATGAGGATGGAACCATCAAATGTGATGTTTTGATAACCAGATATAGCAGGTTTGACGTAGGAGAAAAGGGAACAACAAACTCTGATTTAGAAAATCAAGGCAGATCTGGTATAGCTTGGGTTTTGAAGAATTGGGGTAAGGTTTTGGTAGGGAGTAGGCTAGAAAATAATAGGGATTATAGGGTTTCCAAAAAGGACAAAGATTAGTATGGTTTCAAAATGAAAACAAATGTGAAAATAAAGATTTGAGTAGCTGTGAATAGTGATGTGAATAGTAAAATTAAATAAAATAGGTAAATTCTAAGAATCACAACTAGACTTCCTAAGTATCATACCTAGGGTTCCTTCGCATCACACCTCAGAGAAAGTTGCATCACACAAACCATAAAAGAAAGCATAGCTCTTAAATTCTGAAAACATTTATTAATAATCAACTCAACTCAATAGAAAGTACTACAACTCTTTAAATGGACAAAATGGGCTTTTGCCCCTAATTTTTTTTTTTTTTATTTAGCAATTTGCCCATATTTCGAAACTATATAGGGAAATGCCCCTGTTTCAATACTCGATTATCCTAAAATCGAGTTTCAATGAAATACTCGATTTGTAGAAAATCGAGTATGCCCAATCAAACTTTAAAAAAAAAAAAAAAAAAAAAAAAATTGCATGGAACTCGATTTTATGGAAATCGAGTATCAAAACGCTATTATAGGGCTTAAAAATGTTACTATAGAGCTTAAAAACACCACTATATATCTCCCTAAACCTAATATGGGGCAATAGGACTTATGAAAAAAAAAATTTCAAAAAAATGCCACTATAGAACTTAAAAACGCCACTATAGGACCCCCTAAAACTGACAATCAGACTTATGAAAAAAAAAAAATTTCAGGAAAACGCCGCTATAGGGCTTAAAAACGCCACTATAAGGCCCCCTAAAACTAGCAATCAGATTTACGAAAATTATTTTTAGGAAAACGCCGCTATAAGTCTCCCTCAATATGAGGCGATCACACTTGTAAAAAAATTTTGCATAGAACTCGATTTCCTGAAGCTCGAGTTCCATGCAAAATTTTTTTTTTTTTTTTATTTAAATTTGATCGGGCATAACTTGATTTTTTACGAATCGAGTATTTCATTGAAACTCGATTTTAGGGTAATTGAGTATTGAAACAAGAGCATATCCTATATAGTTTCGAAATAGGGGCAAATTGCTAAATAAAAAAAAAAAAATTAGGGGCAAAAGCCCATTTTGTCCCTCTTTAAATAGAAAACTAATATATAATCCTAGTCAAACTAGGATTTCTTAAAACCCTAATAAGACTTGGACTTGAACTTAGGCTTTTACTACTAAACCCAACTAAATAACCAAACTTAAATAATGCCCAAAAGAAGATCTAATGGACTGTTAGCACAGCCCATTCCAAAATATTATGAAATTACAAAATATCTCTTGATACAAAAAATCAAATAAAATATAATAAATGTCTTCCCATTGCGTCTTGCATCAAGATTGCCTACTAGTAGGTACCGTATCCCAAAAAAAAGGTACGGTAGAATTACCCTCATCTGAAAAATGAATTTCTGATTAGTGCACGCTGCCATAATAATTTCTTGATCCCCAGGAGAAGGTTTACTCACATTGATTCTATTCTTATAATTATTAGCCCTGTAAATACAATGGAGGAGAAGTGTGAAGAATTCGTATGATAAATAATTATTGGCCCTGTAAAAGCAATGGGGAAGGAAGTGTGTAGAATTCACAAGATAAATGGGAGGAACGCAATTAGAGTGTGATTTAAGCCTCCGTTACCCGGAAAGACATTCAGATCCTGCAAGTATGTTCTCATTTCATGACATAGTTTGGCTTAGTTTCAAAACCTCCTTCAGCAATCTACTGACAGAAACCTGTATTTCATTGGGCATTCCCAGCTCTGGTCGCACCAATTCCAAAGCATACAAAATGATAACCCTCATCACAACAGCTAAGTTTAAGTTCTTGGTGTCACCTTTCCACACACTCTGATTCACAAACTTGCACGACTGTTTTAGAACGCATTTACTACAAACCTAAGGGTGAACAGAAAATTTGAAGAACAAAATAACATTATAAATTTTACATTGAATACTGAGGTGAAATAAAAGAAGGTAAAAGAGTCATGAGAAATTAGCTTACAGTGTTTTCTTGAATCTCAAAAAACTTTCGCAGTCTTTTAGCAGCAAAAACGTTCTTTTTTGTAAGTGAAGGGCAACCAAAGAGGGCAACCTTTTTCAAGTCACTTCCTGATAACCATCTGTGAATCCAAAATTCAAGTTTATCAAGATGCTGGGTTTTATTGTTATTAATAGGAACTTGAATAATTTGTATCAACCTTTTAAAAAATAAAAATTAAACTAGATAATTTAAAAAGTGGACAGACTTTTTCTTCTCCAAAGTAATTTGGAGGAAAGTTCAACTAATACACTACATAGCAATTAAAACAATCATCCAACGTGTATTTTTAATCGTATGGCTGATTTAATAGTCATGTAACTTGTTGAAATCACATAATGAGTAATGGAACTACAATACACATGGTCGATCATTTGACTGCTACATAATATGTTGGAAGAGATTCTTCCAAACTAGTTTAAAGAAAAACCTCATTCCTCAAAACCAAAACTCATTGTCATTATGATAAGTACAAAATAAAGAACTGGAAAGCCTATCCCTAAGGTTGAGAAAGGAGACGCTCAACCAACCAGTCAGTGAAAGCATAGTTCATCAATAAAAAATGTGAGCATTCTGAACAAACAATATGACAAGGTTTTTATCGCTAAAAGCCTGTGAGATCCTAGTCAAATTTGATTCTAGATTATTCAATTTGATTTTCAGAATTAAATTATTACATGCAATGAGCATACTTCCCCCATAAAATTAATTTTGATCATGCATAGTACCCTCCTATACATGTAGTTAATCAGCCATGTCCTTGCAATAGCAGTATCTTATAATGACAATGAGGAGTCGTCTAGCAGAATAACAGACAAATTTAGCTTCTTCAACTACACTTGAGCTCCTTGATTGCGTAAATTAAACAGTACAAATCACTTTGGATGGATACAAGAAAAGATTACCAACTAAAACAAAAATGGTGAAAAAAAATTACAAACCATCACCTCAAACAACCATTAGAATGAGCTAGCAACATTTGATCAACTAGTACCTCATAGTCATTTACCAATTTCCAAAGTATGCCTATCTATGTTCTAATATGCTGTAGGGATTCTCATCAACCAAGTTCACATATTTATTAAGAGATTAGCAACACATAGAATGACTGACCAAGTTGAGGAATCAAGGACTGTTGATTCAAATTAGGCCTTTAAATACCAGACACAGCCATCAAACTATAGATTGGCTCAGCCACTGAGATTTATCTCAGGAATAGGGTTCATTCCAAAAACTAGAACACTTAACTAATATGCTCAATTGTATTGTCAGTTTAAAGTGGTTTCTCCAAGGACCAAGTATAAATACAGCATTAATTATCTTCATGCTGCGACTCGGAAATTTTAAGGTGAGGTATTTTACCATCTCTATCAATATCTCATACTCTATACAGAATTTCTGCAAACAAGCTATACCAAAAACCCATGTGTATGATTTATAGTCGAGTTTTTCTCACTCAGCAGTTTCACCAGACTAGTAGAAAATCATGGAAGTAGGCATCAGAACCAGATTACAAAGCAACACTACACTATTATGTCATTGCTATGAGCATGTTCTTGTAAGTGGATCTACTGAAGAAATTCAAAGCCTCAGTTTTCTGCTGTAATCAATTAAAGAAGATGAACACTTAATGAAGTCCTAAAACTCTTGACCACCAAAGCTTTCGGAGATGATCATACCTACATTAAGGATAACAAAAGGTAGCACAAGGCTGTAGTTTAGCTGACCTAAATTCTCTATTTCAAAATTAAACCTTTTGGTATCGAACAATAATAGAGCTATCATCTAGGAAGCACGGGTGCGTTTCGGGATTCGGGTGCGGGTGCCGGTGCGGGTGCGGGACTCGGCAATTTTTGAAAAAAGTGGGTGCGGGTGCGACAGGACTCGGCGATTAAAAAATTATTAAAAATATTTTTATTTATATTTTTAATATATTACTAAGCATACTTTTTCACATTATATAAACATATACCAAATTTAATAACTAAAATATGATGTTTATAAATTAAATACAAATAATAACTATTAACTAGAAAACTAAAAAGTTGCTAGTCGAAAAAAAAAAATATATATATATATATATATAAATAAAAGGTTCTGTTGATGTGATGCAATTAATGCATCACATAACGTGGGGCTCAAAACTGAAAAAGAAGCAATACAGACCTCTTCCTACTGAAGAAGATGATGATTAACTCGTCTTTCTTTGTTTTCGCTTTTCTTCTTCTTCCTCCGATTCACTTTCGCTCTCGCTCTCGCTCTCATCAGATTCGTATTTTCTACTCTTGGAAATCGAAGTCTTCCTCTTCCTATTCCGCTTCGACAGCGAATCATCGGTTTCCGATTCAGACTCGGAATTAGACTGACTTTCCGATTTTCCTTTCCGATTACTCACCTTCGCTTTCTGTTTCGAGCTTGAATCGCTCTTTTCACCGTCGATTAACTCGTCTTCTCCACCGTACATTTTGAAGGTGTTTCCGTTACGGCCGAAACGTCCCGAATCGGCCTGAGTCGGCCCGATTTGAGCCGCGTCGGCGCGAGTTGGCTTCGCCACGTGGCAGGACGCGGCCCGACGCGGCACAAACGCGCGGTCAGCGGTGTCCGACGCGGGTGCAACGCCAGAGGCTATCATCTAAATTTCTTCACCGTTGCTCCATCTCCTTTTATGAGCAGGAAAAGCCCACTTTTAGGAAGAAAAAGTTTCATACATGCACTGTTCAGCAAGCTATAAATTTGATAATAATTCCTAAAAACTAAGCCAAGAAGAGGTTTTGATGCTCAACCACAAACAGTACAAGACTACCTTCTCATGGGGCAATGGGAGGGGACAAAAAAAAAATCAAATAAGGAAGGAAGCTTACCTCCTTTGAAGTGAACGCAAAGAACACATCTATAAGGGCCCGTTTGGATAGAGGGGAGAAAGAAGGAGAGTGGAATGGAGTAGAGTAGAATTGGCTGAAAATAGGCTAATTTTAGGCTAAATCTACTTTACTCTACTCTACTCCCCCTCCCTCCTCCTCAATCCAAACGGACCATAAGATTTAAGCTTGGGCCCATTTTCCCCTAAAAATGACACCCATACTGATTTCATGGAGATAACAACACAAGCCCCAATTGAAACGAAAACAAAATTCAACAATGGGCAATGTTCCATCTAGAGACAATTGTATGGAAGAATTCAAACAAGAACCTGACTCAAATCTCTACAAGAGATGGAATACTCCTTCAAATAACCTTTTTCTTTTTTTCTTTTTTTTGGATAAGTAAAAGAAAGTTTCATTAAAAAAAAAAAATCTTGTTTATGATGATAAACAAACTATACTTGAAACAATTACAAACAAATTAAAGAGAAATAGAAGCAGCTTGAAGGAAATCAAAAACGGAAATATATTGCGTAAAACCCCAAATACAGGACCACTCAAACAAAGTTCCAAATAGCAAAGACTTCAAAAGATCAATAGATCTCTCAACATCCTCAATAGTGCGGGTATTTCTTTCCCTCCAAATTAGCCACATCATACAGGCTGGCACCATATTCCAAACAGAAGAAGAGTGCGTATCCCCAAAATATTCCTCCATGCAAAAAGAAGAGAAACAACCATCCTTGGCATCACCCACTGCATTCCAAACATCAGAGAGACTTCACTCCATAAGGCATGAGCGATTGGTTTCACTTCCAATTGAATGGAAGAATCCAAAAAAGTACCAGACTCCAATCTCTACGCATAAGAGATAGGTTTCTTTTTTAAAGAACTTAATCCCAGAATATCTCTCTCTCTCTCTAATAACCATACAAAATATATCACTGCAAGCATAGGAAAATTGATAACAACCACAGTTGGAGGGCAGAATCAGAAACCATACTAAGGTAGCAAGTCTGAGCCGGAATGGGTGGGAGATACTAGCTCATCCACGTATTCAGAAATGTCTCTGGAAATTCATAATAACAACCAAGCAATTAGAAAAAATGGTGGCTACTCCCTCACTAGCATACAGGTATTCAGGGATGCCAAGGTTCCTCTTCTTAAAGCACATCACATGTAATAAGCTCTAACATATAGGCTATTATAGTGCTGGTTAAAACAATAAGTTATTCTAATAAGTTATAACAATTTGGAAAAGAAAAAAATCCAAAAAAGACGAGTGCAAAATCTAGCATTACACAGTGAAGACAAGGTGGACATCTAAAGAAAAAAAAAATTCCAACATCTGAGTCATAGGTATTAAGGAACAACATGAGGTTCCAAGATTCACCTTGTTGGAAGGGATTCAGCGGTTTTCAATTTTGGGGTCTTGTAGCTTTAAGAGCTTATCATGACTAAGTCCTTAAAAAGAATGAAAATCCTCCACCAAAGGTCTTCCTAAACCTATTATTATAACCATGACCTGCAATGTAACTAAAGAATTAAAGAACATAATAACCTTGCATGATAAATTTCTAAGTCATATGTCAAAGTTAGGACCTAACCACTTCAGTTCTCATTTGACACTCACAAATCACTAGTATCTTGCACCAGCAAGGATAGAGAGGATCACAAATACAGTCAACTTTTATTTTTCGAGTAAATTTCAATAACGTACACTAAGGTTTGGGCTAATGCCAAACAGGTTCAAGACATTTCAAAGCTGACTAACTTGGTCCCTAAATACCGTTAGCCAGTCAGTCATTCTGACCCTACCTTTTCTCTCTCCTCTCTCACCCCTCTCTCTTATCTCATCTCAACTTATCTTATCCTCTCCTTAACCCTAAACTTTGATCTCCCAAAACCTCATGGCTACTGCCAGCAAGCCATAGATGCCGTGAGCCACCACCACGGTGGCTCTCTCTATCTCTTGTTTCTCTCTCTCTATCAAGCTCAGCCATGGCCGAGCT
Organism: Quercus glauca; assembly: GCA_023736055.1. Taxonomy (NCBI): domain Eukaryota; kingdom Viridiplantae; phylum Streptophyta; class Magnoliopsida; order Fagales; family Fagaceae; genus Quercus; species Quercus glauca. The sequence goes on along the minus strand of CM043322.1, from coordinate 44,618,327 downwards.
CCATGAAGCCCACACCACCACGATGGCAGTTGAGCTCAATGGCACTACCACACTGCTGGCAGCTGCCTTCTCCTCTTTATTTCTCTCTTATTCTCTTCTTTTTTCTCATTTATTTTCTTCTTTTTTATGGCCAAACCACCTTTTTTGTTTGGTTTTGTGATTGGTTTTTGGTTTGGTTAAGTTAGGGATTAGGTTTTCTATTCGTTGTATGGGTTTAGTGATTTTCTTTTTTGGGGGATAAACAATGAAAAATATATTAAATATGTAAAAAAAAAAAGTGTGTATATAAAAAGTAGTGATTTTGACTTTGGTTTGTAAAATACTAGGTGTTTTTGATTTCGAGGATCTTGGCTTTTAGGGTTTGGAAAATGGGATTTTGGGGTTGATTTTAAGATGGGTTTGGATGTGCACCTCATGTAAATGTTGTGCATGCTCTGTGTATATGTACCTAAATCAGTGGGTGTGTGTAAGATTTGTTTGTGGTGGTGGGCGTTGTAACAATGGTGATGAGGTGGTGGTCTCATTGATCTGGTATGGTTTGGCACACATAGAGATAGAAGAGAGAGAGGGTCAGGAGAGAGAGAGAGAGAGAAGAGGGGTCAGAATGACTATCGGGCCTAACAGTATTTAGGGACCAAGTTGGTCGGTTTTGAAATTTCTTGGACCTGGTTGGCATTACTCTAAACTTTAGGGTAAGTTACTAAAATTTACCCGTATTTTTGTATAAGTAATAATACTTCGTTCAAAAGAGAGATAGTGCAATGAAACAAAGCACGGAGGCAGTATGCTAAGGACCCATCAAAGAGACAGCTAAAATGCATGGAAGTACAACTATCAAGCAAATCAGGCAAACAAGTAAAGGTAAAAGCTTCCAAAGCATTGGTCCTCTCAAAAAAAGTCTAGAATAGGGAAAGCTTCAATTCCGAAATCGATCTCTCACTCCCTTCAAAGGTCTGAGCATTGCTCTCCCCCCAAAGACCCACATAAATCAATGAGGGATCATACTCCAAATCACCGCATACTTATGCCTGCTGAATTTTCCCATCCAAGTAGCAAGAAGCTCCTTAACACCATTGGGCATAAGCCAATGAACCCTGAAGAGTGAGAGCATCATGTGCCACAACACTCTAGCAACAGGGCAATGTAAGTAAGTGATCAATAGTCTCCCCATCCCTCTTACACATGCAACACCAATCAATCACAACGATTCAGCACCTTTGCAAATTATTAACAGTTAAAATCTTTCCCAATGCCATAGTCCAAAGAAAAAAGCTAACATGGGTTGGAACTTTAGGTTTCCACAAAGACTTCCAAGGAAAGGACAGCTAAGTTGTAGAATGCAGCACCTTATGATAGGATTTAACTTCAAAGATCCCCCATGAAGAAGGTTTCCAACACAATCTGTCTCATTGAAGTTGAATAAATCATGTCCATAAAGGAGGCAACTGACTCTAATTCCCAATCTTACACTAATCTATTAAAACTTACATTCCAATGGTAAATTTCCCCTGAAAAAGATAGGAGCTCTGCTACTGAAGCACCCTGATTACGAGCAATACCATAGAGTTCTGGAAAACTATCTTTCAGAGATAGTCCCTCACACCATTGATCATGCTAGAACCTAACAGAAGAATCATCCCCCACCTTAAAGCTAACAAATCGATGAACAGTGTCCACCCCTTCTTGATTCTCTTCCAAAGGCACACTCCATATGGCCCCACATGCTGCCATATTTGATATCCACCACCCTTCTCCACAAGGCATCCTTTTCCAATGCATACCTCCATAGCCACTTCCCTAACAAAGTCTTACTAAATATGACCAAATCCCATATGCCTGAACTTCCATATTGAAGAGGTGCACAAACACTCCTTCAATTAAACAGGTGGAACTTTTTTTTTGATAGGTAATATGAGAACTATTATTAATGAAATAAGAAAGAAACACACAAGGTGTTCATGATGATGAACACAGAAAAGCATAAACAGTAAAAAAAAGAGAAGAAATCAAGAGCCTAGTCTAAGAGAAGAAAAAAACTGTAGAAAAGAAGAGCAATCTGTAAAACCCCAACACCAAGACCAATCAAAAAGTCTTCGCTGGCACAAGTCTTTTAACTCATCCAACGTCTTCTCAAAATCTTCAAAGAACCGACGATTACATTCCAACCAAATAGTACACATCAAACAGCCTGGAATTAAATTCCAAATATCTTAATTATGTTTCCCAAGCCAGTAACTCCAACAAAATAATAACCCGTCCATAGAGCCAGGCAAGACCCACTGAATACCGAAAGCTTGAAGCATAAGGACCCATAAAGAGTATACTACACAACAATGAATAAGGAGATGATCCACAGATTCCCAACTGTAGCGGCACATGCAACACCGATTTGCCAAAGGGCGACCCCTAAGCATGAGATTATCCAAAGTAAGAATGCGGTCAAGAGCAACCGTCCACAAGAAAAAAGCCACCCCTTTGGGAACCTTTGCTTTCCAAATGCCCTTACAAGGGAAAATACAGTTAGAAGCCTTCCGTAACTTCTTATAAAAAGAAAAAGCATCAAACTTACCATTTCCACTAAGGCCCCAACATAGAGTGTTGCTGCCTACTCCCTGTGGAAGACGAGCTTGAATAAAAGCAAGTAGAGAGAAAGATGCAGCCAACTCCTAGTCTTGGAATTCCCTATAAAATCTTAGGTTCCAGGTTCTAACATTTCCCCCCTCCTGATGACACAACACCTTAGAGATACAAGCTTCCTTATTAGCTAAAATCACATATAACTCAGTATAAAGGATTTTAAGGGGATCAGCCCCAACCCATCTATCATGCCAGAAAAGGATTCAGGTACCATCACCTACTACAAAAGAGAAATGCTTAGAAAATCTCTCTCATCCTTCGTTGATACTACGCCACAAACCACAACCATAAGCCCTCCTACAAACTTTAGTACTCCAACCCCTTTACCCTCCCCATATTTAGAGGAAATAACCCTCCGTTAAAGATGAGTAACTTCATGTTTGAACCTCCACAGCCACTTCTCTAATAAAACTTGATTAAAGAACACCACATTTCTTATCCCCAATCCGCCCATTTCAACAGGTGAGCAAACTTTGTCCCATGCCGCCAAAGGATATTTGAAACGCCCCTCAGAAGATCCCTATAAAAAATTTCTCTGAATTCTTTCCAACCTAGCAGCCACAGCTTTAGGAATAGTAAACAACGATAAGAACTAAGTTGGAAGACTACAAAGAGTACTCTTTAATAAAGTTAGCCTACCACCCTTTGATAAATGGAGGTGTTTCCACCCCGAAAATTTCTTCTCCATCTTCTCCAAAATGGGATTCCCAATAAAGGCTGTCTTAAAAGAAGTACCTAGTGGCATCCCCAAGTATTTCATAGGCAGAGTACCCACCCTGCATCTAAGGATATTAGCCAAACCAGCCATATTACTCACCTCCCCAATAGGGACAACCTCACTTTTCCCCACATTCACCTTCAAACCTGTAAAAGCTTGAAAATACAACAAGGCCAACCTAATGGACAATAACTACTCCCTAGCAGAAGCAAAATAAGATAGTGTCATCTGCAAACAACAAATGAGAGATGCACACACTAATAAGTTCACTGGTCCCACATGAAAACTGTGAATCAAATCACTCTCCTCAGTCTTCCCCAGAATCTTGCTTAAGACCTCCATAATCAAATGGAAAAGAAGAGGGGATAAAGGATCACCTTGTCTCAAACTTCGGGAGCTTCCAAAAAAACCTTCAGGGGAACCATTAACGAGAACTGAAAAACGGATAGAAGTGACACATGCCTTAATCCGTCCACTCCATTTCATCCCAAAACCCATCCTATCCAACAAATAGAACAAGGCATCCCAATTTACATGATCATAGCCTTTTTCAATGTCAAGGTTGCAAACTACACCCGATAACTAACTCTTCAACCTGCTATCTAAACATTCATTGGCAATGAGCATTGAATCCAAAATTTGCCTCCCACCCACAAAGGAATTTTGAGACTCAGAAATGAGATTGTCCAACACCGCCCTCAATTGATTAGCCAACACCTTGGATAAAAGCTTGTGAATACTACCCACCAAACTAATTGGCCAGAAATCTTTAATATTTAGAGCATTACTCTTCTTAGGAATTAAAGTAAGAAAGGATGCATTCATAGATCGTTCAAACACAGAATGCCAGTGAAAGTGTTCAAAAAAAGCCGTTACATCCTTTTACACAACACTCCAACATTTGTGGAAAAAATCCATGGTGAATCCATCAGGACTAGAGGCTTTATCTTCCTTCATTTTCTGCAGTACCTAAATGATTTCCTCCTTAGAGAGGGTGACCTCTCTTCCTCCTCAAGACAAGAAAAATCCAACCCATCCATAGAAGGGCACCTCGTATCAGTCTCTTGATACAAATTTTGATAGAACTCAGCCACCTAAGATTGCACATCCAACTCATCCTCATATACAACACCATCCACCTCAATACGTTTAATCCGATTAGCTCTTCTATAGGAGTTTGCTAATCTATGAAAAAAATGAGTATTGTTGTCCCCTTCCTTCACAAACAAGACACGTGATTTTTGCCTCCAGAATATCTCTTCCAAAGAAGCTAAATGTTCAATATCCCCTCTAATCTATATAGGACGAGTTTGTTCCTCATTCGAGAGGCCCGCACCTCTTCAATAGCATCTAACCCCAATAATTCAGACAGCAAACTTTTTTCCCTAAAGGCCAAATCTCCAAGTTCCTCCCTATTCCACCTCTTAAGGTCAACTTTTAAAGCCTTTAGTTTTTGAGCCAAAATAAAACTCGGAGAGCCCACAAAACAGTACCCATTCCACCATTGCTGAACTCTCTCAACAAAACCCTCAACTTTCAACCACATTTTCTCAAATTTAAAAGCGCAATGACCCCTACGCAAACCACTAGCTTCCAACAAGAGTGGGCAATGATCAGAAATAACACAAAGGAGCACTCTTTGAGAAACATTCCCAAAATGTTCCTCCTAGTCTAATGAAACCAAAGCCCTGTCAATTCTTGACGTAGAAGGTGTCACAAATTCCTTAAACTAGGCAAACGAAGCCCCCTTAATGGGAGGTCAACAAGGTAATTGTTTTCAATGAAATCTGAAAAAGCAAACATAGCTGGGCTAAAAGACTCACAGCCAAGTCTCTCACTTGGATATCTAATAATGTAAAAGTCACCTATCAAACACCATGCCATGGTCCACCTAGCACAAGCAAGTTCCTCCCACAAAGCAGCCTGCTGTCTATCCCTATTTGGGCCATAAACTCTTGTACAGGTCCAGACAAAACCATCCACAACCCCTCTCAATAAGACGTTAACAGAGAATTGTCTTAATACAAAGTCAATTTTTTCAAAAACCCTCTTATCCCAAACCAGCAGAACCCCTCCTAATGTCTGAACCGCATCCAAGACAACCCAATCTATGAAAGGACTACCCCAAAGACTACGAACAACAGCAATGTCTATAGCAGATAGCTTAGTTTTCTAGAAACAAACAATATTGCATTTCCATTCCTTGAGAAGATTCTTGCAAACTTCTCGCTTACGGGGGTTGTTAAGTCCCCTAACATTCCAAGATAAAAGACATAAATTCATTTATAAACACTTACTGCCCCCAAACCATTCAAAGAATCTCTGTTACTCCTAGAGGATAAACCATCATAGTTTACAATAGAAGCCAGCCCCTTAAGCTCCCTGAGACCTTTCTTCCCTGAATTAGCAGGACGTTTAGGCACCCCATCATTACTCACAACACGACATTCCTGTTCAAGAAGTACTTAAACTCATCTCCCACCCTTCCCTATAGAAAGTTAGTCTGTATCTTTTCAATATGGCATGATGCTCATCAGGATTGGAAACAAAAATAAATAGTACATGGGTAGGTTAGACAGAGTGCCCTTTATCAATGTAAGGAGACCCCCTTTAGATAGGGAAATCCTCTTCCATCTAGAAAAGCGCCTCTCGATTTTCTCAAGAACACCATTCCAAATGGCTTTCACTTTAAAAATGGAGCCTAAAGGAAGACCCAGGCATGTCATAGGTAGTTGGTTGGGTTACCTTACACCTCAAAATACCAACCAAGGCCTCAACCCCTGGCACATCACCAACTAGGACCAATTTAGATTTCCCCATATTAACCTTCAAACCATAAATAAACTGAAACCATAATCTAAAATTTTAATTATAAAAAACATAAAGCTTAACAAGTTACTTGTTCTTTTACTGTTTAAGCTTTATGTTTTTTATAATTAAAATTTCCAATCAAAGAAAAAATACATACAAAGGACAACTGCAATACATTCTAACATCAAATTACAAACTAAAAATTTACAAAGCTATGAAATCTGAACAAGAATCACAAAGCAAATTTCAAGGCCCCTATCCAACCATATAAGTGACTTAAGAAAATGTCTTTCAAAGAGTTCTTGGTGTGATGTATTCCCGAAGGTATGACTATTCCTGTCTCTCACCAAATTATGCAAATGCATCTACCACCCTTCAAGGCATCACTTGCTGCACGCCAAATAAAGTGAAAACTACAGACTACACTCGTTGGCCACATCGCAGCATAAGGGATTAATTCACCACAAGATTTGCACATACAACATCCAATAAACTCAAAAGTACTTCATATATTGCTTTTCCTTTTGGCATGTTGGAACTAAACTACACCATTAGTTTTGACAATACACAGACAGACATATATTTTAGGCTTCAATTTTAAAAAAGGATCTTCTTAAGCTAAAAATTCTAAAGAACCTTTTCTTTTATCGGTAAGTTATACACCTAGTGGGTCTTGAACCCATGACTTCACCAATTACCTTGAAATGCCTATATTATAAGGAAAAGGGGTGTTTTTACTTTTTAGAGCCGGAGCTCATTGGCAAAGCGAAGACCTCTATATAAGATACAGAACTTCACATTCTTCTTCTTATTTTCCATTATATTCTCAAAAACCATATACAGCAAAAATCAAAGACAACCTATATAATATAAACAAATAAAAGCAAGAAAATGCATAAAGCAAAAACAAAAAACCATCTTACTTTGCAATTTCTTGATGATCCAGGGAAAACTTCTCGGCCGCAAACTTAATAAAATCCCGGCCATACCGACTCTGGAAACAACCGAATTCCAACTTATTCCCTCGCAAGAAATTGGCATTGTTGAAATACCCTTCCTTGTACAAATGATTCACAAACAATTCCATATCTGGCGAGAGCTCATTATAAACTTCTGGCACTTGTTCGCTTGTCCTCTCCACGCTCCTTTCACCGTATCCAGGTTGATTCGTAAACACTGCATATAAACTCTTACTTTTCTTCAATTCCTTCCTTTTCAAATTTGAATTCGCTCTCAACTCTATCACCTCTCTCTCCAGTTCCCTCAATCTGCTCTTCAACTCATTTGTGTCACCTTCGCAATTCCCTTCTGCTTTTTTGCATAACCCAACAGCTCCTTTGAAAATAACATCTATTGGTTTCTTGTTTTCTTGGGGTGAAGAAGGCGTTGTGGTGGACGTGGTTGTACTGTAAAAGCGTGAGGAAATTGGAAGAGATTTGAGTGAAAAGTAGAGAGGATTTTTTTGGGGTTTAAGGAGGGTTTTGAAGACAGACATTGGTATTCCTGGAAATTATAAGACTTTAATGCAGCGGTGGGTTGAAGAAGAAGAAGAAGAAGAGGTAGCCATTTTTTTTAACAGAAGAAAATGGATTCTGGAATCGCGCCCCTTGGGGGTGGTGGGGTTTGCTTTGGGGTTTTAGAGGTTTTGTGAAAAAAAAAAAAAAAAAATTAATTGCTTTTGTGTGAGGGAATCTTACACACGTATACTTAGATTAGGTTAGGGTGGTGGTTTTATAATTCCAACTAGAGGCTTACGTTAAGGTGATCCTTGATCCTTTATCTCCGTATTTGTTTTTGATTTGTGCTGAAGGACTTTCTGCATTAATTAAAAAATTAGTGGAGAATGGGGTGTTACATAGGGTGGCTGCTTGCAAACGAGGTCCAAGTATTTCTCATTTATTTTTTTGCAAATAATAGTTTAATATTTTGTAGAGCTTCCATGGAAGAGTGTGAATCTTTGCATAGAATAATTGGGATTTATGAAAAAGCCTCAGGTCAACTTTTAAATCGAGCAAAAACTTCTCTATTTTTTAGCAAAAATACTCCTATTGATATCAAGGAAGTATTCAAAAGGAGATTTGATGCCCAAATCATTCGCCAACATGAAAAATATCTTGGACTTCCATCTTTGGTGGGTCGCTCTAAACGCAATACCTTTATGGAACTTAAAGAGAAGTTAGCTAGAAAATTGGCAGGGTGGAAGGAAAAGCTATTATCTAGAGCTAGCAAGGAAATTTTGATAAAGGTTGTTGCCTAAGCAGTGCCTACATACACTATGAGTTGTTTTAAACTTCCTGATTCTATCTGTGAGGAACTAACAAGTATGGTAAGAAATTTTTGGTGGGGGCAGAAGGGTGATGAAAGAAAGATGAGTTGGATGTGTTGGGAGAATCTGTGTGTTCCAAAAAATCGGGGTGGTATGGGTTTCAAACTACTTAAGGAGTTTAATTTAGCTCTACTAGCTAAACAAGGATGGAAGCTTCAGACAGAAACTAATTCCCTTGCATATAAAGTTCTTAAAGCTAAATATTTTCCTGATAGTGAGTTTGTGGAAGCTACTGTTGGAAGGCGTCCATCTTATTTGTGGCGTAGTATAATGGCTGCACAACATATTGTCAGGAGTGGAGCAAGATGGCGGGTTGGAAATGGAAAGAAGATTCGAATTTGGTCTGATAAATGGTTGCCAATCCCATCAACTTTTAAAGTAATATCACCACCAAAATTGTTGGCTTATGAAGCTCTTGTTTCTGATTTGATTAACAGTGAGAATGGGGAGTGGAGGACTAATTTAATTCATCAGATTTTCTTACCACATGAAGCTGAGATCATTCTTAGTTTGCCACTAAGTTCAACTTTGCCTGGTGATTTTTTGATATGGAGCGCAACCTCAAATGGGAAGTTCTCAGTGAGGAGTGCCTACAAAATTGCAATGGAGAATAGAGAGCAAGCTGATTCAGGATCAAGTTCAGACAATAGCAATATGACGCCACTTTGGAAGGTGTTGTGGGGTTTGCAAATTCCAAATAAGGTGAAACATTTTGCGTGGAGAGCATGTAAAAACATTCTACCAACATTGTCTAACCTTAAAAGGAGAGGGATTGTTGAAAATTATTTATGTGAAGAATGTAGGATGGGCTGTGAATCATTAGGCCACGTTTTTTGGAGCTGTTTCTGTGCTTCTAATACTTGGGCCCTTACATCAATTTTCTGCAGGCAGCAAGATCTGTATTTTACTGACTTTATGGAATTATTTTGGTTTTTGGTGCATGTTCAGAGAAGTGATAATGATGTGCTCTCATTGGCTATGACCATTGCTTGGGCTTTGTGGACTAGACGGAATTAGAAAAGATATAGCGGGAAGTTTATGACAGGATTAGAGTTGGTCAATTGGTGTGGAAGATATATTGATTCATTTAAAGCAAATTCTGCAGATGCAGCAAGTTCTCCAAGTGTAGCACCTAATTCTGCAGATTCAACAAGCTTTCCAAGTGCAGCACCTTCAGCACTAGTTTTGGCAACACATTGCAGACAAGTTTGGTCACCTCCAGCGGGTTCTGTCTTTAAAGTAAATGTTGATGGGGCTGTCTTTGCGTAACAAAGAAAGTTAGGGGTTGGAGTTGTAATTCGTAATTGTGAAGGATTGCTTATGGGAGCTTTGTCAATGAAGCTAAATCAGCAGCTGGGTTCCTTGGAGGCCGAAGCAAAAGCTTATGAATTGGGGATTTTGTTTGCTAGAGATATGGGCTTTCATGAGATTGCTCTTGAGGGAGATTCTGTCATGGTTTCTAATGCAATTGCTGGCATTTCTCCTCCTCCATCTTCGATAGCATCAGTTGTGTGTGGAATTAGTTCTCTTTTAAGTGCTTTTCGTAGTTTTTCTATTTCACATGTTGGTAGGAAAGGTAATAAGGTAGCTCACTTGTTAGCAAAACATGCTCAGGGTGTTGAGAAATTTGTTTCTTGGATTGAGGAGAGCCCTTGTTTCTTAGAACATGCTCACTCAGTTGATGTAGTTCCTTCTTGTTAATGTTAATGGAATTTCAGTTTTTTATCCAAAAAAAAAAAAAAGATTAGGCTAGGGTAGAATTTTTATCTTGTATAAAAAATTGGCATAATTAAAATTTTTATTTATTAATTGGAATTTAAAAAAAAAAAAAAAACAAACAAAAATAATTGAAATCAACATTTTGGATCTACTAGCTTGCTTACTTTTTAATAAATGTATGTTTTTAATTTTGCTTCAACTTTATAACGTTAACTAGCCTCATTACACACATTTCACACATGCGATGTGATTTTTTTTTTTTTTTTTAGTTTGGTGTCATAATTTTTTATTCATCACAATTTGAGATTTGCACGTTTTCCCACTAATATTACACATTTTTAATTACTTTTTTGTTAATACAAAATAAAAATTCTACTCTAGTTTAATCTAAGTGTATATGTGTGTGAAGCTCCTTTTTGGAGATTTAAACTCTGCCCTTACCACCCTCACACTCCACAAGCACTTATATTTAGGGGTGTTCGCAGTGCGGTTTTGGGCCATTTTTAGCACCACACTTTGCAATGCGGTTTAGCCAAAACTATAATCACATATGCAGTGCGGTTTAGAGTTTAGCCAAAACTATAATTGCAAAACACTTCATTTTTGTGATCACATGTGCGGTACGGTGTATAAGATGCAGTTTGAATAGTTTGAAGTCGATATATTTTTCAATTTTTGGGCTTTTCCTACCCAGCCCAAAACTAATTTTTCCCTTTATTTTGGGTAAAGTTTTAAACTATTGAGCTAATTTTTCTTTATTTTGGGCTAGCTTTCCTAGTCAACATTTGCTAGGGTGATCAAACTTTTTTTTTTTTTTGAAAACTAGGGTTATTAAACTATTAATAATTTATTTAATATTAAAAATAAATAAATATATTAATATATAGAGATGGTGCAGTGCGGTGCAGTTTGTGCAGTTATTTTATTATAAAACCACAAACTGTACTACATCATATGGTGCGGTGCACTATTACTTATGATGCGGTGCGGTTATGCCATTTTGCGAGCAGTGTTGGTGCAATTTTTGCGGTTTGTATGATTTGGTGAACACTTCTACTTATACTTATAGAGTGACCATCACACCATAAAACTAAGAATGTCATAAAGCTAGTTTCAAAAAATGAACAAATCCACACATGACCATATGAGTTCAATGCTATTTTAGTGTTTATTTGGTGGAGTTAACCTTAAGACACTCCTAGTCATATTAGTACATTCCAAATTAAATTGAATTAAGTCCTATCAAGATTCTTGCAATTCAGTGGTATAATATATTTTTCTTTATTAGGAGAAACTAGCTTGTAACCAGTGCTAACCATGGAAACATTAAACAATAATAAATAATAAAAAAAGTTCCCTATATGAGGTTTACTCCATTAGGATTCCATAACTTGCCTCATCACATTTTCCGTTTAAACATAAACAACATAACAAAACCAATGAAAACAACATCAAAATGTGATATTTGTAAAAATTGTTTTACTTTTTTCTGAAGAACTTCGATGGAACAACTAATTTCAACATAACACACTAACCTTTAACGGGGAAAAAAAATGGAGAACCTTGTTGTTAAGAAATATTACCTGCAAATAAGAAAAGGCACTGCCCATACATCTAGCAAAGCAACCCTTGTCTATTTCTACTAATATATGCTAGTATGTTTTTCAATTATTTTTTTTAATAAAAAAAATCTCCCTTCGCTTAAGACGTGATTGTGATCCATTATCTTCGTTTCATGCCTCCCAAACCTGTAGTGGCAGAAGGCAATTATATAGGGTTTAGATGGTATTTTGGAAAGTGGGACCTGTGGTTGGATCAACTTGGTTTGATGTTGAAATGGTGGCCATGGTGGTGAAGTAGCAGATTGGTGGTTTGGGAAATAGATCAGCTCTAGAGTTTGGTTACTAGAGGTTTGGATCTCGCTTTTGGTAGGTCACATTGTGGCAGATTTGGTGATTGTGTGGGTTCTGGGTTGTTGTTTGGCTTTGAAAATTTCACTTCGCTTCTACCATACCTCGCAAATAAATTTCTCAATTCATGCAAAAAATATATATAAGGAAGAAGACGAAGAACACAAGCCTTTAGGCTTTTAGCCATTGGGTTCTATTTGGGTGAAAGAGTTAAAGATAGAAACACCCTCAAAGAAGACAATAAACCCAAATTGAATTTTGAGTTTTGTTGTAATCTTTTCTTCACGATTTAATATAAATGAGAGTTCCTTATAATTTTTTTTTTTTTTTTTTAAATCCCAGAATTTCTACGTTACAAACTTATAAATAACTTAGAGTCTTAGAGCATCCGCATTGGGCTTGCTATATGCCAAATTTCGGCATATAAGCCCAAAAAACGCCAGCAACAGGAAAGCCATATGCTAAAATGCTAAAAGAAATTTGAGATATAGCTACAGTACCCTCTCAAATGTAAGATGGTACTCTAGCTGAATTGCATAAAAAAAAAAAAAATTTAATACTCTCATTTCTCTCTCCTCTCTCATTTTAACCCGGTAATTTCTCTCTCCTCTCTTATTTTTTCTCTTTCTTTTCTTTCTCTTTCTTTCTGCTCTCTCTTCTTCTTGCTCTCTGATTCTTCACTCTCTAGATCAGTTGCCGGTAATATCTTCACTCTTTCTGGCAACTCTTTAGATCGGCGTTGGGTTTCTAGATCGGTGGTGGGTGGGTCTTCGCTTTTTTCCTTCTCCGGCAACTCTCTCTCGGTGACCGTGGGTTTCTAGATCGGTGGTGGGTGGGTCTCCACTTTTTTCCTTCTCCGGCAACTCTCTCTCGATGACTGTGGGTTTCTAGATTGGCGATCGTGGGTTGCTCTGTTTTTTTTTTTTTTTTTTTTTTGTGGTGTTGATGGGCGGAGGGGTGGTGGTGGTGGTGTTGACTGTTTTTTTACCGTGGGTTGCAAGGTTTTTTGTTTCTGTTTTGGCTTGAATCCGCTTTCTTCGAGCTTCGGCAGTGGTGGGTCTGGTTTTTGACCGTGGGTTGCTCTGTTTTTTTTTTTTTTTTTTTTTTTTTTTGGGCGGAGAGGGTGGTGGTGGTGCTGTTGACTGTTTTTTGATCGTGGGTTGCAAGGTTTGCTTTTGACTGTTTGGTGTGTGAGACAAAAATATTGTGGGTTTTTTTGTTTCTGTTTTGGTTTGGGTGTTGGGGGAAATTCTTGATATAATCGAAAATTTGTGTGAATTAATGTGAGTTGATTGATTTAGATTTGAGGGAATGAACCCAATTTTTGTGAATCGTTTGTGTGTGTGTGTGTTGGCTCGATTGATTTGGAAATGGAGTCCGATTTTTTTGAATTGGTGTGGATCGTGGCAGGTCGTGGTGGGTTGTGGTGGCTCTGGGGTTGAGGATCGTGGTGGATCAGCGGGTTTGGAGTTCTGGGTTAATCTATGGGTTTGATTTGGATTTTAATTTTGTTAATCTATGGGTTTCTGGGTTTCAAAGGCCATGAGTTTTGGCTGGTGTTTCTGGGGTTTCAAGAAAACAACAGTTTGGTATGTTCTTCGTGGTAGTGGTAGCAGCAGGTGGTTGCAGAGGTTATTTGGGTAATGGGTTTTTGTTTTTATTTGGGTTTTAGGATATATTATTTTATTGTGTAAAAGTATTATTTTAATAAGTAGAATAGGAAAATAGAAGTTGGGATGTTGGATGTATTGAAAAATGGTATGGTATAAGTGATAAAGTAGCTTTTTGGGATTGTAAAATAGGATAAGATATGAGATCTGGATGCGGATGCTCTAAGACAACATTAGTTTAAAGTTTTTATAGCAGGTTTAAGGTGTTTTGTTTTCACATAAAAAAAAAAAGGTATAAGGTGTTTTTTGCTATTGATTATGGAATATTGATTATGATTGTTCTTAAATTTTACAAAATCGAACTTTTTGATCTTTTTTTTTTTTTTTTTGTGTTTTTTATGTTTTGAGAGGAGAGATACATAAAAGGAGTGCAAAAATACCTATTTACCTTGTGTCCTAAACTATTTATTTTTAGAAAGAGTTTTATTTCTTAAGCTTGGAGTTAAATGTGAGACCATATCATAAATATTCATCTAAGTGAGTTATTACATACAAAAACCAAAGAATCTAGAATTAATGAACATAAAAAAATTTAAAAAATGGACAATTTACATCATCTACCTATTAATATTCTTACAAGACTTTTTAAAGAGTTAAAAAAATCTATAAGAATGACTATTCATAATATTTAAATTATGTATGTAAGAATTATACTATGCATTTTAATGTATATTTTTTAAGTATATCCACGTATATGCATGGGGTTACAAGTTAGATTGTATAATGAATATGACACTATGAAACTTTATGATTGTCAACCATCTTTAAAAAAAAAAAAAAATTGACGTAATTAAATTTTTTAGTTATTAATTGGAATTATTAAAAAAAAAAATTGAAATCAACATTTAGAATCTACCAACTTGCTTGCTTTTTAATAAATGTGTAGGGGCCTTTTTTGTGTTTGGGCTGGGTTGCCCTCTGCAAGTGATGGGCCCTGATGTGTTTCTGAGTAGGGAAGTCGAGACCGGCCCAACTGCAACTCACTTTGGGTCGGCTTGTGCACAAACTCAACCTTATCTGCCAAGAACACCCCTTACGACAAACAGAGTTATTACCACGAAATTACAGCAGGCAGATACAATGATAACAAAATGAATAAACAGAGTGTCGTATCTTTCAATAATAACGATGGCCGAATGTCACAGTAGTAATAGCAATAATAATAATAATGGCTTTTAAAAGAAAATAAAACAATGGATTGAACAATGATGGAGGTTTAATCAAGGATAAACATCAAACCAAAATCAAGTCTGTAATGGTGACCGTCCAAAGAGGAAGAACGCTTCCTCTCAATGAAACTAACCTCCCAGGAGAATATCCTGCCGTGGGGATTAATGACTTTGAGGGAATCGGTCCTAAATGGTTGATGCGTGAAGAAAGTTTTTTACCGCTTCATTATCCCTTAGAGAGTGGGGTTTTTGAGGGGGAAAGGAAAGAAAAGATCTATCGGTGCATGCCTATTATCCTCACAACTTGTTTTCTTATCTTTTTTTCCTTTCTTTTCCTTTTCCTTTTAGTTTTTCTTTCAATGTGTTTTTTCCTCTGTTTTTCGGTCCCCTCTACAGGGCACGGCGAGGCTCCTTTTATAGGGCCTGCCGTGTTTGTTCTTTTACCATTTTACCCTCTAACGGCCCTTGTCTGGTCTGGGCATGCTTGCCGACCACCGTTTGCGCATTGCTCGCCCTCGCCAGACAAAGACAGGTTTGTTTTGTTTCTGTTCGCCATGGCACTGCTCTCTGCCATGGCTTTAAATGCTCTCTCTCTCTTCCTATGGCATGCACCCAGCGTTCCCTCTCCAATCTTACCTCTTTTGGGCGGTCTGTCATCCCAGCAGGACATACCTCCAAAAGGATTTGGACAGGGAACGCAAAATAAATCCTTTCCCCCCTCCCCACCACCAAACCACACCCCCCCTTACCTCTTACCACGGACCCATGGCCCCACCACGACCCATATTGGCTGGGTACAAGCTGGTGGCACCTGGGCTTTGCGCATGCTCCCTGTTACGTGTGTTCAAAGCCGGCCTGCGGCTCATGGCGCCTTGTTTCATTCGTCTGCCACTCTTCTTGACTCTTTTATGCGGACTGTTTGCACCTTCACTACCTCCCTTTGGGATTGGGCTTTTCTTAGTACATCTCCCTTAGCCCATTTCTCATTTTATGCTTATGTCTTGTCTTATTGCTTGGCCTTTCCTACCATGGCAACATGTTCCTGCTAGGCCCCTTTCAAACTTGCCGTTTCACTTCTTCCCCTAGTGACTTAAGAAAGTCTGCTGGTGTTCTCACTTTATGGGCTCCATTGTCCCTTTCTTTCTTCTTTGAGCCTGCGGCCCTTTTACTTTCCTCGGGCTTCCTCGGCCCATTTACTGACTTCGTGTTCCTATGGGTTTTTACTAACTTGATTGGGCTTCCTCGGCCCAATCTCCTCATTCTCATCCTTGGGGTTCATGGGCTTGCCATTAACCCCTACTTTCTTTACATTGCTTTGGGCCTGCCGCGGCCCATTCTCACTTTTTCATACCATACATTGCCGATGGGTGTCATTTCTCTCTTTCCGGGCCCTTTAGGCCCACTTGCTTCCTCAAGACCCATTTGCTCGTGTTATGGGCCTGTGTTTCGTTATTCCTGCCGCTCGGGCCTAATAGTTTTATTCTGTTCCTGCCGCTCTTTATTGTCTGTTATGCTGGGTTGGGCTGACTTTTACGAAAATGACCCTTAACATTTAGCCCCCTGAACATATGAAGCGTTCTTGCGGTTCATATGTGAACGAAGGACCTTTTTGTCTTTTTCACTTTTTCTTTTCCTTCGCGGGCTTTTTGAAACCACGAACTCTTTCCTGCACGTACAGGTATATATTTTTTCTTGCCGTGAACAGTGGTGACTCTTCGGATTTCCCAAAACGGTAGTTGCTTTAAGACATAACTGCCACCTCATTAATTCCATCCTCTTTTCAATGGCTGACCAGTCGCCTCCCTTCGCGCCGGCTTTAATTACTCAGGTATTTAAGAGAAAAGTCCCTTCCCAACGCAGACACAAACTCCTTTTATTTCAAAATTTCTTCCTTTCCTCACCATTTTCTTCTTCTCGAACACCCATCCCTTTCTTGCTCCGTTTAAATCCTCATGCCATGGCGCCGGTGAAAACTCCGGCTTCTTCCCGCCGTAAAGGGAAAAGTGTCGCCGTGGACCCTCCAGTGGAACACGAAGTGGAAGAGGAAGAGGCGCGCTCCGATTCGTACCATTCCGAGGAGGAGGAAGCACGGCGCGACCCAGACAGCGAGTGCGCCCCACTGATTGATCCTTGGTACAACCTTAATCCTCATTTCCCAAAGGCTCCTAGAGAGTATGTGCCGCCGCCGGTGAACCGCGTGTGGCTTGCTCTTTGCCGGCGAAAGCCTGATGTTTCTTGGGCTCCGGTGTCTTCCTCCATCTCCGATTTAGTCATTCGCCAAGGTATCGCCCTCCCCATACCCATTCACTTCGAGTTTGGGTCCGGCACCGCCTTGGGTTGGAAAGAATGGGTTGACAGTGAGTTGTCAGATACCCATTTCATGGGTTTGCTTCAGAAGGCCGGTGGTCTGAAGGCCGTCGTCCTTTCCCGGAGTCTTTCCAACTTTAGAGACCTCTACAACCTCCGCCATTTAGTTCGCCGATGGTGCTCCACCACCCACACATTCTTCTTCTCTTGTGGCAAACTTACGGTTACTCTCGAGGATGTGGCTAACCAGCTTCTTTTGCCTATTCTTGGGGACGCTGATCCTGCCGCTATTGAGCTTTCCCCCGAAGAAGAAGACATTGAAGCGGAGTTGAAGAAAAGGATGGCCGGAAATGCCAAGCTGTCTTTTTGGGTTAGTTCTTCCTCCAAGTTTTCTGCTGTTGCTAGTCGTGCTGCTTTTATTGCTTTTTGACTTTGCAAGTTTGTTTTCGGGTCCCCTCCGCATTATGCCATAAAGCTTTTGTATTTTCGTCTGGCTATCAAGATATCTGCTGAGGTGAGTCTGCCGCTAGCCCCCATATTTTTAGGGCATTTATATGTGCAACTGGACATCCTGCGGAGTGACGAGAGTCAGGCTGGTTCTTGTTACATAGTCGCTTCTTCTGTACATAGCACTATTCTGCAGCAGCTGTTGTTTGAGCGTTGTGCTCAATATTTGGCGAAGTATAGGCCCGTCAGGTTTGCTAAGGAGAAGTACCATTCTTGTCCGCGGGCCATCACTAATTTTTGTGGCAGGTTTGAGCATGACTTTCCTTTGGCTTTTCGTTGGTCCGGTTTGAAGCCCATAGATTATTCTATTGTTGAGTCTTTTGATGAAGGTGTTGGTTTTTCTTGGAGAGCCTATAGACAGTTGCGCCCCGGTTATACTTGTGCGGATTCGGTCATGGGCCCATTTGTTGATACCGTTGGTACTACCACCCCACTGGCTGGCTTTGATGAGGTGGGCATCACATATTTGGCTGCCACCAATCCTGGATGGCTGCCTTACTTGGCAGATGAGGGTGTCAGATTTGTTCATTATCCTGCCAACCGAGTGAGGAGACAGTTTGGCTTGGATCAGGATATTCCTGATGATCTCTCCTTGCTTGCGGAGTCCCCTACTTCAGCCAGACCCTTCCTGCGGCACACTGCCTTTGCCTTTTGGAGAGAGCGCTTCAGTGCCGTCACTGTTGCCGGTTCTTCGAGGGAGGGCCTTTACACCGCTGCTATGCATCTCTATTGGCAGCTTGTCATGAACTCGTTTGATGCAGAGTTAGCTGGTAGTCGTGGTTTCTCCCTCATACCTCCTGAGGGGCTTAGTATGGTTATCTCTCCCAACCCTCGGTTGCTCCTTCCTTCTAAGTTCGTGTTGGCTTATACTAGGAAACAGAATCGGTCTGCCATCTTTGAGTGGGATGAAGAGAAGAGAGGGTGGTATTGGCACGCAGGGGATTACCCCCCAGGTTGGGCGAAGAAAGTTAAAGTGGTGAACCTTCCTACATCAGCCAAGAAAGCTCCTGCCAAGTCTAAGTCTGCCAGTAAGCCCAAGTCTGCCGCTCCTCAGCCTCTTGCAAGTGCTACTCCTGCCAGCAGAACACGAGGCAGTAAAAGGAAGACAACTCCCCATCCTGTGTCTGCCGCTCAGCGAAGAGTAAGTTTCCCAGACTTTTTCTTGTTTTGTCTTTCAAGTACACGTATATATGTATATATTTCTCTCTTTTTTTTTTTTTTTGACTTCTTCTGAACCTTGGCTGTCTTTTTCTTTGACTCACTTTCTTATCCCTTTTGCTTTTGCAGTCTAAGCAAAAGGAGGATACGTCAGCCGCCTGTCCTATTATGCTTGAGGAACCCGAATCAGAGGTATGTTTCTTCTTGCTTCTGCACTCTGCCCAATCTGCTACATTTTGTTTTTGGCTACCTTATTCGCTCAAAGTATTAACTCGGCCCCCTATACTTCTTTTCTCTGCTCTTTCAGGATGAGCCTGAGCCTCTTTCCATATACCGCCCTTCGGCCGAAGAGCTTTCTGCCCCCATGGGCACTCCTATGGCAGGCTCTTTTGATGGAGGCGAGTTTGCAGCACCTGCTTCTCCTACGGCCACTACCTCCCCTACTGGACCGGTACCCATGGATGAGGGTACTCATACTGGGGAGGTTAGTGAGGCCATTCCCACTCCTGTCATGACACCTCTTGAAAAGGAAACCACCCCTCTTGCCGTTACTGAGACTGAAGTCACCCCTGCTACTCCCCTCGTCATCTCCACTAGTGACCCCTTTGCTGCTCTTTCTCAGGCAGTACAAGGTGTTTCCTCTTTGGTAGTCACCCCTTCTTCTATCCCTGTTTCTGCCACGCGTGGGTCTCGTGCTAAACTGTCCTCAGAGGAGTCTGAGGAGATCTTTGAGGATCCTGAGGATGAGCCTGGCCTGGGGAGGAGGATTTCTGAGTCTGAGGAAGAGGATATTGTTCCCCCCGAGGCAATGGGTATGCATTCTTTTTTTTTTTTTTTTTTTCTTCCTTTGTTGAGCTTTACTCATTTCCTTTTTCATTTGCACATCTATTTTTCTGCTTGTAGAGACTTTTGGGGAGATAGGCATTTCAGCGGGGGTGTCTGCGGCAGCTTCTCCTGCTATGCCCACAAAACCTATTCCTGCCATATTTACAACTTCTGTTTCCACGGTTCCTTCCGTTCCTGCTTCTGCTTTCCCCACAGCCTCTATTACTGCTAGCTTTGGTAAGTTTCATATCTCATTCCTTCATTTCTTCTCCGCAGGCTTCTCTTCCTTTTATTCTTACCAAGGTTCTTTATTTCAACCTCTGCATTTTCTGGTAGGTCTACCTCCTTCAGTGCTTCCTCAATTCGAGGTGGGCAGTAGCTCTGCCACCCTTCCAGATCCTGCGAGCGAGGTTGCGGCCTTCTTTGTGCGCTTTGATCAGTCCGAAGTCAACGACCTTGATCCTGCTTCTTTCTGGGGCTCCGGACCCCCTTACATAGATTTTCATGGCTTCAGAGTCCCTGCGGACTGCGCTTCTCATTTGGTGATGATCTATGATAGTCGTGGGGACTTCATGCAGGGATTCAAACTTGGCCGATCAGTCAGAGAGCACTTCTTGAGGATGTTAGGCAGCGTGCTGAATGACATCAAGCACAACTTCGTGGATATTGTCTCCACCGAGAGGATTCCGCAGTGGAGGGCCGCAGTACAGGAGCTCATCAGTGTTGGCTTTGCAGTGGAGTTCATCTTGGATCACCTTCGAGAGATTGCTCGAGCAGTTTTCATGAGGAGAGTTTAGCCTACCGTTGATGTAACACCCCAACTTAATTGCATATTTAATTTTATGGTTTATATGCATGTTATTATTTTAATTAATTTTAAGTGCTTGAAGCTTTGATTTTTGTACATATTATAAACAATTGAAATAGCTAGTTGCATTATATATATATATATATACTTAGTATGATGCATGGTTGTTATTTTAATTAGGCATGTGATGTATGGCATGTGATAGTGGAAATTCAATCCACATGCAACCAATGAGAATCCAAATCAACTAATACTAAAACAACATGCAAGTTGACAAACCAAAAGGCCAAGGCTTAGCCGGCCATGCAATTCACCAAGAGCCACTTTCCTTGACTTTTCTCAAGCAATTAGAACATCCAAGAAGCTATGCTCCTCCATTTTTTACAGGTACACACACACAAATCAGAAAATGTAAGTGTGAATGCAAGAAAAGTTGAAGAAAAGTGTGTGATATTTTCTACCCTAGCATCACACGTATCCCACCCCCATAAAGTCAATGTACTTATCCTTCTTTTTGCTGCTCCAGACCAGCTTCTAGGGTCATCTTCCTTTGTTCTTTTTGTTCATTCCCTTTTGCTCTCAGCAACTCCTCTCCCTCACTCTCACACCAAAAATCATAAGCATCTCTCTAAGAACAAATTAAGAGCCTAAGCACTAAGGTGTCATCTTCAAAGTGTGTGGGGGTAAGTGAATTAAACCTCATATGATTTTTGTGTGTATTTGAATGGTATGATTGTTTTGTTTATTTTCCTTCTTTGTTCTCTGTTCTGATTTTAGAAGCTAATCTTGTGATTCTATTTTAGTAATTTGAAAGTTGATGGTGTTATGGTCTATTGGATGCTTATTAGGGTTTTTAATATGTATTGTATAGGTATAAAAATACCCAAATGAAATTAAGGCTAATTGCTATTTGTTGATGATTTTAGAAAGAACATGTGCTGAAGCTGTCACTGTGACAGATTTGATGTTTACAAGAATAAAATTCTGTATTAAATCATGTTTTGTGAATTAGGATGCTAGGAATAGTTTTATGAACCCTAAGACATGTATGGTTGTTGTGGAAGTGGTTTCACAGCATTTGGATGAATAGAAAAATAATGATTTAATTTCTAATTTGCATGAGTTTCTGCCAGGACAGATTTGAACACGTTGGCTTGTATGATTTATAATAAATCATGGTTTTATGCTTTGACTACGAAAATTTTATGGTACATAATAGACATGCAGGGGAGTAGTTCTGTAAATTTTCATGCCATTTGGATGTGTTTGGACAGCCCATTCGTATTTTACAAATGGGGCTTTTGCTGCTGTAATGAGCAGTAAACAGGGTTGGATAACTCTGACTTTGTAGATTTAATTCTCAAGCTAGGGTGAATGTTTTGAGCTATAATTTAATAGGCTCATCCTTTGGTATGTTTTGATTTCATGTAAATTTTATGCCCTGATTTAGATGTGGTTTGAATGCATAATGTGTTTAATTATTGTATTATGTGCTTGGGGAACTTTATGTGATGGGAATTAAGGTTTTCTTGATTTTGAGAGTTAGGTTATGTTTGAGGTATAAGTTCATATATTAGGAAGAGTTGGTCAGTAATAAGTTTTGGTTTTTCATTTAGGTGACGAGAACGAGAACACGGACACTTGAGCTCCTTTTGTACAACCTCTCGCGTCTTCGGTTTTCAGGTAAGGGATACGTGACATGTGCGTTGATAAGTATAAGGGCTATTTAGAAAGTTATGATGCATTAAAACCTTTTAATCGGAAATACTACATATACATGATTTAAGTAAAGATATATGTTTATGAATTGTTAAATTAAAGTATGTATTGAGGATGGCGGTTCATCCGCGCTCAATTAAAGTAAGTAATGAGGATGGCGGTTCGTCCGCGCTCAATTAAAATAAGTAATGAGGATGGCGGTTCGTCCGCGCTCAATCAAAGTATTATTGAGGATGGCGGTACGTCCGCGCTCAATCAAAGCATAAGTTACGTAAAATGTCATAATAATTTATGAGAAGAGGTTTATGAAGGAAATGATTATTTTATAATAATTTAAAGAGTTAATATAAGTTTAGTGACGTTGTAAGAAATGCAAGGAAATTCAATCTGAAATATTTTGTAGTATTAATCCGATAAGAAAATGAGAATAATTATTTCCCTATGAAAAATATGTAAATTGTTATTATGATTAGTATAAGACACTATGCCTGAAAAATGTTATCCTATCTAAATATCCATGAAACATTTATTTTCCCTGCATTCTTATTAAAGGCCCATGGAGCGTAAAACCTTACTGGGCTTCGCAGCTCACCCTATTATATTTCAGTGCACAGGTTCTTCCTGGAAGCAGCGAGAGTATGAGAGGTGGCAAGGATTCTATGTTTTCTCGTTTATTAGAATGTAGAGTTTTTGTTGTTTAGTAGTTTAGCTCTTTTGCTGTATAGAAGGAATCAAGATATACTTGATTCTAGAGCACTTATGTAATTCTGTATCTTAGTTTGTTTTGAACCCCAGTTGTATGTCTTTGGGGTTAGGTTTGTAATAAGAATTTTACTAAACTTTTAGCTATGTAATATTTATACGAATACCCTAAATTTCAGCCAGGTGGTAATCTTCCAAGTTTAAAGGAAAGGAAATTTCAGGGTTTTCATCATTTTTGTATATTATGGTTTTATGCACGAAAATAAACAGGTATTCAAGAAACAAACTCGGAATAAGCCCTTTCAGTTTAAGTTGGTTCGTGTTAGTATTGAGATAAACTTGATATTAACATGCCGGTCATGCTCTAAATCCTGAAGTACAGGTTTGGGTCGTGATAGTTGACGCCATTGATTCTCGCCTTGCGATCTTGAGGAAGGAAGTGGCAGATTTGGAGGGCCGCCGAGAGCGTCTTCTTTCTGGTGTGGGAGGACTTGGTCGTTTTGGGGATCAGTCACTTATCTCCGGACTTTATTGATGATGCAGTTTTTTTCCTGTTTCGTAGTTTTTCTTTTGCCTTATTACTATGCTCAGTACATTATGCTTTTTCTATAGCACCTATTTGGGTTTGTTTGCCACAGTTTGGGTTTTGTAATCTAACTTCATGATACTATACTTATGATGCTATACTTTGCTACTTTTGCTATGATATATGATAACAAAATACTTCGTGCTTTTCATTGCAAGAAAGCAAGTTACAGATTTTGACTTGTGACATAGTCATTTCTTGAAAGACAAAGAACAGAGTAAAAGAAAAAAAAAACATGATAACTTTCGGTAAAACAAAAGGGTAAGGGATAATCACATTGCTTTTCTCCTTAGGCGTAGTAGTATTTCAACCATTTCCCATTGATGGGATCCATTAAGTCCTTTCCATCCATCTGAGTCAAACGGTAATATCCACTTGGATGTGCTTCTCTTATCACAAAGGGTCCTTCCCACTTCGGTGCGAACTTCGATGGTCCTGCCAGGCCTCTCCTAATGTAGTCTGCCACTTTTAGGATCAGTTGTCCTTCCGTAAATATTCTTTCTTTAGTCATCCTGCCGTAAGCCTCAGTCATTTTTTGCCTGTATCTGCGGCTGTGTTCTTGAGCCTTTTCCCTCTTCTCATCAAGTCCTTCCAAGTCTTCGCATTTTTCTGCCACAAAGACTTCTCGATCATTCTCCTTTTCCTGCATTTGCATGACTCTCAGGGATGGGGTTATTTTTTCTGCGGGGCTTACTATTTCAGTTCCGTAGACCAAGGAAAAAGGTGAAAAACCCGTGGCTGACTTAGGTGAACTCCTGTAAGCCCAAAGAGTGTCTGGCAGATGCATTGCCCATCCTCCCGTGTATTCTTGGCTCATTTTACTGATGATTCTTATGAGGGTTTTGTTGGTTGCCTCCGCTTGCCCATTTCCTTGAGGGTAATATGGTGATGACCGGTGATGTTTGATTTGATAAAACTCTAGCATTTTCCTCACCTCGCTATTCACAAAAGGCGTGCCGTTGTCACTGATGATCCTGTGGGGGACTCCAAACCTTATGATTATGTTTTCTTTGATAAAGTTTGCCACTTCCCCTCCTGTGGCTTTACGAAGTGGCACTGCCTCTGCCCACTTGGTGAAGTATTCTGTGGCTACTAGTATCCATATGTATCCTCGCGACGGCGGATTCACCGGTCCAACTAAATCAAGCCCCCAAGTGTGGAATGGCCATGGCGTGACCATGCTATGCAAGTTCTGTGGGTGAGTGTGAATCAAATTGGCCTGTACTTGGCAACTGTGGCATCTTTTCACAAATTATGCCGTGTCTCTTTTCATGGTAGGCCAGTAATAGCCCATTTGCAGCAGGCACTTGTAAAGCTTCTTCTTTCCTTGGTGTTCCCCACATTCCCCTGAGTGTACTTCTTTTATCATTTCTTTTGCCTCCTCAGGGCCCAAACACCTCAAGGGGTCCCCCTCATACCCTTTTTTGAAAAGGATCTTGTTGTGCAAAAAATAGCGCGTTGCTAGCCTCTTGAGCTTGTATTTTTTGCTGTGCTTCTGTGGCAAGATGCCTTTGGTCAGGTACTGTATAAATGGGTCTCTCCAGTCCTTGCTGATGAACACAGCGTAACTTTCTTCTTTGTCTGCCGTGAGTTGGCAGCTTCCACATTGGGTTTGGACTTGGTCTGCGTCTTTACTCATGGTTGGCCAATAAAAGCCCGTCCTTTGGAGTCTGCGGTAAAGGCTGACTTCTCCGTAGGATCCGCAAGTCTTTTCATGCACTTCTTTCAACTTTCTCTGGGCCTCCCTTTGCCCCACACATCTGGACAAAACTCCGCCTGGCATCCTGCGGCATAGTTCTCCTTTCATCAGGGTGTAGTCCTTGAGTACTTTTAGTCCCATGGCTTCTTCTCCTCCCATCAAAACTTCCTTTATGGGTATCCACCAATCTCTTTCGCGGTGTTCCTCCTGAAACCTTTCTTTTAATACTTCAATTATGGATTCTTCCCTCTTGCTGATTTCCACTCTGGTGCTTTCCCCTTCAAACATCACTTGCGAACCCAGCGCGACCAATGCATCGGCAAATCGATTCTCGTTTCTCGGGGTATGTTCTATTTCGAATGTTAAGAACTTTTCTTCCATTTTCTGTGCCATTGCTCTGTACGGGGCAAGATTGGGTTCTTTTAGGGAGAAACTCCCTTTGGTCTGGCAGATTACTAGGTTGGAGTCACCTAATACTTTCAAATGCTTAACTCCCATCTCAAGGGCTGTGGCCAGCCCAGTTAAGTAAGCTTCATATTCTGCCGTATTGTTTGAATAAGGGAACTCCAGTTTGAACGATAGTGCTACTGCTTTATCCTCTTCATGATACAAAACCACCCCAACCCCTCCAGACTGGGCGGTAGAAGATCCGTCAAACTTCATCACCCACTGTTCCCTGAGTTCCTCTGCCATGGCTACTTCCCCTGGAACTTCGTCGTCTAGCGGGAATTCTTCCTCCCCTGGAAACTGTGCCAACAAATCTGCTATGGCCTGGCTCTTCACTGCTTTGGGCGCCCCCATTCTCAAATAATACTGCGATAGTTGTAATAACCACTGTGATATCCGGCCAGAGAGGATTGGCTGTTGTAATAAAGCTTTGATGGCGTGGGACTTAGTCATCAGCCATACTTCATAGGCTAAGAAGTAATGGCGTAATCTTTGTGAGGCATAAACAATAGCCAAACATGCCCTTTCTGCCCTCAGATAACGAGTTTCTACGTCTTTCAGGGCGCGGCTGATGTAATATACTGGTTGCTCGATGCCACCTCCATCCTCTTGGGCAATTAAGGCACCGATGACATATGAATTGGTAGCCATATAAAGCAGTAATGGCTTTTTGTGTATTGGGGTCTGTACGGTAGGGAGGTTCATCATGATCTGCTGCAGCCTCTTGAAGGCCGCCTGCTACGCTTCTCCCCATACAAAATTTTGCCCTTTCCTCAGTAACTTGGTGAAGGCCGAGGTGATCGATGCCAGCCCGGGGATGAATCTCCGGATGTACGAGACTTTCCCCTAGAAACTTTTTAGTTCTTTCACTGTGGTTGGGGGTCTCATAGTTGCAATGGCCGTAGCTTTTGCTGGGTCAACATCTATCCCTCTGCTGTGTACTAGGAACCCCAAAAATTTCCCCGAGGATACACCAAACGCACACTTTAGGGGATTCATTCTCAACTTAAATGCTCTGCACCTTTCGAATACCTTTTTTTAGCACATAGAAATGTTCTTCCCTCTTCCTTGACTTAACTACTATGTCATCCACATAATCTTCTAACTCCTGATGCATCATATCATGGAATATAGCCGTCATTGCCCGTTGATAAGTTGCGCCTGCATTTTTTAACTTGAAGGGCATTACGGTGTAGTGGAAGTTTCCCATGGGCGTTCTAAAAGCTGTTTTCTCCGCATCTTTTGATGCCATTCTGATCTGGTTGTACCCGCTGAAGCCGTCCATGAACGAGAACATAGCGCTTCCTGCCGCAGAATCTATTAATAAGTCCATATTTGGCAATGGAAATTCATATTTTGGGCATACTTTGTTGAGATCCCTGAAATCTACGCAACACCTGATCTGGCCATTCTTCTTTTTTACTGGTACTATGTTGGATAACCAACGAGGATGTTGAATAGGCTTAACGAATCCTGCGGCTAGCAGTTTCTGCACTTCTTTGACTATCTGTCCTTCGATTTCTGTGTGAAATACTCTGGCAGGCTGGACTATTGGCTTGGCCTGCGGGTCCACATTTAACGTATGCGCCACTAACCCAGGGTCTAGCCCTGGCATTTCACTGTAGTCCCATGCAAATACGTCTTTGAATTCTTTCAGTAGCAGTACCAATTCTTTTTTCTCATCTTCTGTCAAGCTCGCACTGATCGAGATGGGTCTCGGCCCTTGTAAAACAGATCCCAGGTCAACTTCTTCCATTTCCTCTTCTGCCATGACCTGCACCTCCTTTTCGGCTACAACTCTTTCGTATTCCTCTCTGTTACTTCCCTCCTCTGGGCTTTCTTGGACTCTACAGCACATCAAGCCCTTGTGCTGTTCTTCCTGGGTGGGGCCCGTCTGGGTTTCAACCGTGGGCCCCACGTGCCTTCATAATTTGTAAATGATTCTGCCATCAGAGCCTCGGACTCTTGTGCATTGGGGCGTGTCTTCAAATCCTGCGGCGGGCGTTTCTTTTCTTCGTTTCTTTCTTGCCAATAATTCCCTCAGATCGGGTTCTGGGTCATCTTGGACATCCTCCCATCTAGGCACGAAAGTACCTAGCAACCTTGACATTGAACTCTCCCCAGGGGGAGCCCATTGATCATAAAACATAGTCTCTACTAAGTGAGCCTCCGCTGGTTCGAATGGTGAAGGATTCGCGGCTATGCGTACCACCCTAACGTTCAATCTTCCTTTCACACATTGGTGATAGGTGGATGGGACCAGCCGGTGTTTATGCAACCATGGCCTTCCCAGAAGCACGTGGTAGGATACTTTAGTCTTTACCACGTGGAACCGTGCTAAAGAGGCTATGGGGCCCACCTTTAACCACAGCTGAATGTGGCCCGCTGTGTACTCACCCCTTCCACCGAACCCTGTTACTTCCATTGGGCATCCCTGAACTACTGCCTGCAGAGTGCTTAATGGAATGAGGTTCACAGAAGCACCTGTGTCTACTAAAGCTCTCTTTATGGGGATTTGATTTATGGATGCCGCCAAGTACAAGGGTCTCCTGTGGTCCGGTTGTCCCACTTCCATATCTTCCTCACTAAAAGTGATTTTGGTTGACTCCTGTAAGAGAGCCCTTTCATCTGATATTTCTGCCGATAGACACTCTACCCCCGCACCAGTGGCAATGCTCACCAAGGCCTCTGTGGCTACCTTTCTCTCCCTTGCTGAGAGTTCCAGCTGGTCAAATAAATTTCTGAACTTAGAACTCTGCTGTAGAGTGGTAATGGCCGCCGCAGGCAGAGCCATGTTTTCTTCTTCATCCTCTCCTGGGTCAGCACAAATTACCACCGCTGCTACACCTTTCCCTTTATGGTTCGGGAGTGGGTTTCTTTGGACTTCCTACTGGGACAATTCTAAAGTCCCCTCCTTTATCCTGCGGTGGACAAGTCTGCAGAGCGCCCAGCATTCTGCTGTAGTATGTTGTATATAATTGTGTAAACAACAAAAACGTGGGTCCCTCCTTTCTTCCTCCGAGGGCTCCCTGGCAACCTGGTTAGGTTTGAAAATTCCATCTGCTATCCATTTGTCTAGCAGTACGTCTAATTCTTTTGAGGTGCATGGTATTGGCGGGGGAGTGTCATATTCCCTCATCTCAATCTTCCTTCTTCGTTCTCCAGTGGACACCGCTATCGCCTGTGGGGCGTTTCTCTTGTCTGAGCTTGGCTTCACAGACTGGGCCGTTTTTCTTGCTTTCTGCAATAGCTGGGCGAATTGGGAGATTTCCAAATTCTCGAGTATAGCCCTGTACTCCCTAATCATGTTCGTCATACACATCTCAACCAACGTCCTTTCTTCGCAATGGTCATAGCAGTCAAGTGCTATGTCCCTGAATCTCTTGATATATTCCATCAAGTCTTCACCGCTTCTCTGTTTGGTTGCTTGCAGGGTTGCAAGCGTCACCGTTTTTTCTCCATGGAAGTACTTGGTGCAGAATACATCCACCATATCATCCCATGTTGGGATGGTTCCTGGCTTTAATCCAATGTACCAGGTGTAAGCCCGGTCGCACAATGATTTAGAAAATTCTCGAAGACATAAGTCCTCGTCTGCGGCGTAAGGGCCAAGTGTATAGATGAATTTACTCACGTGTTCGACAGCACTTCCCCTTCTTCAATTGTACTGCGCAAAAGCTTTTGGTTCATACCTCTCAGGGTATGGTTTACTGAGTACCCTCAGTGGGTAAGGAGGCCTTCGAGCATAGAACCACTCCTTAGGTGCCCTGGCCCTTTCCTGCTCCAGGAGGGCGGATACCTCAGCCATTGTGATGAAACGTTGCTCTGCATTGTGTGGGACACCTCCTGCCGGCGTTTCTTCTTTATCTGTTGCATGCCCTGGGTCATGCTGGCTTCCTTTTTCTTTTGTCTTGTCAGTCTTCAGCTGACGGATTTCTTCCATCATTTGCTGCTGCGAGTGTTGCAATGACTGTAAAACCTCAATGAAAATATTGGCATTGTCGGTAGGCATTCTTAGTGGCGGTTGGGGGTCAGCCCCCATTCCGTTGACACCTTCTGCTTGGTTAGGTGGCGGTTGGTGAGGCGTTGTAGGCCTCAACTCTGCTTGTGAGGGTACAACACTCATGTTCCGTGTTGTCCTGGACTTTGGAGGCATTTGTTTGTGCGGGCTCTTGTTCCTGTCTATTTCTCAACTCCCCAGTGAAGTCGCCAATTTAATGTAGGGGTCTTTTTTTTGGGCTGGGCTGCCCTCTGCAAGTGATGGGCCTTTTTTTCCTTTCTTTTCCTTTTCCTTTTAGTTTTTCTTTCTATGTATTTTTTCCTCTGTTTTTCGGTCCCCTCTACAGGGCACGGCGAGGCTCCTTTTATAGGGCCTGCTGTGTTTGTTCTTTTACCATTTTACCCTCTAACGGCTCTTGTCTGGTCTGGGCATGCTTGCCAACCACCGTCTGCGCATTGCTCGCCCTTGCTAGACAAAGACAGGTTTGTTTTGTTTCTGTCCGCCATGGCACTGCTCTCTGCCGTGGCTTTAAATGCTCTCTCTCTCTTCCTATGGCATGCACCCAGCGTTCCCTCTCCAATCTTACCTCTTTTGGGCGGTCTGTCATCCCAGCATGACGTACCTCCAAAAGGATTTGGACAGGGAACGCAAAATAAATCCTTTTCCCCCTCCCACCACCAAACGACACCCCCCCTTACCTCTTACCACGAACCCATGGCCCCACCACGACCCATATTGGCTGAGTACAGGCTGGTGGCACCTGGGCTTTGCGCATGCTCCCTGTTACGTGTGTTCAAAGCCGGCTTGCCGCTCATGGCGCCTTGTTTCATTCGTCTGCCACTCTTCTTGACTCTTTTATGCGGACTGTTTGCACCTTCACTACCTCCCTTTGGGATTGGGCTTTTCTTAGTACATCTCCCTTGGCCCATTTCTCATTTTATGCTTATGTCTTGTTTTATTGCTTGGCCTTTCCTACCATGGCAACATGTTCCTGCTAGGCCCCTTTCAAACCTACCGTTTCACTTCTTCCCACAGTGACTTAAGAAAGTCTGCTGGTGTTCTCACTTTATGGGCTCCATTGTCCCTTTCTTTCTTCTTTGGGCCTGCGGCCCTTTTACTTTCCTCGGGCTTCCTCAGCCCATTTACTGACTTCGTGTTCCCATGGGCTTTTACTAACTTGATTGGGCTTTCTCGGCCCAATCTCCTCATTCTTATCCTTGGGGTTCATGGGCTTGCCATTAACCCCTACTTTCTTTACATTGCTTTGGGCCTGCCGCGTCCCATTCTCACTTTTTCATACCATACATTGCCCATGGGTGTCATTTCTCTCTTTCCGGGCCCTTTAGGCCCACTTGCTTCCTCAAGACCCATTTGCTCGTGTTATGAGCCTGTGTTTCGTTATTCCTGCCACTCGGGCCTAATAGTTTTATTCTGTTCCTGCCGCTCTTTATTGTCTGTTATGCTGGGTTGGGCTGACTTTTACGAAAATGACCCTTAACAAAATGCATGTCTTTCAATTTTGCGTGAACTTTGTAATGTTAACTAGCATCATCACATGTGCTTCGCATATGTGATGAGACTTTTTATTTATTTATTAATTTCATAATTTTTCATTCATCATAATTTGAGATTTACACATTGGACAACATACATGACACAAGCATGTTTACAAATACATACCTATATGATAATGAAGAATTCTATAAAGAAATTGATACGAATAAATGATCTCATGGGTATGTAAAAGTAAAACATGTTTATAAGAACAATTCAATAAAAAATTTTGATGTGAAACTCTTGTAGGAGAGAATACAAAATTTGATAATTCTTAAATAATAAATAGATAAAGTGTAAGTATTTATAATGGTTTATATATATAATTGATTTCATGAATTTAAAATTGCCTTTATGACTCATAAGCAAAACCTTTAAAAATATTAAAAAAAAAAAAAAAAAAAAACAGAAATGAAGAAGAGAAATACATACTTGCAATAGTGTGGATAGTAGGTTTGATAAAGCATTCTACTATGGATTTCACAAACATCAAATTGCCTAAGTAAAAAGAAAAAACAAAACAAAATAAAAGGAGAGTTAGATTTGAAATCAACATAAAAATTATGAGAGAATGAGAATTATTGATAATGGGGGAGAGAAATGATTAGAATAATAAGTAGTGTTTCTACGTTCTATAAAAATAAAAAATGAAAAATAAAAAAATAAAAAACTAAAAAGAAAAGAAAAGAAAAGAATGAAGAAGCCGTAAAAAGAAGAAGCAGCAGCCGTGGTAGGAATATATAAGAATACACTAAAAAAATTCTCTATATATATTAGAAATCCTAACTTAATTAGGATTCAAAAGTCTTCATCTAATAGATAATCTCAAAAAAAAAAAAAAAATCATAATAATTTTATCTAATAGATAATCTCAAATAATAATAATCATAATAAATTTTCAATTCGCATAAATGACACCCATAATCCAAACTTGATAATTTCAGAGGGGCCTAGCCATGAATGTTTCTCTCTAATTGGCCTGTCTCTATAGGAAAAAGACTTGAGTTATCAAAAAAACAAAAAATCGAGTAATAAATTTATTTATTTTATATAAATAAATAAATGACCTTATGGGATTTCCAAGTAGACTTGGATGTGTATGTATATTCCAATGTGTACGTAACTCCTTCAATTCACATAAAAAGGAAAAGAAAAAAAAGTAACTGTGTGTGAAGAGTAAAAAATCACAATAAAGATTGGTTTTATCTCAATAATCTAATAGATATAGGTTATAACTCTCCAACTCATGCACAAGTTTAACTCTTCCTAATTATGCATACTGGTTTTATTTATTTAAATTTTTTAACTTTAAAATTTGGTGAGAAAGCATTAGCACGTATATTGAAAAATTTTGTTATTTTTATCTAAAAATTAGTGATAAAGCAATAGTTGATAAGAACATATAAGAAAGTTGTTTTTATCTATAAATTTGTGGAATTGTGAAGCTGAAATCTAAATCTAAAAAATAAGTGGAATGTGAAGAGGAAATCCAAAGAAAAAAAAAGTAACCGTGTGTGAAGAGGAAAAAAATAGTAAAAAATAAATTAATAATAAAAGAATTAGAATTTGGATTGCAATCAAATTAATATTTTTATCATCTCAGAAATTATAGGAGAAGAAGATAAGACTAAAAAAATTATATCTATTTTTTAAAAATTCTAAAAAAATTTCTGCAATTTGGTGAACTCACTTGGCATAACCACGACTTCTAAGCCTAACTTTTATTATATAGTGATAAAGCAATAGTTAATAAGAAAGTTGTTTTTATCTATAAATTTGTGGAATTGCGAAGCTAAAATCTAAATATAAAAAATAAGTGGAATGTGAAGAGGAAATCCAAAAGAAAAAAAAAAAAAAAAAAGTAACCGTGTGTGAAGAGGAAAAAAAATAGTAAAAAGTAAATTAATAATAAAAGGATTAAAATTTGGATTGTAATCAAATTAATATTTTTATCATCTTAGAAATTATAGGAGAAGAAGATAAGACTAAAAAAATTATATTTATTTTTTTAAAATTCTAAAAAAATTTCTGTAATTTGGTGAAACCATTTGGCACAACTACAGCTTTTAAGCCTAACTTTTGTTATATAGTATAGTATATGATATATATATATATATATAT
Source organism: Quercus glauca (assembly GCA_023736055.1). NCBI lineage: Eukaryota > Viridiplantae > Streptophyta > Magnoliopsida > Fagales > Fagaceae > Quercus > Quercus glauca. Next base: position 44,584,934 of record CM043322.1, on the reverse strand, counting down.
TAGTAAATAGTTGACAATTTACACCAAGCAAAGCAGCAAAAGGAAATCAACAAAAATACATTAATTTCTATCTTATTAAGGAGAGTTAAAAATAAGAATTGCTAGTACAAAATGTCCCAATTGACAGAATCGCAGTATTCGCCTCGATTGACAGGATCTACTCCTTTCATGAGCTTGCTTATCTCAACGTGCTAAGCATCAAAATTTTTAAAACGGAGTTACAATCAAATTCATAAAACAAAAATTTTAAGAAACTCTAATACTGGGAATGCAACACCTCATAGAAAGGATAATATATATATATATATATATATATATATAATTATTAAAAAAAAGTTAAAGAAATCAAATTCAAACCTCGGCAAGGGTAGGACTTGATTCGGACTAGGATCTCAGATGTTAAATCTACCCCAATTTTCAACCCCAAACAAAACCATCAAGCTTTACTACCCCAAACAAAAAGAAAATAAAAAGAAAGTGATTTAGAAAGAAGGAGAGGAACCAACGGCCACCAGTGATAGTGTCGCCAGCTGCAAATGCCATTCATGAGAGATAGAGAGAGAAATCATCATGACTCATGACGAGGGAGAGGCTATATAGTATGGTTGAATATATATATATATATATATATACATATATATTTGAGAAGTGTATGGTTAAAATTTTTTGAGTTGCTGAAATGAAATGTAAAAAATAAAAATGATCCGCTCTAATAAAATTAAAAAAAAAAAAAAAAAAAACTGAAACAAACCCTAATAACGGCGTTAACTAATAAGAACTCCTTTAAGCTTGTGGCAAAAAATGTTTCATCATTGTCAGCTCTTTAGGGTATGTTTGTTTGAAGGGATTTTAGTGAGAAAGGAAAATTGAGGAGAAAAAAGTAGAGAGAAAACTTTTTTAATGAGTGTTTGGTTGGAAGTAAGAAAGGAAAAAAATGTGGTGAGAAATGTTTTCTCTCCAAACCCACCAAAATGTTCTCTCTAAAATGAAGGAGAAAGCTCAATAGTGTGGGTTGACAAAAATGGCCATGTGCACTTGCATATGGATTTCAACGAGTTGCTTCTTTTTCCTATGATATTTGTTCCGTCTAGTTGCATTTCCCCTTTTTTTTTTTTTTTTTTTTTTTTTTTTTTACTTCACAGTAGTATTTTTTATTTTATTTTTTTGTGCTCATCTTTCTTTGGCTTGTGCTATTTAACAAAAAATGACTTGGCTTCTGTCCAGTGGCCAGTGGCTAGTGGACGCGTTGGATACGTGACACGTGTTCAAGACTGGACACGTGTCACATATCCAACGTGTCCAGTGGCACTGGCCACTAGACAGAAACCGCACCCAACAAAAAATATTAAAGTGTCTATACTTAATTTTTTTAGTAAAAAAAAATATTAAAGTGTCTATATTTTTTTTTGAGAAGTGTATGGTTAAAATTTTTTGAGTTGCTGAAATGAAATGTAAAAAAAAAAAATGATCCGCTCTAATAAAATTTCAAAAAAAAAAAAAAAAAACTGAAACAAACCCTAATAATGACGCTAACTAATAAGAACTCCTTTAAGCTTATGTGGCAAAAAATGTTTCATCATTGTCAGCTCTTTATGGTATGTTTGTTTGAAGGGATTTTAGTGAGAAAGGAAAATTGAGGAGAAAAAAGTAAAGAGAAAACTTTTTTAAATGAGTGTTTGGTTGGAAGTAAGAAAGGAAAAAAAATGTGGTGAGAAATGTTTTCTCTTCAAACCCACCAAAATGTTTCTCTCTAAAATGAAGGAGAAAGCTCAGTAGTGTGAGTTGACAAAAATGGGCATGTGCAAGTGCACATGAATTTCAACGAGTTGCTTCTTTTTCCTATGATTTTTGTTCCGTCTAGTTGCATTTCCCTTTCTTTTTTTTATATATATTTTTTATTTTTTTACTTCACAGTAGTGTTTTTTATTTTATTTTTTTGTGCTCATCTTTCTTTGACTTGTGCTATTTAACAAAAAATATTAAAGTGTCTATACTTAATTTTTTTAATTAAAAAAAATCATTCCCCTTACTTTTTTTTATTTATTTAATAAGCATTTAATTATAAATTTATATTAAATTCGTTTTCCGTCTTTTTATTTTTTTATCAACTAAATAAATAAGTCAAACAAACACAAAAAACGAGATATTTTCTATCTTCTCACACTTTTTTTAATAATCTCCATCTCCAAATTTTTATACTACTACTTTTTCACTCCTCCGGTAACAAACTTTAGTCCGGACTACCTAAGGCCCTTGCCTTGCCTTGCCTTGCCTTGATCAAAGGTGAAAGCGGCCCCACTTCCTTGTTTGTTTGTTGGAGCAGATTTTGAACGTACGTCGGTCGGACAGAAGAGAGAGATGAGAGGAATAGCAATTTCACCATCAAACCAATGCTGCAGCAGCCCTCTCCAATTCCAAACCCAAGACACTCTGCCGAGTCAACCATATAGAACAGTGAACTTAAACCCACTTCTCCAATTCAACAACAAGAATAAGAAGCAAAACCCATCAAATGGAAGAAGATACCCACTTGTCTCCAAAATTTCCATAAATCCTTCCAACAACAACAACACACAAACCCCAATTTCCCCACTTGTAGTTTTTGGATCAGCCAATGCAGATATTTATTTGGAGATTAATAGGTTGCCTAAGGTGGGTGAGACCATCTCAGCCAATAGTGGTCAGACTCTTGCTGGTGGCAAAGGTGCCAACCAGGCTGCCTGTGGTGGCAGGCTCTCTTATCCAACCTACTTTTTGGGGCAGGTAGGTGATGATGCTCATGGCAAATTAATTTCTGAAGCTCTCCAAAATGGTGGGGTTTGTTTGGATTATCTTAATACTGTCACTGATGCACCCACTGGGCATGCTGTGGTTATGCTCCAGCCTGATGGGCAGAATTCAATCATCATTGTTGGTGGTGCCAACATGAATTGTTGGCCTCACACCCTTTCTGAACAGGATTTTGAGGTGGTCAGGAATGCTGGGATTGTTTTGCTGCAGAGGGAGATCCCAGATTCAGTCAACATTCAGGTCGCAAAGGTCAGGACTTTTTAATTCATCATTTTCTTTTTTACTGAATGTTTTTCAATTTGAAATTCAACAGAGTGTTACTATTTTTTATGTGAATGTCATGCTTGTTTCAGTTTCTCTCTTTAGAATGAAAAAACAGATCGGGGGGGTATATGAGGAATTTTATTTAGCATGAGTTGATGTAATATGCCTAAGGCTTTGGGAGTTCATAAAGTTTATGCGCTTCCAAGTTAAGTTCCCTATTAGTTTGTTAAACAGAATATGAATGCTTTAAGTTTATGTGCTTCCAAATTGTGTGTTTCATTAATGAATTGGTTATACTTTGTTTTATTTTAAGATGGAAGAAAAAATAGTAGAACCTAAAAAAATCTTCTATGACATCAAAGAGGGAACAGCTTTTCAATTGAAGAATGGAATTTGGTTTTTACAATAAATTGTCATTTTGTTGATAATGTCAGAAAATATTGAGCACCCAGAGCAAATACTCAAATCTTGTAGGAATTCTTATGCTTGCGAATTTGAAATCTTCAGATTTGGTGCTTCTTAATCTAACAGTAAAAACTTCTTTCCCCATCAATTCTATTAAATTGGAATTTGTCAGCTGACTTCAAGTTTGAGAATTGAGCTTGCACTTTCAGCCCAGGCTTACTTCTATTCTCAAGTCATAACTGATTATTGTGCTTTATCACTAGATTTTTTGGAATACATGCAAAGAGCTTTTTAGTTCTATTGAAAATTTATTTCTAGTTTGTTTGATTGCAAAATTTTTCTGGAGAGAGATGAGGAGGTCGGGTCTACTGACAATAATTAGTACACGAATCCAATTCAAATGTAAAAGGACTCAATTTCTTAATGAAGATCAAATTTGTCATATAAACGGGAACAAAAATCATTTACTTAGAGGGGGAAAAGCTGGAAAGAAAAGTACAAATGAAAAAAGACGCTTGCTTAAATTTAGCATCATCAATGTGCTCTTAAAGTACCAGCAAACATTTACTTAAGAGGGGGAAAAACTGAAAAGCACAATCCCTGAAGTATATTTGTCTCTCCTTATATATCTTCCATTACTATGTGCAATAGCCTTCAGCCTAGTTCCTATAGGTCAATTTCAAACTTAGAACTGAATTCATTGTGCCTAAAAGAATGATTCTGCGAGGAATTTACTTTCTGTCCCTAAATAAACATGATGAAAGTGGAAATCCTTGCAATAATGGAATGAAAATCTGATTGACATGCTTCTTCAGGCCATTATAAGAAATGAATACATCATCGGAAAAACAGCCAACAGATTAGTTGACATAGGACAAATTAAATTTGTCCATGTGTGCTTGTAGTGGGTTTAGGATTAGGTGAATTTGTTGATCTAGGGTTTAGAATTTTTGAAGCAAGGATTATGACACTGTATCAAGAATTAAAAGGGGTTTGATGAGTTATTTGATGGTTTTTTTTGGCAGAAGAAAGTATGTGGGGTTTATGGTTTTGAGAGAAAAAGAAAGTGCTTGATTTGGGGTTGAATGGAAGAAGGAAAGGAGAGAATTTTATAGTGTTTAGGGGTTGTATGAATAGTATCCATAAACAGTACCTCAAGAAAGAGAAGAAGAAAGGAGAGAAGAGAAAGGGAGAAAACAACATACGCAATCCCACATGCCAGAATGCTCAAAACACAATCCATCCTTTGATTACATTGAGTACAAAAATAGATAATGAAGAATTCTTTCTTGCTAGTATTAATTGCTCGTTTTCTAACATGATTTCAAACCGCACAGCTTTTTGTACGCTTCACTTTTTTCTAGGGACAAATATTTCAAACAACCCATTTTCATAAGGCTGAAAAATCTCTAAGTTTGACTAATAAACTAAAAACCTTATAAAAGACTAATATAATAGAAACTCAGGATCTCCTAGCAAATTTTAGACTTGCTGGGGTTATTTAAATTACAATTTTGTCCCCAAATACAAAATGGATCATAGCTTTTAGAATAAAGACCCAAACTAAATACTCTTTTAACCATAGGATGCATGTAAATAGACCGTTAAAACCACATGACATTTACTTCAATTGGACTTCACTTGTGGATCTCATAAAATAAGTCTTGAATAGGCTAATTTGTGAAGTGATAAAAAATTAATTTTCCATGGCTGCATCGTTAGTCTTCTATGAGATGTCCCTTATCTTGCATGGAAACCATTCAGAATGAATTTGCTTCTTAAAAGAAAGACAGAAAATTTGTTTCAAAGGCTTTAACCATGCATTAGAAGGTGCTATTTTATCAAAGTTATTCTCTAGTTTTTGCTCTTGGGCATTATTAATAACTTTTGGGAACTCCCTAAGTGGTAAGAGATGGAATAAGGTATTCTCTAAAAATCCAAACCACAGATTGAAGATTTGAGACATTATGCTAAAAAGATAAAAGGAAAGATGTTGGGTGCATCAATGATATCTCATATAGTTTTTGCTTGGTCATAAATATTGCTAAATACCAATTACTTCCTGTTTAGTCAAGTATTTTATTTGTGTAAGCAACCCTAACTAACGTTTGGATCCTTAGAACTTTGAAACAATTGATTTAGTCTATAATGCACTTTTGGCTGTGTCATATTCTTGGTCTGAATATTCTCTCATAGTTGAAATTGGAAACGTAACATAGAGTTTGTTAGATAAAGTTATGTGCATTGATTGGCGGTTTTTTTTTTCTGCTCCTAGCATATGCTTATTTGCTCAATTCCTTGAATATATGATGGAGAAATCTTCTGATGTTATCTGCTGCTTATTTCACATTTGCGTACTTGGTATCTTATCCTACTTCCCCCCCACACGCACGCGCACAAAAAAAAAAAAAAAGGTTTACTTTTAACTTTTTGGGAACTTCTCTGCATCTTGGTTTCTTTGATCTGCATGTGTTTTGGACATTTCAATTGAATTTTATGTTGGTTTGTTGTTTGTCAATTTTATCATTAGGTTCCCTCCCCCCCACTCCCAGGGCCTGCTTTGCCTATAAAACTTTTTTGCCTTATCTGATATCACACCCTGTATTCAGGCTGCAAGAAGTACTGGTGTACCTGTCATCTTGGATGCTGGGGGAATGGATGCACCGTTCCCACAAGAATTATTAAATTTTATTGATATTTTAAGCCCAAATGAAAGTGAACTTGGTCGTTTAACAGGAATGGCAACTGAAAGCTTTGAACAGATTACTCAAGCTGTGGTGAAGTGCCATAAAATGGTGAGTTTTTGTACGCCTAAAATGATCATCATTGCTAAAGGCTTTGTGCCTTATCCATTATAAATGCCATTTTTACAGTAATAAATTCATTTAAATAAATAAAATAGAAAAAAGAATATAGCATATTTGGACGTCTTTTAGAAATTTGATTGATCCATTGTGGTATTTACATTTATTTGGCACGCATGATCACAGTTCACAGAAACCACACACAAAGAATACATTCATAACATCAATGGGGATCAGTGGAGGATGGGCAGCCATCAATTAGATACTTTTTGAATGTTGGGACAAGTCTATTCATATAATCCTATACTATTTTTTCTACTCAGTTGTGGTAAATCTCCTTCTCTTGGATGGCCTTATTTTTTAGCAGATATGGTTGGTAATTGAAGTATATTTTGGGCCATTGAATTTCCAAGTTGTGCAAATGTGCCCCTACAAAATGTTTCAGCCATTCTAAGGAATTGACTACAAAAGCTTTTCGTAGTACATGAGACTTTACATATGTGTGCATGTCTTTGTTTCCTTCTTTCATAACATGTGTGGATTTCTTCTTGTCTAGTTAAATGAACCATCTATCTTAAAAATCAATAATATATTTGGTATACTTGGACCCTTTTTGGGTTTTCTTCTTTCTTCATAAATATAATGCAAAATGATTCAATTGTGCTTTAAATATTGGTAGATTCAAGAGGATCAATAATAGAATGACTTTATTGGACAAGCGTCAGAATAATTGTGCACTACATGTGCATCTGCTATTGGTGCCATGATATATATATTTTTTTTTTGGGTGCTAAATGGTGTATTATCAGACTTATATTAAAAAAATGTATTCTTTCAGGGTGTTAAGCAAGTCCTTGTGAAACTCGGGGCCAAAGGGTCTGCCTTATTTGTAGAAGGTGAAGAGCCAATTAAACAACCTATCATATCAGCCACAAAGGTCCTCGATACAACTGGGGCTGGAGATACTTTTACTGCAGCATTTGCTGTTGCTCTTGTGGAGGGCAAGTCCAGAAATGAATGCTTAAAATTTGCTGGTATACTTGCAACATAATTCCCTCTTTTATCAATAAATATGTTCCTTAGAACATTGCTTATCATAATTCTCTGTGATTTTTTGTTTTTAATAGCTGCAGCTGCTTCTCTTTGTGTTCAAGTGAAGGGAGCTATTCCTAGCATGCCTGATAGGAAATCAGTTTTGGATCTTCTTCAATCTCATTAAGGTTGCTTTTGTATTATGCTAGCCGGATACCATAAATAGTCATCATGCATATAAACAAAAACCAGAGGCCAGCTTTTGTCTTTGCTACTGTTGAGTTTTTATTTTTACACTTAGGTTCTCATTGGCTCTTGATGGAACTATATTTTCTGTACTTTTTAAAGACTAATCAGCGTGTTTCTTTCTTCTTCCCCCTCCCTTGTGGAAAGAATATTTTTCTAATTTTCCTTGTTTATTGTCTGTCTGACATATATGGTCTACGTTGTATGCAGCTTGCCCATTCTGTTACTTTTCTGGGCCACAAATTATTGTATACTTATGTTGGAACACACCCTGATGCAGGACAACCTAGGCTTCTCACCAAACAATTCAATGAATATAATCTCAATAATAATAATAATAATCTGTAATGTACAAAAGGAACCATCTGGAGCTTTATATACAGCTTCTAGGAATCATAATGATAAAGATAAACTCTCCTAAACAAATCCTAAACAATCTCAAATACTTATATGATAATCCTAAACAATCTCAAATACTAATCTAATACTAAAGATAAACCCAAATAAAGATAACATAAATGATAAAGATAATCTCCACAGATGTGCCATCATGTGGTGTTCGCACCAACTCCTCTGGGGTGGGAGAAACTCGACCCCGTCAAGTAAAACTCAAAGGATCAAGTGACGTCAGAATAAGTTCCATCAAGCCACAAGCTCACTAGGTCAGCATGATGCCTCCGTGAACGCTCATATGTGTGGGTGATAGGAGGTAGAGATGAAGTGGTAGCAAGTGAATCCAAGTAAGCCTCCAATAGAGCGGGATTAAGCTGCTGCAACTCCTCTCTGGTGATCCATGTACAGTTAGAATCAGGCCGTCCTCGCCAACGAACCAAGAAGCGCTGAACTATTCCATCCATAGTGAAAAGAGACTACTCATCCAAAATAACATCAATAATATCTTTATGTGCCTTTTGGAAACAAGATGGTGTAGGGCTAGGGACATGGTTAGTCAAAGAAGGAGAGGGTGAAGCATCAAAAGGGTCACAGGAAATAACTGCTGGACTTTTAAAAGCAATTAAATCAGCAATATTAAAAGTAGAACTAATACCATAGTCTGAAGGTATATCAATCACATAAGCATTAGGTCCAAGTTTCTTTAATACCTTGAATGGGCCAGTACTGCGGGCCTGCAGTTTCTTAATGGTTCCTGAAGGATACCGTTCAGGCCTGATACGAATCATAACATAATTTCCTACATCAAAGTCTAAATGACATCGATGTATATCAGCCTGAGTCTTATACTTAAGATTAATAGCATGAATTTGTTTGTTAATCTTTTTATGTAGCTTATGCATGTGACTAGCAAACTCTACTGCAGACACATAAATCCTATCATGTGAGGACATTGGGAGAAGGTCTAAAGGTCTCTTAGGTGTATAACCATGAACAACTTCAAATGGGCTTATACCTATGGACCTATTGACTGAGTTGTTGTATGCAAATTGGGCTACAGGGAGTATAGATTTCCAAGTCTTACCATTCTCACCTATGAGACACCTCAAAAGATTTCCTAGACTTCTATTGACAACCTCAGTTTGACCATCAGTTTGAGGATGATATGCTGTGGAGAATTTTAACATTCCTATTTGAATTTAACATTCCTATCTGACACAATTGTTTTAGGTAACCCATATAACTTAACAATCTCATCAAAGAAAATCTTGGCTACCTGGGATGCATCAGAAGTTTTAGAGCATGGAAGAAAATGAGCCATTTTAGAGAACCGGTCTACCACTACAAGGATGGAATCAAACTTCCTAAGGGTACGGGGAAAACCTAGTATAAAGTCCATGCTAATATCCTCCCATGGACGGTGTTGAACTGGTAAAGGAGTGTAAAGGCCAGTATTTTGCTTGCAATGCTTAGCTAATTGACATTGACGACACTGACCAATTATCTTAGCAACATCCCTCTTAAGACTTGGCCAATAGAACTGCCTCTCTACCTCTTCAATTGTCTTATCACGTCCAAAATGTCCTGAAAGTCCTCTCGCGTGCACTTCCTAAACCAAAAAGTCTCTAACTGATATGCGGGGGATACAAAGCTTATCGGCTTTAAACAAGTAGCCATCTCGGAGGATAAAATCATCAACAACCTAACGATGTTCAGTCCTAAGTGTAGTGTACACTTCTCCAAAATCTGGGCAAGATTCATACTCCTCTTGCAACTTCTCAAACCCTATGACTTTTGTGCTCATCACAGAAAGTAAGGTGACTCGACGACTCAAAGTATCAGCTACCTTATTCTCAACACCAGATTTATGTCTCAAAACAAAAGAGAATCTTTGCAAATACTCAACCCAAGGGACATGTCGGGCATTTAATTTCTTTTGGGAATTGATGTGGCGGAGAGCATCATGATCAGAATAAATGACAAACTCATGGGGTGTCAAATAATGACTCCAATATCTTAAAGCTTGTACCACAACATAGAGTTCTTTGTCATATGTTGAATACTTCTTTTTAGCTTCATTTAATTTCTCACTAAAGTAAGCTATAGGGTGACAATCTTGGCTAAGAACTCCTCCTATGCCTACACCAGACGCGTCACATTCCACTTCAAAGACCTTATCAAAGTCTGGTAGGCGCATCACCGGTGCTTCTGTCATCTTCTTCTTGATTTCTTGAAATGCTTTACTAGCAGCATTTGACCATTGGAATTTGCCTTGCTTCATACAATCAGTGATTGGTGCCATGATTGTACTAAATCCATGTATGAAGCGGCGATAGAAAGTTGTAAGCCCATGAAAACTGCGAACCTCATGAATGTTCTTCGGTTCGGGCCAATCCATTATGGCCTTGACCTTTTGTGGGTCAGCAGAAGCCCCTTTTGATGAGACCACAAAACCTAAGAAAATGACACTATCACTGAAGAAAGAGCATTTCTTGAGGTTGGCATACAAGTTTTCTTTCCTCAAAGTGGAACAAACTTGTTTAAGATGGTCCAAATGTTGCTATTTTGATTTACTATAAATGAGGATGTCATCAAAGTACACTACCACAAATTTTCCCATGAAAGGCCTTAGTACTTGTGTCATCATTCTCATAAAAGTACTAGGAGCATTTGATAAACCAAAGGGCATCACAAGCCACTCATATAGACCATCCTTTGTCTTAAAAGCAGTCTTCCATTCATCACCTGGGCGGATTCTAATTTGATGGTATCCACTTTTCAAATCAATCTTCGAAAAGATTGTGGCTCCTGACATCATATCAAACATATCATCTAACCTAGGGATAGGAAAACGATACTTCACAGTAATCTTATTGATTGCGCGACTATCCACGCACATTCTCTAGGATCCATCTTTCTTTGGGGTCAAGAGTGCAGGGACTGCACATGGGCTTAAGCTTTCACGCACAAATCCTTTGTGCAAGAGCTCATCCACTTGTCTAACCATCTCATCATGTTGAGGAGGGTTCATTCTATAGTGGGGCAAATTTGGGAGTGCTGCTTTTGGGACAAGATCTATGGCGTATTGAATATCACGCATAGGAGGCAACTGATTTGGAAGCTCCTTAGGGAAGACATCTTGGAACTCTTGAAGCACTGAACGTACTTCTTTTCTAGGTTCTTCAAAGTTATCTAGTGCAGCTTCCTTCACAACCAAAGCAAAGATGATGGAGTCTTGATTGACAGCTCTTTCAAGTTCTTTTGGACTAATGAGGTTCATACTTTGCTTTTTGGGCTCTTCTCTAGCCTTACTTGCACTAACAAACTTAGTTTTGATTGGGTTAAGCTTAATCCTTTGTCCATTGTGCATAAAGGAACAAGAATTCGAGCGACCATAAAGAGTAACATCTAAATCATAGAGCCATGGTCGTCCCAAAATTATGTGTCCTACATCCATTGGAATCACATCACATGAAATTTGAGCCTTGTATGAAAGGATATGAATAGGAACAAGACACCTATCCTTGATAGTGATAGATGAATCATCTACCCAAGAAACTTTATAGGGCTTAGGATGGGCAACTAACTTCAAACCTAGGAGGGAGACAAGTTTAGAAGAAACTGCATTAATGCAACTTCCACTATCAATGATAACCTTGCAATTTGTGGTTCCACACTTGACAAAGGTTTGGAAAATAATATTTCTTTTCCAATCATCACTTTCTTTGGACTGTGCTAGAGTACACCTAACAACACTCATTGCAGGAGTATTAAGACTACCCTTACTGAGATTATCAAAAGATGGTAGAGCTCTAATGCAAGCTAATTGGGTGGAATCATCCTCTCCTATTTCTACAATGTCTTCAATGTTAGGCTCATAGACTACTTCTTCTACTTCTTCCTCTCCATCCAATTCTTCAATCAACAAAGTCTTATTAGGACATTGGGCAGCCATATGACCAAAGCCTTGACACTTAAAGCACTGGATTCTAGAATTGGGCCTAAATGTCTCTCTAACCACACTCTTCCCTTTATCTTCTGGGCGCAATGGCCTATTGTTGGGATTGGGTCTAGGTTGAGGGCCTTGTTGGTACCTACCATGAGGGTTCTCTTCTATGTGTAAGGGTCTATTGTTGGGATAAGGCCTATTTTGGGTACCTTGGAGGTATCTACCTTGCTGAGGCAACATTCGATTGTCAAATCTCCTTCCACCTTGGGGCCTAGGGATCAGCTCTAAATCTTGCACTAAGGTATAAGCATCATCAAGAGTTAAGATTTGTCGGGCCACTAATTCTCTTTGAAGATCATAATTGAGACCTTTCCTAAATCTACTCAAGGTAATTGGCTCATCTTCATTTGCATTGCTACGTATCCTGTACTTTTCAAATTGTTCTATGTACTCAGTAGCAGACCTATTGTCTTGTCTCAAATCATGCCATTGATCCAACAAGCTGCTTAGATGAGAGACTAGGAAGTACTTTTCATTGAGCTTGGCTTTCATTTCTTCCCAAAGAGTTATGGGTGGTTGGCAGGTCTTACGGAGGTGGTTGACAACACTATCCCAATGGAGTTTTGCTCTTCCTACAAGTTTCATTTTGGCAAACCTAACTTTTCTATCCTCAGACAGTTCATACCACTCAAAAAAATGCTCCATCTTTCGCACCCAATCATTGTAGACCTGGGGGTTCCTAACACCATCAAAGGTAGGGGCCTCTACTTTGATTTGCTTAGCTGAGTTGTCTTCATTGTCTCTATGATCTTGCCTAGGGTGAGAGACATGTCTATTATTATTTCTTCCATTATGTGTATTATCCTCGTCATACCTAGCCTCTAAGTGGCCTAGACGGGCAGTAAGCTCTGCAATCGCTTGTCTTAATTCATCTTGAGGAAGAGGATCCATGTTTAGGTGGTATTGGGGACTAGACTGGGATTCAGAACTAGACTCTGATTTGGAATTAGATTGTTCTTCAGAACTAGTTACTAGACGATCACTACGCAAATGCATGCAAAGAGATCAACAAACTAATTCTAGCAAGTGAATAGTAAGGATAAAACTCAAGTTAAATTATATGTAAAGAAAAGTCATGAATTCCACAGGTTGTTACATTCAAGCAGTACTAGCTTCAAGAAGAATTAAATTAAAAGGACCTAATTGTTGCAATGTGATTAGGCTAGTTCAACTACTAACATTGAGAATTAATTACTTAAAAGAATTTTTTTTTTGTATTTTTTTTTGTTCTTTTTTTTTTTTTTTGGCTAAAATAAAAGGCTAAAAGAAAATAAACCAGCAGTTAAAATATTAAATTCATGTGAAAGTTTAAGCTGAACAAAGGATAAAAGCAGTAGCATGTTACTATAGGTGAAATTGAGGCACATAGTAGACATATTGATATTAAATCTGAAAGTGCATCTCAATTCATTAAGTTAGAAAAGTCCACACCTTAGTTGGGTTGACTTAACAACCTGGGCCTCACTGGGCAGTGGGTCATGCTACTAACAATGGGAAAAATTGGGCCTCACGTGTAGTGTAGTGGAAGTGGAAAGTTGGCTTGGTGGTCTTCATGTGTAGTGCACTGGAGGTTTCTGCTTTGACCTGATTGACTTTGAATTTTTTTTTTTTTTTTGAAATACAATAAAGAAAGACCAAAATATAAAACTAAAATCTGCTAGTGCCAATACAGTAGCACGTCAAACTGAAACATTACACACAGAAGCTAAAGAAACTAGAAACAAAAGAAAACGAAAGAGAAGAAGCGGCGGAGAAGCACGAAACAACTTTGGAGTCGACGGCGAAGGGCGGCTGGGCAAGTGATGACTGTCAGCGGCACTCGAAGGTGGAGATCGGAGTTGGTGAATCAGATCTCGGAACTCGTGAAGCAGCATGGTGGGAACGATGGTGACGGCGTGAATGATGATGACTTCGGTGGCGGGTTATGCGATGGCTTCATTCTGTTGGTGGGATCGGTGGCTTAATGTTGGCTGTCAACTCTCTTGTTCTCAATCTGGTGGGTTGAAGTTGTGGATCTTTTTTTTTTTTTTTTGGTGTTTATGTTCTCTGTTTTTGATCTGGTGGTAGTCCTCAGAGTCGGGCACGGATTGGGGTCACAGGTTTTGGGGGAGTAGTGGGCTTTTCTATTGGTTTTGGGATGAAGAATTCGTGTGGGTAAAGAGGGTATATGGTACGAATTGGTTCAGGTTCTGGTTTGCAGATTTCGTGGGGTAAGAAATTGGGTTGCTGTGGTTTGCAAATCTCGTGGGGTAAGTATTTGAGTAATGGCATGTCTGGCGGTTGATTTGTTTTCTAATGGTGAGTGTGGCTGTGGGTTGTCAGGTGTGATTTTGGGTTACTGAAAGGGTAGATCGGTTGAGCTCTGATACTAAGTTGATGCAGGACAACCTAGGCTTCCCACCTAGATTAGTCCTACCGAAGAACCTTAGGCTTCCCACCTAAGGTGTTTGGAATCACCATCAAACAGTTCAATGAAAATAATCTTAATAATAATAATAATAATCTGTAACGTACAAAAGGAACCATCTTGAGCTTTATATATAGCTTCCAAGAATCATAATGATAAAGATAAACTCTCCTAAACAAATCCTAAACAATCTCAAATACTAATATGATAATCCTAAACAATCTCAAATACTAATATGATAATCCTAAACAATCTCAAATACTAATCCAATACTAAAGATAAACCCAAATAAAGATAACATAAATGATAAAGATAATCTCCACAAACGTGCCATCATGTGGTGTCCGCACCACACCCCTTACGCTTGTTACTAAATTTGTGTTGAGTTCTATATCATCCTTTAAAATTTTAAAAATTCGATGTTTGTTTTTGAAAAATTTATAGATCAAGTGTGCGTTTGGCATTGATTATTTTAGCCAGCTTATTTTACTATTCAGCTTATTTTTGTTACTATTCATAGGTTCTACTCCACTTTTTGGTACTATTCATGGGTCCTATTGTTCAGCTTATTTTTGTTACTATTCATAGGTTCTACTTCACTTTTTGGTATTATTCATGGGTCATATTGTACTATTTCAGCTAACTTTTACTTTTATTTATAGTACTTTTAGAAAAAAATTTTCAGTTTCAGTTAAATAAGCTGATTCCAAAAGTTTTCAATTTTCATGAGTTCTACTGTACTATTTCAGCTAATTTTTACCTTTATCTACAGTACTTTTAGCAAAAAGTTTTCAATTTCAGTTAAATAAGCTGATTCCAAAAGTTTTCAATTTTCATGGGTTCTACTGTACTATTTCAGCTAATTTTTACCTTTATCTACAGTACTTTCAGTAAAAAGTTTTCAGTTTCAGTTAAATAAGCTGTTCCCAAAAGTTTTCAATTTTCAGTTTCTTACTTTTTATTTTCCTAACTTAAAAGTTGCTTGTAGATACCGAATATGGATCTGTCGGTGACAAATGGATCTAAAAGGTTTTCAACATATATATATATATATATATAAAATCTAACACTCAAATGTTCCTATTGTGTAACAACAATTATACATGTACAAAAGTTTTTAAAATAAATTTCACATTTTGATTAGTGTAATATCATTTTTAAATGCATGGAACCATTATTGATATTGCTTTTTGATCATGCATCAATCATAATTTGTTTGTTGTAATTTTAAACTCATGATTGTGTAAACCTATGGATTGTTAGTTATAATAATAAACAACCACCACCACAACAATAAATAAATAAAAATAAAGCTATAAAACATAATACAAAAAGACCTTTTTTTTTAATAAGTCTCTTAACCAAAAAAAAAAAAAAAAAAACCCTTGAAACCCTAACTTGTTCCAAATCCATATTTAGTAAATACATCAAAGCATAATGATTGCTAGCATCTTCATCAAGAAACTATGAAATAAAAGCTTTAATAATGCGTACACCAATAGTTCACAATCGCTTCCACATCAGCTTAAAAAACTTATTGGGCTTTTAAGCGTGGGGTTTTTTAGTCTGATCTAGATTTGCTATTGCCTTTTCACCATTACTTTGTTTGTCAACCACAGGAGGTTGCGATGGTGTATGGAAAGAAGAATGAGGATGAGTCTTCGTCTCAAATTGTGGATGGTAGTAAGTGTATTGCTGGTATTGATATAAACTTCGAGGATCATACATATTATTGTAATTGTAATGGTAATATGCATTGTTATAGTGAGAATCATGTCCATTCTGCGCATTCTTTTCATCATGTGTACAAGCCAACCATTTGAACTCTATGTTGATGATCATTTTGGGAATCCAAATAGAAAGAAGAAGCCCAGCAACACGGGCAGAAAAGAGTTGGTAAATAGATAGCAAAGAAAACCATTAAGCCCAAGCGGCAAGAATAATGGATCATAGGTCCATGAAATAAATGAGCATTGAGGAAGCAAATTGGCTTAAAGGAGCCCAGAAAGAGGGAAGTAGCAAATCCATAGGCAGTATATGATGTAGGAAAGTGAGAATGGGTCACAGTAGGCCCGAAGTAATGCAAATAAAGAAAGTAAGGGGTTGATGGCAAACCTATGAGCTCCAAGGATGAGGATAAGGTAATTGGGCCGGAGAAACCCAATGAAGTTAGTAAAAGCTCATGGGAATATAGAGTTAGGAAAAGGGCCGAGGAAGCCCAAGGAAAGCAAATAGGCCAATGATGCCCAAGAGAAAACAAACAGGAGCCCGCAAGTAATGTAATAAAAAACCAATGGCCATATTAAGCCACTAGGGGAAGAATAAATGGCAGGCCCAAAGGAGCCCAGCAGGATTAGATCAAATAAACGTCGCGGCAGGAATGATAGAGTGATATGACAGGAAATGATAGCAGTTAAGGAGTAGGCTAAAAAAAGGCAAGGCCCAACATCAAATAAAGCCTAGCCCTTATGGGGAGCGGGAAATCAGAAAACAGCTCACATAAGAAGGCAAGACTCCAGACCACGGCGAACGCATAAGCAGTAGGCAGATTTTAGACATACATGGAAGGGAGGCACGCGCAAGGCCCAGACATCATCAGCCTGTACTCAGCCAATACGGGACACGGTGAGGTTATGGGTTAGAGATAAGAGGGCATGGTCTGGCGGTGGGGAGAGGGAAAAACTTATTCTGAGATTCCTGTTCAGGCTCTTTTGGGAGGAATGTCCTGTTGGGGTGACATACCACCCAAAAGAAGTAAGGATGAGTGGGAACCAATAGGTGCATGCCTGGTGAGTAAAGAGAGAAAGAGCTCCTACACCGTAGCAGGCAAGGGTGCCATGGCAAACAAACAAACAAAACAATCTTCTTTGTCTGGTGATGGGTAGTGACACAGCCAATGGACCAGTGGTGGTCGGCAAGTACACCTAGACCAGACAAATGTGGTTAAGGGTTAAAATAGTAAAACCCAGTCATGGCAAGCACTATAAAAAGGGGGCCCTGGCTGTGCACACGGGACACAAAAGAACGGTAACAAGAACCTCTAAGGAAAACCAGGAAATGGAAAAAAAGTATTGAGGAAAGAAGGAAAAAGAAAGATAAGAGAAAAATTAAAAAAGGAAGAAAAGAAAAATAGAGAGTTAGATCGGCAGGCATGCACCCATAGGTTGATTCCCTCTCTCCCTCTCGAAGTCCTGCTCTCTGCCAAAAGCAAAAGGGGTTCTTTTGGGCACCAACTATTCAGGTTCGTTTCCCTCAAAGTGATTAATTTATACGGCAGGATTTCCCCAGGAAATTATTTGTGTTGAGAAGAAACGTTCTTCCCTTTCTGGTCTTGGTCTTGTGGATTAGATTAATCTGATTTCTTTCTTTTGATTAACTCGTGTACTACCCACTTATTCCCATTACTTTTCTTTACAAAAATGATTGTTATTATTGTGATTATCTTTCTTAATTAAGGATTATTTAGTCACTTTGATTAAGAAGTCGAAGTACTTTATTTTGTTATTATTATTATTATGTCTGCTTGCCGCAACTCATCTAAAGTAGCTCCGCCTGCCGAAAGCACACTCTTGGCAAATGAGGCATAGTTTGCGCACAAGCCGGACCAAATTGAGTTGCAATTAGACCGGTCTCAACTCCCGTACTCAGAATATTTGAGCCCAATATCGCAAGAGGTAGCCCAGCCCAATATCACAAAAAGACCCACCACACTCTACAAGTGGTGCTACTTTTGCTAGAATTTTATGGAGCAACCTGGGGCTTATGTTACCCGAAACATGTGCATACCCTTCATCATCGATGGTATAACAGACCTCTCTCTCTCTCTCTCTCTCTCTCTCTCTCTCTATATATATATATATATATATAACTAACATTAGAAATTAATGGATTAGTTAAAAAAAATCAATCATGCATTTTTTTGAGAATAGGAAAATGAATATTATTAAGTAAAAAAAACCTTTGATGCTCCGAAACAGTGTTATCATTGCCTTGTGCCATCCAGGCTTCGTGGTATCCACTTTCAACTCAAACATCTGCTTAACAAAACCGAAAATTAAAAGAAAAAAAAATTGAAAAGAAAAGACTAAAAAAGCTTGGATATCAGGAAAATTGTGGGGTACCATATATGGACTGCTGGATGTGGCTTTGGCTACGCCGTCCTTGGTCTTGCCGTCCATCGACTAAGACTTTTGCTAGGCTCTCGAACCCTAATTAATACAAACATAACAAAGTATATGTATATATGTGTATATATATATATATATATGAAATATGCTAAAACTTTGTTGAAACTTTACCCAATTCAGTGAACTCAATAAGACTTTAAAACCAAGTATTACTTGTGATTTTTTTTGAAAGATGGAATTGGTTTAATCACTATTTTACAATCACAAAATTCACAAAATATAAGATCAATTGAAAAAATAATAAAAACTTGAAAACAGCATGATCTTGAAATAAAAACTAAAAAATAAATAAAAACTTTCTTCTCTAGCCTAACAACACATAATAATAAATCCAAGTAACCACACTCACATGACCAGGACATTAATTGCAAACCTAAAATTAATAATCAGATTAACATATAGTTTTACCAGTACACGATCACATATCCACACGTGATTTGAGCAATATATACAAATCACAAAAACTATTTTTGATTTGGTTTCACATGAGAAAATCTCCAAGTTACACTGAAGTTGCATTAAGAGTAGAAATTTAATTAATATCATGTCATGGTTTGTGTTACATGATTGACATATTTTTGCAACCCTTTATTGTTCTAAGATCAATAAAACTCAAAGAATACAAGCTACTTTGCAAGTTTACCGATGAAAAGCACGAAACAAATCTAGTACTTAGTCAAACTGACCCACTCAAAGCATCTGAGCCCCAATTGATTTTTCATTTATTATTATTATTTTTTGAATTTCGTTCTTACCTTTGCTCTCTCTAAATTCAAGCTTGGAAAAATCTTCTATTGGAGCCTCCAAAACCTTATAGCCTCCCTCCCTCTAGTATTTTTCTTTTAAGAAAACCCTAACCTAATTAGGGTACTAACTTTTAACGTTGAACCCCTTTCCCCATTCTTTTTTTTGGGTTGGATTTTGTAGCCTAACGTAACTTATCATTTTACCGGTTCCTTAAATCCTTACTTTAATTAAATTAAAAAAAAATGATATCTCTTTCATTATTAATTTTCACAGTTAGACTAAATTCTAATAAATTTGCCTGCTAATTGATTTCCCCTTTCTGTGACCAATATTACCAAAAAAAAAAAAAAAAAAAATAGTATACAAATCTTTCTGTTTTGAGAATCATCTAGTATACAAATCACATAATATAAATATTCAATTTAAATATTTCAATGGTTTCAAAAATATTTAATTATCTCAACAGATGAAGATATGGAGATTTGGGGTGTCATACTGATGGGTGGAGAGAGAGAGAGAGAGAGAGAACAATTTAGGGTTTATAATTTCTTATATACTAGTTGACAGTTTAATCCATGCTATGCAAGGAAAGGTTCTACAAAAATATTTATAATGTACTAAATATTAACTAAATAAGTATTAGGAAATAAATGATCAAATTAGAAAATTTGTAAAAAAAAAAAATTATTTTTATTTGGAGTCTCCTATTTATTGTATTTTTATATAGGAAAATCTATGAAATTTTTTGAAATTGCCATAGATGAAGAGAAAGACATGTTAAAAAAAGAAGAAGATGAATACGTGACGTTTTGACGCTACCTATATTATAAGAAATAAAAATATACCGCTGACCATAGTTTTGATCTAAAAATAAATGAAAATGACAAGAATATTTCAAGTAGGAATACAAAAGTGGGTTCCAGTTAGCTCAACTAGTAAAGTCTCTGATGATTGAATAAGAGATCTGAGATTAAATTCCCGCTTACACCAAAACTGATAAATCTCGGAACTTTCTCCAAAAAAAAAAAAAAAAAGTAGGAAGACAAAAGATAAAACAAAGTTATATCACCCTTTTTTATTTGAGATTAGGCTTTGGGGTGGGAAACAAAAAGGGTTAATATGCAACCCTCCCGGCCATAAGATCTACGGGTGTGTAGCCAACTGCTAAAATCGACTCGATCCAACCCAATCTGCTGGGTTTGGTTGGTTTTTAAAGGTTGGTGGGTTGTGTTGGGTTGTAAATTTATTTTTACAGTGGGTCGAGTTGGGTTTGGATCATAAGATATTAATAATAGTAATTAAAAAAAAAATTAGTCTACCCATAGGTGTAGATACCGTATTTTGTCCGCCCTTAATTTGCATGCCGGACCCCCGAAAATCCAAAAATATTATTTTCTCTCTATGGGGCCATGAGAACATTTAGAACGACGTGGTGCAACCCGTTCGGGCATTGGAGCACCCGAAGTGCCCATTTTTGCCAAAATGACCAAAACACCCCTAGTCAGCCCTAGGTTTAATTGAAGGTCAAACGAAGTCCAAACTTCCACAAAACAACGTTTTTCATAGATTTACACCAAACTCGAGCTTCTCGGCAATTTTTGACAACTTTGACCAAGTTTGACCCGAAGTCGACTCGAGGTGGGCCCAAAAACCTTAATTTTGATTAGGCTATCAGAACGAGTTGAAACCAATGCCATTGCGAAGATTATCAAATTCTTGTTCCAAAGACTATTCATGGGTCAAAATCGAAGTTAGAACAGTTGAGATATCATGAAAACCGAGATGACGCACCGCAAACTTCAAAGAGCCATAACTTTTGATTCGACCGTTGGATTTTCAGGTTCCACACCTTTTCAGAATTAGGAAGCTAAGATCTTTCCAGAGTTACCCAGATCCACACTTTTTGAGGGCCTTTGAAGGGCCTTCATCTCGAAAATTGAGCCCGGGGCTATATTAGCCCTAGGCACGCCTAGACTAGAGACCATATTTTTTCAAAGTTTGGTCTTTGCCCAGTTTCTCTACATGTTTTTTCTCTCTTCCAAACACTAAAAAACACACAAAAAACACCCAAAAAATAGGTAAAAGCTTCTCGATTCTTCCCTCTTCACCAAAGAACACATGGTACTGTTCTTATACCCAATCTTCCTTTCCTTGGTTCTACACTTTGAATTTGGGGTTTAGGGGTGTGGATGTAGCTTTTCTAGCTATCATCCACACCCCTAACCTCCTAAATCTTTTTCTCGCATTTATCTTGTTATTTTTGCTTGAATAGCATGATTTACGGCTTTTTTAGTATGTTTCTTGTTTTATTGGTGTTTCTAGCTTAAATCTCTTTGCTTGTATACCTTATGCCATGTTTTCACGCTTAGATCTACTTTTTTTTACATGCTTATATGTTTACATCTACATGTGTAGGGTTTTATGCCATGCTTTCCTTTGTTTTGTTCGTCTTTTTTGCTTTATGTTGATGTTAGGGTTATGTGCTGACATGCTTGTATGATGTCGTTGGTTATGCTTTGCTTGCATCTATGTGTTTATGCACTTTTGCCAAGTTTTATGCTTAGATATACATCTATACATGGCTATATGCTTGGATCCATGTTCTACCATGTCTACGTACTAGCTTTCTACATGTTTGCTTGCATGTTTTTATGCTTATATGTCTAGATCTATGCTTTCACATGCCTATGTGCTTGGATCTATGTTCTTTACATGCTTTATACCATCTTCCATGTGCTTGTGCGCTCCATGCCATGCTTGTGTGCCTAGGCCTAGACTTGTTTGTCATGCCATGTGCTATTGCAACCCTTTTGTTCCTTTTATCACATTTTATTGTGTTTTGGCGTTTGGTTCGGGCTCGATCTAGGCCCTATGGTATTTCTCATCGTCCATACAACTTGGTCCATATCAAAGGGTTTGGATCACCCATTTTTCATGTTTGTGCTTGCTTGTTTCTATGTTTTATGCTTGTGTTAGCCTCTCTTGTTCTAGGCTTTACCACGTTTGGCATCCTTAGTGGGTTTGTGGTTGTGTGGTTACATTCGATGCCTATGAGGCCTTATTTGGATGTAGCCATTTGAGATGCCTTGCCATGACGCCGGTTGCATTATGCTCACATATCCCCTTTTCCGCTCTGTGCGATGATTGCTTACCATGCTTTTTTATGCCACCCGTTGGCTTTATGTGCATCTTTACATGCTTGTATACATGTTCATGCATGAGTCTTGCTTGTTAGTGTGTCATGCTTCAACAAAATAAGGCTATGGAAATCTGATCCAAACCTACATTTGCTCCTCGTGGACACCACCTTTTGTTTGCTATCTTGCTTGTTTACCCTTTGCTTGTTGTTTTCTATCTTGCTTGTCTGCCCCTTTGCTCGTATGTTTGCTTGCATCTTGTATGCTATGCTTTTCATTGCTATCTTGCTTGTTCGTTTTGCGCCCTTTTGCTAATCTATGCATCTCTCCCTTTCCATTGCTCGTCTGCTGGTTTCTTGTCTTTACCTTTGCATGTGCACACATGGAGCGAGGACAAATGGATCTAGGGTGCGATCTTCTAGGCGTAAGCAAAAAGGGCATAGATGCAAGCTTGCCAACATGAGTCGAGTGGCTGTGTTAAGTAGGTTTAGGGTTTAGCATGATATACCTAATACAAACCATTTCTCCCTTAGATGGTTTGTATTAGGTATATCATGCTTTGTACCATTCGTCCTCATCTCTAGAGTATAGCAACCCCTGTTTATTTTCGTGCACCTATATTTTAGGCCATGCTCTAGGGATGTAGGCATTTACTTTCCTGCTCTGTTTGCTTGCATTGTGCATGATGTATGTATATATACTTGCTCGCCCCTTTCTGGTGTGATTGTCACAGCCTGTGTCACCTAAGGCAAGTGATGCCTAATTTCTGCCGCAAAAGTAGGTGACATGTCGCCTGGTTTTTGCTATGGAAATATGGCACTTTGCTCGAATGCCTTAGGAAAGCATATATTGGGACCACACCCATTCAAAAGCCAAACCTCAAAGCCCCCCCCCCCCCCCCCCCTCACCCCCCCATGCATGCAAAGCCCTGAAAGCCAATGTCAAAATCATGTTTTTACTGCCAATCTCCAAAAATTAAGGTTTTATAAAAATAAAGGACTATCCTTGGACAAGCATTGTGGGGTGCCTAACACCTTTCCCACACGTAACCAAACTTTCGGACTTATGAATCAAGATTTTTTCCATCCACATTAGATTAGGAAAAACGCCTTTTTTTCTTAGCCTAGGATCGGTAATAAAATCAAATAGAAATAGGTGACCAATCACAACTTAGAAAAACCCAATGATTGGTTACGACTCCATTTACCTTTGGTAATCTCTTGAAATTTGGCCTGGATTCCTGCCATAACGCCAAAGGTAGACCTACCTTCCTCCATCGAGAGAGAGAGAGCACTTAAAGCTCTGCACGAACAACATGCATATACATTGAGAGGGGCCTCCAATGGGCCCTCTGCACACGGGAGCTGTCGCCACAACGGGTGGTTGAACGAAGGCATGGCGGCGGTGGTCTTTTCCGCTTAGCCAGTCAAGGCTAGGCTCGACAATAGGTCCAACCCGATCCAACCCAATCCACATGGGTTGGGTTGGACCCTTGTGATGGGTAGGGTTGGGTTGGATTTTTTTTAACCCACCATGGTGGGTTGGGTTGAAAAAACACCTCAACTTGACCTAACCCGACTCATGTACACCCTTACTAAGATCTATCTCCATGAGTGACTAATTTTTTTTTTTTAATAGGTAACGTAAAATTTTATTAAAAATCAAAGCCAACACAAGTACATTGGAAATGTACTAAAGGGGAAAAAATCAAGAACCAAAACTACAAAGATCAATAAAAACAGGAAAGCAAAAACAAGAAAAAATGGCAGAACCAAACTCCATTTGAGGAGAGTGTGAAAGAAAAAAGACTTAATCTCAAGTATAGATCATTCACATTCGTAAAAAAGTCTAGCATTCTATTCTCACCAAATACACCACACCAAGTAATGCAACATAAGCTTGCAAATAGATATATTGCAATGTTGACTGAACTTACCTTGCCAAGACTCAAACAACTCGATAACCCTATGTGGCATAACTAATGACCACAACTCATATGCTATAGAGCAATGAAGAAGAAGATGATTCACGTCTCCCCACATATTTTACACATATAACACCAATAAAAAACAATAATATGCCCCTTTCGAAGGTTATCCGTTGTTAAAATCTTACCTAAAGAAATAGACCATGAAAAGAAAGGCTGCCCTAGGACAAACCTTCGATTGCCACACTATTTTCCATGGAAAAGATATGATAGAATGAAGGGATAAAGAATGATAATATCCTCGTACTTTAAAACCTCTACTCTTTACTGGCTTCCAACAGACATTGTTAGGATTAATACCTTGTGATAGGGAATTATAAAAAATTGAACCATCTCTAACTCGTCCATAAAAGTCGTCCAAAAGCCAAGGGCCAACCATTCAAGAAGATCATCCATATGCGGAAGGTCGTCCGTGGACGTAAGGGTCGTCCATGAGGAAAGCGCCTGGACGATCTTCCAACACTTGGGAAATTTCCAGGAATAGATTTACCTACATAAGTTTAAGGTTCGGACCACGTGGAACTTTGGAACGCAAACAAGGTCCTTATTTATCGCCATAACTTCCTAATAAGTACTTAACTTCCAATGGTAGTTATAGAAGATAAGATTGAAAATCCTAACTTTTATAGCCATTGTGGAAGTTATGTCTGAACTTTCTAACTTCCACAAATATTGGGAAAGTTACTAAACAAGTAACCACTACAAGGCTCTCTATATAAGGACTTATCCACATCAAATCGAAGTAAGTTTCCACTATCCCGAAAAGTTGGAATTCCTGAGTGTTAGAAAAAACTAACTTAAGCATCGGAGGGTTCTTGGCCAGTTCACCCCGGTCACCTTTGATTTGGTGTCTTTGTTTTCAGGTTTTTAAAGTGATCATTAGCCCATTGAAGCCTAGAGCATTCAACCCATTGATTTTCTGTGCATCATCAGTTGGCGCCGTCTGTGGGAATGATTAAGTTTGCGTATTGCAAATTATCTTTCTTTGACAAAGGGCTGTATGGTTCGAACAAGATCAATGCCACTAGTCCAGGCCATCAGGAGAGTGGGAACGCTTCTAGTCATCCTAACTGTGATCGCCAGTCAGCACCTGTCATGCAATTGCCTTCCATACAACAAATGCAGTCCATGGCAGCTGCTGTGGTAGAATTAACCCGTTAGAACCAAGAGTTGACCAGGGAAATTACTCTAAGGAGACAGCATAATGATAGATATATGGAAGGACAAGCCCAAAGTCAAGAAGTCAGAGAAGGAGAAAACGCTGGGCATGAGAGAACTAGTCAAGGGGTACCGCTTCACGAAGAGTGCCACACTTGGAAAGGGGCGTGGATCAAATAAGGAAGGCCATGGATGAGATGAGGGAGAACATTAGAAGGACGAATCCTGTAGATGACTTAATTCATTGAACTGATTCCCCTTTTGTGGCTTTCATCAATAGTCATCCCCTGCCTTCTAAGTTCAAGATGCCTTCCTTGGACTCGTATGATGGAACACGCAACCCGTGTGGCCATATTGCCACATTCAAGACTACGATGTACCTTCAAGGGGTTCCAGAAGAAATTATGTGTAGGGCCTTCCCTACCACCCTTAAAGGACCAGCACGAGTGTGGTTCAGCAAGATACCTCCAAACACTGTAGTTCTTTCGAAGAATTGAGTAAGTTGTTTGTCAACAATTTTATTGGAGGACAGAGGCACAAACGCTCCTCGTCTAGCCTGTTAACCATAGAGCAAGGGGAAAATGAAAGCTTGCGATCCTTCATTACTCGTTTCAATAGGGAAGCTCTCACGATGGACGAGATGGACGACAAGCTGTTATTGGCAGCCTTCCATAATGGCATTAATTTCGATTTATTCATCCATAAGCTCTATGAGCAAGAGCCTCAAACCATGGCTGAACTCGTCCATTCAGCCTAAAGCTTTATGAATGTAGAAGATGCAATCATTGCCAAGAAAAGGAAGAAAGCCGAGTGAATGGAAGCCGATCTCCCACGCCATCTTGAATAGGGTTCTCATCAAAAAAAGGCCCGGATAAGAGAAAAGAAGGATCGAGACAACAGGAAGGCAGGTTCATCTTCATGAAGGAGTCAGCTCTACACACCCTTGAATGCTCCACTTGATCAAGTACTTATGCAAATCAAGGATGACCCTTCCTTGAAGTGGCCAGAGAAGATGAAGGGAGATCCCAATAAGCACAATAAAAACAAATATTGTTGCTTCCATAGAGATCATGGGCATGACACGGACGAGTGCTATGACTTAAAGCAACAAATAGAGAATCGTATCAGACAGGGAAAGTTGAGGCATTTCGTTGGAAGGGATCATAAAGACGAGAAGTTGAAAGGAAAGGTAGAAGATTTATCACGGCCCCTACTTGGAGAAATAAGGGTTATCTAGGAGGAGCTTCAATGGGACAGTCTTCCAAGTCAAAGAAGACATACTTCAAGGTGGTACAAAACGTCCAACTTTCTGGATGATCACCAAGGACGAGAGGGACAAATGAGCTAGCCATTACGTTCACAGATGAGGAAGTAGAAAGAATCCACCACCCACATGACGATGCAATCGTCATTACTTTACTTATCGCGGATTATACAACTAGAAGGGTGTCGGTGGATAATGGAAGTTCGGCAGACATCTTGTATTACCCCGCCTTCTAACAAATGAGGCTTGGACGAGATCAACTTTGTCTAGTATGTTCGCCTTTGGCAGGATTTGGAGGAATGAAAGTGCAACCTATAGGCACCATTACGTTATCTGTAGTGGTGGGATCATATCCACAACAGATAACCAAGGAAGTGAATTTCCTCGTGGTGGATTGTTCGTCTTTTTATAATGCCATCATTGGAAGGCCAACTTTAAATAGTTGGAAGGAAGTAACATCTACCTACCACCTATCAGTTAAATTCCCTACAGAGTACAGGATAGGACAAGTGCAAGGAGATCAGTTAGCAGGAAGAGAGTGTTATTTAGCCATGTTGGCTATGGACGAGCACACACAGACAATGAGCATTGAAGAGAGAAAAGTTGTTGCAGAGCCCATCGAAGTACTGGAAGACATTCCTCTAGAAGAGGGTAATCTTGAAAAATTTACCAAAATTGGAACAAGTATGGAAAAAAAGACAAAGCAAGACCTCGTCCAATTCTTAAGGAAGAGTATCGATGTTTTTGTATGGAGTCACAAAGACATGCCAGGGATTGACCTAAGTGTTATCACTTATTAGTTGAATGTGCATCCATCTTCCAAGCCTGTTCGTTAGAAGAAAAGGGTCTTTGCTTTTGAGCGAGACAATGCTATTAAGGAAGAGGTCCAGAAGTTAACCACAGCGCAATTTATTTGGGAAGTCTATTACCCGGATTGGTTAGCTAATGTGGTAATGATCAAGGAGGCAAATGGCAAGTGGAGGATGTGTGTAAACTTCACTGATTTAAATAAAGCTTACCCTAAGGATAGTTATCCTTTGCCACACATTGATCAGTTGGTGGACTTAACAGTAGGTCATCAGTTGCTAAGCTTCATGGATGCCTTCTCAGGGTATAATCAGATAAAGATAGACGAGGCAGATCAAGAGAAGACATCCTTCATTACTAGTCAAGGTTTATTTTTTTATAAGGCGATGCCTTTTGGTTTAAAGAATGCGGGGCAAACTTATTAGAAGTTAGTTAATCATATGTTTTGTTCATAGATAGGACAGAATGTAGAGGTATATATGGGCGATATGCTGGTGAAGAGCTTAGATGAGGAAAAACATCTGGACGACCTACGGGAGACCTTTGAGACACTTAAACGATACAAAATGAAGCTGAATCCAAGTAAATGTGCATTCGAGGTTTCGTCTAGGAAGTTTTTAGGATTCATGGTTTCACAGAGGGAAATTGAAGCAAATCCAGATAAGATCCAAGCCATATTGAGCATGGAACCACCAAAGAATATCAAGGAAGTCCAGTCCCTCACTGGACAATTTACAGCCCTAAACATGTTTGTTTCAAAAGCTACAGATAAATGTTTACCTTTCTTCAAAGTTCTTAAGAAGGCGTTTGAATGGATGGATGAGTGTCAAAAGGCCTTCTAGGATCTCAAACTCTATCTTACCATGGCTCCACTGTTAAGTCCATCCGTACCAGGTGAGGAGTTATATTTATACTTAGCAGTGTCCCCATATGCGGTAAGTTCAGCATTGATCAGGGAAGAAGAGAAGGTGCAGAAGCCTGTGTATTATACAAGTCGGACTCTGAGGGGAGAGGAAGGATGATATCTGCTGATGGAAAAATTGGCTTTTGCATTAATAACGGCTTCCAGGAAGTTGAGGCATTACTTCCAAGCTCACATCGTCAACGTTATAACAGATCATCCGCTCAAAAAAGTAATGAACAAGTTGGAAGCTGCAGGGCGATTGATCCAATGGGCTATTGAGCTTAGTAAGTTTGATATTAGGTACCAATCGAGAAATGCAGTAAAGGCTTAAGCTCTAGTAGATTTCATCGCGGAGTTCACTCCAAGTCATGGGGACTTAGATGATATGGAAGTCATTAAAACATGGGTCGCCCATATGGGCGGATCGTCTACACTACATATAGGAGGAATAGGAGTTGTTTTGCAAACCCCAGAAGGAGATAAGTTGAAACACAAGGTTTGTCTACAGTATCAAGCAACAAACAACGAAGTTGAGTATAAAGCCCTTCTTAAAGGGCTAGAATTGGCTAAGTTCTTAGAGGCAGAATCAATACTCATCTAGGGAGACTCACAGTTTGGTTATAGGTCAAGTGAATGGAACGTATGAAGCTAAGGAAGAGCGGATGAAGAAATATATTAATAAGGTAAGATGCCTTGTTAAGAGATTTAAAGAAGCTAGTTTCGTTCAAGTCCTAAGGGAAGAGAACATGGAAGCAGATGCCTTAGCAAAGGAAGTATTAACAAGCGAATCGATGGACAAGTTTGACGAAGTTCAATATATGCCGAGCGTAGATCTTCCAAAGGTATAGCAGGTAGAAGGTGAAGAAAATTGGATGACCTCAATAATCACCTATCTAAAAGATGGAAGGCTTCCAGAGAGAAAAGCCGAGGCTAGAAGGCTAGGATCAAATCAGCCAGGTACGTCCTTATAGACGAGGTGCTATACAAAAGAGGCTTTTCTCAACCTTAACTTAGGTGTTTAGCTCCAGACAAAGCAAACTATGTATTGAGAGAAGTTCATAAAGGAGCGTGTGGCAACCATTCAAGAGCTAGATCACTTGTCCATAAGGTCGTCAGTGCAGGTTATTACTGGCCAATCATTCAAGCTGATGCTAAGGCGTATGTCAAGGTGTACGATCAATGTCAACGATTTAGTAATATCCCTAGACAGCCGTTGGAGTACCTTACCCCAATGATGGCCCCATGGCCCTTTGCATAGTGAGGATTGGATATTTTGGGTCCCTTTCCAATTGGACCAGGCCAATGAAGTTTTTGGTAGTGAGGATTGATTACTTCACTAAATGGGTGGAAGCTGAACCCTTAGCTAAGATTACACAACAAATTTCAAGAACTTCGTTTGGAAGAGCATTGTATGCAGGTTTAGGGTACCTAAGGTACTAGTGTCTGACAATGGATGACAATTTGATAACACACCTTTCAGGGATTTTTGCGAGCAATTTGGAATCAAGAATTATTATTCCTCACCCTCCCACCCACAAGCAAATGGACAAGCAGAAGTTGCAAACCAATCATTGTTAAAGATCATCAAGACTCGGCTTGAGGGGACAAAGAGAGTATGGCCAGATGAGTTGTCAGGTGTTTTATGGGCTTACAAGATGACAGTGAGGACCCCCACAGGGATACTCCTTTCAAACTAGCCTATGGGAGTGAAGCCATCATATCTGCAGAAGTACACATGGCCAACCACAGGATGATGAAGTATCAGGATGAGGAAAACGAAGAACAACTTCGTCTTAACCTCGATCTTATTGACTAGGTAAGGATGGACGCAAAGCAGAAGACAACAAGGTACAAAAATCTCATGGCCAAGCAATATGATGCCATGGTGAAACCTAAGCACTTCAACATTGGGGACCTCGTCCTCAAAAGGGTCTCCTTGGCAACCAAAAACCTATTTCATGGGAAACTAGGGCTAATTGGGAAGGACCTTATAGGGTTATCAACTACAAAAGGCAGGGATCATACTATTTGGAATCCCTAGATGGACGGAAGCTAGAGCATCCTTAGAATGTTGAGCATCTAAGGAGATACTATCAATAAAGGGTCAGCCTGGATGAGCATCACCATGGACGAGCATCATGGACGAAGTTGAAGATATGTGTTGTTTTTCTCATGTTTGCTTATGTTTATTACTACTGCGTGTTTTTAAGTATTTTAATTCTCTAAAAAGTGAATTAGTTTTTAGCTTTTGTGCTATCTATGGATAAATTTGTGATGGACGAAGTCATCTAAGTCTTCTGTTTGTATAAGTATTTGTGATTCCCTAAGGCACTGGCTTTTAAGAATGTGCCATGCTTGTGGACGATGTGGATGTTATGTTTGTATTATGTTCATACAGTTTGGATTTCTAATGTATATGATGTTGTGTGAATCTCTCATTTTCATGATTCCATCCAAACTAATCCACAAGAAGGCTAAAGGCCAAAGACGAATAAAATCTCTGGACGCAGGGATGTAACGTCTATAAGCTTTCCTTAAAATAAGGACAAGTAAAGAAAAATAAACCGAAGGTATATCTGTCTAAGCACTGGGCGAGATAAAACCTAAGGTATACTTGTCTAATTAATGGACGAGGAAAAACGTGCGTGCAAGAATATTTCAAAATCCATGAATAAATTCAACAGCTAAAGTCCAGTTTTTGGACGAGTAAACATTGGAAACGTCTTACCCAAAGACAAATAAAGACTGTCTAGCCTATGGACGAGGGATAATGCAAGCTATAAGTCAAATTTATGAATGGATAAAGCTAGCAAGGGAAATACCATTCATAGGCGAGTTATACTTGTAGAATTTAAAGAATGGTAATTGTTGGACATAAGAAAATTATTTTAACATGGACGAGATTCATGAGTGGACGGACCACACTTAACCGTAGAAATAACATGGACGATGTAAACAAATAAAATTCGTTCATAAAGTACATAACATGTTCAACACCAAGTAAGAAATGAAAATAAATGTAGACATTCATTCATAAAAACTAAAAGAAGGGTAGACAACCACCGCCCAAAAACCCTTGAGTTATGTAAAGCCAATAAGGGCAATTGTATATATAGCTTGTCCATAAACTTGGATGAGAGAATTGTACTTGAATGAATTCTAAAAAAATGTAAAGCCCAAAACAACGGGCATTTCCAATAAATTAAAATAATAAAATTTTTCTAAAACAAGATAAATTTACTTAGATAAACCACTAGGGGCATTGCCCCCAGACTTTGGGTCGTCCCCCCTAGCAACAGTGGCATCCTGGGTTACTTCATTCGTAGCATCGTCCACCACGTTGAGTCTTCAGAACTCGTCGGAAGCAAGGAACTTTTTGTGGCAAGAGGAATTTTGAAGGAGTTAAAGTTTAGGTCAGGGTAAGCCTTCTTGGCATCAGCATGGAAGTCCTTGTAGCCAACTGCATAATGACTGTCTAGACAATTCTTGTACTCATCTGACTTTTTGAAAGCTACAACGACTTCTTCACGAGCCTTCTCTAAGGACGAGTTGAACTCTGAAACTTTTCCCTCCAAGTGAGCAATGCGGGTCTCCTTTTCAATGGAATTTGCTTTAAGTTCCTCAACCTCGTCTTTCAGCTTCGTCTCTATTCCTTGCAAACAATTGAGATCCTCAGTCAATCTGATCACTTCCCCCTTTTTCAAAAGGACCTTATTGTTCAGCTCTTTGTTCTTCTCATTGGCTGTCTTAGCTTCATCACATAACTCCTTAGCCTGATTGGATGCTGTGTAAAACTTTGACATGGCCTACGAATGGACGAAGGAAGCTTAGAAATTTTAGTTAAGCTTGAAGAACATAAAAAAAAGGTGAATGAAAGTAATATGCCATAAAAAGGTCATGAATGGCAGAACGTTCAAAGTCTCTCACTGACATATTATAACATGAATTCACTTAATTGTCAGTGATGATTCCTTTAAACGTCTTCCATGCATAACCCTTATCCAGCACCAAGTTAGGAGGATGCTTAGATGGCTCTGAGGGATGAGCCCTACAAGGAGTTTTAGCTAGAGGGGGAAGATTTTTAGACTAAACCTGTGGAACGGTCTGGACGGGTGCCACGTTAACCATTGGGTCGTCTAAATCTACCATCGAAGGAGTGAACTTTGGGACTTTGGGAAGAGGGGTCTTGTTGGGCTTTTGCCTCTTGAGACCTCGACGACTTGGAAGGTCACCGAGGTTCACCGAGCTAGATATCGTCTTCCTTTTCCCTGTTTGGATGGTAGATTTTTGGACGACTAAAGGGGTAGTGTCGTCTTGAATTTGGACGTCCTCATCACCACTTGTAGCCTTTTCCTTGTTTTCCTTCATGGTAGCCATTCCTATGATGAAGAGAACAAAATTAAAAAAGAAAAAAAAATTTAAGAGGAGAAAGATGGACAATACTTACTTCGACGGGTAGTTTCTTTGTGCGCATGATTCTCTGCAAAAGGTACTGGGCCAAGCCCCTAAGTAGCTAGACGACCAAAAGTCACTAGGCTGTGGAAGGATCTCTCAGGGAAGGCACGGACTTGATCGATATGATCTAAGTAAAATTTGTCCAAATGTGGATGAGTAACAGCTACATCAATTAAAAAAAAAAAAGGAAAGTTAGACGAGTAATAAAAGTTGAAGAAAATAATTGAAAACAAAATGGAAAGAAGACATACCCTTAGGACGAAGGCGACTTAGAGGGTTGGTAAAAGGAGGGAAGGGGGCATTATTCACATCAACTGGGTCCCCAGCCCAATTTTCAGAAATAATAAAAAACTCGGTTTTCCAAAGCCTATCAAACGAACTACGACCCTTTAACAAACTAAATTGAGGGCCCCTAGACGAAAACTGGTAAAGACCAGTAGATTTTTTTTTTATCTTCAAGGGCTTACAACAGTAAAGGAACTCGTCTACTATGATTGGACGATTCCCTTCCAGTGCCTCACACCATGTCACTTGCATGGCAATTATCATCCTCCAACCATTAGGGTTGAGCTGGTTAGGTCCAATACCCAACCTATGGAGAAGGCCTTTACAAAAATAATTTAAGGGAAACCTGAGACTTGCTAAAAGATAAGATGTATATACTCCTAAACCAGATGAAGGAAAAAAGCACCATTCTCCTTCATTAGGTAGACGAGGCTTAAACTCCTTAGGAATTTGGTACCTATCTACAAGAATTTTTAACTTAGGCACGTCTAAAGTAGACACCACCTCAAAGGAACAGCTATAAATCACATTTTCCTCTTCTTCTTCCTCCTTGTCTTGGAGGATTGGGTGGCCTTCTAGACCAGCTAGCCCCTGCTCTAGAAGCCATCCTATGTTGCATTTCCTGGAATTCCTCTAAAGGAAAAGGAACACCAGACGAATAATGCTCGTCTGAAGAGCTACTACTACTACTATTGCTTATGCTACCCTCACCACTCTTATAACTACCTCTACTTCCAGAAGACACATCTTGATACTTGTCTATCGCTTTTTCTAGGCTACTACTAGATGAAGACATAACTGATTGGAAGAAAGATTAATATGAAAACTTAAGGATGAGAGGAGGAAATACTTGACGAGACTAGAAGAATGAAGACTAGACGAGGCTCATGGACGAGATAGCAGAAGAGAAATTATTTGAAAGGTAAAGGGTAAGAGAGAGAATGCACATATTTATAGGGCCTAGAGGTGAGGTTAGTGAAATGATACGAGCCATCCAAGAAGTGACATGTGGCACTTTGAAAAATGGAATCTATGCGATGAGTCAACCAATGAGATTACGACATATGGCATAATATGGAACAGTCTAAATTTGACCAAAGTAATAGCAGCGCTCTAGACGTCCCTTGGACGAGGTGGCAATTGATGGGGAACTATAAAAAATTGAACCATCTCTAACTCGTCCATAAGAGTCGTCCAAAAGCCAAGGGCCAACCATTCAAGAAGATCGTCCATAAGCGGAAGGTTGTCCGTGGACGTAAGGGTCGTCCATGAGGAAAGTGCTTGGACAATCTTCCAACACTTGGGAAATTTCCAAGAATGGATTTACCTACATAAGTTTAAATGATTGAATAAATTCAACCTTACAATCTCCCCCTTTGGCTATTCCGTGACAAAACCCTAAAACAGACTCTAGACTTAAAATGTGAGTTGGGAATAGTTGCCAAAACTCACTCACACCTAACTCTAGAAATTGTGTAGCTCTTGAACCAAACAGACAAGTTTTTCTTGAAAACAATAACATAAGATGATCATTGTAAGTAGAAATCTTGTAATACATATGGAACAAGCACAATGCGATCAAGTAGTAATGACTATTGCAATAAAGTATGGCTTGACCAAACATGAACAATCACTATAAATAGTGATCACAATGATCATTCACACAAGGAATGAACATCCGGACACGCAAGCAAATAATGCTCAATGCAAAATATCATTTGCATGTCCAACACATAACCGATACAAAAACACAAAGGTAGTTGCATCAAGGATACAAGATCCAACAAGGGCACAAGTGTGGAGTAATAAAGAAAATGCATAACATTAACTAAGAGTACTAATAAGCTACAAAGCAAATGTACAACATAAAGCATAGTTTAAATAGCTAAAACATTCAAGCATTTATAACACACCATGTCCAAATATTTTAAAACCAAGTGCTAAAGTTATAGAGTACTTAAAAACCAAACCAAGATACTAAGATAAGTGCTATGAAAACCCATAATAGAACTAAATCCAAACATAAAGCATAAAAACTTATAAACGTTTCTCCCCCTCAAGGTAGGGCTCCCCCTTAAGAGCTACTCCATTTATATCTCCCCTTTTTTGACCGAAATGGCCAAAGGACTAAGGCTGGTCAATGAAGTTATCAAACTTGGCTGAAAGCAAGTTGATCTGTTCTTGAATAGTAGTCAGCCTGTTAGAGTGCTCAATTTTGGACGTCTCGCAGGCCGTCAATCCTCTCAAGAATGATCTGAAATGCATCTAGAGGCACTTTTGAAGATGATGAGGCTCTGCTCCTTTTACCACGACTTCGTGCAGTTAAGGGTTATCCTTTTGCTTCAATCTCTATGTCCATAGGCTCTCCTTTTGCTTGATCACCCTCCTCTTCATCACCTGGAAGACGAACCTTGATCCTTGCGATTGTTAAAGCATTGATAGTTGGAGGAGTAGGCATGAGGTTGATGTCTTGGGGAATTTCCACACCTTTTGCAAGAAAGTGCTGCATGAGTAGACTAGGGAGAATAAGCTTTTCCCTAGAAGTTGTCCTTGTTTCATCAGCAATGATGGAGAATGCATGAGCACTAAAGTCAATGTAGGTATTTTCACAATGGTCCATGAGAAAAATGGCTCTAGCATTGTTGATGGTGGTCATCTTCTTCACAGGGTACAGATTGAACATCATAATGTATGTAAGACACCTCAAATCCGGTGGAAAAGTAGTTGTGTTGAGGCATCTTCCTCTAACACCACCAATATGGATTGAACCGTCTCTATGGAGAGCATTTTATCCTTGTAGTGAGTGAAATCATGTTCGAGATCCTCAAAGCCAAGAAATTCATCAATGTCCTCCACGTCAATGGTGAACTCATGGCCTCTAATCCAGCAGTCTATTTCATCCTCTCGAAGAATAGCATTGGCATAGAACTCCCGAATCAATGGTTCACAAACCTTGGGGAGATCACCAAGAATCTTTTCCCAACCTTTATCTTGAAAACAACCTGGAATAAAGTAGTCCTTCAAATCAACAAGGTCCACAAATCGTTCTTGGATGATTGGAGCCTTCTCAAAGAACTGATTGTATCTCTCAAAGTGTTGGGTAGAGCGGAATCGAGTATTGTCCATTTTCTTCCTCTTGTCAGTACGTTGTGCAGTGGTTTTCTTCTTTGGAGTCATCTGTAAAAACAGAGCAGCAAGTACCATAAAACAGAGCACAAAATATGATAACAAACTCGATTAGTAACCAATTAGTACCAACACAATGGATATTGAATCACAACCCTAAAAACAGAAATTTAAAGTGTAATCCACCCAAAAATGACATGTAAAGACATAATTCATCAATATATGATAGAATTGTGACATTAAGCACTCAAACATGTCAAAGCGTTTGTGTGTGTGTGCATTAAAAGTAAAATGTGTGCAAATTAGGGTTAAGTGTAAAAACACATAATCATACGATGTTTCAAAATCGAAGAAACATGATTATCCCTACAGCCATTGTATTCCATGGAATCCATAGAAACACAAGATAAAGTCTATGAAACATTTTATCATGGACATGATATGCACAACATAACACAAACATGGTATAATGCACAAAAATAAGAAACAAACCTGAAAACATGTATATTAGGCATTATACTACCAAAACCAACAAAACCCATACATCAAACTCAACAAAATATCAACAAACCATATTCTAACATCATATTTTCAAATCTCAACAAAAACACAAAATCCAAGAAATTAAGGGCTAGAAAAATGAAATACTTTGAGAAAAAGAGAAAACCCATACCTTTTCTTGAAGATTGGTGAAGGATTGATGAAGAAAATAGAGGTTTTGTGAGTGAAAATGGTGGTTTTGGAAGAGGGAGAGGCGAACAAGACAATGAAACAACATGTGATGCGAGGGAAAAGTGAAAAGTTTTTGAAAACTGTCTTGGATTTAACCCTATTTGTGCAAAACACGCATTTTTGCGACTGGAATGAGTCGCGAGCAAGTCGCTAGGTCAAGTTGCCAAAATCTCATATGACAAATTTTAAATTTGTCTAAGTGTTTTTCGCGACTGGAAGGTCCCCTTGCGAGTAAGTAGCGAAGGGAGTCGCGAATCATTCTGAGTAAACAGTGAGTCACGAAAATGCTAAAAACCCAAAATTTTGAAGTTTTTCTAAGTCTTTTTCGTGATTGGGGACTTGACTTGCCAGGGAGTCGTGAAAGCTTTTTAGTAAGCTCGTGACTGGGGTCTCGCGACTGGATTGACCCGCAAGAGTGAGTTGCCAAAATAGAGTTGCCTAGTTTTTGAAATTTTTGAAATTTTTCAAAACAAAAATACTTTCCAAAAACAATTAAAATACTTAAAAATCTTTTTGTGTTTGATTAGCATATGATTGAGTAAGTGCAACATATTTAATCAAGTACAATCACACGAATGAAAAAGACATTCATTGAACATAGACATGTGTGATGTGTGTGGGTATCAAAGATGAGATAGTCCTTAGTCTAATGTGAAGCTTCAATGATCAATTCAACCAAGACATACACAATTAGCACGAGGAAGAGTAACCAATCTCAATTATAGAAGTATGCATATATGACCTCCCACAAAACTTGAATACATAATTTTGAAGCTTTTCATTTGGTTTCATACATTTCATAACATTTGATCGTTTTAGAACAATACATCTCATTTTGAGATTGATGCCTGAAATTTTTGATATTTTGATTTGATTAGTCAGCCTTTGGCTTTTTGGCACTATACATTTTCATAAAAGTCGCTTTCCCTTTTTCCTAGTC
This sequence comes from Quercus glauca, assembly GCA_023736055.1. Taxonomy (NCBI): domain Eukaryota; kingdom Viridiplantae; phylum Streptophyta; class Magnoliopsida; order Fagales; family Fagaceae; genus Quercus; species Quercus glauca. The sequence goes on along the minus strand of CM043322.1, from coordinate 44,546,855 downwards.
AAATACTAGTATGTGCGACGGCTTTTGCAGCTCATTATCTCTTTTCATTTTGAGATTTACATTGGTTGACCTCTTTAAGAAAAAAAAATAAAAGAGTGGGAAGATATATAGGCACAAGTCTATGCAAGTCTCAAGATCAACAAAACCATTGACTAATCATTCATGACAAGTTTGAAAATCTATTTACAATAGTCACATAGATGCCAAGATTTTTTCCACAATGATATGAGTGCATAGAGAACAAGCTATGCTCGTAAATGCACAAAGCCATTTGTATGAAGGTACATGGCAAAACATGCATGTGACAAAACACAATAATGCCGATCAAACTTTTTGGATTTTCTACTTTTTATGTGTTTTTGGATTTTTGACACAAGAGAAAGTAAAGATTGATAAAAAAGAAAACATTCAAAGCTCTTAAAAATAAACAAAAATATGTCAAAACATGCTAGAATGATTACTAGGAAAGCAGCCAAGCAAAGTCACACCATATAGAAAGAATTTATGCATGGACATGTTCTAATGCTTATGCATGTGTACCCTTTTTCACCCACATGGCACGTGTGTTTGGGGTGATATCCTTAGAGGATTGGATACTTGAGTTATGATTCTCAAACCTTAGGGTGAGATTTGCCAAACAAGAAGTCATGGTGTCTATCATCTTCATCACATCACCAATATTAGACTTAACTTCTCCCCTTTTCGATTGCTTGAGGTTCCCTTTGCCATTTCTTTGTCCTCTTCGCCTTTGAGTGCCATTCTTTAATGCCTGAAGCTTGTGGCAATTAGGTCTAACGTGTCCTCAGATTCCACAATGATGGTAAAAGTGTTGAGTATGTGGTCCTCTTTGTGACTTCAGAAGAGATTTTCCTTTCGCTTTGAATTTAGCCATAACTGGGTTTGGAGGCTTTGTTAAAACCTGTTGAGCAACCACCTTTGGTTTCTTCTCAGACTTCCCTTTCTCAATAGTTGGAGTTGCTACCATCGATTCCTTTGCTTTAACAAACATCATCCCCTTAGACATATTGGCGCTTGAACTACTCTCTCTGGTGTATCCTAAGCCACTTTTGTCAGAAAAGGGCTTTTGATGTGCAAGCACTTCGTCAAGCTTTTTGGAGGCAACCCTCTTCACTTTAGCATTAGCTTGAATCACTTTAAGCTTAAGAAACTTGATCTTGGTTAGGCTTCGGTTAGTTCTCCGTTCAGCGTCTCAACTTCACATTTAGTCTCTTTGTATCATACTAGAAGACTTTTGTAATCTTGCTTTACTCTCTTCATCTTTCTTATGGCTGCCTTAGCCACTCTTGCATACTCCCCGGTCTTCTCTAGAAGAGAATTATAAGTTTCTTGTAATCCCTTCGTTCCTTCATGGACACATTCTTCACCTTCATCATCAGATTCCTCCCCAACTCCCATTGACTCCACTTCAGTGTGCTCACCGACCTTTTCCACTAGTGCATTCAAATCTTCTGACGAGTCCACGGGTGCAGTGGTCATAAATGCAGAGTAGTTTCCTTCTCCATCACAACTTTCTTCCGAATCTGAATTTGAACCATTTGAGTCACTAAGGGTAGTGGTAAATACTTTACCCTTTGCCTTCAAATAAGTGGGGCATTCTTTCTTTACATGCCCATGCCCTTTGCACTCAAAGCACGTGACCATTGGAGATGGGGGGAAGTCTTTTAAATCCTTCTTCTTGAAGTCTTTCTTGTCCTTCTTAAAATTTGAGAATTTACCCTTCTCAAAGGACTTCCCATCTCTCTTGAACTTCAAGAACTTGCGAAAGTTCTTAGCAAGGCACGCCACTTCCATTTCAACCTCATCCTTATTCGAGGAGTCTTGAGTTTCCATTCTCTCATTGATTGTCTTTAGAGTAAGAGATTTGCTATTCCTTTACGATGGTAGAGATAGCTCATAGGTTTGAAGAGAGCCGATGAGTTCTTGAATTTTAATCTCATTAAGGTCTTTGCTCTCTTCGATGGCAGTGACCTTTGCACGGAAGCTCTCCAGCAATGATCGAAGAATCTTCCTCACAATCTTGGAGTCCTCCGTCTTTTCTCCCAAGTTGAATTTCCTAATCACCACTTCACAAACACTAATGAATGTTTAGACCCCTAATTTTAACAATACCAACAGAAGCTTATACACAAATAATATATGTGTGAAATTATGTATATAAGCTATAACCAAATAGGAAAAACTCTCTAAACCATAATTAATCACAAACACAGTAGCAATTAAAAGGTAAAGAGTAAGGGAAGAGTGATGCAAACACAAAGATAACGCCGACATGTGTTATTGAAGAGGAAACCGAAGAACTCGGCAAAAAACCTCTTCGCCGCCCTCCAAGCGGTCAAATGATCCATTAAAGAATATAGTTGGGATACATGAATAGTAGAAGACCCTCCAAGCTTGATCTACCCAATGCACCTAAGCCCTCCAAGTTTCTTGCTTCAACAGGGTTACGCCTAACCTTGTCTTCTTTAGCTTCCCAGATCCTGCAATAAGCCCATTGCATCAACCAAGTAAATTGGTCATCTCTAAACTACTTCCCAAGCACCAAAATACCTCTTCATAGATATGGGTGTGGTGAGATAAGGATTTGGCAAAATGTACTTCTCAAGGATATGTTAATGGAGAGGGTGAAAGTAGTGGAATTTGGAGAATCAAATGATGAAGATTATGGATGAGCTAGTCTTGTTTTTCTCTAGGGTTTCTCTTTGGAAGCTCTCTACATTTCATGGGTATAACGATATTTATAGTAGTGTATGTGAGGAATGTGAAAAGTCAGGTTTTATCCAAACAAGGCATTTTGGAGACTTAGCCTTGCGACTGGAACGAGTCACGAGTTTGAGTCACGAGCTAATTGCCTGGCCAGACTGTATATTTTTGTCCTGTAGTGCTCCAGCTGTCGTGACCCTTCAGTTTCCTACCTGCTTCACACGTGTGCCACTTTGGCGTTCCAGTCGCGAGATCCAGTCGCGAGACTCCTTTGATTGCACACATCTTGAGTTTTCTTCACATTCTCTCACACACAACCCTTACATAATTCCCACCTAAATACAGGGTATCTAATTGCTAAAATACAAGCAAATTTGGCATGGAATAAAGTCAACACATGATTGAATAAATTCAACCTTACAGTAGGAGTTGAGGAAAAGCACAATGGATTGTGTAGAGAATTGTGGGTATGACAATCTCTCACTCTCAAGGGTAATGGCTTGGGTTTTCTCTCCGAAAAGCACTCTTTTCAATATGTGGGTAATGTGGGTATATATAGTGTCGGTAGAGACCTAGTGTATCAGATATGAAAAATTGGCAAAACAAAATGTTTTGCGGGTATCTCGCGGGAAGGCCTTACCCACGAGACACTTACGAAAGCCAGCTGTCACCATCTGTCATGACTTTTCGCATTCCAGTCATGTGCTGAGCACATGCTTCACTTCACTGGAAGGCTTCTTGCGAGCTACCCACAAAAGCTTCTTTGGTCTTCAATTTGCCTTGAGTCTTCACACTCTCTCTCATACATAACCCTTACAATGAAATCCTACATAGAATACAAGGTACAAAAGATTGAACAAAATTACAATCAAATTTGACATGGAATTAAAATCAACACAAATTAGTTGTAAATCACAACTTTACAATCTCCCCCCTTGGCTATTCCGTGATAAAACCCCTAAGATAGACTCTAGACTTAAACGTGAGTTTGGGAACAGTGGTAAAACTCACTCACACCTAATCTAGAAGCTGTGAAGCACTTGCATGTATATACCTGTAACCTGAAACACTCACACACAAACAAAACTTTCTTTAAGCTTATGACAAGTTGAATACATGGTATGTATATGAGCAAGTAAAGCGCGATCAAGGTAATAAATACTATATAAACAGTTAAGCATATCCTTATCAAACAAGAACAATCATTAAAGAATGACTACAATGAACATTTAGCTAGTAAATGATCATCCGGACACGCAATGCAATTAAGAGCAACGCAAAAATCAATTGCATGTCCAACACACAGCCAATGTAAAATACACGAAGTATTTGCATCAAGGATACAAGATCCAACAGGGGCACAAGAGTGTAGTACTCAAGATAATTCAACAAAATCTAAAAGTACCAAAAAAAAAAAAAATGCTACAAAGTAAGGATATAAAACTAAAGTACTGAAATTAAATTGAAAGTATTAAACCAAAGTACTTAAAACTTTAAAAGAAAGCAATGTAAATATCCAAGAGTTATAAAAAATAATAAAGTTAAAAACAAAATTAAACCACTAAACCACAAAAAATAAACCAATAATTATGATCTGTTCCGCTCCCCCTCAAATTGTGCATCTCCCCCTCAAAAATTTTCTCCCCTTTTTTGAGTGGAATGGCTAAAAAGGCTAAAACTGCTCAGATTCTAGTTCGGATCCCTACTCCATCGTCATGTCTTCAATCTGTGATGATAGAATAGTAATCTAGCCTTGGATGTAAGCAAATTGATTCGAGGTGTGCTGCACATGGGATTCGAGCATGCCATACATCTTCTCTACCTTGCAATGAGGTGATCAAGGCGATTGGGTCCCCGTGCTTGTGCTTGGGAAGATGGTTGTGCAAAACCTTCTGGTGCTGAGGTAAGCCTACCAATCTCTTCCTTAGTGTCTCCACCTTTTTCCTCAACATCATCCCTTGGGATTTGAGAAATTCATGTTTTTGATCCGGTGATGTGGGCTTTGCTCTAGGTTACCAGACAATGTTGTTAAGTTTGTCATCGGGTATAGGTTTTAAATCATGACATAAGCCAATGTCCTCATCTCCGCGTTGAAAGGGATGGTGTTCATTGACTTCTTCTTGAGAGAGCCACCAAGGAGCTCTGCCATTGGCTCAAGAGAGTCCATCATATTGTATGAAGATTTGTTGAGATGGCGGACGAACTTCTAAGAATTCTTGAATGGAATCCCTTGTGATAATGAATTCTTTTTGTCACACCCAACAGTTGATGTGGTCTCCTTCCACAGTGGCATTGGAGAAGAATTCCCTTATGAGTTCAGTGTAAACATTGTCACTTGGATTTAGCAACTTTGTCCAAGTTCTCTTCTTGAACACTTCAGGTATGGAAGTGTTTTCAAGGGTCTCCAATCATACAACCCTTTCCATAATGCTTGTTGCTCTTTTGTAGCAATCATTATATGCCATGTCTGCCTCAATGGATTTGAAATTCTCTAAGTCCGTGGGTGGACACTTTGAGGATTTCTTGGAAGTAGAGTGCTTAATGGGAGACATCTGCACAATCAGACACAAAGCAAAAAGGAACAAGTGAAAAAACACAAAATAGGAACACAAACTTGATTAGTGTCAAGTTAATCCATAAAAATAAGCATAAAGTCCTAAAAAGGAACAAAACAATGTCACATAAACATGGTATAAGTGCTAAAACATGTAACATCATTAAAATGTAAAAAAATGACAACTATGCAAGTGTGTGCACCAAGTGTGCATGTGGTGTGCATATGTGATGCATGTGCAAGGCATGGCTAAACACAGTAGGCTCAAAGTATGTAAAACATACAACCAAAGATCAAAACATGATAAACAAGTTCAATCATGGTAATTCCCAAAGTTTGGAACTCATTGGAGTCCAAAACAACACCAAAATGCCATTTGGGCATTTTATCAAACACTTGGTATGCACCTATAGAACTAACATGTGGCAATGCATGAACATAAGTAAAACTTGCCTAAATACATGTTGAAATTGCCACAAGGGTCCAACACAAACACAAACAAACCAAATGGGACAAAGGCCAATTAAGAAATTGAAAGAATTTGCACAAAATTTAAAGTTCCCAACCCTTTTTCAAAAATACCCAAATTCAAGTAAAACCTAGAAATTTTCTCCATAATCTAAGTAAATAAAGAAAAAGAATTGTATGAACATAACTTAGAGATGTTTTTGAAAAGATTGCACTTGAAAATTTTTGGGTTTTTGAGTGAAAATCAGTTTTGGGTTGGAAGGAGGCACGAGGAAGGCAAAGTGAGGGAAATATGATATGTTTGAAAAATTGTCTACATCAGTCCTTTAAAACTGAAAGCATGCGTTTTTCGCGGGTTAGCTTCTTGCGAAGTTACTCGTGAAAAATGCCTTTGAAGCACAAAACTTTTCGCGAGTAGACTTTACTCCCGAAACAGTCGTGAGACAATCGCGGAAGTCTCTATCTGAATTTTGTGTTTTCATGTTTTGCCTTAACCCTTTTTCGAGGGAAGAGCTTAGTCGCGAGCTTCTCGCGAAAATGCCTTTGAAGAAATTTTTGATGAAAAAAATGAAAAATGTAATTTGAACAAAAACTCAAAACACGAAAGCATAAAAACACTTTCAAAAATATATAAAATACTCAAAAATATTTTTGGGTTTGATCGACAAGCAATTGAGTATACACATCACATTTGAACATGTACAATCACACAAATGAAATAAGCATTCATCGAACAAAAGTCTTGTGTGTTGTGTGTGAGTATCAGATGTGAAATAGTCCTTAGACCAGAGTGAAGATTCAATGATCAATTCAATCAAGTAATACACAACTGGTACTAAATCAAATGGTCTATCTCAATTATAGAAATGAACATATATGACCTCCCACAAGAAAATGATTACACATCTTTGAAGCTTTTCATTTGGCTTCATTACAAATCATAACATTTGATCCTTTCTGAACAATACATCTCATTTTGAGATCGGTGCCTGAAATTTTTGATATTTCAATTTTGTGAGTAAGCCTTTGGCTTTTTAGGCACCATACATTACAAAACTAGTCGCTTTTCCTTTTTCCTAGTCAAATACTAGTATGTGCGACGGCTTTCGTAGCTCATTATCTATTTTCAAGATTTGACATTTGTTGAGCTATAAAGCAAAAACATAAAAAGTGTGGGAAGATATATAGGCACAAGTCAACGCATGTATCAAAACCATCAAGACTATTGACCAATCATTCATGACAAGCTTGAAGATCAATTTACAACAGTCACACATAGATTTCAAGATTTTTCCCACAAAGATAAATGTGCATACATAACAAGCTAAGCTTGTAAATGTATTACGCCATTAGTACGAAGGTACTAGGCCAAACTCATATGTGATATACACAACACAAGTGATCAAACATTTTAGAGATTTTTCAATTTTTATGGGTTTTTGAATTTTTCAACACACTAAAAAACAGAACATGTAAAGGAAGATCAACAAAAACAACGAGTACAAAACAAACTTGAAAAGAAACATGCCAAAATGTGAAACACCAGTAAACCACTAATCAAAGTCATATCATATGGGAAGAATTGATGCATGGACATGGTTTAATGCTTATGCATGTGTACCCTTCTTCACCCAAATGGCATATGCGTTTGGGGTGATATCCCTAGAGGATTGGGTACTAGAGCTGTGATTCTCAAACCTTTGACTGAAGCTTGCCAAACAGGAAGTGATGGTATCTATTATCTTTATCACATCACCAAAGCCAGATTTAGCTTCTTGCCCTTTTGGTTGCTTAGTGTTCCAATTCCCCTTTCCTTGTCCTCTTCACCTTAGAGAATTTGCTTTCTTCAATGCATGAAGTTTATAATAGTTAGGTCTTGTGTGTCCTCGAACTCCACAATGGTGGTAGAAGTGTTGAACTTAAGGACCTCTTTGAGACTTTGGAAGAGACTTCCCTTTAGCCTTGGGTATGGCCATAAATGGATTTTGAGGTTTTGTTAAAACCTTTTGGAGTAGTTCCGTTTGACTTCTTCTCCACTTTTATAGTCTCAACACTTGGAGTTGCTACCATTGGTTCCTTAGCTTTAACAAATTTCATCTCCTTGGACATGTTGGCATTTAAGCTGCTCTCTTTGAAATATCCTAATCCATTTTTGTCAGAAAAAGGCTTTTGATGTGCAAGTACTTTGTAAAGTTTCTTAGAGGCAATAAGCTCCACTTTGGCATTAGCTTGAATCACTTCAAGCTCAAGAAACTTGACCTTGGTGTAGGCCTCGGTTAGTTCTCCATTCAGTGCCTCAACTTCACACTTTGTTTCCTTGTACCTTATAAGTATGCTCTTGTAGTCTTGTTCAGCGTTCTTCATTTTTCTGATGGCTGCCTTAGCTACTCTAGCATACTCTCCAGTTTTCTCAAGAAGAGAATTATAAGATTCTTGCAATTCCTTGGTTCCTTCATCTTCATCATCGGATTCTTCCCCAATTCCCATAGACTCTACTTTGGTGTGCTCACCAAGTTCCTCCACTAGAAGGCTCAAATCTTTTGATGAGTCCACAGGTGTAATGGCCATAAATGTGGAGTAATTTCCTTCTCCATCACAGCTTTCTTCTGAGCTAGAGTTTGAACCATCTGAGTCACTGAGGGTAGTTGCAACGACTTTACCCTTTGCCTTCAAGTAGGTGGGGCATTCTTTCTTCACATGCCCATGCCCTTTGCACTCAAAGCACGTGGCCATTTCAGATGGTGAGGAATCTCTTGAATCCTTCTTCTTGAAGTCTTTCTTGCCCTTCTTGAACTTTGAGAATTTTCCCTTCTCAAAAGACTTTCCATCTCTCTTGAACTTTAGGAACTTACGGAAGTTCTTAGCATGGTACGCCACATCCTTTTCAACCTCATCCTCATCTGAGGAGTCTTAAGCTTCCAATCTCTCATTGACCGTCTTGAGAGCAAGAGATTTGTTCTTCCTTTGAGATGGTAGAGATAGCTCATAGGTTTGAAGAAAACTGATGAGTTCTTGAATTTTAATCTCATCAAGGTCTTTGCTCTCTCCGATGGCAGTAACTTTTGCACGGAAGCTCTCCGGCAATGATTGTAGAATCTTCCTCACAATCTTGGACTCCTCCATCTTTTCTCCCAAGTTGAATTTCCCAATCACCACTTCATTTAGCTTCCCATAAAATGAGTTGAATGACTCGTCTTCACTCATCTTCAACTCCTCGAAGCGTGTAGTAAGCATTTGCAACTTGGTGTCCTTCACCTTTTGGGTGCCTTCATAGGTTATCCCCAAGATTTGCCACGCCTTCTTGGCAATTGTAACATGTGAGATCCTATGAAATTCGTTAGGAGAAACAGCACAGAAAATAGCATTTAAAGCCTTGCTATTAGCATTAGCTGCCGTAAAAGTTGCCTTATCCCATGAGGATTTGGCTTCCTCCAGCCTAGTCCATCCTATCTCGATAGTGTCCCAAACACTATCATTAATAGAACATAGGAATGCCCTCGTACGGACTTTCCAAAAAGCATAATTACTCCCATCAAAGTATGGAGGAGCATTAAGCGATTGAGATCGGTTCATCTCAAACAGGATCTAGGATCACACTTAGATAACAAAACCTCAGCAAGTGTACCTGCTTTGATACCAATTGAAAGCTTGAATTTGTGTGAAAACACAAGAGCTGTTTAGACCTCCAAATTAAAATTACGGCTCGGTTGATTTTACTCTAACTTAAACTAAGTGTGGAATAGAGTAAGTGTGAGCGGATAAACAAAATAACTACTCTAAGCCATATTCATAAAATCACAGCAGTAAAATGAAACCTAAAAGATTAGGGAAGAAGAATGAAAATATAAGATAACACGCCGATATGTTATCGAAGAGGAAACCGAAGAACTCGGTGAAAAACCTTTTTGTCGCCCTCTAAGTGGTAAATCGATCCACTAGAGAATAATTTGGAGTACACAAATAACAAAAGACCCTCCAAGCCTAGTCTACCTTATGTACTCGAGCCCTCCAAGCTCCTGCTACCAACTGACTTAACGAAACTATAAGGTTGAATTTAATCAACCATTTTGTTGGCTTCATTCCTTACCAAATTTGCTTGTAATTCAGCATTTAGTAACCTTGTATTTAGGTGGGAATCATGTAAGGGTAGTGTGTGAGAGAGTGTGAAGAAATGTTCAACATTGTGCAAAGAAGCAGAGACTTGTGACTAGAATTCGCGGGTGGCTCGCGACTGGCAAGTCGCCAAAAGATGGTCACGTGTCAAGCATGCGAGAAGCTGAAGCGTTATGCCAGCTGTTGCACTACAGGATAAAAAGTCCAGACTTGCAATGCAGTTACCTCGCGGCTTGAACTCGCGACTCAGTCAAGTCGCGAGGCCAAGCTGCCAGCCAGCTCTGTTTTGGAAAAACTGACTCTTTGCATTCCAAACACACACCACTATATATAGACCTTTATACCCACGAAATGTAGAGAGCTTCTAGAGAGAATTTTGAGAGAGAAACCCTAGAGAAAAATAAGATTGATTCATCTACAATCTTCACATAAGAGACTCTTCAAATTCCTCTACTCTCACCCTCTCCATTGTTACATCATTGAGAGGTTCTTAGCCAAATACTTTTCTCACCATACCCATATCTGTGAGAAGACTTTTTGGTGCTTTGAGAAGTAGTTAAGAAGGGACCAATTCATATTGGTTGATGCTATGGGCTATAGCGGAATCCGGTAAGCTAGAAAAGACATAGGTTCGATGTAACCTCGTTGGAGCAAGAAGTTTGGAGGGCTTAGGTACATTGGGTAGATTAGGCTTGGAGGGTCTATTGCTGTTCATGTATCCCAACTACATTTTCTAGTAGATTATTGGCCTCTTGGAGGGCAGCGGAGTAGTTTTACGTCGAGGGCTTCAGTTTCCTCTTCGATAACACATCGAGTGTTGTCCTTGTGTTTGCATCTCTCTTTCCTTTATCTTTGCCATTTAATTACTGCTGTAGTTGTGATTATTTATCGTTTAGATTGTTTATCAATTCTGTTTTAGCTTATGTTTATGTTCCGCACATTTATTGTTTGATAATAAGCTTGAATTGATATTTTGTAATTTAGGATCTAAACGTTCATTGTGTTTTATACACATTTTGAACATTCTAAAACCTTGTCTTCTCTAGCTCTCTGGTTCACGCAATTCAACCCGATTGCATCCACCAAACAAATGGCTTCTTCCAATGCTTCCCAGCAGAACCAAAACCTCACTTTACACTCAAGATGTGTGGCTATCAACCTTTCAAGGATTTGGAAATGGAGAGGTAGGAGTTGAGGAAAACCACAATGGATTGTGTAGAGAATTATGGGTATGAAAATCTCTCACTCTCAAGGGTAATGGCTAGGGTTTTCTCTCTGAAAAGCAGTCCTCTCAGTATGTGGGTAATGTGGGTAATGTGGGTATATATAGTGTGGGTAGAGACCTGGTGTATCAGATATGACAAATTGGCAAAACAGAATGTTTCGCGGGTATCTCACGGGAAGGCCTTACCCGTGAGACACTCGTGAAAACTAGCTGTCACCATCTGTCATGACACTTTGCATTCCAATCATCTGCTGAGCACATGCTTCACTTTGCGGGAAGGCTTCTCTTGAGCTACTCGCGAAAACTTCTTTGGTCTTTAATTTGTCTTGAGTCTTCACACTCTCTCTTACACGCAACTTTTACAATGAAATCCCACATAATATACTTGGTACAAAAGATTGAACAAAATTACAATCAAATTTGGCATGAAATTAAAGCCAACACAAATTAGTTGTAAATCACAACTTTACAAAAGTCATCAAATCCTTTGTAATAATGTCTATTTATAAGGCTTCTATCTCATTCCTTAATGGACATGGAATACCTAACTAGTTCTTCATAAAAAAATAAAAAAATAAAACTATTTTCCTTCCATATCAAGGAGAAGCCTTGTTTTTGTGTTGTTGTTTGGGGGTCTTTGGGATCTTGGATTTCTTCAAAATTGCCATTTTTGGAAAGGTTTAGATGTCTACTTTACATAGATCTAACATTATGCAATTTGGAGCTACGGTTGTTGAAATATCGGTCTTGAAAGGGAGGTGACATTGTGCAGAAATTTGTGTACCACTTTTCTTGGAAAATTAGTTCCTCTTAATCTGTAAGGGATATCGTCAAGACTTTTCTTTGTAAAGTATCTAATCCATTATACTTCAACATGGTCTATGCCATTTGCACTCATTTTTGCTGGACTTGAATAGTTTATTGTTCGAAAACACTCCAAAAACAACTCTTTTATTTGAAAAATAATGAAATAGTATTTTTAATCGGGATTTTGATGTTTTATTGATATTTCATCTGTTTCAACTCCGCTTTTTGCCTATGAACTATTGTTTTTGAAAGGAATTTTATGATCTTTAAATATACAAAAGTTTATTTGGATTGAACAGTCGGAGTTTTGGGTCAACTCTTTGACTAGTCCCTGTTAGGGTTAGTCAACGTTGGTTAAACTTACCCAAAAATGGCAAGTTTGAGATTTTGAACTCTTGAATAATTTATCCAACATCCGATTGGGATAAATAGACTTTTTCCATATAATTCAATATTTTATTCCATTTAAACACTCAAATTTTGCTTTTTAGGGCTTACATCGGTATCTTGACACACTAATCGAGGCTAAACAAAATATAGTATTAGCAATATGGTATGTCGGTTTATGAGGTTTGAACTAAGTGATTACATAAACAAAGATCTCTTTCATGATTTCATTAACAAATGAGGTTTAATATTTGACCCATCATGAATCGGGTTCTCCCCAAATCAAATGCCAAAAATCCAAAAGTTTAAAAAAAATTTATTTTATAGAAATGATATAGTTCGTTGTGGATTACATATTGTTCTTTCAACATGTGACTTAAGATAATATTTGTATTATCTAATTTTTGGGAGCTTTAAATGTGTGGATTGTATTTAATTTATTTTATTATTATTTTATTAATAAACATACGTATTGCATAGGCATACTTATATTTATTCTTTGAATGTTCAAAATGGGTATGAAACACCCTTGAATGTTTAGACCCCAAATTACAAATTATTAATTCAAGCTTATTATCAAACAATTAATGTGCGGAACATGAACATAAGCCAAAAACAGAATTGATAAATAATTTAAGCCAAATATAAACACATCCACAGCAGTAAATAAATGGCAAAGATAAAGGGAAGGAAAATGCAAACACACGAACAACACATGACGTGTTATTGAAGAGGAAACCGAAGCCTTCGACGTAAAACCTCTTCGTCGCCCTCCAAGCAGTAAATAATCCACTAAAGAAGGTAGTTGGGATACATGAACAGCAGAAGACCCTCCAAGCCTAATCTACCTAGTGTACCAAAGCCCTCCAAGCTTCTTGCTCTAACGAGGTTACGCCGAACCTATTTCTTCTTTAGCTTACCGGATTCCGCTATCAACCATAGCATTAACCAACAGACATTGGTTCCTTCCTAACTGCTTCCCAAAAGTACCAAATAAACCTTCTCACGGATATGGGTATGGTGAGAAAATGATTTGGCTAAGGACCTCTCAAGGATGTAACAATGGAGAGGAAGAGAGTAGAGGAATTTGAAGAGTCACAAAGGTAAAGATTGTGGATGAATCAATCTTGTTTTTCTCTAGGGTTTCTCTCACAAAATTCTCTCTGGAAGCTCTCTTCATTTAGTGAGTATAAGGGTCTATATATAGTGGTGAGTGTTTGGAATACGAAGAGACAGTTTTTTCTAAACAGGGCTGGTTAGCGGCTTGGCCTCGCGACTGGTCTGAGTCGCGAGTTCCAGCCGCGAGTTAACTACCTGACCAGCCTGGAACTTTTGTCCTGTAGTGCACCAGCTAGCATAATGCTTCAGCTTCCTACATGCTTGGCACGTGACTTTCATCTGGCGACTTGCACCCGTGAGCCACCCGCGAGTTCCAGTCGCTAGTCCCTGCTTCTTTGCACATTGAGAAACATTTCTTTACACTCTCTCACACATTACTCTTACAATAATCCCACCTAAATACAGGGTTACTAAATGCTAAAATACAAGAAAATTTGGCATGGAATAAAGCCAACAAGATGGTTGATTAAATTCAACCTTACAATCTCCCCCTACCCTACAACAGACTCTAGACTTAACGCGTGAGTTGGGAACAATTGAACAAAACTCACTCACACCTAACTCTAGATTCTGAAAAGCTCTTGAAACATATGAACAAGTATCTCTTGAAACACAACAACACAGCAATATCATTGTATGCAGAAAAACTTGAAATGCATATGGAGCAAGCAAAATATGATTAAGCAAAAATGGACTTAAGCAATAAAGCATGGCTTGACCAAAACATGCAATCACTATACAATAGTGATCACAATGCTCATTCTCACATGGAATAAACATCCGGACATGCAAGCTAATAAGCTTATATGCAAAGTATCATTTGCATGTCTAACACTCAACCAATGCATACAAACATATATGCATCTAGGAACAATCCTACAAGGGCACAAGAGTGTTGTACTGAAGAAAAATGCACGGCATTTAACATCAAGTACTTAAGCCACAAGGCAAGGCTATAAAGCAAAAAGGCTGCATAAGCATGGTACAAACCATAAAAGCCTACAAATGTATGGAAACAAACCCTTAAAAGCTTACAGAAGCAACATGGGTACAGAATAACCAAACAGAAACAACTAACTGAATAACATCATCAATATATAAATAAATATCACCAGAGTTTCAAAACAATATCCTCACAAATAGATACAAACAGAACACATATAAACATGAAACATAAGTTTTGTTAGGCTATCTTCAAACAGAACACATTCGGTAGTGCTTCGCCTCAGATGCATCATAGCATGCTAAACGCTATTCTCACCAATCTTTTTGACGTGAGAATCTGTAAATCGGGATGCCTCATTTTTACGGTGAAAATTTGGCAGAGTTTTGCGTTTGGTGTGCTATGGTGCACTAGCAGGGTTTTGCGTCTATGTATGCGGTGCGTATCAACATGCTTGCACCATGACGAGGCGAAGCCTTCCAAAGTGTTAAACATGTTGGTATATGTCGCATACATGAGGAAACCAACATCACTTGGTGACATGGATCAAGGTAATCACACCGCGATGATCGTGCACATAATATAGCATGAATATGCACCTACGACAATCGCCTTGAGCACATACCCATACTACATGGTCAAGAGCTCTAATGACTAGAGAGGGTCTCTCACATAGCCACGAGAGTCCATCATACAAAGTGCACAATCACTCACACACACAGGTAGATATATATATATATATATATACGTGCATCATGCATAATGCTATCACACAGAGTAGGAAAGTAAATCAGACATTGCCATACCTGGGGAACGTAACCTAAGCAAGGAGCAGGAAAATAAGATGGTACATGGATGGGGACCCTAGTACATGCTCTAGAGAAAAGGCTTTAAATAGAGGGAAAGAATAAACTTCTTAGGAGGGGCTAGGCCCCGTAATCTACTAATCGTTTCCCTTTGTGGGCTTGCATCCTGTTGCTTACTTCCTTACCCTTTTTACTTGCGCCTAGGAGGTCAAGGCCTTGCTCCAAGTATACTCGCTCCGTGTGTGTACATGCAAAGACAAAAGAAACAAGCTAGCAGACAAGCAAAGAAACAAATGGTAGGAAAAGCATGCTAAAGACAAGCTGGGAAACGATACCAAATGAGGGCAAACAAACATGCTAAGCATATGAAAGGGCAAACAAGCATGTTATCAAACAAAAGGGGGTGCCCTAGAAGGACAAATGTAGGTTTGGATCAAGTGTCCATAGTTCCATTGGATAGGAGTAGGAACAACACAGACTCATGCATGAACATGTAGGCAAGCGTGCAAAGATGCAAAGAAGCAAAGAAAGCCAAATGGGTGGCGCAAAGCAAGCAAGGCAAGCATATCAACATCGCACGGAGCGGAGAAAGGTGTGTAGCAAGCACATCGACACCACGGAATTGTATCTCACAAGTGGTCACATCCAAAAAAACCCTAGGAAGGATGGATGTAACCACACAAGCACAAGCCCACGGAGGGCACAAAGCACGGCAAAGCCTAGATTTAGAGAGGCTAACATGGAGATAAAGCATAGAAGCAAGCAAGCAAACATGGATATGCAAGGAAATGATCCAAACCTTTTAATATACTCCTAGGTGTGTGAATGTGGGCCTAGACCATAGGATCTAGATCTACACCCCACCGGAAGGGTCAAAAAGCAAGAAAGAGAGATATCAAAGGACCAAAAGGGCTAACATAGCAAATGGTATAGCAGCCAAAATAGATCTAGGCACACAAGCATGGCACGAAGCACATAAACACATAGATCTAAATATATAGACATAGATCTAAGCACTAACAAGTGGATTTAAGCAAAAATATGGCAAAGAACACATAGGCATGTAGATCTAAGCATAAACATGGCAAGGTGCCTAAAAACATGTGGATTTAAGCACAAACATGAAAAGTAGACATATCCTAGCCCAAGAAGGCTATGCCAACAATATCAAAGTGGTAAATCATGGCAAAAAGCAAGTAGACATGCTAGGAAAGCTATAAAACATGCTACGAAGCTAAAACATGCTAGGAAAAGCAAATAAAGCATTTTATTAAGCAAAAAGAGCAAGAAATAGCAATAAAGAGAAAAGGGTGTGAATTGTGGCTAAAAAGCTACATCCACACCCCTAAACCTCAAATCCAAGGTATGGAACCAAGGAGAGGAAGATTGGGTGCAAGAACACTACCTTGAAGATTGTAGAGAAAATGTGAGAATCTAAGGTGTTCTAAGGTGTTTTGACGCATTTTGATGTGTTTGGGAGAGAAATTAGAGAGAGAATCTGCCCAAAACTGCCCAAAAAATAATTTTTTTTAAGTGCAAAATGAGGGGTCTGGAGGCTTTATAGTGAAAAAGTGACCCTTCAGCTGCCGGCGCACCTTGTAGGGTCGTTGGCCACCTTGCTGACATCAGCAATTCTGGCCTTATCCCGGTTCGACTTTGGATGTCTATTGGAAGGCCTTACTGGACTCGGATTGAGCTGAACTTGGTGTCTCTAGAAAGCTCTGGATGTCTAGTTTTCAAAAAACTAAAGAAATTGAAAATCCAACAGTTGGAGCAAAAGTTATGGCCTAGGGGAGTATTCTGACGTGCTTTATATGGTTTTCTGGATATCTCAACATTTTTAACTCCGATTTCGACCCATGAGTAGTCATTGAAAAGGGAATCTGATAATCTTCACAATGGAATTGGTCCCAAGCCGTTTTGATGGTCAAATCAAAATTGGGGTTTCTGGTGCCCTCGAGACTCAACCTTAGGTCAAACTTGGTTAAAGTTGACAAAAACCATCGAGTAGCTCGGGTTTGATGTAGAAATGTAAAATTTTTTGTTTTAGGATGATTTTGATCGACTTTGGCTTTTGGTCAACCTAGGGTTGACCAGGGGCATTTTGGTCAATTTGACCTAAAATGGTACATCGGGTGCTCCGATGCTCGAATGGGTTGTACCATGTTGATTTAGATGTTTGTGTGGCCCCATGGAGAAAAGATAATATTTTTGGAATTTTTGGGGTTTGGCACGCAAATCTAGGGTGGACAAAAAATGGCGTCTATAGCTACCCCTTCTTTATCTAACATCTTGAGTGCAATGAGAGGAGTTGGATAAAGAACGTGATTTCGCATTTTGTTGCCCCAAAATTGCGTGCGAAAATTGGTTTTACCTGACACAGTTGAGCTATTGTAGCTGATTTGGAAAAATTTTCTCTAACTTGGTCCTCAGAACTGGGTAAGAAAATTTGGTTTTTTTTTGGGTCAAGGGTCAACCGGTCGACGTTGACTGAGTCAACGCTGACCGGTAGCCCTTGTAGGTGCCCCAGGTAGGCCACAGCCCTTCATGGTGCGCTGGGCAGCCCTGTTTGTACAAAGCCCTATAAATGGGCCCTAAAGCCTCATTTTGACCATTCTAACTTCATTTCTCTAAAATCTCACTTCTGAAAAGTTCTCTGGAGCAAGTCGCAGTCCAATGGGTCCAGCTTTTAGCTTTAGTCTGCAACTTCAGTCTCCATTTCTGCACTTGAGATCAGTGTCTATTTCCTTTTCCTTTTTATTTTCTGCAAGTATGCTAGTAGTAGAGCAAGTAGGAAAGCATGCTAGCACTTGTTTTACTTTTGGTATTTTCGCATATATATATTTTAATCATTTATGCCATGATGATGTTGGAAAAATATTTCTATTCACATGTTTAAGTAGCATAGGAAAATTTGCATATGTTGGAAGCTATGAAAACACATAAAACACTAACAAAACTAAAAGAAAAGCTAGGTAGATATGAGAAACTATGCATGATAAGGATGAAATTTTTTTGAGAGGATTGAGAACGTGGGAACAATGCAATTTTGAAATGAGAGTAGGATTAAACGAGCATGGCCAAATTAAATCCTGAGAGGTCTCTTGGAAATCTTGACATTTTGAGATAAAAGGAGATAGGATTAAACGAGCATGGTCGAATCAAACCCTGAAGGAGAAGTATTTTGGAAATCTTGACATTTTGAGATAAAAAGAGATAGGATTAAAGGAGCATGGTCGAATTTAACCCTGAAGGAGAGGTATTTTGAGAATCTTAACATTTTGAGATAAAAAGAGATAGGATTAAATGTGCATAATCGAATTAAACCCTGTATGAGATTAAACAAGCATGGCCGAATCAAACTTTGAAAAGATGGAT
Source organism: Quercus glauca (assembly GCA_023736055.1). Lineage (NCBI taxonomy): Eukaryota > Viridiplantae > Streptophyta > Magnoliopsida > Fagales > Fagaceae > Quercus > Quercus glauca. The sequence continues at coordinate 44,528,334 of CM043322.1, read as the reverse complement.
AGGATTAAATGAGCATGACCAAATCAAATCCTGTGTGAGATTAAACAAGCATGGTCGAATCAAATCTCAAAAAGATAGATAGGATTAAACGAGTGTGATTGAATCAAACCCTGTGTAAGATTAAATGAGCATGGTTGAATCAAACCTCGAGAAGATGGATAGGATTAAATGAGCGTGGCCAAATCACACCCTCTATGAGATTAAACGAGCATGGCTGAATTAAACCTCGAAAATATGGATAGGATTAAATGAGCATGGCCGAATCAAACCCTGTGTGAGATTAAACGAGCATGGCCGAATCAAACCTTGAAAAGATGGATAGGATTAAACGAGCGTGGCCAAACCAAACCCTGTGTAAGATTAAATGAGCATGGTTGAATCAAACCTTGAGAAGATGGATAGGATTAAATGAGATTAAATGAGCGTGGCCAAATCAAACCCTATGTGAGATTAAACGAGCATGGCTGAATCAAACCTCAAAAATATGGATAGGATTAAACGAGCATGGCCGAATCAAACCCTGTGTGAGATTAAATGAGCATGGCTGAATCAAACCTTGAAAATATGGATAGGATTAAATGAGCATGGCCGAATCAAACCTCAAAAAGATGGATAGGACTAAACAGGCATGGCCGAATCAAACCTTGTGTGAGATTAAACGAGCATGGCCGAATCAAACCTCGAAAAGATGGATAGGAATAAATGGGCATGGCCAAATCAAACCCTGTGTGAGATAAAATGAGCATGGCTGAATCAAACCTCAAAAAGATGGATAGGATTAAACGAACATGTCTGAATCAAACCTTGTGTGAGATTAAAGAAGAATGGCCGAATCAAACCTCAAAAAGAGGGATAGGATTAAATGAGCATGGCCAAATCACGCCCCGAGAGAGATGCATTTTGAAAACCTTGATATTTTGAGATAGAAAGAGGTAGGATTAAATGGGCATGGCCAAATCAAATCCTGAGAGAGAGGTAGTTTTCAATAGCGTCCTTTCGAGGAAGGACCTTTTGATCTTACTACTAGAGATATGGGTTTGGAGTTAAGGTACGGTCTTGGGAAGATGTTAGGCACCCAAAACCGCCTAACCCTAAGAATGGCTTCCCATCATTGTGTCTTATGTATTAACCCTATTAAAGGCATACCCAACATTGTCATCTAACTCATACACACACAAATCATGCATCTAACAACCAAAATGACATCAAACATCCCTAACCATACATCAATCATGCTCACAAACAAAGCCAACCATAAATCTAATCGTATCACTTCATCAAAGACCCTAGCATTCATCTAATCATGGCATCTCCTAACATGCATCTAGCATGCTTCATATTATATCACATCATAGCATACCTTAACATACATCTCATCACACCATCCTAGCATTCATCTAGCATGGCATCATATCATACTCAAGGCAGCAACATGTATCATTAAAGATCAAAAGGAGGGACAAAGCTAAACCAAAGCATGTCATCATCCAAGGCATCAAGATCACGATTTTCATCAAAACCAAGCAAGATCATATCAAATGCATGAACATTACGAATGCATGACTTACCCTTCACTTAATTCATGAACATTATCAAATGCATGTTCATGTGATCAAAACAATAAAAAACAAGATAAACCTTAATTCTAACATATGATAGCAAACCAAACAATTAAACATGTGAAACATAGGCATTAGAAGCATAAAAACATGAAAAAGGAAACTAAACAAATAAACAATTGAAAGCAAAAGCAAAACAATTAAAAAAAACAAAAGTTAGGGTTTCTGGGCAGCGGCTTGCGCATGCAAGAACAAGCCTGCGTATGCATAATGAAGCTTGTGTACGTAGGCAAGATTTTGCATACGCAGGTTCTTACCTAAAAACCCTAAAAACATAAAAACAGGGCAGAACCTCAAAATGGGAAATCTGACAACCTAACATGCATTTTAAACATAAAAAAAAACATAAATCTAGACTGGAAAAGCATATCAAAACTTGTTATAACAAAAAACAAGAAAAATAGAAGAATTAAAAGCAGAAAATAAAGGAAAAGGAAAGGAAAGGTTTAAAACTAATACCTCAAAGAAAAGCTCTTCAAGCTTGATTTTTGGACCATTCCCCTCAGTTAAATCTATTCACAATTCAATAAAAAAGTAGTTAGTAAAGATTAAACTCAAAGATCAAGGCCAGAAAAGGACCTAATCAAAAGAAAATTGACTTGAGGGTGTTTTGTGAAAACTCCTCATGATTCACTATTTCTAGTGAATCTTAGTGTTTTCCCATGGAATTTATGTGTCTTTTGAAATTATACTATGTAAGGCTCTTTATAGTGTGAAAACAGTGGTTTGGAACGATCCCCAGATGATGTGGGATTTGTTCCAAACCTTAACATAAATGTAGAAACTTGCCTTGTATAGTTTTCTAGAAATCTCTATGCGTGCATAAGATCAAGCTTACGTACGCATGCAGAAAGCTGCGTATGCAGGTTGATTCACTTGTACACATAGCGAGGGTTTCCTTTGGCCTTTGTTAGGACATATGTGTTTCACTTGTGAAGAACATATGTCATTCTTTTATGTAATTGGCTAATCTTTTGACAAAACGCACTTTACTTGTAATTGGGTAGATATAGGTGTTTTTAATACTTCAAGAAACTGTGTTTCAAGATCAAGTGTTGAAGTCATCAAATCTGTCCAAGAAACAAGCTGAGAAATGCAAGTTCATTAAAACTCGACAGCTAGCTCGACAACTAGCATGTGTTGAGGTTTAAGAAGCTGTTCAGCCCGTGTGCTCGACACCTGCTCGATAGCTGCTTGACATCTCCTATCTGTCGAGGTTTAAGAAAGAAATAGAAATTCCAATCTGTTTTCTTGGGATCCATGAATATGTCTTTGGGCCTTCTTTTCTCCTAACCCTAGACATAAAAAAATATTATTTTAAAGGCCGTCAAAGGGTTCACAAGTTGCACAAGCATTGAGCAAAGTTTGTTCAAGCAAATTGTGACAGGAGACAAAGTTTTTCTTTAGTTCATCATTCTTGAAGAAGTTGCTGTGTATGTGCACCATAGGATTTTGTGACCAAGCATCTTCTTGATCTTCATCGTGTGGATGAACTGAAGAACTTTGCAGCCAACAAACTTCTCTAATTGGTGATTGAAGTCACGTACTAGGATCCACGCAATTGGTTAGTCACGTACTTGGGAGCCGTGCATCAAAAGGAGAAATTGTCATTATAGAACAAGTCCAATTGGGTATTGGGGTAAGGGTTCAACTGTAGGTTGGTATAGGTACTAAGATTCCTTTACTTGTAACCACTTGTTGTGATAATAGTAGAATTTCGGGAGTGGTGACCTTAAAATCACCAGGTGAGGGTTTTTGCTGTGTAGGTTTTTCCCATTCGTAAACAAATCACCGTGTCAAATTTATTTTCCGTTGCACTTAGATTAATTGGTGATTTGTTTGTGCTGCCACGCGCTTTGCATGTTAATTTGATTAATTAATAACTTGGCTAGTTAATCAATTAATTTAATCACAAGCGGTCAATATGTTTTTAGCCTATCAAGTGGTATTAGAGCAGGCACACTCTGATTAGGTTTAATCTTTGCTGTGTTGATCCATTGACCCCTGTTTGTCATGGATAGAGGACAGTCATTAATTATACCTCCTTTATTTGATGGTACTAACTATGCATACTGGAAAGTACGCATGAGAGCTTTCTTACAGTCTTTAGATAAGAAGGTGTGGCAAGCTATAGAAATTTGCTGGCAAAGCAAGCGCTGGTTGATTGGGATAATGCCAAGATCAAGGCGGTAAACTTTAATAGCAGGGCATTGAATGCTTTATTTAGTACGGTCACTAATGACGAGTTTAAGAAGATATCCTTTACTAAAACTGCTAAGGAAGCGTGAACCATGCTCCAGACAACCTATGAGGGTACAAAGGTTGTCAAGGATTCAAAGTTTCAAAGGCTCACTATAAGCTTTGAAGAGATAAAGATGGAGGAGGATGAGTCGTTCGATGAGTTCTATGCCAAGCTCAAGGACATGGTAAACTCAGCCTTCAATCTTGGGGAAACCATTTCTTAATCCAAGAATGTGAGGAAGGTGCTCAGATCTTTACTCGAGAGATTCCATGTCAAAACCATGGCGATAGAGGAATCAAAGGATATTGAAAAGATTCCTTTGACAGAGCTGGTTGGTAATCTACAAACCTACAAGCTAGGGTTATCTAGGATTGGCAAGTCGGGTAAAGGTAAGAGTAAGGCATTGAAGGCCAAAAGCAGTGACACAGATGAGTCTTCCGACGATGAAGATTCTAAGATGAAGTCCTGCATTATTAGGCAGTTCAAGAAGTTTATGAAGAATGCCAATGGAAAGGGCTTCGACAAGGACCGTAGGTGATCTAGTTCTTCTCAGTTCAAGAGTCAAGATAAAGGGAAGAAGGATGCAAGGGATGGCAGTCAGTACACTGTTCTCACAGGACCTAAGTGCTTTGGGTGTCATGGGTTTGGTCACATGAAACAGGAGTGTCCAACATATCTCAAAAGCATTGGGAAGAGCAAGGAACTTGCTGCTACGCTGAGCGACACCAAGCCTGAGGATGATTCCGACAATGAGGATGACGAAATCTTGAATGCCTTCACTGCCACAGTCAATCCTACTGAAGGGATTGTTGAAGAAGTGGACGAAGAAGAAGAATTGGTGGAGTCCAAGTTTGAGAAGATGGATGATCAAGATGATATCCATACAGCCTATGAGAAACTTTACAAGCTCTCTGAGAAGCATGAGAAACTGTATAAGCTGGCCACCAAGAAGCTCAGTAATGTGGAACTTGATCGTGAAGAGCTTTCCACAAAGTTTGATGAAGCTAATCAGACAATAGGTGCACTGAGGTTTGAGAACAATTTCTTGGCTGAGAAGACCAAGAAGCTTAAAGCAGAGTTGTTTCAAGTTAGAGCTCAATTGGAGAGGACTTCAAGTGTGAAGCTTGATGAGATGCTCAGCATTCAGAAATCTACTTCAGATCGAACAGGTTTAGGGTATGGTCTTTCTTTCTCAGTACCACTATTTTTGTTCCTCCTGCTAATAATGTTGAAATTAAGAACAAATGGATGTCAAGACTACATTTCTTAATGGCAATCTTGAAGAGGAAATCTATATGATGTAACCGGAAGGTTTCATAGCAAAGAACCAAGAGCATATGGTATGCAAGTTGCAAAGGTCCATTTATGGACTTAAGCAAGCATCTAGGTCATGGAACATCAGATTTGATCAAGCAATCAAGACATTTGCTTTTGAACAAAATCTTGATGAACCATGTGTGTACAAAAGACATCAAGATAAAGAGAGTTAGGCCTAACCACTTTAGTAAGTAGTTACTAAAGTATATATTTATGAAATTAGTTTTCATAAATATATGATGAATAACTTAGAGGTTTAAACCGGGTACTCAAGGATCAAGATATAGTAATTTACAAAGTGGCAATCTAAATTAATGATTTTGTATTACTACGAATATTTTATGAAGGGGTTGCATGTATAATAAAGTCTTGGGATATAATTTATAGATAAGATCTAGAGTGCAACTATATTTATATAGTGGTATTAAATATAGTTAATGGTAACTTTGGACTTGTCAAGAGTTGACAGAAAAGCCCAAGGCCCATTGGAGCTAGTGTCTTATTGGTCCCTTTTTGGTCCCACTCCAAGCCACACACTTATGCCCAATTGGTAAGGCCCAAAAGGCCAGCCCAATTAGATAAATTGGTTAGATACAAAGGGAAAAACGTTCAGATTTTCATAAGTGAGAAACATCATTGTGAAATGGTGTGAATGTGAGTTTTTGTCACTCACTAGTCATCCCTTTGTTACCAATTGAAAGACCACACATCTTGGGCGTTAGTGGAATTGGAGTGAAGATTAAAAGTATTCCCAAGTGCTTCAATCTTTGTTTTTAAATTCACCACTTCAAGGTACGATCTCTTGTTCTCAAATTCTGAAATTTACTTAGTACGTGTTATCAATATCGAATGAAGTAGATCCGTTTAAAACTTATTTTCCGCTGCATTTATCTTTATTTCCATCAAGAACAATGTTAAAAATGAATTAGCTAGTGAGAACTTAGACAAGGGTAAATCTATCTTGGGAGCACCTCCTAAATAGGATAAGAAAGATGTTAAAAACCCTAGGGCTAAAAAGGTTAACTCTCAAAAGCCTAAACAAAAGAAGTAGCATCTCTGTCATCATTGTGGAATTGCCGGTCATACTCGACCAAATTGCTATAAGTGGGTAGCCACTCAACAGAGCAATGACATGATCGCATCTAGAAGCCAGAATCAGCTTCAATCCTCTCTTGCTCCTCTTGGAGATCTTCTCAAAGCCCTCATGTTCCTTTCGAACTTGAACGTTTTCAATTCTTCCCCCCCACCGCTAGTTCAAGGGTTTAATCAAAGGAAAGGTTCTTCCAAGGTGTGGAAGGAAAAGGGTTTCAAGTGATTCTATCACTTTCTTATCTTGTTTTGTGTGTTTTTTTTTTTTTGCATAACTTGTGTGTGTTTTGCTTTTATTTTGAGTCAGTCTAGCTTTTGCTTTGCTTTGCTTCACATGTTTTTGTTTATTTGTTTTCAGTTTGTGTTTATTTTGTTTTTGATAAAAAAAAATTGAAAAATCAAAAAAATACAAAAACAGTGTGTGTTTTGTGTACATTGGTACCTGTGTACCTTCAATGGCCATTGAAACAAAATTTTCTAAATTTTGTATCTTTTGTAGCTTAAATGAGCATCTCTATGCACAACTAAGCAAGTGAGCTTTGTGGCTCTTGTTTGTGATGAGTAAGATTAAGTAATCTCTTGTACTTAACACTCGTATAACTTTTTTTGACGGGAAGGACTAGAAAATCCTAAGAGAAAGGCATAAATAACCATCTCACCACTGTTGCCCGCCAATCATAAATGACATCTGTATGCTTTGGCATAGCAAAAGTGTGATGTCAATAAAATTTGTGTGCTTCAGCATAGCAAAATTGGAAAGTCAAATATCATTGGGTATTTCTTTTCTATCTCTTATATGCTCATGCATGATATGCTTAAAAAGAAAATATGCAAAGAAAATTAAAAAGCAAAAAGATCAAAAATGCTTTAAATATGATTGCAAGCGTGTATTCTAGGAGATGTGGGAGTTATAGGATGTACCTCGAAGGTGATAGTCTCCATCAAATAGTTATGATTGTGTGTGAGTTAAAGTGATTTTCTCATATCTCAAATCATCATAACATGCATACACTTATGCAACCTTGCAATATTTTTCACACATAACACGCAATATTCTTTGCTACTCTTGATACATGTGCAGGTACAATATAATTTGGCCATCACAAGGTTTTACGTGTTAATGTATGCTCACTAAACTGACTTAACTTGTTTTTGAAATATAAAATTGGTTAGACATGTTTAGTGTATGTGTGTGTGTCTTTGGGATCCATATGCTTAAAATTATTGTTGAGAGATGTTTTTGAGAGCTTAATATGTTGATTGGATCATTGGTTGAGTTGCATGTTTGATTGCATTCATGTCTGTGTTTTTCACTTCTCGAAAAACTGTTTTTAAAAGCTAGCTCGACACCTCCTCGATACCTAGCTATTTATTGACCTTCTTAAGCTTTTTCTTATCGTAATCTCGACAGCTTCTCAACACCTGGTGGATCGATCAAGAAAGTTCCTGCCTCTTACCTTCCTCGACAGATGTCTCGACACCTCTCGACACCTTCATCTGTCGAGATTTACTGAGGGACTATATATTCTTCCTCGTGTGATTCGAACCTTATTTCTCTCGATCTCTCTCTCGATAGCTCTCTCTCTTCATCTCCCAAACACTCTCATATCACTACAATCTTGATCCTTAAGGTTTCTTCAAGCTTTTTCAAGAGTTTCTTCACTTGGTAAGCTTCTTATCTCTCATTCTTCATGCATTTCATGTTTTGAAACCTAGGTTTTGGGGTTTTTGAAAAATTTTGGGGTTTTTCATAATTGATGAGTTATTGTTGAAATTTTGGGATAGGTTTTCATTTAAGTGAGTTTAAAATCTCATACATTACATCACATTAGCATTATAACAGTATTATCATGCATTTAGTTGTGTGCTAATTGTTTGTGTGCTGGTAGGTTTGGATTGGGCTGAGCCCATGATGAAATTTACTTTGCATGTCACATGTTCATGCATTTCCCATGCATATGTACTCTCTTTTCAATAAACTTGTTATATTTGAACTGCTTGGGACTTTTCTAATTGAATTTTTTTTTCTCTCCCTCTCTTTCTGTTTGCGTTAGTCGTGTCTATGGCACCTAAGCGTAAATCGACTCCGTCTCAGAACCCTCTTCATTTTGGAGCTTCTTCATCTTCTGATTCTACTCCTTCTCATCCTCGGTTCTGTGATGAGGATGCCCAAAAGGCTTTCTCGGAGAACTTTTCTTGACGAGGCATTCATTTGGAATGCCAAGTCATTTTGGCGGACTTTGCCGACATCGATGTTCCTGATGTCATTCATAGTCAGGGATGGGAGTCACTGTGTGATGTCCCGGTCACCTGTCCTTCCATGCTTATACAAGAGTTTTACTCCAATATGCATGGAATTGATCGTTCTGTACGTCAGTTTTTCACTCGTGTTTGAGGTACGCGCTTCCCTGTCACACCACAACTTGTTGTGGATGTGCTTCGGGTTGCTAGGGTAGAGTTTCCTGACTATCCTAGTTGTGAGTGTCTGAGGACTGTATGCAAAGATTAGCTCATTGCTGCTTTCTGTGAGTGCTCTTTTAATTGGGGTGATCGTCTGTTTACACCATGTAGGCCTTTTGCTAAAGGTCCTAGATTCTTGAACATGGTGATGACCTTTGTACTCCATCCACTCTCTCACTACAACTCCATCACAGAGTCTCGTGCTCTATTTTTGTTGTCCATTCTTGAGCATCTTACTATAGACTTCCCTTCTCATTTTATTCTTTCTATTATAGATGTTTATCTGGATTTGGCGTCCCGTGATAAGCTTAACTTTTCGTCCGCTATCACGAGGATTTTACGCCATTTTTCCGTCTCTTTTTCGGTGTCCGACCATTTCACTTTCATGTGTTCCATAGACGCCACTACTGTAAAACGTAGTGAGGCATAGTTTTGGTCACGACAGAAGTCAGCAGCTCCTCCTTCTCTTTCGAGTCCATCTTGATAAGCTTCATCCACATCTGCTCATTCCTCTTCTATGGGCGATGTGACTCTAGGAGACATCATAGCGTAGCTGCAGCGCATGGATGCTTGCCTTGATACACTCTCTACTGAGTTGTATCAGGTGAACGTTCGTGTTTGCTGTATTGCTAGGCGGCAGGCGAGCTTGGGTGGCTTTGTTTATGAGGCTTTTCCTCCCCCACCTACTGTGGATTCTGAGTCTGTGTCTGATGATGATGCTGGCGATGACGATGATGCTTCTGATGATGATGGAGATGCTAGCTCTATCGATGAGATGTCTACTTGACACTCTTACCCTTTGTCACTCGTGACAAAAAGGGGGAGTAATTTTGGGATATGAGAGTAGTCATTTTTAGGGGGAGAGTTAGTATAGGATTTTTTGTTAGGAGGAGTGTTGTTATGAGGGATGTAGTGAGGATATTATGTATCTTTTCTTTTCTTTCTTTTTAGATACATTGTTCTTGTACATTGGGTCTTGTGATCATTTTTACACATAAATTGTACTTATTCTCTATATGTGGATGTATGTTTCTTTTACCTATCCTTACATGTGTTGTTCTTTTCTTCCTTTATGCACATGCTTCTTATTACTTGTATGCAAGCTATTATTTCTATTCCATACAAAGATGCCTTGATGAGTTTTGTTTGAAGTGTTTCAGAAATACAGGTTGTCAAAGCTTACGTACGCATACAGAAAGCTGTGTACGCAGGTTGATTCACTTGTACACATAGCGAGGGTTTCCTTTGGCCTTTGTTAGGACATATGTGTTTCACTTGTTAAGAACATATGTCATTCTTTTATGTAATTGGCTAATCCTTTGACAAAACACACTTTACTTGTAATTGAGTAGATCTAGGTGTTTTTAATACTTTAAGAAACTGTGTTTCAAGATCAAATGTTGAAATCATCAAGTCTATCCAAGAAACAAACTGAGAAGTGCAAGTTCATTAAAGCTCGATAGTTAGCTCGACAACTAGCATGTGTTGAGGTTTAAGAAGCTGTTCAGCCCGTGTGCTCGACACCTGCTCAACAGCTGCTCGACAACTCCTATCTGTCGAGGTTTAAGAAAGATACAGAAATTCTGATATGTTTTCTTGGGATCTGTGAATATGTCTTTGGGTCTTCTTTTCTCCTAACCCTAGACATATAAAAGGATTATTTTAAGGGCCGTCAAAGAGTTCACAAGTTGCACAAGCATTAAGCAAAGTCTGTTCAAGCAAATTGTGACAGGAGACAAAGTTTTGCTCTAGTTCATCATTCTTGAAGAAGTTGCTGTGTATGTGCACTATAGGGTTTTGTGACCACGCATCTTCTTGATCTTCATTGTGTGGATGAACTGAAGAACTTTGCAGCCAACAAACTTCTCTAGTTGGTGATTGAAGTCGTGTACTGGGATTCGCGCAATTGGTTAGTCATGTACTTGGGAGCTATGCATCAAAAGGAGAAATTGTCATTACAGAACAAGTTAAATTAGGTATTGGGGTAAGGGTTCAACTGTAGGTTGGTATAAGGTACTGAGATTCCTTTATTTGTAACCGCTTGTTATGATAATAGTGAAATTTCGGGAGTGGTGACCTTAAAATCACCTGGTGGGGTTTTTGCCGTGTAGGTTTTCCCCATTCGTAAATAAATCACCGTGTCAAATTTATTTTCCGTTGCACTTAGATTAATTGGTGATTTGTTTGTGCTACAACACATTTTGCATGTTAATTTGATTAATTAATAACTTTGCTAGTTAATCAATTAATTTAATCACAAGGGGTCAATACGTTTTTGTCCTATCAACCTTATTTTTCAAAAATTAATTTATTTTCTCATTAAAAATTATATTTTTCATTTTAACACTTCTCTAGTAAATTTAAACTTCTAATTGGGCCCTAAACCAACCTTGGAGTCTTAGAATTCAGCATCATTGGGGAGTCGTAAGGGGTATAAAATGTGGTGTCTATAGATGCCTTTCTTTTGATTCATGAGCTTCGCAAAAAAAATCAAATGAATAAGAGACAAAACATTTTGTTTCGACATACGGCTCGGGCACAGCCCATGAACACAACACAAATCACGCATACATGGGGCAGGGTGCAACTCTGAAGAGTTGCGTGGGGTTTCGTATGTCTGAATTCCCACCTTTGTTGCTTGAGAAACGAGCAATGAGCAACGACAGGTTTGCTATCCCAGAACCTGTTTTGCCAATTGCCAGCAAGGAGCAAATGGTAAGTGACTTACTATCCTAGAGTCACTAAAAGAAAAAACAAAGGTGCTCTTTCGAGCTTAAACATTAAAATAAAGGGTGCTCTTACGAGCTCAAACAAATAAACAAGGGGCGTTTTTACGAGCTTAAAAGAATATATATATCTGTGGTGTCCATCTAGGGCTCTTGCCTCAAACTTCTCCGGGTTGTACTTGTCTTCTATCTCCATCTCTACCTATTCTGGTGAGGCTCTTGCCTCAAGTTAACCTTGGTCTCTACCTTTTCTACCACACCTGCATGTTCTATTCCCGTAGGATATGTGTGCAAAATTTGTATGGTGTGCCTGCATGTTTAACTCCCGAAGGATATGTGCACAACTTTGACTTGTATAGGATCAATGTCTGCACATTCAATTCTCGTAGGATATGTGCACCATTTTGACTTGTATAAGACTTGTGACTGCATATTCAATTCTAGTAGGATATGTGCACAAGGTTTGTATTCTAACTTTCTGACTTGTATGAGATTTATACTTGCATGTTCAATTCTTGGAGGATATATGCACAAGATCTACATTTTGACTTTCTAACTTTTATGGGGTTTAGTGCCTGCATGTTCAATTGCCGTAGGATATGTGTATGAATTCTGTGTTACATGGGATTGGTGCCTACATATTCAATTACCGGAGGATATGTGCACCATTTTGACTTGTACAAGATCTGCGCCTACATATTCAATTCCCGTAGGATATGTGCACAAGATCTGCATTTTGAATTTCTTGACTGTTTTTGAAAGATCCACTGGGGATGTTGGAGAGCTCACTGGGGAGTATGATTTTGTTGAAAAGTGCTTTGGGTGATGATTCCGACTTACCACTTAGTCTTGATGGTGTATGGCTTACTGAGGAGAAGGTAGCTTACTAGGGATTTTCTAATGGTGTCTTGTTCACCGAGGAACTTCCCTCCACCGGGGAAATGATTATCTTCTTCTTGCTCATAAATCACTGAGGATTGATGTTAACTCTGTTGGAAAACATAGTTTTGCATCTCATACAAAATAAGTAGTGGAAATTTAAAGGATCTACTACATTCATGTGAGATAACATGGAATTTCTAAATTTTAGAAACAAAGAACAGGAAGGTGTACCTTGATGCAGTGAAATTCCAAAAAAAAAAAGTTCAAACTTGGGAAGACCTTCAATCTTCACCACATTTCCACATATGCCCAAGATGTATGGTCTCTTAATCAGTTATGTATGCACTTGTTCAAGAGAAAGTGTGTTAAGAGAAAACTATATTTTTCTCTTTTAATCGTACCTATGTTTATAACTATCAAGACCGTTACTTTATTTAATAACTCTTGTTAAATAAACAACTGATTATTAATTGGGATAGCCCAATTGGCCTTTAGTGTGTGGCTTGGGATAGGACCAAAGGGACAAATAAAGCTCTAACTTCAATGGGCTTCGGGCTTATCTGTCAACTCTTGACAAGCCCAAAGTTACCATTAATTATATTATATATGTCACGCCCTAAACCCAAAAGGGTCTAAAACATGAGAAGTACATCCCAAGGGTACCTATAGATTTTTCCTTTTGGCCAATCAAACTATAGGAGTTCTATTTTCCTTTCTTTTCCACAGGATAAGAATATATAACCATACTAAAATCTCCACATTACAAGTCAGAGCTCTATAACACATTTATAAACAATAACTAAAATTTTGTGTCTCCACATGATACATAAATATATTACAAAACTCCAAATGATTTAAACAGAAAGTCCCAATGTTCTCTAAAATATGCAATCCCAACAAAATTCTTGGGCTAACAAACCTTAAGAGCCCAACTTCTAATAAAATTAACTACTATTAGCTCCCTTAAAAACAACTAGATCGAATCACCAACCATTAGTAATGTATGTCTCCCAATTCAGCATAAAATTCCAATCACTACCGACAAGGCAAGCTCCATTCCCATGATATAGCTAATTGATCTATAAGACTGTAAAAGATTGGGATGAGTTAAAGTCCAGTAAGTAGCATAATTAATGGGGGTGGGGGAAATGCAAGTTTCATCTTCAATAATAATAATATGACAAAAATGATTTAATAATGAAACACAGTTTCTCAAAGTAAATCCCTTCAAACTATATACTATAATTTGTGAGCACCAACAATATAATTTCCAAAGCCATAATATCTAACATAAGGTAAATTATCACAAGTATACCACACTACCACATAGACTGGTCAGGAGATCCACCTATTTACAACTGGCATGATATTGTCCTCTCTGGTATGCAGACTATTGGCCCTATGGACAGCAGCCTCACCCATACCCTCAAAGTTTTTCTCTCCCCCCATGGGTAGCAGAGAGAGCGCGTCAAATAAGATCTCTCTTGCATGTGGTCTCTTGGCCCCATGGGCAGCAGCCTCACCTACACACAATCAAGGAATCTCTTCCCCCTATGGGCAGCAGGGAAGAACGCGTCATCCAAAGTGAAAGGGCACTGACCTAGACTTGATTCCGTTGTCACAAAGACTACGAAAACCAAATCCGGTGATCACCGGGAAATCACACATGGCATGGTGTTAAAAACCACATAAGCTCATAGGTTACATTACTTTGAAACACATAGTTCATATTCAGGCAGTTTCAAAAAACCTTAAATAATCTAACTTCTACAAAGTTTGTAAGGTTTTCAACTTCATTCTTGTCAAGAGATTTTCTATCAATTTCCCAAATAATACAAGACAAGATAAGCATCTCTAAATTTTTCAATATACCATAAAATCAATGACTTTCTTATCAAAGATTAAATAAAAGATGCTTATTTTTCCATATCAATAATTCATATATTTCCCCAAATGCAATACCAAATATGATGCATTTTCATATATAATCATATATATATATATATATATATATATATATATATATTAAGGTTACGACATAGTAGTTTTTTTTTTTCAGGAAAATACAGTTTCCATAGGTAATTTCCAAAAATGTGTTTAACCCAAAAACAACATTTATGTTATTTTCCAAAAATCCCATTAAAAAGCTACTTACCTTGTAACCGCAAAATCCTAATTTTCCAAGCTCCAAGGAGATTAGCTAGAGCCTAAACAATATCAAGTAAACCTATCACAATAAATATAGAGCTTGAAATTGCATCTAGCCATAATTTAGGAATTGCCAAATAATCACTTAATTAGGCAAGCCTAGTATCTAACCTCATCAATAATGTATTCCACTTCCAAAATTTCTCAAAACAATTTAATTTGCAAGGCATAGACTCCCATTTATACTCATAAATCATTCAAGGTGTCATAGCTAACATCAAAACCTCCACACTTTATAAGTACTTCCCACAAGATTTATATAACATCATCAAGTGACCCATGACCCCAAAATCATAATTTTCTCCAAGACAAACAATTTAAATCTTTAACAAGCTCCAAATAATCAATAAAATTATATTCACCATCCATCACATGTTATAACTCAAAACCTCTAAATTTTCACCATAACAAGCCTTAGATAGCCCTCATTGTAAAAATCATGAACTCACTCATCAAATACATCCACCAAGACCAAAACCCATACATATAAACACATGAATATCATTTCCAAAGCTCTTAAATCACATGAATATCATTATTAAAGCTTGGGTAAAATAACCTCAAACAAGAACATAATACCCATCAAAAGAGATTAGAACTTTTACCGCAAATAACTTATGTGAAGGTGTGATGTTCTTGAGGGTTTTTTAGTGATTTTGCCGAAAAAAATGGTGGAGGTGATGATGAGGAATATACCAATGGGAGAGTGAGGGAGAGGAATGTGTGTATGTGTGTTGTGTTGACTGAAAATGAAAAAGAAAAGGAAAACAAGAATGAGAGTGACCGGCCAAAGAGAGAAAAGAGAGAATTGTGAGATATGTGGTGGGGGAGGATGAGTTAGGTGAGGTAGTTGGGAGGCACGTGGGAACCAAAAAAATCTACCTCTTTTTTTTTTTTTTTTGGGTTTGACTGGGATGTTACAATATACCACTATATAAATATAATTGCACTCTAGGCTTTATTAACAAAATTAAATCCCAAGACATTATTATCTAAACAATTAATCTCTTCATGAAAATATTCGTAATAATACAAAGTCATAATATATAACTGTCATTTTGAAAATTACTACCTCTTGATCCTTGAGTACCTAGTTTAATACTTTAAATTATTCATATATATATTTGTGAACCCAAATTTCATAAAATATAAACTTTATTAACTCTTTACCAAAGTGGTTAAACCTAACACTCTGAATAACCAAACACATTAAACTTATCTCAAGGGAATATTTAATATCTCTGTAAAGAGACTATGAATTCCATCTTGAGAATAAGTGTTCCTTTAGCACTATGTGTGGCTGCCTAACATATTGAGATTTTGACCGTTGAATTAGATATCACTCATAATATATCAAAGCAACCTACATTTCATGATCGGGTTCACTATCCTCTGAGGATTGAGAGTTTATGTAAATGAAAGTCGTGAGATTTATTATTCAGTTCACAGTCGTTAATAGAATAATTAATCTCATAGCGATCTAGTTTAATATGTGTTATACACTTAAAACATATTAACATATCAACTAGAAGTCTCCACTTCCATAATCAAGACAAATCATCTTAGTTGACACGTTATAGTCTTCGCAGATGAAATGCCTAATTTCATTATTGACTACGAACTAAATCACATAAATCACATACTGTGCATCTTAAGAACTATATGATAATGTCCAAATATTCATGTTACCATTATTTTAGATAATAAAACAACTTTATTATTTATAACATAATGTCATATGTAACTTCATACAATAGGATTTTAGGGCAATAATCCTAACAATCTCCCACTTGCCCTTAAAGACTATTGCACACCAATCTAACTCCCATTCCCTCTACGTGTGACTCAAAAGTCATATGGGGCAAGGCTTTGGTAAAGGGATCTGCTAGATTATTAGCACCATTAATCTTTGCTACTATCACATCTCCTCGAGTCATAATGTCTTGAATAATATGATACTCACAATGTCTCGAATAATATGATACTTTCTTTCTATGTGCTTTCCTTTCTTGTGATTCCTTAAATCCTTGGATTGTGAAACTGCTCCACTATTTCTTTCTATGTGCTTTCCTTTCTTGTGATTCCTTAAATCCTTGGATTGTGAAACTGCTCCACTATTGTCACAAAACAATGTGATTGAGACTTGTTCCATTCTCATAATACCAAGATCAGAAAGGAATTTCTTGAGCCAAACATGTTCCTTTGCTGCTTCATAAGCAGCAACATATTCAGCTTCCATGATGGAGCCAGTAATACAAGATTGTTTAACACTCCACCTCCAAAGTTGAACACACAACCTGAAGTGGACTTTTTGAAATCAAGATCTGACTGAAAATCAGAATCTCTGTAACCAATAGATATCAAATCCTCTCAATGGTAAACAAGCATATATTATGCTCAGATACTTGAGAATATGCTTTACAGCCTCCCAATGTTTTGGCCTTGGATTTGATTGATATTAGTTGACCATGCCAATTGAATAACAGATGTCTGGCCTAGTACATAGCATGGCATACATAAGACTTCCCACTGCTAAAGCATAGGGAATTTGTCTCGTCATCTTTTCCTCTTCAAAAGTCTTAGGCCTTTAGTTATCAGAGAAAGGAACTCCATGCTTGAAAGGAAGTAATCCTTTTTTGGAGTTTTGCTTGCTAAACCTTGCTAGAATCTTATCTATATATCTAGCTTGAGATAAGCCTAACATCTTATTCTTTCGATCTCGCCAAAGCTTGATCCCTAGGATATAATAACCCAGGAAAACTAAATCGGTAAAAAACTTGGGGAGGATTTAACCTAGCTATCCTCAAGGTAAAAGAGATTCACTATGAAAAAATTGAAGTTTTACAATAGCGACTTAGACCACTAACTTCCTATTGCTACCTTGAGTAGAAAACTTACTACCATGACCACATGACAATTTCAAGTCCATAGACTACTTCTTTCTTGGATCCACAACAACCACAAGTACACCCACTTGTGTTTTTCTTTAAGCTCTTTATGCAGCAATTGAAGCAATCACCAAACTCTTGACATCAATCTTGATCTTGATAACTCTAAGTATGTATGAAGGCAAACACCTCTAGATCTCACAAGAGATTCATACACACAGCATATCAACAACCTAAAAAATGTGGCTAGGGTTTTTCTTTTTATACTAGAAGCAAAACATAAAACCCTACATGTCATATGGGCTTGGGCTTGGGCTTGAGTTGGAAAATTATGAAGAAAAACAATCTGTACAAGCTTCGATTGATTGAGTCTAATTTTCGATCGATCGAGCTTTGCAAATTTACACAATAAATCTTGCAATACACTCGATTCCAACCTTACACATAAACACAGTTTGAGCAGCCTAAATCTAGACTAAATGCTTTAATCATGGTTTGCCAACATTACACATTGAACTTCTAATACATTAGTTCCTAATTCCTTAGAACCTAACAAGGCATTTCTGAGATAGCTTCAAAAGTTTCTCCTAAAAGTGTAAATCTTTCAGGTGGCCTAATATTCCTCCCACTATGACAAGGTTCCAGTGTACTAGTCATCTCATGAGTAGTGTCTTGCGGTGTATCTGATACAACCACATCATTCCTAGTTTCATCTATTGATTGCTCAATTACAGATTCATTCATTTTAGCTAAGACAACTCTACTTTTAGGTGTAAAATTATTCATATAGTCACTCTCCAAAAATTTGGCATTAGTATTAACACACACTTTGTTATCATTATTACTATAGAATAAACCTCCCACAGTTCCTTTTGGATATCCTACAAAGAAAACCACTTCTATTTTAGATTGCAACTTGTCAGACTTTCCTTTCAACACATGTGCTAGACAACCCTAAATATGGAGATGTCTCATACTAGGCTTATGCCCAATCCACAACCCTATAGGTGTTTTAGGAATAGACTTCGAAGGTACTAAATTTAGAAGATATATTGCAGTATTTAAGGCATATCCCCAAAAAGAAGTTGGTAGAGTTGAGTAAATCAACATGGATCTAACCATATCTAAAAGAGTCATATTCCTCATTTCCGCTACACCATTTTGTTGTGGAGTTCCAGATGCAGTCAACTGGGATATAATCCCATTTTCTGTTAAGTAATCCTTGAAATCCCTAAGAAAATATTTGCCACCATGATTAGATTGAATGACCTTTATGCGTTTACCTAATTGATTTTCCACTTCAGCCCTAAAATCTTTGAACTTTTCAAAAGCTTCAAACTTTCGTTTCATTAGGTACACATAACCAAATCTAGAGTAATCATCAGTGAAAATAATGAAATACTTATAGCCACCTCTTGCTTGGATAGACATAGGACCACATACATCTGAATGCACTTGTTCTAGAAATTCTTTGGCTTTATGCCCTTTTGCATTGAAAGGCCTTTTTGTCATTTTACCTTCCAAACAAGATTCACAAATTGGGAATTCATCAAAATTTGAAAGCTCAATTAGTGTAAAACACTATAGCTTGTTTAGACCCTCAATTTTAAAACTACGGCTTAATTGCTTTTACTCTAACTTATGTAAGTTCGGAACAAGAGTAAAAGATGCACAATAACCGGAACTACTCTCTAAGCCATAACCACAAGCAAGCAACAATAAATATAAAGCTTAAAGAGTAAAGGAAGAGAGATGCTAACACAAGATAGCACCAAGATGTGTTATTAAAGAGGAAACCGAAAAACTTCGTGAAAAACCTTTTCGCGACCCTCCAAGTCGAAATCGATCCACTAGGAAATAAGTTGTAGTACACGAATATCAAAAAGACCCTCAAAGCCTAATATACCCAATGTACTTGAGCCCTCCAAGTTCCAGCTATCAACGGACTTCTCAGGGTCTTGTCTTCACTAGTTATCTGAATCCCGTAATACTGCTCAATTGCATTTGCCAAGCCTCACCGGCTTCTTTTGGAAAATTCCAAATGCTTCCCAAGCTTCAAAACACTCTTTACACTTTGAATAGGTGTGGGTTGTGTTTGGGTATAAATCTCCTCTCAAGGCATAACAATGGGAGAGGGAAGGGAAGGATAAGAGATTACAAGGATTTTTCACTAAATGATGACTAGCTCTCTCTCTAAAAGGTGGGTGTGTTGTAGAAACCTCTCTAGGGTTTTCTTTTGATTAGCCTATTTTTCACTTTTGTGGGTAATGAGGGTATATATAGTATAGGTGAAGGGTATAAGAGTCACACTTAAAATCCTCTAGCCAGAGAGTTTTGCGGGTACCTCGCGAGATGGCCTTTCTCATGACGTACTCGTGAAATGACAGGCTGGCATGATTTTTCAGCTTCTAATCATGTGGTTCACTCATGGCCTTTTTGTGAAAACCTTTAATCACAAGCTTCTTGTTAGGATATGTGCCCTTTAAATCTTATTGTATAATGCTATGTATGACATTATGTATGATATTATGTTGTGATTAATAAAATTGTTTTATTATTATCTAAAATAATGGTAACATGAATATTTGGATAGTATGTGATTTATGTGATTTATCCACAAAAGATATAAATCACAAGTTCTTTGTAAACTTATAATTTTAATTCATAGTCGGTGATGAGATTAGGCATTTCATCTGCGAAGACTATAACATATCAACTAAGATGATTTGTCTTGATCATGGAAGTGGAGACTTCTAGTTGATATGTTTTAAGTGTTCAAACATATTGAATTGGACTGCTATGAGATTTATTATTCTACTAATGACTGCCAAATGAATAATACATCTCACAACTTCTATTTACATGAACTCTCAATCTTGAGAGAATAACGAACCTGATCATGAAGTGTAGGTTGCTTTGATATATCAGGAGTGAGATCTAAAGTCACGATCAAAACCTCAGTATGTTGGGCTGCCACATTTAACGTTAAAGGAATACATATTCTCAAGATGGAATTCATAATTTCTTAATGGAGATACAAAATATTCTCTTGAGATAAGTTTAATGGGTTTGGTTATTCAGAGTGTTAGGCCGAACCACTTTAGTAAGAAGTTACTAAAGTATATATTTATGAAATTGGATTTCATAAATATATGATGAATAATCTAAAGGATTAAATCGGGTACTCAAGGATTAAGATGTAGTAATCTTTAAAGTGGTAGTCTGTTGGAAAATCTGGTTTTGTATCTCATACAAAACACACAGCGGAAGCAACAAACACGGATCTACTTCATTCATGAAAGATAACATATAACCTTGAATTATAATACAAAGAATAGAAAGCGTATCTTGGTGCGGTGAAATTCAAAACCAAGACTTGAAGTACTTGTGAAAACTTTTAATCTTTACTCCAATTCCACTCAATGCCCAAGAAGTGTGTGTTGGAAAATTTGGTTTTGTATCTCATAAAAAAACACACAGCAGAAGCAACAATTATGCAGATCTACTTCAATCATAAAAGATAACATGTAACCATGAATTCTAGAATAAAGAATAGAAAGCATACCTTGATGTAGTGAATTTCAAAACCATGACTTGAGAATACCTTTAATCTTCATCTCAATTCCACATGGTGCCCAAGATGTGTGGTCTCTTGATCAGTCTTTTTGTACATAGATTCTCAAAGAAAATTCTTCTTCTTCTCCTTGTGGTGAAAAACTGATTTCTTTTCTTTTTATCATACGTATCTCTTAACTACTTTAGTAGTTCCTTTATTTAATAACTTTTATTAAATAAAAAATGATTATCTAATTGGGTTAGCCTTTTGGGCCTACTTAATTGGGCTTTAGTTTATGGCTTGAGATGGGACCAAAGGGAACAAATAAGACTCTAGTTCCAATAGGTCTTGGGCTTTTCTGTCAACTCTTGACAAGTCCAAAGTTACCATTAATTATATTCAATACCACTATAAGAATACAATTACACTCTAGGCCTTATTAATAAATTATATCCAAAAACTTTATTATACATTCAAACCCTTCATTAAAATATTCGTAGTAATACAAAGTCATAAATATAGATTGTCACTTTGAAGATTACTACATCTTAATTCTTTATGTTGTTCATCATATATTTATGAAATCTAATTTCATAAATATATACTTTAGTAACTCCTTATTAAAGTGGTTGGGCCCAACACTCTGAATAACCAAACCCATTAAAATTATCTCAAGGGAATATTTTATATCTCCGTTAAGAGATTATGAATTCCATCTTGAAAATATATGTTCCATCAACATTAAATGCGGCTGCCTAACATACTGAGATTTTAACCGTAACTTATAGATCTAAAGCAACCTACATCTCATGATCAGGTCCATTATTCTCTCAGGATTTACAGTTGATGTAAATAGAAGTCATGAGATTTATTATTCATTTGACAGTCATTAGGAGAATAATAAATCTCACAGCGGTTCAGTTCAATATGTCTTAACTTTTAAAGCATATTAACATACCAACTGGAAGTCTCCTGTTCCATGATTAAGACAAATCATCTTACTTGATATGTTATAGTCTTCGCAGATGAAACGCCCAATTTCATCACCGACTACGAACTAAAATTCTGAGTTTACAAAGAACTTGTGATTTATATCTTCTGTGACTAAATCACATAAATCATATATTGTGCATCTCATGGACTAAGATAATGTCCCAGTAGTTCATTAATAAATAGTCTTATATAATTAAACAATTTAATTACTTATGACATGCTAATAAATTGGATTTTAGGGCATAAACCCCAAAAATCTCCCATTTGCCCTTAAAGACAATTTATCATATATCCGACACTTATCTCCCTTTAGAGTAATTCATAGTCATTCTAAGGCAAGGTTTGAAAACAAGTTTCGGCCAGATTTATTACATAAATTATCTTTTCTACTACTACTTTTCACGTACTCATATCTCTCTAATAAGATGATACTCACACTTAATGTGTATCTTCACCACCTAGGATGAACACATATCTTGAAGTCCAACTTTATAAATCACAATCAAACTACAAGTTAGTATTTGTACATCTAGTAACCATTAAAACTTCACTTTTGTGGACAAGTATACAATCCCTCATTCTCCTAAGATATTTGAGTATATGCTTTACTCCTACTAAATTAAGTGATCTTTGATTCAATTGAATTTGGTTATCGTGCCCACTGCAAAATAGATATTTAGCCTAGTATATAGCATAGCATAAAGACTTCCAATTGATTTAATATAAGGAACCGTCTTAATATGCTCTTCCTTTTTTATGTCTTAGGACTATAGTCCTATATAAAGGAATTTCAAACTTAAAAGGAAAGAATCATTTCTTGAAGTATTACGTGCTATACTTGGCTAGAATCTATTGATGATAATAACTCTACATCATTCTAAATGATTAGATTGTCATCAACATACATTAAGAAATTTATTATTCTATATAACTTTTAAACACATAAGGCCTTTTAATACTTGATCAAAATCAAACAATTTGATTGCTTGATCAAATATGATATTTTATGATTTAGATGCTTGCTTTAGTCCATAAATGGAATTTAAGCAACTTGCATACTAAACACTACTGGTTCTTTGCTATGAACAAGTCTAGTTACATCAAATAGATGTCTTCCTCAAGATTGCTACTAAAAGAAGTTTTCTTGATATTCATTGCCAGATTCATCCAAATAAAATATAATGAATAAGAGAATCTAGATAGAGTTAAACTTGAATATTGGTGGAAAAATCTTTTTGTAATCGAACCATTTCTTTTTAAATAAATCTTTTTGCCACTAGTCTTGACTTTGAAGGTTTGCACCTTCAAATCTATCAATCTCATTTACTTGTAGACCTATTTGAAAACAATAGGCTTAATGCCATTAGGCGCCTCTACGAGTTCTAGACTTTAAATAGAATCTAATTCTATTCACATAACCTTGATCCAGTAATTCATATTTGTATCATCTATTGCCTTTACGTAGGACCGATGATCAAATTCATACCCTTAAGGAATGAGTTCAAAAGTTTATCCCAAAAGTATGAATTTATTTGGTAATCCTCCCACTACGATATTGTACCCGCGTACTAGCTATTTATCTAGAATAATGCCTTATGGTGTATCTAATTCAACCATCTCATTTCTAAATGTATTTTATAGTTGTCCTATAACAAATTTTGATATTTTTCTTCTAGAACAATCTACCTTTACTTTAAAGGAGCCCTATTCCTTCTTTATGTATGCACTGACTTAAAGAAGTCATTGGAACTTTATTCCTTTACAAAAAGGAACCCTAGATCTTATTATCCTCTAAATAGAATTCATAGACTAGGAATATAACAAAATAATGGTTCTAAAAGCTCATCTTTCACCAATCTTGAATATCATTTAGATTAATAAGATTTATAGACATAAGTGCCAAAACATACAATTACAAAAGATGGAAACTTTCTCTTTAAAAAAAAAAAACATGTAAATTTCCATCCAGAAGACAATCATGGACAATGCTTAGCTTTACCAAAACATAAACAATTTCCTTTTGGTCATGCTTTTGAGACTAATTTCCTTTTGGCAATTACTAGGGCAACTAACTTGTCCAACTGTTTGGTATTATAATTCCTCTTCTTACCACCCTTACATTTTGGTTTAGGCTAAGAATTTGAATTAAATCATATTGATCATAGCCTTAGCTTTTAGGATGTCTTCCGTTGCGTAGAAATCACTCATCAATTCAAATAATATAAAAGAATTCAATTATTTTCAAAAACAATCTGAATTGATCAAATGATTCTAACAAGGACTTGTGGATCATATCCAAGTGAGATTGACATTTAATTTCTACATCCAAGAATTCCAATTCATTTTAAAAACAAAATATTTTTATAAAATGATTTAGAATTAGAACTCCTTAAGCCTTTCATAACACTCAATATGATTCATACCAAACATCTCATTTAGACTTAATATAAAGTCTAAGTCTAGTACTAACTCTTGCATCTCATGTAGTAGCACAATTGAGATAGAAGCCAATAAAACCTTACAACATTTCAATGGAGACTATGATCATATCATAAGCTATCTTCCATCAATGCATCATGCATAGGAAATTATGACAATGCTTAATCGAAAACATAAATATGTATTTCAGCTCCTTTAAGCACCGTGTCCAAAATTTATTTCTTAGTTAATGTGATTCAATTAAAATAGTAGCTAGAGGACAAAATTTATGACAACTTTATTTCGAGACTATGAACATAATTACAGGGGCATTATTATTTTGCATCCATAACCAAATAATATGGAACCCGAAAAACATACTATACTAGGTGCAACGACAACCCAATCCATGTCTATAATTCCTTGGTAGCAAATTTATTATAAACACATTAATTGGTTGAGAACTATTCTCATTATTAGTGCTATCATGATAACTCTTATCATACACTAATAATATGTCGTAATACCTTCAGCCTCTAAGTAATAATGACATAGCTCCTTTGAGAGGTTAACATTACACTTAGTCTAGTGTACACCATTATCTAGAATCATGTGTAGCCACATTTCATCTCCCTTATAGTGTTTAAACTTGTAGTACCATGAAACAAAACACCCTCCTTTGGGATCGCGAGGCATATACGCCAAGACGAGGTGCTTGTTCACACTACTTTAAACGGGTAAGTTCAATCTTGTAGTACTATGAAGTAAACACCCTCCTTTGGGATCGCAAGGCATATACGCCAAGACGAGGTGCTTACCCACACTACTATGAACCGACAATGGAGGCCGTGAGATCTAATCCTTGTATCTTTCTCCCATTAGAAATTTTAAAACAAGTGGAGTGTCCCGAAATCATTGTGATCTTATCACAATTTTAACCCTACACATTAAATGTGTTTAATTTTTTAAATTCAATGTGATGTAACTAAGTCACGTCACAATAGTGTAACGAACATTCATGCTATCATAAAGAAGTTTAACCTTGTAATCTGTGAAATAAATACCCTCCGCATGGAATGCAAGACTCGAAGTCAAGACAAGGTATCTATTCACATTACAATAAACTTAACAAAAGGGTTATTTCATCACTCCCACTCATTATTTGGGTTTTTCTTTAAATAATTGTGATCTCATCACAACTAATAACCTTGCACTTGATGAAGACTCTAATATTATTAGAATCACTAACTAAAATGGAAATCCTAAACTATTTAGGATTCCTTAAACACTAGTGAACCAAAAATTAGTTATATAGAACTCTATCCTTAATTTACTAGATAAAGTATTCTAATCTCATTAGAAACTATATAACTTTAATTAGAATTTTAATCTCATTAAAAACTTCTAATTAAAATAAATTAAGGACTTTTAATCATAAAATAATTTAAGATTAAGAGTTCTATTTAACTAATATCTTTGATCTCATTAGCTCTTTTAGTTAGAACCATGTGTAATCACATCACACATTGCCTTACACCTTATACATTTGAAAACATTTAGAAAAAATTCAAAATTCCCTTCAAATGCATTTTCGCAAGAATCTCCCGACTAAGCTCTTCCCGCAAAAATGGGTTAAGGCAAAATAGTTAAAACATAAAATTCAGACAGAAACTTTCGCTACTGTCTCACGGGTATCTCGTGACTAAGTGCTTCTCGCGAAAACGAGTTAAACAAAAAATTGAAAACACAAAATTCAGACAGAAACTTTCACTGCTGTCTTGTGAATATTTCGCGAGTAAAGCTTAACCGCGAAAATTTTTGTGCTTTAGTGGCATTTTTCGCGAGTAGCCTCGTGAGAAGCTTACTCATGAAAAACCCATGTTTTCAGTTTTTCAAGTAACCATTTTTGACATCTTCATTGTTCTTCCATAAAAAACACTTTTGATTTTATCAACAAAGATTTACAGATCAAACATAAGGGTTTGCAATATCAAGATTAAGAACCATAATATGCTAGAAACCTTGAAAACACAATCCAAATCTCATTTGGAATAAATTTCATAATCCTAGCATTACCATGATGTTTGATCATAAAATAAATATATAATACAAGGCAAGCAACAATACGATGAATCCTTCATAAACAATTTGCATGTAAACCCATATATATATATATATATATATAATATAATATACGGATTGTACAACCAAGGCAAATATTACATGCTTATAAAATGGCCATCAAGAACTTGCATATAAACCCATATATTTAATTGAAAGCATGTTAATGGCGGAAAGAAATTGCCATATAGGTCCACAAAACCATGCAAGATCAAAAGCCTTATAATAATCAAACCATGCAAGCCTTATATTTATCTATATATATATAAAACCGAAATTTTTGAAACTCTCACAATTTTCCACGTTAGCATAATATTTATAAAAAAAAACCGTAATAAAACTTTTTTCTGATTTATTTCTTTTATTAAATATATATACTCTCCTTTCACAAACCAAACACTCTTCCCTGATATAACTTTGAAACCAAAACACTCTGAAACCAAAAAAACGTAATAAAACTTTTTTCTGATTTATTTCTTTTTATTAAATATATATACTCTCCTTTCACAAACCAAACACTCTTCCCCGATATAATTCTAAAACCAAAACACGCCAGGCAGAACCTCTCCTTTCGACGAAACTAAACCCAGCACCTCTCCTTTCGACATTACTCACCAAACGCAGAACCTATACACTCTCTCAAATGCAGATCCAAGCTATTTCACAGAAAGCTGACCCAGCCTCCATATCAGAGCATTCTCTCTCGGTATCTCTCAATTAATCTATGAATAAACTTTTTTCCTATTGTCTTTAATTAGGTTTTTTTGTCAATTTAAGGATTTTGTCTTTAATTAGGTTTTTTTTTTTTTTTTTTTTTGTCAATTTAGGGATTTCAATTCCTAACCCCTTTTTCTCTCTATTCTTTTTTGTTGAAGTTAGGGAAACACTCATAGAAAATCAAATTCTACAGGTTTTATAAGAAAGTGGAGATGTATTGAAGAGCCTCCTAACCTTCAAAATCTAACAACAATCCTACAGGTTTTGCTTTACCTTCAAGTTTTTCTTTATTTTGCTATCTAGGTTTTTTAGCACATCTGATTTAGCTTAGCTTAATCATTTGTTTGATTGAATAATTATTTGGGCACCTAAAATGTCAGCCTTCTTTGTCTCCACTAAGTCCCTTGTTTTTTTTTTTTTTTTCAAACCTTCTACCTCTTCTGTACAAGTTCATGTCTTTTTTAATCAAATTTGTCAAATTTGTTTAGAAATTTGTAACTATAAACAAATTTAATTAGGTCTCTATAACCATTATCTTATAAATAGTTTTTACAATAATGTTTATTCTTTTTTTTTAATATATATATTTTCTGTGCACCAAACCAATTCACAGCTGTTCAATTTATAATTCTTTGTACATTTGTGTTGTTCCTTCCCTGCAATAGATTTCAATGAATACCAAACAACAACAGATTTAATTCTTTGTACATTCGTTTACTGTTTTAAAGCAGGTTTCATTCTTAATTTTTGCTTTTCCATTCACTTTTATTTAGATTTAATATTCCTGATTAATTTCTGCTTTTTTTTTTATTGCCTTTCTCTTCAGTTTTTTCCTCCATTCGAATCAAGGTTAAAGGTATGGTATTCGTTTGCCTCTGTACTAAATTTCTGAATTTTTTTTAGAATAGGATTAACTATTTGTCTATGTATATCTAATTTCTAAATATTGTAGTGTTCTGTTTACATTTAAAGAACTCATGAAACTCAATTTGAATTGTAACTAATCATGTATAAATAAATTTTTTTTTTGAATTTTAAGTAATTAATAATTGCATTGGTATGTTGTTGAGACGCACAATCCAAATAAAATTGTAAAAGTGTCATGAAGGTTGGTTGAATTTTACTCTGTTTTAATGATCATGTTGATTATATGTGTGCTTTACGTATAAACAATTGCATTTTTGTATCTTCTGGAGTTTGATTTTTATAGACTTAACTTGAATGTTTTAAAGCTAGAACTCACATGAGCAAATTATATATATATATATATACATATATATACATACACATACATACATATTTAGAAATCTTGCTCCCACAATGATGATTGCTACAATATATATATATATATACACACACACACACATAGTGATGACTACACAAGTATGAATTATATACATATACATATATATTTTTAAATCAAATTTAACCAAAAACCTAGCCACTGTACTCTCTCTACATCAATATAGTACCCATTCTCTTTGAATCTCTATATATTATGCTTTAATCTCCATATTGCTAATCTCAGTAACATTAATATTTTTTTGGTTTCGTTCTAGGCTTATGGTTATGGGTACTTTTTGGCTATGATATATCAGGAGTTTGTTTGAATTTTTAGATATTGTTGTATAAAACAGTACTAGGGATTATGACATGTTCTAATTTTGCACCTAATATGAAGATCATTGATGACAAATGTGATAAATTTTTTTTTTTTTTCTGTAAAACCATCCAGACCAATTAGATTATGTCAATTTTGTCTTGCAGAAAAGAGAGAGGGAGTAAAGTGTCAACCCAATCAAAATGATCAAAGGATCAAATGTCTCGATGAGAAACATAAATGTCATGACTATAGAGTATGTCTTTAAAAAAAAAAAATTTATTTTCAATACATGCGCTTACACTTTGGGGATCAGTTGTAAATTAAATTTAGGAGAACTACTTTACTGAAAATCCAGACCCTTTTATCATAATAGCTACATGTTTGACTGTCAAGACTTTTAAAGGCAAGTTCATTTCTCATTTCTATTTCTTTTTATAAGTAATTATGCACACAATCCTTGAATACAAAAACCATCTTCTAAACTACATGAGAAATCATCCAATTGTTTGAAATACAAAGTATTTTGGCTGAATTTTTATGTAAGCATCCAATTAAGAAGTTGTATAACTGGCTGGAAACTCAGATTTAGTTTGTTATTTTCTATTTGATTATTGAATGGCCTGTAGATTTTATAATTTTGAATTTGGTTGGAAATTTTTATTATTATTTGTGAATTTGAAAATTTTGGAGTGGGAGCTGGTATGGGGCCCAGAAAGACTTAATTGAAAACATAAAATTTTTATTATGTTTATCTTTTACTGGTGAAGAGGGACTGAGGGAGAAGATTTAGGTGTTGAGGCTGCTGGAGCTGGGGTTTTTCTCAAGCTTTCAAGCCTCTTTATGAAGATACATAGGTGGGTTTTGGTTAGGATGTCTCTAAATTGTAAGCTCTCTGGCCTTAATGGTAGATTACCAAACTGTTCCAAGCTGAAGAAGGCAAAGGAACCTTTACATGGGCCTAATTCTGTCAGAAAATGGAGAAGAAAGCTTCTGTTTTTCTTCTGTCTTTTAGTTTCTATTGTTCTGAAATAACTTTTAGATCAAAGTTGTGAGCTCCCATTAATTCAACTCATAATTTTTTAAATCAAATTGCTTCCTACTTTAGGATCCCCTCGAATTGATGCAGTATTAAATAATAATTCATTGAGATCAAAGTATGAATCCCTTTACTATTTATGTGTATGTGTGTGTGTGTGTCTGTTCTAAAGATCTAAGGTATGTTATTATAATACGTGAGAGATTTGCCAAGGCCCACTTGGTTTATTATAATTTTGTATAGATTATAAACCACCAGCTTCATGCTTTAACTTCCTTATTATCTGAATCAGATCAGGTACTGTGTTTATAGCTTTTAAATTGCATCTTTAATAGCTCTAGACTCTTATTGTGTTAGTCTTGACTATTTCATTTGAATTGAATTGTCTTTTGCATTGCTTTAAATACAAATTTTGTATTTGTAGAACCAATTTTGTAGTCAACGTATGATCTTCGAGTTAATTACAGTTTAATTGGACTGTAGTGAAAATTGGAGTTCTTATAAAATAAAAAGAATAGAAGAAGAAAAAAATTTTGAATTGGACTGTGCTGAAAAAATTGGCCAGAAATGAGAGATGGACTAGGGATGCAAGGTGGTTTGAAGCTGAAAATAGGATTTAATACAATGACCAGTTTTGCTATTTTGATTACCATTTTTTTATGTAGTTGAATAATTGAGTGGCAAAAAGATCACACTCCTCTTGAAATTCAAATAAGGGTAAGTATGTTATGGAAATATTCTTAGATAAGCACATATTTCTATGATTACACTATACGATAGATACATTACAAGGCTTTTGTTTTTAAACTATTGATCACTGTGTGTGATAGATCTCTCTATTGAATTGGCTTTTACATGTAATTTCTTTCTTCTAATTTGACATACAATTTAAAGAATATATGTGCAAAAAGTGCCTAAGACCATCTATCAAGTTACATATTGGATGAAAAGGACGAATAGTTTCATTTTTATTTTTTGCTTTATTATTATTATTATTATTATTATTATTATTATTATTATTATTATTATTATTATTGCAAGTTCCTCTCAATGCAAAGTTAGCATTGGACTTTGTGGTTGGGAGAGTGGAAAAGAAGACTAGCTGATTGGAAGCATGGTAGACTGAAGGAGTATATTCATCTCATTCTTTATTGTGATGTCTTTGTGACCTTCTTTCAAAGCAACATTGGTAATATCATATTAAAGTTGGTACTTTTCTGTAGAGTTTTTTGATTTGTTAGATAGAGAGGTTTTTCTGTGCTTTTGTTGTTGGAATTCTGGATTTTAAGTTTTAGTCTTGAAATTCAATCTCAAAGTAAGCAAAAATAGAAATAAATGTTTGATTTGATTCTCTCTCTTATATACCTACAACTGTTTTTGTTGTCTCTTTGGGTTTTTGTTATAATATGTAACACTGGTTACACATTTTTGGATTGGATATTAGCTTTAGGATGTTGATTATAATGACAAAATTTTGTATAACCTTATGGCACTTCTTAAAGTTTTTGAAGGATAGAAGGATGCAAACTGTAATCAAAAGAGTCCTTTCGCCTTGCAAATGACAGAGGGTATGAGAATGCAATTTGTAGATCTATCTAGCATTGGCTTTGTAAACAAATTGATGAGTGCTAATGTAAGTTCTTTAAGATTTTCAAATTTAAGTCATTTGATTTGCTAAAATCTTATAGTTACTAAAAACTTTCCCGTGCATCGCACGGGTTAGCGACTAGTTATATTTATATTCAAGCGGTGCAAAACATCCAAGCCATGCAATGAAGGATCAAAGTGGTGCAATGAATTGATACATGCAAATGATAGTTATTTGAATAACTATATCCAAAACATAAACTTCAAGATGGTTTGGATATGATAGGTAAAATTATAGCATGAAAGACGCTCTAGATTTAACCCATCGGCTTTGCTTGCGTAGTGGATCCTACAGCCTAAGCGAATAGGATAAGTTGTGGGAAAAGCTGAAGACCTTAAGGCTGACGGACAGTAATAGGGTCGTAGAAGAGAGTTCATGAAGCATACCAAGGGGATAACACCATCGAAAAGCTGACACCGATATGGCTGAAGGGAATAAGATAAGCTGACGATCCTGAAGCTGACGGTTCTAGTGAAATCTTGGCTTGGCCACCGCGTATTAGTATATAAGGAAATGACTTGTATCCCACGCTTAATGTTAGTCTCCTACAAGGAAAGGATTCCATAATATATGCTCATGAGGTTTCCTATAAGGAAAGGACTTCTAGTCCAAGGAAGAGATGGTCAACTCTCTACTACTATAAAAGCCCCAATGCCCTCACAAATTAAGGTACGCAAAATAAACCCCTCTCTAGCACTCTAGAAGTGTAACAAGTTCTAACTTAACCTTCGGAGGGTATTTGGCCGGCACCACTTGGGTGCTCTCTGTTACGTCTTCTCCTTTTTGTTGTGCAGGTGCCGTTTAGAGTGTGTAAATACCGTGTGGCTCACTGGTGGTTTTTTCGGCATCATCAGTTGGCGCCGTCTGTGGGAAGCCTTACGTTTTCTAGTTTGTAAGCCACAGCGAATGCTTCTCGGACAAGAGAGTTGCATGGTGCTGACTCGCTCAATGGCAACAACGAACAACGTTCAAGGAGACGAAACTCGGGCGGTAACCCTTGAAAGGTAGGTTCAGAACTTAGCCGCCGCTGTAGAGCGACTTACCAAGTAGAACCGCGATCTGGAGGAGCAGTTATGCGAGAAAAATGCAGGTCACGGCACTCAAGAGCAAGACCAAGAAGGCACCAGTGCCGACAGAAGAGAACAAGAAGGGCCAGAGGGCAGTAACACTCCGAGTAGACCAGAGCGACAAAATTTAAGTATGCCATCCCTCACGGATGCAACTCAACCACACATTGCCACGGAGATACAGGCAATAAAAGAACAGATGGAGGTCATGATGAATGCCCTCAAAGGGCGGGTGTCTAGTGAACTTGATGACCTGGTTCATCGAATCGACTTGCCGTTCACCGCATCCGTCAACTCCTTCCCTACTACATAAGTTTTGCATGCCGTAGATCGAAAGTTACGACGGAGCCAAGGACCCTCTGGATCACTTAGAAACCTTCAAGACCTTAATGCACCTTCAAGGAGTAGCAGACAAAATCATGTGTAGGGCCTTCCCGACAACGCTGAAGGGCCCTGCAAGGGTGTGGTTCAGCTGACTGACGCCGAACTCCATTAGCACTTTCAAAGAGCTAAACGCTCAGTTCACTACGCACTTTATTAGGGGACATAGGTATAAGAAGTCCAGAGCATGCTTGATGAGCATCAGGCAGCGAGAGGACGAGACGCTGAGATCCTACATAACCTGCTTTAATAAAGAAGCACTCTCGATTAATAAAGCCGACGACAAGATACTGGTAGTGGCCTTCACGAATGGGTTACGAAAGGGTAAGTTTTTATTCTCTCTATACAAAAACAACCCAAAGACCATGTCAGAAGTACTCTACAGGGCCACCAAGTTCATGAACGCTGAAGACGCACTGCTGGCTAGGGAGGAAAAACCCAGAAAAAGGGAGCGACAGGAAGAGGTTCGATGGGACCAAGGATCAAAGAGGCCAAGAACGGCAGATCGAAGGGATGAGAGACGCTCTAAGCCGCTAAGGGGAAGGTTTACGAGCTTCACCCCATTAACTGCCCCAAAAGACCAACTCCTAATGCAAATAAAGGACGAAGGGGCCCTGACCTTTCCCGGAAAGCTGAAGGGAGATCCTAACAAACGTTCTAGAGACAAATATTGCCTCTTCCACCATGACCACAGCTATGACATAGCCAACTGTTACGACTTGAAACAGTAGATTGAGGCCCTCATCAGACAAGGGAAGTTGCAGAAGTTTATCAGCAAGGAGAAAATGGATCAGCCACCTCAAGAGCTTTTTTGGACGACCCAGTATTCTAATCCCCCTACGATCATGAGAATACTGGGTCGTCCAAAAAAGCTCGAAAGACCTACCTTAGGATGGTCTAAAATGTTCAGCTCATAGGATCAGTCCCAAAAATAGCTCGGAGGGAATGCCCTATCATCGCATTCTCAAAGGAAGATGCGCGACGTCTTCACCACCCGCACGACGACGCGCTTGTTGTCAGCCTACGAGTAGAGGATTACAACATACATCAGGTGTTGGTCGACAATGGAAGCTCGGCAGATATCCTATACTATCCAGCATTCCAGTAAATGAGAATTGGTAGAGAACAACTGATTCCGATGAACGCCCCGCTCGTCGGTTCAGTAATATCCTATTGAATGATGCTATGTATGATATTAAGTGTGACATTATGTTAGACATTATGTATGACTTAATATTATGTTTAATAAATTTGTTTTATTATTATCTAAAATAATGGTAACATGAATATTCGAACATTATCATATAGTCCATGAGATGCATAGTATGTGATTTATGTGAAGAGTCACAGAAGATATAAATCACAAGTTCTTTGTAAACTCAGAATTATAGTTCGTAGTCGGTGATGAAATTGGGCATTTCATCTGCGAAGACTATAACATATCAACTACGATGATTTGTCTTGATCATGAAAGTGGAGACTTCTAGTTGATGTGTTAATATGTTTTAAGAGTTAAGACATATTGAACTAGACCGCCATGAGATTTATTATTTGCCTAAGAACTGTCAAATGAATAATAAATCTCATGACTTGTATTTGCATGAACTCTTAATTCTGAGAGAATAATGAACCTGATCATGAGGTGTAGGTTGCTTTGATATATTAGGAGTGAGATCTAAAATAATGGTCAAAACCTCAGTATGTTGGGCAGCCACATTAAGTGTTGATGGAACATGTATTCTCAAGATGGAATTCATAGTCTCTTAATGGAGATATAAAGTATTCCCTTGAGATAAGTTTAATGAGTTTGTTATTCAGAGAGTTAGGCCTAACCACTTTAGTAAGACTAAAGTATATATTTATGGAATTGGATTTCATAAATATATAATGAATAATATTAAAAGGATTAAACCGGGTACTCAAGGATTAATATGTAGTAAGTTACAAAGTGGCAGTCTATATTAATGACTTTGTATTACTACGAATATTTTATGAAGGGGTTGCATGTATAATAAAGTCTTGGGATATAATATATAGATAAGACCTAGAGTGTAACTATATTTATATAGTGGTATTAAATATAGTTAATGGTAACTTTGGATTTGTCAAGAGTTGACAGAAAAGTCCAAGGCCCATTGGAGCTAGTGTCTTATTGATCCCTTTTGGTCCCACTCCAAGCCACACACTTAAGCCCAATTGATAAGACCCAAAAGGCCAGCCCAATTAGATATATTGGTTAGATACAAAGGAAAAACGTACAGAAATATATTGGTAAGAAAAACATCATTGTAATGGTGCGGAAGTGAGTGATAGTCACTCTCTATTAATCCCTTTGTTACCAATTGAGAGACCACACATCTTGGGCGTTAGTGGAATTGGAGTGAAGATTAAGAGTATTCCCAAGTGCTTCAATCTTCGGTTTTAGAATTCACCGCTTCAAGGTACGATCTCTTGTTCTCAAATTCTGAAATTTACTTTGTGCATGTTAACAATATCGAATGAAGTAGATCCGTTTAAAACTTACTTTTCCGCTGCGTACATCTTTAATTCCATTAAATGGTATCAAAGCGGTCTTCAATTTTGTATTTTTTAACATGTTTGTGAGTTTTAGAATTGGAGATGATAGTTTCATATTGTTAGAAGATTAAGGTTTTAATTTTCTGCATGTTGTTGAAACTATGATTTGATGAAAACTGAAATTGGTGTTATGATGTTGTTTAATTTTAAATTTAAGTATGTTAAATTCAATCTTAAGGCTATAATATCAATAGAATTCAGTTTTGACATTGATCT
The DNA here is from genome assembly GCA_023736055.1 of Quercus glauca. Classification (NCBI taxonomy): domain Eukaryota; kingdom Viridiplantae; phylum Streptophyta; class Magnoliopsida; order Fagales; family Fagaceae; genus Quercus; species Quercus glauca. The sequence goes on along the minus strand of CM043322.1, from coordinate 44,492,570 downwards.
CAATCTATCATGTTTGTTTTCAAGATGTTTTTTCATGAAAACCCGTAGAAAACTGCCTTAGAAAATTTCTGGAAATTTGAGTTTCGCGATTTTCGATCGATCAAAAATCACTTTCGATCGATCGAATGAGACAGTGATCAGACTCTTTAGAACGATAGATTTTCGATTGCTAGTCGATCGATCGAATTTGTTTTTCGATCGATCGAGAGGCAATCGAGTATCAATCGAAAGAGTCAGATGATCAAGTTCGAATTTTTTTTAATTTTTTCAATCGATCGAGGGGCACTTTCGATTGATCGAAAGAAAGAAAATCAGAAATTTTTCTAAGTGTTTTCACATGTTGAAAAAGTAAGACAATGTGTAATTAAATTATGCATGTTTTAAAACTAAAAACCTTTCTTTTAAAACATCTAGTGGGAGAGAGATACAAGGGTTGTATCTCATGGCCTCCATTGTTGGTTTAAAATAGTGTGATTAAGCACCTCGCCTTGGCGTATATGCCTTGCTCCCTTCGGAGGGTGTTTGATTCATGGTACTACAGGTTAAACTTCTTAGGGATAGATGAAATGTGTTTTTACACTGAGAACGACCACGCTTCCGTGGAGTTACTTGGTTATTCACATTGATTCTAGGCAATGGTGTACACTAGACTAAGTGTAATGTTAACCTCCCTTCGGAGCTATGTCATTATTACTTAGAGGCTAAAGGAAAACGACAAATTATTTTTGTTTGGTAAGAGTTACCATGATAGCATTAATAATGAGAATGTTTCTCACCTAATCATAGTGATTGGTATGACCTCGCTTCCGAGGAATATTAATTGCGGGATTGGGTTGTCGTTGCATATATTATATTATGGTTTTATTAAGGTTCCATACTATATGTTTATATGCCAAATTGATAATGTTCAGTTTATTGATTATATTCATGTTTATTGTTTTCAGATTTAGAACATGGCATCTTTTAGCCCACTTGTAGCTATTCTTAATCAAAACAAACTGACTAGATCCAACTATGTTGATTGGAAAAGAAACTTGGACATAGTTCTCACTGCTGAAGAGCATAAGTATGTTCTTACTAAACCATGTCCTAACTTTCCTTCATTAGATGCTCATCTTGAGGAAAAACAACGATATGATCGTTGGCAGAAATCTAATGGAATGGCCAAGTGCTACATTCTAGCATCTATCTCAAATGTTCTACAGCATTAAATGCAGGATGTAGAACTAGCTTCAGACATCATGTTAAGTCTGAAGGAGATGTTTGGTGAGCAAGGCCATTCTGCAAGGCAAGAGACCATGAGGCAAATTTATAATACTAGAATGGCTGAAGGAAGTTCAGTGAGAGCATTGTCTTACAATGATCTCTAATCTGAACACATTGGAAGTTTTAGGTACCGATATAGATGGAGAATCCCAAGTGGATATGATACTCCAGTCGCTACCAGAATCATTCAAGGAATTCAAACTGAACTATAATATGAACAAAAAGATTTATACCTTGTCTGAATTAATGAATGAATTGGTAGCGGCAGAAGGCATTCTTGGTACTTCCAATGTTGAAGCCAATGTTGGTGAAGCTTCTACTTCTAAACCTAAGTCGAAAGGCAAGGGTAAGAAGAAGAAGAAGAAGGACTTCACCAAACAAGAGGGTAAACAAATTGCCTTAGGGGTTGCTGATAAAGGAAAGAAGATCAAAGGAAAGTGTTTCCATTGTGGTGAGAAAGGACATTGGAAGAGGAATTGTCCAGTATTCAAGGCTGCCAAGAATAAAGGTATGAATGATACGTTCCTTCTTGAAATATGTTTGGTACAGAATCCCACGGATTCCTGGTGTGTGGATTCAGGTTGTACTAATCATATCTGCAATTCTTTGCAGGGGTTTCAGGAGACCAGAAAGCTTAAAGAAGGGGAGTTGTTTCTTACTTTGGCTGATGGGAGCAGGATTCCAGTTGTAGCTGTTGGTGTTTATAATTTATGTTTTCAATCTAGAGTTCTAATATTAGAAGACTATTTGTATGTACCTAATGTTCGTAGGAATTTAATTTCTGCTACTTACTTAGGTAAACAAGGATATTGTGTTATCCTAAAAGACAATGTTGTAATAAAGAAGGATAAAGTGTTTATCTGTTATGGCAATATTGTGGATGGTCTTTATATTTTAACTCCTAATAAGCATGAATTATATAATTCTGAATTAGATGCTAACTCTCATGTAAAATCATTAAAGAGAAAGTTTCCTTCTACTAATAATGCATATCTTTGGCACTTGCGTTTAGGTCATATTAATTCAAACAGAATTCAAAGACTAATCAAAGATGGACTCTTATGGCCCATGGACTTTGATGAATTTCCAGTTTGTGAATCTTGTTTGGAAGGTAAAATGACCAAACGACCTTTTAATGCAAAAGGTAGAAGAGCCCAAGATTTGCTAGAGTTAGTGCATTCTGATGTTTGTGGTCCTATGTCAATCCAAGCAAGAGGTGGCTTTGAGTATTTCATCACTTTTACTGATGATTACTCAAGATATGGTTATGTGTACCTAACAAGACGGAAGTCTGAAGCTTTTGAAAAGTTCAAAGAGTTTAGGGCTGAAGTTGAGAATCAATTAGGTAAACACATAAAAGCCATTCAATCTGATCGAGGTGGTGAATACCTTTTTGGAGATTTCAAGGATTACTTAACTAAGAATGGGATTATATCCCAATTGATTGCACCTGGAACTCCACAACAGAATGGTGTAGCAGAAAGAAGGAATAGGACTCTTTTGGAAATGGTTAGGTCCATGATGAGTTATTCAACTCTACCTATTTCTTTTTGGGGTTATGCCTTAGAAACAACAATACATCTTTTGAATTTAGTTCCGTCAAAATCTGTTCCCAAAACACCCATGGAATTGTGGAGTGGGCGTAAGCCTAGCATGAAATATCTCCACATTTGGGGTTGTCCTGCACATGTGTTAAAAGGGAAGCCTGATAAGTTGGAACCAAAATCAGAAGTGTGTTTGCTTGTAGGTTATCCGAAAGAAACTAGAGGTTATTTATTCTATAGTCATAAAGATAATAAAGTGTTTGTTAGCACAAATGCCAAATTTTTGGAAAATGACTATATGAATGATTATACTCCTAAAAGTAGAGTTGTGTTGGCTGAAATGAATGAACCTGTAAATGAACAACCAATAGATGAAACTAGGGAAGATGTGACTGTATTAGATACACCACAAGATACTACTCATGAGATGTCTAGTACACAAGTACCTCGTCGTAGTGGGAGAATTGTTCGGCCTCCTATAAGATTCATAGGTTTGGGAGAAACTTATGAAGCTATCTCAGAAGAGGTTGAATCGGATCCCTACACATATGATGAAGCAATGAATGATATAGATGCACATCATTGGGTCCAAGCTATGAAATCTGAATTAGATTCCATGTATTCCAATCAAGTTTGGAATCTTGTAGAGGCGCCTAACGGCATTAAACCTGTTGGTTGCAAATGGGTTTACAAGAGAAAGAGAGGGACAGATGGAAAGGTTGAAACCTTTAAAGCAAGGCTAGTGGCGAAAGGGTATACTCAAAAAGAAGGTATTGATTATGATGAAACCTTTTCTCTAGTAGCAATGCTTAAATCTATCAGAATTATCTTATCCATTGTTGCTCATTTTGATTATGAGATTTGGCAAATGAATGTCAAGACTGCATTTCTTAATGGCAATCTTGAAGAGAAAATCTATATGATGCAACCGGAAGGTTTCATAGCAAAGAACCAAGAGCATTTGGTATGCAAGTTGCAAAGGTCCATTTATGGACTTAAGCAAGCATCTAGGTCATAGAACATCAGATTTGATCAAGCAATCAAGACATTTGGTTTTGAACAAAATCTTGATGAACCATATGTGTACAAAAGACATCAAGATAAAGTAGTAATGTTCCTAGTGCTTTATGTTGATGATATTCTACTCATTGGAAATGATGTAGGGGCAATGTCATCTGTAAAGGTTTGGTTGTCAAGCCAATTTGATATGAAGGACTTGAGTGAGGCTAACTTTATTCTAGGGATCAAGCTTTGGCGAGATCGCAAGAATAAGATGTTAGGCTTATCACAAGTTGGATATATAGATAAGGTTCTAGAACGGTTTAGCATGCAAAACTCCAAGAAAGGATTGCTTCCTTTCAGACATGGAGTACCTCTGTCTGATGACCAAAGGCCTAAGACTCAAGAGGAAGTAGATATGATGAGACAAGTTCCTTATGCTTCTGCAGTAGGAAGTCTCATGTATGCCATGCTTTGTACTAGACCAGATATCTGCTATTCAGTTGGCATGGTCAGCCGATATCAATCAAATCCAGAACCAAAACATTGGCAAGCTGTAAAGCATATTCTCAAGTATCTACGAAGAACGAGAGATTATATGCTTGTTTACCGTTGTGAGGATTTGATTCCCATTGGCTATACAGATTCAGATTTTCAATCGGATCTAGATTTCAGAAAATCCACTTCAGGATGTGTTTTCACCTTGGGAGGTGGAGCCATTAGTTGGCGGAGTATTAAGCAATCTTGTATTGCAGACTCCACCATGGAAGCAGAATATGTTGCTGCTTGTGAAGCAGCAAAGGAAGCTGTATGGCTCAAGAAATTCCTTTCTGACCTTGGTGTAATAAGAATGGAGCAAGTTCCAATCACATTGTTTTGTGATAACAGTAGAGCAGTTGCACAATCTAAAGATCCAAGGAATCACAAGAAAGGAAAGCACATTGAGAGGAAGTACCATATCATTCGAGATATTGTTACTCGTGGAGATGTGGTGGTAGCAAAGATTGAAAGTGCAAACAATCTAGCAGATCCATTTACCAAAGCCTTGCCTCAAAGGACTTTCGAGTCACATTTGGAGGGAATGGGAGTTAGATCAGTGCACAATAGTCTTTAGGGCAAGTGGGAGATTGTTAGGATTAGTGCCCTTAAATCCTATTGAATGATGCTATGTATGATATTAAGTGTGACATTATGTTAGACATTATGTATGACTTAATATTATGTTTAATAAATTTGTTTTATTATTATCTGAAATAATGGTAACATGAATATTCGGACATTATCATATAGTCCATGAGATGCATAGTATGTGATTTATGTGAAGAGTCACAGAAGATATAAATCACAAGTTCTTTGTAAACTCAGAATTATAGTTCGTAGTCGGTGATGAAATTGGGCATTTCATCTGCGAAGACTATAACATATCAACTACGATGATTTGTCTTGATCATGGAAGTGGAGACTTCTAGTTGATGTGTTAATATGTTTTAAGAGTTAAGATATATTGAACTGGACCGCCATGAGATTTATTATTTGCCTAAGGACTGTCAAATGAATAATAAATCTCATGACTTGTATTTGCATGAACTCTTAATCCTAAGAGAATAATGAACCTGATCATGAGGTGTAGGTTGCTTTGATATATTAGGAGTGAGATCTAAAGTAATGGTCAAAACCTCAGTATGTTGGGCAGCCACATTAAGTGTTAATGGAACATGTATTCTCAAGATGGAATTCATAGTCTCTTAATGGAGATATAAAGTATTCCCTTAAGATAAGTTTAATGAGTTTGTTATTCAGAGAGTTAGGCCTAACCACTTTAGTAAGACTAAAGTATATATTTATGGAATTGGATTTCATAAATATATAATGAATAACATTAAAAGGATTAAACCGGGTACTCAAGGATCAAGATGTAGTAAGTTACAAAGTGGCAGTCTATATTAATGACTTTGTATTACTACAAATATTTTATGAAGGGGTTTCATGTAAATAAAGTCTTGGGATATAATATATAGATAAGACCTAGAGTGCAACTATATTTATATAGTGGTATTAAATATAGTTAATGGTAACTTTGGACTTATCAAGAGTTGACAGAAAAGCCCAAGACCTATTGGAGCTAGTGTCTTATTGGTCCCTTTTGGTTCCACTCCAAGCCACACACTTAAGCCCAATTGGTAAGGCCCAAAAGGCCAGCCCAATTAGATATATTGGTTAGATACAAAGGAAAAACGTACAGAAATATATTGGTAAGAAAAACATCATTATAATGGTGTGGAAGTGAGTGATAGTCACTCTCTATTAATCCCTTTGTTACCAATTGAGAGACCACACATCTTGGGCGTTAGTGGAATTGGAGTGAAGATTAAGAGTATTCCCAAGTGCTTCAATCTTCGGTTTTAGAATTCACCGCTTCAAGGTACGATATCTTGTTCTCAAATTCTGAAATTTACTTTGTGCATGTTAACAATATCGAATGAAGTAGATCCGTTTAAAACTTACTTTTCCGCTACGTACATCTTTAATTCCATCAGTTGAAACCCTTGAATGGGCAAGAAACCAAGTCCAAATACGGACAAATCCATAAGAAACAGATGACTTCACTATCCAAAAAACTACATAGCACCAATTTATCCCAAAAGGGTGAAAGAATGTCGGCCAGCCAAAGCTGACGGTCTCATCAAAAGTGATGAGCTTATAAAAAAATTCACCAAGCCCATATTATAGTTCTAAGAAACTAGCGGTTTCGTAAAAGTGACCGTCTCGAAGATAATATAAAACAATAAGTCCAGTGCATAGACAAGAAGCCGACAGACGACTTCACCGCAAAAGGGTGAAAACTGATTAAAAATCCCTTAAAGAGATAAACGGCTTCACTAAGCTGACGGCTCCACTGGAATACTCAACATAAAGATAAGTCAAAAGCTGACGACTCCAGAATACACAACATAAAAATAATTCAAAGCTGACGATTTCATTAAGCTGACAGCGTAAAAGATAGACGGGTCAATAATCATGCATAAAGATGGCGAATCATAAATTCACGACTAAACTGACGACCCTAGCCCACAACTAGGAAATAGACTTTGAATCTACGAAGTAAGAAAGACGAACAAATAAAACGGGTACTAGGTATCACCAACAAAAGTAAATTACTTACAAATAAAAGCCCAGAAAACCAAAAGGGCACTTAAAAACATTGTTTGCAAATGGAACAAAATATAATAATTGCGAAAAACAAAACTATGGCTGGGTAGAAGGAGCGTCACTTGAAGTCTTTTTGCTTTTTTGAGTGGAAGGGTCTTTTATGTTTAGGTCCTCCACTGGAGGGTTCACAGCAGGCTGGGCCAAAATAATGCCACTATCTTCGTGTGTGGAGAGGTACCCTCGGGGTTGTCACCTTCCACAACGACGACATCATTAGCAGGCATCATCGGCGGGGCATCATCCAAAGTAATCCCAGACAGATCCAACTCAAGAAAGGCCAACGCAACTTGCTTGAGGCACTCATCGAATCCAGTACCATAGTATACCCCATAAGAATCAATGAAGGAATCTGACGCCTTGAATTTCTGGACCGCATCAGCCCCAGCCGTCTCTATCTCCTTACAAAGGGTCGTCAGCTCTTGTTCTAACTTCTCCTTTTGACGATTCGCCTCTTCCAACTTCTGCTTCGTCTCTTTCAGCTCAACATTCAAGAGACGGATAGCCCCCTTGTACTACGCCTGCTAGTTCAACATGTTAGCATTATGTTTGCTGACGCAAGTGACGACACCCTCCTTAGCCAGACACCGGTCCTGAAGCGCTTTTACATGAACCAAGGCCTAAGAAGGACACAACCGTCAGTCAATAAACAAGAAAAAGACAAAGAAAAAGATAGCTAGAGGATACAGCTTACTCGCGCCAGGTCAAACAAAGTTGACGCCCCCAACTCTTCCATCCCCAACAAAGCACAAGGATCTATGTTCGTCGGTTTTATGAGCGATTCTATCTCTTCGACGGCATAATCCTTGTGCATCAGCAAACAACGGGGCCCCTCCAAGACAGGACCCGAAGAATTTATTACCCCCTTTCCTGCTCCATGGCCTGATGTGGGGGTTGACTTCTCTAGGGGCTCATTTCCAGAAATGACGGCCACCTTTTTAAGGGGACGGCTATCCTTCCCGTCAGTTTTCCTCTTTGGCGCACCTTTGTGACGGTTTTGGGAACTGATGAAGATGCCAACTCCCCCTTTGCCCTCTGCTCCTCCTTTTGATGGGCGGCTACAGCCCTTATTCATTGCTTGGCTGACTCCATCTCTGCGAAGATACTAGATACATATGAGAAAAAATTGACGGCAGAAGCTGAAATGACGGGACCATATGATCAAGCCACTCACAACGATGAGAAAATTCTTCTAACTTAAGGCGTCGGTTCAAGCCCCTCGTTGTACGTGTAAAGAGTGTCAAGAGTAATTAAATCTCAACACATTCGCTCCTTTAAGGAAGTCTCTAGAACCCGATGGATAAAATCCCTTGGCTCTTCAGTTATAAGAGGGCGAGTGTTGGCTGAAAAAGAAAAACAAGTGGACAACGTTAAAACACTTCAAAAGGTAGATAAGAAAATACATGTAAAAGCTGATGGGGCTAAAAGCTATTGGCTAAAACCTGAATCCCTGATAAAAGCCCAAGTATTACCAAAATAACCATGGGGCATTGTCTTCCATTCTTCCTAACGGCACACCTAGTCCGTCCCTTTAACAAAAAACTATCTACTCTTCCAATCTCTATTTGAATCTGGCATCTCAGACACTAATCTCAAATCTCTCTCCCTGACGGCAAAATGGTACATCCCCTTAGAAGAAGAAAGGTGCTGGGGTCTATAACAGTAGAAGAATTCATCTAAAGAAAGCTGACGGTGTCCTCCACCAAGACGACCCCATAAGACCTCAGTGCTTATAAAGATCCTCCACGAATTTGGAGCAATCTGGCTAATGGACAACCCAAGAAAGTCAGCTAGCTGACGGTGTAAGGCCGTCAGGGGCAGTCGGAGCCCCGCAGCAAACATGGCATTATACATACCCACGTTTGCAGTTCTCCCCGTATAGAACTTTTCAATTTCCCTGGGAAGACGGATAGGGATATGGTTTAGGATTTGGAAACGTACGCGCAACTCTTTGAAAACCTTATCAGTCATTTTTGGTAAAAATTTATTGACAGCCCATTCCTCGGGAAGGATGAAGGGACGGCTACCTCCAGGACTTCTTGAAGTTCCCTCACAGGACTCCTCGTCACCTTCATCTCCGTCACTATCCCTCTCTTCTTCCACCTCAACTTTGTCCTCCTCATCTACTACCTCCTCCTGACCTTTGTCTCGGTGACTGCCAACCTCCTCATCAGGAGATTGAGCTGATGTCTCCCTCTCTGATGACCAGGAAAAGCTTCTGGACTCATTACCTGAACCAAACACCTTGTTGTAGCCCGCTTCATCGTGGACCGATGACTGATCGCTCGACGCGTCACTTGACATTTAACTACCTACAAGTGATGGATTTATTCTAAGAACCTAAAATGACGACCTCGTTGTAGAGAAATTAAACGAAATAAAGCATGTACAAGGAAAGAAAAAAAAGAACTTGCGAGTTTCCTAAAACGAGTGAAGGTTTTGGAAGCAATGGTAGCAACATAGGCGACGATGTAGGTAAATGGACGGAACAAAGGCAAAGGGTCTTCTCTCAAGGAATCAGCAAAGATAAAATAGGAAGAAATGAGGAGATGAGGTGGGTTATATATAAAGGAGAAGGCACAAAAGACGAAGCGATGCCTTCGTCCAGAAGTGAAGCCAACCAGAACGTGCCACGTGTCTGAGCATTTAATAATAGCTGCTCGAGGAATCGTCTGAGAATTATTTTCTCTCTCCTGGCCAAAGTAAAAATTAGCAAATGAAAAATATAACTCCATAACCCATCAGTTTAAACTGACGGAGATATGGAGTAGGGGGCAACTGATAGGTAAAATTATAGCATGAAAGACGCTCTAGATTTAACCCATCGGCTTTGCTTGCATAGTGGATCCTACAGCCTAAGCGGACGGGATAAGTTGTGGGAAAAGCTGAAGACCTTAAGGCTGACGAATAGTAATAGGGTTGTAGAAGAGAGTTCATGAAGCATACCAAGGGGATAGCACCATCGAAAAGCTAACGCCGATATGGCTAAAGGGAATAAGATAAGCTGATGATCCTGAAGCTGACGGTTCTAGTGAAATCTTGGCTTGGCCACCACGTATTAGTATATAAGGAAATGACTTGTATCCCACGCTTAATGTTAGTTTCCTACAAGGAAAGGATTTCGTAATATACGCTCATGAGGTTTCCTATAAGGAAAGGACTTTTAGTCCAAGGAAGAGATGGTCAACTCTCTACTACTATAAAAGCCCCAATGCCCTCACAAATCAAGGTACTCATAATAAACCCCTCTCTAGCACTCTAGAGGTGTAACAAGTTCTAACTTGACCTTCAGAGGGTATTTGGTCGGCACCACACCGGTGCTCTCTGTTAGGTCTTCTCCTTTTTGTTGTGCAGGTGCTGTTTAGAGTGTGTAAGTACCGTGTGGCTCATTGGTGGTTTTTTCAGTATCATCAGGATATATCAGTCATAGTATTAAAATAACTACACTTCATTTAAATAACTACCATTGACAAGAACTACTTCATGCACATGATGGTTATTACAATTAGATTCATATAACCATATCCAGGCAATTAATAAGGCACAGCACCAATGCAATACAATTGTCATCATCATGAACGGTTATCTCAACAACTTTCAATAACTATACTTGAAACAACGTTGAACATCATCATACGAATGAATTCAATACTCACATGAATCCACATATATTTTAATAAACAATATTAATGAAACAACGTTGAACATCAAGAAACCATTTTTCTTTTTATTCTAAAATCCAATCATGTGCTATACAATCATGATATTGAAGACCGCTCTGATACCATTTGTTGGAAAATCTAGTTTTGTATCTCACACAAAACACAAAGCGGAAGAAACAATTATGTAGATCTACTTCAATCATGAAAGATAACATGTAACCTTGAATTCTAGAACAAAGAATAGAAAGCGTACCTTGATGTAGTGAATTTCAAAACCATGACTTGAGAATACCTTTAAGGCGACCACATTTTCGTCCCTACATTTTCACGCGATTCCCACTTTGGTCCCTAACTTTTTTTTCCACCGTTTTTAGTCCCTATCCTGGAAAACACGTCTCATTTTTGTCCCTACCGTTACATCAGAGATAGAATTTGCACAGTTGGCAAACGGAATGCACGGTTGGCATATAGAGCGCTTACATGGCCATTAAAATAATAATAATAATTTTTATTTAACATTTAAATAATGCCACATTAGCATTTTAAATATTAAAAAAATCCACGTCAGAAAAAATTAAAACAAAATTCTAAACATGTGATTTTTAAAACCAAATCAAATAAAATAATTAAAATAAAGTTTTCTTTTCCATTTATTTTTTATTCAGAAGAACATATTCATATGTGGTTTTTGTGTTCTTCCCCAAGAACATGACTATTCATATTCATGTTCTTAGCAAATTAATTCTTAGTTTCTTTTCATTTATCTATCTTTCTTGTACTTTCTTTAAAGCCAAACACATCAAAACTCAGATCAATAACAGTTAAATAAAATAAAATTTAATTAAGCATTTTCTTGGCAACGTCAATCTCAAGATCTAAACATTTTTCTCTCCTAATTGGTAATCTAGAAAATTCTCATTCCTTTTTCACAAACCCAACAAATTCTCATTCATAAACCCAAAAAACTCCCTTTCACAAACCCAGAAGATCCCTTCTCAACACGCACAACAAATAGTCATTTCACAAACCCAGAATATCCCTTCTTAACAGATAGAGCAAATGAATTTTTCAAATTTGTCAAAAATCAAAAACAAATAAAATAAACCCACGATCGGTTTCAGATCCTCTTCAAATTCAATACCAAGATAGAGAGGGTGAGATGAGAAAGTGAGGAGGAGAGGAAAACGTGGGCCTTCAGATCTGCTGGAAACCCATACCACACACCACATACAAACCAAAAACTAACCCACCACCGATGAACCTTACCGATCCCACCACCTGTGAACCTTGCCAAATTCATTGACTAGGGGGATCTTACCAACTTGATAGTGTTGGGATTTGTGCCCTAGAATTCTATTGTATGATGCTATGTATTATATTATGTATGACATGATGTATGACTTAATATTGAAATTAATAAAATTGTTTTATTATTATCTGAAATAATGGTAACATGAATATTTAGACATTATCATATAGTCCATGAGATGCATAGTATGTGATTTATGTGAAAAGTCACAGAATATATAAATCACAAGTTCTTTGTAAACTCAGAATATTAGTTCATGGTCGGTGATGAAATTGGGCATTTCATTTGCGAAGACTATAACATATTAACTACGATGATTTGTCTTGATCATGGAAGTGGCGACTTCTAGTTGATATGTTGATATGTTTTAAGAGTTAAAACATATTGAACTGGACCACTGAGAGATTTATTATTCTCCTAACGACTGTTAATTGAATAATAAATCCTACGACTTACATTTATATTAACTCTTAATCCTGAGAGAATAATGGATCTGATCATGAAGTGTAGGTTGCTTTGATATATCAGGAGTGAGATCTAAAGTAACGGTCAAAACTTTAGTATGTTAGGCAGTGATCGGTGCAAAACTGCAAGTGCATAGTATCATAGTTTTATAGTAAAGTGATGAGAAGGGCATCGTCCTCAAGGATTGGTCACTTACTTTTGACAAATACCAAAATTATGCTAATCTTGATTTTATCTAGAGAAGTCACTAAAGTTTTTTTATAATTGGAATTTAAAATAAAATCAATTTAAAGAAAATGCGCAAAGGAAAAGAAAGATGTTGTTCGAAGATCAAATTAATGGGAAGAAAACTTCTAGGAAATCGAATTCACCTAATTCCTCACTATGCTTTACTCATCTAGCTAATTGAATTTAATTCTCTCTGTTTGTTAGTAATCTCCACACTCATCCAAAAGCCTCTTTCAACAATCAATTGGAAATATTCTTGTTCATCAATTTACACAAGAGTATGCAATTTAATAAAGCAAGAAAACATTAAGACCAATGATTTTAATACTACACAGGTTCATACAAGTCTTTCGACTCTATATTTACCTATGCCGAAATATTCAAGATCTATCCTATAATTCCCTCTTTCGATAGCAAATCACAAGATCAAAATCATCTAATTAATGGCCGGTTAATTAGAAGCAATAAGCTCAGAATAAATCAGACAAACATGAAGAAAATTAATTCAAATTAACATAGAAAAGTAAGCATAGTTCGGAACTAGATTACATCGTTTTCCTAGAATAAAGAAAATTTAGTTCATGCTAAAAATTAAACTCAACATAAATAAATTCACCATAATTTTTCTAAGAAGATTTGAAGGGAAAATAAACGCTAAAAAATCTGCTTCAGTTCCTCTGCTCAGCCTTTTTCTCTTTAAGTTTCAGCGCCTCCTTCCTTTTGTTTCAACCCCCAGGTTTTCTTTTCTTCATTCAGCCTCCCTTTTCTTTTCAGTTTCAGCTCAGCGCCTCCTCTCTTTCTTTCAATTTAGCACCTCATTTATCTCTTTGGTTCAGCCTCCTTGTTCTTAGACATGTTGCCCTTTTTCTGCTTTAGACATGGTGCTCTTTTCAACCCACAAACGAATTTCTTTTCAGCCCACTACGTTTTTCTTTTCAGCCCACTCACTTAATTTTTCTTTGTTTGTGCGTGCCCCCCATGTACATTACAATCAAGAAAAACTAAGTGAGTTCTAAGTCTCCAGGCCAGCCCATGACTCAACTTCTTTGAGTGAAATTTGTATTGGGCCATTGCCAGCTCTAGTGTTTACTGTCAAGCACCTTCTTGGGGAATATACAATTTACCTGTGCAGTAGTAGTAAAACATCAAAATATGCTACCATAATGAGGTCTAAAATCAACCATAAATAAATAAAATTAGACTAAAGTTTAAAGTTGAGAAGTGATAAATTATGAAAAATTATGCAAGTCATCAAACACCCCCAAACTTAGAACTTTGTTTGTCCTCAAACAAAAAGAAAATACAATAAAAGACAACTATAGACACTATTAGCTAGACCCCATAGAGAAATATCATCACTCACCAAGCCATGATCTGAATTTAGATTTCATCACTAGTATCTTACTCTTTTAACATCAAAGATAGCAGGAAAATCAATAAAAAATTTAGCAATTTGTCAAGCAAGAGTTAAGCATTAACTTCAACCTAAAGCTAAGTCCTTGAGTGTGTGTGTGAAATAGTCAATTTAACTCCAAACCACCTATAAATTCAGATAAAAGTAGAACAAATGAAATCAGAAGAATTCTCTCAAAACTTAACCCCATAAGTCCAATTTTCAGAAATCCTCTTCACTAATGTAATCAAACACCAAAATCAGAGATCAAAAGGTCTTTAATCAAGGTTATAATGACAGGCCACAGGGTGAGGGCTAAGAAAGAAATGGATATGGAAAATCAAAGCAAAGTAGGAAAATACTTGGTAGAAAGAACAATAAAAGATATATCCACAGGATCCACACCATAGCTCTTTCTCGACAATATGCTCATACTGATGACAATATTGTTGCTATACTCAATAAGTGGAGTGCTTTTTTTTTTTTTTTTTTTTTTTCAGCCACCTTGATACTCATAGCCTTTTCTGATTTTCAACCACTTTAACCCTTTTTCGATTCTTGCCTTTTACTTTCTTTTCTTTTCACACTTTGATCAAATAGAGCAAACATAATGTGGATAATTTAATTTGAACTAACTTTCACTTTAAATGCAAATTTCCACCAAAGTATTTTCTCAAAATGTAAGGTAAATTCATGGTTTTTCAGGCTTAGAATGGGAATGGTTTATGTAGTTAAAAGAACAAATAAAGGCTTATGTAAAATAAGGCTCAAGGGGGTTGACTATGGGAATACACCATGCATTGATGGCGTGATAATCAGGACGGCTGGGAAACCTTTTTGGTTGTGACAAAAAATTGCCTAGATCCTTTCTCTAATGTTTGGTATCAACTAGGATTTCGCCTCAAGGATCCATCAACAGATTCTAGAGCAAAGCAAGATTGAACTTCCCTGACCCAGTTAATTCAACTCCTTCTCTTCATAGGCAAAATGGAGTAAAGAAAAATTGACTATGTGCTCAATTATCTTCAAGGACAAAGATTTAAATCAAAGTACCCACAAAACTTTGCCTGACATAATAGCAATTTTTTGAAAATTTTTCCCAAAACCATCCTTAATCACAAATTTCAGAGGCATAGAGAATTCAATCATACTCAAATACATGCTTGATAAGAGAATCCAACAACTCAAGGCTATAGGAGTTTACACCCTTAAACCCAAACCAAACAATGTCCTCATTTTAATTCAAAAGTGAGACAAATTGAAGAAATGAAAGGAACTTCCTCGGCAACGGCGCCAAAAACTTGATCGGTGCAAAACTGCAAGTGCACAGTATCTTAGTTTTATAGTAAAGTGATGAGAAGAGTATCGTCCTCAGGGATTTGTCACTTACTTTTGACAAATACCAAAATTATGCTAATCTTGATTTTATCTAGAGAAGTCACTAAAGTTTTTTTGTAATTGGAATTTAAAATAAAATCAATTTAAAGAAAATGCGCAAAGGAAAAGAAAGATGTTATTCGAAGATCAAATTAATGGGAAGAAAACTTCTAGGAAATCGATTTCACCTAATTCCTCACTATGCTTTACTCATCTAGCTAATTGAATTTAATTCTCTCTGTTTGTTAGTAATCTCCACACTCATCTAAAAGCCTCTTTCGACAATCAATTGGAAATATTCTTGTTCATCAATTTACACAAGAGTATGTAATTTAATAAAGCAAGAAAGCATTAAGACTAATGATTTTAATACTACACAGGTTCATACAAGTCTTTCGATCTCTATATTTACCTATGATGAAATATTCAAGATCTATCCTATAATTCACTCTTTCGATAGCAAATTACAAGATCAAAATCATCTAATTAATGGCCGGTTAATTAGAAGTAATAAGCTCAGAATAAATTAGACAAACATGAAGAAAATTAATTCAAATTAACATAAAAAAGTAAGTATAGTTCGGAACTAGATTACATCGTTTTCCTAGAATAAAGAAAATTTAGTTCATGCTAAAAATTAAACTCAACATAAACGAATTCACCATAATTTTTCTGAGAAGATTTGAAGAGAAAATAAATGCTAAAAAATTTGCTTCAGTTCCTCTATTCAGCCTTTTTCTCTTTAAGTTTCAGTGCCTCCTTCCTTTTCTTTCAGACCCCAGGTTTTCTTTTCTTCGTTCAGCCTCCCTTTTCTTTTTAGTTTCAACTCAGCGCTGTTGGAAAATCTGGTTTTGTATCTCATACATAACGCACAGCGGAAGCAACAATACACGAATCTACTTCAATCATGAATGATAAACATGTAACCATGAATTCTAGAATAAAGAAAAAGATGCGTACCTTGGTGTGATGAAATTCAAAACCTTGAAGATCAAACATTCTTGGGAAGACTTTCAATCTTCACTCCAATTCCACTTGATGCCCAAGATGTGTGGTCTCTCAATTGGTAACAAAAGGGTGATTAGAGAGTGACAAAAACTCACATATACACCATTTTACAATGATGTTACTCTCTTGAAAAATTCTGAACGTTTTTCCCTTTTGTATCTAACCAATTATCTAATTGGGCTAGCCTTTTGGGCCTTTCCAATTGGACTTAAGTGTGTGGCTTGGAGTGGGACCAAAAGGGACCAATAAGACACTAGCTCCAATGGGCCTTGGGCTTTTCTGTCAACTCTTGACAAGTCCAAAGTTACCATTAACTATATTTAATACCACTATATAAATATAGTTGCACTCTAGGCCTTATCAATAAATTATTTCCCAAGACTTTATTGTACATTCAACCCCTTCATTAAAATATTTGTAGTAATACAAAGTCATGAATATTGACTGCCACTTTGAAGATTACTACATCTTAATCCTTAAGTACCCGGTTTAATCCTTTATGTTATTTATAATATATTTATGTAATCCAATTCCATAAATATATACTTTAGTAACTTCTCATTAAAGTGGTTGGGCCCAACACTCTGAATAACCAAACCCATTAAACTTATCTCAAGGGAATATTTTATATCTCCGTTAAGAGATTATGAAATCCATCTTGAAAATATATGTTCCATCAACACTAAATGTGGTTGCCCAACATACTGAGATTTTGACCATAACTCATAGATCTCACTCCTGATATATCAAAGCAACCTACATCTCATGATCAGGTCTATTATTCTCTCAGGATTTAGAGTTGATGTAAATAGAAGTCATGAGATTTATTATTCATTTGACAGTCATTAGAAGAATAATAAATCTCACAGCGGTCCAGTTCAATATGTCTTAACTCTTAAAACATATCAACATACCAACTAGAAGTCTCCACTTCCATGATCAAGACAAATCATCGTAGTTGATATATTATAGTCTTCACAGATGAAACGCCCAATTTCATCACCGACTACGAACTAAAATTCTAAGTTTACAAAGAACTTGTGATTTATATCTTTCTGTGACTTTTCACATAAATCACATACTATGCATTTCATGGACTAAGATAATGTTCCATAAGTTCATTAATAAATAGTCTTATATAATTAAACAATTTAATTATTTATGACATGCCAATAAATTGGATTTTAGGGTATAAATCCCAACAATCTCCCACTTGCCCTCAAAGACAATTTATCATATATCCGACACTTATCTCCCTTTAGAGTAATTCAAAGTCACTCTAAGGCAAGGTTTGGAAACAAGTTTCAGTCAGATTTATTGCATAAATTATCTTTTCGATTACTACTACTCACGTACTCATATCTCTCTAATGAGATAATACATACGCGTAATGTGTGTCTTCACTACCTAGGATGAACACATATCTTGAAGTCCAACTTCATGAATCACAATCAAACTACAAGTCAAAATTTGTACATCCAATAAACATCAAAACTTCACTTTTGTGGATAAGCATATAATCGCTCATTCTCCTAAGATATTTGAGTATATGCTTTACTCCCACTAAAATAAGTGATCTTTGATTCACTTGATATTTGCTTACCATGCCCACCACAAAATAGATATTTAGCCTAGTATTTAGCATAGCATAAAGACTTCCTATCATTTTGATATAAGGAACCGTCTTATATGCTCTTCCTTTTATATGGCTTAGGACCATAGTCCTTTTATAAAGGAACTTCAAACTTAAAAGGAAAGAATCCTTTCTTAAAGTATTACATGCTATACTTGGCTAAAATCTAATCTATTTAAGCAGTTTGAGATAGACTTTACATCCTAATTTCTGAATTTTAACAAAATTATAATTCTTAGGATGTGACCAATCTTTCCCAAGTACTTTATATCAAACTGGACTACAACCAAAACTCTATTGATGACAACAACTCTACATCATCCTAAATGATTAGAATGTTATCAACATACATTAAGAAATTTATTATTCTATATAACTTTTACACACTTAAGGCCTTTTAATACTTGATCAAAATCAAACAATTTGATTGCTTGATCAAAGATAATATTTATGACCTAGATGCTTGCATTAGTCCATAAATGGACTTTAAGCAACTTGCATGCTAATCACAACTGGTTCTTTGCTATGAACAAGTCTAGTTACATCATATAGATGTCTTCATCAAGATTGCTACTAAAAGAAGCTTTCTTGATATCCATTGCCATATTTCATCCAAATGAAATATAATGAATAAGAGAATCTAGATAGAGTCAAACTTAACTATTGGTGAAAAAATCTTTTCATAGTCGAACCATTTCTTTTTGAATAGATCTTTTTGCCACTAGTCTTGACTTTGAAGGTTTGCACCTTCAAAACTATCAATCTCATTTACTTTTAGACATATTTGAAAACAATAGGCTTAATGCCATTAGGCGCCTCTACAAGTTCTAGACTTTAAATAGAATCTAATTCTATTCTCATAACCTTGAATCAGTAATCTATATTCATATCATCTAAGGCCTCTATGTAGGACCGATGATCAAATTCATATCCTTATGGGATGACTTCAAAAGTTTATCCCAAAAGTATGAATTTATTTGGTAATCCTCCCACTACGATATTGTACCCGTGTATTAGCTATATATCTAGAATAATGTCTTGTGGTGTATCTAATACGACCATCTCATTTCTAAATGTATTTTATAGTTGTCTTATAACAAATTTTGACATTTTTCTTCTAGAACAATCTACCTTTACTTTAAAAGAGCCATATTCCTCCTTTATGTATGCATTGACTTAAAAAAGTCATTGGAACTTTATTCCTTTACAAAAAGGAACCCTAGATCATATTATCCTCTAAATAGAATTCATAGATTGTGAATATAACAAAATAATGGTTCTAAAAGCCCATCTTTCACCAATCTTGAATACCATTTAGATTAATAAGATCTAGACATAAGTGCCAAAACATACAAAACAAAAGGATGGAAACTTTCTCTTAAAAAAGTAAAACATGTAAATTTCCATCTAGAAAACAATCATGGACAATGCTTAGCTTTACCAAAATCAGAAACACTTTCCTTTTGGTCATGCTTTTGAGTCTAATTTCCTTTTGGCAACTATTAGGGCAACTTACTTGTCCAACTATTTGGTATTTTAATTCCTCTTCTTATCACCTTTACCTTTCGGTTCAAGCTAAGAATTTGAATTAAATCATATTAATCCTAGCCTTAGCTTTTAGGATGTCTTTTGTTGTGTAGAACTCACTCATCAATTCAGATAATATAAAAAGAATTTATTTTCAAAACAATCTGAATTGATCAAATGAATCTAACAAGAACTTGTGGATCATATCCACATAAGATTAACATTTAATCTCAACATCCAAGAATTCCAATTCATTTTAAAAATAAAATATTTTCATAAAATGACATAGAATTGGAACTTCTTAAGCTTTTCTTAGCACTCAATATGATTCATACCAAACATCTCATTTAGACTTAATATAAAGTCTAAGTTTAGTACTAACTCTTGCATCTCATGCTGTAGTACAATTGAGATAGAAGCCAATGAAACATTTTAGCATTTCAATAGAGACTATGATCACATCATAAGCTATCTTCCATTAAATGCAACATATTTAGGAAATTATGACAATGCTGAATCGAAACATGAAAATGTACTTCAGCTCCTTTAAGCATCATGTCCAAAATTATTTCTTAGTTAATGTGATTCAACTAAAATAGTAGCTAGAGGACAAAATTTATGACAACTTTATATTGAGACCATGAACTTAAATACTAGGACATTATCATTTTGCATCCATAATCATATAATATGGAACCCGAAAACCATACTATACTAGGTGCAACGACAACCTAATCCCGCAATTAATATTCCTCGGAAGCGAGGTCATACCAATCATTATGATCAAGCGAGAAATATTCTCATTATTAATGCTATCATGGTAACTCTTACCAAACAAAAATAATTTGCCGCTTTTCCTTTAGCCTCTAAGTAATAATGACATAGCTCCGAAGGGAGGTTAACATTAAACTTAGTCTAATGTACACCATTGCCTAGAATCAATGTGAGTCACCAAGTAACTCCATGGAAGCGTGGTCGTTCTCAATGTAAAAACACACTTCATCTATCATTAAGAAGTTTAATCTGTAGTACCATGAATTAAACACCCTCTGAAGGGAGTAAGGCATATACGCCAAGGCGAGGTGCCTAATCACACTACTATAAACCAGCAATGGAGGCCATGAGAATCAACCCTTGATCTCTCTCCCACTAGAAATTTTAAAACAAGTGGATTGGGTTGAAATCATTGTGATCTAATCACAATTTTAACCCTACACATCAAATGTGTTTAATTGTTTAAATTCAATGTGATGTAACTATGTTACGTCACAATAATGTAACGAACATTCGCACAATCACAAAGAAGTCTAACCTTGTAATCCGTGAAGTGAATACCCTCTGCATGGAATGCAAGACTCGAAGTCAAGATAAGGTATCTACTCACATTACAATAAACTTAACAAAAGGGTTATTTCAAGAACTCTTACTCATTATTTGGGTTTTTCTTAAATAATTGTGATCCCATCACAACTAATAACCTTGCACTCGTTAAAGACTCTAATCTTATTAGAATTACTAACTAAAATGGAAGTCCTAAACTATTTAGAATTCCTTAAACACTAATGAATCAAAAATTAGTTATATAGAACTCTATCCTTAATTTACTAAACAAAGTATTCTAATCTCATTAGAAACTATATAACTTTAATTAGAATTTTAATCTCATTAAAAAAAAAAAACTTCTAATTAAAATAAATTAAGGACTATTAATCATAAAATGATTTAATACCAAGAGTTCTATTTAACTAACATCTTTGATCTCATTAGGTCTTTTAGTTAGAACCATGTGTAATATAATCACACACAACCTTGCTCTTAAAAAAAAACTTGAAAACACTTAGAAAAAATTCTGATTTTCTTTCTTTCGATCGATCGAATGTATCCCTCGATCGATCGAAAAAATTAAAAAATTCGAACTTGATCTCCTGACTTGTTCGATTGATACTTGATTGCCTTTCGATCGATCGAAAAACAAATTCGATCGATCGACTATCAATCGAAAATCAATCTACTTAAAAAGTCTAATCACTGTTTCACTCGATCGATCGAAAGTGATTTTCGATCGATCGAAACTCGTGAAACTCGAATTTCCAGAATTTTCTAAGGCAGTTTTCTACAGTTTTTCTTGAACAAACAACTAACGTTTTTGACATCTTCATTGTTCTTCCATCAAAAACACTTTTTGATTTTATCAACGAAGATTTTCAGATCAAACATTAGGGTTTTCAATATCAAAATCAAGAACCACAACAATGCTAGAAACCCTTGAAAACATAATCCTAATCTCATTAAGAATAAATTTCATAATCCTAGCATTAACATACTGTTTGATCATAAAATAAATAATGCAAGGCAAGCATAAATACTCGTTCAACATTCAGATCTTAATACATATAAACATGAACTGATAACATGGTTCGAACATCCACACATTAATATATATATTAATCAATTCATGAAAAGCCTTGAATCCTTGATAACGTATAAATATATCAAGCAAGACTAACAATAGTACACGTTTACCATATAATCATATATGTATCACTAGCGAAAAGTCAAACGCCACTTGATACAATATAGTAACCAACATGATATTCATCCTTGGTATGAACCCGATATCATCATGCTTCAAATAAGTTAATGGCATTGGGAACGGTTATCAAACAAAATTCAACTGTCAACTATAACCAACCAATGCAAAACAAAATTCTCATGCTTTGACCGTTCTACCAGTTTTATTTAAGAAAACTTTAAAACTGATGGCAAAGTCGAATATTAAATGATTACATGAGAATCAATGTACATCATTCCTATCCGATTATGTTTATAAACCACTTCAATAATCTGTTCGCAAGATGTGTAGATGGTGTCCTTGATGAACACAAACACCAAAAACACACGGCAGAAAACAGAAATTACAGCCATGGCAACAAGCAATATTATGCAAAAACTTTACTGCATAAAATTAAAACACCATGAAAACAGTTTTTCTTTAATTCTAAAATCCAATCACATGCTATACAATCATGATATTGAAGACCGCTCTGATACCATTTGTTGGAAAATCTGATTTTGTATCTCATACAAAACGCACAGCGGAAGCAACAATACACGGATCTACTTCAATCATGAATGATAAACATGTAACCATGAATTCTAGAATAAAGAAAAAGATGTGTACCTTGGTGTGATGAAATTCAAAACCTTGAAGATCAAACATTCTTGGGAAGACTTTTAATCTTCACTCCAATTTCACTTGATGCCCAAGATGTGTGGTCTCTCAATTGGTAACAAAATGGTGATTAGAGAGTGACAGAAACTCACATATACACCATTTTACAATGATGTTACTCTCTTGAAAAATTCTGAACGTTTTTCCCTTTTGTATCTAACCAATTATCTAATTGGGCTAGCCTTTTGGGCCTTTCCAATTGGGCTTAAGTGTGTGGCTTGGAGTGGGACCAAAAGAGACCAATAAGACACTAGCTCCAATGGGCCTTGGGCTTTTCTGTCAACTCTTGACAAGTCCAAAGTTACCATTAACTATATTTAATACCACTATATAAATATAGTTGCACTCTAGGCCTTATCAATAAATTATTTCCCAAGACTTTATTGTACATTCAACCCCTTCATTAAAATATTCGTAGTAATACAAAGTCATGAATATTGACTGCCACTTTGAAGATTACTACATCTTAATCCTTGAGTACCCGGTTTAATCCTTTATGTTATTCATAATATATTTATGAAATCCAATTCCATAAATATATACTTTAGTAACTTCTCACTAAAGTGGTTGGGCCCAACACTCTGAATAATCAAACCCATTAAACTTATCTCAAGGGAATATTTTATATCTCCGTTAAGAGATTATGAAATCCATCTTGAAAATATATGTTCCATCAACACTAAATGTGGTTGCCCAACATACTGAGGTTTTGACCATAACTCATAGATCTCACTCCTGATATATCAAAGCAACCTACATCTCATGATCAGGTCCATTATTCTCTCAGGATTTAGAGTTGATGTAAATAGAAGTCATGAGATTTATTATTCATTTAACAGTCATTAGGAGAATAATAAATCTCACAGCGGTCCAGTTCAATATGTCTTAACTCTTAAAACATATCAACATACCAACTAGAAGTCTCCACTTCCATGATCAAGACAAATCATCGTAGTTGATATATTATAATCTTCGCAGATGAAACGCCCAATTTCATCACCGACTACGAACTAAAATTCTGAGTTTACAAAGAACTTGTGATTTATATCTTTCTGTGACTTTTCACATAAATCACATACTATGCATCTCATGGACTAAGATAATGTTCCATAAGTTCATTAATAAATATTCTCATATAATTAAACAATTTAATTATTTATGACATGCCAATAAATTGGATTTTAGGGCATAAATCCCAACAAGCGCCTCCTCTCTTTCTTTCAATTTAGTGCCTCATTTATTTCTTCAGTTCAGCCCCCTTGTTCTCAGACATGTTGCCCTTTTTCTGCTTTAGACGTGGTGCTTTTTTCAGCCCACAAACGAATTTCTTTTCAGCCCACTATGTTTTTCTTTTCAGCCCACTCACTTAATTTTTCTTTGTTTGTGCGTGCCCCTATGTACATTACAATCAAGAAAAACTAAGTGAGTTCTAAGTCTTCGGGCCAGCCCATGACTCAACTTCTATGAGTGAAATTTGTATTGGGCCATTGCCAGCTCTAGTGTTTACTGTCAAGCACCTTCTTAGGGCATATACAGTTTACCTGTGCAGTAGTAGTAAAACATCAAAATATGCTACCATAATGAGGTCTAAAATCAACCAAAAATAAATAAATTTAGACTAAAGTTTAAAGTTGAGAAGTGATAAATTATGCAAAATTATGCAAGTCATCAGGCAGCCACATTTAGTGTTGATGAAACATATATTCTCAAGATGGAATTCATAGTTTCTTAACAGAAATATAAAATATTCCCTTGAGATAAGTTTAATGGGTTTGTTATTCAGAAAGCTAGGCCTAACTACTTTAGTATATAGTTACTAAAGTATATATTTATGAAATTGGATTTCATAAATATATAATGAATAACTTAAAGGATTAAACCGAGTACTCAAGGATTAAGATGTAGTAATTCACAAAGTGGCAGTCTTCATTCATGACTTTGTGTTACTACGAATATTTGATGAAGGGGTTGCATGTACAATAAAGTTTGGGGATATAATTTATTAATAAGGCCTAGAGTGCAATTATATTTATATAGTGGAATTAAATATAATTAATGGTAACTTTGGACTTGTCAAGAGTTGACAGAAAAGCCCAAGGTCCATTGGAGCTAGTGTCTTATTTGTTCCCTTTTGGTCCCACTCCAGGCCACATATTAAAGCCCAATTGGAAAGGCCTAAAAGGTTGGCCCAATTAGATAATCAGTTATAGAAGAGAAACATATAGAATTTTGATGATTATCACAATTACATAAATTGGTATGTATGAGAGTGTTGGACACTCTTCTATTCTCTCCAGAAACACACACATATAACTGATTGAGAGACCACACATCTTGGGCATCTAGTAGAATTGGAGTGAAGATTGAAAGTCTTCTCAAGAACTTCTGATATTCGGTTTTGAATTTCACCGCTTCAAGGTACACTTTCTTGTTCTCTAATTCTGAAACTTATTTGACACATGTTAACAGTTGTGAATGAAATAGATCCATTTAATTTTTTCCGCTGCGTACACTCATATTTCCATTAGATAGCTGTGGTGGCGGTGGCAATTAAAGGAGATGAACGGTTGGAGCTTCAGCCAAGGGGTACGGAGAGAGAGAGTGAGATCAAGAAATGAAAGTTTGAGGTGTAAGAATCTGAGATGGTTTTGATTAGAGGTGAAGCGATGTTGGAGGTGAGAGGGAGCACGTTTGAGATTAGGAGTATCTGATGAGAATCTGAGATTAGAGAGAGTTGTAAAATCTTCATATTTTTTAAAATATTTTATTTTATTTTTTAAAGTTGACAAATTTAAAAAGAAAATGGTTTTGATTTTAAATTCATTATAATTGCTGACATGGACTTTTTAAATGTCAATTAAAATTTATTATTATTATTTTAATTTAGATGCTGACATGGAAAGCCACGTGGTTTATGGCATTATTTTATTATATTTAACTTATGCTATTTGCCAGCTGTGCAAATTTCGTCTCTGATGTAATGGTATAGACAAAAATGAGACACGTTTTCTAGGATAGGGACAAAAAGCGGTGGAAAAAAAAGTTAGGGACCAAAATGGAAAAAATGGTGAAAATGTAGGGACTAAAATATGATTTTCGTTTACCTTTAATCTTCATCTCAATTTCACATGGTGCCCAAGATGTGTGGTCTCTCAATCAATCTCTTTGTACATAGATTTTCAAAGAAAATTTTTCTTCTTCTCCTTGTGGAGAAAAACTGATTTCTTTTCTTTTTATCATACGTATCTCTTAACTACCTTAGTAGTTCATTTATTTAATAACTCTTATTAAATAAAAACTGATTATCTAATTGGGTTAGCCTTTTAGGCCTACCCAATTGGGCTTTAGTTTGTGGTTTGAGATGGGACCAAAGGGAACAAATAAGACTTTAGCTCCAATAGGTCTTGAGCTTTTCTGTCAACTCTTGACAAGTCCAAAGTTACCATTAATTATATTCAATACCACTATAAGAATATAATTGCACTCTAGGCCTTATTAATAAATTATATCCCAAGACTTTATCATACATTCAACCCCTTCATTAAAATATTCGTAGTAATATAAAGTCATAAATATAGATTGCCACTTTGAAGATTACTACATCTTAATCCTTGAGTACCCGGTTTAATCCTTTATGTTATTCATCATATATTTATGAAATCTAATTCCACAAATATATACTTTAGTAACTCCTTACTAAAGTGGTTGGGCCCAACACTCTGAATAACCAAACTCATTAAACTTATCTTAAGGGAATATTTTATATCTCTGTTAAGAGATTATGAATTCCATCTTGAAAATATATGTTCCATCAACAATAAATGCGGCTGCCTAATATACTGAGGTTTTGACCATAACTTATAGATCTCACTCCTGATATATCAAAGCAACCTACATCTCATGATCAAGTTCATTATTCTTTCAGGATTTAGAGTTGATGTAAATAGAAGTCGTGAAATTTATTATTCATTTGACAGTCGTTAGGAGAATAATAATTCTCACAGCGGTCCAGTTCAATATGTCTTAACTCTTAAAACATATCAACATACCAACTAGAAGTCTCCAGTTCCATGATCAAGACAAGTCATCTTAGTTGATATGTTATGGTCTTCGCAGATGAAACGCTCAATTTCATCACCGACTACGAACTAAAATTCTGAGTTTACAAAGAACTTGTGATTTATATCTTTTGTGACTAAATCACATAAATCACATACTATACATCTCATGGACTAAAATAATGTCCCATTAGTTCATTAATAAATAGTCTCATATAATTAAATAATTTAAGTATTTATGACATGCCAATAAATTGGATTTTAGGGCATAAACCCCAACAATGTGGTCTCTCAATCATTTTCCAAGGAGAGAATAAAAGAGTGTTCAACACTCACATCCACCATTTCATTCCTTATATGATTTTAATGGAAAATCACTTATAAAATTCTGTATGTTTCTCTCCTTATATATTGGGCTAGGCTTTTGGGCCATTCTAATTGGGCTCTAGTATGTGGCTTGGAGTGGGACCAAAAGAGAATAAATAAGACTCTAGCTCCAATGGGCCTTGGGCTTTTCTGTGAACTCTTGACAAGACCAAAATTACCATTAATTATATTCAATACCACTTTAAGAATATAACTGCACTCTAGGCCTTATTAATAAATTATATTCCAAGACTTTATTATACATGCAACTCCTTTATTAAAATATTTGTAGTAATACAAAGTCATGAATGTAGACTACCATTTTGAAGATTACTACATCTTAATCCTTGAGTACTCGGTTTAATATTTTATGTTATTCATCATATATTTATAAAATTTAATTTCATAAATATATATTTTAGTAACTCCTTACTAAAGTGGTTGGGCCCAACAATCTGAATAACCAAACCCATTAAACTTATTTTAATGGAATATTTTATATCTTCGTAAAGAGATTATGAATTCCATCTTGAGAATATATGTTCCATCAATACTAAATGTGGCTGCCTAACATTTAGAGTTATAGATCTCACTCCTGATATATCAAAGCAACCTACATCTCATGATTAGATACATTATTTTCTCAGGATTTAGAGTTGATGTAAATCTCCATTTGACAGTCGTTAAGAGAATAATAAATCTCACAGCGGTCTAGTTCAATATGTCTTAACTCTTAAAACATATCAACATATCAACTAGAAGTCTCAACTTCCATAATTAAGACAAATCATCTTTGTTGATATGTTATAGTCTTCGCAGATGAAATGCCCAATTTCATCACCAAATACAAACTAGAATTCTGAATTTACAAAGAACTTGTGATTTATATCTTCTATGACTAAATCACATAAATCACATACTATGCATCTCATGGACTAAGATAATGTCCCATTAGTTCATAAATAAATAGTTTCATATAATTAAACAACTTAATTATTTATAACATGCCAATAAATTGGATTTTAGGGCATAAACCCCAACAATCTCCCACTTGCCTTCAAAGACAATTTACCATATATCTGACACTTATTTCCTTTTATGGTAATTCATAGTCACTCTAATGCAAGGTTTGGAAACAAGTTTCAGCCAAATTTATTACATAAATTATCTTTTCTACTACTACTCAAGTTTTCATATCTCTCTAATGAGATAATATTTACACTTAATGTGTATTTTCACCACTTAGAATGAACACATATCTTGAAGTCCAACTTCATGAATTACAATCAAACTACAAGTCAGTATTTGTACAACTAGTAACTATTAAATCCTTTCTTTGGTGGACAAGTATATAATCCCTTATTTTCTTAAGATATTTGAGTATATGCTTTACTCCCACTAAATTAAGTGATCTTAGATTCAATTGATATTTACTCACCATGCCCACCACAAAATAGATATTTAGCTTAATATATAGCATAGCATAAAAACTTCCTATTGATATAGTATAAGAAACCGTCTTAATGTGCTCTTCCTTTTATATGTCTTAGAACTATAGTCCTAAATAAAGGAACTTCAAATTTAAAAGGAAAGAATCCTTTCTTGAAGTACTACATGCTATACTTGACTAGAATCTAATTTATTTAAGCAGTTTGAGATAGACCTAACATCCTGATTTTTGAAACTTAAAAAAAAAAAAAAATTCTTAAGATGTGACCAGTCTTTCCCAAGTACTTTTATATCAAACTGGACTAGACAACAAAAAAACTCTATTGATGACAATAACTCTACATCATCCTAAATAATTAGAAAGTCATCAACATACATTAAGAAATTTATTATTCTATATAGCTTTTACACACATAAGGTATCTTAATACTTGATCAAAATTGGACAACTTGATTGCTTGATCAAAGATGATATTTTATGATTTAGATGCTTGCTTCCGTCCATAAATGAACTTTAAGTAACTTGCATACTAAATACTACTAGTTCTTTGCTATGAACAAGTCTAGTTACATCATATAGATGTCTTCCTTAAGATTGCTACTAAAAGAAATTTTCTTGATATCCATTTCCATATTTCATCCAAATGAAATATAAAGAATAAGAGTATCTAGATAGAGTTAAACTTGACTATTGGTGAAAAAAAAAAAAGAAATCTTTTCATAATCGAACCATTTCTTTCTGAATAAATCTTTTCCCCATTAGTCTTGACTTTGATGGTTTGCACCTCCAATCTATCAATCTCATTTTCTTGTAGATTTATTTGAAAACAATAGGCTTAATACCATTAGGTGCCTTTACAAGCTCTAGACTTTAAATAGAATCAAATTCTATTCACATAACCTTGATCTAGTAATCCATATTCATATCATCTATTGCCTTTACGTAGGACCGAGGATCAAATTCATATCCTTGTGGAATGACTTCAAAAGTTTATTCCAAAAGTATGAATTTATTTGGTAATTAATAATCCTCCTACTACGATATTGTTCCGATCTTTAAGCTATATATATAGAATAATGTCTTGTGGCGTATCTAATACAACCATCTCATTTCTAAATGTATTTTATAGTTATCCTACAACAAATTTTAACATTTTTCTTCTAGAACATTCTACCTTTAAAAGAGCCCTATTCCTCCTTTATGTATGCACTAATTTAAAGAAGTCATTGGAACTTCATTCCTTTACGAAAAGGAGCCTTAGATCTTATTATCCTCTAAATAGAATTCATAGACTGGGAATATAATAAATTAATGGTTCTAAAAGCCCATCTTTCACCAATCTTGAATATCATTTAGATTAATAAGATCTAAACATAAGTGCCAAAACATAAAATTACAAAGGATGAAAACTTTCTCTTTAAAAGGTAAAACATGTAAATTTCCATCTAGAAAACAATCGTGGACAATGCTTTGCTTTACAAAAATGGAAACACTTTCCTTTGGGTCATACTTTTGAATCTAATTTCCTTTTGGCAACTTCTAGGGCAACTAGCTTGTCCAACTGTTTGGAATTATAATTTTTCTTCTTACCACCCTTACCTTTCAGTCTAGGCAATGAATTTGAATTAAATCATATTGATCCTAGCCTTAACTTTTAGGATGTCTTCCGTTGCGTAGAACTCATTCATCAATTCAGATAATATAAAAAGAATTTATTTTCAAAACAATCTAAATTGATCAAATGATTCTAACAAGGACTTGTGGATCATATCCAAATAAGATTAACATTTAATCTCTACATCTAAGAATACCAATTCATTTTAAAATTAAAACATCTTCATAAAATGATATAGAATTGGAACTCTTTAAGCCTTTCTTAGCACTCAATATGATTCATACCAAACATCTCATTTAGACTTAATATAAAGTCTAAGTCTTGTACTATCTCTTACATCTCATGTTGTAGCACAATTCAGATAGAAGTCAATGTAGCATCTTAGCATTTCAAAGGAGACTATGATCATATCATAAGCTATCTTCCATCAATGCATTATGCATAGGAAATTATGGCAATGCTGAATTGAAACATATTTATGTACTTCAGCTTCTTTAAGCACCATGTCCAAAATTATTTCTTAGTTAATGTGAGTCAATTAAATAGTAGCAAGAGAACAAAATTTATGACAACTTTATTTTGAGACTATGAACATATTTACAGGGACATTATATTTTGCATCCATAACCATATAGTATGTAACCCAAAAAAAAAACATACTATACTAGGTGCAACGACAACCCAATTCATGTCTATAATTTCTTGGTAGCAAGTTTATTATAAACACATTAATTGATTGAGAACTATTCTCATTATTAGTGCTATCATGATAACTCTTATCAAACACTAATAATATGCCGTATTACTTTTAGCCTCTAAGTAATAATGACATAACTCCTTTGGGAGGTTAACATTACACTTAGTCTAGTGTACATCATTATCTAGAATCATGCGTGGCCACATTTCATCTCCCTTATAATGTTTAAACTTGTAGTACCATGCAGTAAAACACCATCCTTTGGGATCGCGAGGCATATATGCCAAGACGAGGTGCTTGTTCACTTTACTTTAAATGGGTAAGTTCAATCTTGTAGTACCATGAAGTAAACACCCTCCTTTGAAATCGTGAGGCATATACGTCAAGACGAGGTGCTTACCCACACTACTATGAACCGATAATGGAGGCTGTGAGATCCAACCTTTGTATCTCTCTCCCACTAGAAATTTTAAAACAAGTGGATTGTCTTGAAATCATTATGATCTGATCACAATTTTAACCATAGACATTAAATGTGTTTAATTGTTTAAATTCAATGTGATGTAACTAAGTCACATCACAATAGCGCAATGAACATTCGCGTAATCACAAAGAAGTTTAACCTTGTAATCCGTGAAGTAAATACCCTCTACGTGGAATGCAAGACTCGAAGTCAAGACAAGGTATCTATTCACATTACAATAAACTTAACAAAAGAGTTATTTCAACACTCCCACCATTATTTGGGTTTTTCTTTAAATAATTGTGATCCTATCACAACTAATAACCTTGCACTTGATAAAGAATCTAATCACATTAGAATCACTAACTAAAATGGAAGTCCTAAACTATTTAGGATTCCTTAAACACTAATGAATCAAAAATTAGTTATATAGAACTCTATCCTTAATTTGCTAGATAAAGTATTTTAATCTCATTAGAAATTATATAACTTTAATTAGAATTTTAATCTCATTAAAAACTGAATGTTCAATATGGGTATGAAACACCCTTGAACGTTTAGACCCTAAATTACAAATTATCAATTCAAGCTTATTATTAAATAGTTTATGTGCAAAATATGAACATAAGCCAAACACAGAATTGATTAACAATCTAAGCCAAATATAAACACATCCACAGCAGTAAATATAAGGCGAAGATAAAGAAAGGGAAGATGCAAACACACGGACAACACACGATGTGTTATCGAAGAGGAAACCGAAGCCCTCGGCGTAAAACCTCTACGCTGCCCTCCAAGCGGTGAATAATCCACTAAAGAATGTAATTGGAATACATGAACAGCAGAAGACCCTCCAAGCCTAATCTACCCAAGTACCTAAGCCCTCAAAACTTCCTACTCCAACGAGGTTACACCGAACCTATTTCTTCTTTAGCTTTCCGGATTCCGCTACCAGACCATAGTATTAACCAATGTAGATTGGTTCCTTCCTAACTGCTTCCCAAACAACACCAAATAAACCTTCTCACAGATGTGGGTGTGGTGAGATAAGGATTTGGCTAAAAACCTCTCAAGGGTATGATAATGGAGAGGAAGAGAATGGAGGAATTTGCAGAGTCTTTAAGGTTCAGATTGTGGATGAATAAATCTTGTATTTCTCTAAGGTTTCTCTCACAAAATTCTCTCTAGAAGCTCTCTTAATTTAGTGGGTATAAGGGTCTATATATAGTGGGGTGAGAAAGGAATGCGAAGAGTCAGTTTTTCCCAAACAAGGCTGATTGGTGACTTGACCTCGCGACTAGGCTGAGTCGCGAGTTCAAGTCGCGAGCTAACAGCCTGGCCAGCTTGGGACTTTTGTCCTGTAGTGCAACAGCTGGCGCGACTCTTCAGCTTCTGACATGCTTGGCATGTGTGCAACTTCTGGCGATTTGCAAGCCGTGAGTCACCCGCGAGATCCAGTTGCGAGCTTCTGTTTCTTTGCACAATCTTGAGCATTTCTTCACACTCTCTCACACACTACCCTTACAATTATTCCACTTAAATACAGGGTTACTAATTGCTGAATTACAAGCAAATTGGCAAGGAATAAAGCCAACAAGATGGTTGATTAAATTCAACCTTACAATCTCCCCCTTTGGCTATTCTGTGACAAAACCCTACAACAGACTCTAGACTTAAAGCGTGAGTTGGGAACAGTTGAGCAAAACTCACTCACACCTAACTCTAGATTCTGAAACGCTCTTGAACATATGAACAAGTAACTCCTAAGACACAACAACACAATAATATCATTGTATGCCGAAAAACTTGAAATGCATATGGAGCAATAATATCATGATAAAGCAAAATGGAATAAAGCAATAGACCATGGCAAGATCAAACAAGCAATCACTATACAAAAGTGATTACTATGCTCATTCACACAAGGAATGAACATCCGGACATGCAAGGTGATAAGCTCAATTGAAGAGTATCATTTGCAAGTCCAACACTCAACCAATGCATACAAACATATATGCATCTAGGAACAATCCTACTAGGGCACAAGAGTGTTGTACTGAAGTAAAATGTATGACATTAAACATCAAGTACAAAAAGCACAAAGCAAGGCTACAAAGCAAAGAGATTGCATTGCATGGTACAAACCATAAAAGCCTACAAACTGCATAAGTGCATGGAAACAAACCTTTAAAGCTTACATAAGCAACATGGGTACAAACCTTATAAAATACAATAGACTGAATAACATCATCAATATATAAATAAACCAAATTGTTAAAAGCATTCAAGAGTGATGAGTTTAATCCAAACATTAACCCAAAACCATATCGTATCAAATCAGTACAAACAACAGTTATCCAAACCATAGTAACAAAACTATAGACAAACTCAGTAAGGATTATGAAACTCCCCCTTAAATAAGCACTCCCCTTCAAGTGCTGGCCCAAAAGTTCTCCCCTTTTTTGACCAGAATGGCCAAAAGGTCACTGTTGTAACTTGGTAAAAATGCCATAAACTTGAGCTGCTAAAACATCGATCTGGTCCTACATGACTGTCAATCTCTCTGACTGCTCTCTCTGGCCATCACTGAGAGTCTTTTCCAACTCCTTAAGGCGCTTGTAGAGGTTCTCAAAGAGCATCTCCAGCCTATCAGGTTGAGGGGCAGACTGTGCTTATGTAGTGCTAGGTTGCTGTGATGCATGGGTGGCATGTACATGTGAATCTGGCTCAGGAGCAGAAGGAGTAGCAGGAGAGAAATGTGCACTCTTTGGAGTTTTGGGTGAATGACTTTTGCTAGCTTGTAGAGTGGACATAAAGATTGGTCGAGGACGAGCAATTATTTTCCTAATTGAGGGAGGAGTAACACCTTCACTTAGAATGAATTTCATAATGAGACTGTAAAATGGAAGGCACCCTTATGCTATTGTTCGAGTCGCTGTCTTTCTTATGATATAAAAAATATGGGCACAGATGTCAATGGTGGTGCCTGTGATGAGATCACATAGAAATTGAGCCCTTCCAAGGTTGATATACACCGTGTTGGTCAACGGATAGAGGTTGGTATACATGATCAGCTTCAATGTTGTCAACTCAGGTGAAAACTTGGTAGTACTAATGGATGTGCCGGTCCTGGAGATGTCATGGTCAGGACCAAGAACTTGGAGAATGTCCTGAATCACTGGAGTGCGATCATCATAAGGAGTTAAGTCAGCATTCTCAGGTCTAGTGATTTTGAGAAGTTCAGCTATGGTGTCCGGATTAATGATGAACTCTGTTCCTCTTACCATACAGTGTAGTTCACTTTCAAGATCAACTGTGTTGGCGAAACATTCCTTCACTAGTTCCATCATTAGATCAACAAAATTTCCAAATAATTCTGCCCAATCTTTTGCCTCGAAGATCCGAGGGACAAAAGTGGTTTCCAAAGTGTCAAATTTGACCTCCCGTTCCACTATAGGAGATGCCTGGTCAAAAATGCTTGAGTAAGCAAGTAGGTGCTTAGGAGTTCTGAATAACTCACTATTGAGTTCAATAGATGGCTGTGATGAAGAACGTGTTCGTTTTGTAACAGGTAATGTTACCTCTTCTGTCATAACCTCTTTTCCATTGGAGGATCGTCGAGACATCTTTTTCTTGAAGAATGGTGCAGAAATGAAGATTTCCCAAGAGAGAGCAGGAAGTGTTTGAGAGAGAAAAGTTGGGAAGACAATGAACAGTCACTTGATTTTGAGGGAAAACTGAAAAGTTTTTGAAATCTGACTTTAAAACGCAAAACACGTGTTTTCGCGACTGGATCAAGTCGCCAAGGTAAGCCGCGAAACACTGTGAAAACAAGGTTCTTGACAAATCTTCTAAATGTTTTTCGCGACTAGAAGATCTACCCCAAGGGAGTCGCGAGCTGAGCCGCAAAAATCTCTGAGTAACCTCACGATGAGACCTTCCACCCACAAACAAGTCGCCAAATTGAGTTGCGAAAAATGCAAAAGCACAAATTTAGAAAAATTTTCTAAGTCTTTTTCGCCGCTAGGATACTGACTCGCCAATAACCCGCAAAAAATCTCTGAGTGAGCTCGCGACTGGGGCTTGCGATTGGGCTAACCAGCGACTTAGTCGCCAAAACAAGGGAAACAGTTTTTGAAATTTTTATTATTTTTGTAAAAACAAAATACTTTTTAAAAACAACTAAAACACTCAAAAATCTTTTTGTGTTTGATTAAACAAAGATTGAGCATGAGAAAACACATTTAATCAAGTACAATCACATAAATGAATATGGCATTCATTGAACATAGACTTGTGTGTTGTGTGTGGATATCAAAAATAAGATAGTCCTTAGTCCAATGTGAAGCTTCAATGATCAATTCAATCAAGACATATACAATTAGCACTAGATAATGTGACCTATCTCAATTATAGAAACATGCATATATGACCTCCTACATAAACTTGATTACATTTCTTTGAAATTTTTCATTTGGCTCCATATTCAACATATCATTTGCACTTTTTGGGCAAAGAAAAATCTCATTGTGAGATAGATGCCTGAAATTTTTGATATTTCAATTGATGGGTTAGCCTTTGGCTTTTTGGGCATCATACATTTTTATTTTGGTCGCTTTCCCTTTTTCCTAGTCAAATACTACTATGTGCGATAGGCTTTTGCAGCTCTATATCTCTTTTCATTAGGAGATTTACATTTAGAGAGCTCTTTTAAGCAAAAACAAAAAATAAAGAGTGGGAAGATATATAGGCATGAGTCTATGCATGTCTCAAGATCAACAAAACCATTCACTAATCATTTATGACAAGGTTGAAGATCTATTTACAACAGTCACATAGATTTTAGAATTTCTCCCACAATGATATGATTGCATAGAAGACAAGTTAAGCTCGTAGATGCACAAAGCCATTAGTACAAAAGTACAAGGCAAAACATGATTTGAGACAAAACTCAACAAAGTTTATCAAACTTTTTGGAGTTTCTACTTTTTATGTGTTTTTGAATTTTTGACACAAGAAAAATAAAGATTGATCAAAACAAAATTAGCAAAGTAAAAAAAAAAAAAAAAACATTTTAACCAAAACACACAAACAAAAATATCCAACTCAAACTTGCAAGAAGCAAAACAACCAAGCATATACACAAAATATGAGAAGTATTAATGCATGGACATGTTGTAATGCTTATGCATGAGTACCCTTCGTCACCCACACGTCACGTGCGTTTGGGGTGATATCCTTGACAGATTGGGTATGAGAGTTAGGACTTTCAAACCTTCGTGTGAAGCTTTCCAGGCAATTGGTGAAGGCACCGATCATCTTTATCACATCCATCATTCTTGGATCATGATTTTGACTTCATGGTTGCTCACCACCCTAAGACTTCTTGTCATTTCTTCTTCCTCGAGACCGAGGTGCGCTTGCATTGTTATTTGCTCTCAGCTTTTGACAGTTGGGTCTAGTATGTCCTTGCAATCCGTAGTAGTGACACACATAATCTGTTCTGGAACCCCGTTGTGGTCTTGAAAGAGATCTTGTTCTACCTTCAAATCTGGCTTCTGATTGATTTCGGAACTTATTACCCACTCGTTGCTCAGCCAGCTTCTTCTTCTTCTCAACCTTAACATTCTCAAGGATGGGCTCTTCCACAATTGGTTCTATGGCCTTCACAAATTTTACTTCTATGGTAACTTTGGCCGATGAGCTACTTCCTCTGGTATAACCCAAACCAGATTTGTCAGAGAAGTGTTTTTGAGAAGAGATAACATCTTCCAGCTTCTTGGAGGAGACCCTTTCTATCTTAGCTTGTGCTTGCACCACCTCTTACTCAAGAAATCTTACTTTGGTATAAGCTTCCAATAACTCGCCATTCAGTGTCTCAATTTCACACTTTGCCTCTTTATATCTAGCCAGAAGACTTTTGTAGTCCTCTTCAGCCCCTTTCATTTTCTTCACATCCACCTTTGCAACCCTTGCATACTCACCCGATTTCTCAAGGAGTAAGGTGTAATTCTCTTGAAGACCCGATGTATCTTCATCCTTTTCAGCCTCCGATTCTTCAGCAACTCCAATAGACTCCAAATCAGAATGCTCACCAAGCTCCTTCACAAGTGTATCCAAATCATCTGAGGATTCCATATGAGCAATGGTCATGAATGCAAAGAAATTTCCTTCTTCATCACAGCTGTCCTCAGAGTTAGAAATTGATGAGTCCGAATCACTTAAAGTAGTGGCATAGGCCTTTCCCTTCGACTTCAAATAATTGGGACATTCCTTTTTGAAGTGCCCATGTCCATTACATTCGAAACATGTAATTCCTTGTAAAGATTGGGAATCTCTACCCTCTTTTCTCCTAAACTCTTTCTTCTCTTTTCTGGCACTCTGAAATTTTCTTTTGTCACCGAATTTCCTACTGTTTTTTGAGCTTTAAGAATTTCCAAAAGTTCTTTACAAGATACGTCACATCTTTATCTGCTGCATCCTCTTCCGAAGAGTCATGAGACACCATTCTCTCATCAATTGTCTTAAGAGCAAGTGACTTACTCTTCTTGCAGGGACAACTTATAAGTTTGCAAAGAACCAACTAGCTCTTGAACCTTAATTTGGTCAAGATCTTTGCTCTCTTCAATGGTTGTAACTTTGGCATGGAAACTCTCTGGTAGTGATCGAAGGATCTTCCTTACAATTTTCGAGTCCTCCGTTTTTTCTCCCAAGTTAAATTTACCAACAACAACCTCATTCAATTTACTGTAAAATGAATCAAAAGACTCATCCTCACTCATCTTTAGCTCCTCAAAGCGAGTGGTCAACATTTGAGGTTTGGTGTCCTTCACTTTCTTGGTCCCTTCATAGGTTGTCTCCAGAATTTCCCATGCTTCCTTAGCAATGGTGATATGTGAAATCCAGTGAAATTCTTCTGGAGAAACACCGTAGAAAATAGCATTCAAGGCTTTGCTATTTGCATTCGCCACCGCAAGAGCAGCTTTATCCCAAGTAGACTTGGCAGCCTCTGGCCTTGCCCATCCTACTTCAACTGCATCCCACATAGCATCATCAATAGAACACAAAAACGCCCTCATACGAACTTTCCAAAATGCATAATTATTACCGTCAAAGAACGGTGGTACATTAAGAGATTGTGACCTATCCATTTCAAAAGGGGTCAGGGATCACACTTAGGTAATTAAATCAGAACAAGTGAACCCGCTCTGATACCAATTGAATGTTCAATATGGGTATGAAACACCCTTTAACGTTTAAACCCAAAATTACAAATTATCAATTCAAGCTTATTATTAAACAGTTTATGTGCGGAATATGAACATAAGCCAAACACAGAATTGATAAATAATCTAAACCAAATATAAACACATCCACAGCAGTAAATATAAGGCAAAGATAAAGAAAGGGAAGATGCAAACACACGGACGACGCACGATGTGTTATCAAAGAGGAAACCGAAGCTCTCGGCGTAAAACCTCTCTGCTACCCTCCAAGCGGTAAATAATCCACTAAAGAATGTAGTTGGGATACATGAACAGCAGAAGACCCTCTAGCCTAATCTACCCAAGTACCTAAGCCCTCCAAGCTTCTTGCTCCAACGAGATTACGCTGAACCTATTTCTTCTTTAGCTTTCCGGATTCCGCTACTAGACCATAGCATCAACCAATGTAGATTGGTTCCTTCCTAATTGCTTCCCAAACAGCACCAAATAAACTTTCTCACAGACGTGGGTGTGGTGAGATAAGGATTTGGTTAAAAATGTTAGAGCATTCAACATAAAATTAAAAAAAAAAAAAAACTAAATGATTCAAAAAAATTAAAAACATCGTTCAGCCCACATTTCATGTGAAACCGTGTTGGGAAAAGAAGAAAAGGAGATAAAAAAAAAAAAAAAAAAAATTGTTCCGTATACCGCTTCTCCCAACCCAAATTAGAGCTTTCCGAAAAAAAATATTTAAAAAATTTAAAAGATTAGAAAAACATCATTCTCACGTTATTTCTGGGCAAACCGAACTAGAATTAGCCAAAATAGTGATAAAAAATTTATCATACCAAGTACGGTCTCCACCTTATTCATGTTAGAGCATTCTTCAAAAGCTTCAAAAAACATATTAAAATAATTCAAAAAAAAATTAAAAACATCACTCGGCCCTCATTTCATGCCAATCCAGGCCGGGAAAAAAAGAAAAACATATAATAAAAAAAATTACGTTCCCTACACCATTTGTCCCAACCAAAATTAGAGATTTCCCAAAAAATTAGTAAAAAAAATTCAAAAAATTAAACAACATCATTCTTGCTTTTATTTTCTAGCTGAACCAGACCAGGATAGGCCGAAAAAGTAATAAAATTTTTTTCGCACCGAGTTAGATACCTTATCGAAGTTAGAGGATTCACCAAAAAAATAAAAAATAATATTAAAATAATTCAAAAAAATTAAAAACATTGTTCTACTCTCATTTCATACAAAACTGGGCCTGGACAATAAGAAAAAGTTATTAAAAAAAATTCATTCCGTGTACTGTTTCTCCCGGCCCAAGTTAGAGCTTTCAAAAAACAATAGTAAAAAAATTCTAAAAACAAATAAAAAAAACATGATTCTTGCTTTATTTTTGGTCAAAACGGACCAAAAATAGCTAAAAAAGTGATAAAAACTTATTCGTACAGAGTACAATTTCTAGCAAATTTGTGTTAGAGCATTCCCCAAAAAATTTTAAAAATATATTAAAATAATTCAAAAAAATTAAAAACATCATTCTGCCCGCGTTTCATGCCAAATCGAGACGGGAAAAGTAGAAAAAGATATTAAAAAAAAAAAAAATTCGGGTCATGTACCATTTCACCCGACCCAAATTAGAGCTTTTCCAAAAAAAATAGTAAAAATAATTCGAAAAATTAAAAAGCAGCATTCTCGTTTTATTTTTGGTCAAACCAGACCAAAATAGGTCGAAAAAGCGATAAATAATTTTTCGCAACGTGTAAGATTTCTACCTTATCCGTATTAGAGCATTCTGCAAAAAATTCTAAAAAAAAATTCTAAATAATTCAAAAAAATTAAAAACATCATTCGGCCCAAATTTCATGTGAAACCGGGTTGGGAAAAGAAGAAAAAGAGAGAAAAAAAAAATTTTATTCCATATACCGTTTCTCTCGCCCAAGTTAGAGCATTTCGAAAAAAATAGTAAAAAAATTCAAAAAACATCATTCGCACTTTATTTCTGGGCAAACCGAACCAGAATTAGCCGAAATAGTGATAAAAAATTTATCATACCGATTACGGTTTTCACCTTATTTGTGTTAGAGCATTCTCCAACAGATTCAAAAAATATATTAAAATAATTCAAAAAAAATTGAAAATATCACTCGGCCCTCATTTCATGCTAATTGATGCGTATCTCAATCGACACGCTTTGAGACCCAACAAAAATATTGGAATACTTGCCCAAGAAAGTTAAAAATTCAGTTTTTTTGATAGAAACCTTAATACAACGTTTATAATCGAAACGCGAACCAAAGGTATAAGTAATAGACCTTGACCCAATGATTATAATGAATCATGAACCTAAGGTATAAAGTTTGAACGCCACAAGGAAGAATCCCTGATAAGTTCACAGTTTTTGAAGAACCAAAAGAAGAGCAAAGCCTCTCCTTTTCTGATTTTTATTCACTAATTCTCTCTATTACAATGTTTGCATGCTATTTATATGACATAACTGGAAATAGAAAATATAAAAAACGTACTAAATAAAAAAACCCTAAATAAAAGTTGGTTTGGCCTGAAATTAGCAGATCAAAAATAGAAAAAATAGTTAAAAACGTTCTAAATATTAAAAGCCTAAAATTAAGGTAGATCTGGTCCAAAACTAAATGCTCCAGACCAGGAAAAATATCTATTAACTGATATAGAGATGGAAAATCAATCAACCATTAATCCACACCATAAATCATTCCCAATTAATTCAGATC
Organism: Quercus glauca; assembly: GCA_023736055.1. Lineage (NCBI taxonomy): Eukaryota > Viridiplantae > Streptophyta > Magnoliopsida > Fagales > Fagaceae > Quercus > Quercus glauca. The sequence goes on along the minus strand of CM043322.1, from coordinate 44,451,102 downwards.
AGCTCTCAATAACATGGATTAAATTTATTATGCCTTCATCTTCCTTTGGGCCATGCTTAGAATGTCATCCGTTAGAATCAGCCCAAATCTTTTGAACAAGCCCATTAAGTGCTTCTTTGATCTTTTTAGATCTTGCTTTAGTAATAGACCCAACTAGAACATGCAATGGATCCTTGAATGCTTGTTGATTCTCATCACCAATCCAGGCCGGGAAAAAAGAAAAACAGATTAAAAAAAAATTACATTCCATGTACCGTTTCTCTCAACCCAAATTAGAACTTCCCCAAAAAAATAGTAAAAAAATTCAAAAATTAAAAAACATCATTCTTGCTTTACTTCTAGCCAAACCAGACAGGTCAGGCCGAAAAAGTGATAAATTTCCTTATCGAAGTTACAGCATTCACCAAAAAATTCTAAAAAATTATTAAAATAATTCAAAAAAATTAAAAACATTGTTCTGCCCTCATTTCATATAAAACTGGGCCTGGACAAGAAGAAAAAGAGATAAAAAAAATATTTCATTCCGTGTACCGTTTGTCCCGATCCAAGTTAGAGCCTTCCAAAAACAATGGTAAAAAAATTCAAAAAACTAAAAAAAAACATTTTTCTTGCTTTATTTTTGGCCAAATCCAGCCAAAATTAGCCGAAAAAGTGATAAAAACTTATTCGTACCCAATACAGTTTCTACCAAATTTATGTTAGAGCATCCCCCGAAAAATTGAAAAAAAATATTAAAATAATTCAAAAAAAAATTAAAAACATCATTATGTCTGTGTTTCATCCCAAATCAGCCCGAGAAAAGTAGAAAAAGAGAGTAAAAAATTTTTTCGTTTCATGTACCATTTTTCCCGACCCAAAATAGAGCTTTCCCAAAAAAATATTAGAAAAATTCGAAAAATTAAAAAACATCATTCTCATTTCATTTTTGGTCAAACCAGACTAAGATAGGTTGAAAAAGTGATAAAAAAATTCTCACACCGAGGAAGATTTCTACCTTATCCGTGTTAGAGCAGTCTACATAAAATTAAAAAAAAAATACTAAATAATTCAAAAAAATTAAAAACATCATTTGGCCTACATTTCATGTGAAACCGGGCTGGGAAAATAAGAAAAGGAGATAAAAAAAAAAAAAAAAAAAAAAAAAAAAAAAAAAAAAAAAAAATCGTTCCATGTACCGCTTCTCCCTACCCAAATTAGAGCTTTCCGAAAAAAATATTTTAAAAGTTTAAAAGATTAGAAAAACATCATTCTCACTCTATTTCTGGGCAAACCGAACCAGAATTAGCTGAAATGGTGATAAAAAATTTATCATACTAAGTACGGTCTCCACCTTATTCATGTTAGAGCACTCTTCAAAAGTTTCAACAACCATATTATAATAATTCAAAAAAAAAATTAAAAACATCACTCGGCCCTCATTTCATGCCAATCCAGGCCGGGAAAAAAAAGAAAAACATATAAAAAAAATTTACGTTCCATGTACCGTTTGTCCCAACCCAAATTAGAGATTTCCGAAAGAAATAGTAAAAAATTCAAAAAATTAAACAACATCATTCTTGCTTTATTTCTAGCTAAACTAGACTAGGATAGGCCAAAAAAGTGATAAAATTTTTTTCGCACTGAGTAAGATACATTATCGAAGTTTGAGCATTCACCAAAAAAATAAAAAAAAATATTAAAATAATTCAAAAAAATTAAAAACATTGTTCTGCCCTAATTTCATACAAAACAGATTAAAAAAAAATTTCATTCCATGTACCGTTTCTCTCGACTCAAATTAGAGTTTTCTGTTAAGGGTAGAAATATGTTAAGTGTAGAAGTATGATGTGTAATAGAGGATTGTATGTTGTACAATAAGAGAGTGCTAGAGCAGGCTGTGATGCAAGGCTGTGCAGTGCAGCAGGTCCACATGTGAGGTGTATGAGAGTTGGTTAGTGACTGGGTAATTCAGTTAGAGTTAGTTAGGACTGAAGGTCTTGACAGTTGTCTCAAGTGTATAAAAGGCTAGTGAGTTGTACACAGAGGATTAAGAAATTGTATTCTTGAATGAAACTCTTCTTTTACTTTCATTTGTTATCTTCTCTCTCTACCTTGGAGGCCTAGCTGACCTCGAATCCAGCTACCCTAAATCCCCAAATTCAATCTTAACACTTTCCCAAAAAAATAGAAAAAATTTGAAAAAAAAAAAAAAAAAAACATTATTCTCGTTTTATTTTTGGTCAAACCAGACCAAAATAGGTCAAGAAAGTGATAAAAATTTTTTGCACCGAGTAAGATTTCTACCATATCCGTGATAGAGCATTCTACGTAAAATTAAAAAAAAAATACTAAATAATTCAAAAAAATTAAAAACATCATTCAGCCTACATTTCATATGAAACCAAGTTGGGAAAAGAAGAAAAAGAGATTTAAAAAAAAAAAATTTCGTTCCATACACCGCTTCTCCCGACCCAAATTAGAGCTTTCCGAAAAAAATATTAAAAAAATTTAAAAGATTAGAAAAACATCCTTCTCACTTTATTTCTAGGCAAACCGAACCAGAATTAGCCGAAATAGTGATAAAAAATTTATCATACCGAGTACGGTCTCCACCTTATTCATGTTAGAGCATTCTTCAAAAGTATCAAAAAACATATAAAAATAATTCAAAAAAAATTAAAAACATCACTCAGCCCTCATTTCATGCCAATCCAGGCCGGGAAAAAAAAGAAAAACATATAAAAAAAAATTACGTTCCATGTACCGTTTCTCCCAAATTTGTGTTAGAGCATCCCCAAAAAAATTAAAAAAATATATTAAAATAATTCAAAAAAAATTAAAAACACCATTCTACCCGCGTTTCATCCCAAATCAGGCTGGGAAAAGTAGAAAAAGAGATAAAAAAAAAAATTTCGTTTCATGTAGAATTTCTCCCGACCCAAATTAGAGCTTTCCCAAAACATAGTAAAAAAATTCAAAAAATAAGAAGAACATCATTCTCACTTTATTTCTGGGCAAACCGAACCAGAATTAGCCGAAATAGTGATAAAAAATTTAGCATACCGAGTACGGTATCCACCTTATTCATGTTAGAACATTCCCCAAAAGTTTCAAAAAACATATTAAAATAACACAAAAAAAATTAAAAACATCACTCAGCCCTCATTTCATGCCAAACCAGGCCGGGAAAAAAAAGAAAAACATATAAAAAAAAATTACACTCCATGTACCGTTTCTCCCAAACCCAAATTAGAGCTTTCCCAAAAAAATAGTAAAAAAATTCAAAAAAATTAAACAACATCATTCTTGCTTTATTTCTAGCTAAACCAGACCAGGATAGGCCGAAAAAGCAGTAAAATTTTTTTCGCACCGAGTAAGATTTCTACCTTATTGAAGTTAGAGTATTCACAAAAAAATTCAAAAAAAGGATTAAAATAATTCAAAAAAATTAAAAACAATGTTCTGCCCTCATTTTATACCAAATTGGGCCTGGACAAGGAGAAAAAGTGATAAAAAAAAAAAAATTTATTCCGTGCACCATTTCTCCAGATCCAAGTTAGAGCTTTCCAAAAAGGATAGTAAAAAAATTTAAAAAACTAAAAATAAACATCATCTCACTTTATTTCTGGCCAAATCGGACCAAAATTAGCCGAAAAAGTAATAAAAACTTATTCGTACCGAGTACAGTTTCTACCAAATTTGTGTTAGAACATCCCCCAAAAAATTAAAAAAATATATTAAAAAATTCAAAAAAATTAAAAACATCATTCTGCTTGCGTTTAATGCCAAATCGAGCAGGGAAAAGTAGAAAAAGTTTCTACCAAATTTTTGTTAGAGCATCCCCCAAAAAATTAAAAAAAATATTAAAAAATTCAAAAAAATTAAAAACATCATTCTACCCACATTTAATGCTAAATTGGGCCGGGAAAAGTAGAAAAAGAGATAAAAAAAAAAAATTTCATTTCATGTACCATTTCTCCAAACCCAAATTAGAGCTTTTTCAAAAAAATAGTAAAAAAATTCGAAAAATTAAAAAACATCATTCTCGTTTTGTTTCTGGGCAAACCAAACCAGAATTAGCCGAAATACTGATAAAAAATTTATCATACTGAGTACGGTCTCCACCTTATCCGTGTAAGAGCGTTTCCCAAAAGATTCAAAAAACATATTAAAATATTTCAAAAAAAAATTAAGAACATTACTCGGCGCTCATTTCATGCCAATCCAGGGCGGGAAAAAAAGAAAAAGAAGAAAAAAAAAATTACGTTCCATATACCGTTTCTCCAAACCCAAATTAGACCTTTCCGAAAAAAAAATTGTAATAAAATTCAAAAATTAAACAACATCATTCTTGCTTTATTTCTAGGCAAAACAGACTGAGATAGGCTGAAAAGGTGATAAAATTTTTTTCGCACCGAGTAAGATTACTACCTTATCGAAGGTAGAGAATTCACCAAAAAATTTCAAAAAAATAAAAAGATTGTTCTGCCCTCATTTCATACCAAACCAGGCTTGGCCAAGAAGAAAAAGTGATAAAAAAAAATTTTCGTTCCGTGTACCGTTTCTTCCGATCCAAGTTAGAGCTTTCCAAAAATAATAGTAAAAAAATTCAAAAAACTAAAAAAACATCATTCTAGCTTTATTTCTAGTCAAATCGGACCAAAATTAGCCGAAAAGGTTATAAAAACTTATTCGTACCGATTACAGTTTCTGCCAAATTTGTATTAGTGCATTACCTGAAAAATTTTAAAAATATATTAAAAATTCAAAAAAACTAAAAACATCAATTTGCCCGCGTTCCATGCCAAATTGGGCTGGGAAAAGTAGAAAAAGAGGTCAAAAGAAATTTCGGTTCATGTACCATTTCTCCCGACCCAAATTAGAGCTTTTCCAAAAAAAATAGTAAAAAAATTCAAAATTTTAAAAAACATCATTTTCGTTTTATTTTTGGTCAAACCAGACCAGGATAGGTAGAAAAAGTGATAAAAAAATTTTCTGCACCGAGTAACATTTCTGCCTTATCCGTGTTAGGGCATTCTACAAAAAATTGAAAAAAAAATTAAAAACATCCTTCAGCCCACATTTCATGGGAAACCAGGTTGGCAAAAGAAGAAAAAGAGATAAAAAATAAAAAATAAAAAATTTCGTTCCATATACCGCTTCTCCTGACCCAAATAGAGCTTTGCGAAAAAAATATTAAAAAATTAAAAAAATAAGTAAAACATCATTCTCACTTTATTTCTGGGCAAACCGAACTAGGATTAGCCGAAATTGGGATAAAAAATTTATCATTCCGAGTATGGTCTCTGCCTTATTCGTGTTAGAGCATTCTCCAAAAGTTTCAAAAATCATATTAAAATAATTCCAAAAAGTTGAAAACATCACTCAGCCGTCATTCCATAGCAATCTAGGGTGGGAAAAGAAGAAAAACAAGAAAAAAAAAATTACATTCCATGAATCGTTTCTCCCAACCCAAATTAGAGCTTTCCCAAAAAAATTCAAAAAAAAATTCAAAAAATTAAACATCATCATTCTTACTTTATTTCTAGCCAAACCAGACCGAGATAGGCCAAAAAAGTGATTAAATTTTTTTTCGCACCGAGTAAGATTTCTACCTTATCAAAGTTGGAGCATTCACCAAAAGATTTCAAAAAAATAAAAATATTGTTCTACCCTCATTTCATACCAAACCGGGCCTGGACAAGAAGAAAAAGTGATAAAAAAATTTCGTTCTGTGTACCGTTTCTCCCGATCCAAGTTAGTGCTTTCCAAAAACAAGAGTAAAATTCAAAAAATAAAAAAAAACATGATTCTCGCTTTATTTCTGGTCAAATCGGACAAAAAATAGCCGAAAAAGTGATAAAAACTTATTCGTACAGAGTACAGTTTCTACCAAATTTGTGTTAGAGCATTCCCAAAAAAATTTAAAAAATATATTAAAATAATTCAAAAAAATTAAAAACATCATTCTGCCCACGTTTCATTCCAAATCGGGACCGGAAAAGTTGAAAAAGAGATAAAAAAAATTTTGTTTCATGTACCATTACTCCAAACCCAAATTAGAGCTTTCCCAAAAAAATAGTAAAAAAATTTGAAAAATTAAAAAACATCATTCTTGTTTTATTTTTGGTCAAACTAGACCAAGATAGGTCGAAAAAGCGATAAAAATTTTTTCACACTGAGTAAGATTAAACCTTATCTGTGTTAGAGCATTCTACAAAAAATTAAAAATAAATATTAAATAATTCAAAGAAATTAAAAACACCATTCCGCCAACATTTCATGCGAAACCGGGTAGGGAAAAGAGGAAAAAGCGATACTAAAAAAAAAAAAAAATTTGTTCAACATACCGTTCTCCCGACCCAAATTAGAGCTTTACAAAAAAAATATTAAAAAAATTCATAAAATAAGAAAAACATCATTCTCACTTTATTTATGGGCAAAAACTGAACCAGAATTTGCCGAAATAGTGATAAAAAATTTATCATACCGAGTACGGTCTCCACCTTATTTGTGTTAAAGCGTTCTCCAGAAGATTCAAAAAACATATTAAAATAATTTAAAAAAATTAAAAACATCTCTCGGCCCACATTTCATGCCAATCTAGGGCGGGAAAAAAAGAAAAACAAGAAAAAAAAGATTACGTTCCAAATACCGTTTCTCCCAATCCAAATTAGAGCTTTCCCAAAAAAATAATAAAAAGTGACATCATTCTTGCTTTATTTCTCGCCAAAGCAGACCAGGATAGACGGAAAAAGCGACAAAATTTTTTTCGCACCGAGTAAGATTTCTACCTTATCGAAGTTAGAGCATTCACCAAAAAATTCAAAAAAATTAAAAACATTGTTCTGCCCACATTTCATACCCAACTGGGCCTGGTCTAGAAGAAAAAGTGATAAAAAAAAAATTACTTTCCGTGTACCGTTTTCTCACGAACCAAGTTAGAGCATGCCAAAAACAATAGTAAAAATATTCAAAAAACTAAAAAACTATTGTTCTCACTTTATTTCTGGCCAAATCGGACCAAAATTAGTCGAAAAAAGTGATTAAAACTTATTCGTACTGAGTACAGTGTCTACCAAATTTGTGTGGCATTCTCAAAAATATTTAAAAAATATATTAAAAAAATTCAAAACATCATTCTGCCCGCGTTTCATGCCAAATTGGGACAGGAAAATTAGAGCTTTCCCAAAAAAAAGTAAAAAAATTTGAAAAATTAAAAAACATCATTCTCGTTTTATTTTTGGTCAAACCAGACCAAAATAGGTCGAAAAAGCGATAAACATATTTTTGCACTGAGTAAGATTTCTACCTTATCCGTGTTAGAGCATTCTACAAAAAATTCCAAAAAAAAATACTAAATAATTCAAAAAAATCAGAAACACCATTTAGCCCACATTTCATGTGAAACCGGGTTGGGAAAAGAAGAAAAAGTGATAAAAAAAAGAAAAAAAAATTCATTCCATTTACTGCTTCCCTCGACCCAAATTAGAGCTTTCCGAAAAAAATAATAAAAAAATGAGAAAAACATCAATCTCACTTTATTTCTGGGCAAACCGAACCAGAATTAGCTGAAATAGTGATAAAAACTTTATCATACCAAGTGTGGTCTCCACCATATTTGTTTTAGAGCATTCTGCAAAAGATTCAAAAAACATATTAAAATAATTCAAAAAAAATTAAAAACATCACTCGGCCCTCATTTCACGCCAATCCTGGGCGGGGAAAAAAGAAGAACAAGGGAAAAAAAAATTACGTTCCATGTACCGTTTCTTCCAACCCAAATTAGAGCTTTCCCAAAAAAATAGTAAAAAAATTCAAAAAATTAAACAACATCATTCTTGCTTTATTTCTATCCAAACCTGCACAGGGTAGGCCGAAAAAGCAATAAAATTTCTTTCACACCGAATAAGATTTCTACCTTATCGAAGTTAGAGCATTTACCAAAAAATTCAAAAAATATTTGAAAAATTCAAAAAAATTAAAAGCATTGTTCTGCCTTCATTTCATACAAAACCGGGCCCGGACAAGAGGAAAAAGTGATAAAAAAAAATTTTCGTTTTGTTTACCGTTTCTGTCGATCCAAGTTAGAGCATTCCAAAAACAATAGAAAAAAAATTCAAAAAACAAAAAAAAAAAAAAACATGATTCTTGCTTTATTTCTGGTCAAATCGGACAAAAAATAGCCGAAAAAGTGATAAAAACTTATTCGTACCGAGTACAGTTTCTACCAAATTTGTGTTAGAGCATTCCCGAAAAAATTTAAAAAATATATTAAAATAATTCAAAAAAATTAAAAACATCATTTTGCCTGCGTTTCATGCCAAATCGGGGCCGGAAAAGTTCAAAAAGAGAGAAAAAAAAATTTCGTTTCATGTACCATTCCTCCAAACCCAAATTAGAGCTTTCCCAAAAAAATAGTAAAAAAATTTGAAAAATTAACAAACATCATTCTTGTTTTATTTTTGGTCAAACAAGACCAAGATAGGTCAAAAAAGCGATAAAATTTTTTTTCGCACCGAGTAAGATTAAACCTTATCTGTGTTAGAGCATTCTACAAAAAATTAAAAAAAAATACTAAATAAGTCAAAGAAATTAAAAACACCATTCCGCCAACATTTTGTGCGAAACCAGGTAGGGAAAAGAGGAAAAAGCGATATTAAAAAAAAAAAAACTTTGTTCAACATACCGCTCTCCCGACCCAAATTGGAGCTTTACGAAAAAAATATTAAAAAAATCATAAAATACGAAAAACATCATTCTCACTTTATTTCTGGGCAAAAACTTTACCAGAATTTGCCGAAATAGTGATAAAAAATTTATCATACCGAGTATGGTCTCAACCTTATTTGTATTAAAGCTTTCTCTAGAAGATTCAAAAAACATATTAAAATAATTTTAAAAAAATTAAAAACATCTCTCGGCCCACATTTCATGCCAATCTAGGGTGGGAAAAAAAGAAAAACAAGAAAAAAAAGATTACGTTCCAAATACCGTTTCTCCCAATCCAAATTAGAGCTTTTCCAAAAAAAATAGTAAAAAAATTCAAAAAATTAAACGACATCATTCTTGCTTTATTTCTCTCCAAAGCAGACCAGGATAGGTCGAAAAAGCGATAAAATTTTTTTCGCACTGAGTAAGATTTCTACCTTATCAAAGTTAGATCATTCACCAAAAAATTCAAAAAAATAAAAAACATTGTTCTGCCCACATTTCACACCCAACTAGGCCAGGACAAGAAGAAAAAGTGATAAAAAAAATTACTTTCCGTGTACTGTTTCTTCTGATCGAAGTTAGAGCTTGCCAAAAACAATAGTAAAAATATTCAAAAAAACAAAAAAATATTGTTTTCACTTTATTTCTGGCCAAATCGGACCAAAATTAGCCGAAAAAGTGATAAAAACTTATTCGTCCTGAGTACAGTTTCTACCAAATTTGTGTGGCATTCTCAAAAATATTTAAAAAATATATTAAAAAAATTCAAAAAAATTAAAAACATCATGCTGCCCGCGTTTCATGCCTAATTGGGACGGGAAAAGTAGAAGAAAAGATAAAAAAAAATTTCGGTTCATGTACCATTTCTACCGACCCAAATTAGAGCTTTCCCAAAAAAAATAGTAAAAAAATTTGAAAAATTAAAAAACATCATTCTCATTTTATTTTTGGTCAAACCAGACCAAAATAGGTCGAAAAAGCGATAAACATATTTTTGCACTGAGTAAGATTTCTACCTTTATCCGTGTTAGAGCATTCTACAAAAAATTCCCAAAAAAAAAAATACTAAATAATTCAAAAAAATCAAAAACACCATTTAGCCCACATTTCATGCGAAACCGGGTTTGGAAAAAAAAAAAAAAAAATTCATTCCATTTACCGCTTCTCTCGACCCAAATTAGAGCTTTCCGAAAAAAATAATAAAAAATGAGAAAAATGAGAAAAACACCAATCTCACTTTATTTCTAGGCAAACCGAACCAGAATTAGCTGAAATAGTGATAAAAACTTTATCATACCGAGTGTGGTCTCCACCATATTCGTGTTAGAGCATTCTGCAAAAGATTCAAAAGACATATTAAAATAATTCAAAAAAAATTAAAATCATCACTCAGCCCTCATTTCATGCCAATCCTGGGCGGGGAAAAAAGAAGAACAAGGAAAAAAAAAATTGCGTTCCATGTACCATTTCTTCCAACCCAAATTAGAGTTTTCCCAAAAAAATAGTAAAATAATTCAAAAAATTAAACAACATCATTCTTGCTTTATTTCTATCCAAACCTGCACAGGGTAGGCCGAAAAAGCAATAAAATTTTTTTCACACCGAATAAGATTTCAACCATATCAAAGTTAGAGCATTCACCAAAAAATTCAAAAAACATTAAAATAATTCAAAAAAATTAAAAACATTGTTCTGCCTTCATTTCATACAAAACCAGGCCTGGACAAGAAGAAAAAGTGATAAAAAAAAATTTCGTTCCGTTTACCGTTTCTGCCGATCCAAGTTAGAGCTTTCCAAAAACAATAGAAAAAAATTCAAAAAAAAAAAAAAAAAACATGATTCTCGCTTTATTTCTGGTCAAATCAGACAAAGAATAGCCGAAAAAGTGATAAAAACTTATTCGTACCGAGTACAGTTTCTGCCAAATTTGTGTTAGAGCATTCCCGAAAAAATTTAAAAAATATATTAAAATAATTCAAAAAAATTAAAAACATCATTTTGCCCGTGTTTCATGCAAAATCGGGACCGGAAAAGTTGAAAAAGAGATAAAAAAAAATTTCGTTTCATGCACCATTTCCCCAAACCCAAATTAGAGCTTTCCCAAAAAAATAGTAAAAAAAATCAAAAAGTTAAAAAACAGCATTCTTGTTTTATTTTTGGTCAAACCAGACCAAGATAGGTTGAAAAAGCGATAAAAAATTTTTTGCACCGAGAAAGGTTTCTACCTTATCCGTGTTAGAGCGTTGTACAAAAAATTCAAAAAAACATTCTATATAATTTAAAAAAATTAAAAACATCATTCATCCCACATTTAATGCGAAACCGGGTTGGGAAAAGAAGAAAAAGAAATAAAAAAAAAAAAAAAATTATTCCATATACTGCTTCTCCCACCTCAAATTAGTGCTTTTCGAAAAAAATATTAAAAAAATTCAAAAAACGAGAAAAACATAATTCTCACATTATTTCTAGGCAAACTGAACCAGAATTAACCGAAATAGTGATAAAAAATTTATCATACTGAGTGCGGTTTCCACCTTATTTGTGTTAGAGCATTCTCCAATTGATTCAAAAACCATATTAAAATAATTCAAAAAAAAATTAAAAACATCACTCGGCCCTCATTTCATGCCAAATTTGTATTAGAGGTTTCCCATAAAAATTTAAAAAATATACTAAACAATTCAAATAAATTAAAAACATCATTCTGCCAGTGTTTCATGCCAAATCGGGCCGGGAAAAGTAGGAAAAGAGAGAAAAAAAAAGTTTCGGTTCATGTACCATTTCTCCCAACCCAAATTAGAGCTTTCCCAAAAAAAAAAAAATAGTAAAAAAATTCGAAAAATTAAAAAACATTATTCTCGTTTTATTTTTGGTAAAAACTTTATCATACCGAGTAAGATTTCTACCTTATCCGTGTTGGAGCATTCTACAAAAAATTCAAAAAAAAATACTAAATAATTCAAGAAAATTAAAAACATCATTCAGCCAACATTTCATGGGAAACCGGGTTGGGAAAGGAAGAAAAAGAGATTAAAAAAGAAAATTCGTTCCATATTCCGCTCCTCTTCACCCCGAATTAGAGCTTTCCGAAAAAAATATTAAAAAAAAAAAAGAAAAATAACATTCTCACTTTATTTCTAGGCAAACCGAACTAGGATTAGCCGAAATAGTGATAAAAAATTTATCATACCGAGTACGGTCTCCATCTTATTCGTGTTAGAGCATTGTCCAAAAGTTTAAAAAAACAGATTAAAATAATTCAAAAAAAATTAAAACAGCCCTCATTTCATGCCAATCCTGGGTGGGACAAAAGAAAAAGAAGAAAAAAAAAATACGTTCCATGTATTGTTTCACCCAAACCAAATAAAAGCTTTTCCAAAAAAATTGTAAAAACTTTTTAAAAATACATCATTCCTGCTTTATTTCTATCCAAACCAGGCCAGTGTAGGCCGAAAAAGCGATAAAATTTTTTTCGCACCGAGTAAGATTTCTACCTCATCGAAGTTAAAGCATTCACAAAAAAATTCAAAAAAAATATTAAAATAATTAAAAAAAAATTAAAAACATTGTTCTGCCCACATTTCATACAAAACTGGGCCTGGACAACAAGAAAAAGTGATAACAAAAATTTCGTTCCGTGTACTGTTTCTCACGATCCAAGTCAGAGCTTTCAAAAAATAATAGTAAAAAAATTTAAAAAACTTGATTCTCGCATTATTTCTGGTCAAATCGAACCAAAAATAGCCGAAAAAGTGATAAAAACTTATTCGTATTAAGTACAGTTTCTACCAAATTTGTGAGAGAGCATTCCCCAAAAAATTTAAAAAATATATTAAAATGATTCAAAAAAATTAAAAACATCATTCTGCCCGCGCTTCATGCCAAATTGGGATGAGAAAAGAAGAAAAAGAGATAAAAAAAAAAAAAAAAAAAATTTCGTTCTATACACCGTTTCTCCCGCCCCAAATTAGAGCTTTCCGAAAAAAATATTTAAAAAATTCAAAAAATTAGAAAAACATCATTCTAACTTTATTTCTGGGCAAACCGAACCAGAATTAGCCGAAATAGTGATAAAAAATTTATCATACTGAGTACGGTCTCCACCTTATTTGTGTTAGAGCATTCTTCAATAAATTCAAAAAACATATTAAAATAATTCAAAACAAAAACAAAAAACATCACTCGGCCCTCATTTCATGCCAATCCAGGCCGGGAAAAGACAAAAAACAGATTTTAAAAAAAAATAGCATTCCATGTACCGTTTCTCCCATCCCAAATTAGAGCTTCCCTAAAAAAATAGTAAAATAATTGAAAAAATTAAACAACATCATTCTTGCTTTATTTCTATCTAAACCAGACCAGGGTATTTTTTTCGCACCGAGTAAGATTTCTACCTTATCGAAGTTCTTGCATTCACCAAAAAATTCAAAAAAAATATTAAAATAATTTTAAAAAATTTAAGAAATTATTCTGCCCTTATTTCATACAAAACCGGGCCTGGACAAGAAGAAAAAGTGAAAAAAAAAATTTCGTTCTGTTTACCGTTTTTGCCGATCCAAGTTAGAGCTTTCCAAAACCAATAGTAAACAAATTAAAAAAACTAAAAAAACATCATTCTTGCTTTATTTCTGGCCAATTCGGACCAAAAATAGACGAAAAAGTGATAAAAACTTATTCGTACTGAGTACAGTTTCTACCAAATTCATGTTAGAGCATTCCCTAAAAAATTTAAATAATATAATAATATAATTCAAAAAATTTAAAAACATCATTCTGCCCGCGTTTCATGTCAAATCGGGATGGGAAAAGTAGAAAAAGAGATAAATTTTTTTTTTTGGTTCTTGTACCATTTCTCCCGACCCAAATTAGAGCTTTTCCAAAACAATAGTAAAAGAATTTGAAAAATTAAAAAACACCATTCTCGTTTTATTTTTGGTCAAACCATACCAATATGGGTCGAAAATGCGATAAATTTTTTTTTTGCACCGAGTAAGATTTCTACCTTATCCGTGTTGGATTATTCTACAAAAAATTCAAAAAAAACAACACTATATAATTCAAAAAATTAAAACATCATTCAGCCCACATTTAATGCGAAACCGGGTTGGGAAAAGAAGAAAAAGAGATAAAAAATTTTTTTCGTTCCATATACCGCTTCTCCCGCCCCACATTAGAGCTTTCCGAAAAAAAATATTAAAAAGATTCAAAAAATAAGAAAAACGTCATTCTCACTTTATTTCTGGGCAAACCAAACCAGAATTAGCCGAAATAGTGACAAAAAATTTATCATACCGAGTACGGTCTCCAGCTTATTTGTGTTAGAGCATTCTGCAATAGATTCAAAAAACATATTAAAATAATTCAGAAAAAATTAAAAACATCACTCAGCCCTCATTTCGTTCTGTGTACCGTTTCTCCCAATCCAAGTTAGAGCGTTCCAAAAACAATAGTAAAATAATTCGAAAAAATTAAAAACATCATTCTGCCCGCGTTTCATCCCAAATCGGGCCAGGAAAAGTTGAAAAAGAGATAACTAAAAAAATTTTGTTTAATGTACAATTTCTCCCGACCCAAATTAGAGCTTTCCCAAAAAATAATAAAAAAAATTCAAAAAAATTAAAAAACATCATTCTCGTTTTATTTTTCTTCAAACCAGACCAAGATAGGTCGAGAAAGCGATAAAAATTTTTACGCACCGAGTAAGATTTCTACCTTCTCCGTGTTAGAGCATTCTACAAAATATTTAAAACAAATACTAAATAATTGAAAAAAAAAAAAAAAAACATCATTCAGCCCACATTTTATGTGAAACTGGGTTGGGAAAAGAAGAAAAACAGATAAAAAAAAAAAAAAAATTCATTCCACATACCGCTTCTCCCAACCCAAATTAGAGCTTTCCGAAAAAGGTAATAAAAAAATTCAAAACATAAAAAAAAAAAAAAAAATCATTCTCACTTTATTTCTGGGCCAACCAAACCAGAATTAGCCAAAATAGTGATAAAAAATTTATTATACCGAGTACGGTCTCTACCTTATTCGTGTTAGAGCATTCTCCAAAGTTTAAAAAAACATATTTAAATAATTCAAAAAAAATTAAAAATATTACTCAGCCCTCATTTCATGCCAGTCCAGGCAGGGAAAAAAAAAGAAAAACATATAAAATAAAAAAAAATTCAGTCCATGTACCGTTTCTCCCAAACCCAAATTAGAGCTTTCCCAAAAAAATAGTAATAAAATTCAACAACATCATTCGTGCTTTGTTTCTATCCAAACTAGGCCAGAGTAGGCCAAAAAAGAGATAAAATTTTTTTCACACCAAATAAGATTTCTACCTTATCAAAGTTAGAGGATTCACAAAAAAATTCAAAAAAAATATTAAAATAATTCAAAAAAATTAAAAACATTGTTCTGCCCTCATTTCATACAAAACCAGGCCTGGACAACAAGAAAATCTTGTTCTGTCCTCATTGTTCTACCCTCATTTCGTTCCGTGTACTGTTTCTCCCGATTCAAGTTAAAGCATTCCAAAAGCAAAAGTAAAAAAATTCAAAAAACTAAAAAAACATCATTCTCGCTTTATTTCTGGCCAAATCGGACAAAAATTAGCCGAAAAAGTTATAAAAACTAATTCGTACCGAGTACAGTTTCAACAAAATTTGTGTTAGAGCATTCCCCAAAAAATTTAAAAAATATATTAAAATAGTTCAAAAAATTTAAAAACATCATTCTACCCACGTTCCATGCCAATGTAGGTCTAGAAAGTGATAAAATTTTTTTTGCACCGAGTAAGATTTCCACCTTATCCATGTTAGAACATTCTACAAAAAATTCAAAAAAAAAAAAAAACCATATAACTCAAAAAAAATTAAAAACATCATTCCACCCACATTTCATGCGAAACTGGTTGGGAAAAGAAGAAAAAGAGATTAAAAAAAAAAATTTTCGTTCCATGTACCGCTTCTCCCGCCCCAAATTAGAGCTTTCCGAAAAAAATATTAAAAAAATTAAAAAAATAAGAAAAACATCATTCTCACTTTACTTCTGGGCAAACGAAACCAGAATTAGCCGAAATTGTGATAAAAAATTTATCATACCGAGCACGGTCTCTACCTTATTTGTGTTAGAGCATTCTCCAATAGATTCAAAAAACATAGTAAAATAATTCAAAAAAAAATTAAAAACATCACTCAGCCCTCATTTCATGCCAATCCCGGTCGGGAAAAAAAGAAAGCAGATTAAAAAAAAATTTGCATTCCATGTACAGTTTCTCCCAACCCAAATTAGATATTCCCGAAAAAATAATAAAAACATTCAAAAAATTGAATGACATCATTCCTGCTTTATTTCTATCCAAACCAGGCTGGTAGGCTAAAAAAGCGATAAAATTTTTTTCATACTAAGTAAGATTTCTACCTTATCGAAGTTAGAGCATTCACAAAAAAATTCAAAAAATAAATTAAAATAATTCAAAAAAATTCAAAACATTGTTCTGCCCTCATTTCATACAAAACCAAGCCTGGACAACAAGAAAACAATGTTCTGCCCTCATTTTGTTCCGTGTACGGTTTCTCCCGATCCAAGTTAGAGCTTTCCAAAAACAATTGTAAAAAAATTCAAAAAACTAAAAAAACATCATTCTCGCTTTATTTCTGGCCAAATTGGACCAAAATTAGCCGAAAAAGTGATAAAAACTTATCTGTACCGAGTACAGTTTATACCAAATTTGTATTAGAGCATTCCCCAAAAAATTTAAAAAATATATTAAAATAATTCAAAAACATTATTCTACCTGCGTTTCATGCCAAATCGGGTTGGGAAAAGTAGAAAGAGTGAAAAAAAATTTTTTTTGGTTCATGTACCATTTCTCCCGACCCAAATTAGAGATTTTCCAAAACTATAGTAAAAAAGTGAAACACCATAGTAAGCACCATTCTCGTTTTATTTTTGGTCAAACCCGACCAATATAGGACTAAAAAGTGAAAAAAAAAAATTTTTGCACCGAGTAAGATTTCTACCTTATCCGTGTTAGAGCATAGTACAAAAAATTCAAAAAAAAAAAAACTATATAATGCAAAAAAATTAAAAATATCATTCAGCCCACATTTCATGCAAAACTGGGTTGGGAAAAGAAGAAAAAGAGATAAAAAAAAAATTTCGTTCCATATACCGCTTCCCCCGCCCCAAATTAGAGCTTTCCAAAAAAAATATTAAAAAAATTAAAAAAAACAAGAAAAACATCATTCTCACTTTATTTCTGGGCAAACCAAACCAGAATTAGCCGAAATAGTGATAAAAAATTTATCATACCGAGTACGGTCGCCACCTTATTTGTGTTAGAGCATTTTCCAATAGATTCAAAAAATATATTAAAATAATTCAAAAAAAAAATTAAAAACATCACTCAACCCTCACTTCATGCGAATCCCGGCTGGGAAAAAAAGAAAAACAGATTAAAAAAAAATTTGCATTCCATGTACAGTTTCACCCAACCCAAATTAGATTTTTCCCGAAAAAATAATAAAAACATTCAAAAAATTGAACGACATCATTCCTGCTTTATTTCTATCCAAACCAGGCCAGGGTAGGCTAAAAAAGCGATAAAATTTTTTTCGCACAGAGTAAGATTTCTACCTTATCGAAGTTAGAACATTCACAAAAAAATTCAAAAAAAAAATTAAAATAATTCAAAAAAATTAAAAACATTGTTCTGCCCTCATTTCATACAAAACCAGGCCTGGACAACACGAAAACATTGTCTGCCCTCATTTCATTTCGTGCACTGTTTCTCCCGATCCAAGTAAGAGCTTTCAGAAAACAGTAGTAAAAAAATTCAAAAAACTAAAAAAATATCATTCTCGCTTTATTTCTGGACAAATCGGACAAAAGTTAACCGAAAAAGTGATAAAAGGTTATTCGTACCGAGTACAGTTTCTATCAAATTTGTGTTAGAGCATTCGCCAAAAAATTTTAAAAATATATTAAAATAATTCAAAACATTTAAAAACATCATTCTCCCCACGTTGCATGCCAAATCGGGACGGGAAAAGTAGGAAAAGAGATAAAAAAAAAATTTGCATTCCATGTACAGTTTCACCCAACCCAAATTAGATTTTTCCCGAAAAAATAATAAAAACATTCAAAAAATTGAACGACATCATTCCTGCTTTATTTCTATCCAAACCAGGCCAGGGTAGGTTAAAAAAGCGATAAAATTTTTTTCGCACAGAGTAAGATTTCTACCTTATCGAAGTTAGAACATTCACAAAAAAATTCAAAAAATAAAATAAAATAATTCAAAAAAATTAAAAACATTGTTCTGCCCTCATTTCATACAAAACCAGGCCTGGACAACACGAAAACATTGCTCTGCCCTCATTTCATTTCGTGTACTGTTTCTCCCGATCCAAGTAAGAGCTTTCGGAAAACAGTAGTAAAAAAATTCAAAAAACTAAAAAAATATCATTCTCGCTTTATTTCTGGACAAATCGGACAAAAATTAACCGAAAAAGTGATAAAAGGTTATTCGTACCGAGTACAGTTTCTACCAAATTTGTGTTAGAGCATTCGCCAAAAAATTTTAAAAATATATTAAAATAATTCAAAACATTTAAAAACATCATTCTCCCCACGTTGCATGCCAAATCGGGACGGGAAAAGTAGAAAAAGAGATAAAAAAAAAATTTTGGTTCATGTACCATTTCTCCCGACCCAAATTAGAGCTTTTCCAAAACAATAGTAAAAAAATTCGATAAATGAAAAAAACACCATTCTTGTTTTATTTTTTGTCAAACCAGACCAATATAGGTCTAAAAAGCGATAAAATTTTTTTTGCACTGAGTAAGATTTCTATCTTATAGAGCATTCTACAAAAAATTCAAAACAAAAAAAATACCATATAACCCAAAAAAATTAAAAATATCATTCTGCCCGCATTTCATGCGAAACTGGGTTGGGAAAAGAAGAAAAAGAGATAAAAAAAAAAAATGTTCGTTCCACATACCGCTTCTCCCGGCCCAAATTAGAGCTTGCCGAAAAAAAAATTCTCAGTTTATTTCTGGGCAAACCGAACCAGAATTAGCTGAAATAGTGATAAAAAAATTTTCATACCGAGTACGGTCTCCACCTTATTTGTGTTAGAGCATTCTCCAATAGATTCAAAAAACATATTAAAATAATTCAAAAAAAATTGAAAACATCAC
The DNA here is from genome assembly GCA_023736055.1 of Quercus glauca. Classification (NCBI taxonomy): domain Eukaryota; kingdom Viridiplantae; phylum Streptophyta; class Magnoliopsida; order Fagales; family Fagaceae; genus Quercus; species Quercus glauca. Next base: position 44,432,209 of record CM043322.1, on the reverse strand, counting down.
TCAGCCCTCATTTCAGGCTAGTCCCAACCGGGAAAAAAAGAAAAACAGATTAAAAAAAATTTTGCATTCCAAGTACAATTTCTCCCAACCCAAATTAGAGTTTTCCCGAAAAAATAGTAAAAAAATTCACAAAATTGAACGACATTATTCTTGCTTTATTTCTATCCAAACCAGGCCAGGGTAGGCTGAAAAAGCGACAAAATTTTTTTCGCACCGAGTAAGATTTGTACCTTATCGAAGTTAGAGCATTAAAAAAAAGTTCAAAAAAAATATTAAAATAATTCAAGAAAATTAAAAACAATGTTCTGCCCTCATTTCATACAAAACTAGGCCCGGACAACAATAAAACATTGTTCTGCCCTCATTTCGTTCTGTGTACAATTTCTCCCAATCCAAGTTAGAGCTTTCCAAAAATAATAGTAAAAAAATTCAAAAAACTAAAAAAACATTGTTCTCGCTTTATATCTGGCCAAAACGGACCAAAATTAGACGAAAAAGTGAAAAAAAATTATTCGTACCGAGTACAGTTTTTATCAAATTTGTGTTAGAGCATTCCTCAAAAAATTTAAAAAATATATTAAAATAATTCAAAAAATTTAAAAACATCATTCTACCCACGTTCTGTGCCAAATCGGGATGGGAAAAGCAGAAAAAGAGAAAAAAAAATTTTTTTGGTTCAAGTACCATTTCTCCTGACACAAATTAGAGCTTTTCCAAAACAATAGTAAAAAAAATTAGAAAAATTAAAAAATACCATTCTTGTTTTATTTTTGGTCAAACCAGGCCAATATAGGTCTAAAAAGCGATAAAAATTTTTTTGCACCTAGTAAGATTTCTACCTTATCTGTATTAGAGCATTGTACAAAAAATTAAAAAAAAAATACTATATAATTCAAAAAAATAAAAAACATCATTTAGCCCACATTTCATGCGAAACTGGGTTGGGAAAAGAAGAAAAAGAAATAAAAAAAAAATTTCGTTCCATATACCGCTTCCCCCGCCCCAAATTAGAGCTTTCCGAAAAAAAATACTAAAAAAATTCAAAAAATAATAAACACATCTTTCTCACTTTATTTATGGGCAAACTGAACCAGAATTAGCCGAAATAGTGATAAAAAATTTATCATACCGAGTACGATCTCCACCTTATTTGTGTTAGAGCATTTTCCAATAGATTCAAAAAACATATCAAAATTATTTAAAAAAAAATTAAAAACATCACTCAGCCCTCATTTCATGCCAATCTCGGCCACGAAAAAACAGAAAAACAGATTCGAAAAAATTTTGCATTCCGTGTACAGTTTCTCCCAACCCAAATCAGAGTTTTCCCGAAAAAATAGTAAAAAAATTCAAAAAATTGAACGAAATCATTCTTGCTTTATTTCTATCAAAACCAGGCCAGGGTAGGCCGAAAAAGCGATAAACTTTTTTCACACCGGGTAAGATTTCTACCTTATCGAAGTTAGAGCAATCACAAAGAAATTCAAAAAAACTAAAAACAATGTTCTGCCCTCATTTCATACAAAACCAGGCCTGGACAACAAGAAAACATTGTTCTGCCCTCATTGTGCTGCCCTCATTTCGTTCCGTGTACAGTTTCTCCCGATTCAAGTGAGAGCTTTCCAAAAACAATAGTAAAAAAATTCAAAAAGCTAAAAAAACATCTTTCTCGCTTTATTTCTGGCCAAATCGGAAAAAAATTAGCCGAAAAAGTGATAAAAAGTTGTTCGTACCGAGTACAGTTTCTACCAAATTTGTGTTAGAGCATCCCCCAAAAAATTTAAAAAATATATATTAAAATAATTCAAAAAATTTAAAAACGTCATTCTGCCCGCGTTTCATGTCAAATCAGGACGGGAAAAGTAGAAATTGAGATAAAAAAAAAAAAAAAAAATTGGTTTATGTACCATTTCTCCCGACCAAATTAGAGCTTTTCCAAAACAATAGGAAAAAAAAAATTTAAATATTAAAAAACACCATTCTCGTTTTATTTTTGGTCAAACCAGACCAATATAGGTCGAAAAAGCGATAAAATTTTTTTTGCAACAAGTAAGATTTCTACCTTATCTGTGTTAGAGCATTCTACAAAAAATTCAAAAAAAAAAAAAACTATATAATTCAAAAAAATTAAAAACATCATTCAGCCCACATTTCACGCGAAACCAGGTTGGGAAAAGAAGAAAAAAAGACAAAAAAAAATTTTAGTTCCATATACCGCTTCCCCAGCCCAAATTATAGCTTTCCAAAAAGAATATGAAAAAAATTCAAAAAATAAGAAAAAATCATTCTCACTTTATTTCTGTGCAAACCGATCCAGAATTAGCCAAAATAGTGATAAAAAATTTATCATACCGAGTACAATCTCCACCTTATTTATGTTAGAGCATTCTCCAATAGATTCAAAAAACATATTAAAATAATTAAAAAAAAATTAAAAACATCACTCAGCCCGCATTTCATGCCAATCCCGGCCGGGACAAAAAGAAAAACAGATTAGAAAAAATTTTGCATTCCATGTACAGTTTCTGCCAACCCAAATTAGAGTTTTCCTGAAAAAATAGTAAAAAAATTCAAAAAATTGAACGACATCATTCTTGCTTTATTTCTATCCAAACGACGCCAGGGTAGGCCGAAAAAGCGATATATTTTTTTCGCACCGAGTAAGATTTCTACCTTATCGAACTTAGAGCATTCACAAAAAAATTCAAAAAAAATATTAAAATAATTTTAAAAAGTTAAAAACATTGTTCTACGCCCATTTCATACAAAACCAGGCCTGGACAACAAGAATACATTGTTCTGGCCTCATTTCGTTTCGTGTACTGTTTCACCCCATCCAAGTTAGAGCTTTCCAAAAACAATCGTAAAAAAATTCAAAAAACTAAAAAAACATCATTCTTGCTTTATTTCTGGCCAAATTGGACAAAAATTAGCCGAAAAAGTGATAAAAAGTTAAAAATTTTGGTTCATGTACCATTTATCTCGACCAAATTAGAGCTTTTCCAAAAACAATAGTAAAAAATTCTAAAAATTAAAAAACACCATTCTAGTTTTATTTTTGGTCAAACCAGACCAATGTAGGTCAAAAAAGCGATAAAATTTTTTTTGCACCGAGTAAGATTTCTACCTTATCCATGTTAGATTATTCTACAAAAAATTCAAAAAAAAAATTACTATATAATTCAAAAAAATTAAAAACATCATTCAGCCCACATTTCATGTGGATCCATGTTGGGAAAAGAAGAAAAGGAGATAAAAAAAAAAATTTTCGTTCCATATACCGCTTCTCCCGCCCCAAATTAGGGCTTTCCGAAAAAAATATTAAAAAAATTCAAAAAATAAGAAAACATCATTCTCTCTTTATTTCTGGGCAAACCGAACCAGAATTTGCCAAAATTGTGATAAAAAATTTATCACACCGAGTACGGTGTCCACCTTATTTGTGTTAGAGCATTCTCCAATAGATTCAAAAAACCTGTTCAAATATATCAAAAAAAATTAAAAACATCACTAAGCCCTCATTTCATGCCAATCAAGCCTGGGAAAAAAAGAAAAACAGATTAAAAAAAAATTGCATTCCATGTACCGTTTCTACCAACCCAAATTAGAGTTTTCCCAAAAAAATAGAAAAAAAATTCAAAAAATTGAACGACATCGTTCCTGCTTTATTTCTATCCAAACCAGGCCAGTCTAGGCCGAAAAAGCGATAAAACTTTTGTGGCACCGGGTAAGATTTCTACCCTATCGAAGTTAGAGCATTCACAAAAAAATTCAAAAAAAATATTAAAATAATTCAAAAAAATTAAAAACATTGTTCTCCCCCCATTTCATACAAAACCGGGCCTGGACAACAAGAAAACATTGTTCTGCCCTCATTTCGTTCCGTGTACTGTTCTCTCGATCCAAGTTAGAGCTTTCCGAAAACAATAGTGAAAAAATTCAAAAAACTAAAAAAACATCATTCTCGCTTTATTTCTGGCCAAATCGGACAAAAGTTAGCCGAAAAAGTGATAAAGAGTTATTCATACCGAGTACAGTTTCTACCAAATTCAAAAAAAAATACTATATAATTCAAAAAAAATTAAAAACATCATTCGGGCCACATTTCACACGAAACCAGGTTGAAAAAAGAAGAAAAAAAGATTAAAAAAAAAATTTTCGTTCCATATACCGCTTCTCCCACCCCAAATTAGAGCTTTCCGAAAAAAATATTAAAAAAATAAGAAAAACATCATTCTCACTTTATTTCTGGGCAAACCGAATCAGAATTTGCCGAAATTGTGATAAAAAATTTATCATACCGAGTACGGTCTCCACCTTATTTGTGTTAGAGCATTCTCCAATAGATTTAAAAAACATATTAAAATAATAGCATTCTCCAATAGATTAAAAAAACATATTAAAATAATTCAAAAAAAATTAAAAACATCACTAGGCCCTCATTTCATGCCAATCCAGGCCGGGGAAAAAAGGAAAACAGATTTAAAAAAAATTGCATTCCATGTACCGTTTCTCCCAACCCAAATTAGAGTTTTCCCAAAAAAATAGTAAAAAAATTCAAAAAATTGAACGACATCATTTTTGCTTTATTTCTATCCAAACCAGGCCAGTGTAGGCCGAAAAAGCGATAAAATTTTTTTTGCACCGAGTAAGATTTCTACCTCATCGAAGTTAGAGCATTCACAAAAAAATTGAAAAAAAATATTAAAATAAATCAAAAAAATTTAAAGACATTGTTCTGCCCCCATTTCATACAAAACCGGGCCTGGACAAGAAGAAAATATTGTTCTGCCCTCATTTCGTTCCGTGTACCATTTCTCTCGATCCAAGTTAGAGCTTTCCAAAAACAATAGTAAAAAAATTCAAAAAATTTAAAAAACATCATTCTCCCTTTATTTCTGGCCAAATCAGAACAAAATTAGCCGAAAAAGTGATAAAAAGTTATTCGTACCGAGTATAGTTTCTATCAAATTTGTGTTACAGCATCCCCCAAAAACATCATTCTGCTCGCGTTTCATGCCAAATCGGGACGGGAAAAGTTGAAATTGAGATAAAAAAAAAAAAAAAAAAAAATTTGGTTGTACCATTTCTCCCGGCCAAATTAGAACTTTTCCAAAACAATAGTAAAAAAATTTTAAAAATTAAAAAACACCATTCTCGTTTTATTTTTGGTCAAACCAGACCAATATAGGTCGAAAAAGCGTTAAAATTTTTTTGCACCCAGAAGATTTCTACCTTATTTGTGTTAGAGCATTCTACAAAAATTTCAAAAAAAAATACTATATAATTCAAAAAAATTAAAAAAATCATTCGGGCCACATTTCACGCGAAACCAGGTTGGGAAAAGAAGAAAAAAAGATTAAAAAAAAAATTTCGTTCCATATACCGCTTCTCCCGCCCCAAATTAGAGCTTTCCGAAAAAAATATTAAAAAAATTAAAAAATAAGAAAAACATCATTCTGACTTTATTTTTGGGCAAACCGAACCAGAATTTGCCGAAATTGTGATAAAAAATTTATCATACCTAATACGGTCTCCACCTTATTTGTGTTAGAGCATTCTCCAATAGATTCAAAAAAACATATTAAAATAATTCGAAAAAAATTAAAAACATCCCTAAGCCCTCATTTCATGCCAATCCAGGCTGGGATAAAAAGCAAAACAGATTAAAATTTTTTTTGCATTCCATGTACAGTTTCTCCCAACCCAAATTAGAGTTTTCCCAAAAAAATAGTAAAAAAATTTAAAAAATTGAACGACATCATTCTTGCTTTATTTCTATCCAAACCAGGCCAGAGTAGGCCGAAAAAGCGATAAAATTTTTTTCGCACCGAGTAAGATTTCTCCCTTATCGAACTTAGAGCATTCAAAAAAATTCAAAAAAAATATTAAAATAATTCAAAAAAATTAAAAACATTGTTCTGCCCCCATTTCATACAAAACCAAGCTTGGACAACAAGAATACATTGTTCTGCCCTCATTTCGTTTCGTGTACTGTTTCACCCGATCCAAGTTAGAGCTTTCCAAAAACAATCGTAAAAAATTTCAAAAAACAAAAAAAACAACATTCCTGCTTTATTTCTGGCCAAATTGGACAAAAATTAGCCGAAAAAGTGATAAAAAGTTATTCGTACCGAGTACAGTTTCTACCAAATTTGTGTTAGAGCATCCCCCAAACAATTTAAAAAATATATTAAAATAATTCAAAAAATTTAAAAACATCATTCTGCCCGCGTTTCATGCCAAATCTGGACGGGAAAAGTAGAAATAGGGATAAAAAAAAAAAAATTTTGGTTCATGTACCATTTCTCACGACCAAATTAGAGCTTTTCCAAAACAATTGTAAAAAAATTCTAAAAATTAAAAAACACCATTCTAGTTTTATTTTTGGTCAAACCAGACCAATGTAGGTCGAAAAAGCGATAAAATTTTTTTTGTACTGAGTAAGATTTCTACCTCATCTGTGTTAGATTATTCTACAAAAAATTCAAAAAAAAAATTACTATATAATTCAAAAAATTTAAAAACATCATTCAGCCCACATTTCATGCGAAACCGTGTTGGGAAAAGAAGAAAAAGAGATGAAAATTTTTTTTTTCGTTCCATATATCGCTTCTCCCGCCCCAAATTAGGCCTTTCCGAAAAAGATATTAAAAAAATTCAAAAAATAAGAAAAACATCATTCTCATTTTATTTTTGGGCAAACTGAACCAGAATTTGCCGAAATATTGATAAAAAATTTATCATACCGAGTACGGTCTCCACCTTATTTGTGTTAGAGCATTCTCCAATAGATTCAAAAAACCTATTCAAATATATCAAAAAAAATTAAAAACATCACCCTCATTTCATGCCAATCCAGCCCGGGAAAAAAAGAAAAACAGATTAAAAAAAAATTGCATTCCATGTACAATTTCTCCCAACCCAAATTAGAGTTTTCCCAAAAAAATAGAAAAAAATTCAAAAAATTGAACAACATCATTCCTGCTGTATTTCTATCCAAACCAGGCCATGGTAGGCCGAAAAAGCGATAAAACTTTTGTCACACCGGGTAAGATTTCTACCTTATCGAAGATAGAGCATTCACAAAAAAAATATTAAAATAATTCAAAAAAATTAAAAACATTGTTCTGCCCCCATTTCATACAAAACCGGGCCTGGACAACAAGAAAACATTGTTCTGCCCTCATTTCGTTCCGTTTACTATTTCTCCCGATCCAAGTTTGAGCTTTCCAAAAACAATAGTAAAAAAATTCAAAAAACTAAAAAAAATCATTCTCGCTTTATTTCTTGCAAAATCGGACAAAAACTAACTGACAAAGTGATAAAAAGTTATTCGTACAGAGTACAGTTTCTACCAAATTTGTGTTGGAGCATCCCCCAAAAAATTTAAAAAATATATTAAAATAATGCAAAAAATTTAAAAATATCATTCTACCCGCATTTCATGCCAAATTGGGACGGGAAAAGTACAAATAGAGATAAAAAAAAAAAAAAAAAAAAAAAAAAAATTTTGGTTCCTGTACCATTTCTCCCGACCAAAATAGAGCTTTTCCAAAACAATAATAAAAAAATTTTTAAAATTAAAAAACACCATTCTCATTTTATTTATAGTCAAACCAGACCAATATAGGTCGAAAAAGCGATAAAATTTTTTTTGCACCAAGTAAGATTTCTACCTTATCGGTGTTAGAGCATTCTACAAAAAAATAAAAAAAAAATACTATATAATTCAAAAAAATTAAAAACATCATTCAGCCCACATTTCATGCAAAACTGGGTTGGGAAAAGAAGAAAAAGAGATAAAAATTTTTTTTCGTTCCACATACTGCTTCCCCCGCCCCAAATTAGATCTTTCTGAAAAAAATATTAAAAAAATTCAAAAAATAAGAAAAACATCATTCTCACTTTATTTCTGGGCAAACCGAACCAGAATTTGCCGAAATTGTAATAAAAAATTTATCATATCGAGTACGGTCTCTACCTTATTTGTGTTAGAGCATTCTCCAATAGATTAAAAAAACATATTAAAATAATTCAAAAAAAAATTAAAAACATCACTAAGCCCTCATTTCATGCCAATCCAGGCCGGGAAAAAATGAAAAATAGATTAAAAAAAATTGCATTCCATGTACCGTTTCTCCCAACCCAAATTAGAGTTTTCCCAAAGAAATAGTAAAAAAATTCAAAAAATTGAAAGACATCATTCTTACTTTATTTCTATCCGTACCAGGCCAGGGTTGGCCGAAAAAGTGATAAAACTTTTTTCGCACCGGGTAAGATTTCTACCGTATTGAAGTTAGAGCATTCACAAAAAAAATAAAAAAAATTTTAAAATAATTTAAAAAAAATTAAAAACAATGTTCTGCCCCCATTTCATACAAAACCGAGCCTGGACATGAAGAAAACATTGTTCTGCCCTCATTTCGTTTCGTGTACCGTTTCTCCAAATCCAAGTTAGAGCTTTCCAAAAACAATAGTAAAAAAATTCAAAAAATTATAAAAACATCATTCCCCCTTTATTTCTGGCCAAATCGAAAGAAAATTAGCCGAAAAAGTGATAGAAAGTTATTCGTATCGAGTACAGTTTCTACCAAATTTGTGTTAGAGCATCTCCCAAAAAATTAAAAAAAAATATTAAAATAATTCAAAAAATTTAAAAACATCATTCTGCCCGTGTTCTATGCCAAATTGGGACAGGAAAAGTAGAAAAAGAGAAAAAAAAAAAAAAAAATTTGGTTCATGTACCATTTCTCCTGACCCAAATTAGAGCTTTTCCAAAACAATAGTAAAAAAATTCGAAAAATTAAGAAACACCATTCTAGTTTTATTTTTGGTCAAACCAGACAAATATAGCTCTAAAAAGCGATAAAATTTTTTTTGCACCAAGTAAGATTTGTACCTAATCCGTGTTAGAGCATTGTACAAAAAATTCAAAAAAATAAAAATACTACATAATTCAAAAAAATTAAAAATCATTTAGCCCACATTTCATGCAAAACTGGGTTGTTAAAAGAAGAAAAAGAGAAAAAAAAAATTTCGTTCCATACACCGCTTCCCCCGCCCCAGATTAGAACTTTCCGAAAATAATATTAAAAAAATTGAAAAATTAAGAAAAACATCATTCTCACTTTATTTTTGGGCAAACCGAACCAGAATTAGCCGAAATAGTGATAAAAAAATTTTCATGCCGAATACGGTCTCCACCTTATTTGTGTTAGAGCATTTTCCAATAGATTCAAAAAACATATTTTAAAAACATCACTCTGGCCCTCATTTCATGCCAATCCCGGCCGGGAAAAAAAGAAAAACAGATTAAAAAAAAAATTTTGCTTTCCATGTACCGTTTCTCCCAACCTAAATTAGAGTTTTCCCAAAAAAATAGTAAAAAAATTCAAAAAATTGAATGACATCATTCTTGCTTTATGTCTATCCAAACCAGGCAAGGGTAGGCCGAAAAAGCGATAAATTTTTTTCGCACCGAGTAAGATTTCAACCTTATCGAAGTTAGAGCATTCACAAAAAAATTCAAAAAAAAATATTAAAATAATTCAATAAAATTAAAAACATTGTTCTACCCTCATTTCATACAAAACCAGGCCTGGACAACAAGATTACATTGTTCTGCCCTCATTTCGTTCCGTGTACCGTTTCTCCCGATCCAAGTTAGAGATTTCCAAAAACAATAGTAAAAAAATTCAAAAAAACTATAAAAACATCATTCTTGCTTTATTTCAAGCCAAATCGAACAAAAATTAGCCGAAAAAGTGATAAAAAGTTATTCGTACCCTGTAAAGTTTCTACCAAGCTTGTGTTAGAGCATCCCCCAAAAAATAGAAAAAAATTATTAAAACAATTCAAAAAATTTAAAAACATCATTCTGCTCGCGTTTAATTCCAAATCGGGACGGGAAAAGTAGAAATAGAGAAAAAAAAAATTTGGTTCATGTACCATTTCTCCCGACCAAATTAGAGAGTTTCGAAAACAATAGTAAAAAAATTTTTAAAATTAAAAAACCCCCTTCTCGTTTTATTTTTTGTAAAACCAGACCAATGTAGGTCGAAAAAGCGATAAAATTTTTTTTCCACCGAGTAAGATTTCTACCTTATCCGTGTAAGAGCATTCTACAAAATATTCAAAAAAAAAAAAACTATATAATTCAGAGAAATTAAAAACATCATTCAGCCCACATTTCATGCGAAACCGGGTTGGGAAAAGAAGAAAAAGAGATAAAAATTATTTTTCGTTCCATAAGCCGCTTCTCCGCCCCAAATTAGAGCTTTCCGAAAAAAATGTTAAAAAAATTCAAAAAATTAGAAAAACATCATTCTCACTTTATTTCTGGGCAAACTGAACCAGAATTTGCCGAAATTGTGAAAAAAAATTTATCATACCAAGTACAGTCTCCACCTTATTTGTGTTAAAGCATTCTCCAATAGATTTAAAAAACATATTAAAATAATTCAAAAAAAATTAAAAACATCACTCAGCCCTCATTTCATGCCAATCCCGGTCGGGAAAAAAAGAAAAACAGATTAAAAAAAAAATTTGCATTCCATGTACAATTTCTCCCAACCCAAATTAGAGTTTTCCCGAAAAAATAGTAAAAAAATTTAAAAAAATTGAACGACATCATTCCTGCTTTATTTTTATCCAAACCAGGTCAGGGTAGGCCGAAAAAGCGATAAAATTTTTTTCGCACTGAGCAAGATTTCTACCTTATCGAAGTTAGAGCATTCACAAAAAAATTCTAAAAAAATATTAAAAGAATTCAAAAAAATTAAAAACACTGTTCTGCCCTCATTTCATACAAAACCAGGCTTGGATAAGAAGAAAACATTGTTCTGCCCTCATTTCGTTCCGTGTACTATTTCTCTCGATCCAAGTTAGAGCTTTCGAAAAACAATAGTAAAAAAATTCAAAAAACTAAAAAAACATAATTTTTTGCTTTATTTCTGGCCAAATCGAACAAAAATTAGCCGAAAAAGTGATAAAAAGTAATTCGTACCGAGTAAAGTTTCTACCAAACTTGTGTTAGAGCATCCCCCAAAAAATTGAAAAAAAATATTAAAACAATTCAAAAAATTTAAAAACATCATTCTGCTCACGTTTAATTCCAAATCGGGACGGGAAAAGTAGAAATAGAGAAAAAAAAATTTTGGTTCATGTACCATTTCTCCCGACCAAATTAAAGAGTTTCGAAAACAATAGTAAAAAAATTTTAAAAATTAAAAAACCCCCCTTCTCGTTTTATTTTTGGTAAAACCAGACCAATGTAGGTCGAAAAAGCGATAAATTTTTGTTTGCACCAAGTAAGATTTCTACCTTATCCGTGTTAGAGCATTCTACAAAAAATTAAAAAAATATATATATAATTCAAAAAAATTAAAAACATCAGTCAGCCCACATTTCAAGCGAAACCGGGTTGGGAAAAGAAGAAAAAGAGATAAAAAAAAATTTTCGTTCCATATACCGCTTCTCCCGCCCCAAATTAGTGCTTTCCGAAAAAAATATTAAAAAAATTCAAAAAATAAGAAAAACATCATTCTCACTTTATTTTTGGGCAAACTAAACCAGAATTAGCCAAAATAGTGATAAAAATTTTATCATACCGAGTACGGTCTCCACCTTATTTGTGTTAGGGCATTCTCCAATAGATTCAAAAAAATTAAAAACATCAGTCAGCCCTCATTTCATGCCATTCCCGGCTGGGAAAAAAAGAAAAACAGATTTAAAAAAAATTGCATTCCATGTACCGTTTCTCCCAACCCAAAATAGAGTTTTCCCAAAAAAATAGTAAAAAAATTCAAAAAATTGAACGACATCATTCTTTCTTTATTTCTATCCAAACCAGGCTAGGGTAGGCTGAAAAAGCGATAAAACTTTTTTTGCACTGAGTAAGATTTCTACCTTATCGAAGTTAGAGCATTTACAAAAAAATTCAAAAAAAATATTAAAATAATTCAAAAAAATTAAAAACATTGTTTTGCCCTTATTTCGTTCCGTGTACCATTTCTCCCAATCCAAGTTACAGCTTTCCAAAAACAATAGTAAAAAAAATTCAAAAAATTAAAAAAAACATTTCTCCCTTTATTTCTGGCCAAATCAGAACAAAATTAGCTGAAAAAGTGATAAAAAGTTATTTGTACCGAGTACAGTTTCTACCAAATTTATGTTAGAGCATCCCCCAAAAAATTAAAAAAAAAATTAGAAAAATTCAAAAAAATTAAAAACATCATTTGGCTCGAGTTTTATGCCAAATCGGTTCCGGCAAAGTAGAAAAAGAGATAAAAAAAAAAATTTCGTTTCATGTACAATTTCTCCCGACCCAAAATTAGAGGTTTCCCAAAAAAAATAGTAAAAAAATTCAAAAAATTAAAAAACATCATTCTCGTTTTATTTTTTGTCAAACCAGACCAAGATAGGTCGAAAAAGCGATAAAAATTTTTAGGGACCAAGTAAGATTTCTACCTTATCCGCGTTAGAGCATTCTACAAAAAATTAAAAAATACTAAATAATTAAAAATAAATAAAAACATCATTCAGCCGACATTTCATGTGAAACCGGGTTGGGAAAAGAAGAAAAACAGATTAAAAAAAAAAATTCGTTCCATATACCGTTTCTCCCAACCCAAATTAAAGCATTCCGAAAAAAATATTAAAAAAATTCATAAAATAAGAAAAATATCATTCTCGCTTTATTTCTGGGCAAGCAGAACCAGAATTAGCCAAAATAGTGATAAGAAATTTATTATACCAAGTACGGTCTCCACCTTATTTGTGTTAGAGCATTCTCCAAAAGTTTCAAAAATCATATTAAAATAATTCAAAAAAAATTAAAAACATCACTCAGCCCTCATTTCATGCCAATCCAGGCTGGGAAAAAAAAGAAAAACATATAAAAAAAAAAAATTACGTTCCATGTACCATTTCTCCCAAACCAAAATTTGAGCTTTCCCAAAAAAATAATAAAAAAAATCAAAAAATTAAACAACATCATTCATGCTTTATTTCAAGCTAAACCAGACCCGGATAGGCCGAAAAAGCGATAAAAATTTTTTCGCACCGAGTTAGATTTCTTCCTTGTCAAAGTTAGAGAATTCACCAAAAAATTCAAAAAAAATATTAAAATAATTCAAAAAAATTAAAAACATTGTTCTGCCCTCAGTTCATAGAAAACCGGGCCTGGACAAGAAGACAGTTTCTACCAAATTTGTGTTAGAGCATCCCCCCAAAAAATAAAAATAAAATATTAAAAAACACCATTCAGTCCACATTTCATGTAAAACCAGGTTGGGAAAAGAAGAAAAAGAGATATAAAAATAAAAAATTTCGTTCCATATACCGCTTCTCCCGACCCAAATTAGTGCTTTCCGAAAAAAATATTAAAAAAATTCTAAAAATAATAAAAGCAAAATTCTTACTTTATTTTTGGACAAACCAAACCAGAACTAGCAGAAATTGTGATAAAAAATTTATCATACCGTGTACGGTCCTGTTAGAGCGTTCTCCAAAAGATTCAAAAAATATATTAAAATATTTCAAAAAAAAATTAAAAACATCACTCGGCCCTCATTTCATTCTAATCAAGGGCAGGAAAAAAAGAAAAGAAAGAAAAAAAAAATTACATTCCATGTACCGTTTCTCCCATCCTAAAATAGAGCTTTCCGTAAAAAATAGTAAAAAAATTTTAAAAACTAAAGAACATCATTCTTGCTTTATTTCTAGCCAAACCAGACCAAGATAGGCCAAAAAAGCGATAAAAATTTTTTTCGCACCGAGTAAGATTTCTACCTTATCGAAGTTAGAGCATTCACCAAAAAATTGCAAAAAATTAAAAACATTGCTCTGCCCTCATTTCATACCAAATCGGTCCTGGACAAGAAGAAAATGTGATAAAAAAAAAATTTCGTTCCGTGTACCATTTCACCCGATCCAAGTTAGAGCTTTCCAAAAACAATAGTAAAATAATTCAAAAAACTACAAAAAAAACATCATTCTCGCCTTATTTCTGGCTAAATCGGACCAAAATTAGCCGAAAAGGTGATAAAAACTTATTCGTACCGAGTACAGTTTCTACCAAATTTGTGTTAGAGCATTCCCCAAAAAATTAAAAAATATATTAAAAAATTTCAAAAAACTTAAAAACATCATTCTGCCCACGTTTCATTCCAAATCCGACCAGGAAAAGTAGAAAAAGAGATAAAAAAAAATTTCGGTTCATGTACCATTTCTCCCAACCCAAATTAGAGCTTTCCCAAAAAAAATAGTAAAAAAATTGAAAAAATTAAAAAAACATTATTATCGTTTTATTTTTGGTCAAACCAGACCAAGATAGGTCGAAAAATTCAAAAAAAAAATACTAAATAATTCAAAAAAATTAAAAACATCATTCAGCTGACATTTCATGGGAAACCGGGTTGGGAAAAGAAGAAAAAGAGATTAAAAAAAAAAAAATTCGTTCCGTATACCGCTTCTCATGACCCAAATTAGAGCTTTCCGAAAAAAATATTAAAAAAATTAAAAAAATAAGTAAAGCATCATTCTCACTTTATTTCTAGGCAAACCGAACTAGGATTAGGCGAAATAGTGATAAAAAATTTATCATACCGAGTACGGTCTCCATCTTATTCGTGTGAAGAGCATTCTCCAAAAGTTTCAAAAAACATATTAAAATAATTCAAAAAAAATTAAAAACATCACTCGACCATCATTTCATGCCAATCCAGGCCAGGAAAAGAAAAGAAAAACATATAATAAAAAAAAACTACGTTCCTTGTACCGTTTCTACCAACCCAAATTAGAGCTTTCCCAAAAAAATATTAAAAAAATTCAAAAAATTAAACAACATAATTCTTGCTTTATTTCTAGCTAAACCAGACTAGGATAGGCCGAAAAAACGATAAATTTTTTTTCGCACCGAGTAAGATTTCTACTTTATCGAAATTAGAGCATTCACAAAAAAATTCAAAAAAATTAAAAACATTGTTCTGCTCTCATTTCATACAAAACCCGGTCTCGATGATGGAGACCAAGGCACCGCTTCGAAGGATCTCGTTCAAGTACCAATTGGGCCGGTTACGAGAGCACAAGTAAAGAAGTTCAAGGATGTACTCAACGGACTCATCCAAGAATTATGGGCTCATGCAAATTCGTGGAGGCCCATTGAGCATAATCCACGTGGGCAGCAAAGAATCGTCACCTTGATTCAAGTTCTAGAAGGATCCGGTCAAGGCTAAGAATTGGCAAGAAATATTTTGGGCCTATTCTAGAAGGATCGTGATGCACGACACAATTTACTATTTAATTATTGCAATTTATTATTTCTGGTATTTTTATGTAAAAAAAGTTATTTTAGGTTTAGGTGATTTATTTCCTTGTTTTTATGTGCATTTAATGCTTTTTAGGTCAAATTTGATTCCTGATATGGTTAGGTATCAATTAGGAGTTTTTTTTAGAATATATTTTCTTGTCTGTCAAGTTTTATAGAGCCCTTAAATAGGCTCCTAAGTCTGTAAACGTTTTTTTGGCAAGACATTTTGAATATTCATAAAAACTTGTGAGGTTTATTCACTTTGGTTCTTTGAAGAACTATTCGAACTTATCGGGATTTCACGTGGCGTTCATCTTGACTTATCAAACGGAGTTTCCACCATTGTTTGTGGCGTCTTCCTTATACCGAGATTCTTGTTTGTCATAAATAACGGGTCGAGGTCTTCCATTTGAATTTGTCCATAGAACGATCTTGGGTTCCCTTTCGTTGTTGGGTCTCGTTATTATTGACGGGGTTCACATCACTCGACAAGAAGAAAAAGTGGTAAAAAAATTTCCATTCTATGTACTGTTTCTCCCGATCCAAGTTAGAGCTTTCCAAAAACGATAGTAAAAGAATTCAAAAAACAAAAAAAAAAAAAAAATCATTCTCGCTTTAGTTCTAGGCAAATTGGACCAAAATTAGACAAAAAAAGTGATAAAAACTTATTCGTACTGAGTACAGTTTCTACCGAATTTGTGTTACAGCATCCCCCAAAAAATTAAAAAAATATATTAAAATAATTCAAAAAAGTTAATAACAACATTTTGCCCGCGTTTTATGTCAAATCAGACTGGGACAAGTAGAAAAAGAGATTAAAAAAAAATTTCGTTTCATGTACTATTTCTCCAAACCCAAATTAGAGCTTTCTGAAAAAAAATAGTAAAAAAAATTAAAAAAATTAAAAAACATCATTCTTGTTTTATTTTTGGTCAAACCAGGCCAAGACAGGTCGAAAAAGCGAGAAATTTTTTTTCACACCGAGTAAGATTTCTACCTTATTTGTGTTAGAGCATTCTACAAAAAATGCAATAAAAAAATACTAAGTAATTCAAAAAAATTAAAAACACCATTCAGCCCATATATTTCATGTGAAACTGGGTTGGGAAAAGAAGAAAAAGAGATAAAAAATAAAAATAAAAAAAAATTCGTTGCATATACCGCTTGTCCCGACCCAAATTAGAGCTTTCCGAAAAAAATATTAAAAAAATTCTAAAAGTAAGAAAAATATCCTTCTCACTATATTTTTGGGCAAACCGAACCAGAATTAGCTGAAATAGTGATAAAAAATTTATCATACCGAGTACGGTCTCCACCTTATTCGTGTTAGAGGGTTCTCCAAAAGAATCAAAAAACATATTAAAATAATTCAAAAAAATTAAAAACATCACTCGGCCCTCATTTAATTCCAATCCAGGTGGGAAAAAAAGGAAAAACAAGAAAAAAAAATTACGTACCATGAACAGTTTCTCCCAACCCAAATTAGAGATTTCCCCAAAGAATAGTAAAAAAATTTAAAAAATTAAACAACATCATTGTTGCTTTATTTCTAGCTAAACCAGACCAAGATGGGCCAAAAAAGCGATAAAAATTTTTTTCGCACCGAGTAAGATTTCTACCTTATCGAAGTTACAGCATTCACAAAAAAATTCCAAAAAATTAAGGTGAAGACCGTACCGGGCCAGGACAAGAAGAAAAAGTGATAAAAAAAATTTCGTTCCGTGTACCATTTCTCCTGATCCAAGTTAGAGCTTTCCAAAAACAATAGTAAAAAAATTCGAATAACGGAAAAAACATCATTCTCGCTTTATTTCTGGACAAATCGGACCAAAATTAGCCGAAAGGTTAAAAAAACTTATTCGTACCGAGTACAGTTTCTACCAAATTTGTGTTAGAGCATTCCTCAAAAAATTAAAAAAAATATTTAAAAAATTTAAAAAAATTAAAAACATCATTCTGCCTGCGTTTCATACTAAATCGGGACAGGAAAAGGAGAAAAAGGGATTAAAAAAAAAAAAAAATTCAGTCCATGTACCATTTCTCCCAACCCAAATTAGAGCTTTCCCAAAAAAAAAAAAAAAATTAGTAAAAAAATTGGAAAAATTAAAAAACATCATTCTCATTTTAATTTTCGTCAAACCAGACCTAGATAGGTCGAAACAGCGATCAAAATTTTTTCACACCGAGTAAGATTTCTACCTTATCCATGTTAGAGCATTCTACAAAAAATTCAAAAAAAAAAAACTAAATAATTCAAAAAAATTAAAAACATCATTCAGCCGATATTTCATGTGAAACCGGGTTGGAAAAGAAGAAAAAGAGATTAAAAAAAAAATTTCGTTCCATACACCGCTTCTCCCGACCCAAATTAGAGCTTTCTGAAAAAAATACTAAAAAAATTAAAAAAATAAGAAAAATATCATTCTCACTTTATTTTTGGGCAAACCAAACCAGAATTAGCCGAAATAGTGATAAAAAATTTATCATACCGAGTACGGTCTCCACCTTATTCGTGTTGGAGCATTCTCGAAAAGTTTCAAAAAACATATTAAAAAAATTCAAAAAAAATTAAAAACATCACTCAGCCCTCATTTCATGCCAATCCAGGTCGGGAAAAAAAAAAAGAAAAACATTTTAAAAAAATTACGTTCTATGTACCGTTTCTCCCAACCCAAATTAGAGCTTTTCCAAAAAAATAGTAAAAATATTCAAAAAACTAAACAACATCATTCTTGCTTTATTTCTAGCTAAACCAGACCAACATCATTCGTTCCATACACCGCTTCTCCCGACCCAAATTAGAGCTTTCCGAAAAAAATATTAAAAAAAATTAAAAAAATAAGAAAAACATCATTCTCACTTTATTTTTGGGCAAACCAAACCAGAATTAGCCGAAATAGTGATAAAAAATTTATCATACCGAGTACGGTCTCCACCTTATTCGTGTTAGAGCATTCTCGAAAAGTTTCAAAAAACATATTAAAAAAATTCAAAAAAAATTAAAAACATCACTCAGCCCTCATTTCATGCCAATCCAGGTCGGGAAAAAAAAAAAAGAAAAACATATAAAAAAAAATTACGTTCTATGTACCGTTTCTCCCAACCCAAATTAGAGCTTTCCCAAAAAAATAGTAAAAAAATTCAAAAAATTAAACAACATCATTCTAGCTTTATTTCTAGCTAAACCAGACCAAGATAGGCTGAAAAAGTGATAAAATTTTTTTTGCACCGAGTAAGATTTCTACCTTATCGAAGTTAGAGCATTCATCAAAAAATTCAAAAAAAATATTAAAATAATTCAAAAAAATTAAAAATATTGTTCTGCCCTCATTTCATACGAAACCGGACCTGAACAAGAAGAAAAAGTGATAAAAAAAAAAAAAAAAAATTTCGTTACGTGTACTGTTTCTCCCGATCCAAGTTAGAGCTTTAAAAAAACAATAGTAAAAAAATTTAAAAAACTAAAAAAACAACATTCTCACTTTATTTCTGGCCAAATCGGACCAAAATTAGCGGAAAAAGTGAGAAAAACATATCCATTCCGAGTATAGTTTCTACCAAATTTGTGTTAGAGCATCTCCAAAAAAATTCAAAAAAATATTTAAATAATTCCAAAAAATTAAAAACATCATTCTGCCCATGTTTAATGCCAAATTGGGGCGGGAAAAGTAGAAAAAGAGAAAAAAAAAAAAATTCGTTTCAATGTACCATTTCTCCAAACCCAAATTAGAGCATTCCCAAAAAAATAGTAAAAAAATTTTAAAAATTAAAAAACATCATTCTCATATTTTTGGTCAAACCAGACCTATAGGTCAAAAAAGCGATAAAATTTTTTTCACATCGAGTAAGATTTCTACCTTATCCGTGTTAGAGCATTCTACAAAAAATTAAAACAAAAATACTAAATAATTCAAAAAAATTAAAAACACCATTCAGCCCAAATTTCATGTGAAACTGGGTTGGGAAAAGAAGAAAAAGAGATAAAAAAAAAATTCGTTCCATATACCGCTTCTCCCGACCCAAATTAGAGCTTTCCGAAATTTTTTTTTAAAAAGTTCAAAAGATAAGTAAAACATCATTCTCACTTTGTTTCTGGGAAACCGTTCCAGAATTAGCCGAAATAGTGATAAAAAATTTGTCATACCAAGTACGGTCTCCACCTTATTTGTCTTAGAGCGTTCTCCAAAAGCTTCAAAAAACATATTAAAATAATTGAAAAAAATTAAAAATAACACCCAGCCGTCATTTCATGCCAATCCAGGGCAGGAAAAAAAGAAAAACAAGAAAAAAAAAAAATTACGTTCCATGTATCGTTTCTCCCAACCCAAATTAGAGCTTTCCCAAAAAAATAGTAAAAAAAATTCAAAAAATTAAACAACATCATTCTTACTTTATTTCTAGCCAAACCAGACCAAGATAGGCCGAAAAAGCGATAAAATTTTTTTCGCACCGAGTAAGATTTCTACCTTATCGAAGTTAGAGCATTCACCAAAAAATTCCAAAAAATTAAAAACATTGTTCTGCCCTCATTTCATACCGAACCGGGCCTGGACAAGAAGAAAAAGTGATAAAAACAAAATTTCGTTCCGTGTACCGTTTCTCCCTATTCAAGTTAGAGCTTTCCAAAAACAATAGTAAAAAAATTCAAAAAACTAAAAAAAATTTATTCTTACTTTGTTTCTGGCCAAATCAGACCAAAATTAGCCGAAAAGGTGATAAAAACTTATTTTTGCCGAGTACAATTTCTACCAAATTTGTGTTAGAGCATTCCCCAAAAAATTTAAATAGTATATTAAAAAAATTCAAAAAAATTAAAAACATCATTCTGCCTGCGTTTCATGCCAAATCGGTTCGGGCAAAGTAGAAAAAGTAATATAAAAAAAAATTTCGGTTCATGTACCATATCTCCTGACCCAAATTAGAGCTTTCCCAAAAAATATAGTAAAAAAATTTGAAAAATTAAAAAATATCATTCTTGTTTTATTTTTGGTCAAACCAGACCAAGATAGGTCGAAAAAGCGATAAAATTTTTTTTTCTCCGAGTAAGATTTCTACCTTATCCGTGTTAAAAAATTCAAAAAAAAAAATATTGAATAATTCAAAAAAATTAAAAAACACCATTCAGCCCACATTTCATGTGAAACCAGGTTGGGAAAAGAAGAAAAAGAGATTAAAAAAAAAAAAATTTCATTCCATATACAGCTTCTCCCGACCAAAATTTGAGCTTTCCGAAAAAAAAATTTAAAAAATTAAAAAAAAAAAAAGAAAAACAACATTCTCACTAGTTTTCTGGGCAAACCGAACTAGAATTAGCTGAAATAGTGATAAAAAACTTATCACGCCGAGTACGGTCTCCACCTTATTCGTGTTAGAGCATTCTCCAAAAGTTTCAAAAAACATATTAAAATAATTCAAAAAAAATTAAAAACATCACTCAGCCCTCATTTCATGCATTAAGGCCGGGAAAAAAAAGAAAAACATATAAAAAAAAAATTACGCTCCATGTACCGTTTCTCCCAACCCAAATTAGAGCTTTCCCAAAAAAATAATAAAAAATTTCAAAAAATTAAACAACTTCATTCTTGCTTTATTTTTAGCTAAACCAGACCAGGATAGGCCGAAAAGGCGATAAAATTTTTTTTCGCACCGAGTAAGATTTCTACCTAATCGAAGTTAGAGCATTCACCAAAAAATTCAAAAAAAATATTAAAATAATTCAAAAAAATTAAAAACATTGTTGTGCCCTCATTTCATACCAAACCGGGCCTGGACAAGAAGAAAAAGTGATAAAAATATTTTCGTTCCGTGTACCGTTTCTCCTGATCCAAGATAGAGCTTTCCAAAAACGATAGTAAAAAAATTCAAAAAACTAAAAAAGATCATTCTCGCTTTATTTCTGGCAAAATCGGACCAAAATTATCCGAAAATGTGATAAAAACTTATTCGTACTGAGAACAGTTTCTACCAAATTTGTGTTAGAGCATCCCTCAAAAAATTAAAAAAAATATTAAAATAATTCAAAAAAATTAAAAACATCATTCTGCCCGCGTTTCATACCAAATCGGGCTGGGAAAAGTAAAAAACGAGATAAAAAAAATTTCGTTTCATGAACCATTTCTCCAAACCCAAATTAGAGCTTTCCCAAAAAAATAGTAAAAAAATTCAAAAAATTAAAAAACATCATTCTTGTTTTATTTTTGGTCAAACCAGACTAAGATAGGTCAAAAAAGCGATAAAAAAACATCATTCTCGTTTTACCTTATCCGTGTTAGAGCATTCTACAAAAAATTCAAAAAAAATTCTAAATAATTCAAAAAAAATAAAAAACATCATTCAGCCCACATTTAATGTGAAATCAGGTTGGGAAAAGAAGAAAAAGAGATAAAAAAAAATTTCATTCCATATACCACTTCTCTCGCCCCAAATTAGAGCTTTCCCAAAAAAATATTAAAAAAATTAAAAAAAATAAGAAAAACAACATTCTCACTTTATTTCTGGGCTAACCGAACCCGAATGAGTCGAAATAGTGATAAAAAATTTATCATTCCGAGTACGGTCTCCACCTTATTCGTGTTAGAGCATTCACCAAATGTTTCAAAAAACGTATTAAAATAATTCAAAAAAAATTAAAAACATCACTTGGCCTCCATTTCATGCCAATTCAGGCCGGGAAAAAAAAAAAACATATAAAAAAAATTACGTTCGATGTATCGTTTCTCCCAACCATAATTAGTGCCTTCCCAAAAAAATAGTAAAAAAACTCAAAAAATTAAACAACATCATTCTTGCTTTATTTCTAGCTAAACCAATCCAGGATAGGCCGAAAAAGTGATAAAATTTTTTTTGCACCGAGTAGGATTTCTACCTTATCGAAGCTAGAGCATTCACCAAAAAAAAATCAAAAAAAATAAAATAATTGAAAAAAATTAAAAATATTGTTCTGCCTTCATTTCATACCAAACTGGGCCTGGACAAGAAGAAAAAGTGATAAAAAAAAAATGTTCATTTCGTGTACCGTTTCTCCCGACCAAAATTAGAGCTTTCCGAAAAAAAATATTAAAAAATTCAAAAAATAAGAAAAACATTATTCTCACTTTATTTCTGGGGCAAACCGAACCAGAATTAGCCGAAATAGTGGTAAAAAATTTATCATACCGAGTACGATCTCCACCTTATTCGTGTTAGAGTATTCTCAAAAAGTTTCATAAAACATATTAAAATAATTCAAAAAAAATTAAAAACATCACTCGGCCCTCATTTCATGCCAATCCAGGGCGGGAAAAAAAAAATTACGTTCCATGTACCGTTTCTCCCAACCCAAATTAGAGCTTTCCCAAAAAAAATAGCAAAAAAATTCAAAATATTAAACAACATCGTTCTTGCTTTATTTCTAGCCAAACCAGATCAGGATTGGTCGAAAAAGCGATAAAATTTTTTTCGCGCCGAGTAAGATTTCTACCTTATTCAAGTTACAGCATTCCCCAAAAAATTCAAAAAAAATATTAAAATAATTCAAAAAAATTAAAAACATTGTTCTGCCGTCATTTCATGCCAAACCGGGGCTGCACAAGATGAAAAAGAGAAAAAAAAAAAAATTTAGTTCCGTGTACCCTTTCTCCCGATCTAAGTTAGAGCTTTCCAAAAAAAAAAGTAAAAAAAATTCAACAAAATAACAAACATCATTCTCACTTTATTTCTGGTCAAACTAGACCGAGATAGTACGAAAAAGTGATAAAAACTTATTCCTACTGAGTACAGTTTCTACCATATATGTGCTAGAGAATTCTCCAAAAATTTGAAAAAAAAATATTAAAACAATTCAAAAAATCTAAAAATATCCATTTTGCCCTCATTTTATGCCAAATCGGGACGGAAAAAGAAGAAAAAGAGATTAAAAAAAAAAAAAAAGAAATTTGTTCCAGGCACCGCTTCTCCCGACCTAGATTAGAGCTTTTCCAATAAAATAGTAAAAAAATACAAAAAAAAAAAAAATCATTATCGCTTTATTTTTGGGCAAACCGGACCAGAATTAGCCGAAATAGCGATAAAAAATTTATCGTACCAAGTACGGTCTCCACATTATTCATGTTCGAGCATTCTCCAAAAAATTCAAAAAACATATGAAAATAATTCAAAAAATAAAAATAAAAACATCACTCTGCCCTCATTTCATGCCAATCCTGGCCGGGAAATGAAGAAAAACAGATAAAAGAAAAAAAATTACGTTTCATGTACCGTTTCTCTCAACCCAAATTAGAGCTTTCCCAAAAAAATAGTAAAAAATTCAAAAAAAATTCTATACAGACAAGACCAGGATAGGCCGAAAAAGAGATAAATTTTCTTTTCGCACCAAGTAAGATTTCTACCTTATCCAAGTTAGAGCATTCACCAAAAAATTCAAAAAAAATTAAAAACATCATTCTGCCCACATTTCATGCCAAACCGGGTAGGGAAAAAAAGAAAAAGTGATAAAAAAAAATTTTCGTTCCTTGTACCGTTTCTTCCGACCCAAATTAGTGCTTTCCGAAAAAAATAGAAAAAAATTCAAAAAACTAAAAAACATTGTTCTTGCTTTATTTCTATTCAAACCGGACCAAGATAGGCCGATAAAGTGATAAAAAAATTTTCGCACCAAGTAAGATTTTTACCTTATCCGTGTTAGAGCATTCTCCAAAAAATTCAAGAAAAAAATATGAAAATAATTCAAAAAATTAAAAACATCACTCTGCATTAGAGCTTTCCCAAAAAAATAGTAAAATAATTTAATAAATTCAAAAAAAATCATTCTCGCTTTATTTCTAGCCAAACCGGACAAGAATTAGCTGAAATAGCAATAAAACATTTATCGTACCAAGTACGGTCTCTACCTTATCCATGTTAGAGCATTCTCCAAAAAATTCAAAAAATATATTAAAATAATTCAAAAAAATTAAAAAAATCATTCTGCCCTCATTTCATGCTGAATCAGGCCGAGACAAGAAGAAAAAAAGATTAAAAAAAAAAAAATCATTCCACGTACCGTTTCTCCCAGTCAGAGTTAGAGCTTTCAAAAAACAAATAGTAAAAAAATTCAAAAAAAAAAAAAAACAATATTCTCGCGTTATTTCTTGCCAAACCGGACCAGGAGTACCCAAAAAAGTGATAAAAAATCTATCGTACCAAGTACGGTTTCTACCTTATCCATATTAACGCATTCTCCAAAAAATTCAAAAAAATTAAAAGCATCATTCTGCCCTCATTTCATGCCAAACCCGATAGGGAAAAGAAGAAAAAGGGATAAATTTTTTTTTACTCCATGTACCGTTTCCCCCGACCCAAATTAGAGTTTTCCCAAAAAATTAGTTAAAAAAATTCAAAAAATAAAAAAAACATCATTCTCGCTTTATTTCTGGTCAAACCAGACCAAGATTGGCCGAAAAAGTGATAAATATTTTTTCGCACCAAGTACGGTTTCTACCTTATCCGTGTAAGAGCATTCCCTAAAAAATTAAAAACATTATTCTTCTCACACTACATGCCAAATCGGGCTGGGAAAAGTTAAAAAAGTGATTAAAAAAAAAATTTTCGTTCCACGTATCATTTCTTCCGACCCAAATTAGAGTGTTTCAAAAAAATAGTAAAAAAATTCAAAAAATTAAAAAGCATCATTTTCTTTTTATTTTTGGTCAAACCGGACCAAGATAGGTCAAAAAAGCGATAAAAAATTTTTCACACCGAGTACGGGACCTTATCCGAGTTAGGGTATTCTCCAAAAAATTCAAAAAAATTAAAAACATCACTCTGCCCTTATTTCAGGCAAGACCGGGTTGGGAAAAGAAGACAAAGATATAAAAAAAAAAAAAAAAAAAATTGTTCCATATACCGCTTCTCCCGACCCAAATTAGGGCTTTCCCAAAATAATAGTAAAATAATTTTAAAAATTCAAAAAACATCATTCTCATTTATTTCCAGCCAAACCGGACCAGTATTAGCTGAAATAGCGATAAAAAATTTATCGTACAAAGTACAGTCTCTACCTTATCCATGTTAGAGCATTCTCCAAAAAATTCAAAAAATAAAAAAAAATAAAAAAAAAATCATTCTGCCATCATTTCATGCCGAATCAGGCCGAGACAAGAAGAAAAAGAGATAAAAACAAAAAAAAAAAATTCGTTCCATGTACCGTTTCTCCCAATCCAAGTTAGAGCTTTCGAAAAAAAATAGTAAAAAATTCAAAATAATTAAAAAAACAACATGCTCGCTTTATTTCTTGCCAAACCGGACCAGGATTACCCTAAAAAGCGATAAAATTTTTATCGTACTGGGTACGGTTTCTACCTTATCCGTATTAGAGCATTTTCCAAAAAAATTAAAAAAAATATTAAAATAATTCAAAAAAAATTAAAAACATCATTCTGCCCTCATTTCATGCCAAACCCGGCAGGTAAACGAAGAAAAAGGATAAATTTTTTTTTTTTATTCCATGTACCGTTTCTCCTGACCCAAATTAAAGTTTTCCCAAAAATATAGTAAAAAAATTGAAAAAACATCATTCTCGCTTTATTTCTGGTCAAACCGGACCAAGATTGGCCGAAAAAGTGATGAATATTTTTTATCACCGAGTATGGTTCCTACCTTATCTGTGTAAGAGTATTCCCCAAAAAATTAAAAATTTTTTAAAAAATAATTGAAAAAAAATTAAAAACATTATTCTTCCCGCATTTCATGCCAAATCAGGCCGAGAAAAGTTAAAAAAGAGATTAAAAATTTTTTCGTTCCACGTATTGTTTCTTCTGACCCAAATTAGAGCTTTCCCAAAAAAAATAGTAAAAAAATTCAAAGCGATAAAATTTTTTTCGCACTGAGTACAGGACCTTATCCGAGTTAGGGTATTCTTAAAAAAATTTAAAAAAATATTAAAATAATTTAAAAAAAAATCGTTCTATGCTCATTTCATGCCAAACCGGGCCAGGACAAGAAGAAAAAGTGATAAAACAAAATTTCGTTCCGGGTACTGTTTCACTCGACCCAATTAGAGCTTCCCAAAAAAAATAGTAAAAAATTCAAAGAATTAAAAAACTTCATTTTCGCTTTATTTCTAGCCAAGCCGGACTAAGATAGGCCAAAAAAGAGATAAAATTTTTTTTTGCACCGAGTACAATTTCTACCTTATCCCATGTTAGAGCTCTCTCTAAAAAAACTCAAAAAAAATATTAAAATAATTCAAAAAAATCATTATGTCCTCATTTCATGCCAAACCGGGCTGGGTCAAAAAGAAAAAGAGAAATAAAAAAATTTCGTGTTGTGTACCGTTTCTCCCGACCCAAATTAGAGCTTTCCCAGAAAAATTATAAAAAAAAAATCAAAAAATTAAAAAAAAAAAAAACATCATTCTCGCTTTTTTTCCTAGCCAAGCCGGACTAGGATAGGCCGAAAAAGTGATAAAAAAAAAATTTCAGACCGAGTACAGTTTCTACCTTATCCGTGTTAGAGTATTCTCCATAAAATTTAAAAAAAAAAATAGTAAAATAATTCAAAAAAATTAAAAACATCATTTTGCCAATCATTTCCTGCCAAACCAGGCCAGGAGAAGAAGAAAAAGAGGTAAAAAAAAAATTCATTCCGGGTATAGTTTCTCCCAAGCCAAGTTAGAGATTTCCCAAGAAAATTGTAAAAAAATTTATAAAATTAAAAAATATCATTCTTGCTTTATTTCTGGCAAAACTGGACCAGTATAGGCCGAAAAAAGGATAAAAAATTTATCGTACCAAGTACGGTTTCTACTTTATCCATGTTAGAGCATTCTCAAAAAAATTCAATAAAATATTAAAAAAACTAAAAAAAATTAAAAAAATCATTCTGTCCTCATTTCATGCCGAACCCGGCCTGGACAAGAAGAAAAAGAGAGAAAAAAAAATTTCGTTTCATGTACCGTTTCCCGATCCAAGTTAGAGCTTTCAAAAAAAAATAGTAAAAAAAATTAAAAAACTAAAAAAAATCATTCTCGCTTTATTTCTTGCCAAACCGGACTAGGATTTCCCTATAAAGCGATTAAAATTTAACGTACCGAGTACGGTTTCTACCTTATCCTTATTAGAGCATTCTCCAAAAAATTCAAAAAAATTAAAAACATAATTCTGCCTTCATTTCATGCCCAACCGGGCAGGGAAATGAAGAAAGAGAGATAAAAAAATTTTTTATTCCATGTACAGTTTCTCCCGAGCCAAATTATAATTTTCCCAAAATTATAGTAAAAAAAATTAAAAAACATCATTCTCACTTTATTTCTGGTCAAACCAGAATAGAATTAGCCAAAATAGCGATAAAAAATTTATCGTACTGAGTACGGTCCATCTTATTCGTGTTAGTGCATTCTCCAAAAAATTCAAAAAAAATTTTAAAATCATTCAAAAAAATTAAAAAAAAAAAAATCGTTCTGCCCTCATTTCATGCCAAACCGGGCCGGGATAAGAAGGAAAAGAGATAAATTTTTTTTTTTTTTTTTATTCCATGTACCGTTTCTCCCGAACTAAATTAGAGCTTTCACAAAAAAATAGTAAAAAAAATTAAAAAAACATCATTCTCGTTTTATTTTTGGTCAAACTGGACCAAGATAGGCCGAAAAAGTGAGAAAATTTTTTTTCGCACCGAGTACGATTTCTACCTTATCCAAGTTTGGGCATTCTCCCAAAAATTCAAAAAAATTATTAAAATAATTCAAAAAAATTAAAAATAACGTTTTGCCCTCATTTCATGCCAAACTGGGCAGGGAAAAGAAGAAAAAGAGATAATAAAAAAAAAAAATTTGTTCCATGTACCATTTCTCCTGACCCAAATTAGAGCTTTCACAAAAAAAATAGTAAAAAAATTAAAAACATCATTCTTGTTTTATTTCTGATCAAACCGGGCCAAGATAGGCCAAAAAAGTGAAAAAAATTTTTCGCATCGCGTACGATTTCTACCTTATTCGAGTTAGGGCATTCTCCAAAAAATTAAAAAAAAATATTAAAATAATTCAAAAAAATTAAAAATATCATTCCGTCCTTATTTCATGCGAAACCGGGACAGGAGAAGAAGAAAAAGAGATTAAAAAAAAAAAAAAAATTCGTTCCGGGTAGAGTTTCTCCCGACCTAGGTTATAGACGTTCCAAGAAAATAGTAAAAAAAGTAAAAAAAAATAAAAAAAACGTCATTCTCGCTTTATTTCTGGCCAAACCAGACTAGGACAGGCTGAAAAGGCGATAAACAATTTAGCGTACCGAGTACGGTTCCCACCTTATACATGTTAGAGCATTCTCCAAAAAATTCAATTTTTTTTTTAAAAATAACTAAAAAAAATTAAAAAAAATTATTCTGCCCTCATTTCATGCCAAACCGGGCCGGCACAAGAAGTAAAAGAGATAAAAAAATAAAAAATAAAAAAAAATTCCGTTCCCGGTACCATTTGTCCTAACCCAAGTTAGAGCGTTTAAAAAAAATAGTAAAAAAATTCAAAAAATTAAAAAACATCATTTTTGCATTATTTTTGGCCAAACCAGACCGAGATAGTACGAAAAAGCGATAAAAACTTATTCATACCGAGTACAGTTTCAACCATATCCTTATTAGAGCATTCTCCAAAAAATTGAAAAAAAAAATTAAAATAATTCTAAAAAATTAAAAATATCATTCTACCCTCAATTTCATGCAAAACTGGGTCGAGAAAAGAAGAAAAAGAGATAATAAAAAAAAAAAAAAAAAATTTGTTCAATGTACCGTTTCTCCCGACCCAAATTTGAGCCTTCCCAAAAAAATAGTAAAAAAATTCAAAAAATTAAAGGGTAAACTACCTAATTGGTCCCTATCCTATACACTATATTTCAATTTAATCCCTAACCTTTCAATTGTGTCAATTTGGTCCCTACCCTTTTAGTATTGTGTCAATTTAGTCCCTGCCATTATATTTTTTATGAAAATTTATGATGTGTCTAATGGTTAAAACAAAAAATTAGCTTCCGTTGATGAGACAATAAACTTAAATTTTATTTTGGCCATTTATCATCTTAGCAATTTTCATCTAAGATATGACATCAGGGACTAAATTGACACAACATTAAAAAGTTAGGGATCAGATTGACACAATTGAAAGGTTAGGGACTAAATTGAAATATGGTGTAAAGGTTAGGGACCAAATATGTAGTTTACCCAAAATTAAAAAACATTATTCTTACTTTATTTCTGGTCAAACTGGACCAAGATAGACTGAAAAAGTGACAAAAATTTTTTCGCATCAAGTACGGTTTCTACCTTAACCGTGTTAGAGCATTCTCCAAAAAATTCAAAAAAAAATTAAAATAATTCAAAAAAATTAAAAACATCATTCTACTCTCATTTCATGCCAATACGGGCCGGTAAAAGATGAAAAACAAATAATAAAAAAATTACGTTCCATGTACCGTTTCTCCTAACCCAAATTAGAGCTTTCCCAAAAAAAATAGGAAAAAAAATTTAAAAAAATCATTCTTGCTTTATTACTAGCCAAACCGGACCAGGATGGGCCAAAAAAGCGATAAAATTTTTTTCGCATCAAGTAAGATGTCCCGACCCAAATTAGAGCTTTCCCAAAAAAAAAAAAAAAAAAAAAAAGTAGAAAAATTAAAAAACATCATTCTCGCTTTATTTTTGGTTAAACCAGATCTAGATAGGCCGAAAAAGCGATAAAATTTTTTTTTGCACCGAGTACGATTTCTATTAACCATGTTAGAGCATTCTCCAAAAAATTCAAAAAAATTAAAAACATCGTTCTGCCCTCATTTCATGCCAAACCAGGTCGGGACAAAAGGAAACAAAGAAAAAAAATTTTCATTCCGGATACCCTTTCTCCCTACCCAAGTTAGAGCGTTCCAAAAAAAAATTAAAAAATATCATTCTTGTGTAATTTTGGCCAAACCAGACTGGGATAGGCTGGAAAAGCGATAAAGAATTTATTGTACTGAGTACGGTTTCTACCTTATCCGTGTTAAAGCATTCTCCAAAAAATTCAAAAAAAATATTAAAATAATTCAAGAGAAATTAAAAATATCATTCTGCCCACATTTCATGCCAAACCGGGTAGGGAAAAGAAGAAAAAGAGATAAATTTTTTTTTTGTTCCATGTACCGTTTCTCCTGACCCAAATTAGAGCTTTCCCAAAAAAATAGTAAAAAAATTTAAAAAATTAAAAAAACATCAGTCTTGCTTTATTTCTAGTTAAACTAGACCAAGATAGGCCGAAAAAGTAATAAAATTTTTATCGCACCGAGTATGGTTTCTACCTTATCCGTGTTAGAGCATTTCTCATAAAATTCAAAACAAAAAAATTAATATAATTCAAAAAAATTAAAAACATCATTCTGACCTCATTTCATGCCAAACTGGGCCGGGAAAAGAAGAAAAAGTGATAATAAAAAAAATTTCGTTCCATATATCGTTTCTCCCTACCCAAATTAGGGCTTTCCCAAAAAAATAATAAAAATTTTCAAAAAATTAAAAAACATGATTCCCGCTTTATTTCTAGCCAAACTGGACCAGGATAGGCCAAAAAAGCAATAAATTTTTTTTTTTTTGCACCAAGTACGATTTCTACCTTATCCGTGTTAGAGCATTCTCCAAAAAATTCAAAAAAATTAAAAACATCATTCTACCCTCATTTCATGCCAAACCGGGCCAGGACAAAAAGAAACAGAGAAAAAAAAATTTCATTTCGGGTACCATTTCTCCCGACCCAAGTTAGAGCGTTCGAAAAAAAATAGTAAAAAAATTTAAAAACATCATTCTTGCATAATTTTCGCCAAATCGGACCGGGATAGGTTGAAAAAGCAATAAAAAATTGATCATACCGAGTACGGTTTCAACCTTATCTGTGTTAGAGCATTCTCCAAAAAATTCAAAAAAAAAATATTAAAACAATTAAAAAAATTAAAAACATCCATTCTGCCCTTATTTCATGCCAAACCGGGCCAGAAAAGAAGAAAAAGAGATTAAAAAAAATTTCATTTCATGTACCGTTTCTCCCGACCCAATTTAGAGCTTTCCCAAAAAAAAAAGTAAAAAAAAATCAAAAAATTAAAAAACATTATTCTCGCTTTATTTTTGGTCAAATTGGACCAAGACAGGCTGAAAAAGCAATAAAAAAATTTTCGCATGGAGTACGGTTTCTACCTTATCCGTGCTAGAGCATTCACCAAAAAAATTAAAAAAAATAAAAAAAATTCAAAAAAAATAAAAACATCTTTCTGCCCTCATTTTATGCCAAACTGGGCTAGGAAAAGAAGAAAAAGAGATAAAAAATATTCCGTTCCATGTACCGTTTCACCTGACCCAAATTAAAGCTTTCCCAAAAAAATAGTAAAAAAATTCAAAAAACTAAAAAACATCATTCTCGCTTTATTCTTGGCCAAATCGGACCAGAATAGGCCGAAAAAGCGCTAAATTTTTTTTCGCACCGAGTACGATTTCTACCTTATTCGTGTTAGAGTATTCACCAAAAAATTCAAAAAAATTTTAAAATAATTAAAAAAATCGTTCTGCACTCATTTCATGCCAAACCAGGCCCGGACAAGAAGCAAAAGAGATAATAAAAAAATTTTGTTCTGTGAATCGTTTCTCTCGATCCAAGTTAAAGATTTCCAAAAAAAATAGTAAAAAAATTCAAAAAATTAAAAAAAAAAAACATCATTCTCACTTTATTTCTAGCCAAACCGAATCAGGATTAGCCAAAAAATCGATAAAAAATTTATCGTACCGAGTATGGTTTTACCTTATCCGTGTTAAAGCATTCTCCAAAAAATTCAAAAAAAAATATTAAAACAATTCAAAAAAAAATAAAAACATCCGTTCTACCCACATTTCAGGCCAAACTGGGCCGGGAAAAGAAGAAAAAGGGATAATTTTTTTTTTTTTTTCGTTCCATGTACCGTTTCTCCCGACCCAAATTACAGCTTTCCGAAAAAAATAGTAAAAAAAAATTAAAAAACATCATTCTTGCTTTATTTCTGTTCAAACCGGACCAAGATAGGCCGAAAAAGCGATAAAATTTTTTTCGCACCGAGTACGGTTTCTACCTTATCCGTGTTATAGCATTCTCCAAAAAATTCAAAAAAAATGTTTAAAAAATTCAAAAAAAATTAAAAACATCATTCTACTCTCATTTTCATGCCAATTTGGGCTGGGAAAAGAAGAAAAAGATATATAAAAAAAAATTTCGTTCCATGTATCGTTTCTCCCGACCCGGATTAGAGCTTTCCAAAAAAAATTTGAAAAATTAAAAAAATATCATTCTCGCTTTATTTTTGGCCAAACCGGACCAGGCTAGGCCGAAAAAGCGATAAAATTTTTTTCGCACCGAGTACGATTTCTAGCTTATCTGTGTTAGAGTATTCTCCAAAAAATTAAAAAAAAATTAAAAATAATTCAAAAAAATTAAAAAAAAAATTGTTCTGCCCTTATTTCAAGCCAAACTGGGCCAAGACAAAAAGAAAAAGAGATAAAAAAAAAAAAAAAAAAAATTTCGTTCTGTGTACCGTTTCTCCCGACCCAAGTTGGTGCTTTCCAAAAAAAAAAGTAAAAAAATTCAAAAAATTCAAAAAATGTCATTCTCCCTTTATTTCTAGCCAAACCGGACCAGGATAGGCCGAAAAAGAGAAAAAAAATTTATCGTACCGAGTACGGTTTCTACCTTATCCATATTAGAGCATTCTCCAAAAAATTCAAAAAAAAAAATAATAATTCAAAAAAATTAAAAAAATCATTTTGCCCTCATTTCATGCCAATAGATAAAAAAAAAAAAAAAAAAAAAAAAAAAAAATCATTCTGTGTACCGTTTCTCCCGATTCAAGTTAGTGCTTTCAAAAAAAAATTAAAAAAATTAAAAAACATCATTCTCGCTTTATTTCTGGCCAAACCGGACCAGGATTAGCCAAAAAAGCGATAAAAAATTTGTTGTTTTCTACTTAATCCATGTTAGATCATTTTCCAAAAAATTCAAAAAAAATATTAAAATAACTCAAAAAAATTAAAAACCTCATTCTGCCCTTATTTCATGCCAAACTGGGCCGGGACAAGAAGAAAAAGAGATATAAAAAAATTTCGTTTCGTGTACCGTTTCTCCCGACCCAAATTAGAGCTTTCCCAAAAAAATAGTAAAAAAATTCAAAAAGCTAAAAAATATCATTCTCGCTTTATTTCTGGCCAAACCGAACCAGGATAGGCTGAAAAAGCGATAAAATTTTTTTCGCACTGAGTACGATTTCTACCTTATCCGTGTGAGATTAAACTAGCATGGTCAAATTGAATTGTGAAAAAGATAGATAGGATTAGACGAGCATGGACAAATTGAATCCCCATGAGATTAAATGAGCACGGTCGAATTGAATCTCAAAAAGTATATATAGGATTAAACAAGCTTGGCTGAATTGAACCTGTGTGAGATTAAACGAGCATGGTGGAATTGAATCTTGAAAATATACATAGGCTAAAACGAGCATGGCAGAATTGAATCTGCGTGTGATTAAACGAGCACAGTTGAATTGGATCTCGTAAAAGATAGATAGGATTAAACAAGCATGGTCAAATTGAATCCGCATGAGATTAAACGAGCACGATCGAACTGAATCTTGAAAAAGATAAATAGGATTAAACGAGAATGGCTGAATTAAATCCGGGTGAGATTAAATGAGTACGGTGGAACTTAATCTCGTAAAAGATAGATAGGATTAAAGGAGCAAGGCCGAATTGAATCCGTGTGAGATTAAATGAATACGAACGAATTGAATCCCGTAAAAGATGGATGGGATTGAGCGAGCATGGCTGAATTGAATCTGCGTGAGAACAAAAGAGCACGGTCTAATTGAATCTCGAAAAAGATTGAATTTAACGAGCTTAACTGTATTGAATCCATGCGAGATTAAACAAGCACGGTTGAATTGAATCAAGAAAAGGATAGATAGGATAATATGAGCATGGCCAAGTTGAATCCGCATGTGAGATTAAACTAGCACAGTCGTATTGAATCACGGAAAGATGGATAAGAGTAAACAAGCGTGGTATGAATCCGTATGAAATTAAATGAGCACGGTTAAACTGAATCTTGAAAAAGAAAGATTGGAATAAACAAGCATTGCAGAATTGAATCCGTGAGAGATTAAACGAGCACGGTCAAACTGAATCTCTAAAAAGATAGATTGGATTAAACAAGCATGGCTGAATTAAATCCGCGTGAGATTAACTGCGCACAGTCAAATTGAATCTAAAAAATATAGACAAGGTTAAACGATTAGGGCCGAATTGAATTTGTGTGAGATTAAACAAGCACGATCGAATTGAATCTCAAAAAACATAGATAGGATTAAACGAGCATGGTGGAATTGAATCCGCATGAGTGTAAATTAGCACAGTCAAATTGAATCTCGAAAAAAGTTAGATAGGATTAGACGAGCATCGTTGAATTGAATCCGCGTGCGATTAAATGAGCACAATCGAATTGAATCTCAAAAAAGGAAGACAAGATAAAATGAGCATGGTTGAGTTGAATATGAGTGAGATTAAACGAGCACAGCCAAATTGAATCGTGGAAAGATAGGTAGGAATAAACTAGCATGG
This sequence comes from Quercus glauca, assembly GCA_023736055.1. Classification (NCBI taxonomy): domain Eukaryota; kingdom Viridiplantae; phylum Streptophyta; class Magnoliopsida; order Fagales; family Fagaceae; genus Quercus; species Quercus glauca. Next base: position 44,397,300 of record CM043322.1, on the reverse strand, counting down.
CTGAATTGAACGAGCACAATCGAACTGAATCTCGGAGAGGAAAGATTGGAATAAACAAGCATGGCCGAATTGAATCTGCGTGAGATTAAATGAAAACGGTCAAACTGAATCTCAAAAAATTTAGATTGGATTAAACAATCATGGCCGAATTGAATCAGCGTGAGATTAACTGAGCACGGTCAAATTGAATCTCAAAAACATAGATAAGGTCAAACGAGCAAGGCCGAATTGAATGCGCGTTAGATTAAACGAGCATGATTGAATTGAATCTCGAAAAGCGTAGATAGGATAAAACGAGCATGGTCGAATTGAATCTACATGAGATTAAATGAGCACAGTCAAATTGAATCTTGAAAAGGATAGATAGGTTTAGATGAGCATGGCTAAATTGAATCCGTGTGAGATTAAACGAGCCCGATCGAATTGAATCTCAAAAAAGGAAGATAGGATAAAATGAGCATGGCTGAATTGAATCGCGTGCAATTAAACAAACACAATCAAATTGAGTCACGAAAAGGTGGATAGGATTAAACGTGTGGGAAAAACTGGTTTTGTATCTCATATAAAACATACAGCGGAAGCAACAAACATCTATTTCATTCATGATTGATAACATGCACTATGTAAATTTCAGAATTTAAGAATAAGATAGCGTACCTTGGTGTGGTGAAATTCAAAAAAAATAATTAGAAGTACTTGGGAATACTTTTAATCTTCACTCCAATTCCACTTTACGCCTAAGAAGTTTGGTCTCTCAATCAATTTCCAAGGGAGAATAATCGAGTGGCTTCACTCACATATACACACCATTTCATAATGATGTCTCTCTTATATAAAATTCTGTATGTTTCTCCATTTATATCTAATTGATTATCTAATTCGGCTAGCCTATTGGGCCTTTACAATTGGGCTTTAGTATGTGGCTTGGAGTGGGACCAATAAGACACTAGCTCCAATGGGCCTTGGGCTTTTCTGTCAACTCTTGAGAAGTCCAAAGTTACCATTAATTATATTTAATACCACTATATAAATATAATTACACTCTAGGCCTTATTAACAAATTATATCCGAAGATTTTATCATACATGCAACCCCTTCATAAAATATTCGTAGTAATACAAAGTCATGAATGTAGACTGCCACTTTGAAGATTACTACATCTTAATCTTTGAGTACCCGGTTTAATCCTTTAAGTTATTCGTCATATATCTCTCCTTACTAAAGTGGTTAGGCCTAATACTCTGAATAACCAAACTCATTAAACTTATCTCAAGGGAATATGTTATATCTCCGCTAAGAGATTATGAATTCCATCTTGAGAATATATGTTCCATTAACACTAAATGTGGCTGCCCCACATATTGAGGTTTTGATCGTGACTTTAGATCTCACTCTTGATATATCAAAGTAACCTACATTTCATGATCAAGTCCATTATCCTCTCAAGATTAAGAGTTCATGTAAATAGAAGTCGTGAGATTTATTATTCATTGGACAGTCGTTAGGAGAATAATAAATCTCAACGCGGTCCAATTCAATATGTCTTAACTCTTAAAATATATCAACATAACAACTAGAAGTCTTCACTTCAATGATCAAGAAAAATTATCTTAGTTGATATGTTATAGTCTTTGCAGATGAAATGCCCAATTTCATCACCGACTACGAACTATAATTTTGAGTTTATAAAGAACTTGTGATTTATATCTTATGTGACTTTTCACGTAAATCTACTATGCATCTCTTGGACGATATGATAATATCCAAATATTCATGTTGCCATTATTTTAGATAATAATAAAACAATTTTATTAGTCATAACATTAAGTCATACATAATGTCATACATAGCATTATACAATATGATTTAAGGGCACACATCTTAACAATCTCTCACTTGCCCTAAAGACTATTGTGCACTAATCTAACTCCTATTCCCTTTAAATGTGACTCAAAAGTCCTTTGGGGCAAGGTTTTGGTAAAGGGATCCGCTAGATTACTTGCACTATCAATCTTTGCTACTACTACATCTCCTTGAGTAACAAAGTCTCGAATAATGTGATACTTTCTCTCAATGTGCTTTCCTTTCTTGTGATTCCTTAGATCCTTGGATTGTACAGCCGTTTCACTATTATCGCAAAATAATGTGATGGGAACTTGCTCCATTCTCATAACACCAAGATTAGAAAGGTATTTCTTGAGCCAAACAACTTCATTTGCTACTTCACAAGCAGCAACATATTCAGCTTCTATGGTGGAGTTAGCAATACAAGATTGTTCAACACTCCTTCAACTTATGGCTCCACCTTCCAAGGTGAACACACAACCTGAAGTGGACTTTTTGAAATCAAGATCTAATTGAAAATTTGAATCTGTATAACCAATGGGAATCAAATCCTCACTATGGTAAACAAGCATATAATCTCTCGTTCTCCGTAGATACTTGAGAATATGCTTTACAGCTTGCCAATGTTTAAGTCCTGGATTTGATTGATATCGGCTGACAATGCCAATTGAATAATGGATATCTGGTATAGTACATAGTATGACATATATGAGACTTCCCACTGTAGAAGCATAAGGAACTTGTCTCATTATATTTTCTTCCTCAAGAGTCTTAGGCCTTTGGTCATCAGACAAAGGAACTCCATGTCTAAAAGGAAGTAATCATTTCTTGGAGTTTTACATATTAAATCGTTTTAGAACCTTATCTATATACCCAGTTTGTGATAAACCTAACATCTTATTTTTGCGATATTGTCAAAGCTTGATCCCTAGAATAAAGTTAGCTTCACCCAAGTCCTTCATGTTAAGGACATATTTTGTATAATTGACTAATCCTTTGACAACGCACTTTACTTGTATTTGGGTAGATCTAGGATGTGTTTAATACTTCAAGGAATATGTTGTTCAAGTCTAGTATTAAAGCCTTGAAGATTGGACCAAGAAACAAGTGAAGAAAAGGTATTCAATAAAGCTGGACAGATATCTTGACAGCTTCTCGACACCTTCTCGACAGCTGGCTATCTATCGAGCTCTTAAGGTGTTTTCTTATCGCAATCTCGACACCTGCTCGATAGCTTGTGGATCGATCGAGAAATCTTCTGTCTCCTCGACACCTAGCTATCTATCGAGGTTTAATAAAGCTCGACACCTCCCGATCGATCGAGGTATCTATCGAGGTTACGGGAATTTAGATTTTCAGAGCTGATTATTGGGCCAGGCTTATGTATTTATGTAGGGTTTCTTTTATCACAACCCTAAACATAAGGCTTATTTTTAGAGGCCGTCACATAAGAGAATACAAGGAGAACATATGTAAAAGGTGATCGATGCCTTATTCTCTCTGAAAGAATCTACTGCGTCTTTGAGCCTTAGGGTTTTGTAACCAAGTGCTTCTTAATCTTCATTTTTGATGAAGTGAAGAACTTTGCAGCCAACAATCTTCTTCTAGTTGGTGATTAAGTCATGTACTGGGATCCGTGCAATTGGTTAGTCACGTATTGGGATTCGTGCATCAAAGGGTGGCATTCATATATTGAAGAGTTCAGAGGTTCTGAAGCGGTAGAAGGTTTCTGCTGTGAGTTCATTTACGGGGATTGTAGAGTCTAGAGATAAAGGTTTTATACTAGATCTGAAACTTCTCTTTACTATAGTGGATTGTTTTTCGGGAAGGTTTTCCCCTAGGCTTTTTATTGTGAAACTGGTTGGTTTCATTGGTTTTCCTGGGTCATCATATCTTGTCTTACTTATTTTTCCACTGCTTATTATTCTGACATGATATTGATGTTTATTTGTTTTAACAAGTTTTATTGATAATAAATCTAATTAACAATTTGGATTTAAAACTTGTTAATTCTATCAACCGGGGTCTATATTTCCCAACACTTCATTTCAAATTGGCTTAACAACCAAACCTTACCGATGACATTACCTTTACATCATTTCCAATAAGTAGAATATCATCAACATAAAGCACTAGGAACATTACTACTTTGTCTCGATGTCTTTTGAACACACATGGTTCATTAAGATTTTGTTCAAAACCAAATGATTTGATTGCTTGATCAAATCTGATGTTCCATGACCTAGATGCTAGCTTAAGTCCATAAATAGACATTTTCAACTTGCATACCATATGCTCTTAGTTCTTTGCTATGAAACCTTCCGGTTACATCATATAGATTTCTTCTTCAAGATTGCTATTAAGAAATGTAGTCTTGACATCCATTTGCCAAATCTCATAATCATAATGAGTAGTAATGGATAAGAGAATTCTGATAAATTTAAGCACTGTTACTGGTGAAAAGGTTTCTTCATAATCAATACCTTCTTTTTTGTGTATACCCTTTCGCCACTAGCCTTACTCTAAAGGTTTCAACCTTTCCATCTATCCCTCTCTTCATCTTGTAAACCCATTTGCAACCAACATGTTTAATCCCGTTAGGCACCTTTACAAGATCCTAAACTTGATTGGAATACATTGAATCTAATTCAGATTTCATAACTTGGACCTAATGATGTGCACCTAATAAGTGTAAGGATCGGTTTTAGCCTCTTCTAAGATACCTTCATAAGTTTCTCCCAAACCTATAAATTTTATAGTAACAATCCTCCCACATGATGAGGCACCTGTGTACTAGATATTTCATGAGTAGTATCTTATGGTGTATCCGATACAACCACATCATCCCTAGTTTCATGCATTGGTTGTTCTATTACAGGTTCATTCATTTCAGCCAAAACAACTCTACTTTTAGGAGCATAATAATTCATATAGTCATTTTCTAAGAATTTGGAATTTGTGCTAACAAACACTTTATTATCCTTATGACTATAGAATAAACCTCCAACAGTTTCTTTTGGATACCTTACAAAGAATATCACTTCTGTTTTAAACTGTAACTTTTCAGACTTTCCTTTCAACACATATGCTGGACAACTCCAAATATGGAGATGTCTCATACTAGGCTTACGCCCAGTCCACAACTCTACAAGTGTTTTAGGAACAGACTTCGAAGGTACTAAATTCAGAAGATACATTGCAATACTTAAGGCATATCCCCAAAAGGAAATTGGTAGAGTCGAATAACTCAACATGGATCTAACCATATATAAAAGAGTTCTATTCCTTCTTTCTGCTACACCATTTTGTTGTGGAGTTCCAGGTGCAGTCAACTGGTATATAATTCCATTTTCAGTCAAGTAATCCTTGAAATCCTCAAGAAGGTATTTGCCACCTCGATTAGATCGAATGGCCTTTATGCGTTTACGTAATTGATTCTCAACTTCAGCCCTAAACTCTTTGAACTTTTCAAAGGATTCGGACTTCTGTTTCATTAGGTACACATAACCAAATCTAGAGTAATCATTAGTGAAAGTAATGAAATACTCATAGCCACCTCTTGCTTGGATTGACATAGGACCACATACTTCTGAATGTACTAGTTATAGCAAATCTTGGGCTATTCTACCTTTTGCATTAAAAGGTCGTTTGGTCATTTTGCCTTCCAAATAAGATTCACAAACTGGAAATCCAACAAAGTCCATGGGCTCTAAGAGTCCATCTTTGATCAGTCTTGAATTCTGTTTGAATTAATATGACCCTAACGCAAGTGCCAAAGACATGCATTATTAGTAGAAGGAAACTTTCTCTTTAATGATTTCACATGTGAGTTATTATCTAATTCATAATTGTATAATTCATGCTTATCAGGAGTTAAAATATAAAGACTATCCACAATATTGCCAGAATAGATAAACACTTTATCCTTCTTTATTATAACATTGTCTTTCAGGATAACACAATATCCATGTTTACCTAAATAAGTTGCAAAAATTAAATTCCTACGAACATTAGGTACATATAAATAGTCTTGCAATATTAAAACTCTAGTTTCAAAACATAAATTGAACACTCCAATAGCTACAACCGGTACTCTGCTCCCACCAGCCAAAGTACGAAACAATTCCCCTTCATTCAGCTTTCTGGTCTTTTAGAACCCCTGCAAGGTATTGCAGATATGATTAGTACAACCTGAATCCACACACTAGGAATCCGTGGGATTTCCTACTAAACATATTTCAAGAAGGAATGTACTTTTCATACCCTTATTCTTGGCAACTCTGAATTTTGGACTATTCCACTTCCAATGTCCTTTCTCACCACAATGGAAACACTTTCCTTTGGTTTTCTTTCCTTTGTTGGCAACTCCTAAGGCAACTTGTTTCCATCTTGCTTGGCGAAGTCCTTCTTCTTCTTCTTTTTACCCTTGCCTTTCGACTTAGGTTAAGAAATAGAAGTTTCAGCCATATTGGCATCAACACTAGAAGTACCAAGGATGCCTTCCACTTGGGATTTCCATCAATATCAGCACCTAAAACTTCCAATGTATTCAGATTAGAGATCATCTTAAGACAATGCTTCTTTGCTGAAGTACCTTAAGCCATTTTGGTATTATAAATCTGCCTTATAGTTTCTTGCCTTGCAAAACGGCCTTACTCACCAAACATCTCCTTCAGACTTAGCATTATGTTCGAAGCTAGTTTTACACCCTGCATTTGATGCTGTAGAACATTTGAAATAGATGCTAGGATATAGCATTTAGCCATCTCATTAGATTTCTGCCAACGATTATATCGCTGTTTTTCCTTAGGAGGAGCATCTAATGATGGAAAGCTAGGACATGGTTGAGTAAGCACATAATTGTGCTCTTCAGCTGTAAGAACAATGTCCAAATTTCTTTTCCAGTCAACATAGTTGGATCCAGTCAGTTTGTTTTGATTAAGAATAGTAACAAGTAGGCTAAATGATGCCATGATCAAATCTGAAAATAATAAACATGAATATAATAAGTAAACTGGACAGTATCAATTTATCATATAAACATATAGTATGGAACCTAAATAAAACCATAATATAATATATGCAACGACAACCCAATCCCATATTTAATATCCCTCAGCATAGAGTGAACATTAAATACTATAATTGATTGAGAACTATTCTCATTATTAGTGCTATCATGATAACTTTTATCAAAGACTAATAATATGTTGTTATACATTGGCCTCTAAATAATAATAGTAAGAACTCAACATTGAGGATACTATAATATTTAGTCTAGTGTATACCATTGTCTAGAATCATGTGTAGCCACATTTCATCCCCTTAACAGGTTTATCTTGTAGTACCATGATACAAAACACCCTTCGCATGGAATGCAAAGCTCAAGGCTAAGACAAGGTGTTTGATCAAACCACTATAAACTAGGAAATTTAATCTTGTAGGACCATGAAATAAATACTCTCCGCATGGAATGCTAAGCTCGAAGCAAAGACAAAGTATATATTTCATACTACTATGAACTGACAATGGAGACTGTGAGATGCAACCCTTGTATCTCTCTCCTACTAGATATTTTAAATTAAAGGTTTTTAAGATCAAGAACCATAATAATGCTAGAAATCTTGAAAACATAATCCTAATCTCATTAGAAATAAATTTCATAACCCTAGCATTAATTTCGAAAGCAACACCGAGAACCAATTTCGAAAGGAACATCATGTGAAAATCTATAATTTAGACTTATATACTCACATGAATTCACATATGTATCACTAGACTAACAGAACATGTTCATCATTCAAGAATGAAAGCTATTCATTCATACATGCATGTCTAGCAAAATCAAAAGGCTTTATAATAAACATGTAAACAAAAGCATGCTAATGGCAGATTGAAAATGCCACATGGGTCCACGAAATCATGCAAAATCAAAAAGCTTTATAATAAACAACAAATCATTCCAAGATATACATCTATATCCAAACTGTGCAATAACAAAATGCACGCACACGACAGTTATTTCAATAACTATATCCAAACAACAAATCATCTAGAAGTTTATGGCCAAGGATAAACTTCAATCTGTATATCACACATATAAATCATGGCATATGAATTCCAACGCTAATAACATAGAAAGCAAACTGTGCAATCTATTATAGCGTTTGCTTAGTAGATTCGCTCCATGAAACTTAAAGACACTGTCTAATTATCTTGCACAATATCTTGAGTTTTACGAATCTTGATGAAAGAAATACATAAATTCATAAAACCATGATTATCAAAACATGTCTACACAAAAGAACATGCTCAAGGGCACAATTATGCAGAAAATATTACTGCAGAAAAATAAAACACCAATATAATGGTTTTCTTAAATTCTAAAACTCAATACATGTTATACAAACATGATATTGAAAAATCTAGCTCTGATACCAAATATTAGAAAAACTGGTTTTGTATCTCATACAAAACACACAGCGAAAGCAGCAAACATGGATCTATTTCATTCATGATTAATAACATGCATTATGTAAATTTCAGAATTTAAGAACAAGATAGCGTACCTTGGTGTGGTGAAATTCAAAACAAAAAATTAGAAGTACTTGGGAATACTTTTAATCTTCACTCAAATTCCACTTTACGCCCAAGAAGTGTGATCTCTCAATTAGCTTTCAAGGGAGAATAATCGAGTGGCATCACTCACACATACACACCATTTCACAATGATGTCTCTCTTATATAAAATTCTGTATGTTTCTCCCTTTATATCTAATTGATTATCTAATTGGACTGGCCTATTGAGCCTTTCCAATTGGGCTTTAGTGTGTGGCTTGGAGTGGGACCAATAAGACATTAGCTCCACTGGGCCTTGGGCTTTTCTGTCAACTCTTGACAAGTCCAAAGTTACCATTAATTATATTTAATACCACTATATAAATATAATTGCACTCTAGGCCTTATTAACAAATTATATCCTAAGACTTTATTATACATGAAGCCCCTTCATAAAATATTCGTAGTAATACAAAGTCATGAATGTAGACTGTCACTTTGAAGATTATTACATCTTAATCTTTGAGTACCCGGTTTAATCCTTTAAGTTATTCATCATATATTTATGAAATCCAATTTCATAAATATATACTTTCATATCTCCTTACTAAAGTGGTTAGGCCTAACACTCTGAATAACCAAACCTATTAAACTTATCTCAAGGGAATATTTTATATCCCCGTTAAGAGATTATAAATTCCACTTTGAGAATATATGTTCCATCAACATTAGATGTGGTTGCCCAACATACTGAGGTTTTGATCGTGACTTTAGATCTCACTCTTGATATATCAAAGCAACCTACATTTCATGATCAGGTCCATTATCTTTTCAGGATTAAGAGTTCATGTAAATAGATGTTGTGAGATTTATTATTCATTTGACAGTCGTTAGGAGAATACTAAATCTCACAGCGGTCCAATTCAATATGTCTTAACTCTTAAAACATATCAACATACCAACTAGAAGTCTTCACTTCCACGATCAAGACAAATCATCTTAGTTGATATGTTATAGTATTCATAGATGAAATGCCCAATTTCATCACCAACTACGAACTATAATTCTGAGTTTACAAGAACTTGTGATTTATATCTTCTGCGACTTTTCACATAAATCACATACTATGCATCTCATGGACTATATGATATTATCCAAATATTCATGTTGCCATTATTTTAGATAATAATAAAACAACTTTATTAATCATAACATTAAGTTATACATAATGTTATACATGGCATCATACAATAGGATTTAAGGGCACACATCCTAACAAAATGAGCGTGGCCGAATTGAATCCGCGTGAAATTAAATGAGCACGGTTGAATTGAATCTCGAAAAAGAAAGATTGGAATAAACACGCACGGTCGAATTGAATCCATGTGAGATTAAACAAGAACGGCCAAACTGAATCTCGAAAAAGATAGATTGGATTAAACAAGCACGGTTGAATTGAATCCATGTGAGATTAAACAAGCACGGTCAAACTGAATCTTGAAAAAGATAGATTGAATTAAAAAAGCATGGCTGAATTGAATCGGCGTGAGATTAACCAAGCACGGTCAAATTAAATCTCAAAAACGAGCATGGCCAAATTGAATCTGCGTGAGAGTGAACGAGCACAGTTGAATTGAATCTCGAAAATGTAGATAGGATTAAATGGGCATGGCCAAATCGAATCCACATGAGAACAAATGAGCACGATTTAATTGAATCTCGAAAAAGATAGTAAGGATTTAACGAGCATGACAGAATTGAATCCACGTGAGATTAAACAAGCACGGTCGAATTGAATCTCGAAAAGGATAGATAGGATAAAATGAGCATGGTTGAGTTGAATCCGCATGAGATTAAACGAGCACAGTCGAATTGAATCACGGAAAGATGGATAGGATTAAACAAGCGTGGCCGAACTGAATCTGCATGAAATTAAAAAAAGCACGGTCGAACTGAATCCTGAAAAACAAAGATTGGAATAAACAAGCGTGGCCGAATTGAATTTGAGTGAGATTAAACAAGTATGGTTAAACTGAATCTCGAAAAAGATAGATTAGATTAAACAATCATGGCTGAATTGAATCAGAGTGAGATTAACCCAGCATGGTCAAATTGAATCTAAAAAACATAGATAGGGTTAAATGAGCGAGGCTGAATTGAATGCGCGTTGAGATTAAATAAGCATGATCTAATTGAATCTAAAAATGTGTAGATAGGATAAAATGAGCACGGTCGAATTGAATCTACGTGAGAGTAAATGAGCACAGTCAAATTGAATCTTGAAAAAGATAGATAAGATTAGACAAGCATGGCCGAATTGAATCTGCATGAGATTAAACGAGCACGATCGAATTGAATCTCGAAAAACGTAGATGGGATAAAACGAGCGTGGCCAAATAGAATCTGTAGGAGGGTAAATTAGTGTAGTCAAATTGAATCTCGAAAAAGATGGATAGGATTAGATGAGCATGGCCGAATTGAATCTGCATGAGATTAAACAAGCTCGGTTGAATTGAATCTTGAAAAGGCTAGATAAGATAAAATGAGTGTGGTCAAATTGAATTTGCGTGAGAGTAATGTTGGGATTAGTGCCCTAGAATTCTATTGTATGATACTATGTATTATATTATGTATGACATGATGTATGACTTAATATTGTAATTAATAAAATTGTTTTATTATTATCTGAAATAATGGTAACATGAATATTTGGACATTATCATATAGTCTATGAGATGCATTGTATGTGATTTAGTCACAGAAAATATAAGTCACAAGTTCTTTGTAAACTCAGAATTTTAGTTTGTAATCGGTGATGAAATTGGGCATTTCATCTGCGAAGACTATAACATATTAACTAAGATGATTTGTCTTGATCATGGAAGTGGTGACTTCTAGTTGATATGTTGATATGTTTTAAGAGTTAAGACATATTGAATTGGACTGTAGTGAGATTTATTATTCTCTTAACGACTGTCAATTGAATAATAAATCTCACGATTTCTATTTTCATGAAATGTAGGTTGTTTTGATATATCAGGAGTGAGATCTAAAGTAATGGTCAAAACCTCAGTATGTTGGGCAGCCACATTTAGTGTTGATGGAACATATATTCTCAAGATGGAATTCGTAGTCTCTTAACAGAGATATAAAATATTCCCTTGAGATAAGTTTAATGGGTTTGTTATTCAAAGAGTTAGGCCTAACCACTTTGGTAAGAAATTACTAAAGTACATATTTATGAAATTGGATTTCATAAATATATAATGAATAACTTAAGAGGATTAAACTGGGTGCTCAAGGATTAAGATGTAGTAATCTACAAAGTGGCAGTTTTCATTCATGACTTTGTATTACTACGAATATTTTATGAAGGGGTTGCATGTATAATAAAGTCTTTGGACATAATTTATTAATAAGGCCTAGAGTGCAATTATATTTATATAGTGGTATTAAATATAATTAATGGTAACTTTGGACTTGTCAAGAGTTGACGGAAAAGCCCAAGGCCCATTGGAGCTAGTGTCTTATTTGTTCCTTTTGGTCCCACTCCAAGCCACATATTAAAGCCCAATTGGAAAGGCCCAAAAGGCTGACCTAGTTAGATAACCATTTATTAGGAGAGAAACATACAAAATTTTGTATAATCACATGTTCATGAATTGGTATGTATGTGAGTGTAGGACACTCTCTCATTCGCTCTAGAACATACACATATAACTGATTGATAGACCACACATCTCGGGTGTTAGTGGAATTGGAGTGAAGATTGAAAGTGTTCCCGAGAACTTCTGATCTTTGGTTTTGAAATTCACCGCACCAAGGTACACTTTCTGGTTCTATTTTCTGAAACTTACATAGTGCAGGTTATCAATTGCGAATGAAGTAGATCCATTAATTTTTCCGTTGTGCACATTTACTTTTCCAACAAGTAAATGAGCACAATTAAATTGAATCTCGAAAAAGATAGATAGAATTAAAAGAGCCCAGTCGAATTGAATGCGTGTGAGATTAAACGAGCACAATCAAAATGAATCTCGACAAACGTAGATGGGATAAAATGAGCATGGCCAAATTGAATCTGCGTTAGAGTAAATGAGCACAGTTAAACTGAATCTCAAAAAAGATGGATAGGATTAGACAAGCATGGCCTAATTGAATCTGTGTGAGATTAAACGAGCACGGTCGAATTGAATCTCGAAATTGTAGATAGGATTAAATGGGCTTGGCCGAATCGAATCCACGTGAGGACAAAAGAGCACGGTTTAATTGAATCTCGAAAAAGATAGAAAGGATTTAACGAGCATGACCAAATTTAATCCGCGCAAGATTAAACAAGCACGGTCGAATTCAATCTCGAAAAGGATAGATAGGATAAAATGAGCATGGTCGAGTTGAATCCGTGTGAGATTAAACGAGCACAGTTGAATTGAATCACGGAAAGATGGATAAGATTAAACAAGCCTCCAAATTGAATCCGCGTGAAATTAAAAAAGCACGGTCGAACTGAATCCCGAAAAAGAAAGATTGGAATAAACAAGTGTGGCCAAATTGAATCCGAGTGAGATTAAACGAGCATGGTCAAACTGAATCTTGAAAAAGATAGATTGGATTAAACAAGCATAGCCGAATTGAATCCGTACGAGATTAATCAAGCACAGTCAAACTGAATCTCAAAAAAGATAGATTAGATTAAACAAGTATGGCCGAATTGAATCAGTGTGAGATTAATCGAGCACAATCAAATTGAATCTAAATAAGATAGATAGGATTAAACGAGCAGGGCCGAATTGAATGCGCGTGAGATCAAAAGAGCACGATCGAATTGGATCTCGAAAAAGGTAGATAGGATAAAACGAGCATGGCCGAATTGAATCTGCGGGAGAGTAAATGAGCACCGTCAAATTGAATCTCAAAAAAGATAGATAGGATTTGATGAGCATGGCCGAATTGAATCCGCGTGAGATTGAATGAGCACGATGGAATTGAATATCGAAAAGATAGATAAGATTAAACGAGTGAGGTTGAATTGAATCCCCAAGAAAAGAAACGAGCATGGTCGAATTGAATCTCGAAAATGATAGATAGGATTAAACGAGCATTGCCAAATAGAATTTGCACGAGATTAAACGAGCACAGTCGAACTGATTTTCGAAAAGATAGATAGGATTAAACGAGCATGGCCAAATTGAATCCGCATGCGATTAAATGAGCACGGTCAAATTGAATCTCGAAAAAGATAGATAGGATTAAACGAGAATGGCTGAATTGAATCCGCGTGAGATTAAATGAGCATGGTCAAATTGAATCTCGAAAAAGATAGATGGGATTGAACCAGCATGGCCGAATCGAATCCACGTGAGATCAAACGAGCACGGTCAAATTGAATCTCGAAAAGGATAGATTGGATTAAACAATCATGGCCGAATTGAATCAGCATGAAATTAATGGAGCACGGTTAAATTAAATATCAAAAAGTTAGAAAGGGCCAAACGAGCAGGGAATTGAATGCAAGTGAGATTAAACGAGCCCGATCGAATTAAATATCGAAAAACCTATGGGATAAATCGAGTATGGCCCAATTGAATCTGCGTGAGAGTAAATGAACACAATCAAATTGAATCTTAAAAAAGATAGATAGGATTAGACGAGCATGGCCGAATTGAATCTGCATGAGAATAAACGAGCACAGTCGAATTGAATCTAAAAAATGTAGATAGGATTAAATGGGATGGCCGAATCGAATCCACGTGAGAAAAAAATAGCACAGTTTAATTGAACCTCGAAAAAGATAGAAAGGATTTAATGAGCATGATCGAATTGAATTTGTGAGAGATTAAATAGGCACGGTAGAATTGAATCTCGTAAAGGATAGATAGGACAAAATGAGCATGACCGAGTTGAATCCGCGTGAGATTAAATGAGCACAGTCAAATTGAATCACAGAAAGATGGATAGGATTAAACAAGCATGGACAAATTGAATCCGCATGAAATTCAACAAGCATGGTCGAACTAAATCCCAGAAAAGAAAGATTGGAATAAACAAGCATGGCCGAATTGAATCCGCATGAGATTAAACGAGCACGATTAAATTGAATCTTGAAAAAGATAGATTGAATTAAAAAATCATGGTCAAATTGAATCAGTATGAGATTAACCTAGCATGGTTAAATTGAATCCAAAAAACATAGATTGGGTTAAACAAGCAGGCTGAATTGAATGTGCGTGAGATTAAATGAGCACGATTGAATTGAATCTCGAAATGCATAGATAAGATAAAACGAGTGTGGCCGAATTGAATCTGCATGAGAGTAAATGAGCATAGTTAAGTTTAATCTCGAAAAATATAGATAGGATTAGACAAGCAGGGCCCAATTGAATCCGCTTGAGATTAAACTAGCACAATTGCATTGAATCTCGAAAAAGATAGATAGGGTTAAACGAGCAGGGCGGAATTGAATGTGTGTGGGATTAAACGAGCACGATCGAATTAAATCTTGAAAAGCATAGATAGGAGAAAACGAGCATGGCCGAATTGAATCTACATGAGAGTAAATGAGCACAGTCAAATTAAATCTTGAAAAGGATAGATAGGATTACATGAGCATGGTCGAATTGAATCCACGTTAGATTAAACGAGCACTATCGAATTGAATCTCAAAAAAGGAAGATAGGATAAAATGAGCACGACTGAATTGAATCTGCATGAGATTAAATGAACACAATCGAATTAAGTCACGGAAAGATGGATAGGATTAAACGAGCATGGTCAAACGGAATTTCGAAAAAGATAGATTGGATTAAACAATCATGGCCGAATTGAATCAGCGTGAGATTAACTGAGCACAGTCAAATTGAATCTAAAAAATATAGACTAACGAGCAAGGCCAAATTGAATGCGCATAAGATTAAACGAGCACGATCAAATTAAATCTCGAAAAGCGTAGATAGGATAAAACGAGCATGGCTGAATTAAATCTAAGTGAAATTAAACAAGCACGGTCAAACTGAATCTCGAAAAAGATAGATTGGAATAAACACGCACGGCCAAATTGAATCTACGAGAGATTAAATAAGCATGGTCAAACTGAATCTCGAAAAAGATAGATTGGAATAAACAATCATGGCCGAATTGAATCAACGTGAGATTAACGAAGCACGGTCAAATTGAATCCCAAAAAGATAGATAGGGTTAAATGAGCAGGGAATTGAATGCGTGTGAGAGTAAATGAGCATATTCAAATTGAATCTCGAAAAAGATGGATAGGATTAGACGAGCACAGTTGAATTGAATCTAGAAAATTTAGATAGGATTAAATGGGATGGCGAATCGAATCCATGTGAGAACAAAAGAACATGGTTTAATTGAACCTCAAAAAAGATAAAAAGGATTTAAAGAGCATGACCGAATTGAATTTGCGCGAGATTAAAAAAGCCTGGTCGAATTGAATCTCGAAAAGGATAGATAGGATAAAATGAGCATGGCTGAGTTGAATCTACGTGAGATTAAACGAGCATAGTCAAATTGAATCACGGAAAGATGGGTAGGATTAAACAAGCATGGCCAAACTGAATTCGTGTGAAATTAAACGAGCATGGTCGAACTGAATCTCAGTAAAGAAAGATTGGAAAAAACAAGCATGGCCGAATTGAATCTGCGTGAGATTAGATGTACATAGACATGTTAGGATTAATGCCCTTAAATCCTATTGTATGATGCTATGTATGACATTATGTATGACTTAATGTTGTGATTAATAAAGTTGTTTTATTATTATCTGAAATAATGGTAACAAGAATATTTGGACATTATCATATAGTCCATGAGATGCATAGTATGTGATTTATGTGATTTAGTTACAGAAGATATAAGTCACAAGTTCTTTGTAAACTAAGAATTTTAGTTCGTAGTCGGTGATGAAATTAGGCATTTCATCTGCGAAGACTATAACATATTAACTAAGATGATTTGTCTTGATCATGGAAGTGGTGACTTCTAGTTGATATGTTTTAAGAGTTAAGACATATTGAACTGGACCGCTGTGAGATTTATTATTCTCCTAACGACTGTCAATTGAATAATAAATCTCACGACTTATATTTGCATAAACTCTTAATCCTGAGAGAATAATGGACCTAATCATGAAATGTAGGTTGCTTTGATATATTAGGAGTGAGATCTAAAGTAACGGTCAAAACCTCAGTATGTTGGTCAACCACATTTAATGTTGATGGAACATATATTTTCAAGATGGAATTCATAGTCTCTTAATGGAGATATAAAATATTCCCTTGAGATAAGTTTAATGGGTTTGGTTATTCAGAGTGTTAGGCCTAACCACTTTAGTAAGAAGTTACTAAAGTATATATTTATGAAATTGGATTTCATAAATATATGATGAATAACTTAAAAGGATTAAACCGGGTACTTAAGGATTAAGATGTAATAATCTTTAAAGTGACAGTCTATATTCATGATTTTGAATTACTACGAATATTTTATGAAGGGGTTGTATGTATAATAAAGTCTTGGGATATAATTTATTAATAAGGCCTAGAGTGCAATTATATTTATATAGTGGTATTAAATATAATTAATGGTAACTTTGGACTTGTCAAGAGTTGACAGAAAAGCCCAAGGCTCATTGGAGCTAGTGTCTTATTGGTTCTTTTTGGTCTCACTCCAAGCCATACGCTAAAGCCCAATTGGAAAGGCCCAATAGGCCAGCCCAATTAGATAATCAGTTAGTTATAAAAGGGATAGACATACATAATTTTTTTTTCATTAGAAAGAAAAAAGAGAGACACCATTGTGAAGTGGTGTGCATGTGTGAGTGAAACCACTCGATTAATCTCCCTTAGAAACTGATTGAGAGACCACACTTCTCGGATGTAAAGTAGAATTGGAGTGAAGATTAAAAGTGTTCCCAAGTACTTCTAATCTTTTGTTTTGAATTTCACTACACCAAGGTACGCAATCTTGTTCTTAAATTCTGAAATTTACATAATGCAAGTTATCAATCATGAATGAAATAGATCTTTGTTTATTGCTTCCGCTATGTGTTTTGTATGAGATACAAAACCAGATTTAACCAACAATTGGTATCAGA
Organism: Quercus glauca; assembly: GCA_023736055.1. NCBI lineage: Eukaryota > Viridiplantae > Streptophyta > Magnoliopsida > Fagales > Fagaceae > Quercus > Quercus glauca. The sequence goes on along the minus strand of CM043322.1, from coordinate 44,379,785 downwards.
GCCAGGTTTTCATATCATGATTGTATAGCATGTGATTGAATTTTAGAATCAAAGAATATCATTTTCTTTGTGTTATGGGATTCTTGAAATCTACCGTGATTGTTCTATATAATCACGTTTATAAGATTTTTGATTTCATAATTTATTTTTGGAGATTGACTTTGCATTGATGTGAAGTGAATTCCTTTTAAAATGGAATTCCATCTTCAAAAGCATTTATGTTGGCCCACGGTTGTTTTTTGTTGTCTTAGAGGATTCATTTGAATCCTTGCTATATAACAATGATTGAAGACCATTCGGTTATATAGATTGAAATTTCTATAGACTTCTAGAATGATGTTGTTAGATAACCGTTCATGATGATAACCATTGTATTGCATTGGTTTGTTCGAAGCCTATAACTATTAAGTAATGATGCCGTGTCTTAATAATGATTGCCAAGGATATATGTTTTTGAAATTCAATAACTGCCATGTGCGTGAACCATGTTATTGCACCGCTTGGACTTTGTTTTGCATTGCTTGGCTATAACAAGGCAATTAACATTATGGTGTGTTAATTGTCATATATTATAAGCATGAAAACTACTTTCCTTAGAAGTATTGAATCCGTATATTATATATATGGTGTGACAATTGTCTTGAGATATATATTTATATGGGTTCATATGCATTCAAATTTTTATATGCCTTGGATGTCTTGGATTCATATATTAAAGTGTGTTTCATAAGTTGTAATTTATGTGGAGATGCACGCAGATATATATGCTATCATATTAATGCTAGGATTAAATTATTCATTTAATGAAATTTATTCCTAATGAGATTAGGATTATGTTTTCAAGGGTTTCTAGCATTATTATGGTTCTTGATCTTAAAAACCTTTAATTTAAAATATGTAGTGGGAGAGAGATACAAGGGTTGGATCTCACGGCCTCTATTATCGGTTCATAGTAGTGTGGGTAAGCATCTCGTCTTGGCGTATATGCCTTGCGATCCCAAAGGAGGGTGTTTACTTCAAGTACTACAAGATTGAACTAACCTATTTAAAGTAGTATGGACAAGCACCTCGTCTTGGCGTATATGCCTCGCGATCTCAAAGGAGGGTGTTTTGTTCTATGGTACTACAAGTCTAAACATTATAAGGGAGATGAAATGTGGCTACACATGATTCTAGATAATGGTGTACACTAGACTAAATGTAATGTTAACCTCCCAAAGGAGCTATGTCATTATCATTTTGAGGCTAAAGCTAATACGGCATATTATTAGTGTATGATAAGAGTTATCATGATAGCACCAATAATGAGAATAGTTCTCAATCAATTAAAGTGTTTATAATAACTTGCTACCAAGGAATTATAGACATGAATTGGTTTGTCGTTGCATATATTATTTTATGGTTTTATAAGGTTCCATATTATATGTTTATATGCTAAATTGATAGTGTCTAGTTTACTTATTATATTCATATTTGTTATTTTCAGATTTAAAATCATGGCATCATTTAGCCCACTTGTTGCTATTCTTAATCAAAACAAACTGACTGGATCCAACTATGTTGACTAGAAAAGAAATTTGGACATTGTTCTTACTGCTGAAGAGCACAAATATGTGCTTACTCAACCATGTCCTAGCTTTCCATCATTAGATGCTCCTCTTGAGGAAAAACAGCGATATGATTGTTGGCAAAAATCTAATGAGATGGCTAAGTGCTATATCCTAGCATCTATTTCAAATGTTCTACAGCATCAAATGCAGGATGTAGAACTAGCTTCGGACATTATGCTCAGTCTGAAGGAGATGTTTGGTGAGCAAGGCCGTTCTGTAAGGCAAGAAACTATGAGGCAGATTTATAATACCAAAATGGCTGAAGGTACTTTAGTGAGGGAGCATTATCTTAGGATGATCTCTAATCTGAATACACTAGAAGTTTTAGGTGCCGATATTGATGGAGAATCCCAAGTGGATATGATATTCCAGTCACTACCAGAATCATTCAAGGAATTCAGACTTAACTATAATATGAACAAAAAAATTTATACATTGTCTGAATTGATGAATGAGTTGGTAGCGGCGGAAGGCATCCTTGGTACTTCTAGTGTTGAAACCAATGTTGGTGAAGCTTCTACTTCTCAACCTAAGTGGAAAGGCAAGGGTAAGAAGAAGAAGAAGAAGAAGAAGAACTTCACTAAGAAAGATGGTAAACAAGTTGCCTTAGGAGTTGCCAACAAAGGAAAGAAAACCAAAGGAAAGTGTTTCCATTGTGGTGAGAAAGGACATTGGAAGATGAATTGTCCAATATTTAAGGCTGCCAAGAATAAAGGTATGAAAAGTACATTCCTTCTTGAAACATGTTTGGTACAGAATCCCACAGATTCCTGGTGTGTGGATTCAGGTTGTACTAATCATATTTGCAAATCCTTGCAGGGGTTTCAGGAGACCAGAAAACTGAATGAAGGGGAAATGTTTCTTACCTTGGCTGATGGGAGCAGGATTCTAGTTGTAGCTATTGGAGTGTTTAATTTATGTTTTGAATCTAGAGTTTTAATATTAGAAGACTGTTTGTATGTACCTAATGTTCGTAGGAATTTAATTTCTGCAACTTATTTAGGTAAACATGGATATTATGTTATCCTGAAAGACAATGTTGTAATAAAGAAGGATAAAATGTTTATTTGTTCTGGCAATATTGTGGATGGTCTTTATATTTTAACTCCTGATAAGCATGAATTATACAATTCTGAATTAGATCATAACTCTCATGTAAAATCATTAAAGAGAAAGTTTCCTTCTACTAATGAAGTATATCTTTGGCACTTGCGTTTGGGTCATATTAATCCAAACAGAATTCAAAGATTGATCAAAGATGGACTTTTAAAGCCATTGGACTTTGATGAATTTCCAGTTTGTGAATCTTGTTTGGAAGGCAAAATGACCAAACGACCTTTTAATGCAAAAGGTAGAAGAGCTCAAGAGTTGCTTGAATTAGTTCATACAGATGTATGTGGTCTTATGTCAACCCAAGCAAAAGGAGGTTATGAGTACTTCATCACTTTTACTGATGATTACTCAAGATATGGTTATGTATACCTAATGAGACGGAAGTCTGAAGCCTTTGAAAAGTTCAAAGAGTTTAAGGCTGAAGTTGAGAATCAATTAGGTAAACACATAAAAGCCATTCGATCTGATCGTGGTGGTGAATACCTTCTTGGGGATTTCAAGGATTACTTAACTCAAAATGGGATCATATCCCAATTGACTGCACCTGGAACTCCCCAACAGAATGGTGTAGTAGAAAGAAGGAATAGGATTCTTTTGGAAATGGTTAGGTCCATGATGAGTTACTCAACTTTACCAGTTTCCTTTTGAGGATATGCACTAAAAACTGCAATGCATATTTTGAATTTAGTTCCATCAAAATCTGTTCCCAACACACCTAAGGAATTGTGGAGTGGGCGTTAGCCTAGTATGAAATATCTCCACATTTGGGGATGTCCAGCACATGTGTTGAAAATGAAGTTTGATAAGTTGGAATCTAAAACTGAAGTATGCATGTTTTTAGGGTATTCAAAAGAAACAAAGGGTTATTTATTCTATAATCATAAAGATAACAAAGTGTTTGTTAGCACACATGCCAAATTTTTGGAAGATGATTATATGAATAATTTTGATCCTAGAAATAAAGTTGTTTTGGCTGAAATGAATGAACCTTTAGTTGAACAACCAATAGATGAAACTAGGGATGATGTGGTTGTATTGGATACACCACAAGATACTACTCATGAGATGTCTAGTACACAAGTGCCTCGTCGTAGTGGGAGAATTGTTCGGCCTCCCATAAGATTCATAGGTTTGGGAGAAACTTATGAAGCTATCTCTGAAGAGGCTGAATCGGATCCCTACACTTATGAAGAGGCAATGAATGATATAGATGCACATCATTGGATCAAAGCTATGAAATCTGAATTAGATTCCATGTATTCCAATCAAGTTTGGGATCTTGTAAAGGTGCAAATGGCATTAAACCTGTTGGTTGCAAATGGGTTTACAAGAGGAAGAGAGGGGTAGATGGAAAGGTTGAAACTTTTAAAGCAAGACTAGTGGCGAAAGGGTATACACAAAAAGAAGGTATTGACTATGATGAAACTTTTTCGCCAGTAGCTATGCTTAAATCTATCATAATTCTCTTATCCATTGCTGCTCATTATGATTATGAGATTTGGCAAATGGATGTCAAGACTGCATTTCTTAATGGCAATCTTGAAGAAGAAATCTATATGATGCAACCGGAAGGTTTCATAGCAAAGAACCAAGAGCATATGGTATGCAAGTTAAAAAGGTCTATTTATGGACTTAAACAAGCATCTAGGTCATGGAACATCATATTTGATCAAGCAATCAAGTTATTTGGTTTTGAACAAAATCTTGATGAACCATGTGTGTACAAAAGACATTGAGATAAAGTAGTAATGTTCCTAGTGCTTTATGTTGATGACATTCTACTCATTGGAAATGATGTAGGGGTAATGTCATCGATAAAAGTGTGGTTGTCAAACCAATTTGATATGAAGGATTTGGGTGAGGCTAACTTTATTCTGGGGATCAAGCTTTGGCAAGATCGCAAGAATAAGATGTTAGGTTTATCACAAACTGGATATATAGATAAGGTTCTAGAACGGTTTAGCATGCAAAACTCCAAGAAGGGATTGCTTCCTTTCAGACATGGAGTTCCTCTGTCTGATGACTAAAGGCCTAAGACTCAAGAGGAAGAAAATATGATGAGACAAGTTCCTTATGCTTCTGTAGTAGGAAGTCTTATGTATGCCATGCTTTGTACTAGATCAGATATTTGTTATTCAGTTGGTATGGTCAGCCGATATCAATCAAATCCAGGACCAAAACATTGGCAAGCTGTAAAGCATATTCTCAAGTATCTACGGAGAACGAGATATTATATGCTTGTTTATCGATGTGAGGATTTGATACCCATTGCCTATACAGATTCAGATTTTCAGTCGGATTTAGATTTCAGAAAGTCCACATCAGGATGTGTTTTCACCTTGGGAGGTAGAGCCATAACTTAGAGGAGTGTCAAATAATCTTGTATTGCGGACTCTACCATAGAAGCAGAATACGTTGCTGCTTATGAAGTAGCAAAGGAAGCTGTATGGCTTAAGAAACTCCTTTCTGACCTTGGTGTAATGAGAATGGAACAAGTTCCCATCACATTGTTTTGCGACAATAGTGGTGCAGTTGCACAATCAAAAGATCCAAGGAACCACAAGAAAGGAAAGCACATCGAGAGAAAGTATCACATCATTAGAGATATTATTGCTCGTAGAGATGTGGTGGTAGCAAAGATTGAAAGTGCAAATAATCTAGCAGATCCCTTTACCAAAGCCTTGCCTCAAAGGACCTTCGAGTCACATTTGGAGCGAATGGGAGTTAGATTAGTGCACAATAGTCTTTAGGGCAAGTGGGAGATTGTTAGGATTAATGCCCTTAAATCCTATTGTATGATACTATGTATGACATTATGTATGACTTAATGTTGTGATTAATAAAGTTGTTTTATTATTATCTGAAATAATGGTAACAAGAATATTTGGACATTATCATATAGTCCATGAGATGCATAGTATGTGATTTATGTGATTTAGTCACAGAAGATATAAGTCACAAGTTCTTTATAAACTCAGAATTTTAGTTCGTAGTCGGTGATGAAATTGGGCATTTCATCTGCGAAGACTATAACATATTAACTAAGATGATTTGTCTTGATCATGGAAGTGGTGACTTCTAGTTGATATGTTGATATGTTTTAAGAGTGAAGACATATTGAACTGGACCGCTGTGAGATTTATTATTCTCCTAACGACTGTCAATTGAATAATAAATCTTACGACTTATATTTACATAAACTCTTAATCCTGAGAGAATAATGGACCTGATCATGAAATGTAGGTTGCTTTGATATATCAGGAGTGAGATTTAAAATAACGGTCAAAACCTCAGTATGTTGGGCAACCACATTTAATGTTGATGGAACATATATTTTCAAGATGGAATTCATAGTCTCTTAATGGAGATATAAAATATTCCATTGAGATAAGTTTAATGGGTTTGGTTATTCAGAGTGTTAGACCTAACCACTTTAGTAAGAAGTTACTAAAGTATATATTTATGAAATTGAATTTCATAAATATATGATGAATAACTTAAAAGGATTAAACTGGGTACTTAAGGATTAAGACGTAGTAATCTTTAAAGTGACAGTCTATATTCATGACTTTGAATTACTACGAATATTTTATGAAGGGGTTGTATGTATAATAAAGTCTTGGGATATAATTTATTAATAAGGCCTAGAGTGCAATTATATTTATATAGTGGTATTAAATATAATTAATGGTAACTTTGGACTTGTCAAGAGTTGACAGAAAAGCCCAAGGCCCATTGGAGCTAGTGTCTTATTGGTCCTTTTTGGTCCCACTCCAAGCCATACGCTAAAGCCCAATTGGAAAGGCCTAATAGTCCAGCCTAATTAGATAATTAGTTAGTTATAAAAGGGAGAGACATACATAATTTTTTTTTCATTAGAAAGAAAAAAGAGAGACACCATTGTGAAGTGGTGTGCATGTGTGAGTGAAACCACTCGATTAATCTCCCTTAGAAACTGATTGAGAGACCACACTTCTCGGACGTAAAGTAGAATTGGAGTGAAGATTAAAAGTGTTTCCAAGTACTTCTAATCTTTTGTTTTGAATTTCACTACACCAAGGTATGCAATCTTGTTTTTAAATTTTGAAATTTGCATAATGCAAGTTATCAATCATGAATGAAATAGATCTTTATTTATTGCTTCCGCTATGTGTTTTGTATAAGATACAAAACCAGATTTAACCAACAGGACAAACTTAATCTTGAAAAATATAGATTGGATTAAACAATCATGGCCAAATTGAATCGGCATGAAATTAAACGAGCACGATCGAATTGAATCTCGAAAATGAAGATAGGATAAAACGAGCATGGCAGAATTGAATCTGCATGAGATTAAACGAACACAGTCGAATTGAGTCATGGAAAGATGGATAGGATTAAATGAGCATGGTCACTGAATCCGCGTCAAATTAAACGAGCCCGGTTAAATTGAATCTTGAAAAAGAAAGATTAGAATAAACCCACACAGCCGAATTGAATCCGCGTGAGATTAAAGAAGCACGGTCAAACTGAATCTCAAAAAAGATAGATTGGATTAAACAAGCGTGGTTGAATTGAATCGGCGTGAGATTAAAGAAGCACGATCAAATTGAATCTAGAAAATGGTAGATAGGATAAAATGAGAATGGCCGAATTCAATCGACGTGAGAGTAAATGAGCACAATCAAATTGAATCTCGAAAAAGATAGATTGGATTAGATGAGCATGGCCAAATTGAATCGGCGTGAGATTAAACGAGCACGGTCGAATTGAATCTCAAAACTGTAGAAAGGATTAAACGGGCATGGCTGAATCGAAACCAGGTGAGAACAAAAGAACACGATTTAATTAAATCTCGAAAAAGATAGATAGGATTTAACACGCTTGACGGAATTGAATCCACGTGAGATTAAACAAGCATGATCAAATTGAATCTCGAAAAGGATAGATAGGATAAAATGAGCATGGCCAAATTAAATCTGCGAAAGATTAAATAAGCACGGTCGAACTGAATCTCGGAAAAGAAAGATTGAAATAAACAAGCATGGCCGAATTGAATCCGCATGAGATTAAACGCGCACAGTCAAATTGAATCTTTAAAAAGATAGATTGGATTAAACAATCATGGCCGAATTGAATTAGCGTGAGATTAACCGAGCACGGTCAAATTGAATCTCAAAAACATAGATAGGTTCAAACGAGCGGGGCCAAATTGAATGCGCGTGAGATTAAACGAGCACGATCAAATTGAATCTCAAAAAGCGTAGATGGGATAAAATGAGCATGGCCAAATTGAATATACGTTAGAGTAAATGAGCACAGTCAAATTGAATCTCGAAAAAGATAGATAGGATTAGAAGAGCATGGCCGAATTGAATCCGCATGAGATTAAACGAGCAAGATTGAATTGAATCTCGAAAAAGGTAGATAGGATAAAACGAGCATGGCCGAATTGAATCTTCGCGAGAGTAAATGAGCACAATTAAAGTGAATCTCGAAAAATATCGATAGGATTAGATGAGCTGGGCCGAATTGAATGCACGAGAGATTAAACGAGCACAATTGAATTGAATCTTGAAAACTGTAGATGGGATAAAACTAGCATGGCCAAATTGTATCCGCATGAGATTAAACGAACACGGTCGAATTGAGTCATGAAAAGATGGATGGGATTAAATGAGCACGGTTGAATTGAATCCACGTGAAATTAAACGACCATGGTCGAACTAAATCTCAAAAAAAAAAAATGATTGGAATAAACAAGAATGGCCGAATAGAATTCGCGTGAGATTAAGGGCTTGTTTGGATGCTTTTTTTTCATCACTCAATTTCCGTCACTCATCACTCATCACTTATCACTCATCACTCATTACTTAAAATACCCCCACCCTGTTTGGCACCATCACTCACTTGTCATCACTCAATATTTTTCAACTGTTTGTGGGACCCACACACTGACCTAATGTTCGTTGACTTTTCTCTCTCCTTTTTTTTTCCCTTGCCTTTCCCCTTCGTTTTTCTCTGCTTTTCTCTTCGTTTTCCCCTGTTTTTCTTTGCTTTTCTCTTCATCCATGTTAACACATATTTTAATCAAGCACACCATGATCCTTATTTTCATGCTTTTCCCAAATCTACAATATAACCAAATGGCTATCCAGTATTTTTTCTTTTCCAAAAACCCAAAAAAAAAAAAAAAAAAAAACCACTGCCGCAGTTGTTGCTACAAACCACAGTGACAACAGCAGCAACAACATCAATAGCAGCAACAACTTCAACATCAACAACATCAACAACGGCGACAACTTCGGCGAACTCGAGAAGAAAAAAAAGGAATGGAAACCCGGTGAAAAGGAAAGAAAAGAAGGGGAAAAAAAAAAAACCCAAGCCTAGACACCTAGTGAAAAGGAATGGAAAAAAAAAAAAAAAAAAAAGAACCCAAGCCCAGAAACCCAGTGAAAAGGAATGGTAAAATAAGAAAAAAGAAAAAAAAAATGCAACCAAACCCAGAAAAAAAAAAAAAAAGGAATGGAAACCCAGTGAAAAGGAAAGAAAAGAAGAAAAAAAATGCAACCAAACCCACAAACCAACGTGAAAAGAAAAGAAAAGAAGAAAAGAAGAAGAAGAGGAGAATAGAGAGAGGTGTGTCCTAGACCGATAAAAGACAAAAAAAAGAAAAAAAGAGAAAATAAGATAAAGTTTGTTGGAGAGAGAAAAAAGTTTGACCGTGGGATTCATATGTAATTTTAATTACAAAAATGCCATTGAAAATAGAGTTATAGAAACTGAAAGCACCTAAAATGTGTTTTCAGTTTCCATAACTCATAACTCAAAAATCAAAGAATTGAGTGATAGAAACAAAAAACTGGAAATAGAATTATGGGTGCCAAACGGACTTCTCAGGTATGGGTCCCACCATTTTTGAGTTATGAGTTATGGAAACAGAGTTATGAGTTATGGAAATTGATGATCCAAACAGCCTCTAAACGTGCACAGTCAAACTGAATCTTTAAAGAGATAGATTGGATTTAGCAATCATGGCTAACTTGAAGTAGCGTGAGACTAACTGAGCACAGTCAAATTGAATCTCAAAAACATAAATAGGGTAAAACAAGCACGGCTGTATGGAATGCGTGCGAGATTAAACCAACACGATCGAATTGAATCTTGAAAAATGTAGATGGGATAAAACGAGCATGGCCAAATTGTATCCGCGTAAGATTAAATGAACATAGTCGAATTGAATCATGGAAAGGTGGATGGGATTAAACGAGCATGGCCGAATTAAATCCAAGTGAAATTAAATGAGCACGATCGAACTGAATCTCGAAAAAAAATGATTGGAATAAACAAGCATGGTTGAATTGAATTTGCTTGAGATTAAACGTGCACGGTCAAACTGAATCCTTAAAAAGATAGATTGGATTAAACAATCATGGCCGAATTGAATCAGCATGAGATTAACCGTGCTCAGTCAAATTGAATCTCAATAAGATAGATAGGATTAAACGCGCATGACAGAATTGAATCCGCGCGAGATTAAACAAGCACGATTGAATTGAATCTCAAAAAGGATAGATAAGATAAAATGGGCATGGCCGAATTGTATCTGCGTGAGATTAAACGAACACAGTCGAATTGAGTCACGGAAAGATGTATGGGATTAAAATGAGCATGGCCGAATTGGATCTACGTGAAATTAAACGACCAAAGTCGAACTGAATCTCGAAAAAGAAAGATTGGAATAAACAAGCATAGTCGAATTGAATCCGCGTGAGATTAATCAAGCTTGGTCAAACTGAATTTCCAAAAAAGATAGATTGGATTAAACATGCATGGCCTAATCGAATCAGTGTGAGATGAATTGAGCACGGTCAAATTGAATCTCAATATGATAGATAGGATTAAACAAGTAGGGCCGAATTGAATGTGCGTGAGATTAAACGAGCACGATCGAATTGAATCTTAAAAAAGGTAGATAGGATAAAATGAGCATGGCCGAATTGAATTTACGTGAGAGTAAATAAGCACTGTCAAATTGAATCTCGAAAAAGATAGAAAGTATTAGACGAGCATCGCCGAATTGAATCCGTGTGAGATTGAACGAGCACGATGGAATTGATTCTCGAAAAGATAGATAGGATTAAACGAGCTAGGCTAAACTGAATCCACGGGGGATGAAACAAGCACGGTCGAATTGAATCTCTAAAAGGATAGATGGGATTAAACGAGCATGGCCGAATCGAATCTGTACGAGATTAAACTAGCACAGTCAAACTGAATTTCGAAAAGATAGATAGGATTAAACGAGCATGGCCAAATTGAATCTGCATGAGATTAAACAAGCACGGTCAAATTGAATCTCGAAAAGATTACACGAGTATGGTGGAATTGAATGTCGAAAAGATAGATAGGATTAAATGATCATGGCCAAATTGAATCCGCGCGAGATTTAATGAACACAGTGGAATTGAATCTCAAAAAGATAGATAGGATTAATGAGCATGGCTGAATTGAATCCCAGGGAGATTAAACGAGTATGGTTGAATTGAATCTCGAAAAGGATAGATAGGATAAAATGGGCATGGTCGAATTGTATCCGTGTGAGATTAAACGAACACAGTCGAATTGAGTCACGAAAAGATGGATAGGATTAAATGAGCATGGCAGAATTGAATCTGCATGAAATTAAATGAGCACAGTCGTACTGAATCTCGAAAAAAAATGATTGGAATAAACAAGCATGGCTGAATTGAATTCGCGTGAGATTAAACGTGCACAGTCAAACTGAATCCTTAAAAAGATAGATTGGATTAAACAATCAAGGCCAAATTGAATCAGCGTGAGATTAACTGTGCTCTGTCAAATTGAATCTCAATAAGATAGATAGGATTTAACACACATGACAGAATTGAATCCGCACGAGATTAAACAAGCACGGTCGAATTAAATCTTGAAAAGGATAGATAGGATGAAATGGGCATGGTCGAATTGTATCTACATGAGATTAAACGAACACAGTCAAATTGAGTCACGAAAAGATGGATGGGATTAAACGAGCATGGCCGAATTGAATCTGTGTGAAATTAAACGACCACGGTCGAACTGAATCTCGAAAATGAAATATTGGAATAAACAAGCATAGTCGAATTGAATCTGCGTGAGATTAATCAAGCATAGTTAAACTGAATTTCCAAAAAAGATAGATTGGATTAAACATGCATGGCCGAATTGAATCAGTGTGAGATGAACCGAGCATGGTCAAATTGAATCTCAATAAGATAGATAGGATTAAACAAGCAAGGCCGAATTGAATGTGCGTGAGATTAAACAAGCACGATCGAATTGAATCTCGAAAAAGGTAGATAGGATAAAATGAGCAAGGCCGAATTGAATTCGCGTGAGAGTAAATAAGCACTGTCAAATTGAATCTCGAAAAAAATAGAAAGGATTAGATGAGCATTGCCGAATTGAATCTATGTGAGATTGAACGAGCACGATGGAATTGATTCTCAAAAAGATAGATAGGATTAAATGAGCCAGGCTAAATTGAATCTTCGAGAGATAAAATGAGCACAGTTGAATTGAATCTCAAAAAGGATAGATGGGATTAAACGAACGTGGCTGAATCGAATTCGCAAGAGATTAAACTAGCATAGTCAAACTGAATTTGGAAAAGATAGATAGGTTTAAACGAGCATGGTCAAATTGAATCTTGAAAAGATAGATTGGATTAAACAAGCATGGCCGAATTGAATGCTGTGTTATTAATCGAGCACGATCGAGTTGAATCTAAAAAAAGGTAGATAGGATAAAATGAGCCTGGCTGAATTGAATCCGTGTGAGATTACATGAGCATGGTGGAATTGAATGTTGAAAAGATAGATAGGATAAAATGGGCATGACCGAATTGTATCCATGGGAGATTAAATGAACACAGTCAAATTCAGTCTGGAAAGATGGATGGGATTAAACGAGCATGGCTGAATTGAATCTGAGTGAAATTAAACGACCATGGTCAAATTGAATCTCGAAAAAGAAAAATTGGAATAAACAAGCATAGTCAAATTGAATCCGTGTGAGATTAATCAAGCGTGGTCAAACTAAATTTCCAAAAAAGATAGATTGGATTAAACATGCATGGCTGAATCGAATCAGTGTGAGATGAACCGAGCACAGTCAAATTGAATCTCAATAAGATAGATAGGATTAAACAAGCAGGGCTGAATTGAAAGTGCGTGAGATTAAACGAGCATGATTGAATTGAATCTCAAAAATGGTAGATAGGATAAAATAAGCATGCCAAATTGAATTTGCGTGAGAGTAAATGAGCACTGTCAAATTGAATCTCGAAAAAGATAGGAAGGATTAGATGAGCATGGCCGAATTGAATCTGTGTGAGATTGACTGAGCACGATGGAATTGATTCTCGAAAAGATAGATAGGATTAAACGAGCCAGGCTAAATTGAATCCTCAGGAGATGAAACAAGCACGGTCGAATTGAATCTCGAAAAGGATAGATGGGATTAAACAAGCATGGCCGAATTGAATCTGCACAAGATTAAACTAGCACAGTCAAACTGAATTTGGAAAGATAGATAGGATTAAACGAGCATGGCTGAATTGAATACGCGTGAGATTAAAAAGCATGATCGAATTGAATCTCGAAAAAGGAAGATAGGATAAAATGGGCATGGCCGAATTGTATCCGCGTGAGATTAAACGAACATAGTCAAATTGAGCCACAGAAAGATGGATGGGATTAAACAAGCATGGCCGAATTAAATCCGCGTGAAATTAAGCAAGCACGGTTAAACTGAATCTTGGAAAAGAAAGATTGGAATAAACAAGCATAGCTGAATTGAATCCACGTGAGATTAATAAAGCATGGTCGAATTGAATCTCGAAAAAGATGGATGGGATTAAACGAGCATGGTTGAATTGAATCCGCATGAAATTAAACAAGCATGGTCAAACTGAATCTCAAAAAAGAAAGATTGGAATAAACAAGCATAGCCGAATTGAATCTACATGAGATTAATCGAGCATGGTCAAATTGAATCTCAAAAAAGATGGATTGGATTAAACAAGCATGGCTGAATTGAATCAGTGTGAGATTAACCGAGCACGGTTAAATTAAATCTCAACAAGATAGATAGGATTAAACGAGTAGGGCGAATTGAAAGTGCGTGAGATTAAACGAGCACGATCGAATTTTATCTCGAAAAAGGTAGTTAGGATAAAATGAGCACGGCCGTATTGAATTTGCGTGAATGTAAATGAGCACTGTCAAATTGAATCTCAAAAAAGATAGATAGGATTAGACGAGCATGGCCGAATTGAATCTGCTTGAGATTGAACGAGCACGATGGAATTGAATCTTGAAAAGATAGATTGGATTAAACAAGCCAGGCTGAATTGAATCCTTGGGAGATGAAACGAGCACTGTCAAATTGAATCTTGAAAAGGATGGATGGGATTAAACGAGCATGGCCGAATTGAATCCGCACGAGATTAAACTGGCACAGTCGAACTAAATTTTGAAAAGATGGATAGGATTAAACAAGCGTGGTCGAACTAAATCCGCATGAGGTTTAACGAGCACGATCAAATTGAATCTCGAAAATATAGATTGGATTAAATAAGCATGGCCGAATTGAATGCTGTGATATTACTCGAGCACGATCGAATTGAATCTTGGAAAAGGTAGATAGGATAAATAAGCATGGCCGAATTGAATCCGCGTGAGATTAAATGAGCATAGTTGAATTGAATCTCGAAAAGATAGATAGGATTAAACGAGGATGGCTGAACTGAATCCTCGGGAGATTAAACGAGTACGGTTGAATTGTATCTCGAAAACGATAGATAGGATCAAACGAACTTGGCCAAACCGAATCTGCTCAAGATTAAACGAGCGATGTTGAATTGAATCCCCGGGAGATGAAACAAGGATGGTCGAATGGAATCTCAAAAAGGATAGATGGGATTAAACGAGCATGGCCAAATCGAATCTGCATGAGATTAAACTAGCACAGTCGAACTGAATTTCGAAAAGATAGATAGGATTAAACGAGCGTGGCCGAATTGAATCCACATGAGATTAAACAAGAACAATCAAATTGAATCTCGAAAACATAGGTAGGATTGAACGAGCTTGTCCGAATTGAATCCGCATTAGATTAAACAAGTGCGGTCGAATCGTATCTCGAAAAAGATAGATAGGATTAAATGAGCATCGCTGAATCGAATCCACGTGAGATTAAATGAGCTTGGTCAAATTGAATCTAGAAAAAGATAGATGGGATTGAACGAGCACGACAGAATTGAGTCTCAAAAATGTAGATAGGATTAAACGGTCATGGCATAATCGAATCCATGTGAGATCAAACGAGCATGGTTGAATTGAATCTCAAAAAGATAGATAGGATTTAGCGAGGATGACCGAATTGAATCCGCGCAAGATTAAACAAGCATAGTGGAATTCAATCTCAAAAAGGATAGATAGGATAAAATGAGCATGGCTGAATTGAATCCACGTGAGATTAAAAGAGCATAGTCGAATTGAATCACGGAAAAGTGGATAGGATTAACCAAGCCTGGCCGAATTGAATCCGTGTGAAATTAAACGTGCACGGTCGAACTAAATTTGGAAAAAGAAAGATTGGAATAAACAAGCATAGCCGAATTGAATCCGCATGAGATTAAATGAGCAACATTGAATTAAATCTTGGAAAAGATAGATAGGATTTAACGATCATGACCGAATTGAATCCGCGTGAGATTAAATGAGCACAGTCGAATTGAATCTTGAAAAGGGTAGATAGTATTAAACGAGCATGTCCGAGTTGAATCCGCGTGAGATTAAACGAGCAAGGTTGAATTGAATCTCGAAAAAGATGGATAGGATTAAATGAGCATGGTCGAATTGAATCCGCGTGAGATTAAAGGAGCACAGTCAAATTTAATCTCAAAAAAGATAGATAGGATTAGACGGGCATGGCTGAATTGAATCCTTGTGAGATTAAACGAACTCAGAGGAATTGAATCTTGAAAAGATAGATAGGATTTAATGAGCGTGGCCGAATTGAATTTGCGTGAGATTAAACGAGCACGGTCAAATTTAATCTCAAAACGGATAGACAGGATTAGACGAGCACTGAATTGAATTCGCATGAGATTAAACAAGCTTAATGGAATTGAATCTTAAAAAGATCGATAGGATTGAATGAGCATGGCTGAGTTGAATCTACGTGAGATTAAATGAGCACAGTTGAATCGAATCTCGAAAAAGATAGAATGGATTAAACAATCATTGCCAAATTGAATCACTGTGAGATTAACCAAGCATGGTCAAGTTGAATCTCAAAAACATAGATAGGGTCAAAAGAGCAGGGCCTAAATGAATGCGCGTGAGATTAAATAAGCACGATCAAATTGAATATTGAAAACGTAGATGGGATAAAACGAGCATGGCCAAATTTAATCTACGTGAGAGTAAATAAGCACAGTCAAATTGAATCTCGAAAAAGATGGATAGGACTAGACGAGCAAGGCCGAATTGAATCTGCATGAGATTAAACAAGCATGGTCGAATTGAATCTCGAAATTGTAGATAAGATAAAATGAGCATGGTCGAATTGAATCTCGAAATTGTAGATACGATAAAATGAGCATGGTCGAATTGAATCTGCGTGAGAGTAAATGAACACAGCCAAATTGAATCTCAGAAAAGATAGATAGAATAGACGTGCATGGCTTAATTGAATCTGCGTGAGATTAAACTAGCATGATCGAATTGATTCTCGAAAAAGGAAGACAGGATAAAATGGGCATGGCCGAATTGTATCCGCGTGAGATTAAACGAACACAGTCGAATTGAGTCACGGAAAGATGGATGGGATTAAATGAGCGTGGCCAAATTGAATCAACGTGAAATTAAACGAGCACAGTCGAACTGAATCGAGAAAAAGAAAGATTGGAATAAATAAGCATAGACGAATTGAATCGGCATGAGTTCAATCAAGCAATGTTAAACTAAATTTTGAAAAATATAGATTGGATTAAACTAGCATAGCCGAATTCAATTAGTGTGAGATTAACTGAGCACGGTTAAATTGAATCTCAAGAAGATAGATAGGATTAAATGAGAAGGGCCAAATTGAACGCGCGTTAGATTAAACGAGCACGATTGAATTGAATCTTAAAAAAGGTAGATAGGATAAAATGAGCATGGCCGAAATGAATTTGCGTGAGAGTAAATGAGTACTGTCAAATTGAATCTCAAAAAACATAGATTTGATTAGACGAGTATGGCCAAATTGAATCCGCATGAGATTGAACGAGCACGATGGAATTGAATCTCGAAAAGATAAATAGGATTAAACAGGCCAGGCTGAATTGAATCCCCAGGAGATGAAACGAGCACGATCGAATTGAATCTCGAAAAGAATAGATGGGATTCAACGAAAATGGATTGAATTCGCACTAGATTAAACTGTCACAGTCGAATTGAATTTCGAAAAGATAGATAGGATTAAATGAGTGTGGACGAATTGAATCCGCATGAGATTAAACGAGCACGATAAAAATTGAATCTTGTAAAGATAGATTGGATTAAACGAGCATGGCCGAATTGAATTTTGTGATATAAATCAAGCACGATCGAATTGAATCTCGAAA
The DNA here is from genome assembly GCA_023736055.1 of Quercus glauca. Classification (NCBI taxonomy): domain Eukaryota; kingdom Viridiplantae; phylum Streptophyta; class Magnoliopsida; order Fagales; family Fagaceae; genus Quercus; species Quercus glauca. The sequence goes on along the minus strand of CM043322.1, from coordinate 44,362,400 downwards.
AAGGTAGATAGGATAAAATGAGCATGGTCGAATTGAATCCGTGTGAGATTAAATGAGCACAGTTGAATTGAATCTCGAAAAGATAGATAGGATTAACGAGCATGGCTGAACCGAATCCTCGGGACATTAAACGAGTATGTTCGAATTGTATCTCGTAAAGGATAGATAGGATCAAATGAGCATGGCTGAACCGAATCTGCATGAGATTAAACGAGTGAGGTTGAATTGAATCCCTGGGAGATGAAATGAGCACGGCCGAATTGAATCTCGAAAAGGATAGATGGGATTAAACGAGAATGGCCAAATCGAATCCGCATGAGATAAAACTAGCACAATCGAACTAAATTTTGAAAAGATAAATAGAATTAAACGAGCATGGCCGAATTGAATCTTGAAAAGACAGATAGGATTAAATGAGCATGGTTGAATTGAATCCACGTGAGATTAAACAAGCACAGTCAAATTGAATCTCGAAAAGATAGGTAGGATTGAAGGATATTGTACAGTAGAATCGTATCTCGAAAAAGATAGATAGGATTAAACGAGCATGGCCGAATCGAATCCGCGTGAGATTAAATGAGCACAATTAAATTGAATCTGGAAAAAGATAGATGGGATTGAACGAGCATGGCCAAATTGATTCTACGTGAGATTAAACGAGCACGGTCGAATTGAATCTCGAAAATGTAGATAGGATTGAACGGGTATGGCCAAATTGAATCCACGTGAGATCAAACGAGCACGGTCGAATTGAATCTCAAGAAAGATTGATAGGATTTTACAAGGAGGGAATTGAATCCGTGAAAGATTAAGCAAGCACGATCGAATTGAATCTCAAAAAGGATAGATAGGATAAAATGAGCATGGCTGAATTGAATCCGCGTGAGATTAAATGAGCTCTGTCGAATTGAATCACAAAAAAATGGATAGGATTAACGAGCTTGGCCGAATTGAATCCGCGTGAAATAAAACGAGCACGGTCGAACTGGATCTCAAAAAAGAAACATTGGAATAAATAAGCATAGCCGAATTGAATCCGCATGTGTTTAATCAATCATGGTTAAACTCAATCTTGAAAAATGGAGATTGTATTAAACTAGCATGGCCGAATTGAATCAATGTGAGATTAACTAAGCACGGTCAAATTGAATCTCAACAAGATAGATAGGATTAAATGAGCAAGGCCGAGTTGAATGCGCGTAAGATTAAACGAGCAAGATCGAATTGAATCTTAAAAAAGGTAGATAGGATAAAACGAGCATGGCCGAAATGAATTTGCGTGAGAGTAAATGAGCACTGTCAAATTGAATCTCGAAAAAGATAGATAGGATTAGATGAGCATGGCCGAATTGAATTCGTGTGAGATTGAACAAGCACAATGGAATTGAATCTCAAAAAGATAGATAGGATTAAACAAGCCAGGCTGAATTGAATCCTCGGGAGATGAAACGGGCACGATCGAATTGAATCTCGAAAAGGATAGATGGGATTAAACGAACATGGCCGAATCGAATTCGCATGAGATTAAACTACCACAGTCGAACTGAATTTCAAAAAGATAGAATAAAATCAAATTGAGTCATGGAAAGGTGGATAGGATTAAACGAGCATGGCCAAATTGAATCCGCATGAAATTAAACGAGCATGGTTGAACTGAATCTCGAAAAAGATAGATAGTCAAATTGTATCTCAAGAAAGATGGATAGGATTAGACAAGCATGGCTGAATTGAATCTGTGTGAGATTAAACAAGCACGGTCGAATTGAATCTAGAAAATGTAGATAGGATTAAATGAGATGGTCGAATCGAATCCATGTGAGAACAAAAGAGCATAGTTTAATTGAACCTCAAAAAAGATAGAAAAGATTTAACGAGCATGACCGAATTGAATCCGCGCGAGATTAAACAAGCACGGTCGAATTGAATCTCGAAAAGGATTGAAAGGATAAAATGAGCATGGTCGAGGTGAATATGCAAGAGATTAAACGAGCACAGTCGAATTGAATCACGGAAAGATGGATAGGATTAAACAAGCATGGATGAATTGAATCCGTGTAAAATTCAACAATAACGGTCGAACTAAATTCTAGAAAAGAAAGATTGGAATAAACAAGCATGGCCGAATTGAATCCGTGTGTGATTAAACGAGCACGGTTAACTGAATCTCGTAAAAGATAGATTGGAATAAACAATCATGGCTGAATTGAATCAGCGTGAGATTAACCCAGCACGATCAAATTGCATCTAAAAAACAAAGATAGGGTTAAACGAGCAGGGCTGAATGGAATGCACGTGAGATTAATTGAGCATGATCAAATAGAATCTCGAAATGTGTAGATAGGATAAAATGAGCATGGCCGAATTGAATCTGCGTGAGGGTAAATAAGCACAGTTAAATTGAATCTCGAAAAAGATAGATAGGATTAGACAAGCACGGTCGAATTGAATTTGCGTGAGATTAAACGAGCATGATCGGATTGAATCTCGAAAAAGGTAGATAGGATAAAACAAGCTTGGCCGAATTGAATCGGCGTGAGAGTAAATGAGCACAGTCAAATTGAATCTCAAAAAAGATAGATAGGATTAGATGAGCACGGCTAAATTGAATCTCTCGAAAATTGAAGATAGGATAAAATGAGCATGGCAGAATTTAATCCTCGTGAGATTAAATGAGCACAGTCGAATTGAGTCACGGAAAGATGGATAGGATTAAACGAGCATGGCCGAATTGAGTCACGGAAAGATGGATAGGATTAAACGAGCATGGCCGAATTGAATCCACGTGAAATCAAATGAGCACGGTCGAACTGAATCTCAAAAAAGAAAGATTGGAATAAACAAGCATAGCCGAATTGAATCCGCGTGAGATTAAACGAGCACGGTCAAATTCAATCTCTAAAAGATAGATAGGATTAAACGAGCAAGGCCTAATTGAATGCGCGTGAGATTAAACGAGCACGATCGAATTGAATCTAGAAAAGATAGATAGGGTTAAATGAGCAAGGAATTGAGTGCGCGTGAGATTAAACAGGCCCGATTGAATTGAATCACGAAAAACATAGATGGGATAAAATGTGCATGGCTGAATTCAATCTGCGTGAGAGTAAACGATCATAGTCAAATTGAATCTTAAAAAAGATAGATAGGATTAGACGAGCATGGCCGAATTGAATGTGCGTGAGATTAAACAAGCACAATCGAATTGAATCTCAAAAAACGTAGATGGGATAAAACAAGTAAGGCCAAATTGAATCCGCATGAGAGTAAATGAGCACAGTCAAATTGAATCTCGAAAAAGATGGATAGGGTTACACGAGCATGGTCGAATTGAATCAGCATGAGATTAAACGAGCACAGTCAAATTGAATCTTGAAAATGTAGAAAGGATTAAATGGGCATGGCCGAATTGAATCCATGTGAGAACAAAAGTGAACGGTTTAATTGAATCTCGAAAAGGATAGATAGGATTAAACGAGCGTGGCTGAATTGAATCCCTGAGAGATGAAACGAGCATGGTCAAATTGAATTTCAAAAATGATAGATAGGATTAAACAAACCTGGCTGAATCGAATCCACACGAGATTAAACGAGCACAGTCGAACTAAATTTCAAAAAGACAGATAGGATTAAATGAGTGTGGCTGAATTGAATCTGCATGAGATTAAATGAGCATGGTGAATCTTGAAAAGATAAATAGGATTAAACGAGCATGGCAGAATTGAATCTGTGTAAGATTAAAAGAGCACATTTGAATTGAATCCCAAAAATGATAGATAGGATTAAACAAGCATGGCCGAATTGAATCTGCATGAGAATAAATAAGCATAGTCAAATTGAATCTCGAAAAGGATAGATAGGATTAGATGAGCATAGCCGAATTAAATCCATGTGAGATTGAATGAGCACAGTGGAATTGAATTTCGAAAAGATAGATAGGATTAAATAAGCGTGGATGAATTGAATCCTTGGGAGATGAAATGAGCACGGACGGAATTGAATCTCGCAAATGATAGATAGGATTAAACAAACATGGCTGAATCAAATATGCACGAGATTAAACGAGCACAGTCGAACTGAGTTATGAAAAGATTAAATGAGCATGGTCAAATTTAATCTTAGAAAAGGTAGATAGGATTAGACGAGCATGGCTGAATTGAATCCGTGTGAGATTAAACGAGCTTGGTGGAATTGAATCTAAAAAAGATAGATAGGATTGAATGAGCATGGCTGAATAGAATCCGCGTGAGATTAAATGAGCACAGTCGAATCATATCTCAAAAAAGATAGATTGGATTAAACAAGCATTGCCGAATTGAATCAGTGTGAGATTAATTGAGCACGGTTAAATTGAATCTTGAAAAGATAGATAGGATTAAACGAGCATGGCAGAATTGAATCTGTGTAAGATTAAATGAGCATGTTTGAATTGAATCTCGAAAAAGATAGATAGGATTAAATGAGCATGGCCGAATAGAATCCGTGTGAGATTAAACTAGCACGGTCAAATTTAATCTCAAAAAAGATAGATAGGATTAGATGAGCATGGCTGAATTGAATCCACGTGAGATTAAACGAGCACAATCGAATTGAATCCCGAAAAAGGAAGATTGGATTAAATGAGCATGGTTGAATTGAATCCGCGTGAGATTAAACAAGCACTATTAAACTGAATCTTGAAAAAGATAGATTGGATTAAACATGCATGGCCCAATTGAATCAGCATGAGATTAACCAAGCATGGTCAAATTGAATCTCAAAAAGATAAATAGGGTTAAACGGGCAAGGCTGAATTGACTATGTGTGAGATTAAACGAGCACGATCAAATTAAATCTTGAGAAAGGTAGATAGGATAAAACGAGCATGGTCGAATTGAATCTACGTGAGATTAAACAAGCACAGTCAAATTTAATCTCAAAAAAGGTAGATAGGATTAGACGAGCATGGCTGGATTGAATCCGTGTGAGATTAAACGAGCTTAGTGGAATTGAATCTTAAAAAGATAGATAGGATTGAATCATCATGGTTGAATTGAATCCGCATGAGATTAAATGAGCACAGTCAAATCGAATATCGAAAAAGATAGATTGGATTTAACAAGCTTGGCTGAATTGAATTAGTGTGAGATTAACTAAGCACGGTTAAATTGAATCTCAAAAACATAGATAGGGTCAAACGAGCAGGGCCAAATTGAATGCCCGATAAATTAAACGAGCACGATCGAATTGAATCTCGAAAAGCGTAGATAGGATAAAACGAGCATGGCTGAATTGAATCCACGTGAGATTAAATGAGCACGATCGAATTGAATCTCGAAAAAGGAAGATTGGATTAAATGAGCATGGCCGAATTGAATCCGCGTGAGATTAAACGAGCATGGTCAAATCGAATCTCGAAAAAGACGGATAGGATTAAACAAGCAAGGCCGATTGAATCCGCGTGAGATTAAATGTGCACGATCGAATTGAATTTTGAAAAAGATAGATAGGGTTAAAGGATCGTGGCTGAATTGAATCTGGATGAGATTAAACAAGCAAAGTCGAATTGAATCTCGAAAAAGATGGATAGGATTTGATGAGCATGGCTAAATTGAATCCGCATGAGATTAAACGAGCACGGTCAAATTGAATCTTGAAAAGATAGATTGGATTAAATGAGCATGGTCGAATTGAATCCCCGTGAGATTAAATGAGCATTGTTGAATTAAATCTCGAAAAGGATAGATAGTATTAAATGAGCATGTTCGAATTGAATCCAGGTGAGATTAAATGAGCAAGGTTGAATTGAATTTCGAAAAAGATAAATAGGATTAAACGAGCATGGCCAAATAGAATCCACATGAGGTTAAAAGAGCACGGACAAATTTAATCTCAAAAAGGAAGGTAGATAAGATTAGACGAGCATGGCTGAATTGAATCCGCGTGAGATTAAATAAGCTCGATGGAATTGAATCTCGAAATGAAAGATAGGATTAAATGAGCATGGCGGAATTGAGTCCACATGAGATTAAACTAGCATGGTCAAATTTAATCTCAAAAAAGATAGATAGGATTAGACGAGCATGGCCAAATTGAATCTGCGTGAGATTAAACTAGCTAGGTGGAATTGAATCTCAAAAAGATAGATAAGATTAAATGAGCATGGGCGAATTGAATCTACATGAGATTAAATGAGCACAGTCGAATCGAATCTCAAAAAGATAGATTGGATTAAACGAGCATGGCCGAATTGAATCCGCGTGAGATTAAAGAAGCACAGTCAAATTTAATCACAAAAAAGATAAATAGGGTTAAACAAGCAAGGCCGAATTGACTGCGCATGAGATTTAACGAGCACGATCGAATTGTATCTCGAAAAAGGTAGATAGGATTAAACGAGCAAGGTCGAATCGAATCTGCACGAGATTAAACGTGCACAGTTGAATTGAATTTCGAAAAGATGGATAGGATTAAATGAACATGGCCAAATTGAATCCGCATGAGATTAAATGAGCACTGTTAAATTGAATCTCAAAATGATAGATAGGATTAAACGAGCATGGCCAAATTGAATGTTGTTATATTAAATGAGCACGATCAAATTGAATCTCAAAAAAGGTAGATAGGATAAAACGAGCACGGCCGAATGGAATCCGCAGGAGACTAAAGGAGCATGGTCAAATTGAATCTCAGAAAAGATAGATAGGATTAGATGAGCATGGCTGAATTGAATCCGTGTGAGATTAAACGAGATCAGTGTAATTGAATCTCAAAAAGATAGATAGGATTAAATGAGCATGGCCGAATTGAATCCGCGTGAGATTAAATGAGCACGGTCGATTCGAATCTTGAAAAAGACGGATTGGATTAAATGAGCAAGGCCGAATTGAATTTGTGTGAGATTAAATGTGCACGGTCGAATTAAATCTCGAAAAAGATAGATGGGGTTAAAGAAGCGTGCCTGAATTGAATCTGCATGAGATTAAACGTGCAAAGTCGAATTGAATCTCGAAAAAGATAGATAGGATTTGACGAGCATGGGCGAATTGAATCTCGAAAATATAAACAGGATAAAATGAGCATGGCTAAATTGAATCTGTGTGAGATTAAATGAGCACAGTTGAATTGAATCCTGGAAAAGATAGATAAGATTTAATGAGCATGATCGAATTGAATCTACATGAGATTAAAAGAGCATTGTTGAATTGAATTTCGAAAAGGATAGATTGTATTAAATGAGCATGTTTGAATTGAATTTGTGAGAGATTAAACGAGCATGGCCGAATTGATTCCGCGTGAGATTAAATGAGCACGGTCTAATTGAATCTCCAAAATATAGATAAGGTAAAACGAGCATGGCTGAATTGAATCCGAGTGAGATTAATGAGCACAGTCGAATTGAATTTCGAAAAGGATAGATTGTATTAAATGAGCATGTTCGAATTGAATTTGTGAGAGATTAAACGAGCATGGCCGAATTGATTCCGCGTGAGATTAAATGAGCACGGTCTAATTGAATCTCCAAAATATAGATAAGGTAAAACGAGCATGGCTGAATTGAATCTGAGTGAGATTAATGAGCACAGTCGAATTGAATCTTGAAAAAGATTGATAGGACTAAACATGCCTGGCCAAATTGAATCCGTGGGAGATTAAATGAGCACGGTCGAATTGAATCTTGAAAAAAATAAATTGGATTAAACGATAGTGGCCGAATTAAATTTGCATGAGATTAAATGAGCATGGTCGAATTGAATCCTGGAAAAGATAGATAGGATTAAATGGGAATGGCCGAAACAAATCCGCGTTTGAGTAAATGAGTATGATCGAACTGAATCTCGAAAAATATAGATAGCATTAAAGGAGCACGGCCGAATTTTATTTGTGAGAGATTAAACGAGCAAGGTTGAATAGAATCTCGAAAAAGATAGATTAAACGAGCACGGTCAAATTGAATCTCGAAAAAGATAGATAGGATTTAACAAGCATGACCAAATTGAATCTGCATGAGATTAAACGAGTATTGTCGAATTGAATCTCAAAAAGGATAGATAGGATTAAACGAGCATGTCCGATCTAAATCCACGTGAGATGAAATGAGCATGGTTGAATCGAATTTCGAAAAAGATAGATAGGATTAAACGAGCATGGCTGAATTGAATCCCTAGGAGATTGAATGAGCACAGTTGAATTGAATCTCGAGAACGATAGATAGGATTAAACGACCATGGCCGATCCGAATTCACATTAGATTAAATGAGTACAATCGAATTGAATCTTAAAAAGATAGATAGGATTAAACAAGTGTGGCAGAATTAAATCTGCATGAGATTAAATGAGCACGGTCAAATTGAATCTCGCAAAGATAGATAGGATTAAATGAGCATGTCCGAATTGAATCCACATGTGATTAAATGAGCACGGCTGAATTGAATCTCGAAAAAGATAGATGGGATTGAACGAGCATGGCTGAATTTAATCCGTGTGAGATTAAATGAGCACGGTCGAATTGAATCTCGGAAAAGATAGATGAGATTAAACAAGCACGGTCGAATTGAATCTCAAAAATGTTAATAGGATTAAACAGGCATGGCTGAATTGGATCCATGTGAGATCAAATGAGCACGGTCGAATTGATTCTCAAAAAAGATAGATAGGATTTAACAAGCATGACCGAATTGAATTCGCGAGATTAAATAAGCACGGTCGAATTGAATCTCGAAAAGGATAGATAGGGTAAAATGAGAACGGCAGAATTGAATCCGCATGGGATTAAATGAGCATGGTCGAATTGAATCCACGTGAAATTAAACGAGCACGATCGAATTGAATCTCAAAAAAGAAAGATTGGAATAAACAAGCATGGCCGAATTGAATTCGTGTGAGATTAACTGGCAGGGTCAAACTGAATCTTAAAAAAGATAGATTGGATTAAACATGCATGGCTAAATTGAATCAGCGTGAGAATAACCGAGCTCGGTGAAATTGAATCTCAAAAAGATAGATAGGATTAAATGAGCAAGGCCAAATTGAATTCTCGTGAGATTAAACGAGCACGATCGAATTGAATCTCGAAAAAGGTAGATACGATAAAACGAGCATGGCTGAATTGAATCTATGTTAGAGTTAATGAGCACAATCAAATTGAATCTCAAAAAAGATAGATAGGATAAGACGAGAATGGCCGAATTGATTTCGCGTGAGATTGAACGAGCATGGTGGAATTGAATCTCGAAAAGATAGATAGGATTAAACGAGCTTGGCTAAATTGAATCCTTGGGAGATTAAACGAGCACAGTCAAATTGAATCTCGAGAAAGATAGATAGGATTAAACGAGCATGGCTGAATCGTATCTGCACAAGATTAAACGAACACAATCAAACTAAATTTCGAAAAGATAGATAGGATTAAACGAGCGTGGCAGAATTGAATCCGCATGAGATTAAATGAACATGGTCAAATTGAATCTCGAAAAGATAGGATTAAATGAGCATCGCCGAATAGAATGCTGTGATATTAAACGAGCACGATCGAATTGAATCTCGAAAAGGTAGATAGGATACAATGAGCATGGCTGAATTAAATCTGCGTGAGATTAAGGGAGCACGGTCAAATTTAATCTCAAAAAAGATAGATAAGATTAGACGAGCATGACAAAATTGAATCCGCGTGAGATTAAACGAGCACGGTGGAATTGAATCTTGAAAAGATAGATAGGATTAAATGAGCATGGCCGAATTGACTCCACGTGAGATTAAACAAGCACAATCAAATCGAATCACGAAAAAAATAGATTGGATTAAATGAGCTTGGCCAAATTGAATCTGCATAAGATTAAACGGGTACGGTCGAATTGAATCTCGAAAAAGATAGATAGGGTTAAAGGAGCATGGCTGAATTGAATCTTCTTGAGATTAAACGAGCACAGTCAAAATAAATCTCGAAAAGGATAGATAGGATTAGACAATCATGGAAAAATTGAATCTGTGTGAGATTAAACGACCACGGTTAAATTGAATCTCAAAAATATAGGTAGGATAAAACAGCATGGCGGAATTGAATCCGCTTGAGATTAAATGAGCATAATCGAATTGAATCTTCAAAAAGATAGATAGGATTAAACAAGTATGACCAAATTGAATCCGTGTGAGATTAAATGAGTACGGTCGAATTGAATCTTGAAAAAGATAAATTGGATTAAACGAGAATGGCCGAATTAAATCTACGTGAGATTAAACGAGTACGGTCGAACGAAATCTCGAAAAAGATAGATAGGATTAAAGGAGCATAGCCGAATTGAATTTGCGAGAGATTAAAGGAACAAGGTCGATCTGAATCTCCAAAAAAGATAGATAGGCGAGCATGGCCGAATTGAATCCGCGTAAGATTAAACGAGCATGGTCGAATTGAATCCCGAAAAAGATAGATAGGTTTTAATGAGCATGTCTGCATTGAATTCGCACAAGATTAAATAAGCATTGTTGAATTGAATCTCAAAAATGATAGATAGGATTAAACAAGCATGGCCGAATTGAATCTGCGTGGGATTAAATGAGCTTAGTCGAATTGAATCTCGAAAAGATGGATAGGATTAAATGAGCAAGGCCGAATTGAATCCGCGTTAGATTAAATGAGCACAGTCGAATTGAATCTCTAAAAAGTTAGATTGGAATAAATAGGCATGGCTGAATTGAATCCACTTGAGATTAAACTAGCGTGGTCAAATTGAATCTTTAAAAGATAGATAGGATTAAACGAGCATGGCCAAATTGAATGCCCTTGAGATTAAACGAGCACGGTCAAACTGAATCACGAAAAAGGTAGAAGGATTAAGCAAGCGTGGTCGATTTTAATCCGCATGAGATTAATTGACCACGGTCAAATTGAATCTCGAAAAAGATAGATAGGATTAAACGAGCAAGGCCAAATTGAATGCTCGTGAGATTAAACGAGCACGATCGAATTGAATCTCGAAAAAGGTAGATACAATAAAATGAGCATGGCTGAATTGAATCTATGTTAGAGTTAATGAGCACAATCAAATTGAATCTCAAAAAAGATAGATAGGATAAGACGAGAATGGCCAAATTGATTCCGCGTGAGATTGAACGAGCACAGTGGAATTGAATCTCGAAAAGATAGATAGGATTAAACGAGCTTGGCTAAATTGAATCCTTGGGAGATTAAACGAGCACAGTCGAATTGAATCTCGAAAAAGATAGATAGGATTAAACGAGCATGGCTGAATCGTATCTGCACGAGATTAAACGAACACAATCGAACTAAATTTCGAAAAGATAGATAGGATTAAACGAGCGTGGCGGAATTGAATCCGCGTGAGATTAAATGAACACGGTTAAATTGAATCTTGAAAAGATAGGATTAAATGAGCATGGCCGAATAGAATGCTGTGATATTAAACGAGCACGATCGAATTGAATCTCGAAAGGTAGATAGGATAAAATAAGCATGGTTGAATTAAATCTGCGTGAGATTAAGGGAGCACGATTAAATTTAATCTCAAAAAAGACAGATAATATTAGACGAGCATGACAAAATTGAATCTGCATGAGATTAAACGAGCACGGTGGAATTGAATCTTGAAAAGATAGATAGGATTAAATAAGCATGGCCGAATTGACTCCACGTGAGATTAAACAAGCACAGTCGAATCGAATCACGAAAAAATAGATTGGATTAAATGAGTTTGGCCAAATTGAATCTGCAAAAGATTAAACGGGTACGGTCGAACTAAATCTCAAAAAAGATAGATAGGGTTAAAGGAGCATGGCTGAATTGAATCTTCGTGAGATTAAACGAGCACAGTCAAAATAAATATCGAAAAGGATAGATAGGATTAGACAATCATGGACAAATTGAATCTGCGTGAGATTAAAAGACCACGGTTAAATTGAATCTCAAAAATATAGGTAGGATAAAACAGCTTGGCAGAATTGAATCCGCTTGAGATTAAATGAGAACAGTCGAACTGAATCTTCAAAAAGATAGATAGGATTAAACAAGCATGGCCAAATTGAATCTGTGTGAGATTAAATGAGTACGGTCGAATTGAATCTTGAAAAAGATAAATGGGATTAAACAAGAATGGCCGAATTAAATCTGTGTGAGATTAAACGAGTACGGTCGAACGGAATCTCGAAAAAGATAGATAGGATTAAAGGAGCATGGCCGAATTGAATTTGCGAGAGATTAAAGGAACAAGGTCGATCTGAATCTCCAAAAAAGATAGATAGGCGAGCATGGCCAAATTGAATCCGCGTAAGATTAAATGAGCATGGTCGAATTGAATCCCGAAAAAGATAGATAGGATTTAATAAGCACGTCTGCATTGAATTCGCACAAGATTAAATAAGCATTGTCGAATTGAATCTCAAAAATGATAGATAGGATTAAACAAGCATGGCCGAATTGAATCCGCGTGGGATTAAACGAGCTTAGTCGAATTGAATCTCAAAAAGATGGATAGGATTAAATGAGCAAGGCCGAATTGAATCCGCATTAGATTAAACGAGCACAGTCGAATTGAATCTCTAAAAAGTTAGATTGGAATAAATAGGCATGGTTGAATTGAATCCACTTGAGATTAAACTAGCGTGGTCAAATTGAATCTTTAAAAGATAGATAGGATTAAACGAGCATGGCCAAATTGAATGCCCTTGAGATTAAACGAGCACGGTCAAACTGAATCATGAAAAAGGTAGAAGGATTAAGCAAGCGTGGTCGATTTTAATCCACATGAGATTAAATGACCAGTCAAATTGAATCTCGAAAAATATAGATAGGATTTAACGAGCATGGCCGAATTGAATTCACGTGAGATTAAAAGGGTACGGTGGAATCGAATCTTGTAAAGATATATAGGATTAAACGAGCGTGGCTGAATTGAATCCGTGTGAGATTGAATGAGCATGGTCGAATTGAATCTTGAAAAAGATAGATAGGATTAAATGAGCATGGCCGAATTGAATCCGCGTGAGATTAAACGAGCACAGTCGAATTGAATCTCGGAAAGATGGATAAGATTAAAAGAGCATGGCCGAATTGAATCCGCGTGAGATTAAACGAGCACGGTGGAATTGAATCTTAAAAAGATAGATAGGATTAAATAGCATGGCTGAATTGAATCTGCATGAGATTATATGAGCATGGTCAAATTGAATCTTGAAAAAGATAGATAGGATTAAACAAGCATGGCCGAATTGAATCCGCGTGAGTTTAGACGAGCACGATCAAATTGAATCTTGAAAAATATGGATTGGAATAAACGAGCATGGCCAATAATCTATTTAGCATTTCCCTTTGTGGGCTTGTATCTTCTTGCCTGCATCCTTGCCTTTTGGTCGTGCCTAATCAGTCGCACCCTTGCTCCATGTTTCCAGGGTCCATGCATGTACATGCAAAGGCAAAAGAAATAGGCCAGCAGACAAGCAAGAAAGAAACAAAGGAAATAGGTAGAGCATGCAAAGAACACACTAACAAAGAGAGCCAAAAAGGCCCTAAACAAAGCATGCTAAGCATATGAAAGGGCAAACATGTTGGGGTTTATGCCTAATCCAATTAATTGGCATGTCATAAATAATTAAATTGTTTATATAAGACTATTCATTAATGAATTAATGGGACATTATCTTAGTCCATGAGATGCATAGTATGTGATTTATGTGATTTAGTCACAGAAGATATAAATCGCAAGTTCTTTGTAAATTCAGAATTTTAGTTCGTAGTTAGTGATGAAATTGGGCATTTCATCTGCGAAGACTATAACATATCAACTAAGATGATTTTTCTTGATCATGGAAGTGGAGACTTCTAGTTGGTATGTTGATATGTTTTAAGAGTTAAGACATATTGAACTGGACTGCTGTGAGATTTATTATTCTCCTAACGACTGTCAAATGAATAATAAATCTTACGACTTCTATTTACATTAACTCTAAATCCTGAGAGAATAATGGACCTGATCATGAGATGTAGGTTGCTTTGATATATCAGGAGTGAGATCTATAAGTTACGATCAAAACCTCAGTATGTTGGGTAGCCGCATTTAGTGTTGATGGAACATATATTTTTAAGATGAAATTCATAATCTCTTAACAGAGATATAAAATATTCCCTTGAGATAAGTTTAATGGGTTTGGTTATTCAGAGTGTTGGGCCTAACCACTTTAGTAAGGAGTTACTAAAGTATATATTTATGAATTAGATTTCATTAATATATAATGAATAACATAAAAGGATTAAACTGGGTACTCAAGGATTAAGATGTATTCAAAGTGGCAGTCTACATTCATGACTTTATATTACTACGAATATTTTTATGAAGGGGTTGCATATATAATAAAGTCTTGGGATATAATTTATTAGTAAAGCCCAAGGCCTATTGGAGCTAGTGCCTTTTTAATCCCTTTTGGTCCCACTCCAAGCCACACATTAGAGCCCAATTGGAATGGCCCTAAAAGCTAGTCCAATTAGATAATCAATTGTATGTAAGGAGAGAAACATACAGAATTTTACAAGTGTGGTTTTCATTTAGATCATATAAGGAATGCAATAATGTATATGAGTGTTGGCTACTCCCTTGTTCTCTTCTTGGAAACTGATTGATAGATCACACTTCTTGGGCATCAAGTGGAATTGGAGTGAAGATTAAAAGTTTTCCTAAGTAATTCTCAAGTCTTGGTTTAAAATTTCACCGCACCAAGGTACGCTTTCTATTCTTTGTTCTATAATTCAAGGTTAGATGCTATCTTTCATGAATGAAGTAGATCTATGTTTGTTGCTTCAGCTGTGTGTTTTGTATGAGATATAAAACCAGATTTTCCAACAAATGGTATTAGAGTGGTCTACAATATCATGCTTGTATAACATGTGATTGAGTTTTTAGAATCAAAGAAAATATTGTTCTTGGTGTTTTGTATATGCATGACGTTACTTTGAGAAAGATAACTGTGTATATATGCCAGGAATTAGAGATAATAATTACATGGTGTTAGAAAATAAAGCATTTAATTTTTCTGCATGGACATCGAAATTATTGTTTGATAAAACTAATATTGATGTTATGATGTTGTTTAAATTTGAATTTAAGTATGTTAAATTGAACTTTAAGGCTATTGCATCAATGAAATTCAGTTTTGATATCATTCTTTGTCTATCATGTTTATATGATGTTTGTTTGTTCATTAAAAACGGTTGAAAACTGTCTTAGAAAAATTATGGGAAATTCAATTTCACGCGACTCGATTGATTGAGAAGCTATCAAGCATCGATCGAGAAAACAGGAGATTTCTCGATCGATCGACTAGCTATCGGTTAGCTATCAAGCTAGCAAGATTGTTTCTCAATCGATCGACCAGCTATCGGGAAGCTGTTGAGCCAGCAAGATTGTTTCTCAATCGATTGGATAGCGTTCTAGGATCGATCAAGCTTGGGAATTTTTTATTTTTTCTAAGTGTTTTCACATGCATAAAGAGCAAAGCTATGTGTGATTAGATTACACATGATTCTAACTAAAAGACCTAATGAGATCAATGATATTAGTTAAATAGAACTCTTACTCCTAAATAGTTTGGGACTTGTCTTTTAATAAACATTCGAATGAGATTGAAATTGTTGTATGATTGAAAGTATTTAATTTATTTTAATTAGAGGTTTTTAATGAGATTAAAATTATAATTAAAGTCATATATTTTCTAATGAGATTAGAATTCTTTATCTTGTATATTAAGGATAGAGTTTTATATAACTAATTTTTGATTCATTAGTGTTTAAGGAATCCTAAATAGTTTAGGACTTCCATTTTAGTTAGTGATTCTAATAAGATTAGAGTCTTCAATAAATGCAAGGTTATTAGTTGTGATGAGATCACAATTATTTAAAGAAAAACCCAAATATTGAGTGGGAGTGCTGAAATAACCCTTTTGTTAAGTTTATTGTAATATGAATAGATACCTTGTCTTGACTTCGAGTCTTGCATTCCACGTGGAGGGTATTTACTTCACGGATTACAAGGTTAAACTTCTTTGTGATAGCGCGAATGTTCGTTACGCTATAGTGACGTAACTTAGTTACATCACATTGAATTTAAACAATTAAACACATTTGATGTGTAGGGTTAAAATTGTGATAAGATCACAATGATTTCAGAACAATCCACTTGTTTTAAAATTTCTAGTGGGAGAGAGATACAAGGGTTGGATCTCATGGCCTCCATTATCGGTTCATAGTGGTGTGGGGTAAGCACCTCATCTTGGCATATATGCCTTGCGATCTCAAAGGAGGGTGTTTACTTCATGGTACTACAAGATTGAATTTACCCGTTTAAAGTAGTGTGAACAAGCACCTCGTTTTGGCATACATGCCTCGCGATCCCAAATGAAGGCGTTTTGCTTTATGGTACTACAAGTTTAAACACTATAAAGGGAGATGAAATGTGGCTACACATGATTCTAAATAATGGTGTACACTAGACTAAGTGTAATGTTAACCTCCCAAAGGAGCTATGTCATTATTACTTAGAGGCTAAAAGAAAAACAGCAAATTATTTTTGTTTGGTAAGAGTTACCATGATAGCATTAATAATGAGAATAGTTCTCAACCAATTAATGTGTTTATAATAAACTTGCTACCAAGGAATTATAGACATGGATTGGGTTGTCGTTGCACCTAGTGTAGTATGTTTTTTTGGGTTCCATACTAAATGGTTATGGATGCAAAATATAATGATCCTGTAATTATGTTCATAGTCTCAAAATAAAGTTGTCATAAATTTTGTCCTCTAGCTACTATTTTAATTGAATCACATTAACTAAGAAATAATTTTGGACATGGTGCTTAAAGGAGCTGAAGTACATATTTATGTTTTGATTTAGCATTGTCATAATTTCCTTTGCATGACGCATTGATGGAAGATAGCTTATGATATGATCATAATCTCCATTGAAATGCTAAAATGTTACATTGGCTTCTATCTCAATTGTGCTATAACATGAGATGCAAGGGTTAGTACTAGACTTAGACTTTATATCAAGTCTAAATGGGATGTTTGGTATGAATCATATTGAGTGCTAAGAAAGGCTTAAGGAGTTCCAATTCTAAATCATTTTATAAAAATGTTTTATTTTAACATGAATTGAAATTCTTGGATGTAGAGATTAATTGTTAATCTCATATGGATATGATCCACAAGTCCTTGTTAAAATCATTTGATCAATTCAAATTTTTTTGAAAATAAATTTCTTTTTATATTATCTGAATTGATGAGTGAGTTCTACGCAATGGAAGACATCCCAAAAGCTAAGGCTCGGATCAGTATGATTTAATTCAAATTCTTAGCCTGAACCAAAAGGTAAGGGTTGTAAGAAGAGGAATTATAGTACCAAACAGTCGGACAAGCTAATTGCTCTAGTAGTTGCCGAAAAGAAATTAGACTCAAAAGTATGACCAAAAGAAAATGTTTTTGGTTTGGTAATGTTAAGCATTGTCCATGATTGTTTTCTAGATGAAAATTTACATGTTTTACTTTTTAAAGAGAAAGTTTCCATTTTTTTTTTTTTTTTTTTGTATTGTATGTTTTGGCACTTTTGTCTAAATCTTATTAATCTACTCTATTTAAAGTCTAGAACATGTAAAGGCGCCTAATGACATTAAGCCTATTGTTTTCAAATAGATCTACAAGTAAATGAGGTTGATAGATTTGAAGGTGCAAACCTTCAAAGTCAAGACTAACGGCGAAAAGATTTATTCAGAAAGAAATGGTTCGACTATGAAAAGATTTTTTCATCAATAGTCAAGATTGACTCTATCTAGATTCTATTATCCATTATATTTCATTTGGATGAAATATAGTAGTGGATATCAAGAAAGCTTCTTTTAGTAGCAATCTTGAAGAAGACATCTACATGATGTAACTAGACTTGTTCATAGCAAAGAACCAGTAGTGTTTAGTATGCAAGTTGCTTAAAGTCCATTTATGGACTAAAGCAAGCATCTAAATCAAAAAAATCATCTTTGATCAAGCAATCGAGTTGTTTGATTTTGATCAAGTATTAAAGGCCTTATGTGTGTAAAAGCTATATAGAATAATAAATTTCTTAATGTATGTTGACGACATTCTAATAATTTAGAATGATGTAGAGTTATTGTCATCAATAGAGTTTTTTGGTTGTCTAGTCCAGTTTGATATAAAGTACTTGGGAAAGACTAATTACATCATAAGAATTAAACTTTGTTAAAATTCATAAATTAGGATGTTAGGTCTATCTTAAATTGCTTAAATAGATTAGATTCTAGCCAAGTCTATCACGTAATACTTCAAGAAAGGATTCTTTCCTTTTAAGTTTAAAGTTCTTTTATATAGGACTATGGTCCTAAGACATATAAAAGGAAGGGCATATAAGACGATTCTTTATATCAAATTGTTAGGAACTCTTTATGCTATGCT
This sequence comes from Quercus glauca, assembly GCA_023736055.1. Lineage (NCBI taxonomy): Eukaryota > Viridiplantae > Streptophyta > Magnoliopsida > Fagales > Fagaceae > Quercus > Quercus glauca. Next base: position 44,343,960 of record CM043322.1, on the reverse strand, counting down.
ATATACTAAGCTAAATATCTATTTTGCGGTAAGCATGGTATGCAAATATTAATTGAATCAAAGATCACTTAATTTAGTGGGAGTAATGCATATACTCATATATCTTAGGATAATGAGGGATTATATGCTTGTCCACAAAAGTGAAGTTTTGATGTTTATTGGATGTACAAATACTGATTTGTAGTTTGATTGTGATTCATGAAGTTGGAATTCAAGATATGTGTTCATCCTGTTGGTAAATTTGGTTTTGTATCTCATGCAAAACACACAGCGAAAGCAACAAAAATGGATCTATTTCATTCATGATTGATAACATGCACTATGTAAATTTCAGAATTTAAGAACAAGATAGCGTACCTTGGTGCGGAGAAATTCAAAACAAAAGATTATAAGTTTTTGAGAACATTTTTAATCTTCACTCTAATTCCACGTTACACCCAAGAAGTGTGGTCTCTCAATCTATTTCCAAGGGAGAATAATCGAGTGGTTTCACTTACACATACACACCATTTCACAATGATGTTTTTTTTTTTTAATTCTTCTCTTACAAAAAATTCTGTATGTTTCTCCCTTTATAACTAACTGATTATCTAATTGGACTGCCCTATTGGGCCTTTCCAATTGGGCTTTAATGTGTGGCTTAGAATGGGACCAAAAGGGATCAATAAGACACTAGCTCCAATGGGCCTTGGGCTTTTCTGTCAACTCTTGATAAGTCTAAAGTTACCATTAATTATATTTAATACCACTATATAAATATAATTGCACTCTAGGCCTTATTAATAAATTATATCTCAAGACTTTATTGTACATGCAACCCCTTCATAAAATATTCATAATAATACAAAGTCATGAATGAAGACTGCCACTTTGTAGATTACTACATCTTAATCCTTGAGTACCCGGTTTAATCCTTTAAAGTTATTCATTATATATATTTATGAAATCCAATTTCATAAATATATACTTTAGTAATTTCTTACCAAAGTGGTTAGGCCTAACTCTCTGAATAATTGAACCCATTAAACTTATCTTAAGGGAATATTTTGTAACTCTATTAAGAGACTATGAATTCCATCTTGAAAATATATGTTCCATCAACACTAAATGTGGCTGCTCAACATACTGAGATTTTGAACGTTACTTTAGATCTCACTCCTGATATATCAAAGCAAGCTACATTTTATGATCAGGTCCATTATTCTTTCAAGATTAAGAGTTCATGTAAATATAAGTCATGAGATTTATTATTCATTTGACAGTCGTTAGGAGAATAATAAATCTCACAGTGGTTCAGTTCAATATGTTTTAACTCTTAAAACATATCAACACATCAACTAGAAGTCTCCACTTCCATGATCAAGACAAATCATTTTAGTTGATATGTTATAGTCTTCGTAGAAGAAATGCCCAATTTCATCACCGACTACGAACCAAATTCTGAGTTTACAAAAAACTTTTGACTTATATCTTTGGTGACTAAATCACATAAATCACATACTATGCATCTCATGGACTATATGATAATGTCCATGATAGACCACAAACTGAATGACCCCTTGTGATTAAACCAATTAATTAATTAGCCAAGTTATTAATTAATCAATTTATCATGCAATTGCGTGACAGCACAAACAAATCACCAAATAACTAAATATGCAGCGAAAATTAAATGACATGGTGATTTGTTCACAAATGGGGAAAACCCTAACGGCAAAAACCCCACCGGGTGATTTTCAGGCAAAAACCCCACCGGGTGATTTTCAGGTCACCACTCCCGAAACTCCACTATTATCAAATCAAGTGGTTACAAGTAAAGGAATCCCAAGTACCTTACCAACCTACAGTTGAACCCTTACCCTAATACCCAATTGGACTTGATTTGTAGTGACAATTTCCCTTTTGATGCACAGCTCCCAAGTACGTGACTAACCAGATGCGCGGATTCCAGTACGCGACTTCAAACACCAACTTTAGAAGGAGAGGTTGGTTGCAAAGTTCTTCAGTTCATCATACACGATGAAGATCAGGAAGATGCTTGGTCACAAAACCCTTTGGTGCAAATACACAGCAACTTCTTCAAAGAAGATGAACTAGGTCAAGAACTTTGTCTTTGATCACAATTTGCTTGAACAAGGATTGCTCAATGCTTTAGCCACTTGTGTCTCTATTGATGGCTCTTAAAACAGTCATTTTATATGTTTAGGGTTAAAAGAAAAGAAGGCCCAAAAACATATTCACGGATCCCAAGAAATCAGAATAGAAAAATCTGATTTTTAAATCTCGACAAATAGCAAGTGTCGAGGAGTTATCGAGCACGTGTCGAGCTTTAATGAAAATGCACTTCAACTTGATTTTTCTTGGACAGACTTGATGACTTCAACACTTGATCTTGAAACCTTGTTTCTTGAAGTATTAAAAACACCTAGAATTACCTAATTACAAGTAGAGTGCGTTTTGTCAAAGGATTAGCCAATTTATATAAATAAGTATGACATATGTTCTTGACATGTGAACCACATATGTCTGAACAATCTCCCCCTTTGGCAATATGTGACAAAACCACAACAAACAAATGAACATATGAGAGAAGTCATAAATTACTCAACTCATATTCACTTGTTGAATACAATAAAATCTATCCTAACACAAACTCTTGAAAAACTTTGCAAGAAGAGAGTTTATGGCAAGTAGACTTTGACAACCTGTATTTCTGAAACACTTTAAACAAAACTCATCAAGGCATCTTGTGTGAAACAGAAATAATTATATTGCATACAAGTATAAGGAACATGTGTATAAAGATAGAGAAGAAACAACACATGAAGAGATAGGTGAAAGAAAAAACATACATTCATATATAGAGAAAAATAAGTACAATGTATGTAGAACTGGTCACAAGACCTCATATACAAGATCAATGTATCTATAAAGAATAGAAAAGAAAAGATACATCAAAAACCTCACTACATCCCTCAAAATATCAGCACTCCCCCTATAAAAAATGTCCTATACTAACTCTCCCCCTAAGATGACTACTCTCATAACCCAAAACTACTCCCCCTTTTTGTCACGAGTGACAAAAGGTAGAGTATCATGTAGACATCTCATCAGTAGAGCTAGCATCTCCATCATCATCATTTGAAGCATCATAGTCATCACCATCATCATCATCATCCTCAGTATTAGAATCAGAAGCGATTGGAGGAGGTGGTGGAGGAGAAGCCTCAGAAGCAAAACCACCCATGGTCGCCTGCCGTCGTGTAATACGACCAACACGAATGTTTACCTGATACAACTCAGTGGTGAGTGTATCGATGCGAGCATCCATGCGCTGCAGCTGCGCCATAATGTCTCCAAGTGATACATCGCCTGTAGAAGTAGAAGGAGCTGATGTAGATGGAGCTGATCTGGATGGAGCTAAACGGGAGGGAGGAGAGGAGTCCGGCTGTCTCGACCTAAACTGAGCCTCACTACGTTTTACGGTAGCGGCATCTATGGCAGAAATGTGTGTGAAGTGGTCGGACACAGGAAAAGAGATGGAGAAATGGCGTAAGATCCTCGTGATAGCGCAAGGAAATATGAGCTTATTACGGGACGCCGAATCTAGATGAACATCTATGATAGAGAAAATGAAGTGAGAGGGAAAATCTATCGAAAGATGCTCAAGAAGAGATAGCAAAAATTGAGCACGAGGCTCTATAATAGAGTTGTAGTGAGAGAGAGGATGGAGTACAAAAGTCATCACCATGTTAAGAAATCTAGGACTTTTAGCAAAAGGTCTACATGATGTATGATAGTCATCCTTGGACACAGTCCTCAAACGCTCACATGTAGGATAGTTAGGAATCTCTATCCTAGGAACCCTAAGCACATCCGCAACTAACTGCGATGTGATAGCAATGCGCGTACCTCGAACACGAGTATGAAAAAGAGGTACTGAATGATCAATCCCGTGCATATTGGAGTAAAACTCCTGAAGCAGCATGAGAGGACAGGTGACCGGGACGTCACACAGTGACTCCCATCCCCTACCGTGAATGACAGAGGGAAGGTTAGTGTCGGCGATGTCCGCCAGAATGACTTGGCGTTCCGAATGAACACCTCATCTGGAAAAGTTCTTAGTAAATGCCTTGTGGGCATCTCCATCACGGAACCGAAGAGTGAGAGGAGCAGAATCAGAAGAAGAGGAAGCTCTAGAGCACAGAGGGTTCTGAGCAGGAGTGGTTTTACGTTTGGGTGCCATAGACACTACTAACGTAAAAGAATGAGAAAGAGAAAGAGAGGGAGACAATCAGAAAAGTCCCAACACAGTTCATATATGACAAATATAGTGAACAATAAGTACGTATGCATGGGAATGCATGAGCATGTGACATGCAAATCAAAAGGCATCATGGGCTCAGCCCAATCCAAACCTATCAGCACACATACAAGAAACACACATCTAAATGCGTGTAAATATCATTCTAATGCACATGGAATACAATAAATGACATTTTAAAAACATTTAAGTGAAAAACAACCCAAAATTTCAAGAAAAACTCATCAATTTTGAAAAACCCCAAAAATTTCAAAAAATCCCAAAACCTAGGTTTTAAAACATGCAATGCATGAAAAAGGAAGGGAAATGAGATCTTACCAGGTGATTGAAACCAAGGGAAGATCGAAAATCAAGTGGGTTTGAGGATTTGAGTGAGAAAAAGGGTATTTGGGAGAGGAACAGTCGCGGACAGATTGGGAGAGATCGAGCAAATGAAGATCGAATTGCGATAGGAGCTTAAATAGAAGCTTCAGTAAATCTCGACAGCAGAGGTATCGAGAGGTGTCGAGGTAGGTGTCGAGAAAAACATGTCGACAGCTGAAGGTGTTGAGAAGGTATCGAGGAATGAACACCTGAACCAAGAACAGAAGCTGGATTGATCGACCAGGTATCAAGAAGGTATCGAGGAGACAGGAACTTTCTCGATCGATCCACCAGGTGTCGAAGAGGTGTCGAGATTGCGATAAGAAAAATGCTTGAGAAGCTCGACAAATAGACAGGTATCGAAGAGGTGTCGAGCCAGCAGTGAAAAGCAATTTTTCGAGAAGTGAAAAACACAGACATGAATGCAATCAAACATGCACCTCAACAATGATCCAATCAACATAAAAAGGCTCTCATAAACATTTCTCAATGAAGAATTTAAGCACATGGATCTCCCAAAACCACACACACACACTAAACAAGTCTAACCAATTTTATTTTTTCAAAAACAAGTCAGGACAGTTTAGTGAGCATACAAAAGCACATGTAAAACCTTAGTGATGGCCAAATCACATTGTACCTGTACATGTATCAAAAGTAGCAAAGAATATTGCGTGTTGTGTGTGAAAAACATCGCAAGATTGCATATGTGTATACATGTTATGACGATCTGAGATATGAGAAAATAACTTTAACTCACACACAATCATAACTGTTTGATGGGGACTATCACCTTCGAGGTACATCCTATAACTCCCACATCTCTTAGAATACATGCTTGCAACTAGTTTTAAAGCATTTTTAATCTTTTTGCTTTTTATTTTCTTTGGATATTTTCTTTTTAAGCATATCATGCATGGGCTTATGAGAGAGAAAAGAAATACCCATTGATATTTGACATTCCAATTTTGCTATGCCGAAGCACACAAATGTCATTAACATCACACTTTTGCTATGCCGAAGCATACAGATGTCATTAATGATTGGCAGGCAACAGTGGTGAGATGGTTATTTATGCCTTTCTCTTAGGATTTTCTAGTCCTACCCGTCAAAAAGACTGATATGAGTGTTAAGTTTAAGAGATAACTTAATCTTACTCATCACAAACAAGAGCCACAAAGCTCACTTGCATAGTTGTGCATAGAGATGCTCATCTAAGCTACAAAGATACAAAATTTAGAAAACTCTATTTCATTGGCCATCCAAGGTACATAAGTACCAAAGTACACAAAACACACACTGTTTTTGTATTTTTCTGATTTTTCAATTTTTATTTTATTTTATATGAAACAAAATAAACAAAACTGAAAGTAAACACACAAAAACATGTTAACAAAGCATAGTATAAAACTAGATTGACTCAACAAAAATGCAAAACACACAAGCAATGCAATAAACAAGAAAAACAAGAAGGGAGAAGAAAGTGATGAAATCACTTAGAATCCTTTTTCTTCCACACCTTGGAAGAACCTTTCCTTTGATTAAACCCTTGAACCGGCGGTAAGGGGGAAGAATTGAAACCGTTCAAGTTCGAAAGGAACATGAGGGCTTTTAGAAGATCTCCAAGAGGAGCAAGAGAGTATTGAAGCTGATTTTGGCTTCCAGATGCTGTCATGCCGTTGTTCTGTTGGGTGGCTAGCCACTTGTAGCAATTTGGTCGAGTATGACCGGCAGCTCCACAATGATGACAGAGATGCTGCCTCTTTTGTTTAGGCTTTTGAGAGTTAGCCTTCTTAGCCCTAGGGTTTCTAGCATCTTTCTTATCTTGCTTAGGGGGTGCTCCTAATATAGATTTACCTTTGTCTAAGTTCTCACTAGCTATTTCAGTTTTAACATCAGTGGTCTCAACTTTAACAGTATTAGCAAGAGGAACAAAAACAGTAGAACTAGTAGAAGCAGAATTAGAGAAAGAAAGACCATACCCTAAGCCTGTTCGATTCGAAGCAGACTTCTGATTGCTGAGCATCTCATTAAGTTTTGCACTTGAAGTCCTCTCCAGTTGGGCTCTAACTTGAAACAGCTCCGCTTCAAGCTTCTTGGTCTTCTCAGCCAGGAAGTTGTTCTCAAACCTCAGTGCTCCAATAGTTTGATTCGCCTCATCAAACTTTGTGGACAATTCTTCATGATCAAGTTCCACATCACTGAGCTTCTTGGTGGTTAGCCTATATAACTTCAAATGCTTTTCAGACAGCTTGTATAGTTTTTCATAGGCTGAATGGATATCATCTTGATCATCCATCTTCTCACACTTGGTGTCCACCAATTCTTCTTCTTCACCCATTTCTTCAACAATCCCTTCAGTAGGATTGATTGTGGCAGTGAAGGCATTCAAGATTCCGTCATTCTCATTGTCGGAATCATCTTCAGGCTCAGTGTCACTTAGGGTTGCAGCAAGTGCCTTGCTCTTCCCAATGCTCTTGAGATATGTAGGACACTCATTCTTCATGTGTCCAAACCCATGACACCCAAAACACTTAGGTCCTGCGGGAACAGTGTATTGACCACCTTCCTTTGCATCGTTCTTCCCTTTGTCTTGGCTTTTGAACTGAGAAGAACTAGATTGCCTGCGGTCCTTGTCGAAGCTCCTCCCATTGGCATTCTTCATAAACTTCTTGAACTGCCTTGTAATGTAGGACTTCATCTTAGAATCTTCATCATCGGAAGACTCATCTGTGTCACTGCTCTTTACCTTTAAGGCCATGCTCTTGCCTTTGCTTGACTTGCCAATCCTTGATAACCCTAGCTCGTAGATCTGCAAGTTCCCAACCAGCTCAGTCAAAGGAATTTTATTGATATCCTTTGATTCTTCTATTGCCGTAATCTTGGCATGAAATCTCTCAGGTAGAGATCTGAGCACCTTCCTTACAACCTTGGGTTCAGGGATGGTTTCCCCAAGATTGAAGACTGAGTTCACTATGTCCTTTAGCTTGGCATAGAACTCATCAAACGACTCATCCTCCTCCATTTTAATCTCTTCAAAGCTAGTAGTGAGCCTCTATAGCTTTGAATCTTTGACAGCCTTTGTCCCTTCATAGGTTGTCTGGAGGATGGTTCACGCCTCTTTAGCAGTTTCAGTTGAGGATATCTTCTTGAACTCCTCATTAGTGACTGCGCTAAATGGGGTATTCAACGCTCTGCTATTGAAGTTTGCCGTCTTGATCTTAGCTTCATCCCAATCGGCCAGCGCTTCTTTTGGCTTAGTCCAGCCAATCTCAACAGCTTGCCACACCTTCTCATCTAAGGACTACAAAAAAGCTCTTATGCGTACTTTCCAGTAGGCATAGTTAGTCCCATCAAATAAAGGAGGTATAATTAATGATTGTCCTCTATCCATGACAAACAGGGGTCAATGGATCAACACAGCAATGATTAAACCTAATTAGAGTGTGTCTGCTCTGATACCACTTGATAGGCCACAAACTGAATGACCCCTTGTGATTAAACCAATTAATTAATTAGCCAAGTTATTAATTAATCAATTTATCATATAATTACGTGGCAGCACAAACAAATCACCAAATAACTAAATATGCAGCAGAAATTAAATGACACGGTGATTTGTTCATGAATGGAGAAAATCCTAACGGCAAAAACCCCATTGGGTGATTTTCAGGTCACCACTCCCGAAACTCCACTATTATCAAATCAAGCGGTTACAAATAAAGGAATCCCAAATACCTTACCAACCTATAGTTGAACCCTTATCCCAATACCCAATTGGACTTGATCTGTAGTGACAATTTTCCTTTTGATATATGGCTCCCAAGTACGTGACTAACCAGATGCGCGAATCCCAGCACGCGACTTCAAACACCAACTTTAGAAGGAGAGGTCGGTTGCAAAGTTCTTCAGTTCATCATACACGATGAAGATCAGGAAGATGCTTGGTCACAAAACCCTTTGGTGCAAATACACAGCAACTTCTTCAGAGAAGATGAACTAGGTTAAGAACTTCGTCTTTGATCACAATTTGCTTGAATAAGGATTGCTCAATGCTTTAGCAACTTGTGTCTCTGTTGACGGCTCTTAAACCACTCCTTTTATATGTTTAGGGTTAGAAGAAAAGAAGGCTCAAAAATATATTCACGGATCCCAAGAAATCAGAACAGAAAAATATGATTTTTAAATCTCGACAGATAGCAGGTGTCGAGGAGCTATCGAGCACGTGTCGAGCTTTAATGAAAATGCACTTCAGCTTGATTTTTCTTGGACAGACTTGATGACTTCAACATTTGATCTTGAAACCTTGTTTCTTGAAGTATTAAAAACACCTAGAACTACCCAATTACAAGTAGAGTGCGTTTTGTCAAAGGATTAGCCAATTTACATAAATAAGTATGACATATGTTCTTGACATGTGAACTACATATGTCCTAACAGTCCAAATATTCATGTTACCATTATTTCAGATAATAATAAAATAACTTTATTAATTACAATATTAAGTCATACATCATGTCACACATAATGTCATACATAATATAATACATAACATTATACAAGAGGATTCTAGGGCACTAATCCCAACACATCCTAGGTGGTGAAGATACACATTAAGTGTAAGTATTATCTCATTAGAGAGATATGAGTACTTGAGAAGTAGTAGTATAAAAGATAATTTATGCAATAAATCTGGCTGAAACTTATTTCCAAACCTTGCCTTAGAGTGATTATGAAATACTGTAAAGTAAGATAAGTATCAGATACATGGTAAATTGTCTTTGAGGGCAAGTGGGAGATTGTTAGGGTTTATGCCCTAAAATCCAATTAATTGGCATGTCATAAATAATTTAATTGTTTAATTATATGAGACTATTTATTAATGAACTAATGAGACATTATCTTAGTCCATGAGATGCATAGTATGTGATTTAGTCACAAAAGATATAAATCACAAGTTCTTTGTAAACTCAGAATTTTAGTTCGTAGTCGGTGATGAAATTGAGCATTTCATCTGCGAAGACTATAACAATCAACTAAGATGATTTGTCTTGATCATGGAAGTGGAGACTTCTAGTTGGTATGTTGATATGTTTTAAAAGTTAAGACATATTGAACTGGACCGTAGTGAGATTTATTATTCTCCTAACAACTGTCAAATGAATAACAAATCTCACGACTTCTATTTATATCAACTCTAAATCCTGAAAGAATAATGGACCTGATCATGAGATGTAGGTTGCTTTGATATATCAGGAGTAAGATCTATAAGTTACAGTCAAAACCTCAGTATGTTGGGCAGCTACATTTAGTGTTGATGGAACATATATTCTCAAGATGGAATTCATAATCTCTTAACGAATATATAAAATATTCCCTTAAGATAAGTTTAATGGGTTTGGTTATTCAGTGTTAGGCCCAACTACTTTAGTAAAGAGTTACTAAAGTATATATTTATGAAATTAGATTTCATAAATATATAATGAATAACATAAAGGATTAAACCGGGTACTCAAGGATTAAGATGTAGTAATCTTCAAAGTGGTAGTCTATATTCATGATTTTGTATTACTACGAATATTTTTATAAAGGGGTTGCATGTATAATAAAGTCTTGAGATATAATTTATTAATAAGGCTTAGAGTGCAATTATATTCTTATAGTGGTATTGAATATAATTAATGATAACTTTGAACTTGTCAAGAGTTAACAGAAAAGCCCAAGGCCCATTGGAGCTAGTGTCTTATTGGTCCCACTCTAAGCCACACACTAGAGTCGAATTGGAATGGCCTAAAAGGTTAGTCCAATTAGATAATCAGTTGTATATAAGGTGAGAAATATACAGAATTTTACAAGTGTGGTTTTTAGTTAGATCACATAAGGAATGCAATGATGTATGTGAGTGTTGGATACTCCCTTATTCTCTTCTTGGAAACTGATTGAGAGACCACACTTCTTGGGCATCAAGTGGAATTGAAGTGAAGATTAAAAGTTTTTCCAAGTAATTCTCAAGTCTTGGTTTTGAATTTCACCGCACCAAGGTACACTTTCTATTCTTTGCTCTATAATTCAAGGTTAGATGTTATCTTTCATGAATAAAGTAGATCCGTGTTTGTTGCTTCCACTGTGTGTTTTTTATGAGATATAAAACTAGACTTTCCAACAAAACAAGCATGTTTTCAAACAAAAGAGGGTGTCCTAGAAGGACAAATGTAGGTTTTGGTTGAGGGCATAGTTCCATTGGATTGAAGTATGGGCGACACATAGACTTATGCATGAACATGTAGACAAGCGTGCAAAGATGCAAAAGAAGAAAAGAAAGCCAAATGGGTAGCACCAAGCAAGCAGGGCAAGCATATGAACATCGCACAGAGCAAAGAAAGGTGTGAATCAAGCACAAGAACACCACAGAGTGGTATCTCATAAGTGGTTACATCCAAACAAGCCCTAGGAAGGATGGATGTAAATGCACAAGCAAATGGCCTCAAAGACCGATAGACACAAACCCCCGGAGGGTACAAAGCATAGATCTAAAAAGGAAAACGTTGAGATAAAGCATAGAAGGAAGCAGGCAAACATAAACATGCATAAAGGAAATGATCCAAACCCTTTGATATAGGCCTAGGTGGAAGGGTGTAGGCCTAGACCATGGGATCTAGATCTACACCCTACCAATAAGGGCCAAAACACAAGAAAGAGATGTTGGGGTTTTTACTCTAAAAATCCAATTTAATGGCATGTCATAAATAATTAAATTGTTTAATTATATGAGACTATCTATTTATGAACTAATGGGACATTATCTTAGTTTATGAGATGCATAGTATGTGATTTATGTGAAAAGTCACAGAAAGATATAAATCACAAGTTCTTTGTAAACTCAGAATTTTAGTTCGTAGTCGGTAACGAAATTGGGCATTTCATCTGCGAAGACTATAACATATCAACAACGATGATTTGTCTTGATCATGGAAGTGGAGACTTCTAGTTGGTATGTTGATATGTTTTAAGAGTTAAGACATATTGAACAGGACCGTTGTGAGATTTATTATTCTCCTAATGACTGTCAAATGAATAATAAATTTCACGACTTCTATTTACATCAACTCTAAATCCTGAGAGAATAATGGACCTGATCATGAGATGTAGGTTGCTTTGATATATCAGGAGTGAGATCTATTAGTTATGGTCAAAACCTCAGTATGTTGGGCAGTCGCATTTAATGTTGATGGAATATATATTTTCAAGATGGAATTCATAATCTCTTAACGGAGATATAAAATATTCCCTTGAGATAAGTTTAATGTGTTTTGTTATTCAGAGTGTTGGGCCCACCACTTTAGTAAGGAGTTACTAAAGTATATATTTATGGAATTGGATTTCATAAATATATGAATAACATAAAGGATTAAACCGGGTACTCAAGGATTAAGATGTAGTAATCTTCAAAGTGACAGTCTATATTTATGACTTTGTATTACTACGAATATTTTAATGAAGGGGTTGTATGTATAATAAAGTCTTGGGATATAATTTATTAATAAGACCTAGAGTGCAATTATATTCTTATAGTGGTATTGAATATAATTAATAGTAACTTTGGACTTGTCAAGAGTTGACAGAAAAGCCCAATGCCCATTGGAGCTAGAGTCTTATTTGTTCCCTTTGGTCCCATCTCAAGCCACAAATAAAGCCCAATTGGGTAGGCCCAAAAGGCTAACCCAATTAGATAATCAGTCATTATTTAATAAAAGTTACTAAATAAAGAAACTATGAGAATAGTTTTAACGTACGTATGATGAAAAGAAAAGAAATCAGTTTTTCTCCACAAGGAGAAAAAGAAGAATTTTCTTTGAGAGTCTATGTACAAAAAGGACTGATTGAGAGACCACACATCTTGGGCACCATGTGGAATTGAGATGAAGATTAAAGGTTTTCTCAAGTCAAGGTTTTGAAATTCACTGCATCAAGGTACGCATCTTTTTCTTTATTCTAAAATTCATGGTTACATGTTTATCATTCATGATTGAAGTAGATCCGTGTTTTGTTGCTTCCGCCGTACGTTTTGTATGAGATACAAAACCAGATTTTTCCAACAAGAGAGACATCAAGGAACAAAATGGCTATAGAAGCACCTAGCATAGCAACTAACATATAGATCTAGACACATAAGTATGGTATGGAGCGCAAAAACACATGGATCTAAGCATAGGCATGACACGAGGCCCATAAACACAAAGATCTAAGCATAAATATGGCAAAGAACACATAGGCATGTATATCTACACATAAACACGGTAAAGAACACATAGGCATGTAGATCTAAGCATAAACATAGCAAGAAGCCTCAAAGCATGTGGATCTAAGCAAAAACATTAAATTTAGACATATCCTAGACCAAGAAGGTTAGGCCAACAACATCAAAGCAATATATCATGGCAAAAAGCAAGGAAACATGCTAAGAAGCAAAATAAAGCAAGAACATGCTAGGAAAAGCAATAAAGCATATCATTGAACAAGAAAAAGCTATGAAATGAAAATGGTGTGTATTGTAGCTAAAAAGCTACATCCACTCCCTTAAACCTCAAATCTACGGTCTAGAACCAAGGAAAGGAAGATTGAGTGAAAGAAAACTACCTTGTGATTGTGGAGAAAATAGAAGAATCAAGGTTGTTTGGATGTGTTTGGGAGAGAAATTAGAGAGAAGAGAGAGAGAGGATTTGTCTAGAAAATTGCCCAAAATCTTCTTCCTTTTTTTCTTTTGGCAAAATGAGGGGCTTGGAAGCATTTATAGTAGAATTCTAACCCTTTTGCTTCTGGCGGCCATACAATGTGCGCTGGCCACCTCTACTGACATTAGCAATTTCGGCTTTTTCTGGTTCAAGTTTGGATGCATATTTTAAGGTCTTCCTTAACTTAGATTAAGCTAATCTTGGTGTCCCTACAAATTTCTAGATGACTAGTTTTGAGAACACTAAAGAAATTGGAAATCTGACGATCGGATCAAAAGTTATGTCCTCGGGAAGCATGCTGATGTGCTTTACACGATTTTTAGGATAACACAACCATTTTTACTCTGATTTCGACCTATGAATAGTCGTTGGAAAGGGATTTTGAAAATATTAACGATGGCGTTGGTCCTAACCCATTCTGATGCTCATACCAAAATTAGGGTTTCTAGTGGTCTTAGGAGCCAATGTCGGGTCAAACTTGGTCAAAATTGACAAAAATCTCCAAGTGGTTCAAGGTTGATGTAAAAGCATGAAAAATGATCTTTCGGGTGGAATTTGACCTCGTTTGACTTTTGGTCTACCCAGGGTTGACAGGGGCATTTTGATCATTTGACTAGAAAAGGCACTTCGAGTGCTCTGATGCCTAAACAGGTTGTGCCACGTCAATCTAGATGTTTTCGTGGCCCCATGGAGAAAAGATAATATTTTTGGAATTTTCGGGCTCCAGCAAGCAAATCGTGGGCAGACAAAATATGGTATCTACAACTGCCCCTTCTTTATCTGACATCTCGATTGCAATGAGAGGTGTTGGATAAAGAACGTAATTCCACATTTTGTGGCCTCAAAATTGGGTGCAGAAATTGCACCGTTCTTAGATCAAGACTAGTTTTACTTGACAAGGTTGAGATGCTGCAACTGGTCTAGAGAAATTTTCTGACTTGGTCCATGGAACTTGGCAAGAAACTCTGTTTTTTTTTGGGTCAAAGGTCAACCGGTTATCGTTGACCCGATCAACACTGACCGGCGGCCACACAATGTGCGCTGGGCAGACCTAGCAGCCACACAAGGTACGCCGGGCTGCCCATGCTGTACAAGGGCCTATAAATGGGCCCCAAATCTCCATTTTGACCATTCTAACTTCATTTCTCTGAATTCTCACTTCTAAAATGTTTTCTGGAGCAAATCGTAGTCTAGCGGGTCCGGCTTTCACCTTTAGTTCACAGCTTTAGTCTCCAGTTCGGCACTTGAGGTCAGTGTCTATTTTCCTCTTTCTCTTTATTTTTCCAACAAATATGTTAGTGGCAATGCAACTAGGAAAGCATGCTAGCATTTATTTTATGTTAGGTATTTTTGCATATATATTTTTTGTTTTTTGTTTTTATCATTTATGCCATAATGATGGAAAATATATTTGTTCACATGTTTAAATAACATAGGCGAACTTGTACATGGTAGATGCTATGAAAACACATGAAGCACTAACAAAACTAAAAGAAAAGCTAGGTAGATATGAGAGGCCATGCATGATAAAGATGGAAAATTTTGAGAGGATTGAAAATGTAAAGAAAATGTTATTTTGAGTGAAGGTAGTTTTGGAAAACATAAGATTAAACGATCGTTGCTGAATCTAAATCCTAGCGAGACTAAACGATCACTACTAATCTGAATCTCGAGGAAGGCATAGGATGTCTAAGACTAAACTGTCGTTGCCGAATTTGAATCTTGATGACTGCATAGGATGCATAGAACTAAACGGTTGTTGCTGAATCTGAATTTGAATCCTAGTGAATGCATAGGATGCATAGGACTAAACTGTCACTGCCAAGCATAAAACTTAAAAGTCGTTGCTGAATCTGAATCCCAGTGAACGCATAGGATGCATAGGACTAAATGGTAGTTACTGAATCTGAATCCTAGTAAGACTAAACGGTCGCTGCCGAATCTGAATCTCGAAGAAGGCATAGGATGCCTAACACTAAATAGTCGTTGCCGAATCTAAAACTTGGTGAGACTAAATGATTGCTACTGAATCTGAATCTTGAAGAAGGCATAGGATGCCTAGGACTAAACGGTCACTATTGAATCTGAATCCTAATGAATGTATAGGATGCATAGGACTAAACAGTCATTGCCGAATCCGAATCCTAGTGAGACTAAACAGTCGCTGCTGAATCTAAATCTCGAAGAAGGCGTAGGATGCTTAGGACTAAATAGCCGTTGCCGAATCTGAAACCTGGTGAGACTAAACGGTTGCTGCCGAATCTGAATCTTGAAGAAGGCATAGGATGCTTAGGACTAAATGGTCGCTGTCGAATCTGAATCCTGATGAATAGGACTAAATAGTCATTGCTAAATCTGAATCCTGGTGAGACTAAATGGTCGCTGCTAAATCTGAATCTTAAAGAAGGCATAAGATGCTTAGAACTAAACGGTCGTTATTGAATCTGAATCCTGATGAATGCATAGGACTAAATGGTCATTGTTGAATCTGAATCCTAGTGAATGCATAGGGTGCATAGGACTAAATAGTCATTGCCAAATTTGAATCCTAGTGAATGCATAGGATGCATAGGACTAAATAGTTGTTGTAGAATCTGAATCCTGGCAAGACTAAATGGTTGCTACCGAATCTGAATCTCGAAGAAGGGATAGGATGCTTAGGACTAAACGGTCGTTGACGAATCTAAATCCTAATGAATGCATAGGACTAAACGGTCGTTGTCAAATCTGAATCATGGTGAATGTATAGGATGCATAGGACTAAACGATTGTTGTCGAATCTAAATCCTAGTGAATGCATAGGATGTATAGGACTAAATGGTCATTGCCGAATCTGAATCCTGGTGAGACTAAACAGTAGCTGCTGAATCTGAATCTCAAAGAAGGCATGGGATAAAATGGTCACTGCCGAATCTGAATCCCGATGATATTAAACGGCCACTGCCGAATTTGAATCACAATGAGACAAAATGGTCATTGTCGAATCTGAATCTTGAAGAAGACATATAATTAAACGATCACTGTCGAATCTAAATCCTAATGAGACTAAATGGTCATTGTCGAATCTGAATCCTAGTGAGACTAAATGGTCGTTACCGAATCTGAATCTCGAAGAAGGGTATTTTGAAAATTTTGACACTTTTGAGATAAAAGAGATAGGATTAAATGGTTGCTACCAAATGTGAATCCCAAGAGGGGTATTTTGAAAATCTGGACACTTTTAAGGTAGCGATATGATTAAACGGTCGTTGCCGAATTTGAATCCCAAGAAAGGTATTTTGAAAATTTAGATACTTTTGAGGCAAAAGCAATAGGATTAAATGGTCATTGCCGAATCTGAATCCCAAGAGAGGTATTTTGAAAAATTGATACTTTTGCGGCAAAAGCGATAGGATTAAATGGTCATTGCCGAATTCGAATCCCAAGAGAGGTATTTTGAAAATTGGTACTTTTGAGGCAAAAGCGATAGGATTAAACAGTCGTTGCCAAATTTGAATCCCAAGAGTGGTATTTTGAAAAATTGGATACTTTTAAGGCATAAGCGATAGGATTAAATTGTCATTGCCAAATCTTAATCCCAGGAGAGGTATTTTGAAAATGT
The DNA here is from genome assembly GCA_023736055.1 of Quercus glauca. NCBI lineage: Eukaryota > Viridiplantae > Streptophyta > Magnoliopsida > Fagales > Fagaceae > Quercus > Quercus glauca. The sequence goes on along the minus strand of CM043322.1, from coordinate 44,326,940 downwards.
TGATATTTTGAGAAAACTTGACATTTTGGTATGAGCATGCATGATATGTGTTATGCAGTAGGGTTTGACATACTTACCTGTTTATTTGCATTGTCATATGTTTTGTGCTTACTAATCATTGTGAATTTGCATTCGTAGGTCATGTCTCGGCGGGTGAGATCTAGTAGAAATCATGGGAAGGCTCCCGTTATTGCTTTATCTTGAGTAGACTCATCTAGCAACGACGACAACACTGTTTCAGCCAGCGTGCAGGTCATGCGGACCCTTCAGCGGTATTTTGACCGAGGTGGTGATGACACTGTGCTTGCTAGAGGCATACACATAGCACATCGCACTAGGAGCCGATGTTTAGTGGAGGCTACCAGTGTCTCATCTTAATCTTGCACTGGTTTAGGAGGTGGTTCTTGACAATTCCCTCGGACCTAGGAAGGAGGAGGCCTAGGGGGCATGGAGCTAGAGGATGAGCTCATGTTTGATCAGGATGCGGATTTGGAGGCCGATGACATGGCCAGGTAAGGTCTAGGCATTCCGAGGTGTCGTTGTCATAGGCCGAGATTTCTGCCATGTCTGGCCAAGGCCGAGGCATACATTGGAGAGATTGATGATAGCATAGATGATACCCATCTACAACATAATCTAAAAAGGCATCCTTTCATTCAGGCTTAGAAGGGTCAAGTATGTTCCTTTTTTCAAGGCCTCATGGTCTCCATTCCTTATTTGCCTGTTTGACTCTAGGACTCATGCGCACTACTGCGAATTTTTGATTAAGCAGGGCTTTGAGGACTTCCTAACGATTTTGGCCTATTCTATGAGGCACGCGATAGCGGAGACTTTGGTGTAGTAGTTCCACGCGGAGACAAGAACTTTTCATTTAAGCTGTGGGGAGTATGCAATCCTTCCCCTTGACTAGAAGGCCATTTGGGGCCTTAGATTCAGTGGGTATCCAGTCTCAACCAAGTTTATGGACTTCAACGTTCCGAGTGAGCTTTTGGGCATTAGCTATCCCCTTACCCGTGCGATAAGATGGTACTTTAGCCTACCGATGAGCCTCAGATTCGCATGAAGTGGCTGAGGATGAACATACCTTGAGGGGCAGAGCTAGACGACATTTCCCTTAGAAGGTTCTTCTTCTACTTCATTAGTAGTTGCCTGTTTGGAAACAACTAGTCGATGTTGACTTGCCAACTAACGTTGACCATGAGAGTGGTGTCAGATATATGGCCTATGATTGGGGGTCCCTTTCTTACGAATTCTTCATCGCTTACTTGAGGCAGGCTTTGCGACAGAGCTTTAGGAGCCTCGAGGGTTGTTGGCAGATTTTGATGTGGTGGGCTTATAAGCACATCTTGAACCTACATCTACAGTATTCTGGCCTGTCTTCGACAATATATCCTAGGGCATACGCTTGGTCCCTCTGCACGATCACTAAAGTTATTTTGACACAGACCGTCGATGCTGCGCTAGATTATGTTACCTGGGGCATGATACTTAACAACCCCTATGATAGGCAGTTGTTGGCTATGTGTGAAGTCACCCCTACTATGTCTAAGTCACGTGTACAACGCTAGTTCTGGACTTTATTGAGATGGGAGTTCTTCTTAGCTGAGAGGACCTACCATTAGGTTATGTCGATCTTCAGAGTACCAGGGACCCACCTCGTGAGCTTTCTTGTTCTGCAGTGATCTTTGTTAGGTTCTAAGGTCTTAGGATTTTATGTATTTAGAACTCTAATATGTAATGTTGGCAAACCATGATCAAAACAATGTACTTAGTCTTATTTAAGTTTGCTCAAAGTTGGTTTAATATTGTAAAGTTGGAATCGAGTGACTGCAGAAGCATTGGGGCTTCTCGGCCTGGCTCGATCGATCGAAGGTTAGACTCGATCGATCGAAAGTCGGCCTAGATGCGTTTTTCTGCAGAATTCCAACTCAGCCCTAACTCTTTAAACGTCTAGGTTTTTATGTTTTTGCCCTAGGTATATAAGGCAAACCCTAGCTACGTTTTTCAGAGTTGCACAAGTTGTATTGTTGCTCATACATTGCGGTTTTGTGTAAATCTCTTGTGAGATCTAGAGGAGCTTTCCTTTACACAAAGCTTAGGGTTTTCAAGATTGAGATCACATCAACATCTTGATGATCAACTAGGTTGCAGCCATTAAAGCTTAAAGAGAAAAACAAGTGAGGAGCTTGTACTTGAAGAAGGAGTTCAAAGAAAGAAGTAGTCCGTGGATTCGGAGCCTGCGCGTGGTCGTGTCAGGAAGTTACTACTGGTGTGTAGCATTAGGAAGTCAAGCGGGGAGCTTGTAAGTCATTTTGTAAAAACTTCAATTCTTTCTTAGTGGATTCCGTTTTGCCTTGAGGATCGGTGGGTAAAATCCTCCCCAGGTTTTTCCGGTGTGGTTTCCTGGGTGATCATATCACTGTGTTATTTATTTTCCGCTGCTTTATTTGTTTTATATGCTTGATATGATCTTGTGATTGTTTTAACCTAGAATTACATAATTTGACTAAGTAACAACTTGGCTCATTAATCTAGGCTACGCAATCTGGTTATAGTTTTAGGGGTCTAAACCGTTCAATCTTGGTTGACCTTGGGTATGGGACAAGTTCCTTCGAAGGTTTCATTACGGAGGATACTGATTATGTCAGTTGGTTTCTATGGTCCTCGGTCAGACGTATCGATGATTGCCCTATGAGTGGTGGCAAATTACGTGGTGGCATAGCACGCGCTCGTTGGGTTTCAGAGGCCCACTTGAGGTTACATGTGGATACCCTATAAGCCAGGGTAAGAGAGCTTGAGGGCGCGACCTCTGCTAGGATGGGTATGTGCAGGAGGAGATTGCCAGATCATTAACTTGAGAGAGGGATCGATGGCAGAGAGAGAGGGAGGCCCATGTAGTTTCTATTAGGGGTGTCCACGGGTTGGGCCGGGTCAGGTTTGTGCCCAACCCGGACTCGACCCGATATTATTGAGTGGGGAAATTTTCGACTCGCAACCGACCTGTCGGAAAGTTCAGATCAACCAAGTCGAGTCGTATCGGGTTTTGGGTGTAAATCGGTCGGTTTCGGGTTTTCCGATTCGCTGGTTTTTGGCCAAAATCTGGCTGGATCTTAAAAGTGTTGGGTGAGATTCCTTTGGATCTATGAAAATTTGGCCAAGTTGGGGTCGGGCTCACCAGATTATTGGCCGAGTTTGAGTAGATCTGGGTTGGATTCGCCGAAATCAAGCATGTCTGAGTAAGGAAGAGACTAGATCGGAGTGAAGGGAGCCCAAACTTGCCCGGATCGGAGCTGAGAAGCGCCAGATTATCGTCGGATCTACATGATTTTAGTCGTTCTTTAAGGTTTTGTTGAGCGGGTCGGGTGGCTTGGGTTTTTGAGGACGAAACCCGCCACTCGACCCACCGGAGTCGGTTCTGATGGTTTGAGACCCGTCACCGACCCGTCGAAGGTGTTAGCCCGGCCGTGACGGGTCGGTTTCGGTCGGGTTGGTTGGTTCCGGCGGGTCTTCGGTTTGCTTGGACACCCTTAGTTGCTATAAAGAGAGAGAAGGCCAGCTCCTGGTTGAGATAGGCATGCTCCGTGGTTACATTGGCGTTCTGATCGTCGAGATGCGGGGACAGATGATGCCTATACCTTATATTCTTGGCAGAGACCCTTCTATTCGACGACAAGAGTCAGAGTATATACCTGCTCCTTTAGGACCAACTGGTAATTGGTGATATGCCCCCTTAGATTATTGGGCACGGGGCCTTGTACCAGATCAGGCACCGTTTTAGGTTCTGGGATATGCCCCAGATTCTTCGACGTATCAAGCCTGTCCTTTTATAGGTCCCACTGCGGGTGATGATGCCAATGGCGGCAGTGCTGAGCGCTATGCGAGTGATATCGTCAGAGATGATGACTCTCCTTAGGCCGACCATGTATGTTGTACTTGTTGGGCAATCTGGTTTTGTATCTCATACAAAACACACAGCGGAAGCAACAAACACGGATCTACTTCAATCATGAAAGATAAACATGTAACCATGAATTCTAGAACAAAGAAAAGGAAGCGTACCTTGATGCAGTGAATTTCAAAGCAAAAACTTGAGAAAACCTTTAATTTTCATCTCAATTCCACATGATGCCCCATATGTGTGGTCTCAATCAGTCCTTTTGTACATAGACTCTCAAAGAAAATTCTTCTTCTTCTCCTTATGGAGAAAAACTGATTTCTTTTCTTTTCATCTTACGTACGTTCAAACTATTCTCATAGTTTCTTTATTTAATAACTCTTATTAAATAATGACTGATTATCTAATTGGGTTAGCCTTTTGGGCCTACCCAATTGGGCTTTAGTTTGTGGCTTGAGATAGGACCAAAAGGAACAAATAAGACTCTAGCTCCAATGGGCCTTGGGCTTTTCCGTCAACTCTTGACAAGTCCAAAGTTACCATTAATTATACTATAAGAATATAATTGCACTCTAGACCTTATTAATAAATTATATCCCAAGATTTTATTATACATACAACCCCTTCATTAAAATATTCGTAGTAATACAAAGTCATAAATATAGACTGCCACTTTGGAAATTACTACATCTTAATCCTTGAGTACCAGGTTTAATTCTTTATGTTATTTATATATTTATGAAATCCAATTCCATAAATATATACTTTAGTAACTCCTTACTAAAGTGGTTGGGCCCAACACTCTGAATAACCAAACCCATTAAACTTATCTCAAGGGAATATTTTATATCTCCGTTAAGAGATTATGAATTTCATCTTGAGAATATATGTTCCATCAACACTAAATGTGGTTGCCCAACATACTGAGGTTTTGACCATAATTAATAGATCTCACTCCTGATATATCAAAGCAACCTACATCTCATGATCAGGTTCATTATTCTCTCAGGATTTAGAGTTGATTTAAATAGAAGTCATGAGATTTATTATTCATTTGACAGTCGTTAGGAGAATAAATCTCACAGCGGTCCAGTTCAATATGTCTTAACTCTTAAAACATATCAACATACTAACTAGAAGTCTTCACTTCCATGATCAAGGCAAATCATCGTAGTTGATATGTTATAGTCTTCGTAGATGAAATGCCCAATTTCATCACCGACTACGAACTAAAATTTTGAGTTTACAAGAACTTGTGATTTATATCTTTCTGTGACTTTTCACATAAATCACATACTATGCATCTCATAGACTAAGATAATATCCTATTAGTTCATAAATAGATAGTCTCATATAATTAAAAATTTTAATTATTTATGACATGCCAATAAATTAGATTTTAGGGCACAAACCTTAATAGTACCATGATGATGTAGCCCCTACGCGGGCATGTTTCATTTTTCTTGTACTTGGTAGACATTGCCCTTTGGTGGGCCAGACATGTGTATATTATATTGCCACACAGTAGGCCCAGACTGTATTTTGATATTGCCTCTTGGTAGGCTTTTTGACATGTACGTATGATTGCCTTATCATGGGCCTGGACTTTATTATGATATTGCCTCTTGGTAGGCATAGATGTATGTATAGACATTGCCTTTCGGTAGGGTCGGATGTATGTTTCTTGATATCACCTGTTGGTAGGCTTGGATATATGTATGAACATTGCCTCTTGGTAGGCCTTATATGTATGACTTTGGATATCGCCCGTTGGTAGTCTCCTGATGTATGTATAGACATTGCCTTTCAATAGGCCTTACATGTATGATTCTAGATATTGCTTTGGCATTGATATGACTGTGGTACCATTGTTCTTACTCATGCACTGTCACTTCATTCGCATCGCACCGTATTTTCATATGTTTTTTGATAAAATCCAATATTGATTGACCCGCTGAGGGATATGGAAGAAGGAGAGGCCATATGAAATGAAATTGCCCTAGTGTAGGTTTTATGTAGTTCTCGATATGAGAGGAAATGTTCCTGGCAAGGTGGACCCGTTCTTAAGCATACTAACTAGCAGAAAATGGATTGAACCACGCAAAATAAACTGCCCCAATGTAGGGTTTTGTACGGGTCTAAACTGATCAACCGACTTGAAGCGAGATTAGAATCGCACTGGATGACCCTGAAGATGATCATGGACTTCCTCAACGGGATTTTGGACTCACCATACGGCAGAAAGCATTGATTGACTCAGTTATCAACTAAACTGAATGGTGCTTTGAGAAAGGTTCCATACAGGAACTGATTGTTGCGATCTTCATACCATGTTGGATGGATTGCTACTAATGATTGGGAATGGCCTCAGCACTATCCCACTATATGTCCTTGCGATGGGGGCTGAACCGACCCCTGAACCAGGTTTTGAAAGTGAGTTGAAGATATTCTAGGATGCTAGACCTATAGAAAGATAAACAGCCCCAATGTAGGCTTTGTGCGGTCTCAATTATGCAAAAAAATCTCTTGAAGGACCGGTTTACTGTTGAACTTGCTGCACACCAATATTAGTGCAAAATCAGAGGGAATTTTTGCTCCAAAGCTGTCTAAAACCCTCTATCCTTTATATTTAAGCTCAAAATATGTGTGGATTTGTACCAGGGGGGTGGAAAAGCCCTGGCACATGTCCCAAGGTGTGCTGCCCAGGGCTGGTGGCCACACAATGTGCGCTAGCCTTGGGAAGTGTGCATAAAGGGTTGGGTCACCCCCAGACCTTCCATATTCTAGTCTGCAATTTCTAGGGTCTTCATTTAACCTTTTTCTTCACTAAAACTCTTAGAAACACCATTTTTCTACACTTTTTTGCCCTAGATTCTTTCATATATGAGCATGGATGTTCTAGGGCTCAAGACTTATGATACTGTGGTGGAGATTAAGTGAGAGACTTTTCATGAAAGGGATCTCAAGAGGTGGCAGACTTCATTCTCTTCTAAGGATTGGGCTTTCATCCAACAGTTCCTCGGAAATGCTACTGATGGAAATATGAGTGTGCGTAGCAAAAAATTAACGGATCTACTTCATTTGCAATTGATAACATGCAATATGTAAATTTCAAAATACAAGAACAAGAGAGTGTACCTTGGTGTGGTGAATTTCAAAACAAAGATTGTAAGCACTTGGGAATATTTTTAATCTTCACTCCAATTCCACTAACGCTCAAGATGTGTGGTCTCTCAATCAGTTATATGAAATGTTCAAGAGAGAATTCGAGAGTGTCCAACACTCACATACAACATTTCATGCAAGATGTTCATCATACTAAAATCTATATGTTTCTCTCCTTATAACTGATTTTCTAATTGGGCTCTAGTATGTGGCTTGGAGTGGGACCAAAAGGGACCAATAAGACACTAGCTCCAATGGCCCTTGGGCTTTTCTGTCAACTCTTGACAAGTCCAAAGTTACTATTAATTATATTTAATACCACTATATAAATATAGTTGCACTTTAGGCCTTATCTATAAATTATATCCCAAGACTTTATTGTACATGCAACCCCTTCATAAAATATTCGTAGTAATTCAAAGTCATAAATGTAGACTGCCACTTTGTAGATTACTACATCTTAATCCTCGAGTACCCGGTTTAATCCTTTTAAGTTATTCATCATATATTTATGGAATCCAATTTCATAAATATATACTTTAGTAATTTCTTACCAAAGTGGTTAGGCCTAACTCTTTGAATAACAAACCCATTAAACTTATCGCAAGGGAATATTTTATATCTCCGTTAAGAGTGTAAGGTTGAATTTAATCAACCATCTTGTTGGCTTTATTCAATGCCAAATTTTCTTGTATTTTAGCATTTAGTAACCCTGTATTTAGGTGGGATTATTGTAAGGGTAGTGTGTGAGAGAGTGTGAAGAAATGTTTCTTAATGTGAAAAGAAGCAGGGACTCGCGACTAGAACTCGCGGGTGGCTTGCGGGTGCAAGCCGCCAGATGAGAGTCACGTGCCAAGCATGCGAGAAGTTGAAGCGTTATGCCAGCTGGTGCACTACAGGACAAAAGTCCAAGGCTGGCCAGGCAGTTAACTTGCGATTGGAACTCGTGACTCAGACCAGTCGCGAGGCCAAGCCGCTAACCAGCCCTGTTTGGGAAAAACTGTCTCTTCGTATTCCAAACACTCACCACTATATATAGACCCTTATACCCACAAAATGTAGAGAGCTTCAAGAGAGAATTTTGTGAGAGAAACCCTAGAGAAAAAAAAGATTGATTCATCCAAAATCTTTACCTTAGAAACTTTTCAAATTCCACTATTTTCTTCCTCTCTATTGTTAAATCCTTGAGGGGACCTTAGCCAAATCCTTTTCTCACCATACACATATCCGTGAGAAGGTTTATTTGGTGCTTTGGGAAGCAGTTAGGAAGGAACCAATATTGATGCTATGGTTGATAGCAGAATCTGGTAAGTTAAAGAAGAAATAGGTTCGGCGCAATCTCGTTAGAGCAAGAAGCTTGGAGGGCTTAGGTACATCGAGTAGATTAGGCTTGGAGGGTCTTCTGTTGTTCATGTATCCCAACTACATTCTTTAATGGATTATTTACCGCTTAGAGGGCGGCGGAGAGGTTTTACGCTGAGGGCTTCGGTTTCCTCTTCGATAACACATCGTGTGTTGTCCGTGTGTTTGCATCTTCCTTCCTTTTATCTTTGCCTTATATTTACTGCTGTGGATGTGTTTATATTTGGCTTAGATTGTTTATCAATTATAGGTTTGGCTTATGTTCATGTTCCGTACATTAATTGTTTGATAATAAGCTAGAATTGATATTTTGTAATTTGGGGTCTAAACATTCAAGGGTGTTTCATACCCATACTAAACATTCAATTGGTATCAGAGCGGGTACACTTATTGTGGTTTGAATACCTAAGTATGATCCTTGACCCTCTTTGAGATGGATAGGTCTCAATCTCTTAATGTACCACCATTTTTTTATGGTAATAATTATGCATTTTAGAAAGTCTGTATGAGGGCATTTTTGTGTTCTATTGATGATGCTGTGTGGGATGCAGTTAAAGTAGGTTGGACAAGACCGGAGGCTGCCAAATCCACTTGGGATAAGGCTGTTATCGCCGTGGCTAATGCAAATAGCAAAGCCTTGAATGCTATTTTTTGTGGTGTCTCTCCAGAAGAATTTCATAGGATTTCACATATCACCATTGCTAAGGAAGCATAGAAAATTCTGGAGACAACTTATGAAGGGACTAAGAAAGTGAAGGACACCAAACTTCAGATGTTGAGCACTCGCTTTGAGGAGCTAAAGATGAGTGAGGATGAGTCTTTTAATTCGTTTTACAGTAAGTTGAACGAAGTGGTTGTTGGGAAATTCAATTTGGGGGAAAAGATGGAGGACTCGAAAATAGTAAGGAAGATTCTTCGGTCACTACCAGAGAGTTTCCGTGCCAAAGTTACAGCCATTGAAGAGAGCAAAGATCTTGACAATATTAAAGTCCAAGAGCTGGTTGGTTCCCTACAGACATATGAATTGTCCCTGCCCACATAGAAAAATAGTAAATCTCTTGCTCTTAAAACTATTGATGAGAGAGTAGTATCTCATGACTCTTCAGAGGAGGATGCAGTAGATAAAGATGTGGCGTATCTGGTGAAAAACTTTCGGAAGTTCTTAAAGCTCAAGAGCAGTGGGAAATCCGGTGACAAAGGAAAATTTCAGAGTTCCGGAAAGGAGAAGAAAGAGTTCAGAAGAAAAGAGGGTAGAGGTTCCCAATCTTCAGAAGGAATTACATGCTTCGAATGTAATGGACATGGGCACTTCAAAAAGGAATGTCACAACTATTTGAAGTCGAAGGGCAAGGTCTATGCCATTACTTTAAGTGATTCGGACTCATCAAATTTTGACTGTGAGGATAGCTGTCACGGAGAAGGAAATTATGCTGCATTTATGACTATTGAGCATGTTGAGTCCTCGGAGGACCTGAATCAACTTGTACAAGAACTTGAGGAGCACAGCGATGATGAATCCTTAGGGATTGTTGAGGAATCAGATGTTGAATAGGAGAAAGATACAACTGACCTTCAAGAGAATTACGCCTTACTTCTTGAGAAATTGGGAGAGTGCACAAGGGTAGCAAAGGTGGTTGTGAAGAAAATGAAGAAAGCTGAAGAAGACTACAGAAGTCTCCTGGTTAGAGATAAGGAGGCAAAATGTGAGATTGAGACACTAAATGGTGAGCTATCTGAAGCTTATACCAAAGTAAGATTTCTTGAGCAAGAGGTAGTGCAAGCACAAGCCAAGATAGAAAGGGTATCATTTAAGAAGCTGGAAGATGTTATTTCATCTCAAAAACACTTCTCAGATAAGTCTGGGTTGGGTTATACCGGAGGGAGTAGTTCATCGGCCAATGCCACCAAAGAAGTGAAATTTATAAAGGCCAAAGAGACAGTTGTAGAAGAGCCTATTCCTGAGAAAGTTAAGGCTGATCAGAAAAAGAAGGTGGCTGATCAACGGGTGTTTAATAAGTCCCGTAATCAATCAGAAGCCAGAGTTGAAGCTAGAGGAAGATCTCTTCCAAGACCACAACGGGGCCTCCAAATGAATTATGTTTGTTACTATTGCGGATTGCAAGGACATACCAAACCCAACTACTAGAGGTCGAGAGCATTGAACAATACAAGCGCTCCTCGGTCACGAGGAAGAAGAAATGAGAAGAGGTCTTGGGGTGGTGAACAACCGAGAAGTCAAAACAGTGATCCCAGAATGATGGATGTAATGAAGATGATCGGTGCCTTCACGAATTGCCTGGAAAGCTTCACACGAAGGTTTGAAAGTCCTAACTCTCGTACCTAATCAGTCAAGGATATCACCCCAAACGTACATGACGTGTGGGTGACGAAGGATACTCATGCATAAGTATTACTACATGTCCATGCATTAATACTTCCCATATTTTTTGTATATGCTTGGTTGTTTGCTTCTTACAAGTTTGAGTTGAAAATTTTGTTTGTGAGTTTTTGTTTTTAATATTTTTTATTGTTGTTTTGTTTTGATTAACCTTTACTGTTTTTTGTGTCAAAAATCCAAAAAACACATAAAAAGTAGAAAATCCAAAAAGTTTGATCGACTTTGTTGAGTTTTGTCTCAAAGCATGTTTTGCCTTGTACCTTTGTACTAATGGCTTTGTGGATCTACGAGCTTAGCTTGTTTCCTATGCACTCATATCATTGTGAGAGAAATTTTGAAATCTATGTGACTGTTGTAAATAGATCTTCAATCTTGTCATAAATGATTAGTGAATGGTCTTGTGGATCTTGAGACATGCATAGACTTATGCCTATATATCTTCCCATTGTTTACTTTTTGTTTTTGTTTAAAAGAGCTCTCTAAATGTAAATCTCCAAATGAAAAGAGATATAGAGCTGCAAAAGCCTGTCGCACAAACTAGTATTCGACTAGGAAAAAGGGAAAGCAACCAAAATAAAATGTATGATGCCCAAAAAGCCAAAGGCTAACTCATCAATTGAAATATCATAAATTTCAGGCATCAATCTCACAATGAGATGTATTGATTCAAAAATTTCAAATGATATGATGTGTATGGAACCAAATGAAAAGCTTCAAGAAATGTAATCAAGTCTATGTGGGAGGTCATATATGTATACTTCTATAATTGAGATAGGTCACATTATCTAGTGCTAGTTGTGTATGCCTTGATTGAATTAATCATTGAAGCCTCACATTGGACTAAGGACTATCTCATTTTTGATATCCACACATAACACACAAGTCTATGTTCAATATATACCATATTCATTTGTGTGATTGTACTTGATTAAATGTGTTTTTCACATGCTCAATCTTTGTTTGATCAAACACAAAAAGATTTTTGAGTGTTTTAGCTGTTTTTAGAAAGTATTTTATTTTTACAAAAATGTCAAAATTTCAAAAACATTTTTGCCCTGTTTTGGCGACTCAGTTGCGAGTAAGACCAGTCGCATGCTCGCAGGTAAGTTCTGGCAACTTGTTCGCGAATGGAAGGTCCAGTCATGAGGGTACACAGAGATTTTCGCGGCTCAGCTCGCGACTCCCTCGCGGGTAGACCTTCCAGTCGTGAAAAACATGTAGAAAATTTTTCAAAATTTTTGGTTTCAAAGTGTTTCACGGCTTACCCTGGCGATTTACTGGCGACTTACTCCAGTCGCGAAAAACGCGTATTTTGCGTTTTAAGGTCAGTTTTCAAAAACTTCTCAGTTTTTCCCTTGAAATTTAGTGACTGTTCATTGTCTTCCCCATTTCTCTCTCTGAAACTCACAGTATCACTCTTCGAAAAACCTTCATTTCTGGACCATTTTCACTTAAATCTTCAAGAAAAAGGTATGGGTTTTCTCTCTCTCACTTCAGATTTCATGATTTTAATGTTATGTTCTTGAATCTATGAGTTGTGATCTTGGTTTGAGATTTAAGGGGTTCATACATGGGTTTGCTCAAAATGTTGGCTTTGGTTGATTGGGGTTGGTTGTGTTTATTGCTAAATATATCTGTTTGATGCAAATAAAGATGAACGCAGCGGAAAAATAAGTTTATAACGGATCTACTTCATTTCACAATCTATAACATGCACTATGTAAATTTCAGAATTCAAGTATAAGAGAGCATACCTTGAAGCGGTGAATTTCAAAACAAAGATCGAAGCACTTGGGAATACTTTTAATCTTCACTCTAATTCCACTAATGCTCAAGATGTGTGGTCTCTCAATCGGTTAGAAAGGGATAATTAGAGAGTGACATTCACTCACATACACCCTTTTTTGAATGATGTTACTCACTCTATATTATTCTGAACGTTTTTCCCTTTGTATCTAACCAATTATCTAATTGGGTTGGCCTTTTGGGCCTTTCCAATTGGGCTTAAGTGTGTGGCTTGGAGTGGGACCAAAAAAGACCAATAAGACACTAGCTCCAATGGGCCTTCGGCTTTTCTGTCAACTCTTAACTAGTCCAAAGTTACCATTAACTATATTTAATGCCACTATATAAATATAGTTGCACTCTAGGCCTTATCTATAAATTATATCCCAAGACTTTATTATACACGCAACCCCTTCATAAAATATTCGTAGTAATACAAAGTCATTAATGTAGACTGCCACTTTGTAAATTACTACATCTTGATCCTTGAGTACCCGATTTAATCATTTAAATTATTCATCATATATTTATGAAATCTAATTTCATAAATATATACTTTAATAACTACTTACTAAAATGGTTAGGCCTAACTCTCTGAATAACAAACCCATTACACTTACCTCAAGGAAATATTTTATATCTCTGTTAAGAAACTATGAATTCCATCTTGAGAATATATGTTCCATCAACACTAAAAGTGGCTGCCCAACATACTGAGGTTTTGACCGTTACTTTAGATTTCACTCTTGATACATCAAAGCAACCTACACCTTATGATCAGGTCCATTATTCTCTCAGGATTAAGAGTTCATGCAAATGTAAGTCGTGAGATTTATTATTCATTTGACAGTCTTTAGGAGAATAATAAATCTCACAGTGGTCCAGTTCAATATGTCTTAACTCTTAAAACATATTAACACATCAATTAGAAGTCTCTACTTTCATGATCAAGACAAATCATCGTAGTTGATATGTTATAGTCTTCGCAGATGAAATGCTCAGTTTCATCACCAACTACGAACTATAATTCTGAGTTTACAAAGAACTTGTGATTTATATCTTCTGTGACTTTTTACATAAATCACATATTATGCATCTCATGGACTATATGATAATGTCCAAATATTCATGTTACCATTATTTCAGATAATAATAAAACAAATTTATTAAACATAATATTAAGTCATACATAATGTCATACACAATGTTACACTTAATATCATACATAGCATCATACAATAGGATTTAAGGGCACTAATCCTAACAATCTCCCACTTGCCCTAAAGACTATTGTGCATTAATCTAACTCCCATTCCCTCCAAATGTGACTCGAAAGTCCTTTGGGGCAAGGCTTTGGTAAATGGATTTGCTAGATTATTTTCACTTTCAATCTTTGCTACCACCACATCTCCACAAGCAACAATATCTCGAATGATATGGTACTTCCTCTCAATGTGCTTTCCTTTCTTGAGATTCCTTGGATCTTTAGATTGTGCAACTGCTCCACTATTGTCACAATACAATGTGATTAGAACTTGCTCTATTCTCATTACACCAAGGTCAGAAAGGAATTTGTTGAGCCATACAGCTTCCTTTGCTGCTTCATAAGCAGCAACATATTCTGCTTCCATGGTGGAGTCTTCAATACAAGATTGCTTAATATTCCGCCAACTAATGGCTCCACCTCCCAAGGTGAAAACACATCCTGAAGTGGATTTTCTGAAATCTAGATCCGATTGAAAGTCTGAATCTGTATGGCCAATGGGAATCAAATCCTTACAACGGTAAACAAGCATATAATCTCTCGTTCTCTGTAGATACTTGAGAATATGCTTTACAGCTTGCCAATGTTTTGGTCCTGGATTTGATTGATATCGGCTGACCATGCCAACTGAATAGCAGATATCTGGTCTAGTACAAAGCATGGCATACATGAGACTTCCTACTGCAGAAGCATAAGGAACTTGTCTCATCATATCTTCTTCCTCCTGAGTCTTAGGCCTTTAGTCATCAGACAGAGGAACTCCATGTCTGAAAGGAAGCAATCCTTTCTTGGAGTTTTGCATGCTAAACCGTTCTAGAACCTTATCTATATATCCAACTTGTGATAAGCTTAACATCTTATTCTTGCAATCTCGCCAAAGCTTGATCCCTAGAATAAAATTAGCCTCACCCAAGTCCTTCGTATCAAATTGGCTTGACAACCAAACCTTTACATATGACATTACCCTTACATCATTTCCAATGAGTAGAATATCATCAACATAAAGCACTAGGAACATTACCACTTTATCTTGATATCTTTTGTACACACATGGTGTTAGGATTAGTGCCCTTAAATCCTATTGAATGATACTATGTATGATATTAAGTTTAACATTGTGTATGACATTATGTATGACTTAATATTGTGTTTAATAAATTTGTTTTATTATTATCTAAATTAGTGGTAACTTGAATATTCGGACATTATCATATAGTCCATGAGATGCATAGTATGTGATTTATGTGAAGAGTCACAGATGATATAAATCACAAGTTCTTTGTAAACTCAGAATTATAGTTCGTAGTCGGTGATGAAATTGTGCATTTCATTTGCGAAGACTATAACATATCAACTACGATGATTTGTCTTGATCATGGAAGTGGAGACTTCTAGTTGATGTGTTAATATGTTTTAAGAGTTAAGACATATTGAACTGGACCACTATGAGATTTATTATTTGCCTAAGGACTGTCAAATGAATAATAAATCTCATGACTTGTATTTGCATGAACTCTTAATCCTGAGAGAATAATGAACCTGATCATGAGGTGTAGGTTGCTTTGATATATTAAGAGTGAGATCTAAAGTAATGGTCAAAACCTCAGTATGTTGGGCAGCCACATTAAGTGTTGATGGAACATGTATTCTTAAGATGGAATTCATAGTCTCTTAACGGAGATATAAAGTATTCCCTTGAGATAAGTTTAATGAGTTTGTTATACAGAGAGTTAGGCTTAACTACTTTAATAAGACTAAAGTATATATTTATGGAATAGGATTTCATAAATATATAATGAATAACATTAAAGGATTAAACCGGGTACTCAAGGATCAAGATGTAATAATTTACAAAGTGGCAGTCTATTTCAATGACTTTGTATTACTACGAATATTTTATGAAGGGGTTGCATATATAATAAAGTCTTGGGATATAATATATAGATAAAACCTAGAGTGCAACTATATTTATATAGTGGTATTAAATATAGTTAATGGTAACTTTGGACTTGTCAAGAGTTGACGGAAAAGCCCAAGGCCCATTGGAGCTAGTGTCTTATTGGTCCCTTTTGGTCCCACTCCAAGCCACACACTTAAGCCCAATTGGTAAGGCCCAAAAGGCCAACCCAATTAGATATATTGGTTAGAAACAAAGGGAAAAACGTACAGAATTTTATTGGTAAGAAAAACATCATTGTAATGGTGTGGAAGTGAGTGAAAGTCACTCTCTAATAATCCCTTTGTTACCAATTGAGAGACCACACATCTTGGGCGTTAGTGGAATTGGAGTGAAGATTAAAAGTATTCCCAAGTGCTTCAATCTTCGGTTTTGGAATTCACCGCTTCAAGGTATGATCTCTGGTTCTCAAATTCTGAAATTTACTTTATGCATGTTATCAATATTGAATGAAGTAGATCCGTTCAAAACTTACTTTTCCACTGCATTCATCTTTAATTCCATCAAATGGTATCAGAGCGGTCTTCAATTTCGTATTGTATAACATGTTTTGTGAGTTTTAGAATTAGAGATGATAGTTTCATATTGTTAGAAGATTAAGATTCTTAATTTTCTACATGTTGTTGAAACTATAATTTGATAAAGACTGAAATTGATGTTATGATGTTGTTTAAATTTAAATTTTAGTATGTTAAATTGAATCTTAAGGCATTAGCATCAATGAATTTTAGTTTTGACATCAAACTCTGTTTATAATGTTCATATGTTGAATGTTCGTTCATGAAAAACGAAGAAAACTGCCTTAGAAAAATTCTAGAGATTTGAAATTCACGATTTTCGATCGATCGAAAATCACTTTCGATCGATCGAATGAGACAGTGATCAGATTTTTTAGATCAATTGATTTTCGATTGCTAGTCGATCGATCGAATCTGTTTTTCGATCGATCGAGCGGCAATCGAGTATCAATCGAAAGAGTCAGATGATCAAGCTCGAATTTCTTAATTTTTTCGATCGATCATGGGGCATTTTCGATCGATCGAAAGAAAGAAAATCAGAAATTTTTCTAAATGTTTTCACATGTTAAAAGAGTAAGACTATGTGTAATTAAATTATGCATGATTTAAAACTAAAAACCTTTCTTTTAAAACATTTAGTGAGAGAGATACAAGGGTTGGATCTCACGGCCTCCATTGTCGATTCATAGTAGTATGGAATAAATACTTTGTCTTTGCCTTGAGCTTAGCATTCCATGCGGAGAGTATTTATTTCATGGTCCTACAAGATTGAATTTCTTGGTTTATAGTGGTTTGATCAAACACCTTGTCTTAGCCTCGAGCTTTGCATTCCATGCGGAGGGTGTTTTGTATCATGGTACTACAAAATAAGCTTGTTAAGGGGATGAAATGTGGCTACACATGATTCTAGACAGTGGTATACACTAGACTAAATATTATAGTATCCTCTATGCTGAGTTCTTACTATCATTATTTAGAGGCCAAATATATAACGACATATTATTAGTGTTTGATAAGAGTTATCATGATAGCACTAATGATGAGAATATTTCTCAATCAATCATAGTATTTTATATTCACTCTATGCTGAGGGATATTGAATATAGGATTGGGTTGTCGTTGCATATATTATATTATGGTTTTATTAAGGTTCCATACTATATGTTTATATGCTAAATTGATAATGTCCAGTTTATTGATTATATTCATGTTTATTGTTTTCAGATTTAGAACATGGCATCATTTAGTCCACTTGTAACTATTCTTAATCAAAACAAACTGACTGGATCCAACTATGTTGACTGGAAAAGAAATCTGGACATTGTTCTTACTGCTGAAGAGCATAAGTATGTTCTTACTAAACCATGTACTAGCTTTCCTTCATTAGATGCTCCTCTTGAGGAAAAACAACGATATTATCGTTGGCAGATATCTAATGAGATGGCCAAGTACTACATCCTAGCATTTATTTCAAATGTTCTACTGCATCAAATGGAGGATGTAGAACTAGCTTCAGACATCATGCTAAGTCTGAAGGAGATGTTTGGTGAGCAAGGCCGTTCTGCAAGGCAAGAGACCATAAGGCAAATTTATAATACCAGAATGGCTGAAGGAAGTTCAGTGAGAGAGCATTGTCTTACAATGATCTCTAATCTGAATACATTAGAAGTTTTAGGTGCCGATATAGATGGAGAATCCCAAGTGGATATGATACTCCAGTCGCTACCAGAATCATTCAAGGAATTCAAACTAAACTATAATATGAATAAAAAGATTTATACCTTGTCCGAATTAATAAATGAATTGGTAGCGGCAGAAGGCATTCTTGGTACTTCCAATGTTGAAGCCAATGTTGGTGAAGCTTCTACTTCTCAACTTAAGTCGAAAGGCAAGGGTAAGAAGAAGAAGAAGAAGGACTTCACAAAACAAGAGGGTAAACAAATTGCCTTAGGAGTTGCTGATAAAGGAAAGAAGATCAAAGGAAAGTGTTTCCATTGTGGTGAGAAAGGACATTGGAAGAGGAATTGTCCAGTATTCAAGGCTGCCAAGAATAAAGGTATGAATAATACATTCCTTCTTGAAATATGTTTGGTACAGAATCCCACGGATTCCTGGTGTGTGGATTCAGGTTGTACTAATCATATCTGCAATTCTTTGCAGGGGTTTCAGGAGACCAGAAAGTTTAAAGAAGGGGAGTTGTTTCTTACTTTGGCTGATGGGAGCAGGATTCCAGTTGTAGCTGTTGGTGTTTATAATTTATGTTTTCAATCTAGAGTTCTAATATTAGAAGACTGTTTGTATGTACCTAATGTTCGTAGGAATTTAATTTCTGCTACTTACTTAGGTAAACAAGGATATTGTGTTATCCTAAAAGATAATGTTGTAATAAAGAAGGACAAAGTGTTTATCTGTTATGGCAATATTGTGGATGGTCTTTATATTTTAACTCCTGATAAGCATGAATTATATAATTCTGAATTAGATGCTAACTCTCATGTAAAATCATTAAAGAGAAAGTTTCCTTCTACTAATGATGCATATCTTTGCACTTGCATTTAGGTCATATTAATTCAAACAGAATTCAAAAACTGATCAAAGATGGACTCTTAGAGCCCATGGACTTTGATGAATTTCCAGTTTGTGAATCTTGTTTGGAAGGTAAAATGACCAAACGACCTTTTAATTCAAAAGGTAGAAGAGCCCAAGATTTGTTAGAGCTAGTGCATTCTGATGTTTGTGGTCCTATGTCAATCCAGGTAAGTGGTGGCTATGAGTATTTCATCACTTTTACCAATGATTACTCAAGATATGGTTATGTGTACCTAATGAAACGGAAGTCCGAAGCCTTTGAAAAGTTCAAAGAGTTTAGGGCTGAAGTTGAGAATCAATTAGGTAAACACATAAAAGCCATTCGATCTGATCGAGGTGGTGAATACCTTCTTGGGGATTTCAAGGATTACTTAACCAAGAATGGGATTGTATCCCAATTGATTGTACCTGGAACTCCTCAACAAAATGGTGTAGCCGAAAGAAGGAATAGGACTCTTTTAGATATGGTTAGGTCCATGATGAGTTATTCAACTCTACCTATTTCTTTTTGGGGGTATGCATTAAACACAGCAATATATCTTCTGAATTTAGTACCTTCGAAGTCTGTTCCTAAAACACCTGTGGAATTGTGGAATGGGTGTAAGCCTAGTATGAGACATCTCCATATATGGGGTTGTCCAGCACATGTGTTAAAAGGAAAGTCTAACAAGTTACAGTCTAAAACAGAAGTGGTTTTCTTTGTTGGGTATCCAAAAGGAACTGTTGGAGGTTTATTCTATAGCCATAAGGATAATAAAGTGTTTGTTAGCACAAATGCCAAATTCTTGGAAAATGACTATATGAATGATTATACTCCTAAAAGTAGAGTTGTTTTGGCTGAAATGAATGAATCTGTAAATGAACAACCAATAGATGAAACTAGGGATGATGTGGCTGTATTAGATACACCACAAGATACTACTCATGACATGTCTGGTACTCAGGTGCCTCATCGTAGTGGGAGAATTGTTCGGCCTCCTATAAGATTCATAGGTTTGGGAGAAACTTATGAAGCTATCTCTGAAGAGGTTGAATCGGATCCCTATACATATGATGAAGAAATAAATGATATAGATGCACATCATTGGATCCAAGCTATGAAATCTGAATTAGATTCCATGTATTCCAATCAAGTTTGGAATCTTGTAGAGGCGCCTAACGGCATTAAACCTGTTGGTTACAAATGGGTTTACAAGAGAAAGAGAGGGATAGATGGAAAGGTTGAAACCTTTAAAGCAAGGCTAGTGGCGAAATGGTATACTCAAAAAGAAGGTATTGATTATGATGAAACCTTTTCTCCAGTAGCAATGCTTAAATCTATCAGAATTCTCTTATCCATTGCTGCTCATTTTGATTATGAGATTTGGAAAATGGATGTCAAGACTGCATTTCTTAGTGGCAATCTTGAAGAGGAAATCTATATGATGCAACCGGAAGGTTTCATAGCAAAGAACCAAGAGCATATGGTATGCAAGTTGCAAAGGTCCATTTATGGACTTAAGCAAGCATCTAGATCATGGAACATCAAATTTGATCAAGCAATCAAAACATTTGGTTTTGAACAAAATCTTGATGAACCATGTGTGTACAAAAGACATCAAGATAAAGTAGTAATGTTCCTAGTACTTTATGTTGATGATATTCTACTCATTGGAAATGATGTAGGGGTAATGTCATCTTTAAAGGTTTGGTTGTCAAGCCAATTTGATATGAAGGACTTGGGTGAGGCTAACTTTATTCTAGGGATCAAGCTTTGGCGAGATCGCAAGAATAAGATGTTAGGTTTATCACAAGCTGGATATATAGATAAGGTTCTAGAACGGTTTAGCATGCAAAACTCCAAGAAAGGATTGCTTCCTTTCAGACATGGAGTTCCTCTGTCTGATGACCAAAGGCCTAAGACTTAAGAGGAAGCAGATATGATGAGACAAGTTCCTTATGCTTCTGCAGTAGGAAGTCTTATGTATGCCATGCTTTGTACTAGACCAGATATCTGCTATTCAGTTGGCATGGTCAGCCGATATCAATCAAATCCAGGACAAAAACATTGGCAAGCTGTAAAGCATATTCTCAAGTATCTACGGAGAACGAGAGATTATATGCTTGTTTACCATTGTGAGGATTTGATTCCCATTGGTTATACAGATTCATATTTTCAATCGGATCTAGATTTCAGAAAATCCACTTCAGGATGTGTTTTCACCTTGGGAGGTGGAGCCATTTGTTGGTGGAGTATTAAGCAATCTTGTATTGCAGACTCCACCATGGAAGCAGAATATGTTGCTGCTTGTGAAGCAGCAAAGGAAGCTGTATGGCTCAAAAAATTCCTTTATGACCTTGGTGTAATAAGAATGGAGTAAGTTCTAATCACATTGTTTTGTGATAATAGTGGAGCAGTTGCACAATCTAACGATCCAAGGAATCACAAGAAAGGAAAGCACATTGAGAGGAAGTACCATATCATTCGAGATATTGTTGCTCGTGGAGATGTGGTGGTAGCAAAGATTGAAAGTGCAAACAATCTAGCAGATCCATTTACTAAAGCCTTGCCTCAAAGGACTTTCGAGTCACATTTGGAGGGAATGGGAGTTAGATTAGTGCACAATAGTCTTTAGGGCAAGTGGGAGAATGTTAGGATTAGTGCCCTTAAATCCTATTGAATGATGCTATGTATGATATTAAGTTTGAAATTGTGTATGACATTATGTATGACTTAATATTATGTTTAATAAATTTGTTTTATTATTATCTGAATTAGTGGTAACTTGAATATTCGGACATTATCATATAGTCCATGAGATGCATAGTATGTGATTTATGTGAAGAGTCACAGAAGATATAAATCACAAGTTCTTTGTAAACTTAGAATTATAGTTCGTAGTCGGTGATGAAATTGGGCATTTCATCTGCGAAGACTATAACATATCAACTACGATGATTTGTCTTGATCATGGAAGTGGAGACTTCTAGTTGATGTGTTAATATGTTTTAAGAGTTAAGACATATTGAACTGGACCGCTATGAGATTTATTATTTGCCTAAGGACTGTCAAATGAATAATAAATCTCATGACTTGTATTTGCATGAACTCTTAATCCTGAGAGAATAATGAACCTGATCATGAGGTGTAGGTTGTTTTGATATATTAGGAGTGAGATCTAAAGTAATGGTCAAAACCTCAGTATGTTGGGCAGCCACATTAATTGTTGATGGAATATGTATTCTTAAGATGGAATTCATAGTCTCTTAACGGAGATATAAAGTGTTCCCTTGAGATAAGTTTAATGAGTTTGTTATTTAGAGAGTTAGGCCTAACCACTTTAGTAAGACTAAAGTATATATTTATGGAATAGGATTTCATAAATATATAATGAATATCATTAAAGGATTAAAGCGGGTACTCAAGGATCAAGATGTAGTAATTTACAAAGTGGCAGTCTATTTCAATGACTTTGTATTACTACGAATACTTTATGAAGGGGTTGCATGTATAATAAAGTCTTGGGATATAATATATAGATAAAACCTAGAGTACAACTATATTTATATAGTAGTATTAAATATAGTTAATGGTAACTTTGGACTTGTCAAGAGTTGACAGAAAAACCCAAGGCCCATTGGAGCTAGTGTCTTATTGGTCCCTTTTGGTCCCACTCCAAGCCACACACTTAAGCCCAATTGGTAAGGCCCAAAAAGCCAACCCAATTAGATATATTGGTTAGAAACAAAGGGAAAAACGTACAGAATTTTATTGGTAAGAAAAACATCATTGTAATGGTGTGGAAGTGAGTGAAAGTCACTCTCTAATAATCCCTTTGTTACCAATTGAGAGAGCACACATCTTGGGCGTTAGTGGAATTGGAGTGAAGATTAAAAGTATTCCCAAGTGCTTCAATCTTCGGTTTTGGAATTCACCGCTTCAAGGTACGATCTCTGGTTCTCAAATTCTGAAATTTACTTTATGCATGTTATCAATATTGAATGAAGTAGATCCGTGCAAAACTTACTTTTCCGCTGCATTCATCTTTAATTCCATCACATGGTTCATCAAAATTTTGTTCAAAACCAAATGACTTGATTGCTTGGTCAAATATGATGTTCCATGACCTAGATGCTTGCTTAAGTCCATAAATGGACCTTTGCAACTTGCATACCATATGCTCTTGATTCTTTGCTATAAAACCTTCTGGTTGCTTCATGTAGATTTCCTCTTCAAGATTGCCATTAAGAAATGCAGTCTTGACATCCATTTGCCAAATCTCATAATCAAAATGAGCAGCAATGGATAAAGGAATTCTGATAGATTTAAGCATTGCTACTAGAGAAAAGGTTTCATCATAATCAATACCTTCTTTTTGTGTATACCCTTTCGCCACTAGCCTTGCTTTAAAGGTTTCAACCTTTCCATCTATCCCTCTCTTCCTCTTGTAAACCCATTTGTAACCAACAGGTTTAATGCCGTTAGACGCCTTTACAAGATCCCAAACTTGATTGGAATACATGGAATCTAATTCAGATTTCATAGCTTGGACCAAATGATGTGCATCTATATCATTCATTGCTTCATCATATGTATAGGGATCCGATTCAACCTCTTTTGAGATAGCTTCATAAGTTTTTCCCAAACCTATGAATCTTATAGGAGGCCGAACAATTCTCCCACTATGACAAGACACTTGAGTACTAGACATGTCATGAGTAGTATCTTGTGGTGTATCTAATATAGTCACATCATCCCTAGTTTCTTTTGGATAACCTACAAACAAACATACTTCTGATTTTGGTTCCAATTTATCAGGCTTCCCTTTTAAAACATGTGCTGGACAACCCCAAATATAGAGATATTTCATACTTGGCTTACACGCACTCCATAATTCCATGGGTGTTTTGGGAACAGATTTTGATGGAACTAAATTCAAAAAATGTATTGCTGTATTTAAGGCATAACCCCAAAAAGAAATCGGTAAAGTTGAGTAACTCATCATGGACCTAACCATTTCTAAAAGAGTCATATTTCTTCTTTCTGCTACACCATTCTGTCGGGGAGTTCTAGGTGCAGCCAATTGGGATAAAATCCCATTTTCAGTTAAGTAATCCTTGAAATCCCCAAGAAGGTATTCGCCACCACGATCAGATCGAATGGCTTTTATGTGTTTACCTAATTGATTCTCAACTTCAGCCCTAGACTCTTTGAACTTTTCAAAGGCTTCGGACTTCAGTTTCATTAGGTACACATAACCATATCTTGAGTAATCATCAGTAAAAGTGATAAAATACTCATAACCTCCTTTTGCTTGGGTTGACATAGGACCACATACATCTGAGTGCACTAGCTCTAGCAAATCTTGGGCTCTTCTACCTTGTGTATTAAAAGGTCATTTGGTCATTTCACCTTCCAAACAAGATTCACAAACTGGAAATTCATCAAAGTCCATGGGCTCTAAGAGTCCATATTTGATCAGTCTTTGAATCCTATTTGAATTAATATGACCTAAATGCAAGTGCCAAAGATATGCATCACTAGTAGAAGGAAACTTTCTCTTTAATGATTTTACATGAAAGTCATTATTTAATTCAGAAATATATAATTCATGCTTATCAGGAGTTAAAATATAAAGATCATCCACAATATTGCCAGAACATATAAACACTTTATCATTCTTTATTACAATATTTTCTTTTAGGATAATACAATATCCATGTTTACCTAAGTAAGTAGCAGAAATTAAATTCCTACGAACATTAGGTACATAAAAACAGTCTTCTAATATTAGAACTCTAGATTCAAAACATAAATTATAAACACTAACAGCTACAACTGGAATCTTACTCCCATAAGCCAAAGTAAGAAACAACTCCCCTTCTTTAAGCTTTTTAGTCTCCTGGAACCCCTGCAAGGAATTGCAGATATGATTAGTACAACCTAAATCCACACACCAGGAATCCGTGGGATTCTGTACCAAACATATTTCAAGAAGGAATGTATTGTTCATACCTTTATTCTTGGCAGCCTTGAATATTGGACAATTCCTCTTCCAATGTCCTTTCTCACCACAATGGAAACACTTTCCTTTGATCTTCTTTCCTTTATCAGCAACCCCTAAGGCAATTTGTTTACCCTTTTGTTTGGTGAAGTCCTTCTTTTTCTTCTTCTTCTTACCATTGCCTTTCGACTTAGGTTGAGAAGTAGAAGCTTCACCAACATTGGCTTCAACATTGGAGGTACCAAGAATGCCTTCTGCCGCTACCAATTCATTCATTAATTCAGACAAGGTATAAATCTTTTTGTTCATATTATAATTAAGTTTGAATTCCTTGAATGATTCTGGTAGTGACTGGAGTATCATATCCACTTGGGATTCTCCATCAATATCGGCACCCAAAACTTCCAATGTATTCAGATTATAGATCATTGTAAGACAATGCTCTCTCACTGAACTACCTTCAACCATCTTGGTATTATAAATTTGCCTCATGGTCTCTTGCCTTGTAGAATGGCCTTGCTCACCAAACATCTCCTTCAGACTTAGCATGATGTCTGAAGCTAGTTCTACATCCTGCATTTGATGCTGTAGAACATTTGAAATAGATGCTAGGATGTAGCACTTGGCAATTTCATTAGATTTCTGCCAACGAACATATCGTTGTTTTTCCGCAAGAGGAGCATCTAATGAAGGAAAGTTAGGACATGGTTTAGTAAGCACATATTTGTGCTCTTCAGCAGTAAGAACTATGTCCAAATTTCTTTTCCAGTCAACATAGTTGGATCTAGTCAGTTTCTTTTGAATAAGAATAGTTACAAGTGGGCTAAATGATGCCATGTTCAAATCTGAAAACAATAAACATGAATATAATAAGTAAACTGGACATTATCTATTTAGCATATGAACATATAGTATGGAACCTTAATAAAACCATAATATAATATATGCAATGAAAACCTAATCCTGCAATTAATATTCCTCGGAAACGAGGTCATGCCAATCACTATGATTAGACGAGAATTATTCTCATTATTAATGCTATCATGGTAACTCTTACCAAACAAAAATAATTTGCCGCTATTCCTTCAGTCTCTAAGTAATAATGACATAGCTCCGAAGGGAGGTTAACATCACACTTAGTCTAGTGTACACCATTACCTAGAATCAATGTGAATGACCAAATAGCTCCACGGAAGCGTGGTCGTTCTTAGTGTAAAAACACACGTCATCAATCATTAAGAAGTTTAACCTATAGTACCATGAATTAAACACCCTCCGAAGGGAGTAAGGCATATATGCCAAGGCGAGACGCTTAATCACACTACTATAATCTGACAATGGAGGCCATGAGATCTAACCCTTATATCTCTCTCCCACTAGTTGTTTTAAAAAAAAAAGGTTTTTAAATTATAAAACATGCATAATCTAATTATACATGGTCTTACTCTTTTTAAATGTGAAAACACTTAGGAAAAAGTTATGATTTTCCTTCTTTCGATCGATTGAAAAGATTAAGAAATTCGAACTTGATCATATGACTCCTTCGATTGATACTCGATCGCCTCTCGATTGATCGAAAAACAAATTCGATCGATCGACTAGCAATCGAAAATCAATTGATCTAAAAAGTCTGATCCCTATTTCACTCGATCGATTGAAAGTGATTTTCGATCGATCAAAAATCGCGAAACTTGAATTTCCAGAATTTTTCCTAAGGCAATTTTCTTCGTTTTTCATGAATAAACATTCAACATATGAACATTACAGATAGAGATGGATGTCAAAACTGAATTCTATTGATGCTATAGCCTTAAGATTCAATTTAACGTACTTAAATTTAATATTAAATAACATCATAACATCAATTTCAGTTTACATCAAATCATAGTTTCAATAACATGCAGAAAATTAAAAACATAATATTCTAACAATATGAAACTATCATCTCTAATTCTAAAATTCACAAGACATGTTAAACAAATTGGAATTTGAAGACCGCTCTAATACCATTTGATGGAAATAAAGATGAACGCAATGGAAAAATAAGTTTATAACGGATCTACTTCATTTCACAATCTATAACATGCACTATGTAAATTTAAGAATTCAAGTATAAGAGAGCATACCTTGAAGTGGTGAATTTCAAAACAAAGATTGAAGCACTTAGGAATACTTTTAATCTTCACTCTAATTCCACTAATGCCCAAGATGTGTGGTCTCTCAATCAGTTAGAAAGGGATAATTAGAGAGTGACATTCACTCACATACACCTTTTTTTTTTATGATGTTACTCACTCTATATTATTCTGAACGTTTTTTCCCTTTGTATCTAACCAATTATCTAATTGGGCTAGCCTTTTGGGCATTTCCAATTGGGCTTAAGTGTGTGGCTTGGAGTGGGACCAAAATGGACCAATAAGACACTAGCTCCAATGGGCCTTCGGCTTTTCTATCAACTCTTGACAAGTCCAAAGTTACCATTAACTATATTTAATGCCACTATATAAATATAGTTGCACTCTAGGCCTTATCTATAAATTATATCCCAAGACTTTATTATACACGCAATCCTTTCATAAAATATTCGTAGTAATACAAAGTCATTAATGTAGACTGCCACTTTATAAATTACTACATCTTGATACTTGAGTACCCGGTTTAATCCTTTAAGTTATCATCATATATTTATGAAATCTAATTTCATAAATATATACTTTAGTAACTACTTACTAAAGTGGTTAGGCTTAACTCTCTGAATAACAAACCCATTAAACTTATCTCAAGGGAATATTTTATATCTCCGTTAAGAGATTATGAATTCTATCTTGAGAATATATGTTCCATCAACACTAAATGTGGCTACCTAACATACTGAGGTTTTGACCGTTACTTTAGATTTCACTCCTGATACATCAAAGCAACCTACACCTTATGATCAGGTCCATTATTCTCTCAGGATTAAGAGTTCATGCAAATGTAAGTCATGAGATTTATTATTCATTTGACAGTCTTTAGGAGAATAATAAATCTCACAGAGGTCTAGTTCAATATGTCTTAACTCTTAAAACATATTAACACATCAACTAGAAGTCTCAACTTCCATAATCAAGACAAATCATCGTAGTTGATATGTTATAGTGTTCGCAGATGAAATGCCCAATTTCATCACCGACTACGAATTATAATTCTGAGTTTACAAAGAACTTGTGATTTATATCTTCTGTGACTTTTCACATAAATCACATACTATGCATCTCATGGACTGTATGATAATGTTCGAATATTCATGTTACTATTATTTCAGATAATAATAAAACAAATTTATTAAACATAATATTAAGTCATACATAATGTCATACACAATGTCACACTTAATATCATACATAGCATCATACAATAGGATTTAAGGGCACTAATCCTAACACTATTATCATGATCGAGTATCATTGTTCTAGTATTTGTTTTGAGCCCTGCTGTTTGATTGATTTATACGTATTGGTTATAAGGGTTTTGGGTTTTTCTTTGCATATGAGTTTGGGTTATTCAGTATGGTTGAGTTTTTGGATTGTGTGGCTAGCACTGCTTTGATTCTAAGTCACCATGTCATATGTGTGCTGCTACCTTGGGATTTAACTTACACATTCCATATTCATTCAGACATGTCTCATCAGCATATGCTCTGTTTGTCCAACTGTGGTCTTCACTGTCCTTATATATATGTTTTAAACAGGATGAACTTGTTTGATTTGATGAAGTTCTAATTTGATCTATCCATCTTTGGTTGTCAACTATGCTTGATCTGTATCATGTCTTGGCACTCTGTCACTCTCTTTGTAACTAACTTGTTACTAATATGTGTGCATTTCCACATATTGTGTTTTGCTCTTGTTGTGGCATTTTCTGTGTGTTTACAGATGGCTTCCGCACCTCTAAAGAAGAAAGCTCCTGCTAAAAAGGCTGACAAAAGATTGAAAATGGACCCTAACTTGTTTAGATCAGTTCAACACTTTGAGAGATATAGAGATTCTTTCATGAAGGGAACCATCATTCAGGAAAGATTCGTGGACTTAAGGGATCTGAAGGACACTTTTATTCCAGGCTGCTTTGAGGGTAAAGGCTGGGATAAACTATTAAGTGATTTACCTGCAGTGTGTGAGCCACTGAAAAGAGAATTTTACTCTAATGTCAAGATTAGAGAAAAATGAGCTAGATTGTTGGGTAAGAGGACATGAGTTCACCCTGGATGCCCATGATATTGATAAGGTACTTGGTCATGAGGGATTAGAGGAGTATGAGTTCGTCAATTACAGAGACAGGATGTTGTTTTTAGACACTGTCTAGGCTCGGATTGGTGGAGTTAAAGAAGGGAGATGTCTCAACATTAATGCCTTTCCTGTTGACATGAGGTGTCTAACCATCATCATGATATTCAATTTATATCTTATAAGAAAGATGACTACTCTTACTAATGCCAAAGCTATCTTCCTCATGGAGCTTAAGGAGAAAACCTTCATTGACATCAGCTCCCATATATTTGACACAATAATGGATGAGACTAGAACAACCTCACGAGCAAAGTTGGTTTTTCCTAGCCTTATCATGAGAATTTTCAGAGAAAAATGGGTTCCAATTCCCTAAGATATTAGTCTAATGCCTACACCTTTAGCTATTAACAAGCAAACCATCACAAGGATTCAAGCACGTCTTCCGGGTGATGAAGATGAGGAAGGGGCCGATCAAGAAGAAGGTGATCCAATGGAGACTGAAGCTGAGGCTGCAGGACAGACTTCCACACCAAGAAGCAAAGCGAAGAGGAGTAGGGCTTCTACTTCCTCAGCTGCACCTCCTGATGCTTTCCAGATCATCCTAGAGAGGCTTAATGGACTCAGAGAGGTTCAAAATCAGCATACTAAAAGGATGACAGCAATGCAAGATCAGCTTGATTTACTTTCAGCAAAATTTGACAGCATCTACACCAACAACAAGCAATAACCCTTTGGCCATTTTGGTCAAAAAGGGGGAGAATTTTTGAGCAGCACTTGAGGGGGAGTGCCTATTTGAGAGGGAGCTTGTTTAATCTTTAATAATCATATGCTGTTTTATTTATAGTATTGATACTATGTTTTGGATAACTGTTGTTAGTATAAGTTTGATACATTTTAGTCTTTGTTTGGCTTAAACTAATAACTCTTGGATGGTTTCTATATATAGATAATGTTATTCAGTTAATTGTTTTTGTTTGGTTAATCTGTACCCATGTTGCTTTTGTATGCTTTTAAGGGTTTGTTTCCTTGCAATTTGTAGGCTTTTATGGTTTGTACCACGCTTATGCAGCCTTTATGCTTTGTGGCTTAAGTACTTGTTAATGTTATGCATTTTCTTAAGTGCATCACTCTTGTGCCATTGTAGGATTATTCCTAGATGCATATATGTTTGTATGCATTGGTTGAGTGTTGGACATGCAAATGATACTTTGCATATAAGCTTATTAGCTTGCATGTCCGGATGTTCATTCCTTGTGTGAATGAGCACTGTGATCACTTTTGTATAGTGATTACATGTTTTGGTCAAGCCATGATTTATTGCTTTATAGCTTAAGTCCATTTTTGCTTGATCATATTATGTTTGCTCCATATGCATTTCAAGTTTTTCTGCATACAATGATATTGTTATGTTGTTGTGTTTCAGGAGATACTTGTTCATATGTTTCAAGAGCTTATCAGAATCTAGAGTTAGGTGTGAGTGAGTTTTGATCAATTGTTCCCAACTCACGCATTAAGTCTATAGTCTGTTTTAGAGTTTTGTCACGGAATAGCCAAAGGGGGAGATTGTAAGGTTGAATTTAATCAACCATCTTGTTGGCTTTATTCCGTGCCAAATTTGCTTGTATTTTAGCATTAGTAACCCTGTATTTATGTGAGATTATTGTAAGGGCAGTGTGTGAGAGAGTGTGAAGAAGTGTTCGTCAATGTGCAAAGAAGCAGGGACTCGCGACTGGAACTCGTGGGTGGCTCGCGGGTGCAAGCTTCTAGATGAGAGTCACGTGCCAAGCATGCAGGAAGCTGAAGCGTTATGCCAGCTGGTGCACAACAGGACAAAAGTCCCAGGCTGGCCAGGCAGTTAACTCGCAACTCAAACCAGTCGTGAGGCTAAGTCGCCAACCAGCCCTATTTGGGAAAAACTGTCTCTTCGTATTCCAAACACTTACCACTATATATAGACCTTTATACCCACCAAATGTAGAGAGTTTTGAGAGAGAATTTTGTGAGAGAAACCCTAGAGAAAAACAAGATTGACTCATCCACAATCTTTACCTTAGAGACTCTTCAAATTCCTCTACTCTCTTCCTTTCCATTGTTAAATCCTTGAGAGGACTTTAGCCAAATCATTTTCTCACCATACACATATCTGTGAGAAGGTTTATTTGGTACTTTGGGAAACAGTTGGGAAGGAAACAATATCCATTGGTTGATGCTATGGTTGATAGCGGAATCAGGTAAGCTAAAGAAGAAATTGGTTCGGCGCAACTTCGTTGGAGCAAGAAGCTTGGAGGACTTAGGTACATCGGGTAGATTAGGCTTGGAGGGTCTTCTGCTGTTCATGTATCCCAACTACATTCTTTAGTGGATTATTTACCGCTTGGAGGGCGGCGGAGAGGTTTTACGCCGAGGGCTTCGGTTTCTTCTTCGACAACGCATCGTGTGTTGTCCTTGTATTTGCATCTTCCTTCCTTTTATCTTTGCCTTGTATTTATTGCTGTGGATGTGTTTATATTTGGCTTAGATTGTTTATCAATTATGTGTTTGGCTTATGTTTATGTTCCGCACATTAATTGTTTGATAATAAGCTAGAATTGATATTTTGTAATTTGGGGTCTAAACGTTCAAGGGTGTTTCATACCCATATTGAACATTCAAAGAGACTATGAATTTCATCTTGAGAATATATGTTCCATCAACACTAAATGTGGCTACCCCACATACTGAGATTTTGACCGTTACTTTAGATCTCACTTTTGATATATCAAAGCAACCTACACTTCATGATCAGGTCCATTATTCTCTCAGGATTAAGAGTTCATGCAAATATAAGTCGTGAGGTTTATTATTCAATTGCCAGTCTTTAGAAGAATAATAAATCCTATAGCGGTCTAGTTCAATATGTCTTAACTCTTAAAACATATCAACATATCAACTAGAAGTCTCCACTTCCATGATCAAGACAAATCATCGTAATGGATACGTTATAATCTTCGCAGATGAAATACTCAATTTCATCAACAACTACGAACTATAATTCTAAGTTTACAAAGAACTTGTGATTTATATCTTTTGTGACTTTTCACATAAATTACATACTATGCATCTCATGGACTATATGATAATGTCCAAATATTCATGTTACCATTATTTCAGATAATAATAAAACAACTTTATTAAACTCAATATTGTTATACATAATGTCATACTCAATGTCACACTTAATATCATACATAGCATCATACAATAGGATTTATGAGCACTAATCCTAACAATCTCCCACTCGCCCTAATGACTATTGTGCACTAATCTAACTCCCATTCCCTCCAAATGTGACTTGAAAGTCCTTTGAGGCAAGACTTTAGTAAATGGATCTGCTAGATTATTTGCACTTTCAATCTTTGCTACTACCACATCTCCACGAGCAACAATATCTCGAATGATATGGTACTTCCTCTCAATGTGCTTTCCTTTCTTGTGATTCATTGGATCTTTAGATTGTGCAACTGCTCCACTATTGTCACAAAACAATGTAATAGGCCACAAACTGAACGACCCATTGTGATTAAACCAATTAATTAATTAGCCAAGTTATTAATTAATCAATTTATCATCCAATCGTGTGGCAGCACAAACAAATCACCAATAAACTAAATATGCAGCGGAAAAGAAATAATACGGTGATTTGTTCACAAATGGAGAAAACCCTAACGGCAAAAACCCTACCGGGTGATTTTCAGGTCACCATTACCGAAACACCACTACAGTTGAACCCTTATCCCAATACCCAATTGGACTTGATCTGTAGTGACAGTTCCCACCTTTGATGCACGACTCCCAAGTACGTGACTTCAAACACCAACTTAGAAGGAGAGGTTAGTTGCAAAGTTCTTCAGTTCATCCTACACGTTGAAGATCAGGAAGATGCTTGGTCACAAAACCCTTTGGTGCAAACACACAGCAACTTCTTCAGAGAAGATGAACTAGGTCAAGAACTTCGTCTTTGATCACAATTTGCTTGAACAAAAAATTGATCAATGCTTTTGCAACTTGTGTACCATATGACGGCTCTTAAAACAGTCATTTTATATGTTTAGGGTTAGAAGAAAAGAAGGCCTAAAAACATATTCACGGATCCCAAGAAATCAGATCAGAAAATTTAACTTTTTAATTCTCGACAGATAGCAGGTGTCGAGGAGCTATCGAGCAGGTGTCGAGCTTTAATGATTTTGCACTTCAGCTTGTTTTTCTTGGACAGACTTGATGACTTCAACCCTTGATCTTGAAACCTTGTTTCTTGAAGTATTAAAAACACCTAGAACTACCCAATTAC
Organism: Quercus glauca; assembly: GCA_023736055.1. Taxonomy (NCBI): domain Eukaryota; kingdom Viridiplantae; phylum Streptophyta; class Magnoliopsida; order Fagales; family Fagaceae; genus Quercus; species Quercus glauca. Next base: position 44,293,431 of record CM043322.1, on the reverse strand, counting down.
AACCAGAGTGCGTTTTGTCAAAGGATTAGCCAATTTACATAAATAAGTATGACATATGTTCTTAACATGTGAACCACACATGTCCTAACAATCTCCCCCTTTGGCAATCCGTGACAAAACCACAACAAACAAATGAACATATGAGAGAAGTCATAAATCACTCAACTCATATTCACTTGTTGAATACAATAAAATCTATCCTAACACAAACTCTTGAAAAACTTTGCAAGAAGAGAGTTTATGGCAAGTAGACTTTGATAACCTGTATTTCTGAAACACTTTAAACAAAACTCATTAAGGCATCTTGTGTGAAACAGAAATAATAGTTTGCATACAAGTATAAAGAACATGTGTATAAAGATAGAGAAGAAACAACACATGAAGAGAGAGGTGAAAGAAACATATATCCACATATAGAAAGAAAATAAGTACAATGTATGTAAAATTGGTCACAAGACCTCATATACAAGATCAATGTATCTATAAAGAACAGAAAAGAAAAGATACATCAAAACCTCACTACATCCCTCAAAATATCAACACTCCCCCTATCAAAAAATGTCCTATACTAACTCTCCGCTTAAGATGACTACTCTCATAACCCAAAACTACTCCCCCTTTTTGTCACGAGTGACAAAGGGTACTGTGTCATGTAGACATTTCATCAGTAGAGCTAGCATCTCTATCATCATCCGAAGCGTCATCATCATCGCCATCATCATCATCATCCTCAAAGTCAGAAGCCACTAGAGAAGGTGGTGAAGGAGTAGCCTTAGAAGCAAAAACCACCCATGGTCACCTGTCATCGTGCAATATGACCAACACGAACATTCACCTGATACAACTTAATGGAGAACGTATCAAGGCGAGCATCCATGCGCTGCAGTTGCACCATGATGTCTCCAAGAGATACATCGCTCGTAGAGGAAGAAGGAGCAGATGTAGATGGAGCAGATCTAGATGGAGCCGAACAGGAGGGAGGAGTGGAATATGTCTGTCTCGACCTAAACTAAGCCTCACTACGTTTTGCGGTAGCGGCATCTATGGCACAGATGTGTGTGAATTGGTCAGACACAGGAAAAGGGATAGAAAAATGGCGTAAGATCCTCGTGATGGCAGAAGGAAAGATGAACTTGTCATGGGACGCCGAATCTAGATGAACATCTATGATAGAATGGATGAAATGAGAAGGAAAATCTATAGTAAGATGCTCAAGAAGAGATAACAAAAATCGAGCACGAGGCTTTATGATTGAGTTGTAGTGAGAGAGTGGATGGAGTACAAAAGTCATCACCATGTTTAGGAATCTAGGACCTTTAGCAAAAGGTCTACATGATGTATACTGATGCTCACCCCAATCAAAAGGGCGCT